>OX376055.1:39658240-40945268 GCA_947361185.1 Charanyca ferruginea | reverse complement strand
ACGCAGCCTGTAGACCTTTGCACACCTGTATAAATTCAAATACGCGTTTGTATCGATACAGACGCGCGTGTGTAGCGATACAGACGCGATGCAAACGCGCGTGTGTATCGATACAAACGCGCTGGCATATTACGTTTTTAAACAGAACCTCGTCAACAGTAGCAAGATGGCGTCGGTCGAGACAGCATTGATTGCATGCGCTTTGTTATTAATTTTCAAAAAAAGGAAGAAGAAAAGTCGATGCAAACGCTATACTAACGCGCGTGTGTATCGATACAGACGCGCTAGTGTCGCGCGTTTGAATCGATACAAACGCGATGCTAACGCGCGTGTGTATCGATACAAACGACAACAGACTGCTCTGTAGGATAAAAGCGCGCCGTCAACGCGGTGGTGTGTACAGGCCCAGATCTTTCAAACTACGCAACGGATTTTAATGTTGTTTTCATTAATAGATAGAGTGATTCAAGAGGAAGGTAAGTACGTATAGTTTGATCTTGCACACGTGCGTAGCCTGGGCGGGTTTAGTTGTATTACTTCATTGCAATTCAAAATTACAGTGTCAATGCTGAAAACCTAAAAGAAGCAAGCAAGAACAATACCGGGAATGTGGGTTGTTTCACTATAATTCTACCAATTTTAAAATGTTACCTAATCTTAAAAATACTTTATTTTTTTTATATTGTTATACATCTATATTTAGTACTTTCTTAGACAAAACAAAACAAAGCAACAATTAATTAAAATTGTTTCAACTTATCTTTGAAATAAAATGTTTTTTATTCCTGCTTCTAGAAGCCTCTTTATTACATAAATGGAGTATAGGTAAAACTCATTACTCACTCATCACCCATCGTATGCTCATAACCTTCTCCTAATTACTAATACTACTTTTTCCCCATCTTCACCAGTGCTGAAGAGGGAATGGAGATGCAAATGCTGAAACTCGGCGGTGCGCCGGCGACGGGTAGCGACAACGAGTCCGTCACCTCTTTGGAGTACCACAAACCTAACAACAGTACCATAGGTATGCACCCTTGGATAATACCCTCATAGATACTAGCTGTAATAAATTCCATAAACAATTTACAAATGAAACGAATTTTAGATATATTTATTAGCACTTAGACCGCGACTTTGTCCGTGTTTATTTTTAAAATATAGCCTATGTTACTCAGGGTAGCATTCTAATGGTGAAAGAATTTTTAAAATCGGACCAGTAGTTTTTGTGTTAAGTCGTAACAAACGAACAAGTAAATCTTTCCTCTTTATAATATTAGTATAGATGTATTCAATATTAAATCCAATAATCCGTACTTGAATTAAATATTGTAAAAATAGAAGATGCTAGAATAAAAAATAAATAAGTACAGCAAAGAATTTATTAAAAAGTCGTGACAGAAAGATGAGTCACTATTACATTACTCCCTTTAGAACATACTGCAAGTAGATCTCTCTCCATCTTGTTACAGATTTAAAAGTAGATGTCCATCGGAAGAATAGTTCGGAGTCGAGCATAGAAGACAGCGCCATGTCTGCCAAGCAGACTGAAGTCGTGGCCGCGACCAAGTCGGACCTATGCGTGGCGCAGGCCGCCGAAATGCCGGGCCCCTCTAAAACCCGTCCAGCCAACAGGAGCCGATCAAAATCTGGCCACAGGAGGGAACATAGGACCTCCAAGAGGAGGACGCACGGCACCCGAATAGATGAACTGATAGGCGAAGCGTCTAGAGGTCCGAGGGTCGAAAATAGCTTGCCCGTTCACATGATAATCGATGAAGGTCCATTCGCAAAAGTCAGTAGGCGCTACCATGAATGCCCGCATCGGCGCGGCTCCAGTAACAAGGACTTTTTCAAAGAGTGGCTTTATCTAGACGGTAGCGAGGCCGGCGGCGAGCCTTACCAATCCAAATTCGCTCGGCAGCTTAGCTCCGACTCCAGGGACAACTCCGAGCCAAGCGTTGGACCTCCATCTCCTAAGAAGAGGACTGCGCATCGACGAAGGTACGCCAACTACCCAGATGAGAGCTGTACCAAGTCCGCGATGGCGCTAGCGACGCAACAGTCTTCTAACATGCGGAGGAATTCTAATTCCACCATGTCTACCATTCAGTTACCGTTGTTGAACTCGACCGCTCAGCTCGTGTCGCATATGAGGCGGCACTCGAACAATGCAGATACTGGGTTCTTCGCGAGCGTAGAGCTTGGCGAATACATGATGGTGAAAGCCGAAGCCCCGGTAGGTGAAACAGAGAAAAATAAAGGAAAAAGTTCAGGGTTTAGGAGAATAAAGAGTGCCGCACTAGAAATTGGATGTCCACCCCCAAGTGTTTCGAACCTATCCCCCCATCCAAATAGTGCAGAAACTATCGGTGGTCAGATGTTAAAAAATCCAAAAAACGCAGTAATTCCTCCACCTAGCAAAAGTTTGACGCGTGGTCCACATCTAAACCTGTACCCAAAAAACGAATCAGGAGAAGGATGTAGCTACCCATACTTAACTTACGGTTCAGAAATTGTGTACCCAATAGCTGAAATATCTGATGAGATGCAGACGTCACAGAAAGAAACCGACCTGGATTCAAGCGGAGAGAGTTACAGTGATTATGATGATGAGAAACAGTTCCGAGGGTTCGACTGGGACGCTGAGCAATCGCCAGCGATGCGCTCCAGTGACTCCGATTACGAGAACAATGGATCCAGATCCCCGCTACTTGATAGACCCTCAGATGTGCGAGTAGTCCGTAGTAAAACACACGCAGATTCTAAACACACTCATACACATGTACACTGTTGTGGACGACACACACACAAACATAATCCAGATTGCCCCAACGATAAAAGCAAGCCTGTAAGACTGAAAAAGCTACCGAAACACGAACCACAGTGCGAAGCTAAACGACCTGAGCGACCAACTCCTTGCTGCGAATGTAAAAACAACATCTATGCTAACGTTGATTACTTTGAAAAGGCCAGTGCAAGCTCCAAAGACTTACTAATAGAAAAGTCCAGTTTAGAATCCAATGAGAACCAAGACCAGACTGAGAAACAATCGCACGAAAAGAAAGTAGGCGAAAAGAAACTCTGGGACCACGATATATGTAATTCTAGCAGTAGTAGTGATACTTGTATGGACGGACCACCAAAAAACTTTCAAAACGATAAAAATATTGCCCAGGAGACGGCAGAATCACAACTCACATGTGATAGCAAAAGTGCTGACGACCGGAGCGTGTACAGCTTAGACTGGTTGTTTGAAGAGTCGGAGCATCCTCAAGCCAGTTGTTGCAAAGAAGTGGGAGCATGTGCCCTCCCAGAAGAAGTCCTATGTCAGAAACTAGCCAACGCACTTGGCGAATCCTCGTCCAACGTTCCAAAAAACTTGGGCGCTATACCAAAGCAGATAAAAAACTTAGCGCGTTCGCGAGCTTCCTCGCAGAAGGAGAACAAGAAGAGAGATTCTAAAAAAGAGAAAGACGAGAATCAAAATGAAGAAGTGATTTTGTTCGACGCGGTGGAAGCTCAGGCTGCTTTGGTACAAGGATTGGAGTGCTTGTTCGCGGCGACGAATGCCAATACCGTGGTGATGCCCCCTCCCAGCCGGGACGAACGTCCGCGAAGTCACCGCCAGAGCATCCGCGGGGACAGAGAGAACTCGCACAAAACGAGAAAACGCTCAATAGAAGAAGTAGCACAAACGTCTACCAACACCCTCCTCCCTACTTCCATGCCTTTACTAGCAGCGTTCCTAAACTCGCGGGTAGACTTCGGACCGTGTTGCCTACCGTCCTACGTAGCCAACGCTGCTGCCACTGAGACCGCGGCCACTCAAACCGCGCAGCCCGCGGAAGAGGCGCCAAGGCTCAGGCCATTAATGGACAGAAACCATAGAAACCGTGTTAGGAAAATAAAGCGTTCGACTCGTCAGCGGAACAATCCGTCGCAGCAGAACAACGCTGATAAGAAGGACAAGCCACCAGCTCCGGACAACTCCAATAATTCAACTAACGTACATTTTGCAACGTCTTTTGAGGATACGACAGACGGCGCGATACATTGTTTCATGGACGAATATGGCAATTGGATGTCGTATACGTTTGATAAGAACAGTTCAGGGCGTACTCAGGCGCAGCCGATTCCTTTGCCGGAGAAAGAAGACGGCATGCGCATAAATAGGGTGAAACCTATTGACAATCCCGACAATGCGCAGGAAACTGCCGGCGAAGGCAGCTGCGGCTCTCTGGAATCCGAAGCTGGGAATAGCGAAAGTATATCCAAAACAAAGCGCGGAGACAGCATCGACCAAAGTTCCTCTAACCAGGGTAGCAACAACCCCCTACTGTCCAGCAACAACAACGTGTCGGCAGTCGTTCCTATTAACACTAATAATGCCAATAAACGGTTCTACGTGTTCGACGGAGGAACTGGCAACGCCAACGACCAACCCAGGTCACCTGTGGCTTATGTCACTGATAGTTTACTAGAACAAATAGAGGCTGAGAGGCAATCCAGGATGGGACTGCCGAGTATGCATATAAACTTCCTAATGAATCAACAAAGAGCGCAACAATTAGCGCAACAACAACAACATCAACCTGAAAACACATACGCTAATGTACCAAGTCTAATGCCTTCGATCGGCGAAGAAAGTGAAATGAACCTTAGGAGCAAATTCTCCAAATTAATGGATGAAATGGAGAAGGCGAACCAACCGAAACCAAAGAGTTACTACAAGTTCAAACTTTCCAAATGTTTCGAATTAAAAGTGTCTATGGATAGACTCCAGTTGATGGCTTTGTTCGACAGGAACCTGACATGCAGGGAGACTTTTGTCACAATATTTTTGGCTGTAATGGTGGCCGTTTTAGGCTCCATGGTCTTGAACCTCGGCTTCTACAGGGACATATACGCGTTTTGGTTTTGCTTCATAATGGCGGGCAGTCAGTACTCTTTACTGAAAAGTGTTCAGCCGGATTCTGCATCACCAGTTCATGGTTTCAACAAAATGGTCGTGTTTTCTCGACCAGTATACTTTTGCATATGCACGGCACTATTGTGCGGGGTGCACAGCTACTTGGAACAGACTGCACCTTTTACGGACGAAGTGCACCCGAGAAGAAAACGAAGTTTCGACGATACAAAACCCATAACGATTTACGGATTCGAGATGAATGAAAGAGATTTTTTACACGTCATTCAAGAGATTCTGTCAAAGTTTCTACTATTTTTTCCTTTGGCGTTCAGTTTGGGGTTATTTCCTCAAGTCAATACGTTCCTCATGTACTTATTGGAGCAGATTGATATGCATGTTTTTGGTGGTAACGCTACAAGCAGCTTAAGCGCTGCAGTGTACTGCGTAGTGCGTTCCCTCGCAGCGATTGGAGTGCTGTACGGGTTCGCATACAGCGGCTTGGTTGAAGGGAAGAAATCGCAGCACCAGAAGCACAACATACTGTTCTCAATATTTTGTGGTTTACTAGTACCTATAGCTTACCATCTGAGTCGTAGTGCGAGCGACTACACACTTATATGGAACCTAATAAAGAAACACTTACTACCACCTGAATTATACGTCATTCACAATCCGGAATGTTCTCCGGAACTGGACAAAACAGACCCGAACACTCTTAGCGACGACAAAAAAAACAATTCCGAAAGCAACATATCAAAGCAGAATTCCATTGGAAGTTCTGCGTCTAAAATAAACTTTAGTTCCGAAACGAACATTGCAAAACAAAAGCGATCACAGACTTCTAGCGTGAGCTCTTTGAAAATGGACCCAAGGGGTGGAGACACAATGAATTCTACAACATCCTTAAAAGCTGACCCACCCACTGAGGACGATAAAACTCAGGACACAACTTCAAATGTTAAGTCAGATGCGGAAAAGCCTGACGAAGACATGGAGGACCCGTTGCCTAAGAAACTGCAGGCGACAGTGAACGCCAGGCTTAAAAATGACGTCATCGTGTGCACGTTTCTCGGGCTGTTCGTGTTTGGACTGCATTGTACCACGGTGTTCACGACGCTGAGACCGCAACTGAATACGGTAAGTGTTTTTGTTTTGTTAGAGTTGGATTTTATTAGGCCCACTTATGTCAAAAACTTGTGGCAAGGATGCTGTCAAGTCTCGTACTGTCACAGTCACTTTCAAAGTTAACGGCATCTTAAGATTGAGTAGCGTTTGAGTATTTGACCATTAGGGTTTTATAAAAATGTCATTCACACACATTAATAATGTCATTCATAATAGATCCGTGGTCGCAACTAACCCTGGGCGGTGTATGCGGAAATCTTATAGAATAATTTTGTAAAATCAACCACTACTTTTTAGTATCCATCTACTTATGAGCATGGTGCAGACCACATTATGCAACTATAACCACGTGGATTATATAATTGAGGGAGCACACCAAACATAATGTACCGAACGCGATGTATCTGGGTATCCTTTGTTGGAGTTCCTAAATAAATAACCAATTCGAAGCTAAAATGTAATTCCAAATATTTGAAGTACAAACCATGGGTACCAGTCTGTAGAGTAGCATATTATACACGGTTACTTTTTGATCGTTTTAATCCCGTGGAGGGTCGATCCGGTGCATGAAACACTATTGATTTGTAAAGATAAAATTAAAAAATAATATACTATTTTTTTTTAACTCGAATTAATTCTCGCATGCGTGTAAAAATAATGCGGGCCATTAGTAGGCACCATTCGATACTAACAACAATGACGCGTAAGCGCAGTCAACGTGGACTCACAAAAATTAGCCAATCCTAGACCAAACCCCGCCCCCAAACCCCATTTGATTGGCAATGCAAAAAGCGCGCGCCCCGCGCACCCCGCGCGCTAAGGGCAGCGCAGGACCACGTCATGGTCGTCATGTAAACAATTCAGTTTCTCCTAAGACGTCATCGGTGTGCCGTTGTTAAAAAATATCCTTGTCGCGCGAACGTAATGGCGTCTCGTAATAATTACGCGTACTCCAACATGGAGTTGCCATGGTGTAGTTCTACGCGATCGCGGGTTTTGATGCGCAAGCGGCTCGTCGTCTGTTCAGCGAACAATTATTACGCTATCGTGAAGTGTAACCCTCTAGTGATGAATGTGATGATTCAAAATTTATGAGTTATTAGTTTGTAACAGAACTCTTTTTTTAATCGTTGTAAATAATTTTGATTACCTACACATTTTTATGAACAATTATTATGTATTGCGAAGTGTCCTTGAAAGTTAAATAAATCAAAGGTGATTTAGGTATGTAACAGAACTTTTTTAAATCCTAAGACTACCCACTGACCGAACTTTTTCCTTTTTAAAATCATTGTAAATGATTCCACATTGTTAAATACGCCATAACTAGCAGGCCTGTAAAGACTTATGTTACATGTACCGCTTTAGCATATTTTTTTAATTTTATTAGTTACGCCTCGAAACCTAGGCACAAAGCAATTATGACGGTTCTAAGCTCGTAAAAGTATGAAGGAAAATTTGGAATCATTAAATTTGTTTACGTGAACATGATCAGCTGAGCGAGTCAATAACCTAAAGTCGATCGGGCGGAGTGTAGGTAGTTAGGTAGGCACCGACGTCGACGCGGCGTACGCGTAGGTAACTAACTCGCGGAACTACTATCGGTTTCATGCATTTTGCGAATATTACGTTATCACTTGCTATTTTTTTTATTTTAAGAGATACAATGCAGTGCAAGCTTTCGCTGAATACTATTTTGTTAGTTAAACCACCCGTCCAAGGGATTAAAACGATCAAAATGTAAGCTTGTATATTGGCTAAAATGTTTGCTTTTTTTAATATATTAAAATTTATTTAATCCATGCAAGACTTTATTTAAGAATAGATCAGAACAAAATGTCAAATGTTGTACAGATTAAAAAGGTCACAGATAAAAAATAAAACTCCAAAGATTCATAAACTAATCTCCCATTTAATTGACCAGGTCCTATGGATCATCGCCGGCATCCTCGGCTGGGTGCTGCACTACCTAACTCCGCAGCTCCGGAAACAACAGCCGTGGCTCTGTCTCGCCGGACCGGTGTTGAAGCAACATGAGCATGCCCAGTTTGAGGTCACGGAACCAGCGAAGCTTATGTGTTTTGAGAAGGTATGATGATGCTTGATTTCACGGCATGGTAATAGTTTTTGACCTGATTACAATGCTTAGTTACTAAATATACTTACTTTTGTATTTGATTTATGGTAATTTTTTTTAACAAACATTCAAGATTTGGCAATAGGTTGATGTGATGATGATGATGATTCAAGATTATATCTAATTATTACATTTCTCTGGTTTTCTCTGTTCGTAAATTTAGTAACTTCTCTACTTACATATGAATGCGTAAAAAATAAAAGCCGTGTGGTGCCTTTCGCGAATAGCATCACCCCATTTGTACCAGTGGGTGTCGTAGAAGGTGACAGAGGGATATTGACTAGAGAATGGGCAGCAGCGTCCTTCTGAGTACCATGGCTGAACGCTGACCCCCAAGATACAGGTCCAGGCCTAGTTTGGGGGTTAGGATCACATTCGTGGAAATACATTTTTGTGTAAACTAATTACGACTGGATTGGGACATGTATTTTAAGTGTCAAATAAAGGTTTTTATTTTATTATTTATTTATGACACCTACTGCGATCACTAACATGCATTGGTCAAGCATGGCAATTACGGCTAAATCCCCACAAGTGTGTGGAAAAAATAATCATTATTTGTGATATTATTTCTTATATTATTATTTAAAACGGTGCAATTTCAGTTTAAAAACTGCGAAACGGCGGCTGTCAGTGTCACTGTTACTGTCAATCGCCATTTCGTTCTGAAATAATAAGCTTTTCGTTAAACTATTCACTTTCTTTTTGCGGGGTTTTAATAATATTGTAGATGCCTAAAGATTCTCTTTAGGTACCCAAGAATATAAGAATTAGAATTTCAACTTCTCTAAACATCTTTCTTTTTTTTTGTACAAATCCTGCCATGATTGTTTATCAGATATGATGATGAATGGTTGAATGTGTGGCCAGATGTTCGTGTACCTCTGCTTCCTGGAGCGCAACGTGTTGTACCCGGGCGTGGTATTAGCCGCCACGTCGCAGGACGCGCCCGCGCTCGCTCACAAGTACGGGGACGCGCTCGGAGCCCTCATCATCTGCGTGTGCGCGCTCAAGTGTGAGTATACGACTACCTGTAGTCTGTAGATGTACAACGTGTTGTACTCGGGCGTGGTATTAGCCGCCACGTCGCAGGACGCGCCCGCGCTCGCTCACAAGTACGGGGACGCGCTCGGAGCCCTCATCATCTGCGTGTGCGCGCTCAAGTGTGAGTATACGACTACCTGTAGTCTGTAGATGTACAACGTGTTGTACTCGGGCGTGGTATTAGCCGCCACGTCGCAGGACGCGCCCGCGCTCGCTCACAAGTACGGGGACGCGCTCGGAGCCCTCATCATCTGCGTGTGCGCGCTCAAGTGTGAGTATACGACTACCTGTAGTCTGTAGATGTACAACGTGTTGTACTCGGGCGTGGTATTAGCCGCCACGTCGCAGGACGCGCCCGCGCTCGCTCACAAGTACGGGGACGCGCTCGGAGCCCTCATCATCTGCGTGTGCGCGCTCAAGTGTGAGTATACGACTACCTGTAGTCTGTAGATGTACAACGTGTTGTACTCGGGCGTGGTATTAGCCGCCACGTCGCAGGACGCGCCCGCGCTCGCTCACAAGTACGGGGACGCGCTCGGAGCCCTCATCATCTGCGTGTGCGCGCTCAAGTGTGAGTATACGACTACCTGTAGTCTGTAGATGTACAACGTGTTGTACTCGGGCGTGGTATTAGCCGCCACGTCGCAGGACGCGCCCGCGCTCGCTCACAAGTACGGGGACGCGCTCGGGGCCCTCATCATCCGCGTGTGCGCGCTCAAGTGTGAGTATACGACTACCTGTAGTCTGTAGATGTACAACGTGTTGTACTCGGGCGTGGTATTAGCCGCCACGTCGCAGGACGCGCCCGCGCTCGCTCACAAGTACGGGGACGCGCTCGGAGCCCTCATCATCTGCGTGTGCGCGCTCAAGTGTGAGTATACGACTACCTGTAGTCTGTAGATGTACAACGTGTTGTACTCGGGCGTGGTATTAGCCGCCACGTCGCAGGACGCGCCCGCGCTCGCTCACAAGTACGGGGACGCGCTCGGAGCCCTCATCATCTGCGTGTGCGCGCTCAAGTGTGAGTATACGACTACCTGTAGTCTGTAGATGTACAACGTGTTGTACTCGGGCGTGGTATTAGCCGCCACGTCGCAGGACGCGCCCGCGCTCGCTCACAAGTACGGGGACGCGCTCGGGGCCCTCATCATCCGCGTGTGCGCGCTCAAGTGTGAGTATGCCACCAAAACGATAGGTATTTGTCGAGCTAAGATAAACGAAATCATCATCTCCCTAGGCTTTGCCCAACTTTGTTGGGGTCGGCTTGTTTTATACCAGTGTTTTATGGCAACCATACACGATCCAGTTTACCGTCAAGTTTGAAGCGCGCTTCAAGTGGCGTCCGGTAAACTGGGTCGTGTATGGCTGCCATTACATGGAGCGACAGCCTGTCTGACCTCCACAACCCAGTTACTGGGTAACACGATACCCCTTGGTAAGACTGTTTGTCTGACTTTCTTGGCTTCTGACTACCCTTAACAACTGTCAAAGATCTGGGAATGACGGCCGGGGCCAGCGGCTTTTCGTGCTTTCCGAGGCACGGAGGGAACTCAGTATGAAATGGATAGTCACCCATCCACAGACCGACCGCAAGCGTAGCATTACCTTTGACCGATTGATCTGTTTGTCTATGGGGACGCGTAGAAATGTTGCCACTGTATTAATTAATCGTTAGATCTGTATTAATAAAATTGTTTTCTTTGTCTCTAATTAAGTATGTATGTATAATGTTTTTAATATTGTGTTTTTTTTTTTTTATATGATTCTTTTATCATGTATTTTATGATATTCTTTGTGCGCGCCGTGCCGATCAGTCTTTTTGTGTGCCTCGGAACTTGAATGATATTTATTTATAGTTTCGAGACAGTGTCATGCCGGCCAACGCTGAAAACCAGCGCCGTGGTTCGTGCCTTGCTGCGCGGGCCAAGGCATTTATGCTGAGCGTTGGCCGTTTTGCGCGGTGGTGACGCGTGGTTCCGAATAGTAATATTTGTATTTTTATTTATTTATTTTTTAATTTAATTGTTTAGTTTTACGCTTGTTATGCATTAAGTGCGTCACTTCCGTGTGAATAAATGGAATTAAAAAAATCTGTACGGCTTTTATTAGCCACGAGCTTCTCAGCTAAGATAAAAGAAATCAAGAAAAATAATTGTACTACTTTGCGTAGTCTGCAATCACCGTCACGAATTTCACGTTTGGCACAATTTTATGGTTTTACAACAGAAGACCGACTTCTAAGACACAATGGTTAGTTTGGAAATCAGAATCCTGTATGTTAAATGTAAATATACATTATATCCATGTACTTCTCACTTTTGTGATTTCTTTAAGTGACAATAAACTTGAATTTTATAATAGTCCCCTAGTAACAGCTGGCTGGCTGGTCGAATTTAAAGCCAGCCCAGTTCTAGTAGATCTTTGACAGTCGTTATGGGCAGTCAGATAACAGAAACTGACAACCCTTACCAAGGTGTATCGTGTTACCCGGTAACTAGGTTGTGGAGGTTAGACAAGCAGTCGCTCTATGTAAAACTGGTATTCAGCTGCATCTGATTAGACCGGAAGACGACTCGAACATAGCTATTGAAAGGCTTGGCAGAAGATGATGGCCCCCCACGTAATCATAATGCCTTAATTTTTTTAGTTAATAAAAGCTATATCTGAGGCTGAAATAATATCTAGAGAAATCCGAGAACTGCTGTTAAAGTTTGTATTACCGTAGAGTTTGCGTAGTAGAATTTAAAAGAGGTCGTGATAAATAAACATCGTGACTTGTTCATGGAGACAGTCGACTTGCCATCTTTCTTCTTATAAAACTGACAGTAAACAATGACTGATGACATTGACACTTGACACTACATGCAGTGTTGCAAGACAGAAAAAGTATTTTAATTAAATCTTAAATGTTGGGATACCAACAACTGCTGATATCTTTTTTCAATTACTTTGTTCCATCCATGCAAAAATCAGGTCGACAGAACGTTGAACTTTTAATTACGAAAATAATAAGGTTAAAAATCACTTACAACATAACATAACAACTAATTCGCCCACAGGTCTTCGAATCGCGTACTCGGAACCGGATTGCCAATACCTAATCCTGGTCTTCGCAGTACTGCTGTTCCAGCGAGACTTGAGCAGTCAGAAAATATCGGAGACTTTCCTCGTCGACTACTTTATCACTGCCATCATCTTTAGCAAGGTGTACGAGTTTTTACTGAAGGTACGTGTTTTAAATAGTGTTTTGTAAAATGGTTTCCAAATTAATATGGAGTTTTATTAAGCTGTAAAGCCATATAATGTCAAGTGAATACCACATCTAGTAACAGATTTTAGAATCCCGTCTCGGGTAAACATTTGTATGATGTATTTATATCAGCTGTCTGACACTCATAGTACAGGGTCTCCCTAGGTTGGGGTCTGATGGCCGTGTGTGAAATGTTCCCACTTATTATTATTATTTTATTTTTACTTTAGATTCGGGTTTGAAAATATAAAAATATCATCTTAGCCCGGTCAAATTAGCCCAAAAAATAGGGCTACCCTTGCATAAATTCACAACAAGCTGAAAATTAGTACGAATGTTCGGAACACACATTCATCTAGTGTATCAGTATGCATCATTCATCTATTTCAAGTATATTATCTTCTTCCTGCTGGGTACAAGTAAAGTGTTCAAAGAGCGATGCACATCGTTGATATCTCATCGCTGATATCGTAAGAATCCTCTTCTAATGGCGATTCAACATTGGAGCACAATTGGCTTCGACAACTGATTTGACCGGGCTATCTGTCGTGGTGCACGGTGTGCTCCTTTCAATTATTGAATTATAAATAGTTTCAATCACTGAAAATAAATCATTTCTGTTGGTCGCATGCCTGATCTCTCCCCGGTTATGTCGGATCGCAGTCAGACTATGAGAGTCAAGGATGTGGAATGTAGCTTTGTTTGCGCACACACTTGTCCACTATAATATCTTCTGCGTACTTGGTTGATCTCCATTGAGATTGGCCGCTGTGTCCGAAATTCGGCCGGAAGGATATTGTTTTACATTTACGCTATATCCCGACCGCGAGAGCTCACTGACACGTCAACTTATGACAACTGTCACCCCTCCCACACCGCACAGCTACCTCGGGAACGGATTCAGTTAAATGGCTGAGATACAGTTAATATTAAGATACTAGCTTCTGCCCTCGATTTCGTTCACATGGCAGTCAGGTACAGAGGCAAGCACATCAAGCTCTGACAATCTAATAAATTTCTTTGATAGATTTTCAACTTTAGGACAAAGGATTAAGGTTTATATTAAATTGAGAAAATTTTACAGTTTGGTATTGCCTGATATGCTGGCGTCTTTACCTATACATAACAATAGTTTAGCTTTCTATCAGAGTAAAAAAAGTAACTACCTGGCCAGTGCTTCAACGCAAAAAAAGCAAATAAACTTTAAGTACTTCTTTTTATGTTGGTATCGATAAGTTATGCAGTCTTGCTATAGATAATTGTCTATACATAAAGTTAAGTCAGAACTATGCAGGTGAACTATAATGTTTCTTCTCTCACCAGGTCCAGTTCGTAGTAACATACATAGCCCCGTGGCAGATCACATGGGGCAGCGCTTTCCATGCGTTTGCGCAGCCCTTCTCCGTACCGCACTCCGCCATGTTGTTTCTGCAGGCCGCCGTATCTGCGTTTCTATCGTCACCCTTGACGCCGGCTTTAGGTGAGTAATATAGTACAAAAAGGTTTCATAGAAAAACTAGCTTTTGCCCGTAAGTCACGGGCAAAAGCTAGTTTTCTGCAATAAAATTATTTTTGTTATATAACAAAGTCCCCCGCCGCGTCTGTCTGTCCCTATGTATGCTTAGATCTTTAAAACTACGCAACGGATTTTGATGCGGGTTTTTTTAATAGACAGAGTGATTCAAGAGGAAGGTTTTAGCATATAATTTGTCAAGCGGGCAAAGCCGCGGGCATCAGTTAGTATTTGATAGTATTGCATAAAAATCAATTAAATTATAATAACTTCTAAATATATGAAGTAAGTAAATACATATTAGTCAGAACATGGCATATTAAATCCGCCGTTTTCAGTAGGGGTGTAGCTTTGTTCGCAGATAGGTCGAGTCCATAGATAAAAATTAATATACGAGACCTCCAGAAAATTAATGATGGCCTACAATCTGTTGGCTACGATTGGTGTTGCGGTGTTCCATTGTACTTTAACACGCTACTAAGTTTGTAACGATAGTTCGTTACAGACAGTTATGAAATCTTTTTAATACATATTTTTTTATCCGCAGGTAGTGCAATATTCATGACGTCATACGTGCGGCCGGTGAAATTCTGGGAGCGCGACTACAACACCAAGAGAGTTGATCAGAGCAATACGAGGCTCTCCTCGCAACTTGAGAGGAATCTTGGAGCTGGTGAGAATTTATCCATACTACATTTTTTTAGAATTTATTATTTTCATGCCAATTATCAACTTTATACAGACTAACTTTTGATTTACTGATCACTTTTCAGGGTGTGTACATTTTTTAAGTACTCATGAAGACGAAAAACTTTTACTGTATATGTCATCGAACCATGAAATAGAGATAGAAACTACGAATAAAAAAAAACGATTTATAGTAGGTAAATAGAAAATAATAATGACAAAAATGCACTACAACACGATCAAAATGTACGGAATGGGTATATTATGTAAACAAAGAGCAAAAATCGAATTCATGATTACTTTCACTGCATCAAAAATGCTCAATAAATTAAAATAATATCGGTATAATATTCAAATTCACCATTGTATAACAGTAGCCTTCTTTTTTCCTGACTTCTATAACAGTTAGCAAGGTAAGGCTTCCATTAATTAACTTTTAATTTGCAGACGACAACAACCTGAACTCGATATTTTACGAGCATCTAACTCGGTCGCTACAACACTATCTATGCGGAGATCTCATGCTTGGACGCTGGGGTCAGGTCCAACAGGGGGACTGCTTTGGTAAGTGAACATTGTTTTAACCTTTTATTTGATACATTATAAATTAGGTGGAAAAGTAAGAATATCAAAGTTTATGTCATTTATTTCATTAAACCATTTAGAGGCACTTTTGAATTGTCAAGAGAAAGAAGGAAATTGTCAAGGTCAGTTAGTCAGAAAGTTAAAGCTAGTCGCTCGTTCTAAAACGTAGGTAGGTCTCTATGGAGAAGAACGAGCAAGAAACTCGACACTCTTTTAAATCAGTTTTTACAAAAATCTGGTTACATTATTCTTGTTGCTTTTATAAGTGAAAACAATGAAAGTAATCTAGCAATACAAAACATAAAAAAAAAAATATTAAAAAATATTTGATAAAAGCCATGCAAGCATGTTAGCAAAGCAGTTAAGAGTTTACCAATCTCTATTGACAGCGCCCGGTCACGAACATGACGCATAGATCAGCACCATTCAGCTCAACCATTTTGAAGGAAGCTGAATGATGCAACGCACTCGCCATCAGCGAGACATTTGAGTGAGCATGACAATGCTCTCAACCGCCATACTCATTTATGTCAAATATTTCTTAGGCTAAGGTCTATTTCAAATTGCGAGATTTTAATGACCACACAGAGACGCAGTATTCGAAAGGAAATTCCGTTTCTCGGTACCCTTGACGATCTGTATAATCTGATGCAGTTCTAATCGTGAACACATAGTGGGCCCAAATAGGTGCATATGTATAGATTTATCGTCGATACAAAAACAAAAAGAAAGGAATAATAGGAAGATTATAAAATGTGATAAATTCTCTAAAGTGGTCTTAAGAGACAGGAGGTAACAGATTTAGACATAAAAACCGACTCTATTTAAATTCCAAACTGTCGTATGCTACATCACGACATTAAAGTTCTTCGTGACATAGACATATTAAAATATATACAAAATCCCGACGACAACCGCCTTCAATAAAACGCTGAATTTTTCTACCATTTGAGCAAAGTAAATAAAAAAGTGAAAAATAACTTTAGCACAGAACACACATTACTTTCGTTTCTGAAGTCGCTTGCTTGGCTGTTCTGTTTGTTGCTTTGTATTGCCACCGTCCGAAACGAAAGTAATGTGTGTTCTGTGCTAAAGTCATTTTTCACTTTTTAGTTTTTTATTTCATCTTCATCATCATCATCATTTCCGCCGAAAGACGTCCACTGCTGGACATAGGCCTCCCCCAAGTGTCGCCACATTGAGCGGACCCGTGCGACTCGCATCCAGCGGATTATTTACTTTGCTCAAATGGTAGAAAACTTCGGCATGTTGTTAAAAATCGAATTGACAGTACACGTTTCCATGTAAACAAACGACTATACAGTGCACCCCGCCGTCGCGCGTGCCGTCGTGTGACATGTGCCACGCTTCCATGCCATATCCCTCGATATCCGTGTTCCCGGCTGTCATTCGTAGAGCTTTGACAGTCGTTTGAAAGAAAAGAAAGAAAGAAAAAATGTTTATTTAACACAGACCATGTGCACACAAAAATAATAATAAAAAGGTTTTTCATATAACAGAAATAAATAAAAAGCATTATTTGTGTGTGCCCCACGGCTGCGCCAAACCGGCCCCGGTTCAGCTTAAATGCCAGACCACTTGTGCCTGACGCTGGTTTTCAACTGGACCTTTGTGTGTGACTTAGTACGGATGTAAACCAGCTTTATGGGTAGTCAGAAGTCAGTCTTGACAACCAGTCTTACCAAGGGGTATGGGTTTATCCAGTCATTAGATTGTGGAGGTCAGATAGGCAGCCGCTCTATGTAAAACACTGGTATTTAGCTGCATCCGGTCAGATTGGAAGCCGACCCCAAAATAGTTGGCTAAAATGATGATTCATTGTTATTAGGTGCCAAGTTAAGCACAATTATAGTCATACTTAGTTTTTTTTCACAGTCCTAGCATCAGACTACCTGAACTGCCTGGTCCACATAGTGGAGATGGGTAACGGGCTGGTATCGTTCCAACTGCGAGGGCTCGAGTTCAGAGGCACATACTGCCAGCAGCGGGAGGTGGAAGCTATCTCTGAGGGCCCGGAGGAAAGTAGCGGTGAGTTGATACTGGTACAGTACGATTTAAACTTTATGGCGGCTCTGAACACGAGTTGAGTGGTTGCGCAATGCAATTTCACGTGTCAGCGGAAGTGAGGGGCGGGGTACTGCGCTGTCAGTAGCGCACTTCACAGTCGCCATTAAGTTTGAATCGCTAAAGCATCGTTTGTTTATGATGTTGGGTGTGTTGAAAATGAATTCTGTTTCGCGCGGATAAGAATTACAGCTTTTATTTTTTTTTAATAGGCCAAAAGTCTTTTAACGTACACCATATTCTTGATCATTCTGTCACATAATAGTTATGAGTTAGATGTTTTTGATAGTATTTTGTAGAGTTAAGAAAATGATGTCGTGAGTTTAGTTACGATAAGTATTCACATAAATTAGTTTTTATCAAAAACTTTTCTTACCGTTTTGTTTATTATTTTTATGATTAGTGCTGTGTACACATTTTTAGGAATATAGTTTTGACCTGGACTTGAATATTCTCTTTTAACATAATAAATAAGGAACATAAAATAGAATACATTGCATAGGCAATGTATTCTATTTTATGTTCCTTAAATAAATAGATTCATGTGGTCAGAGTTTCATGACGGTGTTTTGTTTAATAAAAAAAAAATGATGTGCTTACCACATCAAAAAAAATTAGCTCAAGTTCCAACACAAGAGTTAAACACTTGTCTGTAATATGATGCTCGCGTCGCGCAAACGCGGTATTATTCCAGTGCGTACAAGTAAGGTCATCGCTCATTATTGGACATCGCACGCTTTTACAGCACCGCTCTAACACTACAACGTCCCGGCCAGAATTTCCTTCAATAATCCAACTTTTTGCTGTCAGCGCGTCGTCCGCGAGCCGTCAACTTTTGTATCTTGTCATTTAAAAAAATATTTTAAAGCACACGATTTAAAGCCCTAACATGAATAGCAAATGGTTTGCTGCAACAATTAGCCATTCAAGTAAAGTCTTTAAGGGCGGGTTGCTTCAACTAACCATTACTGACCGGTAATAGTCAAAAATGGCGCTAACTATCGTCAAATCAAAAAAATGGGTTGTTTCACAAAATCATACGTCAAAAAGTTACTATTACCATAACCGACCAGTCATCGTAATTTTGAGTTGTCAAACAGCTACTTCAAACATCAAAATATAGTGAAATCTCTTTTGAATAACTTCAACTAACGGATTTTTTTGCCATGAAACAACCCGTTACATTTAACGTACGTTAAACATCATCAGTCATAGTTACTTTTTAACCGTCCGTATGTAACGTTAACCGACTGTTTGAAACAACCCGCCCTTAATCGTGTGCATTCAAATGACAAGATAAAAAGTTGACGGCTCGCGGGCGTCGCGCTGGCAGCTTCCGTTAGGATTTTTCAAAGCGATTTCAACCGGGCCGTTCAAACGATGCTGTTAAAGTGAGCCATGAGTATTAGATTGCCTGCTCCCCCGCAGAGGGCGTGTGCACGGGCGCGTGGTGGCTGGGGGCGCGCGCGCTGTCGCTGGGCGCGTGCTGGGCGCTGCGCTGGCTGGCGTGGCAGCTGGTGGCCGCGCGCTACGTGCTGGAGGGCTACTCCGTGTCCGACAACAGCGCCGTGTCCATGCTGCAGGTGTTCGACTTCCGCAAGGTGCTGCTCACCTACTACGTCAAGGTATGTGGCGACTAATCTGGGAGAATGAACTGCAATAGCAATAGCTTTGACCACTCTCTAGAACAGAGTTTCTTAAACTTTTTAGAGTCACGGACCATTTTCACAATTTAAACAATTCCACGGACCCCTGTCAATTAATATTTTAGGAAAAGATAACAAGCCTTATTTCGTGTTCGTGGCTTGACCGAGAATCGAGAAATGCTGTGTTTACTACACAATTTCTTAATAAAAAAATTTTGTGAGTTGACCTACTGCGAACCCCTGATACACATGCTACGGACCCCTAAGGGGTCCGTGGACCCCACTTTAAGAAACCCTGCTCTAGAAAGAGAGAAAGTGAGTGTGCGATCAGTACCTGTCTCTTTTCTGTAGGTCTGTAGTGACGAATGTGTAATTCCCTAAAGCTTCCCTTCTGTAAGGCTGTGATGTGGACCAATCAGAATTCTAGCCGCACGATTGCTTTGTCTCTCTTACACCAATCTGCCCGTATTTTCTACACAGATGTAGAGAGAACACTCAGTCCATGCTCTATGTCTATAGGAAAGTCATAGTTGAATTTGACGATTAAATAGATAATACATTACCTACAGTTCAAAACATTGTGAATAACAACTTACAGCTGTAGTATGTAAAGGTTTCTGCTTGCACACACACAATATACATTATTTTTGTTAGTTAAAAAAGCGTGCTACGCGACAAATAGAAAGTTCTCATAATAAACTCATTCACTGCCGGCAAATAACACATACAGACAAGGACATACCAAATATGCACCCTTGCTACGGAAAAGTATAAACAGTGTACAATAAAATGTTGTTGAAACATAAAAGAAGTCGCTTTCTGGCAATAACCACAAACCAAGTATTATTTGAGAAACAAAGTTGCGCAACATTTTTTCCGACAACGTGTTTTTGTGATGTTGTACATTAACTCATGCAGAAATGCATGAGTTAATGTTGCCGTACTACTAGCAACAGGACAACTTCCAGTGTTGCTATCAATAAACTATTGTTCCACATTGATGATAAACAAAAATTGCACACATTTGAATTTGCTTCCGTAACAATGTCGTGCAACTGCTTCTTAACTCTATTTCAAAAGATATTACCGCTTAAAATAAGTTGCCTTTTAACTCCAACATGTTTCCATCCACAGAGTATAATCTATTACACGATCCAGTCTGCGAAGCTGGAAGAGTGGCTTGCTTCCAGTATGATAGCGGACGCTCTGAAGCCTATGAACGAGAGGAACTTCGTGGACCTGGACCCCATCTTCAATGTTAACTTGGATGAGGATTACGATTTTAGAGCTTCGGGGATTACAAGGTACGATGTTTCTTCTATGTTTTACAATTTGGTAATTAATAACAAGGATTAATTTAATCGCTACATAATATAAAAAAAGAATCGCTTCCCGCAATAGAGGGGGGCATTTAGTAAGCTTCGAAACGTGGCTAAGTTAAATTCGCATGGTGTATCTTGCGTTGGTACAGGCAGTAATAGACTGCCTGTATCGCGGTCTTAGGAGGCACTTACAAAACCTTCATGTTTCACCTCGAGAGAGCCCAAAGATCTCTGCTAAAGGTTCCTACTTTGAAGGCAATACAATAAATTTAGATCATCATCATCAGCCGGAAGATGTCCACTGTTGGACAAAGGCCTCCCCCCAGTGGGGGCTTGCCATAATCCCCACGCTTGGCATGCCTCTTGGTGATCGAAGTGGGTTTGTCAAGTACACGGAAGCCATTGCTGCCCGACTTCCAGATTTTCCCTTAGTCGCCTTGTACGATACCCTCGGGACGAAAGGGGGGGGGGGGGTGCAATTCTAGCCCGGACACCCCACGGGCAAATTTAGATATTTAATACAAATATTTTGTTTTTAATGAATCATTCCGGGTACTTTCTTGACACAGTAGTAGACCTTTTCCACGGATTTCAATATATTATTCTAGACCCTAGCTTCAACAGTTTTCAACCGTGCTATTTTTGACCGTGAAGGTGTTTCATTTTCTATAGAAAGAACCTCTGTTTTGTTCTAAATAATCGACGATTAAATTCGTTTGCCTGTGATCTAGAGTCATTAAACAAATACACCGTGTGTTCAAAACTTATATTTCATTTATTCTGTTTACTGTACCAGCAGTTTATCAAAATGCAGTCAATCGAATAGTTCCCGTCACGAGAAGTTATAAATTTTGTAAATAGACCGACAATTTAATCAACAAGAAATTCCAAATCCAATGAAATCTAAGTAACCTTTCAAATTCAAATTCGTTTATTTCTTTAACAAGTTTTGTACAACATAGATAGTGTTTGATGCGGCCTTTTAAGCAATAAATGCTTGTATTAGGTCACATAGCTCTTCCGTAACAACAAAATAATTTAGTCATGTACATGGACAAAACTAGAACTAATGTTTACTTTATATAATAAAAATAAAATAGATGGTACAAACTATGGATGAACAATTGATTATTAGGTATATAAAACACTAAAGCTCTTAACTAACAATGTTTGACGACACGGTTGGCGCAGTGGCTGAGCGATCGACTGCTGCGCAGCGTGTTGCGGGTTCGATTCCCGCCCAGGGTAAACATTGGTGTGATGAGCACTTGTGTTTGCTTTGTGTCTGGGTGTTGTCTATATATGTATGTATTTACATATCAGCTTTCTGACACCCATAGTACAGGGTCTCCCTAGTTTGGGGTCAGATGGCCGTGTGTGAAAATGTCCCCACATATTATATTATTATATTATATTATTATTATCATATTAACTAGGATTTAAAAATCATGCAAAAGGAATATTAAGGTCTATATGTGATGTGTATACGATGTGTGTTTGTGTGTGTGTGACATGTATGTATGGTGTTAACCTACCTACATGTAAAACAAAAGTAACAAGAAATTTCACATGGTCGGATTGTATTTAAGCGATAATATAGAGTTGTCGTTTAATGTTTCATGGTACTGGATTGTGTCTGACTCATAGAATGTAAACATTGAACACACATGAAACTGATTCTGAAACAGAATGTTCGGAATTGTCTGGTGACAGTAATTGCGTGTGTTAACAGAATTATATCCCTATAAATACGTAAAAATCTTTACAAAATGGTTTTTTTTATTTGATCCAAAGGTTACGAACCCCTGAATGTGTGTTTAGAAAATGTAAAGCTTTTCGAGACGGGGACTTTAATCAAATGTATCAAAATATTTTTTTAATACTGACGGCAAATAGTAAATCGATTTATAAAATATGTTTTGGCAATATACGTTTATAATAATAATATGTTTTATATACTATTTTTGTTAACAAAAATAGTGGTCATATTTAAGGGTGATGACCTGTATCTGATTCTAGAGAGCCTATACACAAATGGCCGCATCTAAATTAATTACTATTCATAGTTTTCGTGTTTTGGTGCCCTCCCACCGTATTATGGACCGACGGCATCGTCGAGGTCGCGGACAACCGGTGGATGCAAGCGGCAGGTCACCGCTCGTTGTGGCGTTCTATGGGGGAGGCCTTTGGGCGTCTTCCGGCTGATGATGATGATGATGATGACTGAATCGTTTACTTCTGTGCAGGAGTCGCTTCTGCGCGGTGTACGGCGAGTGGATCGCGCACTGTGGGGCCCGGCGCGGGGCCAGTTGGAGGCGCCGGGCCGCGCACCCTCATGCGCCTCTCACCACGCTGTGCTTCGCGCTCAGCCTACTCGGGCGCAGAGCACTGGCTGCAGCGCAGCATCTGTCAGCATCTAGGTAAGACGTTGTCGTAGGTAGACGTTGTATCAGTACGAAATCCGGCTGCAAATTAGGGCACTCATCGAGTGTTTGCTAAAATCTAAATTGTTACGCATATTTATTATTACGAGAATATCTACCAGGTTGCATATCAAAATGAGACCGCTAATATTTTTAATGAAATTATTGTTAATTGATTTTTCGGTAAAAAATTCGTTCACTTGGTTTTTAAATGAAATATCGTCCACTTCACGGTAATATACATAAAGACTGAAAAATCACGGTTGCCATTGCGCACTTGGCCGCTCCTCTTCGCAGCCAGGTGTAAACAGGTATGATTTTAAACCATTTATATGTTCATAGCGTACATTTATTATTTATAATATCTAATAAAAGCATTTTTTTTCTGTTTATTATGATATACGGTTGCTTAATTAGATCCTGGCCGCAAATAAGGGTTGCTGGCTATTAAAGATGGTAAATATTTAGGGTAGAGTAAAAGAGAGCTAGCGCGAAACATGGATGTTCCTGGATATTTGTATGTGTGCCTTGTGACAGACTCGTATGGCCAAATAATTAAACGCTACTCAATTATAAGATGCCGTTAAGTGTCACTGTCTCTATCACTTTATGTCAAAGTGACTGTGACAGTACGAGACTTAACGGCATCTTAAAATTGTCAAAGTCAAAGCATTTATTTCAATTTAACCATTTACAGGCGCTTTTGAATTGTCAGGGTGTCAGTCAGTTAGTCAAAAAGTTGAAGCTAGTAGCTCTTTCCTAAACGTAGGGTAGGTCTCTATGGAGAAGAACGAGCAAGAAACTCTACGGACACTCTTTTAAAATCAGGTTTTTTCAAAATACTGCTTATATTATTCTTGTTGCTTCTATATGTGAAAACAATGAAGGTAATCCAGCAATACAAAATATAAAAAATAATCAAGATAAAAGCCATGGCAGTTAATACACGACGAAATACGAAAATTGCCAAAGTCATTCGAACCGCAGTTGACTAATGAACTTTTTTAAAAAGTAGTATATTTTGATTTTATTTGTGTTAAAAGAAGCACCATTACTTTTTGTCGCATAATTTTTTTATATACGTTAATTCTGAGTCGCCATTTTTTGTTTTGGGTCGTTTGATGGTTTTTTTGATTGCATTTAAATTTGTATTTTTATTTTCATAGGCACATTTACGGATTATGCTAACTTAAAAGGCTATGTTGATAACTTTAATTATTATAACTCTGCAAATGCTATCCGCAGTTTTTTTTATTACCAAACATTTAGATACTGGGCTAAAAATAGCATAAATTCGCGAGCTACCTTGGCGCTTTCACCTTAAATCACATTAACTTTAATAAAACTATATTTCTATTACAGCGTGGAGTTCTTCCTATACGGTCTTCACTCACTTTTCAAAGGCGACTTCCGCATCACATGCGCACGCGACGAATGGGTGTTCACTGATATGTCGCTGCTGCACTCTGTGCTCGCGCCCGCCATACGCATGGCGCTGAAGTTGCACCAGGTTACTGAGATAATTTATTCTAATCAAGCATTAATACAAAATATTTAGGGAGTCTGTGTCTACCAGTAAGACAGCGGTTAGAGGCAGGGCTGCTCTAAACAGCCCCTACATTAAAAAGCGTATTATTTAAACGAATGTGTATAGATCTAAGCTGTGAGTGTTAGAAGCAAGTCCAAAGGGGCAATCCAAATAAATCATGACATTAACAATGTGAATTTGATGAAGTTGTGTTTATTTCGTTGGCGTAGTTGTGACCTTTATTACTACCGTCGTGAAGTGAATATTGACTAGCGAGCATATCGCACTCTTAATGCACAACAGAAGCAAGCGCCTAATTTTCCAATGGCGGCTAACTCTAGCAATGTTTGTTTAGGACCACTTCATGTTCCCCGAGGAGTACTGCAGCAGCTCAGCTCTGTACTGCGCCATCGCGTCGCATGCGCAGCGCCTCGTCATCTGCCACGAGGCGGCGCCCGCCTGGAGGTACAACGTGCTGCGGGGGGCTCCGCATCTGTTAGCTTTAAGGTAAATATATAAGTATGTATAAATAAATATTAATTTCCACATGTATGTATCCTCTTGAGTGTCGATGATACAGCATAGGTTCATAAGCAGTAGAGGTTTGATCTTCAACATGTTTCGCCCGACAGTCGTTAGGTTTAAAAATTCTCTTTTTATTACCAGACACGTGATGGACGAAGGCAACGATGACTACAAGATAATAATGCTGAACAAGCGCCACCTTGGCTTCCGCGTGATCAAGTTGAACCGCGAGTGTGTGCGAGGGCTGTGGGCAGGCCAGCAGCAGGAACTGGTCTACCTGAGGAACAGGAACCCGGAGCGGGGATCCATACAGAATGCTAAGCAGGTGAGGGTCTCTAATAATTGACTGCTTCCATTAAAAGTCGTATTGAAAATATTATAGAAGAATAAAAAAATCCAAAAAAAATAATGCGAATTTGTCACAGAAGAGAAGGGATATAAGGATAGGTTTGAGAGACTGTCGATGAGACATTGGTAAGACTGGTTGTCAAACTTTCGGTCTGACGTCTCATAACGACAGTGTCAAAGATCTACGAATGACAGCTGTGACGGCTTTACGTACTTTTCGAGGTCCTATCGGAGGTAGGGAGGGGTCTCGGCATTATGAACGATCGGTTTTTAATTAGCCGACTCGTTATTATCTTCACATATAGTGTTCGTTATCGAACTCCTCCGAAACAGCTTGACCGATGTTTATATTTTTTCTTTTTTTTGTGTTTATTTGGTAGTTCTGAGATTAGGTCGTAGGCACAGATACAGATAGACCTAGGTAACGCAAGTATCACTATCTGTATGAAAACCAAGCGTGCCATATTTTGGACGTCACAATGAAATACGAATGTTTTGTGTTTCCTAAATTTGGTATTACCAGTTATTACTGAGTGTATTAAATTAATAATAATTGTTTTTTTTTATTAATTACGCATAATATTAATCACAAAATGACTTAACGATGGAAGGAAACGTTTACCTACTTTATTTTTTACTTACGATTTTTTATCGTAAATTAGGCACGCGAAGTAGTTGCTCTTGCGTTATCTAGGTATATCTATATCTGTGGCCGTATGCTATTTTTTATACCCTCTAGAGGTGAAGAAATAATTTATATGGCAAAACAAGCCTGCCGGGTCAGCTAGTTGTTATATAAACTTGTCTTCCCCAGGCCCTGCGCAACATAATCAACTCGTCGTGCGACCAGCCCATCGGCTACCCCATCTACGTGTCCCCGCTCACCACGTCGTACGCGGACTCGTCGCCGCAGCTGTGCGAGCTGCTGGGCGGAGCGCTCACTGTCTCCGCCATTCGGGCCAAGCTGGCCGCCGCATGGAGACGGTAACCATGTTTCTTCTTTTTTCTTTCTCTTCTTTTAAAAACGCTGCCCCACACTAGGAATTACTCCTATGTCGTGGGTGCGTTCACAAACATATAAACTCACTTACACGAACAGCCAGACCCGGAAGAACTATATTCTGTACAAATATTGTGTGCAAATATTTGTTCCGTGCGGGAATCGATCCCGCGACACGCAGCGCTGCAGTCGATCGCTCAACCACTGCGCCAATCGTGTCGTCGTAATGTATGTTCATAATATACTTGATTTATTTCAGTAATCCACTGTTGGACATTTAAGATTACTTCAACAGTGAGCACACATCAAACTTGTATGCAAAATTAAAAAAAAATATTTCATATCATATTTGGTTTACATTGTTGTCCGTGTGGTGTCGGACGCAAAGAATAGCACCATCCCATATCTTCCAGTGGTTGTCGTAAGAGGCGACTAAGGGACCAACCAGAGAATGGGCAGCAGCGTTCTCTGTGCCTTTGTAACAACCATACTGCGATCGCCAACCGCCTGCCAAGCGTGGCGATTCTCCCCCCCCCCCCCTCAATTGGGGAGGCCTATGTCCAGCAGTGGACGTCTTTCGACTGAAATTATGATGATGATGATGTCGAGAAATGTTCATTTTGGCATAGAAATACTTGTAGTTGTTGTAGGCTCCGCTCTTTTCTTGCATTAAAAAAAAACCGTCCGTGCAAATATATATAAAAAATGGAAAAGACATCAATTGTAGGAGTGTGTAAGTGTGAGAGAAAAAGAGAGGTTTTGAGTGCACATGTGTGATTAAATAAACATATAATAACATCACTATATTATTATTATTATGTCACACGTAGTTTCAAGAGTGAGATCTCATATATTCAACTATTTCTAGTGTACAAATATTTCTTTATAGCTAATTATTTATTTATTGAGATACTTAGTCTCCCAGTTCAATTTAAACAATATCATTTAATATCATTTTAAATCATGCGGCAACTATTATTACCTGCTCATTTCTTACATGATTAGCCATAATCAAATTACAATACCAGTCCGAAAGCTTTGCCGAAAAAACGCACGGACATTACCACGATCATTAAAAACTTCGGATATGTGTCTCTCGAGTTACAAGCGTGCTGACGGATATTATGTGTTCCCTTTCAGTATCCGTCGTCGCTGCGGCGAGGGCTGCTCGTCGGGAGGGGCGGGGGCGACCGGCGCGTGCGACGCGGGCGCGGCGGAGGCGGGCGCGGCCAGGAACAACACGCCGAGACACAACGCGCTGCATCTGTCCAGAACTTCGCTGGGTGAGGGACCAAGCTTATACATCATATTAACCCCTTACCCAAAACCCTCCCCCCCCCTTACCCCCTTGGTTAATGCAACCAGGATTTTGTAAAAGCTTGATTGAAAAGAGTGTCCGTGGAGTTTTTTGCTCGTTCTTCTCCATAGACACTTACCTTACGTTTTGGAACGAGCAACTAGCTTAAACTTTCTCATTAACTGACTGACTCCCTGACTATTCAAAAGTGCCTGCAAATGGTTTAATTGAAATAAATGCTTTGACTTTACTATCTACCACCCTGACTCGTTGTCCTAGGTGAAAGACAAACGCGGTAATGCGACGCGACGAGTAAATGTGAATTAGTCGTTGTATGTACTTGTGGCACAAAATATGAAGGTTACAGAAGGACCACTCCCGCCATCTTCAAAAATAATTACCTAAACATGCCAGACTCACTAGGGCTGCTACTGTATTGAGTCTGTAGATTTTATTTGTGACAATATGAAATTTTATTGACACTGGTTGGAACTCTTTGCATTTTTTTACAACAAAATTTCTGTTCTTCATGAAATATCAATTATATCATTTTGACAACACGTGACAGTCGAGACTGAAGTCTGCTTGAGAATGCCTATAAATGTAATATCAATGTGTGCATGCGCAAAATGGCGGTTTGTTCTGAGTGGGCTCTCTGCTCGGGCGCGCCGCAGCCTTTACTGTAGTACCACAGTCTATAAATCATACAGTCGTCCGACGAAGACGTCTAGACAGGGCAATCGTGCGGGGCGTGAGGGGCGAGACGGGGGAAGGGCGCTCCCGAACTGCATACGCTACCGTGTTAGTAGTTCGGGAGAAAACTTTCAGGGCTATCATGTGTCAGTTTCTTTTTGTTTTAATTAATGTAAAATAATTTTATTAAAATGGTGCATACGACATGTGTTGTGAAAGATTGCAAGTCGTCATCTTCCATTAATAAAGAACTGCAACTTCATCAATTTCCGCGCACGGATGAAAGGTAAACAAATAAATAAAATATTGTTTATTTGATAGAAAGAAAATACTTGAAATTATCCTGAGCCCTTGCCGCCAACTTGGCGGCGCGACGTGTAGCCGACATTTATTTATTGTGCGCCGGCCAAGATGGCGCCGACGAACATTTGCAAATTTTTCGTCATGGGTATCATTTCCATGGTTCTCGAGGTCGCTTAAAACGATTATGGGGTCGAAATTAGAATCCAAGATGGCGTCGACGAAAATTTGCAAAATTTACGTCATGGGTGTCATTTTCATGGTTTTCGAGGTCGCTAAAAACGACTATGGGGTCGAAATTAAAATCCAAGATGGCGTCGACGAAAATTTGCAATATTTTCGTCATGGGTGTCATTTTCATGGTTCTCGAGGTCGCTTAAAACGATTACGGGATCGAAATTAGAATCCAAGATGGCGCCGATTAAAATTTGCAAATTTTTCGTCATGGGTATCATTTTCAAGGTTTTCAAGGTCGCTTAAAACGATTATGGGATCGAAATTAGAATCAAAGATGATCCAAGATTTAAAACCATTTTTTTACTCAATTTTGATTTACAAGTTTTTAGTTTTGTTCCTTTTTAAATCTGTCAAAGCATATTACAGCATTTTGTTGCTCAAGCCCTTTCATTTGATATCCATATTGAAGGGGTTGTGAAAAGAAAAATGGGATTTAAATCTTGGATTGGATTAAAATCCGTCAACAGGAAGGGGGTCTTCAATTACTTGATTTGATCCAAACAAATAAATAAACGAACAGGGCAAGCTAAATAAAACTGTTTAAAAAACGTTATTTTTGATATTGGTTGGTGTTAATAATAATGTTGATCTAAAATAAATTAAAAAATATTGTTTACTTGAGACAACCCTAGCTGTTGCGACAATGTCTACACGTTGTCGGCATTTACAAGAACATCAAAGGCGTCGTCCTACTGTATGTTTTTATACTGTGGTAGTACTTTGTGCTTGCGGCCTACGTTGTCGCCTTAACCGATGTGCGACCAAACGCGGCAAATGGGTATTTGCTTTTTGCGCGACGAGACGCGACACAATAGTTTATTGATACTTAAATATTTACTATTATAAGTGCCAGTGTGTTTCTTACCTTAAAATAAAGTCAATAACAACCTCTCCTCAATAGAAATTGGTTTTTGAAAATTGGTTATTGTGAGCTGCAACAATTACATAGAGAGTGCTTGGTAATAAGTCCCAATACTCTTTAAATAAACGTGGATTTAGTTTCCGATATAAATAATGAAACTCTCCAAACTTATTTCTTTCTAAATAAGTACAATGAATGACTACCTACAACGTAGGACATACGTCGCGTGAAGTATGTGTCGCATCACGTCGCATCGTGTCGCGTCAGTACTTGTCACGTTCTGTCGCTCACCTAGGACAACACCTTAGACCGCAACGTATTTTAGTATTCAAATATTTCTATGTTTGCGTGTCGTGGCATAAAATGTGTCTATACAGGATAAGTTTTTAACTAGTGCGTAAATTCTAGGGGCTGATTTTGGTGCTCAAAAACAGCAACTTTTTGTAAGGGACCAACATCGAAACCTCAAGAAATCGTTTTCACACTATAAGTGATCAATCAGTTGGTGCGATTTCTATGCACAAGTGAAAGTTTTTGAGATTTCATTACATCAGTGCCGTTTTGAATATTCTCCAAAATAAAATATCGTCGTTGAGCGTGCAATTCCCCGAAACTAACATTTTTAAATACCGCAAATTTTGACCTTAGGTTAAATCAGCGAAAGTGTACTTTCGCGATATTCTAAAATTTTAGTTACGCGGAATTGCACGCTCAACGACGATATACAGTCCAAAAACCTGATAAGAACATTTGGACTGTATAATTGATATAGAATGTCTATACTTGAGTCTCATGTTATTTCAATTTTACATTTTGTAATGGCACATAACATGAACCTTAGCATATTATACTAAATAAACATTATCTACTCTAGCTGGTACGCGTGGCAGCTTAGCTAGTGCGGGCAAACCCACGTCATCGACACTAGCGTCGTTAGCGGGTTTACTACGAGAACACTCACATGAAAGAACTACGCATGATGATACTGGTATGTCACCTTGTTATTTTACATAATTTACATCACTTTGAATAGAATCGTAATGGTAACTCAAACACATATTTTGGTACTAACCGGCCGGAAAGTTGGAGGGGTATGAAGCAGACGAAGGGGCAGGGCTGAGACGAGTACATAAACTACGGTAAGTCACACAACCGGGCTTACACGCAGGCACCTTATGCCGCGGGCGTAGAATACATTTTACAGTTTTTGTTATGCTGTCCTCGTGACATACCGTAGTTTCTGTACTCAAAGTTCAGTTGGCCTCAAAGAGTCTTTTAATCACAGTACGAAATAGAATCGTTTGGCAACAAAGAATGTTTCGAGTTGATTAATCGTTCTTTAGTATGTATGAGAAAAGTTTTTGGAGATTTCTGTTATTTCTAGTACTCATACCATAAATGGTCCCATAGAGTCTTTTGATCCCTACACGAAATAGGATCGACTGGCATAAAAAAAGATCCTCTTGCATTTTTTTCGTTGACTGTAATTTTTTTCCAAAATGTGCGAATGCAGTTTAGAATATCTCAAAAAAAATATGGATAGTCGATTAACTATGTACCAGCCCTTACTTGATTTTTGAGACGGAACGGGTTCAAAACTCCATCCTGTGTACATGTATGTGTTTGTTGTATGTATATGATATGTATATATATATTCTGGTCGAGTATATATACTGTTTTTGTCTGTAGAATTGTATATATTGATTTTGTAGTTATATTTTGGTATTTTAATAATATGCTAAACTATTAATAATTTGTTTCTTTTTGCTCATACAAAAGGATTAGATATATTGAAGATATATAACTGTGAGTGATATTTGTTTTACGTAGTTATATTGTAGATATACAATCTTTGTTTTTGTTGAGTTTTACGAATATAAATGTATGGATTTGTTTTTGGTGGTAATATTTTGTTTTAGTATCTATGGCGATGTATTAACACCGGTTAAAAGAAACGCCTGTCGTTAATTAACATACTGTATATTATAATTCAACTCGAAAATCGACTCTAATCGAATACTTTTACGTTAGTGCGTTCATTTACTGACTATATTTGTAGGTTGTCTGTGGCGAAGATTCAATTGTATATGACACCTTTTGTTTTTATATTTACAATCAATAGTTTTATACTTACCCAGTAACTGGGTTGTGGAGGTCAAATAAGCAGTCGCTCCACGTAAAACACTGGTATTTAGCTGCATCCGGTTAGACTGGAAGCCGACCCCCTATATACTTGGGAAGAGGCTTGCCAGATGATGATTATAATGTATGACAATTATAAACAAGTAACCGATAACCGATGGGGAAGATAGGTTCTCAAGTGGCGACCACGAACCGGAAGACGCTGCGTTGGTAGGCCTCCCGCCTCCCGCCAGATGGACCGAAGACATCGTCAAGGTCGCGGGTAACCGGTGGATGCAAGCGGCAGGTTGCCGTGAGTTGTGGCGTTCTATGGAGGAGGCCTTTGTTCAATAGTGAACGTCTTTCGGCTGATGATGATGAAACAAGTAATGTTATTTTTAACCGACTTCAAAAAGGAGGAGGTTATCAATTCGGATGTTTATAACTCTGTCATATATAGACGGATTTGCAAAATTCTTTTTTGTTCGACGGGGGTTTATTCTGAAATGGTCCCATATAAATTTTACCAAAATTGATCTAGCTCTTTTTGAGAAAATCAACAAAATCCCAAAAAAAACTTAGATGAGGTTTTGTTTCTTCAGTCTTTGGAGGACTTACAATCTCTTTTAAGTGTGTCGCCGTTTCTTAATGGATTAGGATGTTAAGGCAATACTAAAAAGCGAAAAATAAAAAGTTTTTTCGAAATAAAGAAAACGCCTTCAAAAACAAAACAACAAACACAAAGCCACCGCCACCGACTTCCGAAAGTAAAGTAAGTGTGTTCTGTGCTAAAGTTATTTATCACTTTTTAGTTTTTGAAGGCGGTTTTCTTTTATTTAACCCCCGACGCAAAAACGACGGGGTGTTATAAGTTTGACGTGTCTGTGTGTGTGTATGCGTCTGTCTGGGGCATCGTAGCTCCCGAACGGATGAACCGAGTTTTTTTATTTGTTGAAAAAACTTTTAGCTGCAGCAGTGGTGTCTAGTGGAGGCGTATTGATGGAGAGTGGTAACTCTCACCGCGTGGTGCGGGAGCTAAGCGTCGCGCCCGCCAGTCTGCCGCGACGGGAACGCAGCGCTCGCGCACGGCCTGCCAAGGAGCCGCCGCGACAGGTAACATTCTACACATACACATGAATAATGCCACATTTACACTCAGCCCTCTTGGGCAGGGAAGTGGGCAGTGCGAGTATGTAAACAGCATTGCTATTCTGTTACAATCTCCCCCGGTGAACACCTATACCCTGTTCACAATAAGATTAGACATTTACAAAAACCTTTTTTACAGTCCGTTCAACCGATTTTGACTTATATTGCGTTGGTAGCATGACAAATGGCAACTGCAGTAAACAGTTGTTATTGTAACCACTTTTTTGCCTCTAATATCATCCTTAAGCCTACGGAATAGAAGTCAAAATCTGTTGAAGGGACTGTAAAAAAGGTTTGTGTTTATGTCTAATCTTATTGTGAACAGGGTATAGTCAAAGTCAATGCATTTATTTCAATTAAACCATTTAGAGGCACTTTTGAATTGTCAAGGAGTCAGTCAGTTAGTCAGAAAGTTGAAGCTAGTTACTCGTTCTAAAACGTAGGTAGGCCTCTATAGAGAAGAACGAGCTAGAAACTCCACGGACACTCTTTGAAATCATTTTTTTTTTTTTACAAAATATTGGTTACATTATCCTTGTTGCTTCTGTATGTGAGAACAATGCAAATAAGGAACAATACAAAACATTAAAAAAAATATGAAGATAAAAGCCATGGCAGTTAAGAGTTGACCAATCTCTACTGACAGCACCCGTTCACGAACATGACGCGTGGATCAACCATTTTGAAGGGTGAAGGTGAAGTGAGCTGTCATCCGTCCCAATGCTAGGAATTGACAAAGCAGACGGACAGATGACAGGTCACTCGCGCTGTCACTGCTCATGCCGCTGCTATTGCCCGGCGCTCCCTCGTTTGGCGGTTTTTCGCGCGGAAGTCAAAGGCCGGGCAGCGCGAGTGAGTATTTACATTCAGCATTCTCCCTCACTTACCGCTGAATACGAAATAACGTGTTTTAACGTGATTCCGGCAATTATTGACAGCGATGAATTTCCTTTATCCACCATCTTCTTTGACGATGGCGTCTTTTGTTTTTTTTTTTAAACACATAATAGTTGCAATACTGAGCAGACAAGATGCTCTCGCCGCAACAACCTAGACGTCATTCATTGTTGCGAGTTGTTCAATAAAGAAGTATGAAGGCTGAGTGTAAACACTCACTCTCTTCGGTACTCGGGCAGAAGTATTTAAGGCAATATTTCTGGCAGTGGCAGGGGCTGAGTGTAAATGTGGGGTAAGGAACAGGGTGGAAAAATCCTCATCTTCCATTGAAAAGGGAGTTTTCTCGGACCAGCCCCCTTATTCACAACCATTCGATACGTTTCCGTGTCGGTAAGGAACCGTATTCGACAATCTCATTTCCGACTTCAGTCTTCGTATGTTCGTTGAACTGTCAAAATTATTCGGTTTCGGATTTATGAATTGCGTTTGAAGGACATCTTCGATATCTTTTGACTTTCGATTCGGTACGGAATCGAATCGAATGGTTGTGAATAAGGGGGCTGATGTGTTGTGGATCTAGTGGGCTACTGCCCCACGGATGTTGTCATGATTTTGTATACCCGACAGACATTGTTCCGTCCCTTCCTACCATTTTTTTTTTTCGTGAGGGTTCTGATTTTCTCATCGTATAAACCCTCCCTGGACTTCCACAAATATTTCTAGACCAAAATTAGCCAAATCGGTCCAGCCGTTCTCGAGTGTTAGCGAGACTAACGAACAACGATTCATTTTTATTATATAGATATACGAGCGGGCCTGGCAGACGTTGTCCTGTAACCCAACTAGCGCCACCCGGCGGGTCCAATTGTGAATCTAAACCATTCTCGAATCCATTGGAACACACACAAACAAATTCAGCAAAATAACAGGAGGATAAGGGGAGTTCGCTTTCATACACACGCACAGAAGATTTTTATATATAAGATAAAATCATGACAACAACCTTATTCAGCTGGTATTCAGCTGCATTCGGTTATACTGGAAGCCGACCCCAACATACTTGAGAAAAGGCTAGGCAGATGATGATGATGATTTAATACAGAGATGTTTTTATTTTCGAAAAAACTTTGTGGTTTTGTTTTGTTACCTAGCTCATCTGTCCTCCACAGAGCTGTAACCGCAGCCGCATGCGTCGCGCCGCGCCCGCATCGTTCCGCCTGCTGGCCGCGTCAGACAACATGCGGCTCGAGCCCGCCGCCTGCAGCTCGCATCCCAACGATGACACGCAGGTATGAACTTATTACATTTAGGGTCAAGCCACACCGGAATGGCAGCGCAGCGGCCGGCAGCTTGCCTGCAAACCATTTTCAACTTTATCATAGCGCTTCGAAAATCATCGGCTCGCAAAACCGCGCAGCGTCACGAGCTGCCGCTCGACGCATCCAAATCTTTAAGCGGTACTATGTCTTGACGTTTAGAGATAAAGTTTGAAAATGGTTTGACAGCAAAACTGCCGGCCGCTGCGCTGCCGGCAGTTTTGAACAGACTCTGCCCTTAGGCTCAGATTACAGAAACAAAAGGCAGATAGACCGCGTGGAGCACTGAGAGTGAAGCCAAAAAACCAAATATAAATTCAAAAACGAAACCTACGACGCGCTTCGTGCTGTACTGACACGAATCAGTATAGCACGAAACGCCGTATCGTTAAAAAAACAAATAAAAATACAAATTCAAAAGCGACTACAATTGCGAGTTTGTAGGTATTCGCTATTGAATTTGTATTTGCTTTTTTGTCTTCACTCTCAGTGTTCCGCGCGGTCTATCTGCCTTTTGTTTCATAATCTGAATATTTAGGGTTGAAATATTGTAATGTGTTTAACCTTTTGACCAACCAACCAAAATGTATTTAGCACGCCACGGTCACAACTGTATGACAGATGTTTATACATAATTCGTAGCTTGGCACCGAGGACATGTATTAGATTTGTTGACGTGGCGATCAAAATTCATAATTTTCTTAAGTTAAACGTTCCTAACTTTCTCATCTTAATCTTATAACGTCGGGTTGTTTCAAACAGTCGGTTAACGCTACATACGGACGGTTAAAAAGTTACTATGACGTGCGATGTTTAACGTACGTTAAATGTAACGGGTTGTTTCATGACATAAAAATCCGTCAGTTAAAGTTATTCAAAAAGAAATTCCATAATATTTTGATGTTTGAAGTAGCTGTTTGACAACACAAAATTACGATGACTGGTCGGTTATGGTAATAGTAGCTTTTTGACGTATGATTTTGTGAAACAACCCATTTGACGATAGTTAGCGCCATGTTTGACTATTACCGGTCAGTAATGGTTAGTTGAAGCAACCCGCCCTAAAATGTTTACCTTAATTTGTACTCCACATTAGGCAGAATACGTTGAGACTTTATGCTTTAATTTTAATTTAAGACTACATTTCAATGTATACATGATATATTCTGACGAAATAAAGCGTGATTGGTAATTAGTTACCCATATTAAAACAATCGAGCCGTGTGGTGCCGGTCGCGAATAGCACCACCCCATTTCTACACGTGGGTGTCGTAGAAGGCGACAGAGGGATATTGACCAGAGGATGGGCAGCAGCGTCCTTCTGAGTACCATAACACCTACTGCGATCGCCAACATGTATCGGCCAAGCATGGCGATTACAGCTGAACCCCCCTTGGGGGAGACCTGTGCCCAGCAATGGGCGTCTAAAGGTAGACATGATGAAGATTTAAATCATATATTGTACTAATGGCTTGAATTTTTTAGGCTTACTTTCATTTGTGATGTTTGAATAATTTAGATGGGTGTGTGAATATGTTATAGTGGTGTATGGAGATAGCATGCGTATATCGCTAGCCAAGTAATATGTTTGTGTCAGAGCGCGGCGGGCAGCAACTGGGAGTGTGCGTGGCGCGAGCAGCCGCGCCGAGCCGCCAGCGCTAAGGTAAAATAATAATTTTATTATTATATGACGAGCAGGCGAGTGCGCGCAGCAGCGGCTCGACACACGCACACAAACACACACGCATTTCGTTACGTGACGATGTCTACTATTTCGCACTACCTGTACGCTACGTTAGGGAACTTCGTTCCAAAAAACAGAATATCCATACTAAAACATACTAACTATTACACACAAACACAATTTAGCACAAAGACAATTTAGTGCAAAGTGAAGTGCTACTAACAATAGTCTTAAGTCTTTTCTACTAAAAAAAGTTACAAATTATAAAATATGTATGTTTAGGTTAAGGGGTTATCTACGGGCCTATGCAGCCTGAAAATAAATGGATTATTATTATTATTACAATAGGAGCTCGTGGCTAAATCAAAATCGTACAAATCGATCAGTCATGATCATTAAGCTACGCTTGCCGCAGACGGTCGTTCGGTGGGTGACCATCCATTTCATACCGCGTCGCTTCAGTGCCTCAGAAAGCACGTGAAGCAGTTGGTCTCGGCTGTCATTTGTTTGCTTTGACAGTTGTTATAGGTAGTCTTGTCAAGAGGTATCGTGTTACCCAGTAACTGGGTTGTAGAGGTTAGACATACAGTCGCTCCATGTAAATCACTGGTATTTAGCTGCTTCCATTTAAATTGGAAGCCGACCCCAGCATAATTGGGAAAACGCTAGACAGAAGATGACTATTGCTATAAACGTGCGAACTGAGTATATAAAACATGTTTACCGAACCTCTCACTCGCACTTTGGAACTGCCCTAGTGTTGTGTGTAAAAGTAAAAAAGAATTTGTCTTAATGTTTTATGACTTGGTTTGGACATTTGTAATGGCTCAAGTATAGTATGCGTATCCTGTAAAATATATGTGTGTAATATTCTTTTATTCCCCAGGTGTCAAGCAGCCGAGGAGGTCCAAGCGCGGAGTCTTCCCTGGAGGACCTGACCCTGACCCCGACAGGCCTCGACCTGTCCCTGCCCGACTGCAAGATCATCGCAAACAGGAACGCCAGGCAAGACAGAGACTTTAAAAGGTATCATCATGCACGCATTCATTCATACACACGGCTTCGAAGGAGTTTTGGTACTGTCACAAAGAAAAGTAATCTTTAGACTTGACGAAAGAAGAAACAGCGCATTTTTTAAAGAAATAAAAAGTTATAAAGTCTGCTCACGTCTGTGGTCCGAATAATTATGGACACAACTAGGGTTGCCACTCGTACTTAATTAATTGCCTCACATTGTACGGTTTTTGAGTAAATGTACCTACTTTTTACGTTTCTGGCTGTTTGTGTATGTGAGTTTATATGTTTGTAAACGCACCCACGATACAGGAGAAATTCCTAGTGTGAGGCAACGTTTTTTATATTAAAAAAAAAAAATACTTGATGGCAATAAAGTACGTGCAAATACTTTATTTTACAGATTTCGACTTTTGAAGGAATTAATTGTTTACTGAAAGAAACAAAAAATTATATGCTTTAAAAATATCAGGCAACCCTAGACACTATTGAAGCGAATATAAGTACGGTAGATCAGATACAATGAAAGATGGGAAGAATTTTATCAGAATAATATCTCACACATTTTGTGCACTAGAAACCCGCTGTGTCGAGAATTTTGATAACTATTTGCAGTTGTCATACCATTTTCATAAACCATTAACATTTTAAATACATACTTATATTTTTATAACAATTCATCGCTTTGAATTTTGGTGTGCGAATTAAAAACTAAAATATTTTTAAATTAACCTCACAAACCATACCCATTCATTTTTAACATGTTTGTTCAACGTTTTTGATGTGAAACATCTAATGTGGTGGGTCAGAGTGGCTGTTGGCGTGACTACGCGTTGCCACATGATTTTTAATTACGGTATTAAATTAATATGTATTATTTACATCAATATTTTGTTTTTGACCTTTCCCTTAATAAACCACCCTTTTATATGCATACATGTCTACACAAAACTTTTGTTTATTTTTGGCTTTTTAGTGCCTACTTCTTATCATACAAATTAATTACAGAAAATACAGATAAATAATAATGATTAATTTGACAGGTACTATGTCAACGAAATGACACCGAAAGACTTGTCGAAACTCAGCAAGGAAATACGTCACGAACGAGAAAGTTATCGAGAACTGACCGGCCGATACATAGAGAAACCTGAAGCCATACCTTTGAAAGAAACACACTACTCCGACTTATCCAACAAAGAATCTATCTTGAAAAAAGAATCGAAAAAGGACTCTAAAGCGAAAGAAATTAAGACGAAAATTAAACGGTCTGATTCGGGTAGGAGTGAACTTAAGGTGAATGTAAGTGTTGGGAGTAAAGTGTTGATCATAGAACCTTTGGGGGTGTATGATTGTATCAACTTGGGGAGGAGGATCGATGTGCAGTGGCCCTCGGAGGCGGAGAGGGAGAGGGGAGGGAGGAACTTCTGGGGGAGCTGGGTGCCTCTAGCGGGGATGGATGGACTGGTGAGCTATATTGCTACATCTATACTTAATATTATAATTCAGAAGAGTTGGTTTAAATGCTCTAATTTTCGGAACTATTGATTCAGATCAATGTTCCGAAAATTCGAGCATTCTGTAATTATTTGGTTGCTAGGTAGCTACGTTATCCCTTAGAACACTAGGCAATTTTTTTATCAAAAATAAATGGGTAGTAGATATAGCCATGATGTAGCGTTGTGACTTTGTCTATTTCATATGTACTCTCGCGGACCTTTCCCGCCTGCTCAGTTAATTTTTTTTTCCCTTGGCGCCTGCGAAGTCAACGGGGCGGGGTAGAGAGCGCTTCCATCTTTTGAGTGCAAGCAAAAATGAACTTAGTGGTGGTCAGGCGGGTGTGTCCACAATAGTACATAGGCCCGCTACAATGTTAAGCTACAACAATCTGTTAAAATTCTTTGATAGATTTTCAACTTTATCACTAAAGAATAAGGTTCATATTCAACTGGGAAAATTGGATAGTTTCGTATGATTTGATGTGCTGGCCTCTGTATTTTCTAAGTATATCTTGAACATCACTGACATCGGTGAAGGAAAACATCGTGAGGAAACCTGGACTTAGTAAATATAAGTCGCTAATCGCCAATCCGTCTTGAGCAAGCGTGGTGATCAATGCTCGTGTCTTCTCCGTATACGAAGAGGTATTTGCCCAGCAGTGGGACAATTATAGACTGGTATTATTATAGACTGGCATTATTATAGACTGGTATTATTATTGACAAACATTCTTCTTTCTTCGCAGGTTGTACATAAATGGACTCCGAACCACAGAGACCCGAAACTTCGATCTCACGTCGACAAGAGTATACTCCTCATACAAATAGACGACAAATACGTGCCCATCGCAGAAAACTGCGTTCAAGACCTCGGCGATGAAGTGTGAATGGTGAACCTTATCACTAAGGGCACAAGGTTGGAATCTGCGTGAACAACTATGGACACAGTATGAACTTTCTATTCTATTTATAAAATGGACAACAATGAGCTATGACAGTGTAGTCTGATCCTTATGTTAATGAAGATAAGGTCGATATCAAAATTCTCGGACAATAAGAAGTAATGTAGGATAAAAAATATGGTGAAAGAAAATTACAGTTTGTTTAAAACTAATGCATGGAAACTCTGAATTTACAGCGGTAAAGTCGAGAGTTGCATGTGTGATCTCGGTGTTGAAATATGAACCTTATAAATATAGTGATACGATATATTACGCGAGGCTGTTGGAAATTATTTCTTATTTTTAGTAATGCAACTTATACAGTTCCTTTTAACACTTGTAATAAGTTTAATGCAACACAGAATGAAAGAGAAAGTGCTAAATATCAGTGTGAAAAAGCATGTTTTTGTGGCAACATTGTTTGTGAAACATGTTCTAGGCAGCACAATTAATATTGAACAACTTTTGTGGACTAAGAGCGTTGAGCCGAACCCGGTTCCGTTTAGAGCTGTTGCCTGAAATGTTGAAAAGCAGTTCATCATATTATTTCGTGCCTATTTAGATGATATCTTCGTTGATAGTCTAATTCCGCGTAACTAAAATTACCAAATACCGCAATTTTCGACCTTATGTAAAATCAGCGAAAGTAATTTTTTTTTTCGCGGTATTTAAAAATGTTTGTTACACGGATTGGATTATCAACGACGCGCGTAAGCGTAACAGTGTTAATCGACTTACGTCGCCAACTGTACGTACTATAATAGAATTATTATGAAATATTGTTCATGTCACAAAGCAATATTAAGCAAAGACAAGTACAGATCTTATGACAACTATGAATAAGTTAAAATGACATAAAAATTGACAGACCGAATAACAATGTTATTTCAACCTTATTTTTTAACTATAAAGTTCAATTTTATGATCGATAGTCGAAAACAAAACATCTTATGTTATTGATGTGATTTACAACCGCATTTGTAAAAGGATAAGGTTGAAAATAGAAATAGCAGTCTGTTGCAATAGGATTTACTTAAACGCGAGTCAAAGTCGTCCATGATTGACTTAAACGTATTTTATGAAGCTACATAGTTAATTTACTACTTTAACGTGATGTAAAAATACACATGTGTACGTTGAGTTGCACGAAACCAACATTAGTTTAATGGAGATTTTAAATTCATGGCATCCCTTAACATTTTGTAACAAAAAGAAACTGACAGCATCAATTCAAAATTCAAATTCAAAACATGTAATTCAGACTTTAGTTACTTTTGTCCATATGGTGTTAGTAATACACCGTTCGAAATGACTTAAAACTATGTTAGTTCTTACACACAAGTCGATAATATATGCACCCTTATCCAATGCCTCCAAATATGACTGTGGATGTACTCTGCACCTACACTCAGGTAGCCGTTGAGACTGCCCCTACCCTTCGCATCAGCGATGCTGCTCTCTTCCGTATAATGGCGTGAAAGCCATCCACCTGAGCCTCAGCAAACATCGCTGACGCACTGCAGTAGCGAGGCATCCCATCAACAACCTGAATGCATTTTTATATTGGACCCGCAGGGCACTGACGGTTCGCTGCGTGTAGCTGGCCCACAGACTACACGTATAAATGGACTGACAGTATGCCCTAAATAGCGTCGTCTTTACCGTTCCTGGGCCTGTAGATAAAATCCCTTTTCTGTTAGCGTTAACGCCAACGGAAAAATTAGATTGTATAGAGTTGACATATTTGTGTCACGTGACATCGCGTAAGCAAACGTCAACTCCATACAATTTCATTTTCCGTTGGCGTTAACGCTAACAGAAAAGGGATTTTGTCTATAGGCCCTGAACCTTTAAAGGCTCCGGTAAACTAATGTTGATTTTTTGCAACTCACCGGTAGCCAGTACCTACGCATACTGCCCATAAACTAAGTAACATTGACCTAAAAATATTGCAAGAAAACGACCTTTTCTTGTCGTGAAAAATCACTGTTTTTGATAGCACGCAATGAACGTAAGACATTGGTGCCAATTCTGTTGTGCACGAACTAAACTTATTTTAAGCTATTTATATCTTTTTCTCTCCAATAAAACAAGAAAGAGAAAGATATTAATAAGAGCTGTCAATTTAAGTTGATCTAAAATATTCATACAATTTTAGTTGTCATGAACACGTAAATTTCGGCTTTGGTAAGTGTATTTTTACACCAGTTATAATTGGTTACCTATCAATTTGAGTGAAAAATACGGAACCCTAAGGCGTTGTCCTTATAGAATCGCGCGAGTTAGCGATACGACCATCAGTTTGTCGCGTGATAACTGGTGTCCTAATTAAAAGAGTGTTCGTGGAGTTTCTTGCTCGTTTCTCTCCATATAGACGTAGGTACCTACGTTTTGAAAAGAGCAATTAGCTTTAACTTTCTGACTTAGTAACTGACTCTTTGACAATTCAAAGGTGCCTCTAAATGGTTGACTTGACTTAGAACGCGGCTACGCGATCATCGTGCGAGTTAAAGACGCGGGCGCTCGCGGTAACGGTACGCAATGATTGACCAAAGTCAATTAGGACACCTAGTCGACATCAATATGGTTGATCGCGCATTCGTACGGACTTAGTTCGCGCGAAGTGCCCCAACACCTGCACCATATAGGATATTTAAAACGCCACTAATGCTGCGATAACTGTAGCTACTTATTGGGCCCAAATAGTCTAACAAAAAAAAACAAAACCCATCGACTCGAAAGGAAGAAGAAGTTCGCTGCGAATAAATAACAAACATTTTAGTCACGCGACTGAATGCACAATTAGTACACCTATTCGATATCATTATGTTTGATCGCAGATTCGTACGACTAAAATTCGTGCAAACTTGCGACTATCGCGTAGATGTGTTCTATCAGGGCAACGCCTAAAAACGAGGTAACAGTGTAAGTGTGCGTTTCCATGTTGTACGAATGACGTGAATTTAGCTGAATTTTTGCTAGTTAATAATAATGTTTTCCTATGTTTGCAATAGTGCAGTAGCCACCATCATAAATTGACACACATTTTATAATCTGTCAAAATGGGATTCCCTCATAGATTTTGTATAGCAATGACGTGACGTCACTTATCTGCTAATTCAATTGACTAACAAATTGTTTTCAAAGCAAGTAAAAAATCAAATTTTATAGTCAACTAGCTGACCCGACAGACATTGTCCTGTCCCGATCGACCTAATGGGGGATGAAAAAGGGGTGAAAAAAGGGGATGAAAAATAGATGTTGGCCTATTCTCAGACCTACCCAATATGCACACAAAATTTCATCAGAATCGGTCAAGCCGTTTCGGAGGAGTACGGGAACGAAAACTGTGACACGAGAATTTTATATATTAGATTGTAAATCAGGTTTTCGGGACTAAAAGGTAATTCTGTTTTTCCAATATGGGTGTACAGGATAACAGGTACAGCCATATTTTATTATGTAAAAAAAAAATTACCTAAAGAAACATTTTCATTTTGAAACTCACATTATAATATCTTTTCAACATTAAAAGTTTTGAAGCTTTTAAAAAACATTATTTTTTAATAAAAGCTTTTTCTTGGTTAATGGTGCCTTTTACCCAATTCTCCTCTCAAATGACCAGGCAGCCTAAATAAATCGTAGGTTTAAAGTTGGATAATACAAAATACTTTTTCATTTTCATAGTTATGCCATTATGTTTCGCTTAGTATTAACTGTAATATATTCCTGTATTATTAAATATAAGTTGCGTTCAATTGGACCCGTGATGTAAATAAATATAGTTGATTTGTTGTGACGCAAGTCGGACTTTTATCTTAAAAGTAATAAAGTTTAAAGAAAATGTATGTTAAAAAAACATTACTCTCTTTCTGGGGCAGACGGTTCAAATTGTATTTGCTGATTCTTGACAATCTCTTAAAATAAATCGTAATATTTATTGATTTTTAAATACTCTAAATAATCGGAGAAATTGTTATGGTTATCAAAACGAAAAACACCGGTAGCATACTACCGCTGTTTTTTTGTACAATGTTTACATTTTGCATAAGCAATGCATACATTTAACATTGTTAAATCTTTAATCATATAAAAGTGAAGAATTTGATTGTTTGAACGCTCTTATCTTCTGAACTACTGCTCCGATTTTGACAATTATTTTGATAAGAGAAAGCTACGTTGTCCCTGAGTTTTATAGACTATATTACCAATTAATGCCGACGAAATGGCGGACTAAGCCTAGTTCGTAATATGAAAACACGAAATAAGTGAATTTAAATCAAAGTATCTGGCAGAGAAACATTCAATACCGGTAAAACGGGGCTAATAGGGATGCAGGGGTGAATCGGGACGAAACTTTAAAGAGGTTGAAATGGCTAAGCTTAAATAAATTAATAAATAAAGCCAACAAGGTCACTAAAAAAAATGAGTCATTCTTGAGTCATTTTTGTCAACAAACTATATTATTTCAACGTTTAATCCCCTTTAAAATTTCGTCCCGATTCACCCCTTCATCCCTATTCACCCTGTTTTACAGTATAGCTAGTTGCCTACAATTGAGGGCTAACGTAAAGGAAGACCTTTACGTTAGCCCTCACTTGTAGGCAACTAGACAAGACTTGCGACACAACACATGCTTCGTTGTGTGTGGGTAGCTTTACAATGTAAATATTTGTAAATAATGTAAAAAAAAATACGAAAAAATGTATATTCGTCTCTTTAATATATAAAAAAAAACATCGTATTACAGTACATAAGTAGAAACCTTTTTTATTTTTGTTATTATGTTATTATTTTTGTCTAAATTCGTTTTGTATAAAAAAAAAACCGTTCGCTCCAAATACCCTTTTTAGTCTGACACCAAATGAATGTGTATTGTCTATTTAAATTATTTAATAATTATATGTATGTAAATGAGTTCTGTGTGTGTGCGTTTAAGGTAAAGTCAAATATTTTTCTGATAAAATTGATATTTAGTTTAAATACTTTCTATGCATTCATTTAGAATTAAACAAATGAAGCACTCGCATTCTTTTAAATGATATTTCATTCAGCATCTGATGTTTTTGCATATTATTATACCATAACTTACAAGTATATGCCGTCTTTAAATTTAGTTAATCGACTGCATAGTCGTTACCAAATTCGTATTGCTAAACATAATACATGTCTTTTCTAAAAATACATTAGATTTCCAAAAAATGTTTTACTTTCCTGCATCTAGTATACACACAGTACCTCGATATGTTCATTGTTGTTATGTATATGTATACTATATCACTGTATATGTATTGTTTACCAAATTGATGGACAAATTATAATGAAGACGTTGTGTTTTGTGAATTTAAAGGGGAGTGAAATTATTTAATGGTAGTGTTCAAATCGCGCAACTGAACTGTTTCTATACATTGTGAATTTGATTAACAAAATATATTGTGAAATAACACTAGGTTATATAAATCAACAAATTGTTGAATTAACTAAAATACATGTCAAATAAGATCACAAAAACAAAGGATGATGAAATGAATGATAAATACATGACAATTCAGTGTTATTTCATAATATAGAAATGTGTTACACCTGTCCTAATTAAAACGAGGAATTATAAATTAATTAAAATCCAAAAATTTCACAAAAACCCCCAAACGTTGAGACAATTTAAAAATTATATTTCAATTGTTCACTTACACAGATTTGTTATCATCTGCTAATAAAAAATATCGTTTTTAATAAACCGATTGCAAGTTTTACTTAACTGTGATTTCAGCAACTTTTTACCTATAACTCATTTCAATGTAAGCAAGTAATAAGCTTTGTTCTTCTACGATAAATGAAAAGCAATAAAAACTATTTGCTAACAACATAAAAACTATAGTTATTTGGCGGCTTTTTGCCTAATGCTTTTATAATGGGATATAGACAGTATAAGTATAGTGAGACCTAAATATTAGTTTTAATTTACCATCAAAACATTCTCTTCCAATTGTGCGTTTTATCTCTAATTTTTTGTAATGATTTCTGTACTTATTAACAGATGATATTCAAAGTAAAAGTGACTCTATGCACTCTGCACTAAGACACTCTGTGTCCCTTGTGGTATCCGTTCGCGTTTTCTGTTGATTTTACGTTTAAACTAAATAAACACGAGAAAATTTAATAGTGTTTTGATTTTATTGAATCCATTCAGATTCTTCAAAACTATTCTACGATTTCGTGTAAGTTACATACATATACAAATGGAGTATTAGTTGAAATTTTATTGAGTAATAAAATAAAAAATAATACTCATTAAGGCTCCTACACACTCTTTTTCCTGCGCGGGTGTCGAGTACTTTGTGTGGCACGTCCGTCGATGTGCGTACGCCTGCACGGCATTGTGTGCAGCAGCCTTAACATACCAAATGACTACGATAAAAACTTAGAAGAAATAAACACTAAAAATACCTTTTCAATTCTACCCAAATAAAATTCCAAACCTAGAATGAATTAAAATACACATTTTCTAAAACGCGAACGTACCACAAAAAATATATTATGGGTATATATATATTATATTCTCAAGTTGCCTTAATATATTTTAGACTGATTTTTTATAATCGTGATGTGTGTCAAGCCGGTTTAGAGATAGTTGAGGTGAAACTGCGCTCGGTTCAATCATTTAAGTGTTAAGATCGCAGTGTACTTATGAACAAGTGTTCTGGCGGTTTACTTATTTACGTTCTGACTTTGTAAATGCGTATTTGTCGTTAGGAAACTAATTAGAACTTAAAAACTTCATGTTATTCCATAACATTCCTTTGTTTTCTCTGTCTGCATTTTTCGTCGGAATATTTTACGTATACGCATAATTTTATCGTAATATATTTTCATAAGTTATTCGTCACCTAACGTACATACGACAAATATCAGCATAAAAAAAATCCGAATTTATATTTATTACTTTGCATAAACTGTAGTTTTGTGTTGAAGCTTGGTGTATTATGTGTGATAGTCTAAATGGAACTCTAATTCAATGTAAAAGAGTAGATGTTTGTACAGTAGAAAGGCACAATCCGTCCACAAGTGATTTTTTCTGCATACGCGACAATGTTTGTTTTGAATCTAATTGATTTCGTTAGTTCTTTAATGACATTGACAGGTGTAGATGAAGAGATCTTTGTTTTTCGAGTACCGAGTTTAGAAAACTAAAACAAAGAGTATCTTAAACTAAAAATATCTTTCGGTAGCTGCAAACAATCCTTCCATATTTTTTGGGCCTGCCTTTCCCTTTCTTCATCCATCCACATTTTTGGCCTGATCTATCTATGCAGCCAGATATATACACTAGTAAAAAACTACCCGGCTTTAAACGCTTGATCAAGATTATTTGTTGCACATGATTTGGCAGCTAGCGACCGACCAGTCTTCAAGAAACTACATTACATTTCACAGAAAAATATCTGGTTTTCAAATTAGTCTATTTTATTTTTGTTCTTTTTTTTTGCCTGTGATATTTCATTGCTAGGGAAAGGCCTCTCCCGAGTCTTTCCAAGTGTCCTTTTCTTGCGCCGCCCCACAGTGCCAGTCTAGTAACCCGCCCAACCCCATTTGAGCTTAGAAGCCTTTTTGCTCACGTTTATGATCCCCGTTTTGAAAAGCAGCGTGGTGTTTGGTATTTTGTATGTTCTGTTTACACCCTGAATGCAGCGCTTCATTGCCCTTATTATAGAAAAATCTGTGTAGACGAGGACTGGGCGTATCATATGCCTGAAGCTTTAAACTTGAATGCTTTCGGAGTATATGATACAGCCATCTAAGATGGTAACCGATACAAACCTATTTCGAAGTGGGTATTATCCTCCCCGTGCCTTAAGTGCAAATGCGGTTGTGGACACGTCAAAGCTTTATTTCTTTTTCCAAGTCTCATCTCCACCTCGTCGATGTCAATAAAACAGACTTTCTCTCGATAGCATATGCAGACATGACGTGATTTGTGATTACACGTACTAGTAAACCGCCGCTCCGTTGATTTGTGTCACGTTATCAATATCAGAATTAATACTGAATTAAAATGGTACATGGATATGTTTCGCGTTTTATTCTTAATTATAATTGTAAAGTCTGGCGCTCACTTATCGTCACATGTGGGCATAGCACGGCAATGTATTTTATATCGTATGGGGCAGCGCAGCGCACAATAAGATTCAAATGGTTTGGCGTGCCCTACCGAAACGTGTCGATAAGTGAACGCCGCCCCTTATATTACTCTCCCTAAACACAAAGCAAGAGACATCTCAATTTCAAATTGTACTTCCACCACCAAATTCTTTAACAAACAATTAAGATAAAGAATCAGTGCAGGTTAGTGAAATTTTAAAATAAAATATTTTTACCAGTTTTAAAATGTACGGAACCTGTAAACTTTAGACATGTCTGCTTTGTAGTGTCTTTTAGACTCCTAAAGTCCTGAACAATTACAAAAGAAAATTGCTCAATCTAAATGACAAATTATTATCTATTCCTTCATAGAAATTGTGTGTAAGTAATAACGTAATTTGCGATAATGTTCCTATTTAATTGTTTAATGCAAGCTCAGAGGTCAATGCTAATTGCGACTTTAATGCAATAATGACAGAAGAAATGATTTTGCGTAAATAATTATGAAATCATATACCTACCGCATTTCTTGCTTTTAATTTGTCAAGAAAAAGTTATATAAGGACCTGTGATCAACTTTATCTTTTAATTCTTCGCAGCTATGTCGTACTCCGATCTCCCGTTGGACTACAAAAACACTTTGAGCCGTTACTTATTCCTATTCAAATGTATTGGCTTAGATCTTATAGACCAATCAAAAAGTTACTTTAATAAGAACAATGTAAAGTTTATATTGTTTTGTATATCGTTCTATCCGTTCACTTTTGGGCAGTATGCTTTGATCTCTAATATCAGAGCTGATAATTTTCTCGAAAGTATCCGCGTTGTGCCCGTCGACATTATGTTACTTCAGAGTAAGTTTACCTGTTACTTATATTATGCCTCTTATTTTAAATTTTGACCGTCACGTAAAAAAAGCAAAAACGTAGCCTCGTCGCCAAGCTACGAATTCAGACTTTAATACCTATTCATATAAATTCTATTTGCAATGCAAAATTTAAGACGAATTATTTGCTCGATATTTTTAACTATAGTAAAAATTGCAAAACACTGTTGACATGAACTGACAAAAATCGTTAAGATATCTCAACAAACAAAAAACACATTTTCAAGTTCCATAACTATTTTTTTTTCTCGGTTGTTTCATCTGACGGTACGCGCGAGATAGAATTTTTTTTTACAAAAAATACAACCGCCTTCAAAAAGTAAAAAATAACTTTCAACTCGCAAGTCGGCGGCTTTGGTTTTGCTTGTTGTTTTGTATTGCCACCGACTTGCAAATTGAAAGTAATTTTTTACTTTTTGAAGGCGGTTGTCTTTTTTGTAAAAAAAATCTATCTCGCGCGTACCGTCAGACGAAACAACCGAGAAAAAAAAAATAGTTATGGAACTTGAAAATGTGTTTTTTGTTTGTTGAGATATCTTAACGATTTTAAATTATGTAAATCGATCCAAGTGTTTATGAGATAATCGCTAATTAGTAGAATGAAAATGTAAGCCAACCTGAATATTTGATGTTTGCCGTTGGCTGAAGCTAGTTTGAAATTAATGTGGCCCAGTCTTGTTTTTATTATCTTTAATTTGAAAAAAAAAACTTTAACTTCAAAGAATCATGGCGAGATTTGTACAAAAAAAATTAAGATGTTTAGAGAAGTTGAAATTCAAATTCTTATATTCTTGGGTACCTAAAGAGTATCTTCAGGCATTCTAAAAATGAGACACATTGACATTTCCCGACAAACAAGAAAATTTTGTTATAAAAAATTGCAAAGAGTTCCAACCGGTGTCAACATTTCATATTGTCACAAATAAAACCTACAGAGTCAAAACAGTAGCAGCCCTAGTGAGTCTGGCAAGTTTAGGTAATTATTTTTGAAGATGGCGGGAGCGGTCCTTCTGTACCCTCTTTATTTTGTGAGTCAGCTTTATTTACGTATAGAAGTCTGTCATGTTGTCGTGACCATGGCGTGCTGGGCACATTTTGGTTTGTCATGTATACATGACCGGCGGTCAAACGGTTGACAAAAAAAAAGGTTGTTTGGAGCTGCTTGGATTCCTGGTTTAAAGTTGGATGCTAAGAATTACCATTAAAACCTTTCTATTACAGACATAGTCAAAATGGTTATTGCTATCGTCAGAAAGTCTGATATAACAGACATCATTTTGGAGGTCGGTGAGCTGTGGCCTAAAGGACTGGACGCTGACGATCCGAAGGCGGTGATACTGAAGGCTTGGCTGCGAGGAATCATTATGCCTTTTAATTGTACTAGCGCTTTCGTATTTACCTTGGAAACATACTACTATTCTTATAATTGCCTTGGAAATTGGACTATGCCTTGCCAAAATAGTCAAACCCAATACATGCTACATTGTGTAAATTAAGTAGTGTAGGGTTTCCTAACTCGTTCTAACTGGGCTCATGACTGATTTAAATACCTACTAGTTATACTAGCCAACAACTTCAATGCGTTACATAGGTACAATCACAACCCCTTTAATTTTGACAAATCAACAGTATTCATTGCGTTATTTACATTGTCACGCAAACAATTTTTTTGGACAAATGAAGTAGGTAGGTAATGGATTGTGAATCGCATTAAAATGAAGTAGTATGGTTAGTGAGTTACGCAAATGTGATGCTGTTTTGAGTGCCTCCCGAATAGATGGTGCAGCATCCTGAAAAGGGCAGATATTTCAGGGATATTATATGTGTTTCGGGAAAATCAGGAGTTAAAATAAAATAACAGCTGTGTTCCGTTAAGCGATATAATGTAGAATGAATAACGACTTGCCGACCAACAGTAAACTACAATATTCTGAGTGAATGACAGGTACCGAAGGAGGCGAAATTGAAACCGAACGAACCTCCCGGCCACTCCAAATGTTTATCCAGGGGTTCCCAACTTTTTACTATGCCCACAGATATAGATAGACCTTGCAAGAGCAACTACTTCGCGTGCTTATTTTCGTGCCTAACTTACGATAAAAAATCGTAAGTAAAAAAAATAAAGTAACCGTTTCCTTCCATCGGTAAGTGATTTTGTGATTAATGTTATGAGTAATTAAATAAAAAAAAAAAAAATAATCTAATACCCTCAGGAATACCTGGTAATACCAAATTTAGGAAAAACAAAACATTCGTATTACATTGTGACGTCCAAAAAATGGCACGCTTGGTTTTCATACATGATACAGATCGTGATACTTGCGTTATCTAGGTCTATCTATATCTGTGACTATGCTCCTATTGCTTTTTCCTAACCGGTATTCGCCACAAGTCATTAGCATCTTGTAATTTACAGAAGCGAAAATGGCAACTTCAGATTTTTCTAATAAATACCAAGAACTTTTTTAATAAGTTTAAAAATAATATAATATGTATCATTTATTTCAGGTAACAAATTACCATAGCAAATATACCTTATAATTATAAACTAACATACACAACTGTGTATATACTGTGTCATATTGCGATCGTGTGGCACTTGTCCGCGGAAGCGGCGGAAAAGCGCGCCCTGCGGCCAAAAGTCCTCCACCACTGCAGACAACTCGTTGGCCACCGCACCACGTAGGCTCTGTAGTTGACGTTGCGGTGAGGGTCTAACAGCTGCACTCTCAGCGTTTAGTTGATCCTTCGGCGCTTGTACTTACTCCACGATGTCTTCCGCCGTACCTACGACCGTAGGTAGCCACAGAATTATTGGGGCCGCCGCAAATATGAGTAATTTGACACTCCCGACTAGTGTAAATCCCATAATCCAAACGATATGTTACATATCAAAGATACTTTTCGTTTTTCAGTATACTATATATTCGCAATGACGAACCTAAGTCTGTACATAATCATTCCGTTTTTGATATCAGTCTTCAACATTTACAATGGCGTTGATATTTACCTGTTTCCGTTTCAACCGACCAACTTCTGGAATGTTGACTCGCTGTCCAGTTATCTGGTTACTTACTTGTGGGAGATAGCAGGCTGTAAGTATTGGGTGATAGATAGGTGATAAACTATTTAAATGAGGTTGAACTTGGTAACCAGACAGTGCTTATCATGTTTTTAGCGTTGTCCTAACAGAACGCAACTACGCGAGCATCGCAAGTCCGCGCGAATTCTAGTCGTATGAATCCGCGATCAAAGATTTTGATGTGGAATAGTTGCCCTTATTGAATTCGCAGGATACATGATTGCGTCGCGTCTAGAGTTGTAAAAAAACGGTATTTTTTATGACAATAAAAAAACGTTTAAAAAGAACATGAAAAAAAGCAGTTTTTTTTTCTGGAGTAGGTGTTTTTTCAAGAGTATTTTTTTTTCAAGAGCATTTGTTTTTTGTTAAATAGTACATAAATGTCTTAAAATAATTTTTGGCAACACCCACTGAAGTTTACCATTTACGGACGGGGATTTCCCTAATCCTCATTTGGTTTATGTTTTGGTTGAATTGCGTCAGACTGCGGAAGTGCAGAAAGCTTGAGACAGTGAGTGAGAGTTCGTTATAAATATAAAAACAAAACAATAAAAAGTGTATTATTCCATTTTCATTTTTTCAAAAAAAAAAACAAATGTTGAAAAAAATCGATGGTGCCAAGTTTTTTTCATGATTTTTTTAAGATGTGAAAAAAAAATGTTTTTTTTTCAATTTACATTACTAGTTTCGCGTCTTATGGGAGCGGGCGGAGGAGATTCGATGATCGCGTAGTCGCGTTCTTTTAGGACACCACGTTTTGTTAACGCGCGATAACGCGATGGTCACAGCGCTTACTCGCGCGGTGGTCGCTTAGTCGTATTATAATAATACTTCACAACAATCTTCTCTCCCTTAGCTGTACCCAGCTCGATTTGCCTTTATGCGACTTTCGATATAATTGTCATGGTTATGACAACAAACGTAAGCATTCTTTTTCGATTGCTACAAGTGGACTTGAAGAATGCTGTCAAATTACCAGACACAAATGAGCAGATTAAAAATAAGCACGTTTCTGACATTGAAAGCTACGAGGAAGTCAAGAGAATCATTGAAATACACCAACGACTACTGAGGTAAGCGGGTTCATTAAAAAAAAAAACTGTTTATGTATCTACAAAAAAGACAACCGTAATATTCTATTCACTCATTTTCGGAATCGGACTGACAAGTTTCGTACGTGTGGTCAAACATAAAGTAGATAACTTAAAGTCTTCATAAGATATCTTTATTTTATGCACAGGATAGCAGATCAACTGAGCAGTATATTCGGCTTGCCACTCTTCATTTATATCGTATTCGCCGCACTCGAAATTTGCTTCTTCGGATTCCTGAGTTTGGTTAGTTACTATCTAAAAACTACTGAACAACACCGGCTTCATTCCAATTTTATTAAGATTTTTTCAGTCTATTACCTATCCCAAATTCTTTACTTATTCAATCATCCGTTTATAAAAAAAATAGCCAAATCGGTCGAGCCGTTTTAAGTGATGATTTTTTATACATGACATGATATCACCTACAGTAATTGATTTTATACACCTACCACCTAAAAAAAGAAGATAGGTACCTACCTATACTTAGATGCCATTAGGTATGTGACATTAATTGATTTTAATCTCACTCTCAACTAATAATACGTACATCATCATCGTTATCATCATATCAGCCTATTGCCGTCTACTGCTGCACGTAAGTAGACCTCCCCCAGAGATCGCCAGCCAACCCGGTCTTGGGCAGCCCGCATCCACCCGCTGCCACCCACCTTCTTCAATCGTCTTTCGTAAATCGTACCGCAGGGCGAATATAAGACATCTTCATGATTTTGTAATATTTCAGGTCTGCGGTGGGCTTGCCGATACGGTTGCCTATTTGGTGACTACACTGAATGCGATATCTACAATTTTTTTACTATCACTTTCTGGACAGTTCTTGTGTGATACGGTATGTTTCGGAGTCATGATATTCCTGCTTATTACGTTACCGATCGCAGTATTTGTTATTTTTACTGTAAGGGCCTGTAAGGGCCAGTATTTGTTATTTTTACTGTGAGCTCAGGATGCGTTGCGTAACCGCAGCGCAAAGATTTTGACCATCGTCATCATCAGCCTGAAGACGTCCACTGTTGAACAAAGGTCTCCCTCATAAAGGGGGGGGGGGGGATTGCCATAATCCCCACGCTTGGCAGGCGTTTTGGGGATCGCAGTGAAGTTGTTAACGTTCACGGAAGCCGCTGCTGCCTGAATTGCAGATTTCCCTTAGTCGCCTTGTACGACACTGTCGGGACGAAATGGGGGGGGGGGGGGGGTGCAATGCTAGCCCCGACATCCCATGGGCATGGGCAATTTTGGCCCCTACGCATCAGAAATGCAAAATCTTGCCCTCGGCGCCAGGTCTCTCATCCTAGTCGTGACCGTGAAGTGATGGGCACATTTTGGGTATTTTTATTTTTATGGGACAACCCGCCACTCTATTCCCAAACCACTGCAACTCCTGTAAGCCAGAATCAACAGTGGCGAAAAAGCGCCGAAGCAATGAAGCTCGACGAGTCCCGCAGAGACGATTCAACTGTCTTGGATCCGAAAAGAAGAGCGGAGGAGTAAGAAATATATATTTTCCACTACCCTCCAAGCAGGAGACAGAACAGAACTAGGTCAATAGGCACAAAAGGACGTTTACAACTGGGGGAGCCTAGGCCCAGTTGCCAAGCATCACGGATTACAATTAATAACATTATTTAATGGGTCCTAAAATGTGAGCTGTTAGTGCTACATATTACTTACATTTGATTTCAATAATAGGTACCTATGGCAAAACGCTTCAACGCACACCGCACGGATATTACCTCTAGTTTCTACATTGCGAAACCCCTCCCCGCCTCGTTTCGCGGGTTGCAAGTCCTGTGACATACCATGGATATTTGTATGTAAACCGCCATAGAGACTCGCCGCTGCCGCAACGCATCATGTGCACAGGCCCTAAGAGCCGACACGCATAAAAGCGGTCCGGTACCGTTACAAAGAGTCCTTCTAAACTTCCACCGTAGTGTGACTGTGTGAGGTGACCATTTTTCTTACGATCGTGAACGTTGTTATGCTAGACGTGTGAAGACGCACCGTCGCAATGCGCGGCGTGTTATCGGCATTTCACATGGCGTATTTGTCCAAATTTTCGCGTTAGGTATTTGGATAATACAAAATTGACTTTATCAACCGACTTCAAAAAAGGAGGAGGTTATCAATACGTCTGTTTTTTATTTTTTATTTTTTTTATGTTTGTTACCTGATTTCTTGGGACTGGGTGAACCGATTTTGATGATTCTTTTTTATTTGAAAGCTAGTGCTTCCCGTGTGGTCCTATTTTAATTTGGCCCAGTCTGATAATGGCTTCCATGAGAAAACCGTATAAGTCTTAAATTTGCATTAATGATGTGCGCGATTTGTTACGCGATTTCTCCGGCAAACGTAAACCGATTTTAAAAAATCTTTTTTTTTTGGATAGGGTATGCTTCAGGGGTGGTCCCATATAAATTTTATCGAAATTGATTCAACATTTTTTGAAAAATCAACAAATACACAAAAATTTTACATAGACGACGTTTTAGTTTCATCAATCTTTGTAGTAGTTAACTTTCAATCTCTTCTTAATAGATTTGGATGAGAAGGAGGTACTAAAAAGCGGAAAATAAAAAGCTTTTTACTAAAAAGACAACCGCCTTCAAAAACTAAAAAGTTAAAAATAACTTTAGCACAGAACACACATTGACTTTAGTTTCGGATGTCGGTGGCAATACAAAACAACAAACAGAACAAAGCCACTGAATTTCGAAACTAAAGTCAATGTGTGTTCTGTGCTAAAGTTATTTTTCACTTTTTAGTTTTTGAAGGCGGTTGTCTTTTTTGTAAAAAGCTTTTTATGTGTGTCAAATCCTATTAAGTAGGGGTAGGTACTTACATTTTTCATTGCCTATTCTAACATTTCAGAGCTCAGAAATTGCTGAAGCTGCTTATCAAAGTTATTGGTATGAGAGTGATGCAAAGGTCAAGAAACTCATCTTAACTATAATAATAAGGTAAGTACCAAATTGATCCAATGAATTTATTTATCTTTTATTCCCTTTCATGTTTTCTTTGGTTTCTAGGGCGCAGCGTCCCAGTTACTTATCCGCTCTCGGATTTTCTCAATTGACACTAGTGTCTTTTTCAAAGGTATGTGATAAACGAGACGACCAGCCATTCATTTTGGACCTTATTGCATAAATGAAAAAATTCACGCCCTTCCAATTCAAAAACGTCGGCTACGTTTAACAGGGTGTGACCCTAGAGATCTCAAGATCTGTCTTACAGGTCTAGGTACCTTGCTCAGACTTCAGCCCGTAAACTATTAGTTAATTTGTGCTTCAGTCAGCTCTCACAATGGTTCAAGATAAAATCAGCATTAGGTATATATATAAATGTAACATTTTTAAGAAAAATAAATTAAATTTATTATTTTTCAGATTATGAGCTCAGCTTGGACTTATTTGTCGTTGTTGATACAAGTGTACGAAAAAGCCTAAGTCAGTCGCTATGTACTTAGGTAGCCTCAGTAGGTATATACCTACTTATTTTAACCCCTCGCACAACCATGATTTTCCTAGTGCACTTAAATCTATTTTCAAGCACATGGTAGTGTTCTGAGACATTGTTATTTTAGACAGGCAGGTATTTAAATATTACATTTTCCTGATCGAATACTTAGTGTTTTATTTGTTGCAATTTTGAAGTAGGTACCTGCCTAAAATAACATAGAGGTAGGTACATACATTGTAGACATACTCACAGACCCAGTACATTGTAAACTTTCTAATAATTGTTGATATATGGTGCATAGGAAAAGTATCAATTTTAAATACAGTCAAAGGCACATGAACCTTTTGGAATCTCTAGGGGGGGGCAGCTGCCCCTACCTACCCCCCCTTGGCGACGCCCTTGACTGGGTTGTGGGGGTCAAATAGAGTCACGCCATGTAAAGCACTGATATTCAGTTGCATCCGGTTAGTCTGAAAGCCGACCCCAAAACATTTGGAAAAAGGCTAGGCAGATGATGATGAGATGTTAAGAGCGCCCATCCCCATCAAACGAACTTCAACGCGAGCGTGATTGATTTTTTTTTAATTTCATTCAACCAACGCAAAGCTCGAAAACAAACGAGTGAGTGAAAACGCGATACTAGCATCACAGGAAAATTGGCGCGCAGAAATTTCACAACACTTGTTCCAGGACATACGTGTTTTTGAAAAAGCCTTCAAGTTTTAGGTCTAAATGTTTATAATTTAGAATCTCCATTACATGTGCAAGGTTTCTATGAAGCTGTTTTTTTACTTTTTCAATCTATGAGGGCATTATGACCGGCCAAAGTTCAGATAAAATTGTGCAAAAAAAGCTGATTTTCGGACGTGTTTACTGAATTTGTTTCTCAAAAAAGTATATTTTTGGCTTCATACAAACCTAGATTTAAACCACAAGATACCTGTGTGTTTAAAATATTTGGTATAACGACGTAATCGCGTACGAGCGTTTGTAAGGGAAATATGACGGGTTGGGCGCTCTTAAGTATAAAGGTTCTAAAGGCTATTAGTGAAATAATAACAAACATTATCAAAGAAAATATATTTACTTCTAAACACAACTCAGTATTATTGTGCCACAATGTTTAAATTAAATTCATTTCAATTCCGTTTCGCTAGGACATGGAACAATGTTTAATAAATAAATTACATTTATTTAATAAATTTGGACGAGTTTGGGGTTTTCGAGACACGTAATAATTAATTTATTATCTAATAATACTTATGATTCATGAACATTTCTAATAAGGTAGTAGATATTCTAAAGGTATAGCCATACTGTGTAAATTCGCAAAAGGTTCTAAACAATGCAGATGGTGCTGCAACCGCTTGTGTCATCACTTCTGATTGGTCAATTTTAGCGAATAATAGAAATGCTTGCTCTTGATTGGTCTAATAATATAAGAATTGAATATATTATTATATAAATGAAGGTCCTGGTAAGGGTTAGATACCAAACAGACATAACTGGTTTCACTCTTCGACGCGTTTAATTCACATGCGGTTGCATCCAATTCTGCCATAAAAAGCACTGTTTGATCTGTCTATTCGCAATTTATAATCGAAGTCGTTTTTCTACATTTATTTACGGTCACCAAAACATTTGGCCCGAAATTAGCGTAAAAGAAAAATGGGCCTGTAACGAATTTTAAATTACTTCTAAAGTTTGGTCTTCAAATCAGAAAAAGATTTCTAAAGGTCCCTGTAGAATTATAGTTACAAGCCAAATATCTAAATCTAAGCGCAAATTTTGGTTGCCTAATCTATGAATGGACCCAAATATGGTGTGTAGGACATTAGTTTATCTAAGCTCGACGTTATTAAGCTACCTACGTTATGCGTATACACCGACAAGCTCTACCTAGTGCAGTGCAACATGGCAGATGACACCACCAATCAATTGACATAGGTACTTTTTATAACCTGTCAAATCGCGCCCAATAGCTTTTGTATGGCAATTTATACTTCTGACGTCACTTGTCAACTTAATTGACTAGTTATTTATTGTTTTAAAAGCAACTACTTAAAAATCTAATTCTACAGTAAATTGAAAATTAATCGATTTTTCAGGGCTAAAAGTGTTCAATTGTTTTTTAGAGAAGTTCTGTATTCGAATTATTGGTTGGTGTCATCTACACAAATTAGAGTAATTATTTACCATTTCCAAAAAAACAATTTTTTTTCCTAGTTTTTGACGCAAACTAGACAAAAGGGCATTTTGAATGGTCAATTTGTAAATATTTTCTGGCAGGTAATTTTTTTATTATTTCTAAATTCAATGGAGGCAATTAAGGGGCAATGAAGGTCAAAAAATGAAGGGTAAAAATAGGGTTAGACACCCAAAGTTCCTCCGCCGCATTAAGCAAAAATAAAATACTATCTAACCGTATTTTTACCCTTCATTTTTTGACCGTCATGGAAATAGTAAACAATTTTACTGCCTGCACATCTCTAAACGGGTTATTAAAAGTTCTAAGTCGCTACAGGTATATGGGGATGGACTATTAAAGCACCTAGAATATGGTCTACGATTACCAGCTACGAGTACAATACACACATTTTCACAATCTATTTTGGACATAAATTTGAAAAGGGACATTTTATTACATTGTTCATGGTACACTTTGTAATTAAAATCCCAATTACAAAGGAGTAATATGGCATAGGTATTCTAACTGTTATATATATAGAATTAGAATACCTCGGTATGTAGCCGAAACTGTTACAATTTTAAAATGTTATTAGCAAAAAGCGAAGCGCGAAGGCAATATGTGAAGCGATAAGCGTTTACGACTACGTATTCTAGTAGAATGGAAGAAGACTACCTACCTATTTACCTAATAGTGTAGCATTAGAAAAATATTATAAACTTCTAATGGAACCTCCTCTCATTGCATTAGAATGATGAAATTGTGTAAGTATATTTAGTTTAGTAAATATATTTCTATAAAAATACGCGACAGTTAGAACCGGCGCGGCGGCGCTGACCTGGCAAGGGGCAGTGCAACACGATTTTCTTTCCCAAACAAATGTGAACATAGCACTTTTATTAATTCTAAGTCCATAACCTTTAAAATCCATTGGCGTATCTAGAGTAATTTTTCAGGGGGGGCCTGGCCCCTGAGATGCCATGGCTGATGCGATGAAGCAGAGTCGACACCCAATGTTCTGTCAGCGAGTAGGTGCGATTCGATTAGTATCATAAATAACTTTACATTTATTATAAACTTTTTTCTTAGTGACAAAGTTCATAAAATAATAAGTGTTAAGTTATTTTGAATTACCTAGGTTACGTAACGTTATGTTTGTTCCACATGTTTGAACAATGAACTGTAAACTGACGTTTAGTGCTTTTTTTATATTCTAAAAAGTTTGCGTTTGACCGCAACTCACCTAATCTTAAGGTGGAACACGCTTGCCTAGGATAAACCGGTTCACTCGTGCCTTGAAGATACCCATATAATTATCAGAAAACAGAGGGGCGGGCAGAAAATTCCATAGTCTGGCAGTTCGCACAATAAATGTGACAACCATGTGACCGTCCAACTTCAACCATATAGCGGTTACGCTTCGCCATACGGCGAAGCGTAACCTCTGCTCGTTCGATGATGGAATAGGGATGGGGGAATTAAATTGTGCAATTCCAAAGCTCACTTTCCTACCACGTGCCCTAACCTGAGAGTCGTTGTCAATGAGCTTTTCTCTGCTCTGGCACGTCTATCAATAACTTCCAACACTTCTACTTGGTATTTAGCTGATCCATCACAAAGGTGCGAACTTTACTCCATGCACGATCGAACTTGTGCTTGGTATAAGTAGAGCAGCTGTTCCGACGTAAAGTACTTTCACACCTTTGCGAGGACTCCCAGCTATTTGGAAGCTAATTGGACCTTGGATTCAATGAATGACCCAAAGTTAAGATTTGGCGTCAGAGTAACGCCTAGAAGCTCAAAATGGTCAGTGATCAGGACAGATACATGTCGGAAAGAAGAGGACAGATACATGTCGGAAAGAAGGGGCCAGATGGAAAGGCCTCTTCTTGGCAGAGAAAAGACACGCCTGAGTCTTAGCGTCATTAAACTTGACCAGATTAGCATCGCCCCAATCGGAGACTGACTTGAGGGGCAAGTTCAAGCGTTCGACCATGGAAAGACTGGATTTCAGCCGCATTGGCACGTGCGCTGGATGTGCGTTTCAGCATATTATTGATATGCAGCAAAAAAAAGGGTTGCAGAGAGTACCGAGGCCTGAGGGACACCAGCATTTATAGCCATTCGATCAGACGAGCAGCCATCGATGACTACTCGAATTGAACGATCTCTCAGGAAATCTGATATCCATGTATAGAAACCAGACGGCAAGCCATTTGATGAAAGCTTGCTAATTAGGCCATCATGCCAAATATGTTCCGGGAGACGGCAAGTGCTTCCCCATATTTCTCGATGGCGTCACTTCAGGTTTGAGTGGCGTACGCGAGAAGATCCCCAGTGGACCAATTTCGGCGAAAGCCGTATTGACGATAACTGAGGAGATCATTAGCTTCAAGGTATGCCGGGAGTCTGTTATTGAGGACACGTTCCATTGTCTTACAGATAATGAACGTGACTGAACTGAGCCTATAGTTGGTAGGATCGGCATGACTACCTTTTTTTGGGCACAGGCTACACGTTGGCGAGCTTCCATGACTTTGGCACTAATCCAATCTCGAGAGAGAGCCGAAAGAGGCGTGTCAGTACAGGAGACAACTGAGGTGCACAGATCCTCAGAACAGCTCGAATACCATCTGGTCCACTGGCCTTGTACACATCAAGATTTGCGTTACGCTTTTTGAACCTCCTTTTCCCGAGAGCGAGTATCAGACATTGAGGTCGTGCTTCCAGCTAAAGTCGGGGAAGTTGCGTCTCCTGCATCAAGATTCGAAAATTCTGCAAATAGAGAAGCAAATAGGTTTGCTTTCGCTCCTGCAGTGTGAGCCAAGAACCATCAGGTTTCAGCAATGGAGGCTGTGAGGGACGACAGAAGTTTGACTCGACCGATTTAGCTAGGGACCAAAAAGCTTTACTACCCGCAGGGTACGAGGCAAGTTTGTATAGGAATAAGGGGTTAAATTTATACCTAACAATACATTTCTTACCAGGTAAATAAAGTAATAGCGTAATAAATGTTACAGATAACAATTAACGTCAAATAATATGTAAGTATGTAGATTTCTCGGCCGTAAATGATTTTTTTGTGAAGTTTCTTAGGTGTGAATCCTAGAATTTCGAATCGCTAACCCAACATCCTGGGGTGGGCACAAGACCATACTGGGGTGGGCACGGCCCACCCGGCCCCCCCTCTATATACGCCTATGTTAAAATCGCGTTCCTATACGTACACTTCGATGCTCTCTCGGACTAGGAAAAATTTATATATTTTCAACTTTATTTAAAATCTTGTAAGGTTCATATTATGGCAATTGCCCAATTTCGCCAGCCCTAAGCCGGTCTAACTGCTAACCCCAGAAGTACAGACGCCAGCACATCAAGCCATACTAAACTGTCAAATTTTCCCAATTGAATATGAACCTTATACTTTTGTTTTACAGTTGAAAATCTATCAAAGAAATTTGACAGATTGTTGATGTCTGTATACCTAGCAGGACCCTACGTTTTATCCGATTGAAAGTTAAATCTTATCGTGCGTAGTATTTAGTACCTTCTGAATTGTATAAGTAAAAAATAGTACCTTAATTGTTACAGCGAAATCTTAAATTATTTTCCAGCAGGACCCTCCGCTGTTTGAAGGTATATAGACAAATCTTATATGGTCACATTTAGCATTAGTACCTTAAAAATACCTATACCCTGTTCACAATAAGATTAGACATAAACACAAACCTTTTTTACAGTCTCTTTAACCGATTTGGACTTCTATTCCGTAGGCTTAAGGATGACATTAGAGGCAAAAAAATGGTTACAATAACAACTGTTTACTGCAGTTGCCATTTGTCATGCTACCAACGCAATATAAGTCAAAATCGGTTGAACGGACTGTAAAAAAGGTTTGTGTAAATGTCTAATCTTATTGTGAACAGGGTATAGGTACCTACTAATACACGAGGGTCTTGCTGGAAAATAATTTAAGATCTCGCTGTAATAATTATCGTACTATTTTTTTTTACCGACTTCAAAAAAAAAAGGAGGTTCTCAGTTCGACCCGTATGTTTGTATGTATGTTTGTCCGCGATTATCTCCCGTTTGGCTGAGCCGATTTTGATCCAGTTTTCAGAAAAGTGTGTGTTACATTCTGGAGAAGGTAACAAACAGAAATTGATTTAGCGCTTTTTGAAAAAAACAACTAAAACCGAGAAAACGTTTTCGTTTTTTTTTATCTTTGAAGGACTTTCAATCTCTGTTTTAACTGTGTTGCCGTTCTTAAATGGATTTGGGTGATAGGGAGGCACTAAAAAGTGGAAATTTTTTTTTTTTTGAAAAAATAGAACCGCCTTCAATAAAGAACTAAAAAGTGATAAATAACCTTAACACAGAACACACATGGCTTTAGTTTCGGAAGTCGGTGGCAATACAAAACAACAAACTGTGTGTTCTGTGCTAAGGTTATTTATCACTTTTTAGTTTTTGAAGGTGGTTCTCTTTTTTCAAAAGAGATTTTTCGCTTTTTAAAGGCGGTTGTCTTTTGAATAAATACATTATTTTGAAAAAGGGAGCCGACTTCAAAAAAAAAGTAAAAAGTGATAAATAACTTTAGTACAGAACACATGACTTTAGTTTCGAAAGTCGGTGGCTTTATTCTGTTTGTTGTTTTATATTGCCACGGACTTCCCGACATGTGTGTTCTGTGCTAAAGTAATTTATCACATTTTAGTTCTCGAAGGCGGTTCTCTTTTTTCAAAAAAGATTTTTCGCTTTTTAAAGGCGGTTGTCTTTTTAATATTTTTTTTTTTGTAAAACGAGAACCGCTTTAAAAAAAAACTAAAAAGTGATAAATAACTTTAGCACAGAACACACATAACTTTAGTTTCGAAAGTCGGTGGCTTTATTCTGTTTGTTGTTTTGTATTGCCACCGACTTTACGACATGTGTGTTCTGTGCTAAAGTAATTTATCACTTTTTAGTTCTTTATTGAAGGCGGTTCTCCTTTTTCAAAAAAAAATGTATTCTCCACTTTCTCGGTTCTATTTTTTCAAAATAGTTTTTTACTTATACGATTCGGAAGGTACTAAATACTACGCGCGTTAAGATTTAACTTTCAATCGGATTAAACGTAGGGTCCTGCTGGGTATACAGACATAGATTGTTGTAGTTTGACGTGCTGGCCTCTATACGTAGTGATGCAAGGTTATCATGCCATAAAGGTGTAATTCGCACTGACAACATTCACTACCCTACATAATAAATCATTTCTAATATAGAGTGAAAAGTGAAGTGTAAAAATATTTTCCATTAAAAATATTTTCTTTGTTGTGACAGTGCCTAACTATAAAAGGAGTTTGACAACACTTGTGTTACTGGGTTTGTATATCAAGTCAAATTGTTTGAATATACCTAGTGTGTGTGTGTGTAATGTGAGTCTGAGTTGTGTGTGTGTGACATGACAGTAAGTTGCATAGATAATATACAGTACGTTAATTAATAAAAGGCGTTCCCTTTTATTTAACTAGTGCATCGTCCATGGCTAGAAAAAAAAATATTCATCAAAATTAAAAAAATATTTTTAAAATTTTATAGAAAATCGGATACGCAAAGGTATCACTCTGTGGCTGTACATTATTGGATATATTTGTACTTATTTTTTAATGCTGATATATTTTGAATCTATTCATGTAGATTAACCAGTTTAAGGGAACCTTTTTTGTTATTTAACTAACTGAAGATGTGGTTTTGCTTTTTTAATTAACTGATTGATTGAGAAGATAAGGCAGGCTTAGTTTGAGAAGCCAAGATATGTTAGTTGCACAAATTAAAATAATTTCAGAAAACCAATACATACTTATTCAAGATAAATAGGTACATAATTTAAACTACATACACATAAATACCAGATAAGAAGAACGAAGAGAAAAAGGGTGCTGAAAACAGTAAAATGTGCGGAATAGAAAAAATATAATCAAATTCATAGAAAAAATATATTTTCAAACTTACAAAAAAATCAGACAGACAGACTAGGCCTATTTATAAACAAACAAATAAGCAAATTAATGTTTAAACTTTAAACCAAAAACTCTTATTAATTTTAAATACAGTTTTCAAAGTTTACTTTAATTTATTTTAAGGTTGTCACACATTATTTTTAATGTACCACAGACTTTCAGAAGGCAAGTCTTGGCATTATTTTGACCATAAGTATGTCCTTTTTTCTTAAAAAAAAATATCGGAAATCAAACCCGAGACACGCAGCGCAGCAAGGCAATTATTCAGCCACTGCGCCAACGTACCGACCATCAATATTACAATTATAAAAAAAAAATTCATCGTTCCAATAATGTGGACCAACCTCAAAAAACATTGAATAAACATAACAATACAATTAACTAACATAGGAACAATAACATGTTACCTTATAAAGATAGAAAGATTTAAAATATATCAATATAATATCTATAAATTGGCTATAACCTAAGGCAAAGTGTGAACTGCACTTTAAATATATTTTTTACATTTTCTATATGTTTATAGTTTATTTAAAAAGGGTCCAGAAACGTGGCGACACCCTTTTTTGGTCTTAAAATAAAATTAAACATTATCAAAATGGGGGCCTACCATTTGACCAATTTTTGACCTCACACGTAACAAACTAGCCAAGCAGGTAATGTAATTACTTATTAGCAGCACTTTAATAAAAAGCTAAGAGGGTAAACAGTTCTTGGTAGCCCCCAGAGCTGTCGTAAGAGTAGCAAATGACGAACTTAAATATATTTGTAGTTTATGTTTAGTTCTGAAGTCAACTTGTTGATATTTAATCAAAGAAATACATCAGTAGGTTAAAGTCAAACTTCTTTTTTAACCGACTTCAAAAAAGGAGGTTATCAATTCAACACGTACGTACCTACGTATGTCATAATATTAGAACTGCTATATATTCACATAATTATGATAATCTAGGTTCTATACTAGGAATTATGATAATTAGGGCTTCCAAACTAATACACTAAATTTGATATCTACGTAATATTATCCAAAATGGTCACAATCTGATTAATAGATCAGATTGTGACCATTTGGGAAACTAAATTCAAATGTATTTTGTCCTAAGGTAATTTTTCACGTTTTAGTTTCTGAAGATTGTTCTTTTTGAAAAATGTTCTTTTTTAAATCGGTTAAAAATACCTACCAAGATACTGTTTGCGGTTTTCAATGTCGGTCAATTAACGTCATAAAGATTTATAGTCATGTTACAACAAATAAATTGATTTTTACCGTTACTTTCTGCAGTTTTATATCGATTTTATATTTGATATTTAATGTTTTATTAAAAAAAATATTGCATTATTGCTTCAAACTTCAGTAATAATTACTGGTACAGTTACCATCAAAAGTATGTAAGGATTTTCAAAAATAATTTATCACAGGAATGAATTATTGTTTTATCATAATACTATTCATTAAACTCAACAGGTATCATATTATATTTGTAAAACTCGGCAAGTTTTAATTGTCACTGATTGATTACTAGTCGATACTGACTGAACATTCAAAACATAACATTTTACTAAACTAACTGATAAACTAATATCATCATTATTATTTACAATATGAGATGTCAGCTTATGGTTCAGAAGTATCATTTCATTTCATAAACTAATATTATACTATAGACCAACCGCTTAGGTGAAATGTGCCAGGCCAGGACAGCCCGCGAAATTCAAATTTTCTTTTGACGTGATAACGTCTTATAAGTCGATGAACACCGGCTGCACGCGCGAAAAAGTGTCACGTTTCGCCTGAGAGCGTGGAACAAGCGATAGAGAGGCACGATCGGCCCAAACAATAAGCGCCGCCCACCTCGACGGAATCCATTATTTGCAAGTTATTTAAGTTAGCCATTATGTTTCTTTATGACGTTATCACGTAAAACTATCGTCCGTAAACCGACTTTACAGACAACCAATTTATCTTTTTTTTTTTGCTATTGGAGCTCAGTATCAGGTTGGTTGTAATGTAATAAAAAAAATATTCGCGAGAATAACAAATATACATTTACAGAAATTAAACATAACTCTCCAAGTTAGAAAAGCTCGTACCTAAAGGTCACATTTTCATTAAATAGGCTGAATATTTGAATTTCGTGGGCAACCCTGTCGCTTTCATCTTAACTGTTCCTGAGGTAGTTGTGCAGTGTGGGAGAGAGTGTGGTGACGTGATGCAAGAGCTCACTGACACGTCAACTTCTGACAATGTCTCAGGAACAGCCTCAATAGGGAATACTACTGCAATGTTCTGGCACCAGAGTGCAGCACTAGCGTAAACAGTAAACAATTTTTCGACGAATCGTTCAAAGCGTGATGAAAATCGTGAAATTCAGCTTTTAATTGAGTTTAAAATTGGGAAGTGTATTATATAATACAATAATGCATCAGTGCTGTGTATTTCGATGTAGGAATGAAGGGAATCATTCATTTCCAAAAGAAGAAAATGTTTGAGAACTATGGGAAGCAGCTAAAAATCAGTCTAAAATATGTTCAGGTTAAGTGTTCTGGTGAGTTAGTCGCATTTACAGAATAACGTTCACATTTATCATGTAAGACAACCAAATATGATTTTATTCTGAGCATAACCTAGAATCCACTTTCAAATGGCCGTAGGATGCCATAATATAGTTAAAGTACAGTTAGGTAAGTAAGATTAATTAAAACATTGATATATTTTCACAAAATATCTAGTTATTACAATTAATAACATAATATAACAAGAATACGTTATGCTCCATGGGGCGGTTTATTTACTGTATGTGCTAGTGGCGCCCTCAGCGCCGAGTATCGCGTAATGTTCCCTATTAAGCGGTCGGGCTATAGTTAAAATAACATCCGGTTTCTGAAACGAATATCGTCAAAAAACCTTAAAAAAGGACTATTGGTTGACCGAATTTCCAACAGCCAATCGGATCACTCGATTGGCATTGTTTAATTTTGACACGTTCCAAACATTCTCGTTCCAGAAACCAGGTGTCAATCTTTGACAGTAATTGTCATTACTAAATACCTAATAAATAATATCTTTGTGTGATGATAATAAAAGAAAAACAGATTTTTCTTTATAACTCGATCATTTACTAACTAGTACCCAACAAAAACAAATAAAATCTTGACCTCACGCATGTTTAAAACCTCATCCTTATAATATCTGTCCCTCCCTCCTTATACTACTCGACCAAGAAAATTATCGTCAATCGCCATTAATCGGATAGTTTGGCCGCATTTCACTCGATTGTCTATGGTCTTGGTCGCTTAGTACAACAAGGAATTCATAAAGTTAGCATACTCCCTTCTTTGATCATCTGAGCTGTCAAACGCATGCTCAAAATAATTTCATAATCTGTGCTATTTACGCGCTGTCCTTTTTCTTACCCGACATCCGGTCTATGAGACCTGTGATCATGTCTGCGTCCACTAGGCCTATGAATTTGTCCACTATGATACCGTTCTTTATTGCTATCACTGCTGGTACTGCTTTTACCTGTAATTTTGGATATATTTTTTAGGCCAGATTTTACAATCGTTATTTTACTCTCGGAGAAAGAAAATGGCGGTTTGACAGGTTTTAAATAAGTGTCATATTTATTCTTTAGATAAAAGTTACCCGACTATTCAAAAATCAGCCCATAGAGTATTGGATAAATAAATAAAGCTTGTGAGAGGTCATGAGCTCATAACACTCATACACGGCTTTATTTAATACGAGGGTAAAGAAACCCTGGTAGGGGTTTGTTTACATTAATAATAAAGAAAAAAACTGTGCGGTCGGGGACCACCGTAAGGAACGAAGTTCCTTAAGTACGTGTCTGTACAAAAAAAATATAAATAATAATATATCACGAGCAGGCGAGTGCGCCGCAGCGGCTCGATACACGCACACATACACACACGCATTTCGTTACGTGATTATTTCTACTATTTCGCTCTACCCGTAAGACGCGTTAGGGAACTTCGTTCGCGTTTCGCTCTTTTTAAAAACGTTGCCCCTCAGTAGGAATTTCTCCTGTATCGTGGATGCGTTTATAAACATATAAATTCACATTCAAAAGCGGCCAGACCCGGAACAACTCCCTGTAGGCCATACAAATATTTGTTCCATGCGGGATGCGAATATTCCCGATCGGTAACACCCCGTCGTCACTCGGGACGGTCGGGGCCTATTCAACAGGGTGGGACATGTACCCACCGTGTGGGATAGACTTGGACCGCCGGGCACTTCTTCTCATGCAACCGAGCGGGATGGCGGGTTGCGGATAGCCTAGCACGGGATGTGGGACCGATCTCCGGATTGACGAGGTCGATCACACCTCCGGTGTGCCTAGTGTGGCCCCGGACAAGAGAAGTTCCCGAACGCCAAATCCAAGGCCTAGGGTAACCCAACCCCCCTTTCCAGTGATCCTATATCCAATTGAGGGGTTGAGTTGGTGGAGGTGTCGGCTGGTGAGTGGCTCTGGGTGAGTGGTGGTCGTTTGAGGGCAGCGGATGATCGAGCGAACTTGCGGTCGGGGCTCGCAATCTCTTGGTATAATCATGCCCTGAGATTGTGGGCTTCACCTGCTATGTTCGCTTGATCCTGTTTCGTTTGTTTGCTGCTTCTCGGACGCCCATCGCTCGCTCGGAGCTTATCTCGCTGGTTGGCGCTTTTGCCCACTCAACCTTTCAATCAACCCAATTCCCTCCTTCCCTTTCCCCATTTTTCCCCTCGGTCCATGAGGAGGGGTAACCTCACTTCCAAAAAAGCCCACCACAAAACCCAACAACAATGTCGCAGAAAGAGGAACATTTTCCCCAGGTGGGTCCCGGCAATGCCGGGGAATCCCACACCGATCCGTCGGTCTGCCCCTTTCGTAATCTGGGGGGGGGCCCAAATCTGCTTTTGAATGCCGCGCCTTCCGCGCGGCAGGCTGCTTTAGCGCCCACAATACTGGCTGCGTCTTACGCGCCACTTGGCACAACTACGGCTGCGATTACCGCGCCTACGGACACACAAACGGCTGCGACTCCCGCGCCTACTACCCTGAAGTATACTGCACCTTCCACGACGGCCTGGCAACAGAGCATCGTCAGGAACAGTATTACCAACAACCCTGACAACGACACTGACAATGCACGACTCTCTAGCCTCGAAGGCGAACTCCGCGCGCTGGCATTACAGCGCGAGAAGATCGAGTCGAGGCTTAGGGACATTAACACTGAACACGGGACGGGAAAGGAAGCTGGATCTGGTGGCTCTGACTTCACCTCTGTGGACGAAGTACGCTTGCTCAAAGGGAAGCGCGGAAAAATCCGGAGCAGAGAGAAGAATCTCAGCAACCGTTTGCGCAAAATCCGCGAAGGCAATAGCCAGCGCGTCGCGAAAACGGTTGTCGGGAAGGGAGTACGCGACCAGACGCAAGTACGCGAAGGGGACACCCAGCGCGAAAAGCGACCGGACGCGGAAACACATGGGCAGGGACCAGTACGCGAAGGGGAAACCCAGCGCGAAACGTCACTGTCCATGCCAGGGCCATGCGGGGACAGTAACCGGAACCGTACTGACACAACTCAACACCAACAACGCACAAAAAAACGAGGCAAGCGAGCTGGATCTTTGCACAAGGCGCCCGCGGCACAGCACATCTCGTCGTGCCCCTCAGAACCGCAACCCGGACCAAGTGGCCAGGGTGCGGCAAAGAGGGAACGACCGGATGACACGGCTTCACCGAGCACGCTCCAGGGAGATGCCAAGCGTGTAAAGGTCCAGACCGCTCAAGGGGGACAAAGAACCTACGCACGGGCCACTCAGGACATTCCTGCGCGGCTCGCCGTAGCGATTTGCCTCTCGCCTCCAACCCGGGACATGAACACCGACGAGGTTGAGCACATAAAGCTCAGCCTCGAAGACCTCGTCATGGACGCTGACCCCTCAAAACCACTGCCGGCCTTCCGAGGTTACCCACGGATAGCGGACGGCACCGTCCAGATGTGGTGCGAGGACGAAAATGCCCTGACCTGGCTAACCCAGAACGTGCCCAAAATAAAACTGCCCAACACGGACGCCACTCTGACAGTTATGAAGCAGTCCGAGGTGCCGACCCGTGCCCGCGCTGCGCTCTTTGTACCCAGGTACAACGGAGACATAGCGCGGCTCCAGAGTGTTCTGAGCCGTCAGAACACGTGGTACAATATTGGAAGATGGACGCTCTACAGGGCGACATCGGTCGGTGGTGATAACCATGGGACCTACCTGACCCTGGGTATCCCACCGGACGAAGTCGAAAAGGTCTTGGGGCGGGAGCGACGTGTATCGTACCTACTAGGTTCAATATACGTCCGCTTCTACCCCAACACCCAACCCTCAACCCAGACTACGACCCCAAGCACGGCACCGACGACAGAAACACCGACGAAGCACGAGGTGACAATGGAGGAACTGGAGGACGAGATGGCCAGAGCGGCGATGGCTGACACGAAGGCAGTGAGTGCGCCACCCACATCACCTGGGTGGACGGAGCAACTGCTCGCCTCGTCGCCCGGCGACGGCCGGCATGGGTTGGAGGACGGGGGGGAACTTTCCGATGGATCGGACTCCTCCTAACTCCACCCCATTGCCGTTGTCGACCACGTCCAGTTCCTTCAAAATCATCCAAACCAACCTCCAGCATAGCCAGACTGCCACGGCTTGCTTGCGCAGGGCGCTGGAGGTACAGCCCCGAACCATCGCACTGATCCAAGAGCCGTGGATCAGAAACAATAGAATATGCGGCCTCAGTAACATCGGAGGTAAGCTAATTCTTGACACACAAAGCACAGACAAGCCACGAACCTGTGCCTATATACCTAGAGATGTACCTACCACAACACTCACGCAATTCTGTTCCAGAGACCTAACAGCCGTCAGGCTCAACACTGATAACGAAGCACCCGACATAGTCTTAGCGTCGGTATACATGCCAGGCGAACACGAAGACTGCCCACCTAAAGAGATGACCGACCTGGTGAAGCACTGTGAAGATGCCAACCTGAGCCTGGTCATTTGCACGGACTCAAACGCTCATCACCCACTTTGGGGCTGCAACAAAGCCAACTCCAGGGGCGAGGTATTATGCACGTATCTTTTCTCCACTAACCTTAACATTATAAACCATGGCTCAGAACCCACTTGGGTCACAGCCCGCGGACAAACAATTATTGACTTAACCCTTGCCTCAGAAAGCGCGGCAAATCTTATCTCAAACTGGCATGTATCTAACGAACCCTCCTGTTCTGATCACAGAAGGATTCGTTTCTCACTATTAGCTAACACAAAAAAACCCGAACCAAGGCGCAACCCGCGCCGAACCAATGTACCTGGCTACAAACGACTCCTGGCCTCCTTACTAGCCAGGGATCAAACACCTTTAAACATAAAGAATCCCAAACAACTTGAGGACACCGTAACAAAGCTCTCAGAATATATTATTGAAGCCTACCACACCTGCTGCAAACTAAAAGATCCGAACGCCAAGGGTAAGGGAAACTGTTGGTGGAATGCGGAACTAGGTAAGCTCAGGCTAGCGGTACGCAAACAATTCAACAAAGCCAAAAATTCCAGACTATCCGAAGACTGGGAGCTATACAAAGAAACCCAATACACATTCAAAAAACAAATCAGAGCTGCCAGCAGAGCAGCCTGGAGAAAATTCTGCGAAAATATTGAATCACACAACGAGGCCGCGCGGGTGAGAAAAATCCTAGCCACCGACCAAAATCGCACCCTCGGGTCGCTGAAAAACCCAGATAACACATACACGAAAACAGGACTTGAAACAAGTAAAGTTCTACTAGAAACTCACTTCCCGGACTGCAGCCTCTCCGAGGACAGGACATGGACAAGTGAGCCAACACATACGCCAAACAACCAGGACTGGTATAGAGCCAGTACCATAGTAACAGAAGACCGAATAAGGTGGGCAATTAAAACCTTCAAACCATATAAATCGGCAGGCCTAGACGAAATCTTCCCAGCGCTACTGCAATGGGGAGTTGATCTCCTCACATCGTGGCTGGTCTTAATCTATCGTGCCTGCCTAGCACACAATTACGTACCACTTGCATGGCGAGAGGTGAAAGTTATTTTCATCCCTAAACCAGGCAAAAAGGACTACACACAGCCCAAAGCGTACAGGCCAATAAGCCTGACATCATTCCTACTGAAAACCCTTGAGAGGCTCTGTGACCGACACATCCGGGACGGACCTCTCCGGGGGCTGCCACTACACAAGCAACAACACGCCTACTCCACAGGGAAATCAACGGAATCAGCACTGCACAGTGTGATCTCCAAGATCGAATGTGCGGTAGACCACAAATGTTCCTCACTAGCGGCTTTTATTGACATAGAAGGCGCTTTTGACAAAACCATATTCCACAGCATCAACGCAGCTCTCGAGGAACACGGTGTGGACTCGACCCTGCGAGGATGGATCACGAACATGCTCAGACTAAGAGCCGTACAAGTCACGGTGAATGATACCACAAGAGCCATTGTGGCGAAGGGATGCCCGCAAGGAGGCGTGCTCTCACCACTCTTATGGAATCTCGTAGTAGATAGCCTCATAAGGCGCCTAAATGACAGGGGATATTTCACAGTGGGTTATGCTGATGATATAACCATTATAATAAACGGCACACATGAAAACACACTATGTAACCTTATGCGCCAAGCCTTGAAGATAGTAGAGGACTGGTGCAAGGAGTACAAATTAGCAGTAAACCCTACTAAAACCGAACTTGTCCTTTTCACAAAGAAAAGGAAGTTAGCAACCCTACAGTTACCACACTTCTTTGGAACCACGTTAAGCCTATCGACTGAATCCAAATACCTGGGCATATATTTGGACAAACAGCTGACCTGGGCAAGACACACTGACTACATCACCACAAAAGCCAGCATAGCCCTATGGCAATGCAAAAGACTGCTTGGCAGGAATTGGGGCATAAGCCCCAAAATCACCTACTGGCTATACACCACAGTCATCAGACCAATTGTCACATACGGCTCTCTAGTTTGGTGGCCCAGGACCAATCTGAGCACAGCCCAGAAGGAGCTCGAGAAACTACAAAGATTAGCCTGTGTGGCGATCACCGGCAGTATGAGAACGTCACCCACTGCCGCCCTACAGGCGATGCTGGGACTGCCACCCCTAAATCTCGTCGTGAGAGAGGAAGCGACCCTAGCGGCTTTTAGGCTCGATATATCCGGCACCCTAAGCAAAGACTCCCGAATCAAACACACACGGATAAAAGAGGAAGCAATTAAACGACAGCCTATGATGGCATCACCCAACGACAGAACCCTGAAAACACACTGTTTCCAGAAACACTACAACATAGAGCTCACAGCGGAGCTATGTGACTACTCAGGCCCAAATGAGCTAAGGATCTATACCGATGGATCAAAAACCGACCTCGGTACCGGAGTCGGGGTTTTCTCTGAAGACCTAAACATTAAAATATCTAGGCCCTTAGGAATGCTAAACACTGTCTACCAAGCAGAATGCGTAGGCATCATCCAGGCAGCACACGCCATTGAGGCCAGGGAAGTCACGGATACGCATATCCGTATACTCTCCGACAGTGCCTCAGTCCTTCAATCCTTAGAGAGAAACCAGATCACGTCGAGACTAATACTAGAATGTCATAATGCACTGGAACGCATTACAGCACCAAATCGCAACACAGTGACACTACAATGGATCAAGGGACACAGTGGTTCACTAGGTAACGATGCGGCCGACGAACTCGCCAGAAGGGGTTCCAGCACAAAAGCCTTCGGACCCGAACCCATTGTGCCCATTCCGTTCAATCAGTTGAGAAGTTGGTTAAGAGATTACACACAAATACAAGCGGAGAAATGGTGGACCTCGACACCAGGGTGCAGGCAGTCCAAGGAGGCTATGCCATCCCTGGATACGAAGTTGACCAAGCGCCTTCTGCACCTGGACAGAGATAGCCTGCGACTGGTGGCGGGGACCATCACCGGACACTGCTCACTGAATAAGCACTTTCACACACTAGGTATCACTGATAGTCCTCTGTGCAGGGCCTGCATGGAGGCGGAAGAAACGGTGGCGCATGTACTGCTTGAGTGCACTGGCGTCACCCAGATCCGCAGGGAGACTCTTGGAACGCCAAACTCCCTTGCGGACGCACTGAGAAGTCTGGGAAGATTGATCTGCTTCTGGAGGGAGGTGGGCTGGTTGGAATAATCGGCCGCTATGGCTCACGTACAATGGTCCACTTTAAGGACTAAGTGCGGAAACCGAACCCCCCTAACATAGAACATAGAACATAGAACCCCGTCGTCAACACTGTTGAAGATCAGGAAAAAAAAGTTCCGTTCGTTCACAGTGATGACGAACGGGACTATTTTTCTATTATTCCAAATATTCTCGTTCAGTAACACAACACCCCTGTCGTTAACACTTTTGACGATCGGGAAAAATAAAGTTTCCCGACCAGCCGGCCGGTTTGTCCGATTGTCAACACTGAATTATAGATTTTTTTTCCCGATCGTCAACAGTGTGAACGTCAGGGGTGTTACTGAACGGGAATAATTGGAATAATCGAAAAATGGTCCCGTTTGTCAACACTGTGAACGATCGGAACATTTTTTTCCCGATCATCAACAGTGTTGACGACGGGGTGTTACCGATCGGGAATAATCGAATCGCAGCAGAGCAATCAATAGCTCAGCTACTGCGCCAACCGTGTCGTCGAATAACTAAATAACTAAAAAAGAGGTCTGTTATTAAAACCTACCTCGAATGTATGCACCAGATCAGCATTATCTTCCACATCCACCACAGCAAGGTCGAGGTTACTGAGCGGCTCGATCAGCTCCTTGAGCTTCGGAGTCAGAATCTTGCACGGCTCGCACCAGTCCGCGTGGAAGTTTACTATCACTGGCTTGTCACTGTTCATTACCTGGGAAAATACACCTTCTATACAAAAAACTATAAAACCACTGGACTGCGTATACAGTGCCCCGACGCTCGAAAATTATCAGTATTCTGTCGCCTACCTATATTAGGCTCCTGTACTTTGTGACCATTTTAGTTGTGTTCACGTGTTAGACCTGTGTGCACGCTAAACGCAATCATAACGTATCAAAATGTCTTCATGTGCGATGAATTGGTATGGAAAACATTCCGAGACATCTAGTTACAAAAAATATGGCAAAACATTTCATCGGTATATATGTGTGACCGCATGGGTCTAGATAAAATGGTAGTTGGTTAAAGAAAGCACGCAGTATTGCGCGTTGATGTCTTTTGGAAAAAGTCTCGTTCTTTCATTAGACAATTCTAATACGTCTATCCCTTTCTTTCCCTTTGTTAGGTTTATCGTAAAAATCAGTGATGTTACCTAGTAGTTGAAGTCGATATCGAAAATAATGAAATAAAAAAAGTATTATTATATAAATATTGTATTAAAATACCTATCTATTTTGATCTGTGTGGTTGACGTACCTACATGTTTGAATTTTTGTCAAAAAATAAATAAAATGTTCGCGACTTTTTCAATACAAAATAGAATTATATTCAAATTATTAATATTACATTATGAAAAATGCTCAATTAAAATTAAATAAACTATACATAATATATAGTTATAATGGTGGCGGTGGAATGAAACCAACGTTGGATGACAGATAGGGGGTTTATTCACATTACATCAACACTTGACAGACTTTAGCAAACAAAGTTAGACTGAGGGTAATCCTATTAGTGGTTCCAGGGATGGACTGCGGGGCTATCGCATCCCTTAACCTCCTAGCTAGGCTATTCCTGAGGGCGACGGGGCCTCCGCTCAGGTCAAGCTTACGACAACAGTGGTGACTGCGGGGCTATCGACCACTGTGCCGTCTAAGTAGCGAGTGTCCTTAGCTCTTCCGTGGTACGGTTTATATAGTCGGTTTGACCGATCAGTGTGTGTCTTCACTATCTCATGCTTGTATGTGGTTGTAACCTTCGTTGACGTCACTTCACACGTTGAATGTTAGATGTCGCTAGTAGTCTGTTGGCGCTGTTGTTGTTATCGTCTTATCAGTGTTTGATCTTGTTTGTGTGGCGATCTACTCAGGTGAGTTAGTGTTGTGCACCCAATCTGGTAGATGGCGTAAGGCGTCGTGTTATATTCTCCCCCTCTGGTACTCTATGGTCGTCCCGACTGAGTACCAGCACCAGTTTGTTTCCGCGGCCTTCCTCTTCGGCGTATCGGATATGTTGGTTTGGATATCACGTCGTCTCTCTTTTCAAACTTCGTTATTGCTGATGTATGATACTTTCCCATAGGCTTGTCTGGCGTTTCTGAGTGAGCAATTTCATAAGTGGAGGTTCCATGTTTCTTTAATATAACATACGGTCCATCTCGTCGTGGAGCAAATTTCGAAGTAAACTGTTTATCGATGTTGCTAACGGGATGAGATTCTATCAAAACTAAGTCTCCAACTTTATGGTCTGGGTCAGGTCTTCTCTTGCTGTTTGCTCTTTGTCGTGTTGTTTCTTTGTTACACTCTATATTTTCTTTTGCTAGCTCCAAGTCTTGGGCTAGTTGTTTTAGCTGTGGAGTGATTTCTGCGACAAAGTTTTCCGATTCTACAACCGAGCTTAGATCATGTGTCAACTCATATGGTGTACGTAATTCTCTCCCAAATGTAAGGTAAGATGGCGAGAAACCTGTAGTTTGGCATCTAGCTGAATTCATTGCGAATCTTATTGTTGGTAAAGTTGATGGCCAGTTGTTATGTTTGTCTTTCACCATAATTGCAATTTGTGACTTCATGTCCCTATTTTTCCTTTCAACCACATTTGGTTCAGGGTGATATACGGGTGTGAATATTTGTTGAATTTCTAAGCAATATGCTAGTTTTTGCATTATCGCTGATACAAATTGTACTCCATTATCGCTGATAATTTTCCTTGGCAACCCATACCGAAGAAATATTTCATTCAGTAAAATGATGGCACAATTTTTACTAGTTGCTTCATTTAGTGGGAATAATTCTACCCATCTTGAAGTAGTATCTTCTATGATCAGAATCCACTTTTCTCCTGTTGGTCCCTTTGGCAAAGGTCCAAAAAGATCAATGGACAATACTTCAAATCGTTGAGAGTTTGGGGTAGACTGGTATAGGCCCGCTGGTTTCTTATTAGAAGGCTTATATTTTTGGCAATCGACACATGTTTTTACGTATTTTATAACATCTTTTCGTAGTCCCGTCCAATATAAATGATTTGTTATACGTTGCACTGTTCTTTCTACTCCCATGTGACCAGCAGTAGGTGAGTCATGGTAAGCGTTCAGTACGTTTTGTATTTCATGACGTGGAACTACTAACTTAGCATTGTCGTTTTCTTGTTCTGGCATGTAAAGATACAGGACACCTTTATGGACTAGGTACCCTTTCTTAATGTTTTCTATATAACTTGGTGTTTCTTTGCCTTCTTCTAATATTTTTATGATATTTTGAAGGGTGTCATCTTTCATTTGTTCATCTCTTAACTGTTTTTCATTATATCTAGGTAGATCTAACTCTGTGCTGCATATGATACATTTTCCTTCATGCTGCTCACACGGTGGTCGAGACAATGTATCTGCTACTACATTAGTTCGTCCTGGAGTGTATTGGATTTTGAACTCGTATGGTTGGAGCTGAAGTGCCCATCGTGCTAAGCGACCAGTTGGTGTTTTAAGATTCATTAACCATTTCAACGGTTGATGATCTGTAATAGTTATGAATTTTGTTCCTTCTATATAGCCACGAAATTTTGAAATAGCCCATACTATGGCTAGTGCTTCCTTTTCTGTGACACTGTAATTGCGTTCAGCTTGTGTTAAGAGTCTACTTGCGTATTCAACAGGGTGCTCATTGTCTCCCTCCCCCTGCACTAAAGCTGCGCCAATGGCATACTGGCTGGCATCAGTCTTGATAGCAAAGGGTAAATCGTCACTTGCCTGTTTTAACACTGGGGACGTAGTCAAGGCATTTTTTAATTTCATAAATGCTTCTTGTTGCTCTCGTTCCCACTTCCAGCTTATTTTCTTTTTCGTTAGATTAGTAAGTGGTCTGGCAATGTCTGCAAAATTATGAATAAATCTTCGATACCATGATGCAGTTTGTAAAAATGATATTAATTGTTTTAGGTTTTTAGGCGCCTGGCGGTTTGCAATAGCAGAGATTTTCTCTGGGTCTGTTTTGATACCATCAGCAACTATAAGGTGGCCCAGATATTTAATTTCTGAACACATAAATTTACATTTCTTTCTATTGGCTCGTAGCTTGTATTCTCTCAGTTTCATAAATACTTCTTTCAAGTCTTCAATATGTTGACTGAAAGTAATGGATCTTATTATAAGGTCATCTAAATAACTTAATACACATTTAGCGTGCAATCCTTGTATGAATTTATCCATTAATCTTTGGAACGTAGCAGGCGCGTTTCGAAGACCGAATGGCATTCGCTTGAAACGGAACGTTCCAAACGGTGATACAAAGCTCGTTTTATCATAATCATCTGGATGTACCATAATCTGCCAGTAACTTGACTGTAAATCAATTGTTGACATGTATGGCATCGCTTTTGCCTGATGTAATAAGTCGTCAATACGAGGCAACGGATATCTGTCAGGTTTAGTTATCTCGTTGAGTCGTCGATAATCTACGCAAACTCGAACATCGGTTTCTCCTTTTGGAACTAGAATTACAGGTGCTGACCATGGGGAATCGCATTCCTCGATAACGTCATCATTTATCATATCATCCAGCTTTTCTCTTAATTGCTTTTGCCTTGTTGGTGACAATCTATAGGGCTTAACACTAATAGGAGGATGATTACCTGTGTCGATTCTGTGCTGTGTAAATGGAGTTGGTTCCGTGTTTTTCTCAAAGATGTCGGTGTGCTCAATTAACAATTCATTGAACATCTTTTGCTCATTGTTTGTAAGTAAGGTTCCTTCATCGGGATTTAAATAAAGATCAACTGAATACATAGAAGTAGGATTTATTGGTAAATAGACAATACGTGGATCTACACAAGATTGGTTGTCAGCGGGTTCTCGTGGACGTGAAGGACCTGGTGGTGTGTCCAATTTGTGTAACGCCCATTTTGATCGTTTGTTTACCGGTGGACTGTCTTGTACGTCGGATACTGCCGGTGTTATAGGTAACGGTGATAGCATGTTTAGCTCGTTAGCCCAACGGATGAACTCCGACACTGCCTTGACCTCCACTGGCTCCTTTTGTCCTTCAAATGTCAACCTCTTTACTGCTTTTAATGGGATGAAGTCGTTGTTGAGTTGTATGAAGTTGTGTGCTTTGTGGGGTTCATCAATAAAATTCCAACAACGTTGCGGTGTATTAAGTATAATTCCTGCTTGTTCTAGGAATTCAATACCTAACAGCGTATGATTGTCAATACCTTCCGGTATAACTGACAATGTTATTGGTAATAGGCGCCCTCCAATACATATGTCAGTCGTCGTTGTTAATAAGTTTGACGTTTTCACCGTTCCATCTGCTAACTTGATGTCAGTTGTTTGTTGGTGAAACTGTGTACCTTTACGTAACAACGTCTTATATAGTTGCATACTGGCAATACTGCAACGGGCAGCAGTGTCTAAATATGCATAGCCTTCTTCTCCTTTTATGGTTACCTTTATTGTTGGTATTTTGGCTTGTATCTTTATGCTTTTTTGCACTGTATAAAATGCAACGGCCGTTGGTGGCGTTTCCTTGTTTTTACAGGTACTGCAGTTGCTTCTGTAAACACCAGGTGCTCCACATCCATAGCACGTTATTACTGGCTTCTTGTCTGTTTGAGATACTGTCGTATCCTTTTGTTCTGCCAACCTTTTGCGACATACGTCATAAAGATGACCCTTCTTGCCACAAAAAGAACATCGTTTTAGCGGCTTCCGTTCTGTTTGTACTGTTGCCGATACTTCACCAGCTTCCTTGATCAGACTCTCAATATGACGACCGCGATCCAGAAGTTCAGCAAACGTCTTTACTTCTGTGCGAGCAATCTCCTTTTTATAGGTTATGTTGAGAAGTCCGTAAACAAAGTCCAAATGTTCTTCTTCCTTTTGTCTTTTTGCAGGTAACTGAGCAAGTAAGGCACGTTTTTCACATACAAACGCGTCAATTGTTTCAGTGGTTTGCTTCTTCGAGTATAGCTCCAAATAAATTTCATGTGGCTGCATTTTCGGCGCAAAAGCAGACTTAATGGCGTCAAGAGCTTGATTCCACTTTTTGACGTCGCCTTTTACCCCGTTCCACCACGTAGCAGCAGCACCAGACAATAACAAAGTTAAACCTTCCAAGGCGACTTCGTCACTAATTTTCTCAATTTTTTTGTAGACTGAGATACTGGTCACAAATTCTTCAACTTTGTTAAAATTTCGTTCACCGTCGTAACGCTTTGTGCACGCAGCAAAACTTTTAAAATGTCTATTTCCACTTTCGTTCGCTTCTGCCACTTTTGATATGAGTGCTGTGAATTGTTCCTGAGTCATCACCACCATCTCTGATTTTTTTTCAGACATGTCGATAATATTAATTCTCTTGAGGGTAGGCTCCTGTTTATCCGCCAATATGTGGGTACACCGTCAAAAAATGTGGGTACACCGATAAAATTGTTGCGGGTAGAAGAAGATTTCGTTGGGCGCCAATATAATGGTGGCGGTGGAATGAAACCAACGTTGGATGACAGATAGGGGGTTTATTCACATTACATCAACACTTGACAGACTTTAGCAAACAAAGTTAGACTGAGGGTAATCCTATTAGTGGTTCCAGGGATGGACTGCGGGGCTATCGCATCCCTTAACCTCCTAGCTAGGCTATTCCTGAGGGCGACGGGGCCTCCGCTCAGGTCAAGCTTACGACAACAGTGGTGACTGCGGGGCTATCGACCACTGTGCCGTCTAAGTAGCGAGTGTCCTTAGCTCTTCCGTGGTACGGTTTATATAGTCGGTTTGACCGATCAGTGTGTGTCTTCACTATCTCATGCTTGTATGTGGTTGTAACCTTCGTTGACGTCACTTCACACGTTGAATGTTAGATGTCGCTAGTAGTCTGTTGGCGCTGTTGTTGTTATCGTCTTATCAGTGTTTGATCTTGTTTGTGTGGCGATCTACTCAGGTGAGTTAGTGTTGTGCACCCAATCTGGTAGATGGCGTAAGGCGTCGTGTTATATAGTTTATTTAATCTATCTTAAGCTATCTAGTGGTTATATTCTCTTTGTTCTATACTCATAATAAATTCATAAGTAACTTTCCAGTAACCACTAAAACGATTTTGATGATATATTTGGTAGGTTTAGGCGCAGAATGTCCAATTTGCAAAATGTCTAGTGGTCGCAGTGTCCAGTTAGCAGAATGCCCAATTTGCAGAATGTGCAGTTCGCAGAACGTTTAGACTCCGCCATCCCCTTTATGGTCTTTTTTTACCACCCAGAAAGAGGCTACGACCGGTCTTATTTTGTTAAGAACTGTTTAGATGCTGCTCGCTGTGCTCGCCCTTGCACACATACAAGTGAAGGCATTATGATGAATATTGGACATTCTGCGCACTGGACATTTGCCACAAACCGTGTAGTGCCGGCCGCGAATAGTAACACCCCATTTTTACCCGTGGGTGTCGTAAAAGGCGACAGAGAGGTATTGACCAGAGCATGGGCAGCAGCATCTTTCTGAGTACCATAACATCTACTGCAATTGTCAACATGCATTGGCCAAGCATGGCGATTACGGCTGAACCCCCCCCCCCCCCCCCCGTTGGGAGACCTATGCCCAGCAGTGGGCGTCTAAAGGTTGACATGATGATGATGATAATCATGGACATTTTGCAAATTGAACTTTCTGCAATTTGGACATTCTGCGAACTGGACATTCTGCGCGAACTGGACACTTTGCGACGGCTGGACATTTTGGGACGGTTGGACATTTTGCGAATTGAACAATCTGCTTCGGCTTTGCTTACCCACACCCAAACTTTGCGCAACACTAGACGACACCTAACAATACCCACATTCTAAACTCACGGCTTCGAGCCAAGAGTCGAACATCCAACAATGCGGCATTACATTCCCGGCGTAATATTTTGTTAAAGATCTTATGTGGTCTAAAGTTTGTGAATGTTCTAATTTAAATTCTGTTGTTAAATTCAACCATTTCAGCAGGTAGGTCTTTACTGACAGATATTTGAAGATATACATTGAATGCCAATCATGAATACTATGAAAGATAACACAACTTTATCAGTCACACAACTTTACTACATACTTATAGTGTCTGAATTTAATCCACATGAAATTACGTGGATGAAGATAAAAAAATATGGTTGTTAAATTCAGAAGCAATTTCAATACTATTTTTTTTTATTGGCTCATGAGGCCTTAATGATTCACTTCGTAAAATGTGAGATCATAAAACCAACCATGAGGTCATTAATGACTAAATGACATCATTAACTTGCTAAACATATTACACATATTTATTTTATTCTAGTTGTGCTGTATTTTAGATAAACTAGCCATAAGTGGCTGTGAAATGGTCATAGCTCATATAACAGGACGGCTCTGACACAGCAAAATGGCCCGACCGGAATTGACTTGAAAAATCCATCCATTACCTGCCAACGTGCCGCCACCGGGTCACCACCTTTTTCATCTTGTCATTTTAAAACTTATTTTTATGCATACGACTTAAAAGGTGAACTTGAACGGCAAATTAATTGCTGTGTCGGGAACCGTGCTGTTATAATGAATGATGACCTAGCTAGAGCCTGTTGGGTTCTGCAAGCAGGTTTTAGGCTAAGATTAAAAAATTCGTAAATGTTGTGTTTCTGTGGAGTCACTCAGAAGTGTTTCGTAGATGGACTTTTTCCTTGAGGCTGACTGTCTACTAGAGCGGAGAGGCGAGCTCAAAATCTCCACTCCGCTTCAGTGAACTGGGATTACCGAACTAGTCTCATGCAGCATGCTGGCACTTCATTTGGCGTATTCGTACAAATATTCGCCTTATTAGGATTATACAAGATCAAATTCATTTTAATAGGTAAAGGGTATATTTTGTATTATACAAATAAGGCGAATATTTGCACAAACAAGCCAAGTGTAGTGCCAGCTTAAAAAAATATACAAAACCGGAAAGCGGAGTGGGGAAGCTTAATTCACATTAGTGCTTTTGCACACGACGTATTTTAAACGCGCCGTCCGTCGACGCGCGTTTCAGGAAAGAGCTTCGTTAATTTATTAAAATAATAGAGATATACCTACTAAATAATAATAGCCCATTATTGACCCACTTATTATTATTATTATACATTATTATTATTAAATGTGTCACTCGATTTTCCAAAATCTCGAAAGTCATATTATAGTTATACTAAGGCTGCCTGTCAACCAACGCGGAGCGCGGCAGCGGGGTCGAGCGAAATACATTTTTTTTATATAAAAATTGGTTAGAATGATGTCAAATACATACCTTATTGACAAATTCATCGTTATTCTTTACTAATATTGTCTCGTTATGTACAACTGATGTAGATATAGGGTAAGCTCGTTTCAAGCACGCTAGACGTCGCATAGGTGACCGCAAACTCTGACATATTGCATTGGACATTTTTACTGAAACAGAAAGTATGAGTATAATGGATGAGTTATTCAGTTTTTAAAGATCTAATATATTCTTTTTTATTCATCGCTTTTGATTGCATAGAGAATTAAATACAATTTCTGTTATTTACAAAAAAGGTGAAAGACATGTCCATCAAAATCTTAATAAAATTGCTTATTAGTATTAAAGGCTAGATTGTAATTAAATAGGACATAGTTTAAAAAAAATTGTATTGAAAGCATGTCTGACCAAAAATTTTAAAAATAAATGGATATGATTAATTTAGTTAGTTTAACTTTTTAATTAATAAATGTGTGAAACTGTGACTTAGTGACCCAAAGATAGTCAAAACAATCATTATCATTCAACCCAAACTTATCTTTTTTTTTTAATAAGCTGTGATACACAATTTGATTAAACAGTATGTTTACTATATGTTACTGTGTTTTATTAAAAGAATGATTCAGAAAATCTTGAATGCTTATTTAGTACTTATTTTTTATTTGTATTGCATTTCAGCATCACCCTCTAATTATACATAACAAGTTCCGTGTGTAATGAATTATTTAATCACAGCATTTGTTTTGTGTTTGTGCATGAGTAAAAAGTTGTAAATCATACATTCTGAAAAAATATATTTAATTTTACAAAAAAATGGTGCATATTTCTTTCCAATACAGTTGTCAGAAACGTAAATCACGTAAAAAAACATTTTGCACATGATGTATATGTATAAGCTAAGATAATATTAGTTAATAGCAGCTACGTGCAGATGTTAAGGTAGGCATTGTGAAGATGATAATGATAACAATGATAAGTTGTGTTATGTACATAATGAATTATTTAACATACACTAGATAACGACGAAATAAAGATAAAATGAACTGTAACAGGATTAGTTGTGAATATAATAGTGATATGTTACATGCATAGTTATTATGAATGAAAATAAGAATTTATGATTCTATTATATGAACATGACTCATTGGCGACCAAACTGAAATAAAATAGACTGGATGTAGTAATTTTGGGTAACTTAAAATATTTTTATATTAAAAAAGAATAATAAATATTCTGCATAAAAGTCTATATGTTAAATTGTAACCAACCAATATTACCTTGTAATAGTTGCTACGATTTTTTTTTAGAAAGCTGTTTGAATTTATTACCTAGACTATTTACAAAATATACCTACTGTAAAACTTTTGGACAAAACTGTGTGTGTGTTTGTGTATAAAGATAATAAAAAAACACATAATTGCAACCAAACGAAGAACTTACCAAAGCGGACTATTAGAAACTCCTTACTTTATGAGTTTGAACAGGCACAAGACAAACATGGACTAAACATAACAGACCACCGACCACAGCACTAATGACTAGAAAGACAAGGATCGCGTACCGCGGCACGTATAGCTTGTCGTAAAAATTGGCACTGCTCGAATTATATGACTCGCCTTTTGGCAGACATACCAAAACCAATGTTACTATTGATGTTACAATCACAGCTATTTTACCAATGCTGTGTCCTGTACGCACCGACACCCAGCATAACATTAACGTTACACACCATAGCGTCGTCAAAAAATACAACCCCACGCCGAAGCTATTCATTTCTCTTACAATAAACAAAGCGGAAAGACGATATCAGTAAAAATAGATGATCATGCAGTTAGGTTAATGAAATTACTCTTGTCACAGAAGATAGCACATGTATATTAGTTATAATAGCTTCCCACAAAGCAGTTATATCTTGCTTTTCTGTTTAATTATAATGATAAAAACCTGATTATATTTTAATTTTCACAAGATCACAACCTCTCGCTGCCACTGTTTGATATTTTGATGATTGACAATTTGAGTTTTGACAAACAAATTGACATTTGACAATTATTTTAGTGTCATGTTTGACAGGTTGCCTTTGTCACTTTGACAGTTTATTCGACTTTGACGTTAAAGTAGTAGTTACCTGTTACAGGAACTAATACGATGTACGGAAGTTAGTTTATTCAAGAAACTCAAAAGGCAGAATTCAAGAAGCTTTGGGTAAAAGGGCAACACTCTGAACAAATAAGTGAAACCAACTGTGGGCCTAAGCTTTGGAAGTTGGGTAGGCTTTTGGTGTGGGACGCAACATGTGTCGACATCCTTGCACCATCTCATCTTCCTAGCATAAAGTGTTGTGCTGGGGCGGTTGCTGCAGGTGCCGAAAACCTCAAACGGCGCAAATATAATAGCCTTCTTGGAAGCTATAATATATTATATTTGAGCCGTTTGGGGTGGAAACTCTAGGGCCATGGGGTCCGAGTGCCCATATTGTTTTTCGTGACATCGCCAAACGGCCGGTCGACTCTTCACGTGACCCGAAGGCTGCTGTATTCTTGGATCAAAGAATCAGCATTGAAATACAACTGCAACGTGGCAATGCTGCCAGCCTTTTGGGCACGTGTCCCGTTAAAAGCGATGTGGACGAGTTTTTTGATGCCCCTTGAGTTACCCTGGCTTTTTCTTGGAATTGTACATAATATTATTATTTAGATTTTTAAGATTTGTATCATAAGATCATAATAAGATTTGTATAATTTTCTAGAATTGTAGCATTGTAATGCGTTATTATTCTAAGATTGTAATAATAAATGTACTGTGGGGAGACTCTCTCTTTCTGAATGCATACATAAGATAAAGAAAACACATAACACAGTCTCGTTCATGCATTCAGAAAGAGAGCGTCAGCCCGAAGTTGGTTTCACTACTTTCACTTAGGTATTTAGAGTGTTGCCTCCACTTTTATCTCTAAGCTTCTTGGTTTGTATGATAAACTATGTTTTTTTTTCAAAAAGCACAAAATGCCTAAATTAGGATTTGCATGCGTGAGTGAACTGTACAATGTTCGTATTTTATTTTTGTTATTGTTTATGTCTTTATGTTATATTAGCAAACCAGATAACAAAATAAATATAAGTAGGTAATGCGATGATTATTTTTATTTTGCTTTAAGTCTTGAAATAGTTCATCGGAAAATCTTAACACGAAGGTAAAAAATCTTTTCACTGAACTAAACAATTAAACGTATCCAAGATTACAACATGCGTGCATGGGCTTCAAAATCATTTTGACATTTATGTTGGTAGCATTGGCAAAAGTGATTTTTCTAGTGCTGTGTATTGCTGTCAATAATTAGAAAGGTGAGTGATTTTTATAGATTTTATTCAATATTTTTACGATAAATTGTGTATGTTCTTCTAGATTTCTTCTTTAGCTACAAGTACGTAATACATTTACTTGGTTACCAGTGGATTATAGAACGAAATAACCGTAAACTTGTAACGCCATTTTCCGCTTCGGAGATCTATTCTAATGTATTTTTTTATAATAAGTTGCCGTGACTAAAGTAGGTATTGGATTTTGTTAGCTCTGTCAATGTTATAAAAGGTTTTTTCTTTGCTCTCTTGTAAGACATGGCTAGTTTCCGGGGTTTGCAATTTTTTGATTACTATTCATTTCTGATGACTAATCTTTGCTAACAAGGTCCAATTTTGCGAGGGCATCTAAACGCCAGACTGCGTTTATATTGTGAAGTTACTGACCTACTATTTATTAGTGTTAATTATTGAGCCCTTTCGCAAAGGGTAATTGCTTTAACGCCCTTTTCAAATCCTATGACATTTTGTTTTGATGTTGTGGTTTGTGGTGATAGATACAACGGTTTAAAACAGATAATAATCATGATAAATTATTACTTATATGCATATCACAAAATGTGGGTATTTCTGCATTAGTTCAAGGAGCAGATTTACCCAAAGTTATTAAATCTTTTTTCATATCTACCTCATTTCTACAAATCCCTCTGTCCAATGTATACATTTAATTTTTTTCCTGTTAAGAAAGATTAAATGCTCAAAATATCTTATTTCTATAATAGATTTGATTAACATTTTTACCCGACCAAGCAACAACAATGACAGGGTTATGTTTTGGCATTGCATTGCTTTATTTTTTAAACACCAAATTTAATTGATAATTTTTAACAGGTTTCTTTCTACAATAATTTTAGTGTTCATTAGAAATATACCTACATTTGTATTACCTGTGACTGTATAACCAACACTTATTACCGAAACAACCGATTTGTAGACAACATCACATAGGCAAGCTTATTGAAGCTTCTTATTCGACACGCTGTTACCTGAAAACAAGACAATCAAATAGCCCATTGTGTTTACACAGATTGCCACATTACAGAAAAGTAGAAAAGAAAAAAAAAACCTTATTACCCCTGTCCTGACCACAAAATATGCGCTGAAATGTGGACTTGCAGCCTATTATACCATACCATATTACCACTGCGTCAGTTAGCACCAGGTGTGTAGTTCTCATGGCACTGTGTGTGAAAGTTCAGATGTACAAATGCAGCAAGAATGTATTGATTATGGCGTATAGACTGTTGAATTCTAAAAAAATAATTGTTTGTGTAGGTACTCTATATTGTTACAGATTCCTGACTTTACATAAAACAAAATGGTTAGTTAGTTGCAATGAAAGTACTGTTTCTACATAGTTTGTGTAAGACATTTACTAGTGGTGGCATGATATTAAAATATATGATGTCATGTGTGATGCGGGGTGTGTCATGTGTCATAATAAAGTCTATAAAGTTGTGTCTACATTAAGTATCTTGTCTATGATAATCACACTAATTTGCTAAATTCATATCATTGTATATTGCAACTGGTTTCTGTTCTTAGACTTGGGTAATGGCCCAATGGCCCATAATGTCATAACTATTTTTTAGTTTGATTATGAAGACAAGGCATACCAAACAACAGCCTGTGTGACAGCACATTTCTTAAATAAAATGGTTATTCCTTTGGAAACAAAGATATTAAAACTTAATATTACTTCCAAGCATAATCATAGTAAGCATTTTAAAGCACCATCAAACCTGTCTATTAAATTATACAGAAGCTTGACCTTGACACAACATGTTATTTCCACACATGGCCAAACTTTGTTGACTTAAGTATTAGGTGTTACATACAGAAATATACTTTAAACATTTTCTTGAATCTTATCTTGACAAATAATAATAAATGTGAAAGTTATTCTGTTACCATTTCACGGATATTGAATTAGTTTAACATAATTACCTAAATTATTGAGAGAATGTGCATTAGTATCTTTTGGCAGAATTTAGATGAATTATCAAAAGCCTTATTCTATACTAACACTTTCCCCACAACTTAGTACCCGTGAATTTTTCAAGGATCCCTAATTTTTTTCAAATGTATAGCCTATGTCACTTTGGAATAATATAGCTTTCTATTGGTGAAAGAGTTTTTAAAATCGGTTGAGTAGTTTTTGAGTTAAATCGTAACAAACAAACAGACAAACGTTTCTTCTATATAATATTAGTTTAGACTAACACTTTCCCCGCGACTTTGCTCGCGTTATTTTTCTTACAAATCCCCATTTTTTTATAGTAAAAAATATAGCCTAGAGACTTTTCAGAATTGGACCAGTAGTTCCGGAAATTAGAGTGTTCAAACAAACAGACAAACTTTGCAACTTTATCATATTAATATAGATCTAATAGTAGATGTGTACATAAACAAAATTACTTCTTTATGGTCTGTGCATATTATTACCGACAGACAACAGTACTAAGCAATGAGTATTTAATGAAAATACATTGCATGTCACTGACCCAGTTTCTTTTATTATGAATAGTAGTGTTGTTTGTAAATTGTTATTATATTAGTAGATGAAACGAGGTAGGGTGTTGGATATTGTAATTGATTGGATAATGAAAAATTCTGGATTCTAAAACAAATAAATTCATTTGGGATTGAAGTGATAATATTATGGAACCTTTTTGGAGGGATATCTCCTTTATTGTTTCGTTTTTTTTTCTGATATGACTATTTAAGGATTAAACGAATGTCTATCTAATTATAACAATGATCTTAACAAGTGTGTGGATATGCCTTATTTATTTTAATATGCAGTTTTTTTTTTAAACTGTATTGGTAAGACGTGTTCCTAATCTGTTTGATAATATTTATCAACCTCTTAATCATACCTAATTCTTATTTACGATCAGAGCAGAGCATCTCATTTTGCATGGTAATATTTACTTAGAAGTACACTTTCTACAATGAGACATAGAAAAACCTCACACTGAAACAACCTTGTCAGAAATGCGAATAAACCTTTTAAAAAATGGCATTAGGAGGTACACATTAATATAAAGTAGAAACTAGCATCGGAGCAGTTTTGCGATGACAATAAAAACTACCTGGTTGGACCTATGCCAATGTTTTTACTAATACAGTTGTGTTTGAGTCATGCATATTGCATAAGTAACATACTGAACTATAGTATAGCACTGAAGAAGAAAACAAATTACAGTTTTAAAATTAGGTTTCACAGTCCGCCTTGACTTTGTTTAAATAATGGGGACACGAAATAGGTTAATGCTATGTCAACCCAAAATAACCAGTGCTTGAGCTATTAACCAAGCAATGGTTTCTCGAACGAAAATCAATGCAAAATAAACCTTGGGACCGCCACGTCAAAAAAACAAAGCCGTGCCCTCGACGCCGAACTACGAATTACGTGTAGAAGTCTGTCATGTAATCGTGACCGTGGTGTGCGGGCACATTTTGGTTTGTCATTTTTACATGACATTGGTAAATGCGCGTAACATACCATGTTTCTGGCAAATAAATATTCTATTTTATTCTAAGCTACCGCAATTGGTTCTTGATAACTCAGGCAAACGTGATTGGCTGTTGGATGTCTATACTAATGTTATTGACGGCACTGTTGGCGTGAATCGATAACCGATGGGGAAGAAAGGTTCTCGAGTGGCGACCACGAACTGGAAGACGCAGCGTTGGTAGACCTCCCGCCAGATGGACCGACGACATGGTGAAGGTCGCGGGTAACCGGTGGATGCAAGCGGCAGGTTGCCGCTCGTTGTGACGTTTTATGGGGGTGGCCTATGTTCAACAGTGGACGTATTTTAGCTGGTGATGATGATGATGGGTTGGCGCAGTGGCTGAGCGATTGGCTGCTGCGCTACGTGTCGGGGCCCGATTCCCGCACAGCGCGCGATTTTGACAACAGGTCATATTCATTTTTCGTACAAAAAACTGGAGGTACATTTTGTATAGTCTAGAATCTAGATGGTTTATCTATAAATGCACATAAAATATGCCGTGAACATATAGACAGTGTGTAATTGATTGTCAATTCGTCTGGAAACTACAGACTAACAGATTTTTTATTCAGAAATGAAGACAGAATCAATATCAGCAATTTACGAGATGTATTTGCTTTTGTGATAGAATACCGCATGGCGTAGTTGCATAATTTAGTTTTGAGGGTGGTTGTATCTATTGCAGGGGTTTCAAGCATTTGTAGTAGTAGTAGTAGTATCCGGGTATCACGGGCTGGTGTCCACAACTCCACGTCCCAGCGCGTATTTTGCGTACAGGTGGGAAGTAAATCATTCGATCCACCCGAGCTCCCCAAGAAAGGTCAACAGCGCCTCGACGTCGTCGCTGGCCATCTCCCGTAGGTTATCTGGGTTACCGAAGTACTTTGCCCTGTATGAAGCGACCTCAGGGCAGTTCAGAAGCACATGGGCTGCTGTCTCGTCCGCCCCCATGCAGGCTCTGCACAGTGGACTGTCTGTTACTCCTATGACAAAAGGATGTTTATTGAAAGACCCATGGCCAGTCAAGGCGGCTGTGACTACACGCAGCTGTTATTTAGACTGTCGGATGGCTTGCCTCGTGAAGCGGCCCTCGATCACAGGAAGTGCCTCCTTGGCCTGCCTGCACTCGCCAAGTTCGGTCCACAGTCTTTGGTGTAGATCCTTGGTACGTTAGTACGCAACTACGCACCATGGTAAGAATACCATGGTGCGTAGTTGACCGAAGGAGAGTGGCACTATGGGTTCCGGACCCACCGCGCTCACACTCGACCCCCTTCTAGCGAGCTCGTCTCCAGTATCGTTACAGCATTTGTAGCAACGGAATCCTTTTGAAGCGCTAATTATTTAACAATTATAGACCTAATTGTAAATGAAGCAAAACCTATTTTTTTTTTAATTCACGACCATTAAAAGGCGCTTTTAAACGTCATTTACAAGAATAAAATAATCTAGTTGCCCCTTCCAAAAAGTAGGTTCGTATAGAGAAGAATGGGCAAGGAACTCTACACTTTTGAAGCACTAAATATTTTTCTTAGTCCTAAATTAAGCAAAACTTAGTTTTTTGTTTGTTTGTTCTTTAATAACATAGACTGTGTTCTGTTCCACTTCTGGGCAATGGCCTTCCTCCGTTTCTTCCAATTTTTATCTTTTGTGTACCAATAGAGTTAGTTGTTCTTGTTTATTGGTTGACACAATAACAACGGTTTGTTCAATTGAATCATCAGTTATTCAGAAGGTCTCCCTTGAAAATAGGTTTAATGAACTAGGTTGTAGGAAATAAAAGTGGTGTAACTGGCCGGAAAACACCTGCCTTTAGTAATCGTCTAGAAATAACTATGCGCCTTATTGTACTGTTCCTTTCATTAAAAAAAAACTTCAATCTCAAACAACCATCTCATCCATTTCAAAAGACACTTGTATCCACTCTGTATCCAATATCCATTGATCCGTAGGACGCGTACGGAACAATGCACATAAAGGTACTTACGCGACGCTTGCGCAGGGCTGCGGTGCCCTCGCGCTGAGTTCACGGTCGCGCGCGCAATGCCCGGCGACAATGACAGACCTGTCGGGCGACAAGTGGGCAAATGTTCGATCCGAAGGTTTAGGGTTCTTTGGAAGCGAACTAACTAGAATTTATCCAACGCTCTTAATTTTTATCAAGTCCAATTTTACAGTTCAAGATGTGATCATAGATTTTTGAAGTTATACTTCTTTAGGCGCGTTATGAAAAAATGATGAGAGTGAAATTTTACGATTCGCGCATGCGCGCGTACAGCGTCACACAAAATTCTCACGGGAGTAATTGTAAACAACGCCATCTCTGACGTACATGCTGAACTACTTACTGCCTTCGGCAGTAAGTAGTTCAGCATGTACGTCAGAGATGGCGTTGTTTACAATTCAAATTGTGCTTATATACTTTTTTAATAATGCCAAAGAAGTATAACTTCTCACGCTCGTACATAAGTACACGCACCCATTTTTTGTATGTTTGGAGAATTGTTATGCTTTAATGCAATGCGAAAACTGCATCTGTGCATACAACTGTTTCTATTTTCCATAAAAGAACAGCTAAAAGAACAGCTAAAAGAATAATCTGCTATTAAAAACTTCTGCTGTTATCACCTAGTGTCTATGATTCTCAAATAATGATGCCATCATTTATTATTACACCAGTCTCTAGTCATAACAGTTCACTATTTTATAATAATCAGCATGTAATCTGATCAACTATTTATTACAGAGAGGCAAAGAAGCTTAATATTAAAACCTAAATAACTTAATAGAAGACCTTATATCTAAACAAGTTCTCTTAATAAAAAACATGCAATTTTATAAAATAGACCACAGTTCTTAATAACACTTGGAAGGAAACAATTTGTCTGGTCTTGATTATGTAGCGGAGACGATAATGCATCTAACTAAGAGCTATAAAAACCATTAAATTGCCGCCAGTAATTTACAGTGCTAATGCATTGCAACGATGCACGGCTATTTGCGCATGCACAGAACATTTTTTTTTTTTCCCGTCGGGCTGTCTACGACCTCGAAGGACTGGCCATTTTTAGCCTATTGAATCGATTTAAATTCGCAATTGTATTATGGTTGGTCGTACAGGCCTTGGATGTATCAGTTATGAAGGATGTCTGGGTGCAATCTAGTATCTTATGAATATTGGCATTGTAGTCTTAGTCTCGACCTGTCTCTCTGAGATTAGAAAGCCAACGATTCCTAAAATTTACTAGAATTGCTCCCCTACTATGCTGCGCTATATCCGTTTAGCAATTCTAGAGTTCCTGACCGTATTTCCTGCAATTACGGAGGTAGAAACTGTAAGTCATTAATCAAGTCTTCTCGTTCTACAGTAATTGATCGAATGATCTATCAATCTACAGTTAGTAGAACGGTATTTGTCGTAAGAATTTATATATTTTTATAACCGCAAAGTTTGCACTAACCAATGGCATTTGCAAAATTGCATTGCCTTACACGAAATCGCACACCGTTTAGCTATTTCAGACAATTTCTGTATCAAGATATGAATATCTATCTAATAACTCTCCAATATCATTTTGCTAACTGCGAAGTAGGTTTATGGTTGAATCAAGAAAACGTGATCATTAAATACATAATATACGAGTATGTAAACTACATGATACATCGTTTTGCGGCATGCGACATTCCCAAGCTATTTGCGTTAATTCGGACCCCGTTCGTCGGTAATGGAATGTTGTTCCATTCTTTTAGTTCCAGGTTTTGTACCGTCTAGTGACTTTGACCTTCTGTAAAGAATCCGACGACGGCCTCTGAAATTTATCAAGGAATGGATGAAATATCTGACCTTTTTATGCTTGGCTACCTTTTGTTCTGGAATTTTTCCGCGCTAAGTATTGTCGTGTGATGCTATCAAGTGTTTTATTTTACGCAGAGAACTATTCTCTGGCCAGAGAATGTTAAGCTCCATTCTTATAATTTTTCCTTCTTTTTAAGACCTCACTATGTGCTTTTTTCAGAGTTTAACAGAAATGTCGAACTAATATTCTTCCGAGACCTAGAGCTTTCTAAGAGCACATTTTATCTTAGTTAACAAAGAAATACTAAAAGCTTATTAAAAAGGGAAAGTAATAAGCACAAATGGAATAGAAAGGCTGAAGATTTGACCCAAATTCGCCGTTAACATCTAATTCAATTATTTCGTTCATTGGAGCCACCTGCCGTTTTCTGAATCACAGCCTATTGCTTATCAGGCTTTATGTAAGTGATGATTCACGTGAACCTTTTTTTTATGAGTTTTTGTGGTTTATAGGACGTCTAGACTGTATCTGTTATAGTCGACTTGATCTAGACAGGTAATTTAAAAGTAAGATGTAATCATACTCGCTATGAAAGTTTAAAAAAAATACAGGCTTATTTAAAGATAATAAGATGCAAATTTTGTTTATTTTATTCGTTTCGAGCAGATGGCTTAAAAGTTACTTCTATTCTGAATATTACTTTGAAAATATTTAATGAGAAACCGAATTGCTTTCTACGTTCTACGTTTCTAAGCTTTATTACACCTTTGCTTACATCATTTCTGACATTTAGTTAGACATTCATTACTTTCATCTCATCAAGATCAAAATTATCTGGAAATAAAAGAATTGTATATCTAATAGAGTTATTAAGATCGGCGTGGATGTAATAGCATAGCAATAGCTTTATTATTGTTGCCTATTGTATTATCTGTACAATTTCATGTGATCTTTACATCTGCCACGGTGGTATTATCCATTACTTGGAGTATCCATCAGAATTTCTATATTGTTCTCGGTACAATTATTTTATTATGTTGTTAAAATACTTTCTTTATGACTTTTAGTTTCGACTTGTGCGCATCAATAAAGTGTAATGGTTTCATACAATCTGACTCATCTGAGCTCAGTCTGATTGGCTGTAAAATGCAAGGAGAATATATTTGTTTTGCATGAGGTTATATTCTGTGAATCATTGTTGGGGAAGAGAGTTATGACTGTATTATATCGACTTCCATCTACCTATTTCTCTATTTCCTTTGAGGTTTTACTCGCGAGATTCATGTATTCCTTATTCTGTCTGTCTATCCATTTCGAATTTATTTTGTTATAAAGGTAAATTGTAACTTTTAATACCGTTACATCTTACAAAATTCTTATTACATTAATCGTTTCATCTGTTCTACTTCTAATGGCTTGTCTAAGACTTACAAGTGCTATTGTAGTTCCTACTTTCTTTGCCAAGTATTTTAACAATAATTGGCACTTCATTGTGTTTCTTGTTTGCCACTGAGGATTTAATTTACTACTGTAAAAGGTACTGTTGTTCTACTTCTTAGAAAATTGGTACTTATGGCATTCCTAGGCCACGCAAGGAAGAACCGAAGGCTTTGAGGGATACCTTTGTCCAGCAGTTGGGTAATAGAGCTTGAATAAAATACATAATCTTTATATATAAAAATGAATCCCAATTCCCCTTGGTCATGACATCACGCGTGAACGGCTGGACCAATTTCGCTAATTATTTTTTCGTTGTGTTTGTTATTTTAAGGAGAAGGTTCTTATAAAGAAAGAACTAAGAAAGTTGCGAGGAACATTAAATTTTCAACACAAACCAAAAAAATATACATGGATGACGTATTAGTTTCTTCAATTTATGGGGGACTGGCCAGGTAGGTAGGGTAGGTATGTAGTTAAGTACGTAGATATAGACAGGACAACGTCCGTCGGGTCAGCTATAATTATATAAAAATGTTCAAAGTTCCAAGATTAACAATAGATATCTTAGGTTAGGTTAATATTTGGACTAAGTTTCTAAACAATACGACTAATCGACCAGCTGTTTATAAATGCCGAGCAGAACGTATTCAGCAGACAATGTCCATGACCGCTTCAGATCACGCAGCGCTCGAGCAGCAATGAGTCATTGCCTAGGGTTGCTAGATTCATAATGCGATAAATCTTTGATTGTAAAAGAGTTTACGGCCAATAATAATATGGTAATGGTTTGAGGTAGTATCTCAGTGTTGTGTATGTTTCAATTCAGCCTGTACAATGAAAATGAATTTCGGTTTCAGCTAGACTCCTTTCTGATTCAGATGTGGTATAGGTACCATAGGTACCTTAGATAATGGCTATTTACTTTGAAAGATTTAATTTCTAACTGTAGTGAATTTTCCATGCATGATAACCCCTATCGATGACCCCATTTATATCTCATGTACCCCCAATTTCTTTTCAAAGACACTGGCCCCTTGCGTTATTTTGTCGACCTTTGGGGTTCGCTATTGACCACATTGGGTTTAAATGATTTTAGACCCAAAATATGTATTTGCGGTTGATGATGACCCTACACGTACAACACGATTAATCGTCCAGAATTCGTTCCACATGACGCGACGCTTGAAAGCTAAAGTAACATTTTTAACGACAATTAATTTCCGTTTTCACGACATGGAAGTTGAATCATTGCTTGTAGTTAAATCATTTTTATATCCGTTAATTAAAATACTCTGTTATTAAATATTATACCGTCTTAAATGGTATTTATTGTGGGTATGAAGTCTTGTCGCGTGAATCCAAGTTAGAGTTCCAGTGTTTGTATTAGACATGGGACGGATAGTGGTTTAGCCGGATACCCGGCAGCCGAGTACCCGGCATTGCTAACGTCGGGTACCCAGCCGGGTACCTACCCGGCATTGCTAACGCCGGATACCCGGCAGCGGCGTTATTCCACTTTTCCCCCCTAAGAGAATCTCCCTCATGGGGGAAATCTGGACCCTAATGTAAAAATCGTCCAGAAAGGCCCCTTGTCATTTTTAGTTATTCCACTTTTCCCCCCCTTATTTCTAGTTTTCATTTGTACGTTCTTTAAGTAAATCAAAAAAATCTGTGATTCGACAATATAATAATTTTATACTTAATAAGTCTTTTTTTAACAGAATGTTAAAATAAAATGTGATGAAGAGAAAAAAAAAAAAAATTGATAATAATAAATGTCTGTTACACTTTCACGACGAAACGGTTGAATCGGTTTTCTTTTTTTTTGCTTTTCTTTTTTTTTTTGCTTAATCTTGTACCTGGATTAGGAGATAGGATACACTTTTTATCCCGATATTCCTACGGGATCGGGACTTACGCGGGGCGCATCCAGATAACTTAAATAAATAAACAACAACAAACTTGTCTGCCTATTTAAAGTAGTTCAAAGAATTGTATATAAATTTTATATTAGCTTTATTGACTAGGTATATCGACGAAGGCCCGCTTGGCGGCCTTCTCCTTGTACCTCAGTGGGGATTTCTGGAAGGTGTGAAGGTGTGTTTTTAGACTCCAGTTCTTCCTCCTAAGGGGGATTATCAGAGGGGGAATTCTAGACTTCTTTTTTTAGATTCCAGTTTTCCCCCTCAGGGAGCACTTTCGGGGGGGATTTCTGGAATGAGTATCTTTTTCGATTCCAGTTTTCCCCCTCAAGGGGGATTATTAGGGGGGAATTCTAGACTTTTAATTTTATATTCCACTTATCCCCCCTAAGGGGGCTTTTAGGGGGGATTTGTGGAATAAGCCCCGGCAGCGCTGACATGCTGTAACGCGTGCATTGCTAGTCGGCTGGATGTCAATCGTGCTGAGAAACTGGTGTTTTTACATCGTAATTTGCCAATTTTAAATTACAAATACTAAATATATTAGAACCATTTGTATTTTTGCATAATAAATGTTTTTCCAATTAATATTTTAGTCATTATTTTTCCTTAATTAAATTACTCGGCATTGCCGTGTATCCAGCCTTATTACCCGTTCGGATCCTAAAAAACTGCCGGATCCGCCGGGTACCGGATCCAAACCGAGTACCCGTCCCATGTCTAGTTTGTATTATTAATAGCATCCTAATATTGTCTCACTGCAGGGCAAAGGCCTCTTTTTATAATGAGAAGACACGAGCATTGATCAACACGCTTGCTTAAGGCGGATTGGCGATTTCAGACTAATAGAATAGAATAGTCAGGTTTCCTCACGATGTTTTTCTTCATCGTTGTCAGTGATGTCCAAGACTTGGAAAATACATATTAATTGGAACCGTCACATTGGTATTGGTCCGGGTTCGAACACACAACCTCATGCATGAGAGTATGGCGCGTGAACCACTGGGCCATTATAACTTTATTGTTTGTATTGAGAAACATTTTCAATAGGTAAACTACACATACATAATTATTTATCTAATAAATCCAAAAAACCTATATAAATACTTACTTTTTATTACGTTTGTAAGAAAATAATGAAGCAGCAAGAGAAATACCTTTATCATCGACCACACCATCTTACTTTACCTTACCACTTTACTTTACCTTTTTACGCGATTTAAAATTTAAGAAACACAGAAACAGCACAATTTACAGCGTCATAAACGTTCACTTTATGCCCGCTGCCGCTGCTTGGGCACAAGTTTATTTGTAGTAGTGTAGTAGCATGTTTCACTGAAGTAAAATGCATAATTTGTACTTGCGTTTTCATAAAATAAAAGTAAAAAAGTAACTACGTGAAATGCTTAATTAGTCTTGCCATTCCACCTTAGTTCTACCAAAACAAGCCAATATTTAAATAATTCAATTAATTACGACAAACTAATTCAAAATGTCGTATGTGATAAATTGCTTTCAATAAACATTTCCAAATTACGGTTAGAATAGATTTAAAATTAATCAGCGTTAAATATTCAAATTAATTAGATAATTCTTCGAAAAGAAGGCGAAACCAGTTTTGGCAGATCGAAACCTATTTAAGAATCGAAGTTGTTTAGAGACCAACTGTAAAGTTAATTGCAATATTCGCAATCTCAGCGAAATAGGTCAAATGTACATTGAATCTCCATTTCCTTGAGCGAAGCTCCTTAATTTACAAGTCCTCTCGTAAAGCACTGATTGCTTCGATCTGCTCTCGTTTCGCTCAGCACTTCGCTCAGTTTCCTGCAAGAGCTGCAACAGCTGGCAATCAGCGAACTCTACTAGAGATTCAATTTGCCGATATTATCGGGGTTGCCCTGCATTTACGTTAGCTGCACTTATCTTAGCAGATCTTAAGGTTGCGAAACGCCGGCCGAGATTATTATGGTAATTGATTTTTACCTAAGTATATTTAATAAGCCTTTGCTTGAAGTTTAAGATTTTTTTTAGTAGCAAACGTTTTAACTGTGAGCTTTGTTGGGTGTCTAAAAGACGTCGGAAATCAAGACGTTGCTGATTGAGACTGGCCACGGCATTAAATATGTGGGTGTAGTAGCAACGACTGGGAGAGATAGGTTGTTCTATTTTTAGCCCAGGACCACACTGCGAAGATAACTGGTCTAGCAACCTGTGATGCACACTTATACAAGTACACTATAACATGCTGCAGTCGCACGCGATTTAGCATTCCAAGCAACACTCCATAAAAGTAATCATGAAACAAAATGTATGTTAACTACCAAGTCATTTAAGAGTTCATCGGCATAGTAGATCGATCCGTTCTATGACGAACGACCCACTGAATTATTAGATTGAATAACGTGTTACGGAAAATACATTGGAACAGTTTAGCAGAAGTAGATGGAACTAATCTAAATCATTTAATCTCATTGGGTCTAGACTGTTTTGTTATTTGTATGTTTAGAATGAAAAAATAAATTGGTAAGCCTGGGAGAATTCGTTACCTACTGTGTTTGCTAGCATTATCATTGTCTCCTTCCAGATTGATTCCTATACTCTTTGCGAGGATATCTAATATTGAAGATTTCTTAGGATAGAAAGCTGACCTATCAAATATGGCTGTTGCTTATAATTTTTATTATGTCACTTTATCTTGTACCTATGTTCGCAAAATAAAATATCTTTTATCTTTTTTTTTTCTTGTATTATTTCGTAAATGCACTTCATCTTTAAATAATCAATATCATTATAACCTCTTGTAATCAAAACACGCCATTTGTAATTGGCTATATCACAAGGGAAAGCGAATTCTCTTGTCTCTAGCAAAAAGTCGACTTGCCTTTGTAGCCAGACCAGCTATTACAAGATAATGGATTTCTATCTACTGTACATTATTGGCTTAACATTCGTTTGTTCGGAGAGAAAGCATTTTCTTTGTTGGGATTAGTTCTAGTAAACTTACTAAGTGTGTCTTCAGGGAATTCAGATTCTGGAATCGACATCTGATTACTGCTGTTTAGTATTGAATCTGATTTTCGGTTTTATTCAAAAATAATTCTTGTTCTTTGAAATCTTTATTACGTTTACTTTGGACTAGTGTAAATTTCTTACGTTTCCGTATTCGTTGATTAAAAAGAATTCTTGTTCTTTCAAATCTTTATTACGTTTACTTGGGACTAGTGTAAATTTTCTTACGTTTCCGTATTCGTTGATTAGTCTATAGCACACAGGGATAAAGTAGCTTCATATTAGTGAAAGAATTTTCAAAATCGTACCAGTAGTTTCGGAGATTAACGTGTTCAAACAAACAAACTTGAAAAGCTTAATATTAGTATAGATTAAGATTTTCGCTTTTCTGCTGCGAAATAAGACAGTTCTCATTCAAGTTTGCATAATTGGTACTTATATACCGACATTTATTTTTTGCTTGTTCAAAATATATTTAGGGAATTATCTTGCCCGGATCTGACGATTCTATAGAAAATTAGGTTAAATTCAAATACTTCTGTGAATCAGTTTCCACCAGTGAAGTGAATGACTACTTTAACATAAGATCATTCAAACAGACAGAAATTCAAACAGTGCTGGTCAGCGTATTAAACGAGTGAGTCATTCGAAGTCAATGAAGTTTATTGAAAGTGATTGGAAGTATTCGTAAATGCATTATTTTGTCAAGTGTCAGCTTGATGCATACTTTTCTTTTGTTAACGATGTCAATGTATTGTGCTACGTTGCAAACATAATAAGGAAGAATTGATGTGAAATGATACAATTATTGTTGAAGAATAATATGACAAGTAAACAATATCGGAAATTTAGAACGGATTTTTGTTTCTTTTACTTATCTCTTTTAATTTCTATTCTTTGGTAATGGATACCTAAAAGATCAGGTTTTATGGATTCCTTTGTTCACAAACTAGACTAAAATTAGACAATTGGCTTCTCTTACTGCCAGGCAGCTAAAGAAAAAGACGGCGACAGATAAGAAATAAGTTAAAGATATAAAATTAGTTTTTTCTTGAACTTCGCCGTGTTTTTAATTAATACGATCTGACATGACAACTATAATTACCTATATGAACATTTTAGATCAACTTAAATTGATTGGCTTTGCAATTGAATTGGTATGATGTCTCTTTCTTGTTTTATTGGAGAGAAAGAGAAATAAATACCTTAAAATAAGTTTTTAATTAAATTAATTATCAAACTTGGCAAATAAGAAAACAACAATAACAAAGTTTTCTTTGATATTATTAATGAATCACATAACAAAGAAAAGATACTATATAGACAGCCAAGTTTATAAATAGTAATTATTTTCCATTAGCTCATACAACTTTCATAAGGTTAATATTTTACTCAATGTATTTTTCTTTCATTCTCGCACTGCCAAGAAAATCTAATTTGAAATCTAAACTTACTATTTGATTACCAAGTTTTATTTTAGAAATAATTACGCTTGTATTGCTCTTTGCTTTACAAGTGCCTATATACCACTTAAAACAAGAATTGTAGTATATCATATTAGCTATAGGAATTTGTAGTCGACCAAGAAATTTAACAAAACATGTCTGATTAAATTGAGAACAAAATATCTTCCGAGTTGATAAGATAAATCATGATAGAAAACATGTTTAATAGGAAGATAGTGGATCTGCCGATATACTCGACGAAGTAGAGCAAGAAAAACACTCCGATTGACAAAGACCCTCCAGTCTTTCAGTGCAAACTAACCTAATGAAAGTCGACTCTGATTTAATTAACTATACGACTTTCTCGAGCTGATTCGGCTAGTCTTTCGTACAAAGCAACCATTATCTTTACTCCCTTAGCATTAATTACATAAGAAGGTTCTATTACGTCATTGTGAAAGTTTTTCGGCCCGTAACGTGGGAATTTAATCAACTGTTTGATTTTAATTAAAATTGTATCGTTCCTTTGTTTGTTGTGTTATTTTCAATTGTGTAGGTCTGAATTGGTTGGTTGTTTAAGGTGTTTGGTGTTTCAATGAGGTTTATAGTTATTGATTTAATCTTTGCTAAACTTTAATACGTTTCTGTTGTTACATTTATAAACGCTGTTATACAGAGTGTTTGGAAGAATGACCGACACTTCTTTCAGGGGTGATGGGGTGTCATTTGCTTGTCTTTACTGAAGAATCCATGTCTTAAGTGTCACGGTAATTGAGATAGGTATTTTATTTTTTAATTACCTTAAAGTCGTCATTATTTTTTTGTTCGTTGTTGTAACATGCAATAAGTCTTTTAACCTTCAAAGAAAAAAAATACTGATGTACTTCTTGTCTTAAAATAATTATAAATGTACGAAAGACGTAAATTTTAAAATTCATTACAAAATTCATTACAAAAAAAGTTAAATTATTGAGATAGCAAATGGGGTCTACAAAGTACGTACGAGTCCTTCTACCACACAACCTATAGGTTTGAGGAAAGTATACCTTTTTGCGAGAACTAAGATAGCCATTCTTTACTTTGCAATATGCTGCTTTCTTTTTAAAATATTATTACGAGAGGACTGAAATATCTCAGTGTTTGGCATAAGCTCGTAAATTCGTGTCCTAGATACAAAAACAGAGAATTAATTTTTAAGTAAATAAATTGTTTGCTGAAACAGCTAAGAATTTTCACACAGGTTCAATCTCCAGGGTTACAGGTTCAATTTGCTTTCGTTAATATTCAGGAAAATATTTCCTTTGCTTTGCTTAAGTCACGCTAAGAATTCATTATATTTTCGCTTCGTTCCCATTACTCGGGATATTGTGAATTCCTACCGAAATAAGTCTATCTTGCTAGCCGTTAGGTTATTTACCATTTTGATATATTATACACTTTCTTCTGTGTTAATTTTTGTTTTTTTTTCGCGCTCTACATGGTCAGTGTACTGTGAATATATGAACGGTTCTTGCTTGGTTTGGTAAGTAAATTCTTTGTCGACGGCTGCAGAAAAGCATCCATACTTCTATACTAATATTATAAATGCGAAAGTAACTTTGTCTGTTACGTTTTCACAAAGAATCGACTGAACTGATTTTAATTAAATTTGGTATGAAGACCGCTGGGAAACGTCATAGGTTATTAAAGCCGCGACTTCGTCTGCATCCGCGATATAGCCCATATTCACGCGGACGAAGCCGCTGGCATAAGCTAGTTTCTTATAATTTAATCCTCAAATTTAATAGAAGCTACAGTCACTGTCATATCAAAACTACACAGGGTCTGGCATCAGATGAGCTAACCACAATTGCAAATAACTTTAATCTAAAACTAACGTTCTTTGAATCATAGAGTGGTTCGAAGCTAAGTACAGATCGATCAGCTAAGGTCAAGCTACGTTTGCTGCGATCTGTCTATGGATGGGTGACCATCCATTTCATACCTAGACACCTCCGTGCCTCGGAAAGCGTGTACGTAAAGCCGTTGGTCCAGGCCGTCATTCGGTTATTTTTAGGATTCCGTACCCAAAGGGTAAAAACAGTACGCTATTACTAAGACTCCACTGTCCGTCTGTTTGTCTGTCTGTCTGACTGTCAGTCACCAGGCGGTATCTCATGAACCGTGATAGCTAGATCGTTGAAATTTTCACAGATGATGTATTTCTGATGCCGCTATAACAACAAATACTAAAAATAGAACAAAATAAATATTTAAGGGGGGCTCCCATACAACAAACGCGTTTTTTTTTGCGTTGCTCCATGTAAAACACTGGTAGGAGAGGACCGGTGAATGCTTATGTGCATCCCGCACCCCCGGCCATAGGCAGAGGTGGAACACGCGGTGGTTTTAGCCGGTAAGAGTCCGGCATGCCCCTCCGTCACCCCCACGATGGAGAAAGTTCACGAGGATTACCACTGCGTCACACAAAAAACAAGTGCGAGTCGGACTTGCCCACCGAGAGTTCTGTTCAAATTCCGTGATTTGGTCACCCATACAATTATGATCACGCATACCTCGATGATTGATTACATGGGAAAGAGTACATTTTTTTTTATGATTTTATTACAAATGTATAGTTTTCGATATTATTTGCCAAATTTCATAGTTCTAGGTCAACGGGAAGTAGTTACTCTATAAATTTTGATTCTCTTGAGAGTATCGAAATATACATTTGTTTACGGCATAAACGGTCGTATCTTTTTTTCACGTTAACTTACAAGTTTGTTTTTTTTTTTCACAGTTTCAAGGGACTATATATTTGAGTATTTAGTTTTAATTTCAACTCGATACCTCCACGCGTTGCCGAGATAGGGTCTTGACAGACAGACGGTCAGACAGACAAACAGACAGTCGGACAACAAAGTGATCCTATAAGGGTGCCGTTTTTTCCTTTTGTGGCACGGAACCCTAAAAAGTAAAACACTGGCATTCAGCTGCATCCGGTTAGACTGGAAACCAACCCTAACATAGTTGAGAAAGGGTTAGGCGGATGATGTTATATTGTGTCATTATGTGATACTGTGCACGACGTCGTTTATACTATGATTTCTCATGGGTATAATAACACTTGTGTTCCAGCGATATCTACAAGGCTGGAACATGCAATCGATACTGGTATACATGTCCTAACATACTAATATAGTGCAGTAGCATACGAAGCTTTATTAGGTAAAACGAGGAACAAAATAAGTAGAGGAGTGTACGTGGAAATTTGTGTAGGTATAATATCCAACGGTCGGCAATATATTCACGCAAGCCAACCACACAGGGTGACCATCCTTTACTCTTACTTAGCTAAAAGCTGGGATAATATTAACACTAGAGTACACGCGTGGCCTACTATAGTAGACCACAGTAACATTTTTGCCCATAACTTAGCAGTTTTGAATGTTAGAGCGGTGAGGTTTCAGGTAAACTGCTCTATTAAATTTGTCGACAGGTCAGTTCCGCGTGTGACCTTTGCGCAAACGCATATTTCTGTAATTTGGTGCCAAAACCGCGGGCCTACCATAGTAGTCCGCGCGTGTTTTGGTGTACCAAATTCAGGTAAGCCATTTTTATTGTATTTCAAATTTATAAGGTATATTTATTGATATTTACCATATAGCACACTTATATTTATTTTGTACTCTAATATAAAATGTATTATTTTAATTTCGTAATTTGGCTACGTTTGTGTAGATATTTACTTATCTATTCACGGGTACTGCACAAGTGCAGAGGTGACTTATGGAGACTTATGATGACGATGATGATGCAATTGAGAGTAAAGAAGAGAACGAGCGCCGGATTTTTAAGCCCTGTTTCGTGAGGCATAATCCAGTGAAATCGAAACTAGATTGAAAGCTTCGCAATCAAGAGTTGAATTTTCAGTTTTCAGAAGGACGCGGCTTTTGTTCTACCTCCAAAAAAAAATCAGTCAACTTACTTTCTATATAGCATAACGATGCAACTATTGATCCCGATACACATGAAAAACGCAAGCTTGAAATAATTATTTTTACAAACGTACTAAGTGTGGTGACATATTGATAGAGATAAAATGTGTAAATAATACATGGTCCTAAGAAACTGCCGCCGATGGCAATTTACAATTTTTCTCGATTTGATGAACATTATAATATCGTCGATTGCGCCTATTGTAAAAGAGCTCGATATTGATCAATGAAAAAGTGGTGCAAGACTTGCAACAAATGAATTTGCCCTGATCACCAGGCTGTGGTGTGTACTGAATATTACAAAAACTGTTTTTTTTTATAATTAACATTAGTTAAGAAAATAATGTAAGACATTGATCTCAGAAGTGCCATTTTCGTTATTTTTTTTCTATTTGATAAGTAAATTGTTATTAATTCAAAGTTCCTACCTGTTATATAAAAAAATAAGTTTACACTGAAAAACTTAATAAATAAATATATTATTTTGATCATTAGTTTCATTTTAATATTACCTAAAAAACATTTATTGACATTTCTAAAAGGCCTACTATAGTAGGCGGAGTACGCGTGTATTGGTGTAAAAAAAGAGGCGCGTGTACGGTAGTGTTAAGGTAATCCCTGTTTCTTATCAAATAGCTGGATTGTCTACCTTCTTGGGAAAATAAGAAATAAAATATTTTCTAATGGTAGGGCTATTTGAAACGTAATATCGTCGTTTTAATTATTCCTTATCGCCTTCTTTAGTATTGAAACAAACAGGAAACTTTTGTTTGTTAGCTCCCTAACAACCAGCAGTTTCCACGCCCACGCAAAAACAGATTACCGAATTGTTATGACTGTTATGAGACCAAACCTTAAGCCACTGTTGATTTAACTTCAAATAACATTGTTAGGCGTTATTAATTTCAATAATCTGACTTTGGTCGAGTTTCTAAACCCTTGCAAGTTGATTGTTTGTGGTAATCCAAGGATATAAGGTCACGAAGTACTTCGTTTAGTGCTTAGGTGCTGAGTTTAACCTTGTTAAAAGCTTTAGTTAAAACCTTATACAACGTGGACTAGGTTTAACATTCGCTTTAGTTTGGCTCTTGTGGTCTCGGTTTCAGGACCTAAGTACCTAAGGCCTTAAGCTAAGACAATTAATTATTTACTGAATTACCTAGTCTTGAAACCCGTAAAAACATGTTATCAGCCTTAAAGAACAACCTTTAAGAGTGTTTAAGAAACAACTGAAATCCTTATTACATAAATGTTATTATTCTATATTTTGCAGATGACTGTAATCTTTTGAAATTGTTAGTCCGAGAGGTTTATTTAATTATTTAAGACTATTTTTGCATGCCTAACAGCAGAATGTACCAGGCGTTTATTTAGTACAGAACTTATTGTAAATACTTTCATTCAGTGCAAATAATTAAATCTATTCTATTTCTTTACTCTATATGCGACGAAGGTAGGATATACGTAAAAAAGAAAAGATAATTCTTATTTTAAACTCTCATTCCATACCCCATTCATACAAGATAAGCTGAAGAAGAGGGAATTCATTGTTCTTATCTTAATTTTTCTTCAATGCGTTTGAACATTTTGAACTGTTCTATTTGCCAGACAATTTGGCGTCTGCGTATTGATTTCTGTGACCTTGCAAAGCTTATGTAACTTTTCATTTGAAGGTCTCCGCATCTAGTCCTTGTCTTCATGTTTCTTATTAAGTGAGCTTAACTTTAGTGGAAATGGATGGGGTAATAACGGTTTGGTGTAATGGGATCGGGTAGTAATTGGCCGTTGAGTTGTTGCCGAAACAGTTTTCATTAAGGATAAGTTATATTATCTGTGCCCTCATATGCTGAGTAAATACAAGAGTTATGATTTTCAACATATTAAAAAAATACACCTATCTCCTGAACTACAAACTAATCGCAGAACATACATGTGAGTGTTTTGGGAAGCTTATAGAGAGAGGCGTTTTTCGTACTTTGGGTGGATTAAAATGCATAGTATTTTTATTAAATAGGTATTCCCACGTACCTCTGTTAATTCATGAATACATTAATTGAAACAAGTTACAATAGATTTTATTCGTAGTATATTTACACGATATCTGAATTTTATATTTCATCGATAATTTGAATATCCGGATAGCATGCCCTTTTGAGCATACAATCGAATTGAAATATCGAATCGAATTAAAACAAAGGCTTAAAATAATAAGTTATGTTATTCGTAGTATTCACGATATCAGAATTTTATATTTTACGGATAATTTGGATATCCGGAGAGCATGGCTAAAAAGATTGATAAAATTAAAACAAACTGTTAAATAACTGGCAAGATTAAAATCTAAGTGTCATCACCGTTATTAGGAGCTTCCCTAAATTTTTATCAGAACATTCATCATGAACCATGGTACCCCTACATTTTGCGCGTGTGTGTGTCAGTGCATACTCGTCGCTTGCACAAAGTCCGCTAGTAGTGAGGAGGGCGGGGGTAGGGGTGGCCACCCCAGCTAACGCGATTGGAAAACTTTAGGGCGGTGCAATCGCTCGAAAAACGAGTATTATTTTTTACTTCGCTTTTATTCGAATTTGTGGGATTGGGATAATATTGGAATAAGAATTTTGTGAACTTCAGTCGGGACTCTAGAGAACAATAAAATTCTCGTGTTTTTTTAAGGGTGGTAGAATTTTAATCTCTGTCTCAATATCGCAAAAATGCCTCTAATTTTTACCCACATAGTCGACAAGTTTTTGACATTTAATTATTACTGAAATGAGATGTGTCTAAATTTTCAGCGTCATTAATTACGGGATTAACCTTCTGACTCTAGTTGCTAAAATAACATGACTAAAAATAAATAAATCAAAAGCATCGTACCTACTCAATACATATTAATTTATAATCAGGTATAAAACGGATATCTATCTACAAGTTGGTTAAACTACATATTGTCAAATGTTAAAAGTTATATTAAACTAACTTCTGCTTACGATTTCGTTTGTGTGGTGCCGGCCGCGAATATCACTATTTCTACCCGTGCTTCTGAGTATCATAACACCTACTGCGATCGCCAATATGCATCAGCCAAGCATGGCGAATACGGCTGAACCCCCCCTTGGAGGAAAACTGTGCCCAGCAGTGGGCGTCTAAAGGTTGACATGGTGGTGGTGGAAGTCAAGTATACCATAAAACCTAGCGTATGGGCACTCGAAATACTGTAGCTTTGTATCAGTAATAGTTTTTTTGATATCTTATCAGTTCCAGAGTTTACCGGTTACAAACAAAAAAAAAACAAACATCTCTTCTAAAAATGAGAATATGAAATGATATTGAGTAAATAATAGACATTATCGTGGTATATTTTGGTTGTATTATTTTCATGAACATTTACACAATCTAATAACTAACTTCATTGTCGCGTCACCTCTACACGTGTGATAAATGTTGCGTTTATTTTTACAGTCCATTTATAGAGTAATCCACTTGTCGTCATTTTTCTATATCTATCGACTCGATAATGCTAATCGTGGCGCCTAGCTGCGTGCGCCACACTATGCTGATGTTCGGCCTCCTCCAGTCGATTTAGTTTAGTACGCAACGAGCGACCGACGCGAGCGGACGTCGCGACGCTCGATAACGTGCCGGCATTATTATAAAATACTTTTCTAAAACATTCACGCGTCCAACGGAACCGTCCTCAGTTTTCTATCGTAATAATCAGTGTCAGTGCTTTTATGTTTATTCACCTTGGAAGGATTATAACGAATGCGCCAGGAATTCCGATTGCTTTCATCGAATATTTTTACCCCCTTTTTTTCTATTACACAGCGGTTATTTACCCTTATCGGTCATTCAGATATTGAAATTTGTATGAAAATATGAAATTGCATGTTTACTAACTTCTACTTGTACTGCATGTCTAGTATGTTTATTCATTACATGCTTGTACCATTACATGTTTTCACCGCTGCATTCAACAATTTATTGCATTTTTTTTAAATAAAATACCATACGGACTTTCTAAGATTATATCTGAACAAGTGTAATAAAAATGCTGACAAGTTGAAATACAATAGATAATGACTCTATTAATAAAATGTCTGCTACTCATTTTAATCGTTAAAGAAAATCAGTTTTCTACACAATGCAATTAAAATTCCTATCAACCGTTCGGTTGTGTTCATCATCATGTACGATCTTAATTATGACACTTTCTTCTTAGACGCCTGTTGCTATCTCATACTTTCTTTAATTAAAACCAACAGGCTAATCATTAATCTATATCAGTATCGAAATATTTTGATATCTTTTAATGCACCACAAATGTCTTGTTACGTAAAATATAGAGTAGTTGACCATTTTATCACCAAGTTATTACTGTACTAGTGGTTACCCACGTTCAGTCCATGGAAGATTGTCAGAAGCATCTAATCTAAATATACAAAGAGTTGAATATTGTTAAGCACGTTTTCCAAATGACAGTTAGAAGATTATTAATGCCCATACACGTTAATGCTCTTCAGAAATGCCACTCTTTAGCTTAATGTCATCGTTGATATCAAAAATTGAGTTCTAAAACCACTCATTAGAGAGTTACATTGTAGGCCTAAACGCTGTTGTTTGTACTCCAAACAAAAAAGCATCAGTGAAGCCATTTGTGACTGTCCATTATTGTTGTTGGACAAATTGGTTAAGTTCATAGATAACGTCTGTTAGAAGTTTCAGACGTATTGCTGTTTATATGATTCGCGACCAGCCAACCGCTGACCTATATAACCAAGTGACTGTTTTAGACATGATCGCAGACTTGAACAGATGTCCTCACATCGTGCGTTTTATTCTTCTTGACAGTTAGATCGAAATTATTAATAGTGTTGGCATTTCTTTGGTATACATGTGCTCTGCATTTTTTTTACAGCTACAAAATAACTTCTCGGTTTTGTTGGCTTTGCATTTTCGTTTTCCATTTATTCTTCTAATGTGTCTTCTTTAGCGAGGGTGGTTCCCAGTGGATCGGTAAATCCTCTTCACTAAGCAAAAGTTTTAAATCTCTTGGTTCAAAGATATTCTGCGTCTATTATTATCTTGGACTTTTATTCTTGTAAGAACTTGTCAGCTCCCAACATTCTTTTTTAAAACAACATTTTTATTCTAGACGGGTCTTTAACTTCAAACTTCTTTTAAAAGACCCCGTCTATAAAAATATACTGTTTCTAATAAATCATACTTATCATACAATAACTTCATTACTGATTCACGAAGTGATATCGACTCACCATTTGAATTCATGCCGTCAAAGCGATCCTTTTTCAGCCACCTTTTCAAAGGCGCTTTACATTTCTTGAGATTTCCCTCAGGGATTTTACTGAGCACTCTTGAAAATACTGCCGAAGAACTCTATCTTCAGTTACTTAAAACTGCTAAGATAGCGCTGCAAAGTTTCCTGAGTTTAGGATACAAAGAATTTTAATTTATCATAGTAGAGAATTGTTAAGCCGACGAGGAATACAAAAATACAGTTGTTCATAATATGGTGTTTAGTAACAAACAATTATAAAAAACAAATGAAATCCTTCCAAGTCACAAAAATAGGTCTTAATTAACTTCTATCTTGATAAAATTGAGCCAATATTTATAGATTATTTTGTTTTTGAATACTCTTCTAGTGAATTAATTAAATAAGAGCCATTGTTTATTATCAGAATGTTAATAACACCAGCTTTTTCTACAAGAGTAGGTAGACTTGACTCACCCTCTTCAGAAAATTCAACCCATAGTTAAGTAGTGTGTGTGTAGTTTAGTTAATTAGCGCAATCCTAACGGTGAAAACATCGTATAAATTCTGATACAAATGATTTATTAACTAGTTAGACTTATAGAAACGGTTAAGGAGATCTACTTGCGTTACCGGAATCATTGGCGGAATTACCGGTAGCTTGGCTATGCAATTCTTGTTAGATGCGCAAATATCACACCGCTACACTTAGCCAAGCGTTGTTGATTAAATGTTCAGTTTAAAAGATACCTTGATGATTTTGTACTCTAATTGAAGATCAGCACTCAATGCTTCATCAGGGCTGTTATATTCCAAGACTAATTTAGCATACACGTTACTTTTATTATTTTTTTTTATGCCGCTAAAATGTGGGCAATTGGAACAAGCGTGTTGGCAATTGCTAAAATGTGGGCAATTGGAACATTTTTCAACAACAAAAACTACCAAAGGAAAATGATGACCTTTAAGTTTTTTGCATAATAATATAACAGTCCTTTCTTCATGGCGATCAATATTTAAATAATAGAACAGTCTTTTCTTCATGGCGATCAATATTTAAACCAGGACAAGCTGTGTTTTTATTCTGACCATCCGAAAGTCGTTTGGCTCTGCAGGCTGTGTCCTTTCTGCCAAAAGTACCTCATAACATAACGCTATGTTCCAGCATAATGTTACTTAACTTTCTTGCCTTCCCTTTCATATTTAGGACAAAGAATTCCTTGTAGCTTTTATTAATATTTTAGCTACAATATACACGCACGGTTTAAATATTTTCCTTAGTCGCAAACAACTCTTCAGGGGTTGGGAATGTTCAGTGAAAAGTCTCCAATTTTCTACTACTATTTTAGGATATATTATTAGTTCTTTTATATTTTACTTGCTAATCTCAGGTAAAGCTAATTTTAAAAATCAAACATTCGTAATTGCCGTCTGAATTTTTCCTCGGTTTAATTTAAAATGAAAAAAATATGAGCTAAAGAAGCTTTCAACTAAATTAACTGTTAGACGAGCGTACTTTGTTGAAAAGTTAAATGGAGTGTCCATTCAACTTTTTAAACAAAGTAACGCAGTCTTGAGTTATATTTATTGAATATTTAAATAGCAATTGCGCATTGCGTCGTTTTGATGAAGTTTTTACCAACAGATTTACTTCTGCTACGATAATGTTTATTCATACTGGGAGAAATTTTAATGACGTCTGTGTTGTCCATACATTCCAAAATAGTCTGGTCCAATTTATCATTTTTACGACTTCGTCAAATAAAAACTAAAGTTCGCCAACGACCTGCATTTGTTATTGATCTTGATACGTATATTATTATTTAATAACAATACCAAAATATTTAGACAGTCGCAGATAATGATGTCCTTGGCAACATTACAAATATTTTTGTTATTATCGAAGCATCAGACGACACTGATAGCAGTACGAAAACAAACAAAGCAAACGGAACGATTTCTGAAGAGATCAACGACACACACCGACCCGCCGTGTTGCGTAGGAGTGGGTCTATTTCCATACTTCAGTTTGTATATCGATCTCGCTTCAGGATTAGAGAAATGTATAGCTCTGTTTCTGTTCACTATTGTGCAATTATTGGCAAGATATTTATTTTTCCCGTGCCGTGTGTGCCAAAAACACACGTGGATGACCAGAGCCCAGATAGATAATATAATTTTGTTAGTCGGTTCCGTGCTGCGTCATACAGAGTGATTCCGAAACGTTTGCGTTATAAATACGATGAGTATGTTTAGGTTCATCAACTCTTTATTCATTATTTACCCGCTCATAATTGACAGCAACAGTCTTTGCGAGATTTCTATTTTTACGTTTCGTAAATTAATATTAATTTACTTGTTCTTTTCACCAAGTGTACCTATATTTCGTAATCAATATTATTTAGGTTACTAACGTTAGGCCTTATCATTTCTATTTCAAATTTTAATAATCACATTATTCGGTTCATAGGTTACGGAAATTCTTGTTCCATATTTAACAAACGTACATATTGGTATCTCCACCAAGTTTTACTGAAACGTAACGTGAAAAGTGTCAACTTCAGTGCTATCGGCGCCGGAGATGCAAAGAAATGAATCTACTTCCGGATTTAAGAATGAGCAATGTTCTTCTGTTTTTCCCCAGTAAACATTCATAACATACTGCATTCGAATATATTATTTACTTAACCGTAATTCGTATGGTTATGATTAGCTTCGTGTAACGTTAAGTTCTTATTAAGATGTTTTACGTTCATGTTTATTCAAACATGGAATTTTATTATAGAGCGTGATTCGCGTTTTAGTCCTTCCAAGGTCGTCAGTATACATGTCGTGACCAAGACCATTGTATATTGTATCGTTTATACCATTTCAGTGGACAGTATTATACGAAGCGTAGCCGCTTAGTTTTCTATACGTTTATCGAGTGCAAGTATTACAGTGTTATAATGGTTTCCTCGTGTTAGTGCAGTGGAATGAATTGCGTTTGTTAGTTCAACAACTCCAACTGTTGTATAATGTCGAAGACTTTGAACGCCTACAGAATGTGAGTATTATTTTTGGCTTTTAAACTTACTTCAGAATCATGTTGTGGATTATGTAGTTCGGGTATATACTATTAATATATACTTTAACAAAGGAAGAAGGTCCTCACGTGATGCCCTTATTATTATCGTTATTACTCAATGAATCTAGCTTTCCAATTTATATCATTTGATTTTGGTACCGCACTTTTGATGGTCTGTTAACACCACTTATCTGATGTATTCGCTAGTCTCTGCACTTTGTTCCAAGCCTTATAGAACCAATTTCCTTATGACGTTATTTCCCCACTTAATATAACAATTTTGCGTAGCCTCCACACAGTTTAACTTCCCTCTCCTAGATCAAATCCAACTTTCTTTACTGGGGTAGATTAGATGCGGTAAGTTTTCTATTTGAGCGCCATCGTTTAGGTTGCAGAGACCAGAGACCAGTTTAGGTTGCATCTGGTACCCTTAAGCAAACATAAGATTTTGTTATACCTTATGCATATTTGAAGTAATGCGTTCTGATGTTAATTTTATGTCTGTTTTTAACCGACTTCAAAAAGGAGGAGGTTATCAATTCGAATGTTTATATATATATTTTTTTTTATGTATGTTCGGGCATAACTCTGTTATATGTGGACGGATTTGCAAAATTCTTTTTTTTGTTCGAAAGGGGTTTATTCCGAAATGGTCCCATATAAATTTTATCAAAATTGATCCAGCCCTTTTTGAGAAAATCAACAAATTCCTAAAAAAATACTTAGACGACGTTTTAGTTTCTTCGATCTTTGGAGGACTTACAATCTCTTTTTAGTGTGTCGCCGTTTCTTAATGGTTTTGGATGTTAAGGCAACACTAAAAAGCGAAAAATAAAAAGCTTTTTCAAAAAAGAAAACCGCCTTCAAAAACTAAAAAGTGATAAATAACTTTAGCACAGAATACACATTAGTTTACTTTCGGAAGTCGGTGGCAATACAAAACAACAAACACAAAGCCACCGCCACCGACTTCCGAAAGTAAACTAATGTGTATTCTGTGCTAAAGTTATTTATCACTTTTTAGTTCTTGAAGGCGGTTTTCTTTTTTTTGAAAAAGCTTTTATATGTAAATGGTTTAATTGAAATAAAAATGTTGACTTGACTTTGACCTATGTTTCGAATCGTATACGAAATCAGATCTGGACGCCAATTTCCGTACTGTAAAACGTTCAAAATATAGTCACAATATCTCAGCGCCAATTACTCACAAAAACTTGTCAAAAACGTAAGAAGTATTTTTGACAGTTTGAGATTTAGACTGATATTACAATGCGATTGATCTAAAAATATGGAAATTGCCCTTCTTTGCCCTGTTTAAAGTAATAAAAAATGTGCCCGCTGACTGCACTTTAACTTAAATTCAATCGTAAGCATTGGAGTAGTAAATTGAATTACCATTTGTTACAGTTACCGTCTTTATTCACCATGTGAAGTAGATTTCCATGACGTTACATTACACTTCTCCCTGGAGATTTGCCGTACAAACAGCATCGTTGATAGGATTCGGTCATAATGTGATCCGGAATCAGATTAACTATTTAACCGGAGCAAATCTAATCTTGAGCAATTGTGTTCACAAATAACCCTAACGAAATCAACAACTGCTTTCGTATTAATGTTCCCAATACCAATAATCAAATTGACTTCACTCCTGTTGAAGATCAACTCTGAATAACAAGATTCGTCACTCAATAATAAATCTTCATTAGCCCCATTTAATGTCTCCATCAATAGATCGGAAGCATCATCAGTTATGCCAGTGCATTTTCCACAACCACTAGTTAATTAATCACTGTGAAAGCTGCATGAATCTTCGGCACGAACAATTCGCAATTAGCAGATTTATGGGACCCTGTTATGACTTGCGTTATTACCGTCGTTAGTTTTGGATGTAAACTGCTCTTGAGTAGCATTCATATTTGATGGGCACTAGATTAACCTGATTTAACTATCTGGGCGTTTAAATCTGTGTTCGTTTTTAAGAATTTAGGGAATTGGCTTTTAGCTGTTAGTCGACTGAAGTTAAATTGGTCGTTTCGGTCTTAACTTCTTTTAATGTTGTTTTATTTCAAAGTTACGTTGTTATTGCTTGAAGTAGAATATAGATTTATCAGTTTACCATGAATCCGGAAACCCTTTCGACAGTTTGAGCAAAAAATCGATTGAAGAAGAAATCGATTGAAAATATTCTTCTTTACCAAATAAGTAGTAATTCTTCAATGGCGAACCTAACTATTTGAGGTAATCCTTTTCAAAATGTCTATTAATATACATAATTCGAATATACAAATAACCGCTAAATCCACCCGTAAAATATTTTCACTCTTGTTTTATTTGGAATTTCCCCGAATATACAAAGGAGACATTTCTCGCAAAGCTTCAGCCGTATTTATTAGCTGAACTATTTGACACATGCTGTCGTAAAACATTGTTAGCAACATTACCAACCCTAAAATATATCCTGGATAGCTGAAGGTAGTGCTAAGTTTTATATAGTATAAAGAAATAAGCCCAGGATCGGGAAAGATGGAAGGCATGGCCGAAGGCCTTTCCTCAGAAGTGGGACAGAATAGGCTAACAAAAATAAGGAAGTATGTACTTCTTCTTCTTTTTAGCGTGTCGATAGCAAACACGGAAGTGTTTCATGTGTGTGTAAGGTAAAAGGCCCAATAACCATGAGGTTTTGAACTTTCCTGAGTTTGCAGGTCTGTAATGCTATAACTTGTAGACTTACAAAAACAAGATTTATATGACTACATATATTAATTAGATATATTTATATGATTTAATCTAGTTTTAGTGTAATATTCTTTTTTTTTAATTAGCATTAATTTTAATTAGCAATAATACGAAAAAATGTCATGAAGGGCCATTTGTACTAGTACTTGGTAGACTTGTACCAGTAAACGTTAAATCGTTCCAGAATCCGGTAATTTTCATTGCGAATTTGAACTCTACCACTTGACGTTAAAGTTCACAGAAATACTGTTTTTGTTTTTCTGTGTCGTAAAGGGCAGTCAACATCAGGGTCCATTTATCCAAAGAAAAGACATAATTATTAGTAATGAAACCTTTTTAAATTTATTTTCTACAAATTATATAAATAGGTAGTTAACGTTGATTTTATATAACGTTAAATTTGTTTGACCTTATGTTTTTAAATCAATTATTATACATAGTATCATTATGAATTCCATTTTTGTAATGCGGCTATGGTGTCACTGGGACCAACGTTGATCTATTGTGATCGCCGCTTGTGTTGGTTAGAGATCGCCACCAAACCCTGCAGCTGTGATGAACTGCAGGATCTGCTTTGGGGCAATCTCTATTATTTCATCCGGGCTTAACAGGTGTTTGCCCAGATGGTTGTTGCGCTTGTGAATTAGTGCTCCGCATTCCCCTAGAAGATGAAGTGGCGTGTCATCAGCCTCCTTACAGCGTCTGCAGGTTCGCGTATCACTTAGCCCCAGGTTGGACATGTGCTTGTTTAAGCAGCAGTGTCCCGCAGTGGTTCTTGTCACAATGCGCAAGTTGTTCCTACTAAGTGCTAGGACTTGGTCACTAAACCTTCTGGATTTGATGAGTGCTTTCGAGTGTAACAAGCCCGGTGACTCCTTCCATAATTTTATGGAAATTTCGAAGCATGATTTAATCAGGGTGCTCTGAGCTAGTCTATTAGGTATGCCACAGAAGGACTCAGGTCCCTACTGCGTGCTGTGCGCCCCTACCCTCGCAAGCTCAACGGCACGTTCATTGCCAATGGTGCCTGCATGCCCGGACACCCATCTTAAAACTACTCTATTCTTGTTGCCTAGAGAGTTTAATTTGGCCATGCACTCCTATTTGGCCTACAAGTTTCGATGAGACTACTAGTCCAGCGCTAGTAGAGCAGCTTGGCTTTAGGAATTAATGTATATGGTTAGGTTGACTTATTGCCTTTGAAGATTTACGTTCGCACACTCCAAGATGGCGTATACCTCTGCTTGGAAAATGGAGACTTACTGTCCCAGGTTTACACTTTTCCTAAACCTCGGCCGCATTCCACTTATCCCACAACCTACTTTAGATCCTATTTTGAAACCATCCGTGTACCAGATCAGGCAGCCTGCCTCCTGAGGTGGCTGGCTTTTGGTCCAGTAGTTCTTTGATGGGATTTCCACGGAATATTGTTTCTCAAATCCATGCCGCAGTAGCATAGCGTTAGTTGTCATGCCAGCAACGTGGTCTCTTACTATGGACCTTATTAGCATCCTCAAAATAACCCAAAGAGAGTGCTACGCTTGGAGTCACTCTGCTAGATCTAATTAGGGATCTATACTATAGACGAACCAGAGTTACCTACATAGCCCTACGAATTGAAAAGCCAGTTGAAGTTGTAGTGGGTAGGGCACGTAGAACTGATGACAGATGGGACCGCCAAGTTCTCGAATGGAGACCACTGGGATGGGATCTGACAGACTCCCCCCGCGACGTCCAACAGGAGCGCGCGTAAAACGCTGCGCCGCCACCTCGGGTTCCGAGTATGGCGGCCAATGGACATCCCCTGCAGTTTCGTCGCCCCGAGATACAGCTCGCCATGCTCGCTTTAGGATTAAATAGTCGGTTGGACATTAACCAAGTCATCGTGTGTTGCCCAATTTCTCACAGATCATGGCAACTGTAAGAATATTTCTTTTTTTATTTGTTTCTTCGCCTTTGTGTCAACGTTCTACATCTAATTGTGAATCATCGTAATTATCATATTAAGCACAATTGCACATTATCTCTCATGGGAGTGTATTATTTGATAGAAAAAACGGAATATTATGTTAGCTAGTGTACAGGTTACATTTGGAGTTGTTTATTATGCGGACCTGATAGATACGAACTAATTTCCATGCCGTTCAAGCATTTTTGCCATACCTATTATTCGAATCAAATGTAACAGCTCACTTTTTAGGACTAAATATTTACGTTTATTTTAATCCGTGATGCTTAGCCACTGGGCTTCTCCCAGTCGTAAATGCCCCTTCTATGTCTATGTATCTATTGGCTGAGTTCCGACCTGTCTACTGTATGATTTTTTCTTACTCTTCTTTGCTGTTCTTTTCTTATTAATTTTGTTGCAGGATCCACGACAGCGTTTCTCGGGGACTTGTTGTTTTTTATTGCCTCTGCGCTTTTCTGGTGGTCGCCTCTGTTAACTCTGTCTTACAGGAGTTGCAGTGATTTGGGAATATTGTGGCGGGCTTTAAAAATCTAAGTCGTCATGGTGTAGTTTAACATTCACTGGTAAATGGCCGAAATGTTCATGAAAAGAATAAAAAACGGAGGCTTTCTCTTTAGAAAGCCTCCGTTTTTTATTCTTTGAATCTTTTCTTTCGTTGAATCTTCATTCGGACGCAATATTTTCGGACAGAGTGTCCGAAACGATATGTTTTGACAGTGAATTCGGACACCAATGAAAAAGCTGTTTTGAACAGTCAGATGCAAACCACCAACGATAAAATTCGGTATTTTTTAACAACTATAGACTGAATGGAAGACTGATTTCGTTTGTTGGAAGTTTTTTTCTCTGACTGTACAATACAGCTTTTTTATCTGTGTCCGAATCATCAGTGAAAAAATTATGGTTTTGGACACTTGTGTCGGAATATATTGTGCGACCAGCCAGCTTCATTGTTGGAGGATCCGCCACGCTCCTGCACTCTATGAACACGTGCTGTGGCGTTTTTCCCCTTCCATGCAGCAAATATAAATACAAATAAAATATTTTAATGACGGAACAATAAAACTTGGTCGTAATTAAATTACTTAAAACATACAAAACCCAAAGGTTAAAAATCGTGGAAATGCAATTAAATCCACGTGGTTACGACACAAACAAGGAACATGATAACTAAAATAATATCGAGTCAACGGAAAATTAAAACTACATTATATTAAACAAAGCAAAATAAACCTTAATTCAAGGCATTAAGAATACAATTACGGGTTTCGGTGCAACGTGTATTACCGGGTTGATCGTGTACCAACATCCGTTAAAAACAAAGTTTTTTTTAACGGGACCTAGGTCAAGTAGGGGTTTGTGTGTACCAATAAATGTGATACGCAAAAATAAATACTTTTCAAGTAAATACACCTCAATGAATAGGTTAAATCGTTAAATAATACACTCGAATATTTTATAAAATTAACACTCTTACTCTAACATTATCCGTTGCTGTATGGCAAGCTGATCAATACGACGTGGTAGTTTGGTAGTTCACCTACTGAACTTAGGACTTACAGAAATTTCTTATTTAGCAAACTTTTGTAGTCGCACAGTTTTAACGCCATTAAACTTTTTGGTCAATTGTGTCTCTATAACAAGTACAGAATATTACCAAGAATGTTTTGCCGTTCGTAAAATTTAATTTATTTTTTTTAGAAAAGAGCAATAACAAAAAAAAATGTTTAAGTAACGGGTACAGGGACACTAACGGGATTAAGTACTTTTATCTTATGTGTGCGTGTAAATGTGCGAGTGTGTATGTGTGAGTTGTGTTTGTTCTTGTCAGATTCCTTGTTTGGCCCAGAATTCAGCCACGGCAACGCCATCCGGTGACGCAGTCATTACTTCCGCACATGAGCAGGTGACAAAGCATGCGGCGCAAGATAAAAGGTGAACCATGGTCTGCGGGGAGACGCCACACAGGCACTGAAGATTGGCATCATCTAAGAACCCTTTGCAGATTCTCTTTGCTGCGGCCAACTTGGGTGCGGAAGCGATTCAGAGTTTTTCATATCGGCCATGGCAACGCATGCCCAGATGAGAGGGTCTCCGATGGCTCCATGAAATTTTCTGGAGGATTACACTTATATAGTTATAATATAAAGTACATTTACTTTGACAAGTTAGGTATTTTCATAATCGAAAATATGTACTCCGTTATTTTTTACCCCTGACGAAAACATAGGAGTGTAATTTAGTCTAGGTATCATAAATTAATGTGTAATCCTACTACTACGGTACACGCGCTATATCTTGAGAACTTGATTAATGTCAGTCAGTCTGAAGGATATTACAGCATTCACGATAAAGTTACTTTGCTCAGAACTGCCAACTTGTCCCTTGTTAGATTTACTTAATACGTTAGGCTTAAAGTCGATCCTACTGTAACTAGAACTCTTAAACCTTGGACGGAAGTAAGACGTTAAAGTTAGCTTAGCGTTCGTACTCTTTAAACAAACTTTGAATCTCATGTTATTACTTTCTTCATGTTTGAGTTTTGTAAATATTTTCTGATTACCTTCTATCGTTTTATTGGTAAGCTCATTACCGTCCTTCAACAGGGCACTCGTCCTTGACCTTTCCATCGAGAGACGAACTCATCCGGGCACAGTAATAATGTTTCCCTTCTACGGCAATTTCACTTTCAAGTTTGCTTTAGTGGTAATTGTTCAGAGGAAAGTAATATTTCATGCTTTTCAACTAATTAGTCTTACAAATCCAAGTCTGATTTATTTCACACTCGGCTATTGTAATTTTCGGTTGTTCGACTAAAATTATGGAATGACTTAAACTACTTTATCTTTACCATGGTTGAGGTAAATAAACGGGTGCCGTCAGTTGGGACTTATAACTTGTTACATTTTTCTCACGTTTGTGTCCCTTAGATTAAACATGAATGATGTAACCTAAAGCACAGTATAAATATTAGTACTACCGTACAGTAGCGCCACGCTCCGCCTCCCTCTGAAACCGTTCCTCACCTCTTCCCGCGTCGAACGACTGCTCTGGGAACTGCGTTTTTGTTCGAGCGGCGCGTAGACACGCACACACACGTAGTATAGGCAATTATATCGTTTCGTTTCTATGGAGTGTCGCGGGTGTGCCTAAAGTAAGATTCTATTGATTTTAAAAGAGTGTTCATGGAGTTTCTAGCATGTTCTTCTCCATAGAAACCTACTGTTTAACAAGCAACTAGTCTCAACTTTCTGACTGACTCCTTGACAATTTAATAGTGCCTGTAAATGGTTTATTTGAAATAAATGATTTGAGTTTGATTATAACTATAATGCTTTGTTGAAATTGATTAGTTTAAAGGATATGGATGTCGGTGTAATTTAAGTCTCCTGGATGGTAACGCAGCTGCAAGACCAGGTAGGCCGCGTCGGCTTGTTTGTCAGCCTATGACATAAAAAGAACATTGATCCAAAAATTAAAACCAACGTTTTGTTAACCACTATTTTATTAATTGTCCTATTTAATAATAACCCACAACCCATGCTTTTATGGTAGAAAATTATAGAGTATCAAACGTTCGTTGTTCCGCACGATGATTCACCTTGATAAGCGAATAACTAATCGTTGTATTGTGCACTATTATTAAACAAAATGTACTCACGCGCTGGTACCTATTTATAGTTCATTTTGAAATTCACCAGTAATCCCATAAGGACATGTTTCATATGAAATGCAACTTACTCTGAGCACACAGTTTACAATTTGAGTCCAAACTGTCGCATCCACATTACTTACTCACCCGCGGTCCGGTTCAACCCGGTTAACATAAACTGAACGTTATATCCGTATGTGCTGAAATTTTTAATGTTACCCCCCTCACTGGCGCCTGGACATTGTCTAGACGCATCGATTGGCCTGGGCTTAGGGCTAGCCCTTAGTGTGGTCTTGGTAATTGCATTAAGTACACGTTAATCCCTTTTGTTTTCTCAGTCATTATTGGTTCGTTAGGTTTTTACCCTTTTCAGGAAGGGATTGTTATGACCCGTGTCTCAGGTTTAAATTTCACGGTTTTCGTTTGTCGATGGTGTCCATAACAACTGTATAAGAGAAAGGGCCTACATTTTATTTTCTTTATTGACTGATTGTTGTTTGATCAAGCATGATCATGTCACTCTCATAAACCCATAAACTTTACAAATAATACTTACAATCTACGCTTAAAGGTATAGGTTCTGTATCCAACTACATACAACGGCAGTAGACGACATATCGCCGTGACACTACTGTTTTCTATGTACATATTTTAATGAAATACGTTCCATAGCAAGCGAACACTTTATCTCCTGCTGTCGTCTGCAGTCGGCTACGGGATCATACCTTCATTGCTATTTTAACATTATGGCTTTCTCCGAGCCTACATGAACTCCAGTCTTTTTACGAACATAGTAAACAAAAGTGGAATTGAAATCCCTTTGCCTTTGACGTCAAGTGAATAATTCAGTAAGGAAATTGCTTATTCTCTTGCATTGCAAAGGCTTATCAGAAATTCTGCGAGTCAAGTGACTAGCGCCATTTCATAGAACTAATTGACTATTCAATTCTATGCTGACTAATGCAGGAATTGAATGAAGGTTTACGAAGTATATCGAAGGCAATATTATATAAGAAAACAATACCTATAACATGATCATGTATACAAATTATTGTAAACCTTTATTTTTAAAATCAGCAAGTATGAAGTTTATTGTCCATTCTTCTCCATACGAAACTACTAGATTCGTTTTTCATGTAAAAGATTTTAGTTTAAAAAGCCTTTGGATTGTGTAATTGAAAAAAAATTGGCTTAGACTTTGATAAGCCTACGTTTACTGGCGACAACAAATAAAATGCCTTACAATACTCAACTGAATATAATGTATGTGTTGAAGAGGCAAATTATTACAATATTTAATGCCTGGCTCCTCTCCAAAACCTCCATTGTAAGACTTGCAAGTCTAACCCCGCATGAGCCGTTTTACGACATTTTCTACAAGTCTTACAGAATTTACTGCGTCTCTCAAGTTCAAAATTATAAGTACTTGCGGGATTTTTATTATTTCTCGTATAGCTTTACCGTAAATAATAAAATCCGTGGTTCGCTTTGATGGAGGAAATAAAGTTTTAATTGGTGATACCGTGGCGTAGAACTTTCAGACATGTGAATAAGGAAGTATTTCAAAAGTTAATACTACTACTATCAGACTGCGTCATCTCGCTGATTTATTTTGTTAAAACATAAATACACACAAATGCAAGCTGTTACATAGATTTTTTATAGAGTCACTGACATGTTTAGCCTTAATGACGTACAAAGTATATCAGGGTAAAAATAAATATCATAAAACGATCTTCTTCACTCCATGACTTGCAGTGGTTTCGGTTCCAGTCATGATTTTAGGATCTGCCGGTACATTGCTTATGGTAAGCTGTCATCCGACCTAATGCTAGGGATCAACATCTCATCTCAAACTCATCTTCATCATCCGAAAGACGTCCACTGTTGAACATAGGCTTCCCCCATAGAACGCCACAACGAGCGGCAACCTGCTTCTTGCATCCACCGGTTACCCGCGACCTTGACTGTCGTCGGTCCATCTGGTGGGAGGCCTACCAACGCTGCGTCTTCCGGTTCGTGGTCGCGTCACCTAAATTCACCGCGACAGTTTTTACAGACTAGCCCTGCAAGCCTGGTGTTCATTAAAATTTACTACCAGTTTCTTGCAACTAATGTAAAGCTGTTTTCTGGTTTTACGAAGTGCGATTGTCGTTTATCTTCAGTAGTCATTCGAGAAGCGTCTACCTCCTCTTAGTCACCGTTTACGACACCCACGAGAGAGAGCTAGCCCCTTTCTAGACGTAATGTGCATTAAGAACTTTGTTTGTATATTTTTATGAACCAGCGATTGGTATAAAATCTACTTTAAAGTTTTTCTTTATGTTACGATTTTTAGGTATGGTATTTCTGTGCTCTTACATGGGAATCTAAACTTCAATTGCTGGTAATTTCTATACTATCTTGAAATTACTGTCAATTACTTGGTGTTGCCTGATTCATCATAATCTTTCTGCCTTTGTCCCATGTTTGCTGGGGTCGGCGCAACACGTTACCTTCTTCCATTCTGCCACCCGTCATGGTATCACTGACTCCCTTTTCTTTCATATCATTCTTTACACAATCCATCCATCTTTTCTTTGACTTTCCTCTTTCTCTTCATTCATCCACATTAATATTCATAACTTAGATGACTGAGATGTTACAGTTAAGAATTTCGTAATTGGATGCCCGTGTAAGCTTATCATAATATCATTACAAACCAATTAAATTTCGTATAGCTTTAATATTGATATTCATTTTCACAACATGGGCAATCTCTGTGCCCAAATTTAATTTTGTCGTTTGCTTTCCACTCAGCCGTCCAATGTTTGCCGAACTTCAATCAACATCGGCGCACCAAAATAGAGATTAGACCCAATAAGAGATTAATTAATTACGTCCACAATAAATTTAAATATCATTGAATCATTTTCCACACTCGATTGTTTTCTTTCCAAATCAAGTATTTGTTCTATAAATATCGAACCTACCTAATGTCATTATTTTCTATGAATTTATCTGCACTTGGAATTTATCCGTACAATCTATTGACTTCGGCCAATAGATTGTGCAGCTGATATACTGTACGGCTCAAGTGCTCTAATCTCTGATCCAACAGTTGCTACTTAATTTGAACTCTTGACTTTCTACATTGAACTCTTTTGTTAACAGAAGACCTCATACACCCTGAATAGTATTACAGAAGCGTAATACAATTACAATAAATTATGTTTTATGAAAATTTAACCGAGAAATGTGACTCAATTTTAAATGCAAGTGATTTAAAATTGAGTCTCATTTCTTGGAAAGAAGTAAATAAGTATAAAAATGTCTTTGGTTCAATCGGGGGTCATACAAAATTATTGGTAAAAAAATACCTATATTAAATATTATTGAAATCGATTTATACTCAATTATAAACAAACAGAACTTGCGTTTATTCTGTTACACCTTGTATTTTCCTTATTTACGTAATACTCTTCAATTAAATTCTTCAATTTCCCGTTCTTAATGTCTTTCCCTGCCACATCTTGCTCGGAAATATCTGTCAAAACATAATCAACAAAAACAGAGGTATCTGAATCACCCCGAAGCTCCACTTAACCTAGCTCATGCCTTACAAAATTTTCTAATTTTCTGTACAAACATTGCGTGGCTCGCAGGCGGAGGGTTGTCGCCCTTGGTTGTCATGGCAACGAGCATTTTATGCGCCCCACGTTGCCTTTGCCCGGCCCTCTGGAGGGGTAATATGAATTTGGCAAGGTTACCCCCTCCTCTCTACGCCCGAAGGTCTGGAATCCAATGAGTTACATTTATTTATCGTGGCTTACACTTGGTGTGTTATTTTGTTGCTTTGGTATTGTCTCGTGTTTATATTATACGTTTCACTGTCTTCAGGTGTTATTTGAACCGAGGGTTGAAATACAAACTTTCCAATTAATCTACGTAAGTGCTTGAGGAATTAATTTGGGGTGGCTTAAATAAGTGTTGTATTTTGGGACAAAAACAATGTTTCATTATGGACTGAGATCCCAAAGTTGCCACACCCACGACATATGGAATTATGTTGTTTAGAAGAATTTTCTGGCATCAGGTATAAAAGGTACCTTACTCGCCTATGTTCAATTTTAACGACAGGTTTTTAATATTATGTTTTACAGCAACATACATTATGACCAGACACTGCGTGGGTCATAACTTCAGCTAGACGCTTTTGAACTTTAAAGCATCTAGCTAAATTATGGATAAAGAATGGTGGGACCGTTAGGATAAGGTCACTTTTATTTTTTATTAGTGATGTCAGTTTATTTATATCTGCGTATTTACAAGTGACTTTATCAAGTAGTCTTTACCCTTTTAACAGCATCATTATTATTTGTTACCGGACCATGTTTGGCAAATACGTCTGCGGGCTGTTTTTGCATGTTATTGTTCTATACGCCTACTGCTCTCTTTATATTTCTACCCTTCTGGCCTGAGGGATCTATTTGCAAAACATGAAAGGCCTTTATAATTACGAACGCCCGCTCCTCTTAATATATCTAAGTGCTCCTAAGTTAAGACCAGTTTCTCTTACATTTGCAAGTTCTTTTAAAACCTTGAAATAAAAACTATATCCCATGAGCTGATTGTTTTGCTGGCCATTAAAAAGTTTTCATGAATCATCTAGTGCAGTTCTAAAGCATACAATTACATCGCTAAATGGGTGTTTCCTTCTATACGATATAGGTATACATGATCACGTTTATCAAATATGATATTGCCTTCCTCAATGTACACATGTTCGCGCTAACATGATTTATCAACAACTTGATTTATGTGTATATTGATTTATTTCTTCTTTAGTATCTACAAGATAAGATCACATCTCAATGGAGTAGTCACTAAATATTATTCAGTGTACCTCTGTGTTTATTGTCTTAAATATTGTTGTTATTCCCAATCAGTTCAGTGACATCGGTCCATATCTAAAAAAGGTAAAAATAATATCAAATGAGATAATAAATTGAGATCATACATGACAAGTTTCCAAATCCCATTTAAAAAGATATCCGAACTAGACAGCAGACACATAAAATATTTGAAGTAGAAGACGGAAAATTATCTCAGCGGGTAGACCTGAGCGGAATATAGTTGTCTGAATATAATATGAACCCGGTGTCACGCCAGCAATCTAATACACGGCAATAATTTAGCATTTCTAGACACGTCTCAACACGGCCCCGACTACATTGGAACTGGCAGACTTTACCGATAAATGAAGGGTATAAAGATAAAGTTTGACGATGCTGTTAATGGAATGAGGGTAGATATAGTTGGATGACAATAATAGCCTTGTAATTTATTGTTGAAGGACGTTTGCACTTTAATTTCGCCCTTTCTCATGAGTCTCAGTTTATTTTTGCTTTAACCTTATATTGAAAAGTAGAGAAAAAGCTACGAAGGTTTACGGGCAGTTCAAGTCTTTTTTGCCTTGCTTGTTCCATGTTGTTTAGGATTTTAATCAGGATTTGTATCCTAATCTCTATGTATCTGCAAACAACTTGATGTTGAGGTTTCATACAAAAATATATAATTGTTGGTAGGTTTGTTTTTCTGTTTCCTGCTTGATATGGAAGGAAGTGGAAAATATGTTTTTTTTTCTTACTCCTCCGCTGTTCTTTCCTGATTAATTTCGTTACGGGATCCAAGACAGTTATAATGTTTCTCTAGAACTCGTCGAGTTTCACTGCCTCGGCGCTTTTCTAGTGCTCGCCACTGTTGATTCTGGCTTTCAGGAGTTGCCGTAGTTTGGGAATAGTGTGGCTTGTACCAAAAAGACTGTTGGTAGTTTTAGTTTACTCATTTTCTTGATAACTTCCACTATTCGTAGATATTTCAAGATCTTAATGCCCTTGTATGGCAATATTCTTTTATATTAATAAGATGAGCACACAAATTCTATGTTTCCATATTCAATTTACAACCACATGTTAGGCAAAGGTATGACCACAATGACGTTTATTTACGCAACCGTTGAACATGACATTCTGTCAAGGTTGAACCACTTAGATACTGCTAGATAACAATGTTTAAAACTGTATTTGTATTTAGACTGTAAACACTGGCTTTATGAATGGAGTATGACATTTGTATACTATGATTATCATAAGGAAACAGTGGAAACGTGTGCCATCGTGAAAATTCGTGCAATCTTGTTATTCGAACATGACCGGAGCTGGGAATTATAAAATGTTACGTGTACACAATTTGTGTTTTAACCACCGGTGGTTATTGTCCTATTCAGATTATCTCTGCTAAAACGATCCAAACCGCAATCTCTTAAAAATTACGTCAAATTAATTCAAAATGCGAAATATGTGAAAAGAAAGAAAGAACAGTTTATTTGTAAGAATGCAGTACAATACGGTGTTATGATTGTCGTTGTCTCATACACATTCTATATTACACACACACACTCACACACGAACACATTACATTAGGTTCTTATACATTAGTACGTCCAAAAACTTATTCTCAGATAGAATAGATTTTACCTTTATCATGACCCTATTAGGATTATAATATTAAATAAAGTCTTAAGTTACAGGCAGAAAGTAAATAATATCTCAGTCGTACTGTGAAATGTAAGAACGTTTATCCAATCAACGTGAACTAAGTTTAACCAGACTTTTGCTATAAAATCCAAGACTCCCCACCCCAGCTTAGTCATCGTTTCCCGAATTTCCCTCGTATTGGATATCTCTATAATTGTTATCGTTTAAGATCCGAATCGTTGTATCCGCTTGTTGTTTCCGAAGCCTTACCTGTGTTTCCGCGGTGCATAGCATGTGCTCGTTTACGCTGTAATAGTTTTTCCGCATTGCGCCATTGTTACCCATTCATAGTTCATTGTCCACACCACGTCATGTCCTTTCGACCTTTCGTTTCTATAAAGTGGCCGATTACCTTGTTCACGAACTAAACTAAAATTAGAGAATTGACGTATAAATACTGAGAGCTAAAGAATAGGACGGTGAGAAATAAGAACTGTAGAATTGTAGAAGTTAATGATGACGGTGGAGAAGACAAATTAAATTTACCTTGAGATTCGTCCTGGTTTTAACCAGTGCGTACACTTAGATGTTTTAACGCAACTACGCAACGAATTTTATTGCAGTTTATACGTATAGTTTGATCTACATTGCACCCGTTCGAAGCTGGGGCGGATCGCTAGTCTCAATCTGAAACCGCCAAAAAATCTTCTAATTTATCTAATTTTTTTTGGCATTGATTGTCGCTGAGAAGACATTGATTTTGAGCGTATTTCATTAGAAGAATTGGCCTTCTCATATTACAATTTTGTTCATATGGAAATTTTTGATCAACTAGAATGAACAGCTCTTCTTATTTATGTCCGTCCCCGTTCTTGTGTAATTTGAGAGAAAAAGGTAGAAATAGCCCTAATTAGCTTATGCACACCAGATTCGGCACCAGTATCACAATTCCAAGCTATTGAATACATATTCGTAATCTTAGTTCATCATCTTCCACGTCTGTTCCTTTTCTGATTCATAAGTCTTTAATAACGATGTCTCGTATCGTATTCAATCCATTGTCTCTTAAGTTTCTATATTCTCATACGAGGAATGAAATTGATAGTGTGGGTAGCATTAGTTTGTAGTGGGCAAACAACCGATATGACTCGTGTTGACTCAGTCAACAAGTGTAACATGATAAACTATTCCTCGGGTCTCTATATTTTTATATTTTATCTAACTACAGCAATGAAGTTATCATTGAATTTTCATTCAATTGATTTGATTAGGTTCTACTTTAATATTTACAACAAGCTTCAGCCCGCGATTTTGTCCGCGTGGAAGTCAATTATACCTTAATAGAAAGAAAGAAAGAAAACCACCACCCTGTTTCTACCCGTGGGTGTCGTAGAAGGCGACAGAAGGATATTGACCAGAGGATGGGTAGCAGCGTCCTTCTGAGCACCATAACACCTACTAAGATTGCCAACATGCATCGGCTATGCTTGGCGATTACGGCCCCCCTTGGGGAGACCTCTGCCCAGCTGTGGGCGTCTAAATGTTGACATACTGATGATGACGCTTGGTAAAAGTGTAGCTTTCTGTCAGTGAATGGATTTTTGTAATCGGGCCGGTACTACCAGAGGTTACAAACAAACAAAAAGTTTTTTCAAAAAAAAAGAAAGCCGCCTTCAAAAACTAAAAAGTGATAAATAACTTTAGCACAGAACACACATTACTTTACTTTCGGAAGTCGGTGGCGGTGGCTTTGTGTTTGTTGTTATGTATTGCCACCGACTTCCGAAAGTAAAGTAATGTGTGTTCTGTGCTAAAGTTATTTATCACTTTTTAGTTTCTGAAGGCGGTTTTCTTTTTTTTGAAAAAACTTTTTTATTTTTCACTTTTTAGTGTTGCCTTATCATCCAAATCCATTAAAAAACGGTGACACACTTAAAAGAGATTGTAAGTCCTCCAAAGATTGTAAAACTAAAACGTCGTCTAAGTGATTTTTTTGGGAATTTGTTGATTTTCTCAAAAAGGGTTGTATCAATTTTGATAAAATTTATATGGAACCATTTCGGAATAAATCCCTTTCGAACAAAAAAAGAATTTTGCAAATCCGTCTATATATGACGAACATACATTAAAAAAAATATAAACATTCGAATTGATAACCTCCTCCTTTTTGAAGTCGGTTAAAAACTATTTTTCATCCTTACAATATTGTTAAAGATTTGTTGTACCAAGTTTGAGTCTGGCACTGTTGTGTTCAAATTGTACATTGCGTACCCCAATATGTGAAAGTATGTACATAGGTACATAATAAACCCCTGTTTCCCTCATTTTGTATGTTCAATCTCACTCACACCTTTGCTTCCCGTAAATTGCGCATATTTTCCAAATTGTCGCCTCTTAGGGTAGGGTTAAAACGGTCAGGGGTGTAAAAGAAAACATGCATTGTTTATTTTTACACCCAAGTGGTCACATGTTTTCGTGCTCACAAGTCCGCGGTCTTTTAACCAAAGGTGCTCCGGGTTAAAGCCCTGGAGCGTTAAGGGTGTCATGAAAATTAATTGTTGGGACCTTTTCGTGGACCAAGAATTAATAATTACTTTGGTTGTGGCAACACGCAACTTTTACGTTTTAATTTGGATTGTTTTGATTCCGTACCTTTGGGGTTTTGTCTTTATCGTCGTGAAGAAAAAATTTCGTACGTACAAAAATGTTACCAAATAACTGTTCTTCATAATTCAATTTCTCTTGCACTGTATTTTTCAGTGTACACAATATTAAAAGGCTACACATAGAGGGGTGTTACCTCCAGACTGAAAAGATTTATTACTGCATTTTACTGTGTTCGGTACAGTCGGTCGTATTATTTTCTGCATGGTTGCTTTCTGTCTCGGCAACTTGCAACGTTTTTGTTGGAAATCAACGTTCAGTCGTCGTCTGAAAATATTTAATTGAAATAAAAATGATATTTAGTTGCGCTTCAGTAACTATCGTTATTACTTACGTGGGAATGAGAAATAATAACTTATTTGCTTTGTGGAGAAGCAATCAAGATTTGTAATTTGCTACTACTCCCAACATAACATATGTTTTGCTATTCGTCTAGACATTGTCCTCTTCAATTATATTTCTCTGTTATTTATATGTGAAAAATTGGCTTTCAGTCACATTTTCAATTTCTTCAAGTCCGTTTTGGTCTTCAAGAGGAAATAAATAAACACCCATTATGATTTTAACTGGAAAATTTGATAAGAAGCTTAAAAACAAGGAGCTAAGAGAGTAATTGGCGATGCTGACCTACTTGCCATTAAGACGTGCCGGTCCTTAAACCAATTTGTTGGCAGCTTTGAAGCAGACGTCGCTAAAGTACGGTTAATGGAAAACTGACTAGAATGCTAATGATTAAGGCACCGATGATGTAAGGTCGGTTTGTGTTTAAAATTCGGGGGGCGGGTTCTTTACGTTTAATTTTAGACTTATAAATGTGCACATAAGTTATTGCAGTTCTCGAAAATGTATACTTGTTTTTGCTGTCAACCTTCGTAGCGGTATTGTGGTTGTCAAGGGTATGATTTTTCACTGGAATGCCAACGCACCTTCGGTTTCTCGGGTAGTACAGCTTCTGGTTGAAATTTTTCGCACTCCTCCGCTGTTCTTTTCTGATTAATTCTGTTGTGCAATTCAAGGCAGTTGAATCGTTCTTTTTCGTCGATGTTCATTGCCTCTACGCTTTTCGGGTTGTCGCCATTGTTGATGCTGGCTTGTCCCAGCTGATGCTTAGGGAGCGGTGAGTGATCATTTACCATCAGATGCCTGTTTGCTGGCCACCTAAAAACAAAGAAAAAATGTATAAATAATGTACATATGCCTTCTAAGTGCAGCTGTGCAGCACTTAACTTCATTTATGGTGACCTGTTTTCATAGCGTGCTTACACAAATTGCATTGTACGTGAGATAAACGAGCAGGTAACGCTCCACAGCTTCGTTTACAGGAACATAAACCGCGTGAAAGCTGTAAACAAAGAGTAAACACTACGGATTAAATGAATTGTTAATTTTGTGAGATACTACTGTGTTTACAGTTGATGTTTACGTTGCTCATGACTTGTGATTTAAATTGACAATATATATTTTAAATGTATTTTCATTGGTTTGTGTGTAATATTTATCGTCGCGTTGCATTGTTACTATATTCCAATCAAAACATTTGAAAAATATCGTTCTACCAATGTTTAAGTTTCGTAATTTCACGCTAAATCAAAGCAACAACTATTTGCTATTTACATTAAAAATATCAGTGGTACTGAAATTCAGTTATTTCAACAACTATCATTATTTGGCTGCTTTTTGTCGAATGCTTTTTTGCATGGATTAAAGTATACGAGGGCTGCACTAAAAGTATCGGGAATGGAATATTTCCAATGTTCCTGTCATATTAAAACCATTTTAATTGAAAACTCTTTGGTTTTAAAAATCGAATACCATTTATTTATTTAAAAAAAGATTCTCGGTCTTGTCACAAGGTTTTGTCAAACTTGTTTAGTCGTTGAGAAAATGGAATTGACTCGAGAAAATTGAAGAGCGATGATTTATTATGACTTTCGAAATAGTTTACCACAAAAACAGTGTGTTGACCGGATGATTTCTGCATTTGGTGATGAAGCCCCATCCAAAACCACAATTGATCGCTGGTTTGCTGAATTTCAACGTGGACGTGTCAAGCTCAGTGATGATCCCCGTCAAGGTCGTCCAAAAACTGCAGTCACCCAAGAAAACGTTGATGCTGTGTATAAGCTGATTGAGGAAGATCGACATGTGACATACCGCGAAATTCAGGCAACTTTAGACATTGGCATGAGTCAAATACAAATAATCTTGCATGAACAATTAGGTGTAAAAAAGTGGGTTTCCCGATGGATACCGCATTCGCTCTGTGAAAAGCAAAAAGCGGCTCGCGTTACTTGGTGCGTCAGAACTCTCGAAAGATTCCACGCAGGATCCTCAAATGCTGTATACAACATCGTATCAGGTGACGAATCCTGGATATACGCGTACGAACCTGAAACAAAAAACCAGTCACGAGTTTGGGTGTTCGAAAATGAGTTAAAGCCAACAAAAATTGTTCTTTCACGGAGTGTTGCAAAAAAAATGGTGGCCACGTTTGTCTCCAAAACCGGCCATGTTGCTACTATTCCTCTTGAGGGACAAAGAACGGTTAATGCAAAATGGTATGCTAGCATTTGTTTGACACAGGTCGTTTCTGAACTCCGTAAAGAGAACTGCAACCGCCGCATCATCCTCCATCACGACAATGCGAGTTCTCACACCGCGCACAGAACAAAAGAGTTTTTAGAGCAAGAAAACATAGAATTATTAGACCATCCGCCGTACAGCCCCGACCTAAGCCCTAATGATTTCTATAATTTCCCTAAAATAAAGAATAAATTGCGTGGTCAGAGATTTTCATCACCTGAAGAAGCTGTGGACGCCTACAAAACGGCCATTTTGGAAACCCCAACTTCCGAATGGAATGGTTGCTTCAATGATTGGTTTCATCGTATGGAAAAATGTGTCAAATTTCGCGGAGAATACTTCGAAAAGCAATAAATAAATTTTTAAATAGTAATGTTGTGTCACTTCCTTGATTCCCGAAATTTTCAGTGCCGCCCTCGTAGTATGAGAGATCATAAGAAACATCCTTTCCAAAACCATTATGGAAACATAGAGTTTCTTGCCCATTCTTCTCCATACGAAACTACCATTTGGAATGGGCAACTAGATTCAAATTTTACAATTTATGACGTTCAAAAGTGCCTTTAATGGTCTAATTGAAATAAATGATTTGACTTTGACTATCCAAATGAAATTTTGGAAAGTTGGTTAGACCTTTGGTATGGGACGCAACATGTGTCGACACCCTTGCGCCATCTCATCTTCCTAGCACAACGTGCTGTGCTGGGGCGACTGCTGCAGGTGCCGAAAACCTCAAACGACGCAAATATGAGCCGTTTGGGCTGGAAACTCTGGGGCCTTGGGGTCCGAGTGCCCATATTGTTTTTAGTGACATCGCCAAACGACTGGTCGACTCATCACGTGGCCCGAAGGCTAGTCTATTCTTGAGTCAAAGAATCAATCAGCATTCCCATACAACGTGGGAATGCTGCTAGCCTGTAGGGCACGTGTCCCGGTGACAGCGATGTGGACGAGTTTTTTGATGCCCTTTGAGCTCCCTGCCTTTTCTTGGCATTGTAAATAATGATTGTTATTTACAATGCCAATTTTTTTTTAAGATTTGTATGTAATAAAATTTTTAATAGAAATCCATTTATTTATTAACACGGATTTCGCGTACAGTCAGAATATTGCAATAAAGCCCAACATGGAACCCTAAAACCATCAGAGGAAGTACCACAAACCTACTTTTAAACGTCCATATTATTGCGGGACGTGTTCATACGTTGATAGGCTAATCGTGAAGTTATGTATGCGAATATTAATAGAACGGTCTGTCTGCGTTGAAATGTTTTAGATGCTAAGCAGGTACATGTTATGTAGATTCCGTAGGCACAAGGTTGTTCTATGTCCTTATTTTAAATATGGAAAGCGAGTATAGTTTTAGTGAGGGATCTCGTCGGAGGAAGTATTTCCATAAATAAATGTATCTGAATCTGAATCCATTACCTATTCGTACCACCGAGCAGCATTGCTGTGTACGCAGAATATCACACACTGGTATAATTACTTACTATTATAACTTACTAACTATAGAATAGAATCCGGAACGAGGAAATTCGCCAAAGAACTAAGGTCACCGACATAGCTCTCAGAATATGCCAGTTGAAGTGGCAATGGACAGGCCACATTGCTCGAAGAGTCGATAACCGATGGGGAAGAAAAGTTCTCGAGTGGCGACCACGAACCGGAAGACGCAGCGTTTGTAGGCCTCCCGCCTCCCGCCAGATGGGCCGACGACATTGTCAAGTTCGCGGGTAACCGGTGGATGCAAGCGGCAGGTTGCCGTGAGTTGTGGCGTTCTATGGGGGAGGCCTATGTTCAACAGTGGACGTCTTTTGGCTGATGATGATGATGACTTACTAACTATAATATATGTTTGAAATCGCCAATCCGCCTTGAGCAAGCGTGGTGACCAATACTCGTGCCTTCTCTATATGAAATAAGGCCTTTGTCTTGACTTTAAACTTTACATCTTTATAATATTAGTATAGAAGTTTAGATTACAGATTTTGCGATGTTCTGGTATAGCAGTTGTCCAACGGGAGTGGTACAATGACCACGTACATCAAATAGCTCAAGGATTATCAAATACACACATAACATTAATTTACAATTAAAATGGTTGTTAAAGATAGAGGAGTATCCTCAGTTTTCAAACCTGATTGTTACGCGACTGACCGCTCCGAAGGACATCAGTGATGTAGCGTGTCCGTCAATGCGTCTCCTATTTTCCAATACACTACACATCCACACACATTCATGCAATAAATCCTTTCAGGTAATCGCCTTTCAAATATCCTTCTCGCATGGGCGAACATTACTACAACAAATACGTATGAACTTGGTCGAAATAATTATACTTGTAAGTAGGTACTAGTATCTTCCTATCATATCAGCCTATTGCCGTCAATTGTTGAACGTAGGCCTCCCCCAGAGATCGCCAACCAATCCGGTCTTGGGCAACCCGCATTTATCCGCTGCCCGCGACTTTTTTTAAATCGTTGGTCCATCGTGCCGCAGGGCGTCCCACACTACGCTTGCCCAAACGCGGTCACCACTTTTGAGTGAGTCTGATCCATCTACCGGGTGTCCATCTGCAGACGTGGTTGGCCCACTTCCATTGCAGCGTGCTAATTCGACGCGCAACATCGTCGATGACTTTAGTTCTCTGGCGAATGACTTCATTCGCCAGAGAAACCCCGATCATCGCTCTCTCCATTTCACGCTGAGCAACCTTCAATTTGTGGCCCAGGCCCACGGTGAGTGTCCATCTTTCGGCTCCGTGAGTCATTACGGGTAGGACGCACTGGTTAAAGACCCTGGTCGTAAGGGATTGTGGGATCGACGATTTAAAGATATCACGTAGCTTCCCGAATGCCGCCCAGCCCAAGCGTATCCTTCTGTTCGCCTCCTTCTCGAAGTTGTACCGCCCCAGTTGTATATTTTGGCCACGATATATGTATTCTTGCACAACCTCGAGAATAGCGCCATTTACGACTACCTTTCTTCATATATTAAAGTATAAAAGAAAAAAACGTTAATTTTCGCAAAGTAGGTGTAAAGTTCTCGATCATCTATTTATTTTTTGTAAACATCATTTTTATACCTTTTCAATAGATGGAATTAAATATCGATATATCAATATATCGAAAAACAAATAATATCGATATTTTTTCGACACCCACTTGCCTACTTGAAAGACTTCCCACTAAGATTTTAATTACTTACCAAAGCGTCAACAAAATAGGGACCATATTTCTTATTAAATTAAGCTAATCGTCTTTTAGAGGCTTATATCTTTAGGTTACGTAACAGAAATCTGAACCTCGCATTATGAGATTAAAATTTTCCTTTCCCAATTATGTGGTTACTTGTGGAACCAAAAGTACAAGACTTATAAGTAAGGCTTCAGGTTTTCAGTGAAGCCTTATTATGACTTTTCATTAACTGTTTTCTTTCCGCCTGTATTATTTGAAAATATTATTTATGGAAAACTGAAGGAGTTACAGCAGTGTTTTAAAAGCTTCTAACGTAATATTATGACGAAATTGACCCTTTAAAGAAGTCGAAAATACGGCGTAGAAATAGTTCTAATCTAAATCTAGTTTGTTATAGAAGTAGTTTTTATATTTGACTTCTACCAAATCAGCCAATTGTCAATTCGGAAACTTCTCTTTGTGACAACTCATCCGCAATCCTCAACACAAAGGGTCAATTCGATAATCATCCTAGTTTCAACTTAAACCTTTGCAATACTGGCCAAACATTGTGTCTGTCTTAAGTTTATACCGTATTTTGAACCCGTTCCTCCACTCCCTACTCCCAACTATAAAATGGCGTCTCATGTGGAATAAGGAAAGTTTATGGCTCCTACGTGCCTGCGTTAAAACTGTACCAAAGAATATGGTCTGCATTTCTCCGGCGTTATCTACCTAACTGGCGATAAAAAGCTCCCATCTTCTTGTGTTCTATTAAAAACATGACTGCGTTAAAATTCTTAAAGCTGCCAAAGAATATGGGCTTATTTTCTTCCCTGACAGATTTTTTACCTAACGGTATAAAGCTCCTATCTTTTCGTGATGTAACTGTCTCGTCTTCGCCACTGCGGGAAATGGGCCTTCAAATGTCACGTAGTATTTTCAATCTCGGGAAAAAGAAACGTTATTGATACTATTGAATATCTCGCAATAGATCGATGTGCTAGAAATGGCTACGTACACGTAGGTGTCAATTTAGGTAGGGTAGTAAGTTGATTTGTAAATTCGTCGCCTACGCCTTAAGTTGTAAACGTGACCCACTTTTTTCCTCAACTACATATCTTACAACTCGTGTAGGAAGATATAAAATCCGATTTTCATTAGATTACATAACCGATGAAGAGTGAAATTGCGTCGTTACTACCAAATTCGTATTAGGTACTCTTCGGATTATACATAAAAATTCATGCTTTATCCCTAAGGGGCGGCGAATGCCATTGTTATTTTTTCATACGATCCCGGTCGCGACTTCTACATACAAAAATTCATGTACATATTTTTGAAACATGTGCGAGTCAAAGTCGAAGCATTTAGAATTGACAAGGAGTCGGTCAGTTAGTCAGAAAGTTGAAGCTAGTTGCTCCTTTGGCAACGTAGGTTAGGTCTCGTTTCTATGGAGAATAACGAGCGAGAAACTCCACGACACTCTTTCAAATCAAGAGTTTCGGACATCCATAACTTATGACCTGTTCACTTCAATTACTGCCATCCCATTCAGCAGAGACTATCGTTCCAAATTCTGGTTCCTGGCCAATTGTTCTGGTTCTCACGTATTGTTGTGACCCACCCCTGTGTCGTCACATCCATGTCTGCGTGCCGAATGCGTTTGGCAGCGGTGTCGCAAGTGGGCGCGGTAATGTGTCGCTTCCGCTGCGATACTGTCGGTTATGATGCCCTCGTGGCTCGAAAGTGTTGCTAGTTAGAGAGTGAAGGGCCAAATTGCTAAAGTATTCTAATTAATATGTAATTAGGGATGGTAAATGCTTGAAATTTGCCCACAATTTTGTGATCATTGTTGGGTACTGTGCGCAAAGTTGAGAATGCTAGATGTGACTTTAACGTGACCATAATATTATGCGCGTGCTAAATTCAGAAGAAAAAGAAAATATCAATAAGATCTGTTCATCATCTTTTTGTTTCATTGCTAATGAAATCTGGACATATACAATGTACATGTTATTTTCAAAATGCTTGTTGGATTTGGAACAACTGCTAAATCACTTAATAAAATTCTAATTAAAATTCCTGACCAAACTCACACACAGAGAGACGATTTTAATTGCTAGCTTCTAAATTAAGCCTCAATTCGTGTCTCCAAAGCCATTGCTAGACTTCGTGTTAATCAGGCTTTCAAACTTAGCCTATTCGTAAATAATCGATAAATGTATGTACTACGAATTTATATGTTTAGCCTTGATATGAAATTCAAGTTTTCAATTTTGCTTTATCATTATTCTTTTTAATAATTAGGTTTTTTTAATTCATTTTTAGTTTTGTGTGGGAAGATAGTAGACACGTAGTTTTGTGTGCATTTAAATATTCAACAGTAATTACTTTATTACTGTCTTGTGACCACTGTGACCACATTACATTATTCGTGAACATTCCACTTACAGCAATACCGAAATATCTATTTCGATATAAATAAATAAGTCTGATGATAAACATAATATACTAATAACAGTCTTTGACCATGTTATCTAAAAATAACATAAAAAAAATACCATCATCTACACTAATATTATAAAGAGGAAAACTGTTTGTTTGTTTGATTGTAATGAATAGGCTCAAAAACTACTGGACCGATTTTGAAAATTCTTTCACCATTCGAAAGCTACATTATCCACGAGTAACATAGGCTATACTTTATTTTGGATAATATTTATAGTTTTTTTTTTATAGTTTATTTTGTTCCGTAATATATTTGGGTTTTTCGGCCACAAGGTGTAAAAAATCAACCAGAAAAGTTACTTATTTTGCATACGCTGCCTAAACTATGAAAGATAGAACCATAAAATGTTCTAATTAATTGTTGATCTTATAAATATCTACAAAAAATTCCGCGTCACACTATATCTATCTATGTCGAGTGAGGCACAACAACCATTTTTTTTATTTAAAAATCTTGAAATTTTTTTGGACTACATTTAAACGCGTTTATTTTACTCATGCTATCCTGAATCCTTATCAAAATAAATTATTTCATCACTAAGTACAGTTTATGTAGATAATATTTGGTCTTTGAATGATTAAAATTGAACGTTTGGTTTTGAAGTTATGGCGAAATTAAAATATTACGATTTCTGCTGCACGGCGCGTTGCGAAGTGGGCGTCACCAAGGCGGGGGTGCGCGTGCGGGATGTTAAAGTTGTTAATGATGAAAATATTTACATTTAAATATTTTCATCATTAACAGCTTTAACATCCACAGAAAGACAATCTGTGCAGCCTGCGAATGATGACTGCGTCGTCGATGTTAGTGTCGGTGTCTGTGAATAGACCTGGGAATCATGTTGCTGACCGTGTCTTTCCTGAGTAGGCTTTTTGCAGCGGTAACCGACATTCACGCGGGCGGAGCCGCTGGCGCCCGCTAGTATATCAAATACGAGCACTTTGCCCGCGACTTCGTCCGCGTGAATTTTCATACGGATCCCTATTTTCTTTTTAATATTAAAATATAGCACACAGGAATAACATAAGCTTCCGATTAGTGTAAGAATTTTTGAAATCGAATGATTTGTTCCGGAGATTACCGAGGGGTAATCTCCGGAACTAATCATTATACATACATATAAGGATATGCAAACAAATTTTATCTCTATGAACAGTGAAAGTCATCATAAGATAGATTCAAGTTGGTTATTTTATGAGGTCAACTATCCAATTAGCAGACACAATAAGTTAAACAATCGCAATATGACACCCGTGGGGCGTCCGGGCCAGAACAGCCTACCTATTTCATCCCGAGGATGTCGTATAAGGCGACTAAGGGAAAATCCGAAAGTAGGGCAGCAGCAGCAGCTTCCGTGTACTTCCCAACCTCACTGCGATCCCCAAGACGCCTGCCAAGCGTGGGGATTATGGCAACCCCCCCACTCCTTGTGGGGGAGGAAGGCCCTTGTTCAACAGTGGACGTCTTCCAGCTGATGATGATGAATATGACTCTGACAGTTAAGGGGACTGATGATAGTTAAGGGGAGCAGAATTTCATCATCATCATCAGCCGAAAGACGCCCAATGTTGGCGAAGTGGTTGGTTTGGAGGGTAGAGCGATTGACGGCTGCGCAGTATTGTAGGTTAGAATCCCGCACAGGATAAACATTTGTGTGATGAGCACTTGTGTTTGCCTTGTGTCTGGTTGTTGTTTATCTATATACGTATCTATTTAAATGTATTTGTGTATGTATATCAGCTGTCTGACACCCATTGTACAGGGTCTTCCTAGTTTGGGGTCAGATGGCCGTGTGTGAAATGTCCCCACATATTATTATTTTGTTGAACCTATGTTCAACTACATTGTATTAACAAATACGGCCTCTTCTATAGAACGCCACAACGAGCGGCAACCTGGCCTCTGAGCAATATTTAACCTGGACAAAAAACACGTAGGGGATCAGCTGGTTCTGAATTAAAAGTAGACAGTACTTCAGTTAATTACACCGACTCCTGCTTGAGGGTTGTTCACAGGAGCACTTAGATACTCATTATTATTACCCAAATGTACATAAGGACACTCTAATATGCCTGTAAACTCGACTTTATGAACTTATTTTTATTCCATGTTTTAATAATAATAAGCTTTCATATTAAAAATGGAAGTAAGTTGTATGGCTTTAAGAGTCTTTTAGTTTGAATACTTACCATAGCAAACTTTGACCCTGCTTATAGTTAAGTTTTTACATAAGAACTATTTTTAGTATAAAATTAATAGAATGCTATTTGTAAGGTCATCGCGAAGCACGCCTGGCTACTTGTACAGTTTTAAATTTAAATAATTAGATCCTTCGTTAGATATGATCAAAAATCTAAACTAAATATTATACTTAAAGCTGAAGAGTTGGTTTGTTTGTTGCTATCCATTCTTTTTTTTTTTTTTTTTTATATTGTTATAGGCTTGCGTTTGACCGCAACTCACCTGATCTTAAGTGATGATTCATAACCTTTTTCTTCTTCACGCGAACGAAGTCGCGGGAAAATGTTAGTAAGTAATAATTAGATTAGTTATTTAATCATGGATTTTAGCTTGTCACTGCTTAGTCATTCATGAACTGGCATATAATCTCTCTCGTATCAGATGTGTATTGATTTCAATGTAATTTATCACTAGACAAGTCATAGCAGCCGACCTTCAAGTGATATTCTGTTTACTTTTATAAAAACGTGTGTTCTACAAAGATATGAGAGAAAGAAATACAAAATGTACGTATTTTATAACAAAATCCTGGCGTAACAAACCCAAGCTCACCCCTTCAGAAAAGGTTAATAAAAAAAACGTAACGCAAAGGATTTGGAGCCTCCCCTTTGATATACTTATTGTACAACTATAAAACCTACGTCATTGTCTTGTTTAAAAAAACTCGCGAGTATGTGTTATCTGCGCCAACAATAGGGGTATTGAAAATCGATTTTAGGTCAAACAACAGTGAGTTGGTTTGAAATTAAACTGCATACCCACTGCACACATAATAGGTTGAACAAAAGTATCGTTTGCATGTTAAATGAAAGTGGTGCCATGATTATCACGACATGGTTCGATTAAAGCATTTTGTTGCAGCTGCAATATTGAGCCATCAAGGATTTTGTACATCAGTAGGTACACCTGGGTAGCAACAATAGTGAACAACACTATTGTTAAAAGACATAAAACTGATAGGTCAGATAGTGTACCTACTGCCCTAAAAAATAAATAGGAGGTAACAATCATTTTCAGTGACTTTAATGATGAGGTGCAGCAGCAAGATTCTGCAAGGGAAAATATCATCCACTCCACTACTGATGGACGATCCATATATTATGGTTGGCGATCTCTGGGGGAGGGCTACGTTCAGGAGAGGACGGAAAATATCAAATCGTTTAACATCCAACTGTTCACAGACCAAATAATTGTACCACACAATATTGACAGAGAACCAGGCAAATTGTTACATGTCTCACTAAACTTCACTATGTCACCCACAATAGAATAATACAATATGACCGAACTCTGATTGAATCTGTCATCCCATTGAGGTATCTTCATTCATAATCATTATTATTGTCATCATTTATATAAAGAATGTCTTCATTTGCAGAATCATCTCATGAAATAAATGTCATTGTTCAACAGTATCTTTTTACTACCTATAGAAACAGCTGATATGGGTATCTTAGCCAATCAAGATGAATGACAATTCTATTGAATTGAGAACAAACAGCTGTAAATGAGTTGGAGTTTTACTCAAACACACACAAACACTTATTTTGTGTAATAAGTTTTACAGAAATAAGTTACTCACAGCTGTGTCAGGTGTCTGCTTAAGGCCGGCCATACACGGTCTTCTCGTGCAGTTAGGCATTGATCAACATACACGGACTGCTCGAGCAGTCGAGTGTATGTCTGGTAACTGCTTGACTGCACGATGAATTTTCACCGCGCTGCTGACTGCCCGAAGCAGTTGCGGCTGTTCGAGCGGTTCTGTATATGTGAGTACGTAGAAGACTATAGTTCACTATGCAGTCGCAGCTTGAAGCAGTCGATGCCCACTGCTTCAAGCAGTCCGTGTCTGGCCGGCCTTAGACTCGTCTTTTTTTACAATAAGACCCATAAAAATTCCAAGAATACCATAGTTCTAATTTTCCTTCACATTTGTCCACAGAAAGAAGATCGAATCCCTAGGCAGGATGACGGCGATGACGCAGGAGGAAATGGTGGCGGGTGCACGCACCGTCGCCGCGGGCCTGGAGGCTCTGAGGGCAGAACACACCCAGCTGCTTGCAGGGTTGGCAGCCAATACCGAGCATGAACACGAGAAGGCATCGCTTGTGAGGAAGAGCATTGATGCTATTGAACTTGGATTGGGAGAGGCGCAGGTTAGTTGAAGATTTAGTTCTTTTTACATTCTGCAGGTTTTTCTGGATCGTCACGTCTAGCCATAACAATGATGTTCTTAATTAGCTTTACAGTTAGCCTTCGATACTCAACGAACACGAGAATATACAGGGTGAAATTGAATTCATGAGCAAACTTTAAATGAGTGACTCACACGACGAAACTGAACAACTTTCATTATGGAGCCAATTCAAACAGCGCGAAAAAAAAACGCTGTTCCATACATTTTGGCCGTGTACAGCACTTCTGTATGGGACAGCTGACTTTTTTTTCGCGCTGTGTTAGTTGTCCCCATAATGAAAGTTGTTTAGGTTCGTGGTCTGAGTCACTCCTTAAAAATTGGCTCATGAATTCAATTTCACTCTGTAGTGCTTGTTTATTTATTTATTTACTTAGGGACAATAAACAGCAGTGGAATAATAAGTACACATAGGTTTGAACCTATTAATAGAGGTAACAAATACACTACTCACAACGCGGCAACGTTATCCACATATTACTAAACAAATGTGTAGTTGCTTGGAAGAACGATATAAAAATAAACAAAATAAAGGTAAACATTACTTAATTATTAGGGTTGTGATCACTTAAAATAGTACCAATTTCTCTTCTAAATATAACCTTGCTGAGAAACTTAATATCAGTTGAGCCAAACTGCCTATTGTAGGTGTGAACTAATCGATGCAGTTGCAAATAACTGTCTCGAGCGAACCTGTCGACCAAACCGGTAAACGCATCTTCTAAAGATATTAGGTTTATCCCAGATCTAATAGGATCTCCAATTGATGGTAGAACACATGTTAAAATCTTCTCTAATCATAATCCAAAACATTGTCAGCAACTCATTCCCTATTTAGCACGTTTTAGCACTCTGATAAGCTTAATGTCTTCGTGATCTGTTGTCTCCGCTTGGAAGTGACTGTAAGCCTAAGTGCTGTATTTATTCTTAACAATAAAACTGGACTGGTCTACAAAGAGGTCTTAATGAGTTTATATAAAATTCACGAAGACTCGAAACCAGATCCATCGACACTTGTATAATTATAATTCTTCCATTGACATTCCTTGACGATAAAAGATTGTAGTGTGACACTCCTTTTTACTTTTGGCTAGATACTCCCTTTACATTAGTTTTCATTAGAAACATTATTCCTTTCAACACATGATTTTGTACGAGTATATTTGCATAAATGGTTTCAATATTTGCAATTAATTAACCGAAACCAGCACTCAGTACACTCACGCTACGTTTCAATGGCTTTTTGCATTACTTGGTGATCCTAACTAAATCCTTTGTCCTTTCACATTTTCCAAAAACACGACGGAGAACTTGTGAAATACTTGTGATTATACATCTCCTTGACAAATACGACGACGTCATTCAAAAACAGCCAAGCTTAAGGGAGACAGGACTGGCCTTGTCTGCCGCATATGTAACGAATCATGAGCTAAATCGACCACAATGTCGTTCCCGGAAAATATTCAGCGACATTGTGGTAGACCCAGGCGAAGATGGTGAGATGAGCTTGATGCTTACAAGCAGGATTAGTGACACTAAGTCAGGACAGAAATATTTGAAAAGAAGAAAGGGAGACCTTTGCTTCAGGCTAATAATAAAATAATTGATAAATAAGGACCTGTTAACACGTGCAAACTATGTAAACAAACGTGATTGGGTACAGGCTTCAGATTCCAAAGCACATGTCTTGGAGATGACATGCCTGGGGTCTGCGGCTTACGGTTAGTTACATGTTCTACGTATGGGGTTACAGATACGACTATCTTTAGCAGGCTCGGTCGTATCTTAGAAACCGTCAATTAGTATAATCTTATTCTCGTGTCACAGTGTTAGTAACAAAACTCCTCCGAAACGGCTTTACCGATTCTTATTAATTTTTGTGTGTATATTCAGTCGGTCTGAGAATAACACGTAAACTATTTTTTTTTTAATTATTTTTTAGGTCAGTTTCGGTAAGATAGGATAGGTAGAGTAGGGTAAGGTAGGTAGGTAGGTATAGTAGAGGATAATGTAGCTTGCGATTGGTGAAAGAATTTTTAAAATCGGACCAGTAGTTTTTGAGTTTATTCATTACATACAAAAATACAAATCTTTCCTCTTTATAATATTATATTAGTTTGGCAGGGTAGATAGGTAGGGACAGGACAACGTCTGTCTGGTCAGCTAGTAATATATAAGAATCTCGTGTCAGTGTTTGTTATCGAACTCCGAAGCGGCTTGATTGATTTTTATGTTTTTTTTTTTATGTATATTTGGTACCTAGGTCTGAGAACAGGTCGTAGGCAATTTTTTTTTTATGTAATGTATATGGTAAAATAACCTTTGCCCGGTCAGCTAGTCTAATATATAAAAAATCACGTGTCTAAGTGTTTGTTATCAAACTCCTCCGAAACGATTTGATTTTTTTATTTATTTGGCAAAACAAGTTTGCCTGGTCAGCTAGTATACATATATTTTTTTCAATTATTTAATTCCAAAAATGTAATATGAATTCTTGACGTTTTTAGCCACAAGAAAATACCACATGAAACAAAAAAAAAAACTCTTAATTACTTAGTTCGCCGTAAGAATACACGTAACATGTTTTCATATAAGCTTACACGCGAAGCTTAAGCTTAAGGTAAAGTGAAGAACTATTGATCAAACGGTCTCGGCTTAGTAGCGAACTGAAAAGGAGAGTTTTTCGTACATTTTCTTTGAACTGTCCCAAAAAAATAATGGATTATTTTTAGAACATTTACCTTATGATTTTCTTTCAAAGACCTCCTTACAACAATTAGCATAATATTTTCTGTCATTTACTTCGATATTTTTTTCTTACATTGAACGGAAAGAGGTCAAGAATTTGGTCGTTGAACAGGCCGGCTTTGAAAAACCTATGTCAATGAAAAGCCGTGCTTCTCAGAGGTTTTAAGACAAACAGCCTCCAGGTAACCTAGATTCGCTGAATGCCTTTAAGGACTACCCGTTATATCATCATTTAGGTCACACCTAGCAAGCCTTGAGGGTTTCAATGTATAAACGTGAGTTTCCAACGTGTAAAAGGGAACTGTATTTTTGTAACAAAATGTCGTAGAGCGCTTTCAGAACTTTGCTTTTAAATTTTCGGTTCCAATTTTTGTGAAAGATTGCTACATATCGTGTTGGAACGATGGGAGTTATTGCTTCAATTGCAGGTTAGAAAATGGTATAGATGAATTATGTACAAACATTGTAGTTACTTTGAAAAATATTTTTTCATTTGTGCCCTTAGGTTTAGAGTTAAACGGCATAGCGTTCCTTAGGGCTGATTTTTCAATCGATAAGTAGTTATTTTAAATTAGTTGACCCGACAGACGTTGTCCTATCAATTGATTTTTAAATTTTCTTACCGTTTAAACCTTCCCTGGACTTCCACAAAAATTTCAGGACCAAATTTTGCTTAATCGGTGCTGCACCGATTAGGTAAGCAAAATTCTCGAGTTTTAGCGAGACTAACGAACAACAATACATTTTTATTATACATATAGGTACCACGGTTTCACATTTTCGATACATAGCTGCTAAACTATTACAATATTCAATCTTCGTCTACAAGTTATCTGACGATTTAGAAATCAGCCTTAAAACGTTTTACACTAGTTACGTAGAACTCAATTCATGAATACGGGGGCTTCAAGATTCACCATTGACCTATCAGACAATACTTCATTATTTAAACATCAGATGAATAGAAAATACATAAAAGATTTTCCAATAGACTGCTTTATCAATTTCAGAGATCTCTTTCGAACATAAAACAACAATGTTCTATTTTAACGTCTTTTCAATATGCTTTGTTTGCAAAACATAACAGCATACAAAACACCAGTTTCAAACCTCATTCGTAATTTAACATCACACACAAACGTATCTCCATTAACCTGTAACTTTCAGCCGCCATATTGGTATAATTGCCGCCATATTTCTAGCGCCATTTTTCCTAAAACGACACAGAGTAAAATTAAGTTGCTTGAGTGAATCATGGGGCGGTACTCCATTCAGCCTCCTACAAAGGCATGTGACACCCGGTTGACGATGTTGAGGTTCTATGTGGAGGCAGGACAAGGCTAAAGAAAACAGCGTTTAGATAATATTAATATATATAATAATATTATTAGATTATTCAATGTTGAGTAGAACGTTCCTCGTTTTACTTTAAGCGACATTACGATGGCAACATATAACAAGGAGTATTTACTGTAAGTGTCGCTGAGTTAAAATTTTAACAGTGTATTTCAATTACGTGTCGTGTCGTTAGTACCTTGTGTTGATGAAAACGATCAAAATACTCCTTAGTGAAGAAGATATAATATCGGTATGTCTCAATAATGGAATCTAAAACACTTTTAATAAAAATGGTGACCGTATACAATATTTAAAATGGGTTACTTCTAACCTAATTCGATGCTAAATGTTTACGATTGCGTCACGATCGTATTACGAGCAAGTTACTAACAACTTTGACCTGTTTGGGAACTTCGTGATCAATGCGAAGAGTTTTCCTCGGACATGTTTGCGTGAACTTTTTGAAGAACGAAATTTAATGCCGTGAAATCTGATTAACAGAAGACAACCTTGACGCCAAGGTTCATTAATTTCCGCCTTACTCAGATAGAGATGGTCTCCATTAAGATATTGACAAGAAAACATCCACATTAGCATTGCATTTGTGAAAATTTCTTTATAAAATTGTTGTACGGTAGACTAGACCTAACGGAAAAGTATTCGACTCATGGCGATTTTCGAATTAGAAATAAGACTATCTTTTAGTAGCATTTTTGTTTAATTTTACTACCAACCCATTGATATGAATAAAACCTGCAAATATTGTGCGAAGCGGTTATTTACAATTTAAAAATAGATCGATTTACGTTACCTTTACTCCGGGCTTTCGAGCTTTACAGAGATACTAATTTATCTGTGGAATGGCGATTTTGGGAACTAATACTTTGTAAAAGACGTAAGGCCATCTTTTGTTTGAACTTTTAAGTTTGTTGGCGAACAGCGCCGACGCTCATTACACAGATAACTTAAGACTGTTTCCTCTCTGTATTTCTTTAACCTTTAGATTCCCTACGTCAAAATGGCAATAACGTGCCCTCAGCGACGAGCTACGAATTCATCCTTTATCTATTCTTATAATAATTAGTAGTTTTTTTCATCTCATGTTAATATAGAGTACCTGCTTTTAAATTGCAACACGTCGCCACTTTAATTACATTAGTTCTAATATGTACAATAAAATAAACAAAAACTTGGATATATATTCTGATACCAAGCATAAATGCAAAAAGAAGCTCGACACTTGGCTAAGTTCACTCTCATATGATGCAACCAAAAAACTCGTGGAAGTTTAACATCTCCATTAACACTCACCATTCACTACATATATAGGTACACCTATACTCACACTTCTACACCCGCACTTCGACACTCACCCTCCTTACTCGAATCTCACTTACTCACCCACTTTCACCTACACTCAACAGTCGTACTCACGGCACACAAATTTAACTTTTTTTTTTTATTTATAATTTGTTTATTTTGTATTTTTATTTCTCTGGTTTTACTTATTTTTGTTTATAATACTATTGTTATGTATTAGCCTGGAACAGCTTACCCTCTCACTTGGAGTCAGGCGTTGGTAGCTGCGCCACAGTTTTAAACTTTTGCAGCTATCATCGTTTTAAATTTGTTCTTACTGTACTTGTTTTATGTTCCAAAATAAACGATTATTATTATTATCTCGTTGCCCATTTTGTGTTCTTTTTTTTTAAGAAAGCGACAAGTGACATAAATGAATCTATCAAATTGGACAAGTGATGAGACAAGATTGTGGAAAAAGAAATAATATTTTTGACATTATTTCGCATAAAACGATGCAATTTCAGTGTATGAACTGCTAAACTGAACCAGTTTCTGTTACTGTCAGCCGCCATTTCGTTCTGGAATAATGAGCTTTTCGTAAAACTATTCACTTTTAACATCTATTTTTGTTACGGGGTTTAAAAATATTGTAAATGCCTGAAGATACTCTTTAGGGACCCAAAAGTAAAAGAATTTGAATTTCAACTTCTCTAAACATCTTTATATTTTTTGTACAAATCCTGCCATGATTCTTTAGAATTTAGAAATAAAAAAATCTATTGTTTTATGAGCTTAATGTAGGTATAAAATTATTTCAATTTAAGTCTGTCATGTAGTCGTGACCGTGGCATGCTGGGCACATTTTGGTTTGTAATCTAAACATGACTATCAAAAGGTTAACCATATTTTTATCCGCTGTTCTCCACACCTTTGCACCACACCGCCACCAGACGTCATACGTGCCTGACTCAGCAAAACCGGCTGATGGACGCGAGAATGTTTGTTTTTTAAACAAAGGGATGTTGCCGCGGCGTGGCGCGACCTTGGTGTTACCATGTGTCTTTGTTTTGTGTTTACTCTGTTCATTGTAGAGTGCGTTATGTAAACTAAGGTCTTGGGAGATGAATTGGTAACAGATGATTTAGTATGGACAGGTGAAAGAGTAAAAAGTAAGTTTAAGACATAGGTAATGATTTGTTGATAGATCGTGGTAATTAAGTAACTTGCTTTTGATTGGCTTATAATAGGAGGGCAACTACTGGAATAGATCCATAAATATAGGTAAATATGGAATGTTTGTGTATAGTTAATGATTCATAGGTGCCTGAAAATGGTTTATTTAAAATAAATAAGTACTTACTTAGAATTTGATGTTTTTTTTGCTACATAACTTTAACTTTAAAAAAATTAATAAATAAAATTACTTAATTCTTTTGTTAAATTTAATCGTATATCACGTAAACATAATATAGTAACATTAGTTTAATATGCAATATTACACAAATTTGTTAGTAGGCTACACAACTCAACTATTTCGCTGAACATAAACCATAATTATTAAAGACATTTCGCTCAGCCTTCCACGATAAATACACATTAAAATTAAAACCAAACCATCATTTAAAATCAGGACACCGGCACGAGACGGCACGACTAACGATGTCTCATTAATCAGCAGGGTTTATTTACGTCCCGACATTACCTACGGCTACCCTCACGCACCCTCCAGCCCTCGCACCTCACAGCCCTCCTATCCCACCAACCACTTAGTAATGAAAAACTCGTCTCGTCACTGTTTGAAAAGAGAAGAAATGAGGATAAATAAAGCTGAAAATTGAATGTTAGCGATTTACAATGTAAAAGTTGAAGCCAGATTTTTCACTTTTAGGGTCGGTTCCCAAAAAGTGAAAACACATTACCGATATTGACCATTTTTATGTTGACACATAGTGTCAATGTTGCCACATTACCGATTCCTTAGGAAATGGCATTGTAATTCACTGATCGTCAACCCAGTTTAGCATGCGTGACGCGTGAGTGTGACCTAAAATTTTATGTTTTATAACTTAACTAATCATAGTACAACTACTGATCCATAATAACGTTATTTGACAGAGTTTAACTTCTGATTTGGTTAGTGTGACGACTATTTCGAAGAATTTAGTAGCAGATTTAAATAAGAAGGTAGCAATACTACAGGCCACACTAAAAAGAGAGGTCGGCCCACAGAGAGTGAGATGGAGATACGTAGGTATTTGACTCAACTTTTTGTTCGAAGTGTTGGCTCCATCTTTACCTATAAGCTTCTTGGTTCTGAGTCTGAGAGTTGCAGTCGGTACGGGTGGGTTGAAGTTTAACAACCAGTCTTACCAAGGGTGTTATCCAGTAACACGTCGTGTAGGTCAGACAGGCAGCCACTCTATGTAAAAGACTTGTATTCAGCTGCATCCGGTTAGACAGGAAGGCGACCTCAAGACCCTTGGGAAAAGGCTAGGCAGTTGATGGGTCTTAGGGTGGAAACTGATTCCTAGTTTATGTCATAGTTATTTTAGGGCTACAAGTTGAGAATAAAGTTAAATGTTTACTCAGCAGCTCAGTCTACATCCTAAAGAAAGTTTTCACGATATAATATGGAAGTTGTATAAGGTTAAATTTTGTATAAGGTTAAATTTTTACTCAGCAGCTCAGTCTACATTCTAAAGAAAGTTTTCACGATATAATAAGGAAGTTGTAAGAACGACCTATGAATCTACTGGCACATGTATTATTGCTTTTATAGTAAGTAGGCAGTATTCTGACAATTGGCCACGCATATTGTACTTTTAAACTGTTGACATGTCGTTTGTGCCAAATATGGTTTTATAGAGTGACTTTAGTGTTTTCATTGACCTGTTTGAAAAATATTTTTTTTTTTTACTTAAGTCTGATTTTTCAGTCGTCAGATAACTTTTCTTTAAAAAATAAAAAGCTTTTGAATAGGAAATATCCATACGAAAAAAACGTCCATATTATTTTATTGGACGGCAATAAGCTGATGTTATGATGATGATTACTTATTCCTTAGAAGTTCTTTAACGATAGTAAACGCACACATTAAAACTTGTAACTTTAAAATATTTTTATTATTTGAAATCTTACTACAAATGATTAACCCTCCCCCTCTGTATTCCAGGTGATGATGGCCTTGGCCTCCCACTTACAATCAGTGGAGGCTGAGAAGCAGAAGCTCCGCACCCAGGTCCGGAGGTTGTGCCAAGAGAACGCCTGGCTCCGAGACGAGCTAGCGGCCGCCCAGCAGCATCTGCAGGCTTCGGAACAGCGCGTGGCTCAGCTGGAGGAGGAGAACAAGCACCTGGACTTTATGGCTTCTATACGGTAAGTCTTAATCACCAAACACTGATATCAGCATTGCTAAGTTCCGGTTTGAAGGGTATGGGTGTTATGAAACATTTCTAAATCGTTTCTGGGATGGTGACGAATATGCAAGGCTGGTCCCGGCTGTCATCCGTAGATATTTGACAGTCGTTATGGGTAGTCAGAAGCCAGAAAGTCTGACAAACAGTCTTACCAAAGGTTACCAATAGTTCTTCAAAATTTAAAACCGATTTAATCTACCATAACAATAAATAATAATAATAATTCATTTATTTTCAGGCTGCATAGGCCCATAGATAAATACCTTAACCTAAACATACATATTCTATAATTTGTAACTTTTGTTAGTAGAAAAGACTTATTAAGACTATTGTTAGTAGCACTTCACTTTGCACAAAAACTAACACTACACGCACACGCACGCACGCACACGCTAAGCATTATTCCTGTCCTTGTCGCACAACTGTCAAACTAGAAGTGCATAATAGAGAAGGAACTATACCTCGGCCAAAGATATGCGGACCCACCATGCCACTGGCCATACCCCTGGTGGTATGGTGGGTCTAAAACTATACCACTGAGAGAATTTTTTGGGTTAGGTTAGAACGATCATTAAAACGCGAAGGCGAGCGCGCGAAGCAAGCGGTGCCGCAGCAGCGGCCGTCGATCACCAGATCCCCTCTATTGTTAATGAATCATTTGGGTTAGGTTAAGTAAGTGGTATAGTTTTAGACCCACCATACCACCAAGGGTATGGCCAGTGGTAAAGTGGGTCCGCAATGGGCCAAAGTATGTGCTAAGTAATATTTACTTAACTTGATCTGACTACTCTGAATATGATCTGATACTTCGAAACTGTCTGGATCAGTGACCCTAAGACAATAGTAATAAGCATTTGGATTGAACAGAATTCATGCTGTAATGTTGTTAATATTGTAGTGAAACAATTTCGGCTTGGCAGAGGGCCAATCTGTAAAACCATATTTCCATTTAGGCTGGCAATAGGAAAAAATATTAAGCCACGTAATTTCGCGGTCTCATAAACTCGTTTCATTTTAAAATGAAAATCGTATAGCGTGCATTTTCATGCCAAAGGAAATAGTAATTTTAAACAGACCTTTGTTTAGACAAAAGTCTAAATAAAGGCCTGTCTTAAAATGTCTAATAGTAATAATAATATAACGGGCTGGTTCGCAACTCAACGATTTACCGTTTACTTTTTAATATTGCGATTTAATCATCTGCCTCGCCTTTTCCCAACTATGTTGGGGTCGGCTTCCAATCTAAACGGATACAGCTGAATACTAGTGTTTTACATGAAGGGACTGGCCTATGTTGCCTCCACAACCCAGTTCTGGGTAACATGATACCCCTTGGTAAGACTGGTTGCTAGATTTTCTAGCTTCTGACTACCTATAACGACTGTCAAAATCTACAAATGACAGCGGGGACCAACAGCTTAACGTGCTTTCCGAGGCACGACCACGAAGGGGTCTCGGTATAAAATGGATGTCATCCATCTACGGACCGACCGCGGCAAGCGTAGCTTAACCGTCATGACCGGTCGATCCGTACGGCCATTACTTAGTCACTTCAGTTTTTAATATTGCGATTTGTTTGTTTTTAACTTTTTACTGTTTTGGGACGAGGTTACAGACAACAAGTTTATCTTCTACATAATAAAAATGAATCGTTGTTCGTTAGTCTCGCAAAAACTCGAAAATGGCTGGATCGTTTTGGCAAATTTTGGTCTTGAAATATACTTCAGGGAAGGTTTATACGGTAGAAAATTAAAAAAAGAATGGTTGGACAACATTGTCGGGTCAGCTAGTAACTAAATAAAAATATGTATTACCGCCCTATTCATCATCATCATCATCATTTCAGCCGAAAGACATCCACTGCTGGGCATAGGCCTCCCCCAAGTGTAATTAATTATAACACCAGGTTTCCCCACGATGTTTTCTTTCACCAATGACAGTGATTTGCAAGATAAACTTAGAAAGTACATAAGAATTCAACAATTTACATTGGTTCTTGCCTGGTGTCGATCGAACCCGTATTCTATGCTTCGCCATACTATGACAAAATTTCTGATAACGTTAATACGACGTCGTTACGATTTTTTTAATTTTGTTATGTACTTGCCATGTTTAACCACCCTTGGTTGGCTGGTAGAGAATGCCTAAGGCATTAAGTCTGCCGTTGCACCTTAATGCACGCAAAAATAAATAAAATATGATAAATAAATAAATAACGGGTTCTATGTCAAGTCAAAGTCAAGAAATTAAATTTAATTAAACCATTTACTTTTGAATTGTCAAGGAGTCGGTCAGTTAGCCAGAAAGTTGAAACTAGTTCTCGTTCCAAAACGTAGGGTAGGTCTCTATGGAGTAGAACGAGTTAGAAACTTTACGGACGCTCTTTTTAACAAAGTTTTTACAAAATCCGGGTTACATTATTCTTGTTGCTTCTTATATGTGAAAAAAATGAAGGTAATCTGGCAATACAAACATAAACAAGAATCAAGATAAAAGCCATGGCATTCAAGAGTTGACCGATCTCTACTAACAGTGCCCGATCACGAACATGACATGACATAAAGTGCATGAAGTCTCAATAAATAGTTTAACTTTTTTTATGTTTTCAGCAAGTACGACAGTGACATAACGGAGGAGTCTGACAATAACCGCAGCGGACAGAACGAGAAGAAGCGCGACGATCCCATGGTGGACCTGTTCCCAGATGATGATCATGATGATAACAGGAATAATAAATGTAAGTAGCTTTGTGATATGTCTTCTTCTTCTTCCTGCCCTTATCCCATGTTACTTGGGGTCGGCGCAACATGTTTTCTTCTTCCATTCCGTCGTGTCCAGCGTTATGCTTTCACTGACTCCCTTATCATTCATATCATTCTTCACATAATCCATTCATCTTTTCTTTGCCCTTCCTCTCCCTCTTCAGCTTTATGTTATGTACTGACATGCTATGTTTTTAGGGCTCTGAACCTGAAAAGAAAAATCTGGAACTCATACGGCCATACCATATACACTTGGGAGAAATTAAATCCAGCCACTCCTTTTTTTTCGTTATTAGTTCTGATTTCTTGAATAATATCATTTTGGAAAATGTCATCTGAGAGTTTATTAAATAATCTTTGATATCGGGGTAGATTATGAAATGATATCCTTGTAGAATGATAAATTATTGGTTCTGAAAGTAAATGGTATTTTTATAGAACATTAGGTAGGATTAAAACAGTCTAAAAATAAACAATTTAAAAACAAAATTAACACGTCAATATATGTAATTAATAAAAACCCCCAATTAACCTTTTTCTTAATGGAGTGCAATCAAAATATCGTAGGCAAATTAAATAAGATAATTTTATTTTACCCTCTAAACTTTTATTTAAAATCTAAAGCGTAAACGTATTAATTCGAAACATATATCACCTAAAAAGTTATTTGATGACCTTTACAATGAGGGTACTCATTGTAATCAAATAACTTTTTAGGTGATCATATATGTTTCGAATTAATACGTTTTGGTAAACGTTTCATTTATATGCTACTTTAACAGCGAGGCTAGCTATGGTAATTGGGCCGCAAGAAGTTTAGTTTCACTTTCCTCCTCGATTAAATTTTATAGATATATTATGGATAATATCCAGGTTTATGTTAAGTCAGTATTCCGCCAAATACCTTTATTTCAAAACGATACGTAATTCAAAATCTTGTAAAAGATTTTTTTAAACAATTTTTAAAGCAACCTTTTTGATAATATCGAAATTTATCTAGAGCAAACAGTTACCCTTAACTCACTCATACAACTTTGTGAAATAGACGAAAATTCTATCTAAAAATAACTTAATGTAACCGTCCCAGATGAAAACAGCAAACTACGTGCTTACGCTAGCTCATTTCATCACGCGCCGTGAATATTACATAGTGCACACAGCTGCCACTCGATGCATCTGAATATTTGAACAGGCGGAACATTAATATATACGTTGGAAGTGTTATGAAATTAATACATGCTTGTTTTGATGACGAGCGAGTATACTTCCAAAGATAATGGAATTCCGATGTGTACGTATAGCTTGAGTTGTGTACCAAGAAATTAAAAAGCTGGGCCTCTAATATGGTGACTAAATCAATTTGACTTTGTTTTAAAATCCGAAGTTGACCGTTTTGATGAAGCTGGATATATTTCACTCAGCATTACAAAGTCTTGGATTCGAACTCATACAGTCTCAAAACAAAGTTCTTACTTTTGACCAAGTTTTAAAATACAATTGACACTGTTCAAGTCAGTCAAGAACTCTACGGTCAAAATACTTAACTATGACTGGGTTTAAGTTTATACCACCCTATTATTGTCCTTCTTCTTCTCTGTCGTTTCGCTCCTGGCAAAGTGGTCGTGGTCACATCGAGGCGTCCACTTCGGTCTTAGAGGTGGACACAGCTCTCCGCACGATCTCCCGCCATCTTTCATCATCATTATTGTCATTATTGTATGGTGAAGAAGAAATTACTGCATGACATTATTGTATTGGTGAAGGTGCCGCGCTACCGTTTTGTTTTGGGTTCTCCAAAGCGATGCTTCGATTTTTCAAAACGTGCGATTTTGAACGAAGACACAATTATAATCAATTGTAATTTGGTCAGGGCGCTTGTATGTAATATGTCTATGGCTAGGAAACAACGGCTTCACCGCTAGGAGCTACCTCAAAAGTGAAGGATTCCTTACCAGCACAATATTTCCGCTTAAATAAACTAATTATCCATTTCTTAAAACGAACAACCACAATGAATTCCCAATACCAAAGTTTATTATGTACCGGTAGTTTTAAAACCTCATTATTAAAGAAATGCGTAATATATGTGAATGGCACCAGTAATGTATCTGGACGCACGGTAGTGCCCCGGCCAAGACGAGTTAAGCGAAGCGCAAGGGCACTGCCTACCTTTTCTCGAAGCGCTTCGTCGTTTTTTTGAACCCTCATAACTTGGGTTTGGATTAATAATAATAATAATGGGATCTGTCGACATGTTGGATAGACTATAAGAAGGCCTATGATTCTGTGCCACATACATGGCTCATGAGGGTGTTGGAGTTGTATAAGGTAGATACAACTCTACGTACCTTCCTGATGTCATGTATGGGGCAATGAAGGACGGTCCTTCGCTATCCAGGAGGTCGGCAGATCCGGGAGAATAGCGAACCGATAAGGATCGAGCGAGGTATATTTCAGGGTGATAGTCTAAGTCCACTATGGTTCTGTTTAGCCTTGAACCCTCTAAGCAAGTTGCTGGAGGGTTCGGGTTTGGGATATCGGTTGAGAAAAAGAGGTCAGGTCATATCTCACCTCCTTTACATGGATGATCTGAAACTCTTTGCCCCCAACAATTTGCGACTGATGGAGCCACTGAAAGTAACAGAAGCTTTCAGTAGCGCCATTAGGATGGAATTTGGTGTGGACAAATGTGCAGTCATGCATGTGAAGCGAGGGGAGATTATGGAATCCGTGGGAACCCAACTCTCGGATTCCATACGCCTTAGATCCCTCTCCTCAAGGTAGAGATCTGATAACTTTTTGACAGTGCGAGCCATTTATTTCGCGTCTTGGCAACATTTTACATGAAAATGTTTTTGGTGGGATAGTAAGATTCCATATGATATCAACAACCTATATGTCTGTTTAAGAAACAACTGACATCGTTCCTTATAATAAATGTTATTAATACATATCTGCGCAGCGTGTTGCGGGTTCGATTCCCGCCCATGGTAAACCTTTGTGTGATGAGCACTTGTGTTTGCCTTGTGTCTGGGTGTTGTTTATCTATATATGTATGTATGTACAAAAAAAAATGTATTTATGTATGTATATCAGCTGTCTGACACCCATAGTACAGGGTCTCCCTAGTTTGGGGTCAGATGACCGTGTGTGAAAATGTCCCCACATATTATTATTATTATTATTATTGATTCTTTGTTTTTCTTCTCATAAAAGAGAGTCGAAGACCTTACACACGGGCCGGAGCCAAGTGTATAAGGGGAAATTTAAATTGAAAATGTGGATGAGAGAGTAGAGGAAGTCAGGAACTTTCGGGTTATGCGACAGGTGTTGAGTAAAGTGGCTTTTTGAAGCATGTAAAGTGTGTGAGTTGGCATATGTAGAGTGTTAAGGCTTTATGTTAGTGATTTCGGTACAATACCGGTGGATGAGAGTACTATGGGGTCGATATGGACTGTTTGTGCTTTCCACTGGGTTTTTATCTCTATGGCGAGGTCTTGGTACTTACTAAGTTTTTCGGAAATTGTTGTTTGAATATTATGTGGTAAACTGTTTTATTAATTTTGTCATGCACGGTGATGTCAGGTCTATTGTAATGAATAGTTTTGTCTGTAATTATAGTCCGGTCCCAGTAGATTTTCACATTTCTGTTTTCTAGAATGGTTTCAGGTTTGTATTTATAATATGGAATCATCTCTCCTGTAAGTGTGTATTTGTGCGCTAAGTGTTGGTGTACTATTGCGGCAACCTGATCATGTCGGTGCTTATAGTCGGTCTGTGCGAGTGATTTACAGGCCCCTGTTATGTGCTGTATGGTCTCAGAGGCACTGTTGCAATGTCTACATGTGTCAGTCGGCTGATTTGGGTCTTTTATAATATATTTCCTAAAATTACGAGTTGCTATGATTTGATCTTGGATTGCAAGCATGAACCCTACGGTCTCGGGAAACAGTTCGCCTCGTTTGAGCCATTCGTTCGACTTAATTTTATCGACGTGTGGCTGGCTCAGGTAGGCTCGGTGTCTTCCTTGTAGAGATTTTCTAGACCATGCTGCAATTTTGGCTTGTGTGCTTATGAGGTGTTCATTAATTTGAGTGTTCCTATTTTGTAAGTTGAGTGGTGTAAGTTTTTTTATCTGCTTCCGTTACATGTTTGTGTAGTGATGAATGCTCTGATTTGTTATGAAAGTAAGATCTGAGTGAGAGTATCTGTTTGTTGTGCAGGTTACATATGTCTATCAATCCTCTTCCTCCTTCCTGACGAGGTAGTGTGAGTCTTTGTATGCATGATTTAGGATGGTGTTTCCTGTGTTTGGTAAAGAGTGTATTGATAGTACGCTGTAAGGTTTTGATGTCGGTTTTTGACCATCGTATGATTCCGAAAGAGTAAGTAAGAATGGGTATTGCGAATGTGTTGATTGCTTTAATTGTGTTTCTTGAGTTAAGGTTGGTTTTTAAGATTAGGTATTATTATTATATCTGTTTTTTTAGCACATAAATTGTAATATTTTAGAATCATTAGTCCGAGAACTGAACTTTAATATGTAAGAATATTTCTACATGCCTATCGGCAGAATGTACCATGCGTTTGTTTAGTACTTAAGAACTCATTGTAATTATAATTAATAATTATTATTATATGTGGGAACATTTCACACATGGCCATCTGACCCCAAACTAGGGAGACCCTGTACTATGAGTGTCAGACAGCTGTTATACATACACAAATACATTTAAATACATACATACAGGGTGGGGACGACGATATGACAAAAAATAAAATACTGGTAATACTAGTTCATAAGAATATTTTGAAACTATCAAATAAATCCTAAAACAGATATTAAATAAATAAAATCATATATACTAAACAGCATATAAATGCAAATATATTGGTTTTCTAACTTGTGAGAAGAGCGGCAACTTGTGGCGTCATAATTTAATATTATTAATGCTCAATAAAAACAATAAGACCAAATTATCAAATCCTACTAAGATCCTTTTTTGTGCTATTGCCATCCCCACCCTGTATATAGATAAACTAGCACTTTGCCCGCGATTTCGTCCGCGTGAATTTTCTCAAGGATCCCTTATTTCTTGATAATGCAATATAGCCTATAGCATGCAGGGATAATGTAGCTTCCTATTGGTGAATGAATTTTTGAGGAGTTTCGAAGATGGCCCCCTACATACAAACTTACAAACAAGTTTTACCTCTTTATAATATTAGTATAGACAACACCCAGACACCAATTACCTACATTCAGTGCAAAGAAATAAATCAATTTCCATTTCTCGTTGCAGCCATGTCACCAACTCCACCGCTACACTTCGCGCAACAAGTGAACGCGGGCTACGAGATCCCGGCGCGGCTGCGCACGCTTCACAACTTGGTGATCCAGTACGCGTCGCAGGGCCGCTACGAGGTGGCCGTGCCGCTGTGCAAGCAGGCGCTCGAGGACCTGGAGAAGACCTCGGGACACGACCACCCGGACGTCGCCACCATGCTCAACATACTGGCCTTGGTGTACAGGTATGTGAGATGTGATCGGAATAAGTCCTTTTGTTACGACGGCTACAGCCTCCAGTATGAATGCAGGGAAATTCGTGAGGCACATGAAAAAAAGTTGTCTGTAAAGTCTGTTTACGGACGATAGTTTTACGTGATAACGTCATAAAGAAACATAATGGCTAACATATATTACATAGGCAAATAATGGCTTCCGTCGAGGTGGGCGGAGCTTATTGCTTGGGCCGATCATGCCTCTCTATCGCTTGTTCCGTGCTCTCGCTTGCACGCTCAGGCTACGGCGGAATGTGATACTTTTTCGTGCGTGCAGCCGGTGTTCATCGATTTATAAGACGTTATCACGTCAAAAATACAGGGGTATTTCAAGCATCCTATTGTGTAAATATCTCCGTCAGTGAATTGTGTGTAAATTTCATTAAAATCGGTCCAGCCGTTTCATTGTGAAAGCGTAACAGACAGAGTTACTTTCGCATTTTTAATATTCGTATGGATATGGAAGTATGGATGACTTGACATTTTATTTTTTATTCTAATTCTATGACCTTTTTAATTGATACGACTTTTGACATTGAATTTCGATTTATTCTATAGCAGTATTGTGAAGCCAAAAGGCTAAATACATTTTTGTACATAACTGTCAGCCCTCAGCCCCTGGTTGTTCCTGATATAGGTCAACCTTTCCGTCTCTGTTTTAGCGTTTATACAAATTTTCATCCATACATATTTTACCCTCTTCTGGGATAATTTTTCAAAAACGCTGATACATGTAATGTTCCTGATATAGGTCAACCTTTCCGTCTCTGTTTTAGCGTTTATACAAATTTTCATCCATACATATTTTACCCTCTTCTGGGATAATTTTTCAAAAACGCTGATACATGTAATGTTCCTGATATAGGTCAACCTTTCTGTCTCTGTTTTAGCGTCTATACAAATTTTTCATCCCCTATTTCTTCACCCTCTTCTGGGATGATTTTTCAAAAACGCTGATACATGTAATGTTCCTGATATAGGTCAACCTTTCCGTCGCTATTTTAGCCTCTATAATTTTTTTTCATCCCCTGTTTTACCCTCCTCTGGGGTGATTTTTCAAAAATGCTGATACATGAAATTATTAATTACCAACCAAAAGGCTAAATACAAATTTTCATGGTTTGAACTACGAAACTAACGGGTTTTCCCATTTATACATTCATCCCCTATTTTACGCCCTCAGGGGCTGATTTCCCAAAAACACTGAAACACGTGGATTTGTATTTTTTAACCAGAATGATAAACACCAATTTTCATGGTTTAAACTACAATAATGACGATTTTCCATACAAACTTTCATCCCCTATTTAACTCCCTTACGGGTTGAATTTCGAAAAATCCTTCCTTATTCCTTGTCTACATTATAAAGGGAAACTCTCTTTCTAGGTCCAAGGGTTTGGGCTGGGCGTTGATGAGTCAGTCAGTCAGGACTTCTCTTTTTTTTATTTATGTAGATAAAAGGTTTAAATAACCAAAACAGCATAAGAAATTGAAAATGTGGCTGACAGCCAATTACATGTCTTTACATTAGTTTACATACATATAAGTAACAGAATAGTAATGAAAGAAATTTTTGCCCAACATAGTACTGCCGACAAAATCGGTAATCTGCCAAAGCTAAAACATAATATATTAATACTATAAACACATCAAAAAAGGTGATAAAGCTAAGCTACTCAAGCTGATATAATTTTAGTGATAGAAATCTGATATAATGTTACGTGCCATTGTCCACAGAGATCAGAACAAATACAAAGAGGCGGCGAACCTTCTGAACGACGCGCTGTCCATCCGCGAGAAGACTCTCGGAGAGAACCACCCCGCGGTCGCCGCTACACTCAACAATCTGGCCGTGCTGTACGGAAAGCGAGGTGAGATAATATATTAAGGGGCTATTAAAAGACTTTTACAGATTTTAAACTGACAATCACGTCAAAATGTGCAGAGTAAATGATTTGAAAAAAATATATGTTAAACTAGAACATTCTCTTAATCACTTAGTAAGTGAATATTTTTAATTATATTCATATTATATAGTTTAATTAATACGTGAAGTTGTGTCAAACGCGGACAAAACATTGACAATCACACAAAATCTACCAGGTATAATTAAACTTTGAGAGTTTTGGACGTAAAACTGATGCAGAACGGACGCAGTCTGCGTCCAAAACTTTCAAAATGTAGTCGAAAAAATTAAATAAAAGTAGTATTCTTTCAAAATTAAAAAAAGGCGTATACTAAAAGATAGATAATAAAATTGTCTGTAAGATAGTGTAAGTTTCGGATAATTATACCTGGTAGATTTTGTGTGATTGTCAATGTTTTGTCCGCGTCAGACACAACTTCACGAGTTAATTAAACTATTTAATATGAACTTAATCAAAAATATTCACTTTCTATATGATTAAGAGAATGTTCTAGTTTAACATATATTTTTTTCAAATCATTTACACTGCACATTTTGACGTGATTGTCAGTTTAAAATCTGTAAAAGTCGTATATCGTCGCCTTAACAGGATTTATCAGCGTACTGTGGTAGTACAAAACACGCAAAAATACATGTCATTCATCTGCCTAGCCTTTTCCCAACTATCTTGGGGTCGACTACCAGTCTAACCGGATGTAAAAATACATGTCAATAACAAACATAATTAATTTAGATACAAGACTCACCTGGAAAGAAGAACTCGTGGCTAAGTAAAAGTCGTAGAGATCGATCGATGGTCAAGCTACACTTGCCGCAGTCGGCCCGTGTGATCGTCCATTTCATACCAAGACCTCCTCCGTGCTCGTGCTCGGACAGCCGTGACTCACGGCTGTCATTCAAAGATCTTTGACAGTCGTTATGAGTAGTCAGAAGCTAGAAAATCTGACAACTAGTCTTACCAAGGGCAGTACTGTTAACCAGACTGGTATTCAGCTGCATCTGGTTAGACTAGAAGCCAACCCCAACATAGTTGGGAAAAGGTTAGGCAGATGATGACTCACCTGGAAAAAACCTAAAAATATAAGAGAAATGAGATCAATCTTAAATACAGGAACATAAAAACGATCGAATTTACGAAACGTTTACTCTGCTCATTTGACGGTAATCTGCCAAAGCTTAAAAATATTACAGTCTTTAAAAAAGGTCACCTTTGTAGAGCATCATCAAACCAGTGTGACAAAATAGTAAGGGGAGAGCAAATACGCCTGCGTTTCCTGCGAGTGATCAGGAATATATTTAAAAACTGTAATATTTGAGCGTTTACTGAAATTTTGCTATTAATAGTAAAAAAAAAACCTTTTTACAAAAAAGACAACCGCCTTCAAAAAGTGAAAAATAACTTTAGCACAGAACACACATTGACTTTAGTTTCGAAATTCAGTGGCTTTGTTCTGTTTGATGTTTTGTATTGCCACCGACTTCCGAAACTAAAGTCAATGTGTGTTCTGTGCTAAAGTTATTTTTCACTTTTTGAAGGTGGTTGTCTTTTTTGTAAAAAGCTTTTTATTTTCCGCTTTTTAGTACCTCCTTCTCATTCAAATCTATTAAGAAGAGATTGAAAGTTAACTACTACAAAGATTGATGAAACTAAAACGTCGTCTATGTAAAATTTTTGGGTATTTGTTGATTTTTCAAAAAGTGCTGAATCAATTTCGATAAAATTTATATGGGACCACCCCTGAAGCATACCCTATGTATAAAAAAAAGAATTTTCAAAATCGGTTTACGTTTGCCTGAGAAATCGCGTAACAAATCGCGCACATACTTAATGCAAATTTAAGACTTATACGGTTTTCTCATGGATGCCATGGTCAGAACTGGACCAAATTAAAATGGGACCACACGGGAAGCACTAGCTTCCAAATAAAAAAAGAATCATCAAAATCGGTTCACCCAGTCCCGAGAAATCAAGTAACAAACATAACAGACGAATTGATAACCTCCTCCTTTTTTGAAGTCGGTTGAAAATAAAAGGCCCGTTTTGACATTTGAGTAAGACCTTAGAATGTAACTTGGAACGAAACTGAAAGAAACAATGAAATAATAATTCATTACATAAAGTGTTTTAAAAATACACTTTTTTTGGCGCAATAAATAATATGAAGGATTATATTGCGAGTAATCTTTTCGGGCTTACTTTATAGTAGCATGCAATTTCTAATCATTACGATCTTAATCAGTCTCTTTTTTTTTAATACTAGTGTTGTAACCAATTAATTACTGAATTTCACCAGCTTCATTCGATTTTAATAATAATTAAATATTGTGTAGTGATATTTACTGAAAAGAATGAGCTTGGCGCTCAAAGCCGTAAATAAAATGTTGAATTGGCGACACTGGTTTCTATAGAGTGGCTTGTCTCTGACCAAGCGGCATTATTTTATGATTGAGTGAACGTTATTGTAACTAAAAATATTATATTAAAGACAAATTGACGTATCGTGCCATTGTATATTTTTAAAATACCTACAATATTAAAGTTTAAGTTACATTTTCTAAACAGAACTTTAATCCAATGTACTTTACAATACATAATCAAATCGATCAAATACTCATACAAACTTGAATCGATTTATAGTGAGTATCGAGTACCGAGTCGTATCGTTACTTTACTAGTTACGTCACGACGACAAATGTCAAAACGGGCCTATTACATTTTTACAACGATAAGAGCGCCCATCCCGTCATATTTTCCATACAAACGCTCGTACGTGATTACGGCGTTACAACAAATTATTCTCCAAATATTTTTAACACACAGGTAGTAGTAGTATGACGTGCTGGTGTCCGCAACTCCACGACTCAGCGCGTATTTTGCGTACACACAGGTATCTTGTGGTTTAAATCTAGGTTTGTATGAAGCCAAAATAAACTTTTTTGAGAAACTAATTCAGTAACTACGTCTGAAAAGCAGCTTTTATGCACGGTTTTTATCTGAACTTTGGCCGTTCATAATGCACACATACATTGAAAAGTATTAAAAATGTAAAAATCTAAAATAAAAAAATAAAAAATTACAATCATTATTACCAAAAACTTGTAAGGCTTTTTCAAAAACACGTATTTCCTGGAACAAGTTTTGTGAAATCTCCGCGCGCCAAGTTTCCTGCGATGTTATCGCGTTCTCACTCACTCGTTGGTTTTCGACACGGAATAATAAAAACAAGGGGAAGTGCCACGCAGCCATCGAACGTGTGGCACAATAGTGTGGAAATGATCAACATTGGTCCAGTCGAGATCAACTACTTGCAGCGACATGACATATCGCATAATGTCGCACGTAAGGAAATAAAATACAACCCTGCCTTATTGTGCAATTTTTACATGCAAAAATGATAGCAGGGCAAAGAATGTTTCTTGCAGAGGTATATCGTATCACCAAAAAGTACAAAACTTTCATATATTTCAATATAATCGATTTTTATTGACAATTCCATATTTTAACTTTGATGCGAACTAAAAACTACCTTATGTCCATTCATTAAAGTCTAAATTAGCTTGCTCGCTGTCTTGACTGTAATCGTTTTACGTGGCATAAATTCTAGAAACTTCGACGCTACTCGTTTAGGGATGCGACACATTAATGCAAATAGTTCGTGTCGATAAAACAATAACATGTAGGTATGTTTAGTACCAAACTTTTTTTTAATAAATAAAAGTACGAGTTTGAAAGAATGAGTTTTAAAAACCTTATACCTATATTCTGGCAAATAGTCATTCATTCGCGGTTAGACGTAGGCCTATAAATATTCTATTATATACTTACATGTACATAGTTTATCTTCACGAAAATTCAGATGTCAATTATGTTTTTAAAAGACTGTCACGTATTTAAAAAAGATATTGTCATGTCTAAAATAATGCGTCGTTTCATTAGGACGTCAATCAATTTTCTACATACAATCATATTACGGACTCATATTATCTCACAGAAAAATATGTCAATATACGCATACATAATTAATTAATCGTCATTTTTGATCCATTACGTACATTAAGAAGATCAATTTAAACACTGTAGGTAATTACATTTCTTACATTGTACAAATTATCGACAACTTGACCACATCTCTCATTGAATAGAAAAATAAATAACAGTTGCATGCGAAAATGACATCTATTTATAGTAACAATAGATGTCATGTTAAGTAATTTGGTAACAGCGCTCTCTAGCGTCGAATAGCTGAACTCGTTGGACATTGCTCGAATTGGATTGTTAGATGGAAAAAATCTCTTTAGTGATTTTGACATGTAAAATAATAGCAACGTTCGTCAGTTGTGATACGGTTTAATTTCAAACAACAATAAATAAGCTTTTCGCCAAAGTTGCGTTTCTAATTTGTAGCCAATTATATCATCGTTTTCTGTGTATTGCAAGTACATTTTAATTTGCAAATGTGTGAGTTTGGCGACACTGGATCCAGTATTAAGACTAAGGGCACTTCCTCTTGTTTTTATTATTCCGTGGTTTTCGAGCTATGCGTTGGTTGAAAAAAAAAATGTTTCAGTCACACTCGCGTCGAAGTTCGCTCGATGGGGTTGGGCGCTCTTAAAGATTATAACTGACTTTACAGCTGACATTCAATCAGCAAGAAGATATCAGTAACAGCATTATGCAAACCTTATACCATGCAATCTTTAAGTAATGGTTTATCGTCCCCAGGCAAGTACCGCGAGGCTGAGCCCCTGTGCAAGCGCGCGTTGTGCATCCGCGAGGCCGTGCTGGGCCGCGACCACCCCGACGTGGCCAAGCAGCTCAACAACCTGGCGCTGCTGTGCCAGAACCAGGTCAGCCACTACACGCTTGTTTACTGAAGCATTGTCTTTGTGGAGTTCCTGCTATTGAAACGTGATCACATCCGCAAGGCATATTGCATATTATTATTATATTCATTTATTCATTGTAACATACATATATAATTATATTTAAAATTTTGATAAAATAAATAAAAACATTTAAAAATAAAAAAAATTGTAGCCCATCGGTATCGGGAATAGGGTCCAAGCTACCGGTGGTCAGGGCTCCTGAGAGAGGAATCTCCTAACAATACGCGCCGTGTCCAGGAGTACCACTTTCTGTATCAAACCCTTGATCCAGCTGCCCAACGAGAGTCTCCTCAGAGGTTGGTCGAGGCTCTTGGAAATTATTCCATTAGCCGTAACGACTATCGGCACAATGACTGCTGTATTCACATCCCACATGTCGACAACCTCGCGAGCCAAGTCAAGATACTTGATTTGTTTGTCTTTCTCAGTATTCACGAGGTTCTCGTCATGCGGAACCGCTATGTCAACAATCATTGCGCGACGCTGTAATCGATCTATCACCACTATGTCAGGCTTATTTGCAACAATAGTCCTGTCAGTGATGATAGATCGATCCCAACACAACGTGATATTGCCATTTTCAAGAACTGGGTCGGGCACATACCTGTAGTACGGTACTTCCGACTCCACAAGCCTGTATTTAAGAGCAAGTTGCTGGTGGATAATCCTAGCTACAAGGTTGTGTTTATTATTATGTCATTTATTTATTGTATATACATATAAGTTACATTTTTAAATATTAATACAAAAATAAAAACATTCAAAAATATTAAAAATAGTAGCCCACTGGTATCGGGAACAGGGTCCAAGCTACCGGTGGTCAGGGCTCCTGAGAGAGGAATCTCCTGACTATACGCGCCGTGTCCAGGAGTACCGCTTTCTGTATCAAGCCCTTGATCCAGCTGCCCAACGAGAGCCTCCTTAGGTGTTGGTCGAGGCTCTTGGAAATGAGTCCATTGGCCGTAACGACTATCGGCACAATGACTGCTGTATTCACATCCCACATGTCGACAACCTCGCGAGCTAAGTCAAGATACTTAATTTGTTTATCTTTCTCGGTTTTCACGAGGTTCTCGTCATGCGGAACCGCTATATCAACAATCATTGCGCGGCGCTCTAATCGATCTATTACCACTATATCAGGCTTATTGGCAACAATAGTCCTGTCAGTGATGATAGATCGATCCCAACACAACGTGATATTGCCATTTTCGAGAACTGGGTCGGGCACATACCTGTAGTACGGTACTTCCGATTCCACAAGCCTGTATTTTAGAGCAAGTTGCTGGTGGATAATCCTAGCCACAAGGTTGTGTCTATGCAAGTAGTCTCCGTTAGCTAGACGAGAGCACCCAGAGATAATGTGTCGTATTGATTCACCCGGCCGGTGGCATGCCCGACAAATGTCAACCGTGCCGTCCTTCACAATATACCTCCGGTAGTTGTTCGTCAATGATGACGAACCTCCGAACGGGTCAAGTTATGAAACTTCATCCATAATCGCACAGACAAAACCTTCGGTTTCCCCGAACAGGTCACCATAACGCAGCCAGGATACGGACGCCAAGAAATCTACATCAGGTCCATGTAGGGCCCGGTAGAAGCGCCCGTGAAGCTCCTTGCTCTGCCATACCTCGTTGCGGTCATTAGTATCGAGTACTACAGGTTTGCGCCAGTTCTTGTTCGCCAAGGAGAGCGGGGTGAGGCCCTTGTCCACTGAGACCACATCTCGGTGCATACCCACGTCGGTTTTAAGGAAGTACTCCCTGAGACTGCATACCTCACGGTTGTGCAGGGACTTAGCATTAAGAAAGCCTCGGCCTCCGCACTTCTGTGGGATATACAGTCTCATTACCGATGACCGTGGGTGATGCATCCGATTTGCGGTCAGCAATGTACGGACCCTCCTATCCAGGGCGTCAAGTTCCGTCTGAGTCCACTTGAGTATGCCGAAAGAGTACATCAAAACCGGCATGACCCATCCGTTGAAAGCGCGCACTTTGTTTCCGCCTGATAGAAGACTATTTAACACTTTATTCAGGCGGCCAAAGAAGCGCTCCTTCAACGATTGTTTCATGTCGGCAGCATTGATGCCTAACGCTTCCGACATACCCAAGTACTTGTAGGTTTCGGTTGAGGAGAGGGATCTAAGGCGTATGGAATCCGAGAGTTGGGTTTATTATTATTATTATTATTATTATTATTTGTATTGCCTACAGGTAGTTATCCGGGTCTGGTTGTTGTGTATGTGATATGTTTGTAAAAGCACCCATGACTCATACATTTTTAAAAAGATGCCCCATCATTTTATAAAATAAATAAATAAGTAGCCAGTGACTGTCTGAGTATCCCATAAACATGGACGGTTTCGAATCTACACAATAAATCGTTCTGTATAAAAATACGCTTTTTTTAAAATAAAATAATTTATTAAAATTTATTTTCTATTTTTTAGTTTGGTTTTCTATAAAAAGCGTGTTTTTAGTTTTTTTAAACTATTATTTATTTTTTACTTTTTAGTTTGGTTATATCTATATCTATAAATATTATGTACATTTATTCTACGAGGGGCGTTTGTGCAGTACCTTCCTAGTATATAATAGCTGTTTTTTCGGCAACTAATTTTGAACGACTTATGTTTTATTTTTTATTTTTTTGGTTTTTTTAAATAATTTTATCAAATTAGTGTATTGTCATCGGTCCTCGATAAATCTACAAAGTTTGAACGAAATCTGGCCGTTTAAAGTGGGTCAAAATCGCGCCCAAAGAAGTCGATTACAAACAAACATACAAACATACAAGTGAAGCTAATAAAAAGCTGGTAAAAAAATATTCTTCGCGCAAAACACGAACACAAACACGCGGGCGTCTGTCCTGATGATAAGTTGACCCAAGTGGCCAACTTATCAACTTATTTGTTGGCCAATAAATACTGATGGAGGCCTACCTTGTATACAAAATACTGGCGACTTGGCTACGCGTCGTCTGGTCGCCAGACCTTAGCCAAAAGTGAGTTAACTGACAACATTTCAATATGAATTGTTTGGATACATAATCCGAGAAGTAGCCATGACGTCGCAGTCGTAACCTAAAAGTTTAGTATTTGAAAATATCATACACAATTGGTCTAGCAACCGGTTCTGGAGTGTAGTTAACTTCGCGAGTGACCCCTACAGGTTTATATTTAACACGCATACCCTTGTTAACCACAGAACAAATATGAAGAGGTGGAGCAGTACTATCAGCGGGCCCTAGAGATCTACGAGAGCAAGCTAGGACCTGACGACCCCAACGTTGCCAAGACTAAGAACAACCTCGCCTCTTGCTATCTCAAACAGGTATACTGTTTCTTCCTTTTGAATCGATGGTAGTCTATCTTTATTTAATTTTTCACTAGCACTTTGCCCGCGACTTCGTTTACTTGAATTTTCTTAAGTACTCCTAATTTTTTCATAATGCAATCATATTGCATTATGAAGAATTTTTGAAATTGGACGTAGTTTTTGAGTTAAATCGTAACAAACAAACAAATCTTACCTCTTTATAATATTAGTTTAGATATTTTTGCTATAGTAGTGAGGCTCGTGGATCAATCGGTCAATGTTAAGCTACCCTTGCCGCGGTCGGTCCGTGGATGGGTGGCCATCAATTTTATACCAAGACCCCTCCGTGCCTCGGAAGCACGTAAAGCCGTTGGACTCGACTGTCATTCGTAGAAGCTAGAAAATCCGACAACAGTCTTACCAAGGGCTATCACGTTACCCAGCAATTGGGTTGTGGAGGTCAATTAGGCAGTCTCTTTATGTAAAACAGCCCACTCCAACATAGTTGGCAAAAGGTTGGGATCATGATTATCATCATCGTAATAATTTTTTTTTTTTTTTTACTGATACCATATTATCCAACAATTGATCTTCCCCAGGGCAAGTACAAGGAGGCAGAGACGTTATACAAGCAAGTGCTGACGCGTGCGCATGAGAGGGAGTTCGGAACTATCGATGGTAAGTGTTACAATATTATTACGGCGGAATTTATCTCTAAACTTTACATACACTATAACTAGTGCTTGACGGATGGGTTTTTCGTAATCGTAACGAAATACAAGTAAATATTTATGGATCAGTTAAATTTTTAAACCTAACTTTGAAATTAAACGAGTTATGGCAACTTAACTTACATGTAAAATACAAAATAATAAGCAAGTGGAATTGGGCAGATGACACCACCCAGCATCATCATGTCAACCTTTAGACGCCCACTGCTGGGGATAAGTCTCCCCCAAGGCGCGGCTGGACCGCGCCTTGGGAGGAGAAATGCTTCATAATAGCCATGCTTGGTCATGCTTGGTCATGATGCATGCTGCATGCTTGGCCATGCTGCCTCAGTTATTCTAAATTTTTTGAATTGCTTAATATGATTATATTTTCATCTAGACCGCTTTTAACGTACACGACTTGTTACATTGTTCTCACATTGTACCCCTAGATTCAATATGAATGATGTAACCGAAATTAGTAACATTATTGATTTTAAAGAGTTTTCATGCAGTTTCTTGCTCGTCCTTCTCCATAGAAACCTACTGTTTGGAACGAGCAAGTAGCTTCAACTTTCTAACTGACTGACTCTGACAATTCAAAAGTATCTGTAAATGGTTTATTTGAAATAAATGATTTTGAGTTGAGTTGGCCGATGCATGTTGGCGATCGCAGTAGGTGTTATGGTACTCAGAAGGACGCTGCTGCCCATCCTCTGGTCAATATCCCTCTGTGGCTTTCTACGACACCCACGGGTACAAATGGGGTGGTACAATTCGCGACCAGCACCAGAAGGCACCATTAACTAATCATTCCATGACATAACTTCTCTAAAATAATTAAATAAACACCCGATTTATTTTAAATTTTCTGTAAAATAACGTTTTAGTTGCTTTGAAAGCAATAAGTTGAGTTGAGTTATATTCGTGACAATCTAAGGAGTTGGATTTGACATATTACATTTGAATGATAATTTGACGTATCACATTTGAACAATATTGATGAATTCATGTTTCAGAGTGCATTTTTTAAATTTAAAGTTAAACTTGATGCTTACGAATGATACTCGTTGTTCTAGTTTATGGGTAACATAGTAATTAATTAGGATTATGTATTTGGTATTTCAATTTCTTACGTAGACGTTCCTAAAGTATACATAAAGTTCGGAAAAAGAAACATCAAATCGGACTTCTTAGATTGACATAAGAATTATAAAGCATTTCCGTCATATGTACAAATTGCCATACTAAATATAGGGTATAAAAAAGAGTAAGAAAAAGTATGTCAATTGATTGATGATGCCTTTTGCCCTAAAGTCTTAACACTAACGAAGTTCAAAAATTCGATGTATAATTCGTTTAATTTCAATGTACTACACTTCTCTGGGAACGCATGCTACAAATAGTAAGAAGATTTCAAGAGTGAATTTTGATTTTTGTTATGTACTCACATATAAATTGACGTTATATTTTGTTTACCATTTCAGAGTATATAGCATCATTAAATGCAAAAAAGCCTCTTAAAAAATAAAAATCAGCTGCACATAGTATATGCCAAATTCTAAGACAAACTAACAAAGTTGACAGAAGATAATGTACTACTGCAACATTCCTATAGCATAATAGAATTATTGAAATGGCGGCTAAAACTCTAATTTATATAAAATGCGTAAGGAATTACGAAAAATCTGCGAAATTATGACTTGTGTACAACATGAAGTTTGGTTCAAAGACGTCCAAAGAAACCAGAATATAAAAATTGATTTATATAATAATAAAAAAAACAGTGTGCCTCAAAATAGGATTTTTGTTATTCCTTTCGACTATAATATGGTGAAGGCAGTCTTTAAATCCCGTTAACACCATAAGTCACTCAAAACATTTAGCGCTAAACGTATTTAAGAGCGGCCAACCAGTTATAATTCCCATACAAACGCTCGTACGTGATAATGGCGATATAACAAATATTCCTCCAGTAAACTTTTTTAAGAAACGTATTCAGTAAAGACGTACAAATTTTATCTGAACTTTTGCCTTTCATATTGTACTTATACATTGAAAAAAAGTAAAGAAAGCATCGTCTCAGAAACCTTGCACATGTATTGAAGACTAAATTACGAACACTTTACCAAAAACATTAAGACTTTTTCCAAAACACCTATTTCCTGGAACAAATTTAGTGAAATCTCCCAATTTTCGTGCGATTTTATCACGTTCTCACTTACTCGTTTGATTAGGAATATTGCGTTACATGATTCGATATTTTTTTCGGCCCGGGAAGGGCCCTCTTAAATCGTCATTCTGTTTCCGTCAACCTCAAACAATTTGACAGGGATGCAGTTCTAAATACGCGCTAAATGTTTTTAGTGACTTGTGGTGCAAGCAGGCCTAAGTAACATTTTGACCAAAGCACAAAGTTTTGCTTAGTAACTATGTATTTGTTTTAGTAAAGTTACATTTGTTTATTTTTCTATTCTATTTTTCTAAGGAATAGGTTTTTTTATCTCGACTTAGCTCGAATTTGTAAATAGTAAACAAAAAATACAAAAATATTGCATGTTGATTTGTTTAGATGGGTTTGTTTTCTTTTGCTAATTTGTTATTTGTAATTAATTTATGAATAGGCATAAATTAATATCGAGTGAAATGTTATCCAATTTTAGAAAAAAATTGATTTTATTTTATTTTTATTATTTGTAGGTAGTAGGCGAAGCATGCGATTATGTTGACAAATAGATTTTTACTCGACGCAAGGTATACAAAATCAATTTTTAGGGTTCCGTAACCGCGGAGTGCCCAACGGGACCCTTGTTACTTACTATGTAAGCGTGTATTGCTATGACCGGGATAGCAACAAATAATAGTAAAAAAAAAAGTTTATAACGATCCCCATAAAAGAACCATGTTTTTTCGGCGTTGTTTTGCTCGATCTTTAGGTACCTACCTATATTGTACGATGGTACGGAACCCTGCATATGCGATTTTACTAGTTTTTAAAAAAACATATTTGCGTCCAGTAAAAAGAATTTTATATATAAATATTTTATTATTTTTTAACAATGTTTTTCTTTCTTGTATACATAGATCTCTTTATGCATTTGATTTAGAAAATGAATTATAGGTTGTTAACATGTAGAGGTTATATACTTTTACGTCTTGCCATTAAGTAAATGAATAAAAGGAAAGAAAAAGGTTACTATTAGTTTGTAATAATTAAGCTAGAAGCTGCGTGATAGACATAAACAATATCTTTATCTTGACTGTGATTGCGAATTGAATTAACAGTATCAAGAGGTTTTTCATCCAATTTGACAATCTCAGTTGCCTTTGGTTTCTAAGGGAATTTGGACGATTGGAGATGCTATTTTCATAGTATATTTTTAATTTGCCAAGCCTTATCATTTTAGTGATAATAAAAAAAAGATGAATAAGAGACGTTTTTTATGTGCAATAAAGAGCCAGGTTATTGTGAATTGCCTGTAATAAAGTTAGCAACATAGCAACAACACAACATAGAAAACAACATCAACAGTCCATAGACAACAACAACAAACAACACAATACAATAGAGTCACAATACTATACAACAACACAGAGTGACAAAATATACGACACAGCAACAACGCACAACAACACAACATAGCCAACAACAATACAATAGAGTCCCAATATAGTCGCAAGTACATATAAAAATCCAGGCTGAAACGAAACTACATAATGTGCAATATATTCCATGCACTTTGTTTCTATTTGCAACATTTGAAGTACATGAGTTTTACTTTGATTACCAAATTCTTATGCTTTTGCAAAGACAACATGTCCTGTGCTAATATTTTTATCTATTTATTCTCCATTGCATGCTTGAAATGCTAGTCGAAGATCACCTATTATGAGACTGTCTACAAATATCAATTTATGATTTAGTTATGTGAATTGACAGAGAGAACTTATAAAAGCGTCTCATGTACGTTTAGAACATTAAACATACATGTTTTTATTACAAAACAGAAACAACAGTTCCTTTCAAACATCAATAAAGATGCCAAATAACTTCAAAAATTATACCAAATGTAGCGAACCGCTGAATTTTTAGTAGTATGAAATAATTTTATATAAATTGTATTTATTTATATTAAATGAAAATCTTAAAATGTTTTGTTTATTTTTCTTGTGAGTTGCTTAGAGCAAAAGAACATATTGTAGTTTAAATTTGACCAATATATAAGCAGATAAACCCCTGCATAGTTTAAAAAAAAATAATAATGTACTGTACTGTAATGTACTATAGTCTGCGCCTAAGTGCTAGTCAAGAAGTTTATAGATAAAAGTAGAGGCAACACTCTTAATACCTAAGTGAAACCAACTGTGGGCAGACGCTCTCTTTCTGAATGCATACATAAGAACGAGACAGTGATATGTGTTTTCTTTATCTTAAGTATGTATTCAGAAAGAGAGTGTCTGCCCACAGTTGGTTTCACTTAGGCATTTAGAATGTTACCTCCACTTTTATCTATAAACTTCTTGGTGCTAGTCACCGCAGTGGTGGTGGTGAGGTGATGCGAGAGCTCATTGATACGTCAACTTGTGACAAGCATCACCCCTCCCGCACCGCTCACATACCTCAGGCGGCGACAATTGCGCGATCACTATAGTTAAAAAAAAATTGCTGTGATTGGTTGATTGAACTAGCAACAACCAATCAGCAACGTACACGCGCTAACGCAATTTGTTACATACGTTTTTAATGGAGAATCAAGAGGTAAAGTTTGAAAAAAGAAGTTAATTGGGTAAATGACACTATAAACCATTAATTCCTTAACGCGGCGTCTTACGTAGGCGATTTAAAGCGAACGCGAAGCGGCGCGATACGGCGCGAAAACAACAAACAGTCGAAACCTATTGAAGTTTCCTACGTTGTCAAATAAACGTTGGGTGCGGTGCGGTGCGGTGCGGCGCGGCGCGAAGCGAAGCGAACGCGATCAGTTGGCTTGACATTTTAGCGTGAAACGGGTGCGGTGCCGTGGTTTCTTTTCAACCGACTTCAAAAAGAAGGAGGTTCTCAATTCGTCTGTTTTTTTTTTTTTTTTTTTGTATATTTGTTACGCGATTTCTCCGGCAAATGTAAAGCGATTTTGAAAATTCTTTTTTTGATGGATAGGGTATGCCCCAAGGGTAATATATAATTTATATTAAAACCCCGATAAAATTTATATGGGACCATATAAATTTTATCGAAATTGATTTAGCACTTTTTGTAAAAATCGACAGAAAGCAAAAAAATATACATGGATGATGTTGTAATGTTCTCACCTTGTACTTTCGATCTCTGTTTTGACTGTGATGCCATTTCTTAATGGATACGGATGATCAGGAAGTACTAAAAAGCGAAGAATAAAAAAGCTTTTTTACAAAAAAGCCTTCAAAAACCAAAAAGTGAAAAATAACTAACATAACACTTTTTGGTTTTTGAAGGCGGTTGTCTTTTTTGTAAAAAAGCTTTTTTTGATAATAATGTGGAAAGTAGAAATTTTAATATAATTCTATACAAGAAGTTCCTATAAATTATGGAATAAAGGGAACAAAAATGATCACAACCGGTTATTATCGTATCATGACATTACATAGCTCACTGAACGAAGGCGAGCGGCGGGCGGTTCGCGCCGCTTCGCGTTGAATTCGCCTGTCACCGGATCAGATCGCTTCGCAATCGCGTTCGCTTTGAACGGCCTACGTAAGACGCCGCGTTACAAAACTTGTCTAAAAAACACCTAATTAATTTAACCCTGAAAACCTGATCAATTTTCAATTAAATGTAAAATTAGAATTTTAGTACCTTTGAAATCAATAATTAGTTAGTCAATTGAGTTGCCAAACAAGTGACGTCATAAGTACAAATTCTCATACAAAATATACGTTTTGACAGCTCATTAAAAGTATATCAATAAATTGGTGGTGTCATCTATTCTATTGCAGTAATTAGCTTATCAGAAAAATAAATAAGTTATGAAAGTGAATCCTGCATTAAAGTAAGAAATAAGAGTACCTATATGTTTAATAACACAATCGTTGTTCCTATATTTTTCCCATCCCTGTACCATTATACTACAACATAATACGACTAGAAAAGGCTAAAAATTGTGGTTGCATGGTACTATCCACAATCGTTGTTCCTATATTTTTCCCATCCCTGTACCATTATACTACAACATAATACGACTAGAAAAGGCTAAAAATTGTGGTTGCATGGTACTATCCCTCAATTGGTGCGATGTGGATGGATATTTATACGAAATTAAACCTTAGGTGAGTGACACAAGTTCGGATACTGTGTGGCACAGGTAGGAAAGGCAAAGAACATTTTATTTTTCCTTTTTTATATTTTTTGTTTGATATTTTTTTTTTTGTAAATGTCTGTTGCCAGTGTGTCACACCCTTCCCGACTTGTGTCACATGTTATGTAGAAATAAGTTTGGCTATGGCTTTTATACTTTATGGCTTTTTAAATTATCTATGTTTTGATTTTCTTTCTCATATTGGTTATGGTATAACAGGGAACATGGACTGCATATAAACTGTTGTGTTGTCATTATTATATTTAGTTTTTGTGGTTAGGGAAACGTCCAATCGGATTTATTTTAAAAACATGACTGTCATTCATGTGTCTATTATGTATTTGTTACAGGTAAAACTCTTAACCAGTCAATACTACTTTTGACTACAAAAATCAATCAATAGTACTTTTGGTTTAAATTTATCTTAATATTGTATTTGTGTATGTATATCAGCTGTCTGACACCCATAGTACAGGGTCTCCCTAGTTTGGGGTCAGATGGCCGTGTGTAAAAATGTCCCCCCATATTATTATTATTATATTTACAAACCCATTAGGTTGGTAGGTAGCTTTTTTGCGACCCTGGCGTTCCATATTTTTTTTTTTACGCAATCTTGTTTTATCTTAATATGGGTTTCGACTGCAGCCAGTCAAAAGTAGTTTTGCCTAGTTAGACTTTAAATCGTATAACTAAATACCTAACCACGAAAATCGAGAAGTAAATAATAATAAAAATGGTGTCTTCAAGAACAAAAGTATTGCATTTTCATCTCTTCGCCCGAGTGCTATCCAAATTATATTATGTAAACTTTTATATAAAAGTATCAAATGCGTTTCCAGGTGACAACAAGCCTATCTGGCAGGTGGCTGAGGAGCGCGAGGAGAACAAACACCTGCAGAAGGAGAACGCTCCTTATGGAGAGTACGGCGGGTGGCATAAGGCTGCCAAGGTAAGTAATTTTGTTGGCATATCAATTAAGTTGACGTAACAAACATTCATCCAACCTCAATTATTAGTAGGATTATATTTAAGCAAAAACTAACAACAAACCGCGAACGCGTGTATTCAAATTACAAACGTCACCCCCCACCCCCCCCCCCACCCCTTTGTTTGTTAGGGTCGCTCTACACGTAAGCCGGTCGGCACGTTCAACATTTGATAACGTTGTATTTAAAATACTTAGAAGCCAGAAAGTCTGACAACCTGGGAGCCAGAAAGTCTGGGTTGTGGAGGTCAGACAGGCAGTCGCTCCATGCAAAACACTGGTATTCAGCTGCATCCGGGTAGGTTATCCGTCATCCGCACGGCCATAAAGAGCTCGTCCCAGACTGGACACTCTCCCACCTTTTGTATGAAACGAATTCCCATGAACCTATACTACCTTGTACCCTAATAATAACATCATTTTCTTTTCGCAGGTTGATTCCCCAACAGTGACAACTACTCTGAAGAACCTGGGTGCTCTCTATCGGCGTCAGGGCAAGTACGAAGCTGCCGAGACGTTGGAAGACTGCGCGCTTCGTAGCCGAAAGGAGGTAAATAGCACTGATGTTAAAGAAAAATAAAACAATTGGATTATATGTACTTACAAACATGTCGCATACTTGATGAAGTATATCTTAGCTAATATAAATAGATATTTGGATTTAAAATTAATTGTTTATTATAGTAAGTTTTATTTTATATGAGAACCCATAAGTTTCTCTTTGGATTTACTTCAAACACTTTTATCACAAAGTACAGTTCGATTCATAGCATTAATCATCAACGAGGTCCCAAAATATGGTTCCAATGGCAGCTTATATTTCTCGTCGTTCAAAAATGAACTTAGTGTTTATGTGCTCCTAGTCGAAATTTATTTAGTATTAAGGCTCTACCCCACAGGTGCGTTATTATCGGCCAATAATATCGGTTGCGTTATTGCAATATTTGTTTTTAGTACATTTTGTACTGGGACAGCTACGAAGTTACACATTGCTGCGATAATATCGACGCAGTAGGAGAAATCCGGACGCATTATCGCAAAAACGCATCCGGTATTATCGACCGCTAATAACGCGCCCGTGTGTGAAGGCCTCTATGTAGGCGACATATTTATTTATTGAGCTAAGATGGGTATTGAATTGTAACTACTACACGTGTGTGACTTTCACCGTATGACACGAATTGGTTTGAATAATGCTAACACAGTTTTCTTACACTGCAGTGGAAATTGTTGCACTAATTTTAGAAAGATTTTAACTTCCAACACTTTGTATTCCAAAGCTAACGTACTTTTTTACATTTATATCGTATTTAATATATTATTATTTTCTATTTCACTGTTTAAATATGCTTAAAAACACCCACACAATCTATATTTATACTATATCTAAATACATAACGGACTCACTCACTATGTCTGGATATTATAGACAATATTTGGACAATGTTGATATTGTTCTAATAAAGTTGCCTTTATCCGGACAATTGAAGAATTATACGGGCAATGTGGTAGCTTATTTTGTCCGTAAGGGCGAAATACATAGTTGGGTCCTTACATTCGGATCGGTAAATTCGGTTCGGGCCTTAAATATATTATTATTAAAGTTTGTATTGGAAATGCCAAACAGGATATGTCGACCCGACTATGTATATTATATAGTGAGTCTAATATCAAATTATATATTTACAACATATTCGAGCACAATTTAACGTACAAATAATTAATTTTGCACGCTGCCTAGCACGTTCAGCAAGTAAGTCACAAACAAAAAGCTAATTAACATGTATTGCTTAAAATGTTACGATTTTACAGGTGGCTGATAATTGGCGATGATTTTTGTTTTCAAAATTATTAAATAAGTTATTAAAAAAGTTTAGTAATGAACTTAGGGATTAATTTTCTATAATGAACTATTATATTTTTATGAATGAAATCTGAACATATTTAAACAAAAAATCTCCAAAAAGCAATCAACTTTTGTATACTTCTTGTATCAATCAATAGTCACAGAGTTTTTATTCTGTAAAAACTTTAGCTATATGTTTAAGAACTCGCCTCATACGCGAAAGCTAAAGTCACATAAACAAATTCTCTCCGTAACATATACCTCCCATATTGATAGACTACCAATACCATAGATAAAAAATCCATCTTAAACTTTAAAAATACCTATCAAACGCCTTCAAGCTCAACTCTAGCTAATAAAATGGTCACGTATAGGCTTTGGACATCGTGAAGCAGTCGCGAGCCCGTACCGGGCGACACGGCAGCCGCGAGACCATGGAGCCGCATCAGGACCATCACGTGGAAGAGGTCAGCGGATGAGCCGTCTGTGTGCAGGCTTGATAGGAACGGTGGCTTGTTTTCGTATAAGGAGGGGGAAGTGGGAAGATTGGAGGAATTTGCACTTAGAAATTGATATGAATGCTTGTCCTTTCATTTCGTGAGGGTTAACCCCCAGTTTCTGGTAGCTTAGTGTATTGTCCAGCGTAGATGTTGATGCGTTTGCAAAGCGTCGGTTCGACACGAGAATCTGATCAATGACTATTACCAGGTTAACTGAAATTTGATTCATAGGTAGTTGGTATTTTTGGTTAAACAATGCATCATCTACTGTTTAAATTCATATAAGCTTAGAGTCGCTATACACATATTCGGGTCGGCACATTCGGTTCGGCATTCTAAGTATAAGCTTTGATAAAAGTCTTTTGAAAATTAATCGAATGTGCCGAACCGAATTTACCGACCCGCTTATGTGTATGGCGACTTTAATACATAATATTATAGCACTGATCAGAAACTTGAATAAGCTTACAGAAACCGGGGTGGATATTCTTCAGCGATTATAGCACTTATAGAGAATTATTACTTTTTTGAATTATTTTAAGCATGACAACAAAATAGGTTAGGAAATCAAGCCACCCCACAGCTAAATTGGTTGGGTTATTAAAGCACTGGGTTGCCAATGTCGTAATTCGTCCCGCACATCATTTTAAACCACATTGTGATTGGAGCTTGAACGTCGCATGTCCTGTAAAATGTCACGTAGTGTGCACCGGTGTTAGAACGAGATGCGATACTCAACCAGGGTAGGCATGGTTGGGCCAGTACGTGTTGTTGATGTCGATAATTTTTGTTGGTACTCCTTATAAGAGACTTGGTTTTTTTATAAGCTAAAGCGGTTTTGGATTCCATAGTTTTCATCAAAATTATCTGCCTAGCCGTTTCCCAACTGCGTTCGAGTCGATTTTCAGTCTGACCAGATGCAGCTATACTACACTCATCATCATCATGTCAACCTTTAGACGCCCACTGCTGGGCATAGGTCTCTCCCAAAAGGGCTCAGCCGTAATTGCCATGCATGGCCGATGCATGTTGGCGATCGCAGTAACTGTTATGGTACTCAGAAGGACGCTGCTACCCATCCCCTGGTCATCCTTCTGTCGCCTTCTACGACACCCAGGGGTAGCTGCTGGTGTCTATCTACCCAATCTAAAAGAGTTCATCTCATAATAATCCAAATCAATACAAATAAGGCTCTATTTCCCTTGTCAACCAGTCTCTGCAGTACCTATTTGCAAGTAATTTAAATAAAATTTGAAAAAGGTTGAGTATTACTGCAGAACTCGTACATACCGTGTACAACTCTATAAATATCACATTAAAAAACGGCTAAGACTGTTCGCGTGATCGTTCCCTTAAATTTATTCCGTTCGCCTGTTTTTTTTTTTCTTTCCTTTCCCATTTTTGTTTTGCGGTGCTGTATCTGTTATGTGGGTACTATTTATCTTAAATATTTTATTTTATCATAAGATAAGCTGACGGAACTTATGTCAAATTACGTTTTTGAGAGCTCTCAAAATAATAACCAATGTTTTGCAGATAGTAATAAGAATCGCAATTACCGGTGCTCATTCGTAAATTAGGGCTCTATCTAAACTATGACCGTCTCATTATAAAACAAATTCTTAAATACAAGCTGAACCTTCGACCTAATTATTGTGTTAAGATCTTTAGAGCAGTCGAAATAAAGTTTTAAATACAATAACTGTTTCCAATGATTCGAAGTCGTTTTGTCGGAAGATTTAGGACTTTGCTAGCGGTTCTGACACATTAATATAGAAGCGTATGTTTTAGTAGGATCTCAACTTAGCATTATATTCACAGCCACCGTACTTTCACTCAGGGTCCATAACATAGGTGTGCTAAGACCTCATTGGGCAGCGTTGCAAACGTTATCTTTGCTTTTTGTGCTCATTTCACTTTCATACATTTATATGTTATGTTTGTATGTGGTGTCTTTTTTGTTTATTTTTATTTAATTTATGTTTTTTTTTTTTTGTTTTCTGTCTATAATACAATTATAAATATAATTGTTGGCTATGAGAGTTAGTTTTATAGCTACTCAAATGCTACTGCGTGAGGTAGTCCGCAATGTCGAAATGTCCAACGCGGGACGCCATGACGCAACATTTGACGCGCGCTTGAAATTTAGTTTTGCTGAAATGAACTAACCCAGAACCTCTCATTAATTAATTATGCCAAAGTAGTTGACACCAATTAACATATGAGCTGTCAAATTGCGATTCCCCATAGATTTTGTATCGCAATTTGTACTTATGACGTCACTAGAAAGACTACTTATTAATTTCAAAGCAACTAAAAAATCTGAATGGACAGTAAATTGAATATTAATGGTGTTCTCAGGGCTAAAATTAACAGTTTTTTTTAGTGAACACCTGTTTTGGAATTTTTGTTTGATGGTGTCGTCTAGCAAATTCAATATGCCAAAATGAATGTCCCAACTTAAGCTTAGAACAGATTTTAAATGAATTAGCGTTAAATATCGAAAATCATGATAAACACTTAAAAAAAAAAAAATGGAATTTTAACGTGTGTTGGTTCATTTTTGGCAAGACTAATCCTAATTATGACTACAGCTAAATTAAATAGATTTTTATTATTTATTTCAGTTTTATGTTTCATATCACACTATTTTCGGTTGTTTCCCAACAGTGGTGTTGTTCGCCTAAAATATGAACCTAATTTTTTTTTATACAAATTTAATGTATGGATCTCGCCATGATTCTTTGTGTAATTGTCAATCGTTAATTACCGCACAATATTCACATACTTTCTTAGGGCAATTTTCACCAATGAATCTGAACGCTATGAGTACATTAAACCGCGTTCAACCATCAATGTCGTCATTGTACTATAAAAATGGTACTTGAAAGCTGTTTAATCTTTTGATCGCCACAGTCATTTATAGATGACAAACCAAAATGTCGCCAACACGCTACGGTCACGAGTACATGACAGACTTCGATACGTACTCCATAGAGTATGTAACTTAGCTTAGCATAGAGACCTACCCTCCATTTTGGAACGAGCAACTAGCTTCATTTTTCTGACTAACTAACTGACTCTTTGACAATTCAAAAGTAGCAGAGGTCACGTTTTTGCTTTTTTCACGTGAGGCTCTTTTAATTTAAGCGTTTAGTGTAGGACTACTGCGGTACTAGAGCAGTCCGTTGTCTTTTTTCATACAGTTAATACCGTGAAGTTTACAGAGATACTATACCTATGTGAAATGACAGTTTTTGGAAAGAATATTTTGTACAAGACATAAGGACACTTGACTGAACGGACTGGACTGTACCGTCCTACAGTCTTGTTCACAGTACGGCTGTTAAACAGTGCTCGCGACGTGTTAAATGTATGAGAAAAGACAACCGACCGAGGGCAGTCAGACGAACGGACTGCTCTAGTGCTGCAGCAGTCCGGCTACGCAAAAATTGAAAGAGCTCTAAAAGTGCTAATAGCATTCAGTTTCATTATTTAATTTCGTCCTTGCTTAGTTATTAAAGCACATTGTTGAGGGAACACCTAACAAGTAAAGTCCAACCACGGAACAGGAAAAACAAGTTTTTTTTTATTTATTTAATTTTATCTTACAAAGTTGTATCTCGCCAAACTTAGCAGTTTGATGGCGACAAACATCAAATTCAACTTAGACGAAATAACTCATTTGTTGTTCAAACAAAATTAAGAGTTATTACAACTGACGTAGGTTGATTATTATTTTACACATTTTCCGCATAATTGTGACACTCGGGATAGCTGCGTTGGCACTTTCACTTGTTTTTCCTATTCCGTGAGTCCTACTTAGTTATCTGTAAAATGAGTAGTAACGCTGTTTAAACAAAACACGAACTTACGTGTATGTCTTTTAAGTATTCGTTCCAAAAACTGCCATTTCACAGATGAATTGGGATCTCTATACCACCGTTTATTTCTCCCGCTTCTTACACATCACCCATTTATTTTTTTATTTGCACATTTTATTTTTTGTTGTTTGTTTCCGTTATAGGGCGCGAACCAAGCGAGCGAACCACGCATGAACCTAAAGTCAAAGCTGTTCAATGCGCTAGGCATCAACACTGGCAGCAATCCGCCTCACCAGTAGCCACGTAGTGTACACTAGGGTTTAAGTTGTCACTCGCTTTACGCACTTGGTCCTTTTAGACTAATTATGACATGTAGGCAATGGCTTTGAAACAAGCTAGCGAACCTAAAGCTTGCTGTATGCGTAGTTAGAACAACACTTGTGTTATTATAAATGAGATTACTAGCTTAATTTCAGAATACCAGCAGTGTAAGTTCTGTATAAATGATATTATTGCAGTGTTTTACACAGGCAACATTTTTTTACACTTTATTTAAGTAATACAAGAAATTAATATATATTCTGGCTTATTATGGTGACAAAACCATTGCTTACATTTCGTACTCGACTAATGTCCGCTCACTATGATTGAGGATCACGTGCGTTCCACACTTAATTCGCCGCCATTTTGAATTTCTTGGTCAACAAACATAATGCAATTTTTATTTCGCATGATAGCATTTTATCACAACAAATTCAAAATGGTCGTGTAGTAGCTTAGTATTATTTATTAGCATGCGATATAATTCTAGTAATAATAAAAGTTTTTAAAATGGAAAAAGAAATAAAAAAATATAAATTACAAATGAAAACGTGTGATAGGAGCATGCCAGTGAGCCGTCCTACTGTAGTATACAATATTTTGTTTATAAATAAATATGAAGTATCAAGACGGTGTATGTATGCTGTTTTATATGATGACACTTAGTCATTTGTTGCTGAAATGCATTTTATATAACCTAGTCTTTTGATATCATTGGGTTCTGTTCTAGAATTGAAAGTATTAAATCATTATCTTGTATGTACAGATATTTCAATTTTATAGGTGCATTTTCTTCACATTTGTGCTAAATCCACTATTTTACTAGAAATCATTGTCTAGCAAGAACCCAATATATATCAACACGGCGACGTTTTGATTATATAAAATGTATACAAATTTTGAGAATTTATAAGCTGAATTTTGCATTTATAATCATTGAAATATTTATAAATATGATCATTACAATAATTTTTATTTTATTAATAATTAATTTGCGCATGTTTAAACAACGATTTTATTCGCTTACAATTATCAATTTTTAATTTACTGATTGTATTTTTAATCTATGTTTGTTCTTTGTTACGAAGAATGCATGAATGTGAATTTTATTATTGTGAACGTGTTTAGCTTTACTCAACCTAGGCAAAAATGCAGTCTTAGATTATTTTAGTTTTAATCATTGATTAAAACTTGTAACAACAAAACAAGTTGTAATACGTGTTTAATTTTAAGTCCAAACACATGCCGGTTACTTGTGAAAGAGTATGCAAGGTACTTGCAATTATTGAAGTGGAGTTCGCTATCCACATAAGCGGTTCGGCACATTCGGTTCGGCATTCAAAAGTTGTATTGGTGCCGAACCGAATAGCATAGACCCTTACAGATGTTCTATCTCACGAAGTCAACTCAGTCTCTGTTGTAGTTGTGACGTGCCCGTATATGCGTATTTGTGTACGGGTGTGCTTTGCGGTCAAGAGTGAGCGCTCCTGATCTTACGCACACTAAAACAATTTGCATGTGCATGCACAACTACAAACGAGGCCAAACAGACTTCGTTAAATAGAATATTTATCTATACTGGCATGTTTATTCTTGGCTTCAAAAACATGCAACTTTATAAATCGCTCTAGTGTTTGTGAAAGTCAATGTTATCGACATTTTCTTTCACTACAAGTTGTACGGTTGAGTACAGTATAGCTGTTTTATCTGTTTTACCAGTAGTAATGTCTTATCATTATCATCAGTAATTTTATGCTTAACTTTCATTCCAGTGTTAGCGTATATCGATCTAAGCTTTATGTGAGAGTAGGTGATAAATATTATTATATAGTATTTTTATATACACTGAATTTCTTTGAAACTATGGGGGTGCTCGAAATGTGGATTTTTTCTATATACATTAGATTACAATATCGGCATAACTTTAACAGTTTTTTTTTAAAGAATCTCCCTTTAACATCCGTTACGTCACAGCAATGAGAATTATTTTTTTATTGTTTCGATATCTACGTCGAATGGTAATTATGAAAATTGTTAATAAATATAATTTATGTAACATTATTTTTGGTTTTATTTATTTTTATTTCGGATGAAGGTGAGTCTACAGTGTTATGCAATTTATAGCCCACGAAGCAAACAAGACGCATGACAAACAAACGAACAGATACACGAACACAATGTTTTAAACGGCTTTCGCTGTTAGAGTAGATGCATGTTGGCATCTCATTCACTAAATTAATGTTTTGTAAATTTCATAATCACTACTATCCTACATATTAGTTACACTTTTCTGTCATTGTAGAGTTTTATTTATCTGTGGTAATATTCCGCCATTCCCGTTTTAATGTTCCTGGCAAAGGTACATATTTCAGTCAGCCTACTTATGAAACTTCTACGTACTCTTATTTGAAAATTTCCTTTTGAAGTCATAAATTCTTATCTCAAAATTCGTAAAGACTGGCTTTCATTCAGACCTTACTATTGACCATCAAATCTTTTTTATATTATTTTGAACAAAATGGAGTGTAAATTGCATAACACGGGGGCAGGATTGTGGCGCGGTGTCTCGGAGCGCGAGTTTCTCGAAACTTCGCGAGTCGTTGAGGCGCTCGTCAGTGCGACTGTTCAATCGGCTCGCGGGCCGCCACTCCGCCCACCTGCCAACCGACGTAGACTTCACTGACCCTGAAAGGTAACCACGCCACATTGCAGTCAGCATGATGAGAACTACTCCAGTATAATGGTCGTTATACACAATCGGGTCGGCACATTCGGTTCGGCAAGTTCTCAATGCTTGTATTGATATCGTTGTATGGAAATTGGAAAATGCTGAACCGAATTTGCCGAACCTATTATGTGTATAGCGACCTTTACACATCATATCACCGAGAAATAGGATACACAAAAACTAGCAGAAGAAAAAGTAAAATAAGTTCAGTGATGGAATTTTTATGCCAGTATTGTGATAAATTAAACTGTGTAAAATAAGGTTTTCGCAAAATAAGCCAATATCTGCTTGCTATTGCATACCTATGCTTATATAAATTGGGCTTGTTAATGTCTGGTGTATGGTATTTCTATTCAACAAAATGCAGAATAAAGCAGTTTAAATAAAATATCTTGTATCAGGTAAATAAGATTTATTACTATTTAAATCAATTGCACATTCCTGTGTGTTGCACTAATCTTGTCAATCATTTGCAAACACTGAGTAATGTAAAACACATTCATTCATGAACAAGTATTGTATCGAAACAGCTATACCAACAATACATTTGCACTAAAATTCCACTTTTAATTGAAAACCTACCTACCTACATGTTGCCTGCATATGTTGCTCTTTTCTTATTTTTTAATTTATAGCGTGTCCAGATTTAATTTCAGAACCCGTTTTCTGTTTTCCAGATAGGTATAATTTAATTTAAGAGCAATCAACAATTAATGATTCAATAAATTGTTATAATTAGAATTAAATTTCAGTATCAATTTTCAGTTTTAATTATCACACCAGAATCAGCTGCCGTATTTCGTATTTAATTTTATTTGACGGACGGAACACTGACGCCATCTTTTTTCCTATAGCATGAAGCGCGCAAGCTCCCTGTCCGCGCTCAGTAACTCGAACCCGGCCAGCCCGCGACATTCACAGCAGCGGTAGCTGACAGCAGCCGCCAGAACGAAGATCATCATCAGATACACCACTGTCACATTCATCAGGCTACTGGCATTACAGTCATGACCTTTGGCTAGTCAAAACTATGGCTGCTTAAAAAAATGGTGCGAGTTCCACGCTCTATGGTCAAAAAAAAGAATATTGCAATGCAAGTCAGATGTTGATGTTGCTATATAAAAAAAATGATAATCGTATTATATCGATTTCGTACAAAGATCTTATGGAGCGGTAACAATGTAATATCAGAATTTGATGACAAGGAATTTTAATTACATAGGATTAAGACTTGATATTCTTCACACGTTTAATTCTTGCTTCTTTATATGTTTTGCAAATAATCTGCTGTTTAATTAGGTGTAGGTAGGTAGGTATACCTACATGTTACATGTTACATATCCACATTTTATTTTCATTTGTCAAGCTATTAGTACCTATCTACTGATTGCGTTAGGTACCTAAACACACTATTCAGAAGAGCAGTAGTAGAAAGTGTGATATAGAAATTACACATTTGCACTAAAAAAAATGTTTTTCTTATTGTTTCTTCAAACCAGTCTTGCTAAAATTACGGTAGGGCACTACGAATGCCAGCTCATAGTAAGTGAACTAATCTAATTGAAAACAACAACAGACATGGCATAACGATTAAATTCTACTGTTTAATATGTACCAATCAATCAATGAAAATCTAAACCAAAAAAACAGAACATAATCTGGGTAGGCACGAGTGAACTGGTTCATCCTAGGCAAGCGTGCTCCAACATAGGCCGCATCATCACTTAAGATAAGGCGAGTTGCGAAAAAACTCAAGCCTATAAGACCCTATGGTCTCATAATATATGTATAGGTTTAAAGAGGCCAATCTTTTTATAAAAAAAGAACAGGATTTTGTGATTTGATTGGCCTCTACCTAAATCGTATGGCATCAAACATAACGTGGAGGCTATTGTCCTCAAAGGGTTGCAAGAGGTGTACTGTCAGTGATAGAAACAATTCGCTTCAGATTTTTGAATCTTAAGAACCTTTCGATCGCTACTTCAGAAGAGTAAATACGTGCCCTCGGCGCCATGCCAAGTTACATACTCTATGGAATTACGTATAGAAGTCTGTCATGTAGTCGTGACCGTGGCGTGCTGGGCTCATTTTGGTTTGTCATCTATACGTGACTCTGGCGGTCAAAAGGAAGCTGACAAAATTTTACGCTTGGCTGCTGAAATACTGAAAAACAGCGCATCATAGGTATTATTTCGTGTCAAAAATAATAGCGTTATCGACATTGGTCGTTGTTTGTACACCCACACATCACCAGTTATGTTTAAAATGCCCTATGCAGTAGGGAGGCCGAGCCTTTTGACTTTACAAATTGCAGATAGAAAATACATCATTTTATTTAGTTTAATTAAAAAAATATGGAACTAACGAAGACTAATTAACAATTGAATTTGTTGCAACGGTATAAATCGTATCTTAACTTAGTTATAAAAAATATCTAAAACCAAAAAACAACTGTGGCTATGTGCAATACTGCAATCACTAGAGTGGCTTTATTACTAGAACCTGTACCTACTTAGTAAGTTAAGCATAATTTTTATAAAAAGCATGAATTTGGCGGGAACTGTCTATGACCTGTAGGAAGAGGAACGGATATGAAAAGTGAAAGAAAATACACATGATAGTACTGAGTATTAATTAATTAGGGCCTGCCCCTATTGGCAGCACGGCACGGCAAGGAATTTTATGTAACGCAGTATAATACACCCAGCACGTGTAGCATGACCGAGCTATGTCTACGGAAGAATAGACACACTGACAGCAAGAATAGACAAGTCAGTACAGTTTGTCCATTCTTCCGTAGACATAGCGTGGTCATGCTACGCGTGCTGAAGTCATGTTTTTATAGTTGAAATTTCAATGATAATCGTTGTACAAAATCAAATAATGTTGTACAATATCGTGTCAGTACGGGTTTAAAATTGAATAAAATTGAAATATCAACTTTAATGTCACGACGTTAACCTTTTGACCGCCACGTCAAAGAAGCAAAAACGTGCCCTCGGCGCCACGCTAGGAATACTATCTTTCATACCTATTCCCATAATTAGTATTAGATTTTGTTATCTTATGTTAATATAGATGAAATATAAAGAAAGAAGTTAACTAATATAAATAAGGAAGAGTCAAGGAATTTTAGAAAAGGAAATAAAAAAAAACAATATTATTTTATGAGCTTTGTTCACGTATAAAAGTCTGTAATGTAGTTGTGACCGTGGCGTGCTAGGTACATTTTGGATTGTCATCTAAACATGACTGTGGCGGAAAAGGTTCAAGGATATTAAGTAATATGTTTCGTCACATAAAAATCCCTTAGCGTGCCGTGTCGCCAGTCGGCCCAGGCCCCTAGTATTCTATTTCAAGCAAGGTGTCTATTAAGCTTTATTTTATCCCATGCTTTTGTTGTCGCATTTTGAAAATAATGTAACCATGTATTTATAATTGTAAAGTTTCTGTCGGATTGAATAGAAAACTGTTCATAGCAATAAGACACTTTTTAATTTAAACAGTTAACTAATTAACTAGGTACTTATTTGAAAGTAATTGTGCTTTTATTTACTTAATTGTCTAATATAAGTAAAAAGTATCTATTTTGACCGGATGTTGTGTTGCATTTCAAACGCATAAATATTATGTACCTACTGTGTGATACAAGGCCTATTCGCAAGGTTTAGTGATGGTGCGAAAATTCGTTATTTTGGAGAAACGGATTTAAAAAACCTTATCATCTTCCATAAAAAATATATCCGGCAGTAACTTATAAACTTTATTTTTATAAGCAATGTCTTCGGCTCTGTGTATTGGTAATCTTTGTGATAAACTTGCAACTGCAAGGAGGGGTGGAGGGGGAGCTTGTGTAACTTATTTACTAAATATTTTTATTGATATCGGACTTGTGTTGGCGCGACAATTGATTTTAAATAAAAAATCATGTTGACAAGTATTTTTTTGTTTCATTACAAAAATCCCTAACTACCCTAATGGCACCAATAAATGAACGATTAAACGTATTTGACAACTTTGAGGAGCTGTATCTCAGTTATCTCATGATAGAGATGCTCGCTGATTTTTTTAATGATTCCATATATTCTCAAGAAACGATCGATAAAAAAATAACTTCCTAAATATACAACTTTCTTCTTAAAAATTGTGAATATCCCCTAAAGTTTGTTCAGCCCTAAATCCTCTTATCTGTAAAATCTTCAGGAGATTCGCGTCAATTGTTTAACTATTGTGTCTGCTAATTAGACAGTTAAGCTCATAATGAACATTTTATACCCAATAGTTGAACTAACATTTGGAATGAATAGTATTAGAAATAAAACATGTGGTAAGTTTTGATAAATATGCTTTTAATTATTGATCTATAAAAATTCGTCATGACAGAAAACATTTTTATTGTAATTTGCCTATACCTACATTAATTAGTATTTGCAAAAAAAAAGAAAGGGTAAAATTCACTTCAGCGTTCAGCTTAAAGTACGATAAGGTAAACGCACCGGTAATGGACAAGGAACCAGTAATGGACGAAAAAAAACAAATCTTGCACAATAAGGCCAGGAATGAGTTTTTATATGTTAGCAATACTTTACCATAGACAGAAGTCATCTAGATGTCAATGTTTGATGTTTTATTCATTTCCGGTCTTTTTAATTCAATATGTCGTGAAGTAGGTGCTCATGGTATTGAAAAATTGTACTAGCGGCTGTTGTTACGGTAATTGTTAGTGAGGTAAGTAGACGATTGCTTTTGAATGTACTAGAGCTTTATGAAATACCAGAATGTGTTTTGTTGGGTTAACCATAAAATGAAGACGAAAACAGACTGTGCTGTTACTTCAGAGAGGTTATAAATCCAGCTAAGAACATAAATACAAAATTATATACATTTATTATTTTTATTTTAGAAATGGCACCTATACGCCTATACGCCTCAACAAATGGGCTTTGTTTCGAAGACGTTAAAAAGGGCATGCAAATATCCGATGCAGCAAAAACATTTAATGTATCTACCTAGAATAACTCTACATAATAAAATCACCGGGAAAAGTCCCATAGAGTGCTCAACGGGGCCTAGTACCATTTTGTCGAAAGAAGAAAAGGGGGTATCCTAGAATTTTGGATAACTGATATGGCACATAAACATAGGTATTCCGATAACGAAAGATGAATTATTAGACAGTGTACAACGTACCTATAATAGTCGACAAAACTCCTTTCAGTAACAACAGACCAGGTAAAAAATTATATTCGTCGTTTATGAAACGACACCCTACGATTGCTGAACGTACTGCTCAGAATTTGTGTACCTACAGCAATAGATAACGTTACTCAAGATGACATTGAGAGGTGGTTTTCGGTAGTAGAAGGTGATTTGAAAGATAGAGGACTGACTGAGAAACTAAAAAATCCGCGAAGGATTTTTAATATCAACTACTTGCTTAAAAGGTGATCTCCAAACCATGTATGTTATAAGCACTTTGTAATAGAAATAAAAGTTTTTTTTTTTTTTTTAAATATGAGTGCGCGTTTTGTTAAAATCCCATTCCAGGACGTGTCCTTGCTAAAAAGGGAGATAAAAATGTATATTCTTCTTCAGGCAATGAAAAAGAAAATTTAACTGGTTACTGGAAATGCGACTGGAGAACTGGCACCTACGATGGTTGTTTTTAATTATGAAAGGATACCGTCATCAATTTCAGAAACTTTTCCCAAGGACTGGGCTATTGGTCGCTCAGAAAGCGAATGGATGTGTGCAGGGACATTTAACGAATATATGACTAATGTTTTTAATCCTTGGCTGACTACCAAAAATATTGATCAGCCAATTTTATTTTTTCTGGACGGACACAAGTCTCATTTAACTTTGCATCTGTTTAATTTCTGCTCTGACAATGGTACCTATTGAAATCATAGCACTTAATCCAAATTTTACACATATTATAATACAACCAATGGATTTGGCTGTATTTAGACACCTTCGAAATCGGCATGGCGAGAAGCTGTTAAGACCTGGAAAATGCAAAATTTTGGTCAAGTTCTCAAAAAACAGCAATTTGCTCCCGTTTTGAAGACAGCAATCGAAAAAATTTCTACAGAGACTATCAAAAATGGATTTCGAGCGGGGGGGTTGTATCTATTTGGCCCAGAATACGTAGACTTCAGTAAAATAAAATCCCAAAATAGGCAGAATATTGAGTCTACGTGCCCGAGCGAATTTTTTTTTTTTTTAGTATAGGATTGAAACAACTTTGTCTAGTGACAAACTAAAGCTGTTCAAAGATTTTTATTACAAATCTTTTGCCTAATTAAGATGAATCTCTATAGGTACCTACTTGATTTGGGCGTTTGGGCCAGTAGTAGACAAACTCTCGATCATGATGTAAGAAATAAAGTATCAGCGCCCATTACCTCCGTTGAAAAATCAAATCCTTTAGCAGACATTAATAATGTAAATATCAATGATTCTCCAATAGAAAACGAAATGATTGCTGTCCTGACTCATAATACGAATGATCCCGAACCAAGCACTTCTACACAAAACAATTGTTACCTACTCCAAAGAAATTTCAGATCTCAATACCTTAAATGAGCCAATTGTAGGCCAGGGAGATTTACTAGTAATCGATAATTCTTTACCAAAATCTAATTGCAAAACACCTTTAAAGATTAATAATGCTGGCACTTCAAATTATGTTATACCATCGCCTTTCGAACGAAGCTTATTTTGGCCAGCTTTGGATGAAACCAAAAATAAGAAAATTCCTTTTACGATTACCTACAAGTCCAGCATGGAAGGCATACAACACCTAAAAAAGAAATGAAAAGAAACCCTAAGGAAGAAGAGAAAAGGAAAAAATAGAGGAAATTGAATTGCGAGCAAAAAAACAGAGCCTGGAGAAACTTGATAAGGAGAAAAAAGTGTCAAAAAAACGGTGTCCCCTTGTTTCGCAGACAGAAATTTCATAGAATTTCGTTTCCCAGAATATGTTTAACATAATATTTGGTTCTCGTATTTTTATTTCGACTATTATTGTTTCAAAGACTATTTAATTCAATGAAAAATATTTCACAGAAACACAATTCAATGAATTTTTAATCACATTTTTTTGTTTAACAAGCTTATCAAAAAGTGGAATTCTTTTTTAACGAATATTGTTTGTTTGTTGTATTTTTCCATGGAATTTATTTCAACGAAAATGTATAGATATAAATAGACAAAAACAAAATTGTTGTCTTAACAAAAAGTGGAAAATAACTTTAAAACAGAACACACGTGACTTTAGTTTCGGAAGTCGGCGGCTTGGCTGTTCTATTTGTTGTTTTGTATTGCCACTGACTTCCGAAACTAAAGTCATGTGTGTTCTGTTTTAAAGTTATTTTCCACTTTTTGGTTTTTGAAGACGGTTGTCTTTTTTGTAAAAATGCTTTTTTATTTTTCGCTTTTTAGTACTTCCTTATCATCCAAATTAATTAAGAAATGGCAACACAGTCAAAACTGTGATTGAAAGTAGGCAAGGTGAGAACATTACAACATCATACATGTATATTTTTTTGCTTTCTGTAGATTTTTTAAAAAAGTGCTGAATCAATTTCGATAAAATTTATATGGGACCACCCTTGAAGCATACCCTATCCATCAAAAAAAGAATTTTCAAAATCGCTTTACATTTGCCGGAGAAATCGCGTAACAAATATACAAAAAACAGACGAATTGAGAACTTCCTTCTTTTTGAAGTCGGTTGAAAAGTCAATATGTTGTGCTACCAAAGTAAATGACAGAAACGAATCGCTGCGAAACCGACTCCACGTAGTCTTGTCTGCCCTACCGAAGCCGAAGCTGCGGTGGTGAGCGTGAATACCATCTGCGACGATAAGCTCGCGTGGGACCGCCGGAGCCACGCAACGCCGGAGCCGCGACAGAAACTATGCCTGCTGCATGTTGCATGCTCGCTTGCATGATGCATGCTTACTTGCATGATGCATGCTTGCTTGCATGATGCATGCTTGCTTACATGCTGTATGCTTGCTTGCACATTGCATGCTTGCATGCACGCTGCATGCTTGCTTGCACGCTGCATGTTTGCTTGCACGCTGCATGCTTGCTTGCATGCTGCATACCTGCTTCTACGTTGCATGCTTGGTCGCATCCTGCGTGGTTGCTTGCACGCACGCGCAGTAAGTTTGGTTAGAACAGAGAGTCCCATTCCTGGGAATAAGTTTTATATGAAATAAAAAATATAAGGATAAAGAATATTTGATTTGTTATTCTATGATATGATAATTCTAACAATAAACTTTATGTGAAACAAAAATCAATGATTTGAAAATCTTGAAAGTAAGTATTCTGCGTATTGATTATTCGAAAGTGTCTTGTCTGAAAGATCGGAATCTGACCACGCACCATTAAGTTGTTTGACCTCTCGTCGACAGGAGCTATCTTGGGAAGTTACGTAATACTTTTATACGAAGGGCAACATTTTCCTGGTTTAATTGAAAACACAAACAAAAAAGAGTTTGAAGTAAATACCATGACTTTTTCAACAGGAAACACTACTAATGGCAAACCTGACAAAATGTGGTAGGTACCTTAGAAAAGATATCGTGGAGCACATCTCTCCGCCAATCTTGATTAACATTATAACACCCCTTCGTTTTTACGTCGGGGGTTAAAAAAAGGTTTTTACGATGTAAAAGAAATGCAAGAATATTCTATTTTTACTTCTTAACTGATAGCTTTTATAAAATATATTAATTTGTGACTTTTAAAAGAGTTTATGATTAATCAAGATAATTTTATAATGTTGATTTTTGATACTTTATCATAAATCATACACTTGCCAAAATATTTTATAGATATTATTATAGGTAGCAGCAAATCATAATGACGTCGTTCAATGGCTGCCTCCTCGACATTTTTATAGAATAAGAAAATGTACGTTAATGACTGATTAATGAAGGCTGATTAAAAATTATTAGAGTACTCGTACAACCAATATTCTTTATGTTATTTTTTTTTAATTTTTAATGTTTTTTTTGGATTGGTAGAAAAGTATAAGGGTGGTTATCTGAAATTTGATTAACTTGTGACGTAATTTAAAAAATTGGTGTTTTTAGTTAAAAATCTTAGGGCTAATTCACGTATATTTATGACTCGCCAATGAAGTTGTAGTGCAATTGCAGTTAAGTTTAAGTTTGAGTGATAAACGGTATTCTTGTACCTAATCTTTGAACTGCGCGTAGCTACGCCTGAACTGCTCGTCAACTGTACGACAACCGAACTCTACCAAACTTGCTTATGGTGTAGCCACATGAGAGAAAAAAAAAATTACTGATTATTACTCAATCGATAACATTCCAATGAATATGACGTTATTATAATATTAAAATAATACCCCAGTACAGATTTTAGTGCTTTTTCTTACGTTAAACGAATAGTAGAATACCGATCATGTTGCGTTCCAAAGCACACACCAAAGACGCGCAACAGTAGAATGCCGTTAATGCGCTCGCGTGACGCGAACTTGACGCGAGCGTGCCTGACAGCGGTAGAGAATACGAAAAGCGTTGTTTTGATCGAAACTTAACTGCAACTGCACTGCAACAGAACTTCTTTAGTTACGTGAATTAGCCTTGATCTCATTGTTAATTCTAACGTAATGTGAATGTTACAATTTTATTGTAGTTATCTACCGATATTAAAAGCTTATTAAAGGTAGAAGTTCGTATCATTATATCGCCCTAATTCAATATTCCACAGAGCTTAGAGCTTATTCATTACTGGGTGTCCATTACTGGGTTCTTGTTTATTACTGTTTTTGTTCGTTACAAAATATGGAAGAAAACAGATCTTCGCTAGGTGCCCTAGTTTTGAGATATAAAATGTGGCCAAGCTGGGGAGACTCTCTCCAGATCGGCCACCTATAAGCCCTTATATCTTTTGAACCAGTGACCGACCAATTCTGATATTTGGCGACAAAGGAGAACGGGCGGAAGTGGTCCAAATGGCGTCGGCGGATGAGACCTAGTCCATATGATAGTTCGTGAAAGTAGGATATTTTTTTACTATGGACACCATAAAATTGGCCCATGGGGAAAAAAAATATACAATCTTGAAAATGGTACTTAATGTAGATGAACAATCTAAAAACCTACCTTAATCCGGCCAAAACCTGTCTGCCGAGTACTATAGACCTACGCCCGTATACGCCTGTGGCGGGTGTATGGGCGGTGGAGTGTTGCTCCTGCGCCGCGCATATTGTTTTAATTATAATCATTATTATGACATCATTCACACATACAATTACCACTATACAAGACTACTACTACATCAGATTTACTATTCCAGACTCTCTTAGTCTACTACTAGACTTATTATTCATTAATTTACTTCATTTATTCAATCGTAATCGTTCACTGGTTAGTGAGTTATGTTATTCAACAAGCCAACAAGAACATCGTTTTGTCTCTTTATATTATTCTTACCGTTTTTTGTCGTTGACTCTATTTACTTAGGGCGGGGTTATTATTTTTACCTGAGAAAATCGTCATCCTTCTGGAGAAGACGGGGTGGTGTGCCGGACACTTATCGACTAAAACCACCACGGTGTTCCTCGACCGATCTATGGGCGGAGGTACGGGATTCGCTCGCGCATTCACCGAGCTAGGCTATGTATGCATTCCCGCTAGGCTATGTATCCGTCAATAATGTAGACGGGTCCCGTCAACCTTGGCGGTCAGAGCACCGCCGAATCTTCGAGTATGCCGCGCGCGGAACACGTCACCGGTGCCGCCTATCCGGACCTGCATCTAGACGGGTTGTGGACTGCCCCTAACTCGACCAGGCAGGACGACAACTCATGGAGGTCGGATGTCATTAAGCGTCCTCCGGCGCCTAGTGCGTCTTCTCCTGGAAGAAAGCGAGGTCGTTGCCTCCCTCTACCTCTATGCTGCCTCTTTTGCATGCATGACTTGCTCGCAAAACAAGGCGACAGCCTCCCTTGCACTCTCACTCTGGACCATCGAAAGAACGAGGGGGTATTATGGGAGCGAGAGGTCACCGACTGCTGCGGAGAGTTCACGGCGCTGCTCTGCCCAAGCTGGACACTCTGCCAGCGTGTGCTGCGCCGTGTCTTCCAGGCAATCTCCGCAGTAGTGACAACCGGGCGATTGTTTGCGGCCTATGCGACATAGACACTTCCCGAAACAGTCATATCAGGTCGATATCTGCGTCAGCCGGAACGTGAGGGCGCCCTCACCCATCCTCCATGACGGGTCTTACCACCAAAATTACGGCGTGCCCTGCGCTGGGGTTCGCAAGTCGTTCCTTCCATTTCGCCGTTAGGATCACACGAACCTCGCAACGGTAACGCGTGTACTCCCACGGCACCGGTCGTTTGCCCCGCTACCGCACCTCCCTGCTGTAGTGGTAGAATGAACCGAGCGCCCTCGCTTCAAGATACCACGGCGGAGATCCGGCAAGGAGGCTTGCTGCCTCAAAGGAGATCGTGCGGTATCCCCGAACCACTCTGACGGCCATCGCTCGCTGCGGACGGCACGGCACCGCGATATTGCGGGCCGCCAGGTTTTCCGACCATACTGGCGCCCCGTTGAGCGCTATAGCCCGCACAATCCCCATATAGAGCCTCCAGCAGGAAGCGTTGGGTTCACCTCAATTGGGCAGCAAACGGGCTAGCGCACCCGTCGCACCCATGAGTTCCATCGGCCGACGAGGGCGAGTCCTAGGTACTTCATCGTTGACTCGACGACGATACGGACGCCTCCTACCACGATTTAAGACCCCAGAGGTGGTCCACGCCGGGGCCCATGAAAAAACAGGGCCTCGGACTTGTTGAGGGCCACCTCTAGGCCCAATCGCCGGATACTTCCCACGACCTGCGCAACCCCAGCGGTTGCCAAAACCTACTGGCGAGTCTTCCGGCGCGCTACAACGAGCGTGTCGTCGACGTAACAAATGAACCGTGTCGGCACCCTAACCAATCCTCCATTACCGCCGAAGTTACGGCGTTCCCTTGTTTCAACTATACTTTATATTTTAATATTGTCAACCAAAAAGAATGGGTTATTTCATAAAATGGTGTTCATAACGTATAATCGATTTACTTGACCTTTTAACCGTTACTATATACAAAACACACAATTATTAATATAGGTATACCTCTGCCTAACCCTTCGAGGTTTACAGGCGTTATGCTATGTTGTTATGTGTGCTTTAATAAATACATGTAACATAAATAAATCTTATTTTGCTAATTAATTAAAAAATATTCAGCATATAAATAATAAACATTAATGATTATAATACCTACCTCCTTTAATAGTTATTTGTTATACAAGAGTGCAAAGTTGCTTTTTAACCGCGTGTTCATTTTTGATGACCGAGCAAGCGAAGGATTCTAAAATTGAATCACGAGCGCAGCGAGTGATTCAAAATTAGAATCCTGAGCGTTAGCGAGGGAATCAAAAGAGCACGAGGTGAAAAATCTTTGCACTCGAGTGCAACACGTAACTTTTCATTCCACCTCAGCGAGGAAATGACTAAATGCAAAAAAAAAACGTTTACAAAGTCTGAGTTTTTAACAAATTAAAAAAAAGTTGTATGATATATTCGGCACCATAGAGGTAGCAGTAAATAGGTTTAATGTTTTTTTTTTAATTCACAAACTTAGTGCACACGATGTTCTAAACTCAATTTACTTTATCCTCTAGAGAATAAAAACGGCTTTTCCACTCAGATATTGAAGATAAATTTACTTTATCCTCTAGAGAATAAAAACGGCTTTTCCACTCAGATATTGAAGATTAAAAATACTCTTTCCGAGATGGTGGGATGAAAATAATATTGGTGATTTACGTAAGTGTCAATAACTTTTTTCTCCATGTGTCGATTTATCTACGGGTTTGGTCAGTGTTATAATATTAAATTATCCAACAATTAATAAACTAGGTCTCAAAATGTCCGATCTCCTTTTGACTACTTAATTAGCGACAATTTTTTTGTGTTATCAAAATTATAATCCCTGATGGTGGCCAAGCCAGTGTCAGTCACACCTTTTGCTCTAGAAAGGCTACTCAGGCGCTATACCTACCTTGGCTACTTTTTAATTCGAAGTTTGTAAGGTAGGTAATAGGTAGGTACCTACCTACTTAGGTTTAGGTTAGTAGGTAGGTTTGGGAAATAGAATATTATGAGAGATAGAGAAATTCGTCTCTGGTTCTAAGGAACCAAATATCTAACTAGGTAGTCGATTTTCAACTTTAAGAAAAATAAGTACAAGAGGAGCTTAAGTAATCATGATTATAAAATAACTAAAAGATTCAGCATAGATTAAAAAACACTTTCGTAGCTAATGTTGAAATTATAATCGATAAAAAATATTTGTAGCGATGACCCAGATATTTCGTCACTCACAGCTATAATAAAGCAGTAGGTACAAAGAAACAAAGTAGTGTTCGAAATAAGACAACACATATCTAATGAAGTGCCGACTATAATAAATAAAGAGTGTTATGTGTTTAATTGCGTCTGCTAAACTCATCAGAACCACAGCCGTCGTATTTGGTGGTAGGGATGTGCGGAGTAAGTTTGTCACAAAGGTACATACGGTAGGTACTATATACTTTTCACTTCTCTTGCTCAAAAAGGCCGTCATTGTAGCATACCAGAGCGGGGATAAAATAGCATTTCATCCTCTAGGGGAAAAAGTTTTTTTTTTTAAATTTTGTGTGTCAAATATGACAATGAGCCTACAAAAACGAAAAAGTCTTTAGTCATAAGTAGAATAATCATGAATAAAGACTCGACTTATTACTGTTTCATAAAAAAAGAACCTCATTTTAATTTTGAAAATGGAACCTAAATCGGCGATCTCTTCTCTGTTAGAATGCATGCAATGTGTTGCGGCTACAGAAGAAACAAAAAAAAGACATTGGCGCGAAATCTTTATAATTTTTCTCTAATTGCAAATTGAATTGGTAGTGACCGTAATTCATTTTACAATAGTGAAAATGTCATCATCTAGTGAGAATGGAGACCCTAATTTACAAATAGAAGAGAAAGGAAAAGAAATAATTTTCAATCTGTTGCCATCAAGGTCACAAAGCATTTATTTAAATACTTACGAAAAGTTTATGAAGTGGAGGACAGAAAAACGAGTGGATTCTCTTACGGAAGGAGTTTTTCTTACGTATTTCGATGAACTTTTCAAAAAATATCAAAGTTCAACGCTTTGGAGCACATATTCCATGTTACGAACAACCATACAGATAAGACATAATGTAAATATAAAGAAATATGTATATTTGACGGCTTTTCTCAAGAAATTATCCACCGGCTACAAGGCCAAGAAATCCACAGTTTTCAGTTTATTTTTTGTTTTACAGGTTGCTTTAATTTTTGGGATCAGCGGTGCCTGCAGAGGGATAGAACTGGCTAACATAACAGTGGAAGATGTCGAAACTGATACCCATCTTCAAGCCATAAATCTGCCCAATACAAAGACAAATAAGGAGAGGAAATTCGTTTTAAGTGGAGAATTTCTAAACATTGTCAAAGCCTACCAAGACTTACGGTCAAGTGGAGTGGGCACGCCGAGATTTTTTCTCAACTATCAAAACGGAAAATGCACAAGGCAAGTTATAGGCAAAAATAAATTAAACAACATGCCAAAAGAGATCGGTACTTATCTAAATTTGCCTAATCCGGAACAGTACACTGGCCACTGTTTCCGAAGAACATCCGCCACTCTCTTGGCGGATTCTGGTGCAAATATAACAACGTTAAAACGCCACGGTGGATGGAGATCCGATCAAGTGGCGGAAGGCTATATCGAGAACTCCATTCAAAACAAATTAGATATCACCCAGCGTATCACAGAACGCATCAATATTCTCCCAACTAGCCCACGACCATCGACATCAAGAGATGAGTCAACTGAGCTGATTCTCTATCCAGAACATCCAAACGAGGGACCCTCCAACCTGGAACTACGTGTATCTCCCACGTTTACCCCACAGACAACTCAACATTCATCTTCACAGAGGACTGAAATTAAGTTACCGGGAAAAAACATCTCGTTAAATATCCAGAATTGTACAAATAGTACATTTAATTTTTAATAAAATAAACTACATATTTCATATTGTATTGGATTGTTTTATTTTCTCGCAATCGTAGTGAAATTAGGCACTCTAAAAGTTAGGGATAGTTTTTTCATAACGTTTTCCTACAGCCACATTTCAATTAATTTCTGTACATTTGACTTTGCAAACTTAGGTTTTATTTCATGGTACCTACCATTGGTAGAGACAACCCTAGCAATCATAACAGGACACGAAAAGAAAAAGTAGGTAGGTACCTAATTGCAAACTGTAGATACTTAATTATATTATTTTATTATACTAGGTAAACTTTAGGCCTTAAAGTTCCATAGAGGTTGGAACTCTGGGGGCCAAGTCTGCTATTTTTATAATTTCGTCATTCCAACACGATCCCATTGTCATTTTGCTAAAAGTTCGTAATCTACTAAATTCATGATGGTCGATCATTGGTCGGTCGAATTAAAAGCAATGACTGCACAATGACGTTCTAATGGTAGGTCACTGATCAAAGGAACTGTCAAAATGTTACCCGATTACCGCTTCAGTTGTCATTTTGTACAAGATTACCATTCTATATCATTTCTTTCAATGGCGTGTCAGTGGTTAACCGTTGGAAAGTCATAATGACGCCATTATATTAGTAGATTACCAAACTTGTCAAAATCAACAAGTATGAAATCAATGATAGACCTTTCTGACACTATTGTAATAGCAGACTTGAGGCCCTGGTGGGTTGAAACAAAAATTAAAATCTCTCTATCTGTAGGTCTCCTTAGCAGAGGTAGGAATAATGAAAGTCTAGGAAAGGTCCATTCAAGAATTATGTAAGCACTAAAGGGGGTATTTGCTTATTTTTTATGACCTATGGCAAAATTTAGATTCTGATTTTGATCTCATATGTCAGCCCCAAAACCCTGCTGCCTCTGAATGACAATATAGATACAGCCTGAAGTCTGAACATAAGTAGGTAATCAAAACATAATCTGCGTAGCCGTTTACCAAATATGTTGGGGTCGGCTTCCAGTCTAACTGGATGCAGCTGAATATCAGGGTTTTACATGGAGCGACTGCCTATCGGACCTCAACAACCCTGTTACTGGGTAACACGATACCACTTGGTAAGACTGGTTGTCAGAGTTTCTGGCTTCTTACTACCCATAACGACTGCCAAACATCTACGAATGACAGCCGGGACCAACAGCTTTGCGTGTTTTTCAAGGCACGGAGGGAACTCGGTATGAAATGGATGGTCACCCACCCACAGACCGACCGCAGCAAGCGTAGCCCTACCGCGCGCACCTTTGACCCATCAATCTGTCCGGCTTTTTATATCTATACACTAAAAATATCTACGTAGGCATAGCTTTGTTTACTTTCGCTGTAAATAGGAATAGGAAGGGGAACGAGAGCAAAAATCGCACTAAACTCTGCTTACGTAGAAGGTACTTAAATGGCCCCAAACGAGTTAACACCTACCACCTACTACCTACCTACCACTAACAAGTACATATCTTCTTAATCCATTTTCCCTACACCAAGTACAAACATGGTGTCCGGTTCCGCTTAACGCGTTCCAGAATTACATTCAGCATTCATCAATCAATGAAACCCAAGAAAGAATCAATAAAAATTAACGTATCAACACTAGTCAATAATTCCTTGATCCGTATTTTTATAACGAAACTAACACAACAGCGGGCGACACTGACTCAGCTCAGTAATTACCAGAGGGGCAGTAAAAAGCAACGTAAGAGTCGTCATAAGTTGCTCATCGTGGACGTACGCGCAGCTGCCAAAACATGACGCGAAGGGTGCGTGCGTGCAGAGAACAAAAAGGGACGAATGATCATTTTGTTTGTATATATACCTATGTGGTAGGTATTGCCACCTCACTTTTGTTTTAGGGAAATATAAAATGAAGGGCGTTTGATTTACCTATTTTGTCATCATCTGCTAAACTCGATATCCATGGCTAAACTAAACTTCAACCGTAAGCCGAAAGGCGCTATCTCTGAGATACGCCCTTTTAGTTTTTAAAAAGTACCATTCAATAAACAATTTCTAATGGTACTTAAAATTAAATAGACCTTTACTGTTTATAATATACATAAATGATTTACCAAAAGTAACCAAATGTCCCATGACGCTATTTGCCGATGACAGTACTGTAATTATTGAGTCCAAAAATAATAATATTTATGAACAAGATATAAATGACACCATCAAATCTTTAATCACTTGGATGAATAACAATAACTTAAAAATAAACTTAACAAAAACAAAAATAATGTACTTCAGCCAACGTATACAAACACCAAACATTGATATTAGCTACCTCGGTACCGCAATTAGCACAGTTGATAATACAAAATTTTTAGGTGTTATTATAGATAAAAATATGAATTGGAAGTCACACACTGAGCAACTCAACAAGAGAATCAGTTCTTCTGCCTATGCTCTATATAAACTTGCTTCAGTAGTCAACCACGAGACTCTCCTTACAGCATACCATGGCATCGTTGGCTCTCTTCTAAGATTTGGAATCATATTTTGGGGAAACTCTACTAACAAAGAATTAGTTTTCAAACAACAAAAAAGATGCATTAGAGCAATGTTTGGACTAGATATGATCGACAGCTGCAGACAATATTTCATTAAATATAAGATTTTAACTCTCCCGTCCTTATTTATCTATGAGGTAGCTGTTTTCGTAAAGACCAATCCCGGTCTGTTTCAGCGTCTATCAGATGTAGTTATGCGCAATCGTAGGGATAAGAATAAACTGTGTATCGTTAGAGCCAATACGACATTAATGCACCAAAGTGTCGTATGTCTGGCACCTATAATAATTAACAAAATACCAAAACTAATTAAACAATTAAACGGAAACAAATTTAAGCAACATTTGAAAAAATATTTAATTGCTAAATGTTACTATAGCCTTACAGACTTTCTGGATGATCATCCATAGTAATATAATGACATTTTGTTTTCTGTTGAAAGAAATTGTTGCTGGATTTGACTGAATTTATTTTTATGTCACTAGGTATACCTATCATAAAATAGGATAATTATATTAATTTGCATTGTTTTGTTACAGATAGATTATTTTATATACTTACTAAGTTTGTTTGTCCAATGGTACATTTGTCATTTTGTACTTTACTTTTATTTATGATAGATAGATCTATTTAGTTTTCGTCTACTCGTGTACTTTTTACTTTGTACGCCATATTCTATGGCAAAACATGTAGGCCAAGTTATATCCCAACATCTTGCACTATAAACCTGTGTATACTCATGTTTTACAAATAAAATATCTTTTATCTTTATCTCTATCTTATCTAATTTAAAACATTGGAGGCATGTCCGTCGATTTTCTCGAAACTTACTCCAAATGATATTACGCATTTTGACTTAACAGGGCAATAGTGTACTCTCTGATAATGTAGTTTTCTATAGGTGAAAGAATTGTATAATGTAAAATATAATCAAATATTTTCTCTTCATACATATACCAACTCATATATTATAGGTTTAAGACAGTTTAAGTAGGTACCTACTTAATAGGACACGATACAAATACGGCTAATCAACTAATTGGATCACATAATGAGCAGGAAATGCAAGCCACCCATGTAACCATCCCGTCCGTCTGTGCCGACCACTATGCTACCGACACTGCCGACACCGCTACCGATTTGATAACTACCCGACACATTAGAACTGCAGCTCATCCGCTATATCGACATCCATGTAGGAAACTGAAGATAGGTAGGCAACTTTCTATAGCTTTAGATTTCCATCAGAATCTACTCTAGTTATCTGCAAAATAGCAAATGCTGCTGACAATCTTCAAGGAACTTTTTTATTTATACACTTTTCCTAACTGTTTCTCTAAAGTACCACCGTATTACCAGTATTACGCTGAACATGCGAAGAAAATTATGCTGTTAATCTACTAAATAAAAATCTCGTGTGTTTGTCGAACTTTATGAAACAACGACGAAAAAAGTTATTTATGAGTTTATTTGTGTAGGTAGGCCTGAGAATAGGTCACAGGCTATTTTTTTTTATTTTAAATATAGCAAAACAACGTTTGCTGGACCAGCTTGTTATTCTATAGTTTTTATAGCAAACTCGTTTATTTTGACCAATACCACACCTCGGACACTTCATACAAAACTTGCAAAATAATTACCTATTACTACTACAAAACCAAATGACGTCTGTACACGTGCAAATGTGTGCGTGAATTTTAGTAGGGTTGAATCAGTTGGATGTCGTGGCGTACAAAATGGCGCGAAAAGTGCAGCGCTTTGCGTCGGGCGAACCGAACGACGACGGAACTACCCGAACGTTTCGAGCATTATTATGAAGTGATCTTGTCCGAGCGGTCAATTATTTATTTCTAATAAATAAAATAAATGATATTTGATTATGAATACTCGGATTTGTAATGACATAAAAGTAATATTATAATATTTATTATGTAAAGAGGTTTATTTATTCAACAATAATGGTAAATTAAGGTACCTAATTACAAAATATGGAATTCACGATCGCCCCGTACCATTACGCGGCAACGCAATAGGGCGACGCGACAAAGTTAGTGCGTAGGGTACTACTTTTCAATTCCAAGAATGAATAGAACGTGAAAGAAAGGGACATAAGTACATAACAAAGACAATAAAGAGAGAGAGCAATATTAATAGCTGGTAATGTTGGTATGTTATTATTACGGAAGTTTTAATTGTATTATTATAAAACGACGAAAACTTGGAAAATAAATGAATCATCGAGATTAAAACTAATAAATAAAACTTAAAACAAAATAAATCGCAAAATTGTGTGTTTGTGTCAGCAGTACCTACAGCGCTGCAGTTCTGACGATTTTGAGCGCCCTGGCTAAAGAGTCGGCGGTTAGCCCCTGTAAGTGCGGGGTGAGGGTGCGGTATCTGATAAAGCGCGGGGAAGGGAGTGTCCCTTCTGTACGTAGTACTATTAAGTATTCTGTGCCAATACACAGCATTGGATAAAAACTGAGACGAGAATGATAACAATCTAGAAATGCGGGCACATGTAGTTTTCTCGAAAACTATTGAACTGAACTCAATGCTGTTTTTTTTTAATTACATGGGTTAGTTAATTTAAAGAGCTATAGAAAAACACAGTTCCTATTCATTTTGTTCCTTTTTTATAGTTTTCGAGAAAACTGGTGGAACTACGAAATTTGTAACATGGTTGGCGTGGAAGGCAAAGTTTGAAGTTGCAAGATCGTAAAACAACATATAATCAATAATTATAATACAGTAATTATCGCCCCGGATAATGAGCTAGAATAAAGAGAATTGGAAAGAGCCAAATTTTATTTTATTAGAATTGAATAGACAAATTAATTACGAGTCAATGTTTGTAATCGAACTACTTACTCCGAAACGGCTTGACCGATTTTTATGTTTTTTTTTTTGGTATATAAATACCCCTAGGTGATAAGAAATCATTTATACGTAACAACGTTTGCCGGGTCTGCCGGGTCAGCTGTATTAGTAAATTTTATTGAAAATAACAAAAATAATAGTAACACCTGCCAATCAGACGTGAGTTGCAGATATGGAAAGCGCTCAATAGACTGCGCACCTCAACAGGCCGCTGCAAACTTAACCTTGCAAAATGGGGGATTATAGATCCAACCGATACCCAGAGTGAGTGCGATGTTCCTGACCAGACGATAGCCCACTTCTTGTGTCCAAAGTGTCCCTACACCTGCAGTTAAAATACCACTGTTGCCACGATAAACGTGGTTAGGTACCTACTCGACAAGAGCGTCGCAAGCTGATGACCTAGGGGGAAGGTAGCCCGGGCAAGTTGAAATTTGAAGGATAGGAAGAGTAGCTATAAATTTTAAATACAGTCAAAGACACAAGGTCCGGAATTTCAAATAGCTGTAAACAATTTGAAATTCATTCTAGACAGGCTCGACCTAGTGTGGAGTTGACTAGTTAAATGTTACAGGTAAGTAATTGTTTCCACTCATTCCCTATGTGCAGATTCACATTATTGTCGTATGTTGTGTCAGTCGTCACGTCGAGATTTTACGCAACACACGCAAGCACACCACAATAATAGTGCCCCAGGCTCAGACCAATAAAAAACTACTACTACTACACTACTAAGTACTACTTTTTTATCGGTCTGAGGTCCCAGGTTTAATAATCTTATTTTAACACGACACGGTTACCGCTGTGGTTGTGAGAATGTTTGCTGCGCTGCGTGTCGCGGCTACGAATTCCGCACGGAATACAATTTTGTATAGCCTATAACAGATAGTTGTTCCGGGTCTGGCTGTTTGTGCTTTAGGTATGTAAACGCACCCACGACGCAGGAGAAATTGCTGGTTTGACAATGACATTTCAAGACGAACAAGAAAATTTTGTTATAAAACTAGCTGACCCGACAGACGTTGTCCTGTCCCGATCTACCTACTGGGGATGAAAAGGGGGTGAAAAATGGGGATGAAAAATAGATGTTGGCCGATTCTCAGACCTACCCAATATGCACACAAAATTTCATCAGAATCGGTCAAGCCGTTTCGGAGGAGTACGGGAACGAAAACTGTGACACGAGAATTTTATTTTGTTATAAAATATTGCAAAGAGTTCCAACCAGTGTCAATAAAATTTCATATTGTCACAAATAAAACCTACTTACAGACTCAATACAGTAGCAGCCCTAGTGAGTCTGGCAAGTTTAGGTAAATTTTTTTGAAGATGGCGGGAGCGGTCCTTCTGTATCCTCTATATTTTGTGCCAGAACCATGTCGCGTATTTTAAAAGATGACTTAGGGCTTGCAGCCTATAAGAGACGCACTGGTCATACTAGTTTACTGATAATTTAAAAAAGAATAGGGTGGTAAAACCGAAACAACTACTGAAGCGGTACGCAAAGGGAGGTCACAGAAAAATTTTGTTTACGGATGAGAAAATCTTTACAATTGAGCAACATTGTAACAAACAAAATGACCGTATTTATGCTCAAAACTCTAAGGAAGCTTCCCAATTAGTCGACAGAGTGCCACGTGGGCATTATCCGACTCCAGTGATGGTTTGGTGGGGTGTTAGCTATGAAGGAGTGACTGAGCCATATTTTTGTGAAAAAGGTATCAAAACATCGGCACAAGTGTATCAAGATACCATTCTTGAGAAGGTAGTTAAGCCCCTTAACAACACCATGTTCAAAAACCAAGTATGGTCCTTCGAACAAGACTTGGCGCTGGGTCATAAAGCTCGGTCCATGCAGTCTTGGTTGGAAGTGAACGTTTCGGACTTCATCAGAGCTGAAGACTGACCGTCGTCTAGTCCCGATCTTAATCCGCTGGATTATGATTTATGGTCAGTTTTAGAGAGTGCGGCTTGCTCTAAACGCCATGATAATTTGGAGTCCCTAAAACAATCCATACGATTGGCAGTGAAGAATTTTCCCATGGAAAGAGTGCGTGCTTCTATTGATAACTGGCTTCAACGTTTAAAGGACTGTATTGCAGCCAATGGAGACCACTTCTTTTTTTTTTTTTTTGTGGTCTCGGGGTCCGCAAAATTTCCAGTGTTAGTTTGCCGGCGTTCCTGTCCTCCGTCCACAGCACCGAAAAGTTAACCACAAAAATCTTATCCTCGTCACTGGTTGACTTTGAAGTGCCGTGCTTGACTGATGCGGTGAATGCCTGGAAAGTGGCTTGTCCAAGTACGGTTCAGCCCGTGAACCCATCTTCCCAGAGACAGTGGGATGAGCCGCTCTGCAGGTTGGTACGGAATAAACTTATTAATACGTCCACCAATTCTGCTGAGCGTGCCCGCTTGCTGGCTGTGGGTGAGTGGGAGTCGGGCCTCTGGCTTCAGGCACTGAAAGAAAGAAGAAAGAAAGAAAGAAAGAAAGACGCACGCCAGCATTAATGACATCATCCGTCGTGCTCTTGCCTCCGCCGGCGTGCCAGCTGTGTTAGAACCTAATGGCTTGGCACTCTTACCATCGAGACCAGATGGAATGACCATAATGCCGTGGAAGTTGGGTAGACCTTTGGTGTGGGATGCAACTTGTGTCGACACCCTTGCGCCATCCCATCTTCCTAGCACGTCGTGTTGTGCTGGGGCGGCTGCTGCGGGTGCCGAAAACCTCAAACGGCGTAAATATAACAACCTTCTTGGAAGTTATATGTTTGAGCCGTTTGGGGTTGAAACACTAGGCCCATGGGGTCCGAGTGCTCACCTTGTTTTTAAAGACATTTCTAAGCGGCTGGTCGACTCTTCACGTGACCAGAGGGCTAGCCTTTTCTTGGGCCAAAGAATTTGCATTGCCATTCAACGTGGTAATGCTGCTAACCTTCTGGGCACTTGTCCCATTGTGAGCGATGCGGACGAGTTTTTTGATGCCCTGTGAGCCGTCCATTGTATATAATATATATGACGGAGCAGGGTCCTCCGTAGGGTCCTTACAAGGGTGACGTCACCATAGCTGACGTCACAAATGTTGTCGTCATGATGATCACTCATTTATGGGTCATTAAATGAAAACGTCTTGACTTGTTACAAACTTGGTTTATTCAACGGGCAGTATAACCACGTCTAGAGAGGCCCGCACTGTCCGGCGGCTCGAGCTTGAATGCCCTGAGCACTGGCGTGCGCCCGTATTTATAAGGCTCGTGCACGTGTACTCAAGTTTTAGGTTAAGTATTGAAATATTTGAATTACAATAAGAAAAATGGTTACGTGTTGTTTAACGTTAATTTTACATCGTAATTAACTCAAAGTGATCAGTTGGTAATTAATCAACTAATTAAATCATTAAACTCTATTATTCTGATCCTTATAACAGATGCACTTTTGTAGTTGCGCCGATACGGCCATACTGACAGGCGGTGCGCGCTCTGCACCAGCCTTCTTTGATTCTCATTGTCCGGTCCTGTCTTCTCGGTCCTTTGAGTTTTTGTAGGGTGCTCCGAGGTTCTCTTAGGGTTCTCGGAGATTCTCGTAGGGTTCTTGGAGATTCTCGGAGGTTCTCATGGGTTTCTCGGAGGTTCTTGTAGAGTTCTCGGAGGTTCTTGGAGGTTCTCGTAGAGTTCTTGGAGGTTCTCGTTGTGTTTTCGGAGGTTCTCGTAGTGTTCTCGGAGGTTCTCGTAGAGTTCTCGGCGGTTCTCGTAAAGTTCTCGGCGGTTCTCGTAGAGTTCTCGGAGGTTCTCGTAGAGTTCTCGGAGGTTCTCGGAGGTTCTCGTAGAGTTCTTGGAGGTTCTCGTAGTGTTCTCGGAGGTTCTCGTAGTGTACTCGGAGGTTCTCGTAGAGTTCTCGGAGGTTCTCGTAGAGTTCTCGGAGGTTCTCGTAGAGTTCTCGGAGGTTCTCGTAGAGTTCTCGGAGGTTCTCGTAGAGTTCTCGAAGGTTCTCGTTGTGATATCTGCAAGAATATAAAAAGTTTCTATGAGTAGTACATCTGTAAGTTTCAGCACATCAATGCTTACAAGGTTAGTAGGTTTTCGGAGGTTCTCGTAGAGCTCTCGGAGGTTCTCGGAGGGTCTCGTAGGGTCCTCGGAGGTTCTCGTACAGTTCTCGGAGGTTCTCGTAAGATACTTGAAGGTTCTCGTTGTGATATCTGCAAGAATAGAAAAACTTTATTTGAGTAGTACCTCTGTAAGTTTCAGCACATCAATGCTTACAAGGTTAATAGGTTCTCGGAGGTGCTCGTAAAGTTCTCGGAGGTTCTCGTAGAATTCTCGGAGGTTCTCGTAGAGTACTCGGAGGTTCTCGTAGATAAGTCATAGTTAAGTTAAAGTCACATCAAAGTCAAGTCAAAGTCAGTGTTAATTCTCGGAGGTTTTCGTAGAGTTCTCGGAGGTTCTCGTAGATAAGTCAAAATCAATGTAAAGTAAGGTCACATTTAAGTGTCAGTTCTCGAAGGTTGTCGTAGATAAGTTAGCGTTAAAGGTTATTTGGAATTATTGAATTGAGCTACTTATCTTTTGGGTCATCTTCACCCTATAGGTCGTGGTTTGGCTGTATTTGCAGCCGTTCTCAATATGTGATTGCTTTCCCGCCGATACGGTCAACTGATCACCAGATTGTGGGGCACAACGCTGCTGGTCATGGGTAACCTTGCGGTGTCATCCTCAAATCATTCTCGAGGTCTGCAACGCCCCTTTCAACATGTCTAACCGCTCGGTCGATTCCTGGAGTAATAGCGTCACCCACTTCTTGGTCAACACTCCGATGTGGCGATCCGTAGCATCCAGTGACGTCATGGACATGATTCATGAAGCTTTTCGCACGACACCATGATTAGATAGGCAATGGAGCCTATCCCACTTCTGATCACGGAGCAGGGTCCTCCGTAGGGTCCTTACAAGGGTGACGTCACCATAGCTGACGTCACAAATGTTGTCGTCATGATGATCACTCATTTATGGGTCATTAAATGAAAACGTCTTGACTTGTTACAAACTTGGTTTATTCAACGGGCAGTATAACCACGTCTAGAGAGGCCCGCACTGTCCGGCGGCTCGAGCTTGAATGCCCTGAGCACTGGCGTGCGCCCGTATTTATAAGGCTCGTGCACGTGTACTCAAGTTTTAGGTTAAGTATTGAAATATTTGAATTACAATAAGAAAAATGGTTACGTGTTGTTTAACGTTAATTTTACATCGTAATTAACTCAAAGTGATCAGTTGGTAATTAATCAACTAATTAAATCATTAAACTCAATTATTCTGATCCTTATAACAGATGCACTTTTGTAGTTGCGCCGATATATATATATTTTTTAATTTATTTTAAGCTTTGTACATATTTAATTCTTTTAATAAATTTAAGTCTTGGCCAAAAAAAAAAAAATATTTTAAATTGTATTATATTTATGTATTAAACTAAACCACTGTAAAAGTAATAAATATTATTTGCATAAAATTTTTTTTTCTTCGTGACAATATTTATGGCAAGATATAAAAATCTTCTGTGCGTGTGTATGAAAGTGAACTCCTCCTAAACGGCTGGACCGATTTTGATAAAACTGTTTGTGTGTGTTCCAGTGGATCCGAGAGAGAATGGTTTAGATTTATAATTAGACCCGGTAGGTGGCGCTGCAGTCGAGTTGTAGGACGGTTTTATTTTAAGGGCAGGACAACGTCTGCAAGGCCCGCTTGTTATATTATAATTGTGTTCAATTTCCTAACCTAACACGCAACCGGGTTAGCACATAATTTTCATACCTATTACACTTTAAAAAAAAGTAAGTACCTATACCTAAAATAACTTTCGAAATCACACAATAAACCTATCATCATAGTTTAACAGTCCTTAATTACCAGTCACCGTGAGAAACAGAGGGCAGAGGACTGTCCCTAGGGGCTCACAACTGCCCCATGTTAACAAGCTGAGCTGAGCCAGTCAGCGGTCGCACCTAAATCACTTGATTATTTTAATTGATTTGTAAATAGGAAGTATTCGATGATAGCTAATTAGAGTTATTGGGACTATTTTGTCGGGGTGTTCTTTACCTCTCTAGCTATTTCCAATTAGAAGAAATAGGTACTGCAGTGTGTGCAGAGTCATAATTCCAGACGAAATACTTAGTTGCTAAGCATGGCTATCACAAACTACAAGAATAACTACATATTATAAAAAAAAGTCCTTCGCCGCGTCTGTCTGTCCCTGTTATATGTACCTATGCTTAGATATTTAAAACTACGCAACGGATTTTGATGCGGGTTTTTTTAATAGAGTGATTCAAGAAGAACGTTTTAGTATATAATTTGTCAAGCGGGCAAAGCCGCGGGCATCTGCTAGTACTTAATAAATTCTTGTTTCTACCTTACAGGGCTTCGCGTCAGATGCTGGACCCCTTAGTGTTAGAATTTATTGCCACACGAGTGAAATCAAATATTTGAATTCACAATTAAATTATTAGATTGAGAGATGTTTACTAGCCGACTGTCCCATTATCTCTATACCTAATTAATGATTGTTTAGTCGTAAAAAAAGTAATTCCATACATCATATTTTAATCATTCAAATAACATGACTGAAAAAGAAACTGTGTTGAAATGACAAATTAAAGTAGCGCACTGCTCAGTCCAGAGTCTCCGCCCAAAAGCTAAGCCCCGCCCATCAGTGCGTGCGCGCTTCATCTCAGCTGAACATTCAGGAATCACCCGCTGAAACACTGGCGTGAGCAGACGTGTTACTTTGTGTCTTAGAAATATAAGTATCGTGGACAAGTTAAGTTGAAAAAGTAAACATCACCTACCCAAAAATGTAAATAAATCTACTAGGAAATACTTAGTGTAGAAAATAATAAAAACGATTTCTCTAAAAAGCTTTCGGGTCGTAATCTTAAATATCTCCGATCGACACCAACATAATCTAAAAATCAGTGAATCAAAATCGAGACAAGAAAATTCTCTTCATCACGCGCAAAGCAAGAACTTCCGACATAGATAACCTTCCGAAGAATACCGTCAAAGAAAACACAATGGATTTCCTAAAAGCAACCTTTCCAGTACAAACGGACGACACAAGCAAATATCCAGAGATCATAGAACCTTCCCATATTCAACCTCTTCTAGACCAAGAAATACATAGTTCCAGTGAGATCTTCCATCCAGGATACCTACCTTTCTTCTACGATTACCGCTCGGTGGATAGAGGGTTATGTGAGGAAAGGGAGGTTTGTGATTGGGAGTGGGGCGAGTGGGAAAACCATGTTGTGGTGAAGGAAGAGAGTGAGGAACGGGCACGAGGGTTTGGGGAGGAAGGTGAGTGAATTTTGTAACTTTTTTGAATTGGGTTTTTGATCGTATGCGCGGATAGATTATCTTGGGTTTGGTGCTATGAGTACTTTAGTAGAACCGAGGAAGGGGATGAGCAAGAAGATGTCTGTATTAAAGTTCGATCGATATTACACGGGACATGACAATACAGACTTTAAGGCTTAGAATAGAGGCCTAGGAAAGTGAGTTTAGTTATCAAATCAAATCAGTTTATTGCAAACATGTTGTACAGGAGTTGGAATAATGATGTTGGTATCAAACATGCACTCTGTAAGGGTACTGCAAAACAAATTTGCACAATAGGTAGTATACCTATCTAAAATTTACTTCAGAAAGTAAATTTTAGAAATCAGCCTAAATCTGACGGGAACACAAAACAGGATAATATTATTCAACACATACGGGACATACCGAGTTCCCTCCTTGCCTCGGAAAGCACGTAAAGCGGTTGGTCCCGGCTGTTATTCGTAGATGCAGTCGTAATGGGTAGAAAATCTGACAACCAGTCTTACCAAGGGGTATCATGTTACCCAGTAACTGGGTTGTGGAGGTCCGATAGGCAGTCGCTCCGTGTAAAACACTGGGTATTCAGCTGCATCCGGTTAGACTGGCCGACCCCAACACAGTTGGGAAAAGGCTAGGCAGATGATAATTTAAGCTAGATCAAAATCTATATGTGTGCCAAATTTCAACTAAGTAATTCCGTTCAACTGCTTATGCGTGAAAGAGTAATAATACATCCATCCATCCTAACTACATCCTAACTTATTATAGTTACTACTACTGTAACTTCATCCTACTGGATGCAGTCGATTGTGATTTTGAGTCAACGACGAACCTGCCTCGCGATGCATAAGCGATTTATTAATTAGGTACCTAGGTAGCTATCACGTAGCTATTCCTAATAAAATGTGAGTCACAACATTTTATTAGGAAATTGCCACGAACTCGAAATAAGGCTTGTTTTCTTTTCCTAAAATATTCTTTGACAGTGGAATTGTTTAAATTGTGGAAGTGGTCCGTGACTACAAAAGGTTTTGAGAAACCGTGCCGTGAGGGCTCAGCACGGTCTGAACCCTTAGAGCAAAAAAAAAATGTAAAAAAAAAAAGAAAACCGCCTTCAAAAACTAAAAAGTGATAAATAACTTTAGCACAAAACACACTTACTTTACGTTTTTGAAGGCGTTTTCTTTTTTTTTATCTTTTTATTTTTCGCCTTAACATCCAAATCCATTATAAACGGCGAGAGACTTAAAAGAGATTGTAAGTCCTCCAAAGATTGAAGAAACTAAAATGTCATCTAAGTATTTTTTTTTGGGTTTTGTTGATTTTCTCGAAAAGGGCTGGATATATTTTGGTAAAATTTATATTAGGGGTCATTTCGGATTAAACCCCTTTCGAACAAAAAAAGAATTTTGCAAAGGCTTTGTCAATATATGACAGAGTTTTGCCCGAACATACATAAAAAAATATAGGTATATATAAACATCAGAATTGATAACCTCCTCCTTTTTGAAGTTGGTTAAAAATGTTATGTTCCTGAATAATGCCCACCACAAGTCTCGAGAGGACTTTAGGATGACTATAAATAAGGGTGGAATACTACTTGCTACGTAGGAACTACTTATAATAGATAGTTCCTACGTAGCAATACATGATGAGATGATCATGTCTGCTTCACCGAATTCCCTCATAAATCACAGCAATAAACTAATAGCAATAAACATAACACCTTCCTGTCACACCTCATGGCTCACAGTTTACGAGTGGAAATTTGCTCCCGCGCAGGATTCGCGACACAAACAATGTCGGCCGTAAACCAACGATAAACAATGGACAGTCGGCGCCGGCGCCGGGGTACATCTGCTACTCGTTACATTCAGCGGATGCTATTGACTATTAATTGGGAGTTTTGTTAGATTAGCTTTATGTAAGGGCTTCTTACACCTGTTTTACAGAACAAGCTTTTTCATGCGACTGCGTCGTTGTTAAGATTCGCGTTTTGTGGGACATCCGTGTTGGTATTTTGGACGATCAGAAAAGTATTTTGTCTAGGCGGACTAGGGGCGTCTGTCGTCCTACCAGATAGGCCCGAGTTGGTGGCGCAGTGTTCTACGCGCGCCACTCGGAGTGGATGCGGCCAGCAAGGGAATGGCTGCACGGGGAGGTGAGACCCGCTGAAGCTTAGCGAACCCCGCACCGGCCATAGGCTGGTTTTAGCCGGTAAGAGTCCACTCCGTTACCCCCACGATGTAAGAAATTCATGAGGATTTCCACCGCAGTGACATTTTGATCGAAGATATGAAATGACCAACGAAACTGACTGCTTTTAAACAAACTTAATTAAATAAAAACATACTACTAGCACTGCCCACGACTTGCTCCGCGTGAGTTTCAGTTTCAGATCTATTTTATTTTTTAACTATGCACCTACCATGGTATCTCTTTACCACACTTGGTTGACTGGTAAAGAATGCCTAAAATGCCTTAGGCATCCTCATAGTCAACCAAGTGTGGTGAAGATGGTGAAATCCGCTTTGCCGCTTAAATAAATAAATAATAATACGACTTTCTAAGGGTGAAATCATTTTTAAAATTGGTTGATTATGATTTGTACGTAACCCTCGGTGGGCGAGTCCGACTCGCAGTTGTCCGGTTTTTTCTACTAGGACACACATGGAAATCCACTGGTTTTGTAGATATTGGAGGTCAAAGCAGCAATTTCTTTTTTTGAGAATTGCGACCTGTCACGCTTTAGGAATAGTCAACAGGAATCATTTACAAATTAAACACTTTCAAATAGGTACAGTCAACAGCAAAAGTAGATGATCAAAATCAGAAATTCAATACTAATGAACGGAGTTCGCGTCGGAACTGTGTGGCGTCGAATTGATTCAAAAGTATGTGTGTGACAGTCACATACTTTTAATAAATAAACTAGTAATCAATTATATAATTTAGTGTTAGTAAATTAGTATTGAATTTCTGATTTTGATCATCTACTTTTGCTGTTGACTGTACCAAGATTGAATAAAGAAAACTAACCGTAAGTATGAGAGAAAAATGTGGCAGGCACTCTGGAGTGGTTGCATTTCCAAAGCGCTTAGGGCGGTTGCTTCAACTAACCATTACCTACCTACTGACCGGTAATAGTCAAAAATGGCGCTAACTATCATCAAATCAAAAAAATGGGTTGTTTCACAAAATCATAGGTCAAAAAGTTACTATTACCATAACCGACCAGTCATCGTAACTTTGAGTTGTCAAACGGCTACTTCAAACATCAAAATATTATGGAATCTCTTTTTGAATAACTTTAACTGACGGATTTTTATGTCATGAAACAACCCGTTACATTTAACGTACGTTAAACATCGCACGTCATAATAACTCTTTAACCGTCCGCATGTAACGTTAACCGACTGTTTGAAACAACCCGCCCTAAACAGAGATAAATGGCAGCATATGGACCGAATACTTTGAAAAGACCTAAAGTCGTCTTTTGTCTGAACTTTTAAGTTTGTTACGCCACCACTCATTTTACACGTACCTACTTACTTTGTTTTTCGACTTGGTACCAATGCAAGCTTCGATTTTAAACTAAAAAAACTACCAGTTGAAAAAGTTGAGGAAAATTGAGTTAATAATGCTTAGGCCGCATCTGCGTGTATCGTCACGATGCTTCGTGCCATGAGCCCATGTCACGATACACGCAGATGTGACCTTCCATTATCGGCTATCGTTGCGAAAATGCGAACATTCGGGCTGCGTGTGTGTTATCGCGCTGGTGGCAGTACATCAAAGGGTTCTAGCGCATATATCGCTCCGTGGTCAGACTAGCGTTGTTCATTCCGGCCGTTGTTTTGATCAGCTCAGACGTGCGGGTGACTGTGTTAAAATGAAGTGGAGCGATGCAATGGTACTAGAATTTCTTCCCAATTATGAAGCTAACCCCATCTTATGGGATCAAAAAAATATGACTAAAAAAAAAACATTCGGTGGTCGACACATGTAGAAGTAAAGAAAGCCGACGTCCATAGTGGAAATGATTTCGGCCATCTTGGATTATATCACGATAGTTCAGGCAAAATATCGAAGCCGCTAATGTGACCACTGCTGTTATCGCGACAAATTTTTAATGACAAAACGTACGAAGCATCGGCAGACTTTACTTCGGGACGATACACGCAGATCCGGCCGAAGCATACTAACGACAATCTTGATGCCTTAAAGAACGGAAGTGATTTCTATTGTTCAGTTTGTGGCCTGTGGTTGGCCGACTGTGTTTTTTGTTGGTTAATACATATATATATTATATTTTTGTACTTTGCGCACACACATATTAGAACGAAAGGGCGTTCACAGGAAGTTTATACATGACATAGACCATAGTGTCACATACAGTCAGTCTATGGACTACCATAGACTAAATATCTTAACACAATAGTTGAAAATCCATCAAAGAAAGACAGATATGTTGTAGCTTGATGTACCCAAAACTCTGTACCTAAAATAGAATACAATCCTCTCAATCACATCTTCAGATACCCGGTCCCCTAGCGGCAGTCGCAAGGAGCGAACAGCGTTCACCAAGGCGCAGATACGAAGTTTGGAGGCCGAATTCACGCGAGCCAACTATCTGACACGACTGAGACGATACGAGATAGCTGTGGCGTTGCATCTTACTGAGAGACAGGTATACTTGCACGGTAAAAGAAGATTAATTTTAGAAACAAAATAAGTCGCAATCTATAGCGTCGCCAGCTGATGGCCTGAGGAGGGGGGTGCAAGTTGATATATGAATGGGAGACAGGAAAAAGTATAAATTTTAAAAACACTAATCTCTAGGGGCTTGGATGGGGGCAGTCCCCCCCCCCTCCCCCTATAGATACCAAAAGCTTCATGTCATTCATGTATGTGCCTTTGACTGTATTTAAAATTCATACTTTCCTATCATTCATATATCAACATGCCCCCCCACACCCCTTGCTTACTAGTATTTGTTTGACGCCGATATCAAGCCGGCGACACGTAGTGCATAAAGTGCAGTGTCGATGCACGACTTGGTCATGTAATGAACAACTAATTAACTAAATCTAAGTTCCGTTCATTATCATGTCGACACGGTGCACGGTGCAGTGGGTGACCGATTGGCTGCAGGCTTCGCTGCATCTATTAAGTATTCTGTGGCTGCATGTCGCAGGTTCGAGTCCGAATGGAATAATTATTTGTATCGTCTACAGGTTCCAGGTCTGGTGTTTGTGTATGTGAGTTTATATGTTTGTAAACGTAACCACAAACAGGAGAATATCCTAGTGTTAGGAAAAGTAAAAAAAAATACATAAGAGAAATATCGTTTTTTCACGATAAGTTTAGAGCCATGTAAATTAGGTAGGTACATATATGTCACAGTCAACTCAAAACTGCTTTTGACTGCAAAAATCAGTCAAAACTACTAGGTATTGAACGGTTTAAATTTATCCTTAATATTTATAAACCCATTAGGTTGGCAGGTTTTTTTTAAGACCCTTTTAAAACTTTGGTTTTGTAGTGATTCTTATAACTAAGGCGTTCCGTATTTTTGTTTAAGTTACGCAAACGCGTTTTATCTTAATAAGGATTTTGACTGAAGGCATTCAAAAGTAGTTTTGACTGTAACACATATACCTAATTTACTTTAATGTATATATTTTTTTAAATGTCACTAAAATGCAGTTATTTCACCAACTATCTACCTAATAACCACAGTTATTTGGCCGCTTCTTGTCTAATCACTACACAATTATAAATCAAAGTCCCCCGCCGCGTCTGTCTGTCCCTATGTATGCTTAGATCTTTAAAACTACGCAACGGATTTTGATGCGGGTTTTTTGTAATAGACAGAGTGCTTCAAGAGGAAGGTTTTAGTATATAATTTGTCAAGCGCGCGAAGCCGCGGGCATCAGCTAGTACTGTTCTAAATGGAGTGGAACTAAAATTAAACAAATGCTGTCATCCTCATTCTGATATATATAGTGGTTGATGTAAGGATGCGGTAACATTTTATTTAATTACAATTTTGTTATTTTGGTTTCCAGGTGAAGGTTTGGTTCCAAAACAGAAGAATGAAGTGGAAGAGAACAAAGGGCGCAGGCGCTGCTAAACATTCAAAAAAGAAGGAAATCAGTAATTCGAATTAGAATTTTAAGTAAATATATATTTTCCTACCTAGTTATAAAATGTATTTAGAAAGTTGGTCCTTATGATGAGGACCATTGCATCCTACTAAAGCAATCAATTATCTACAAGGATTACATTCATTAATTCCAAAAAATGAACTTCTCAAAAAAAAGCACTTGATTTTAGACCCCTGAAAACCAGATTAATTTTCAATTTACTGTAAATTTAGATTTTTAATTGCTTTGAAATTAATAAATAGTTAGAGTCAATTGATGACTGACAAAGTGACGTCTTAATAAATAGATAAATTGCCAACCAAAATCTATCAAACTCATGAAAAGTATGTCAATTGATTGGTGATAGGTGCCCTATTATAATTAAATTACTTTAATTTTCTTCAGATATATCTATCAATATCGGTCAGCACAACTATTGAAATTGTAGGTAAATAATTTTAAGTAGGTTTATTACACTATGAAGAAAACACAATAATTCAGGAGATAAGATATGTTTATTAGACAATTCATACCTCCGACACGAGGCGAGGGCGCGTGCCGAACAAATAATAACTAAACATAATAATAATATTGTGAACTAACGCACTATCTTTGGAAGAAACAAAACATCCGGGCTATGGGCAGCTACAATTTGTTTTAACTTAAGAATGGATCACGTAAAATTATAATGATTATTAATAACAGCGGGGGGAACTTCCAAATTGACTAAATACTAGCTGTATTCGTAATTATAACATTCATTGCAGTCTGGCGGCGTCGACGACAACGTGGAAGCAAGCCACATACAGTTTCCAAATCTGAGCAAAGCTCACAAATAAATTGGTCTATTTTATTACATTTTGGCAGCATATACGTTTTGTTCAAAATCGAGAGGTATATACTAAGGCTTGCAGAAAAATATATCACAAAGTCTTGATACATAATTTAAAAGCTGTCTTGAAACTATCATTCAGCTAGCTAACAAATAACATGAAACGATTAAAACTACATAATTGCAAAGTACAGTTACTTATCCTAGGTAGAAGACGTAGTTAATAAAATAATCGATAGCCAAGACATATTGGAAGACTACGAAAGATATATTTTACAGAAAATAATCTTACAAAGAGATTCAATCACCAATTTAACGAACAAAGAACTATTTGATCACAGTTAAGGGGAAAAGCTTCCCTTTTTAAACGTTCAGAAACTGTATGTAACTTTGTGAGCATAAATCGTCGTTTATAACGTCGCCTTAACTCGCGTTAAATTTTCATGAACACTACCTTTTAACATTGGACCTAGCTATATCGTTGGACCAAAATAAAATAGCTAATTTTCAACAATATAGATATATAATTATCATGTTATAACATATACCGCTGCGTTTGTCAATGTAGTTGAATCTTGTACCTGTGGGGTTCACACAAACAATCCATGAAATTAAAATAAGTAAATTACATATTTAAAACTATTATCAGCATTTTTTATCGTAATCTGCTGCGTTCTAAATACACACCTATACCTGATTTTAAAGGACTATATTAGTTACAAAAATATATTTTCAACAACATCTAGCCTTCATTGACAAACACAGTGGCCACTCGACCGTGAGCTTTAAGTTTATTATTATATAAAAGTCGTCGCAACTTTCCATTCATTGGCTCCTGTGATATATGTACAATGTGATTATCATACTTTTATATTCATCTGTCAGGCACAAATTTAATCACCAATAATTGTATTTTTAAAAGTTTTTAGTTATTTTTCTAAGTTATTGTTATGTGGGGACATTTATAATTAGCTTATACAAACGTTTTCAATTAATTTTATTCGTGTATGTACATGTATAGTGGACTCACAAAATAGTTTATTCTAAAAATGATAATCATAGAAAAATGTGTGAAGTTTTACTTTCTGCAAACCAAAAAGGTTCTTACTTAGCATTAGAGCTAAAAATAATAAGTCAGATTGTACTTTATTACTTTTACTAACTGTAAATGTCCCAGTGACTAAATGATGTACGAAATCAAATCAACATGTTAAATGTGTATTTATTCAAAAATTATTGTTTTATTTCAACTTAATAACGGGTTTTATCTCTAAATGAGTTCCTAATGCATCCTTATATATTATTAACAGTTGGAAAAATATGTTCCGAGTGATATTCTTACAAAGTAACATTATACATTACTATACATAGATTGTCTAGGTTCATGCGAATGATACGAGGCGATGCGGCCGCGGTGTGTCGTATATTAGGACTAATGTCGAGCGAATGACACTAGACACTCCTACATTTACCTATCACACATGCATAAGTAGTTACAGGCAGAAATGTGTATCAACAACGCTGAATCGCTCCAAATTTGAATGAGCTTACCAAACTGTGATATACACGTTTGGTAAGCAACACGTTATTGACATGTGCAGTTTCTAGGCTTACTGTTACCATTTACACACGTGCCTCTACTCTAATCCCCTTCAAAACGGCATGGAAGGATAAATAAATAAATTATAAATGCATATTTTCACCTGACTAGAGAATTTTGAATGTTTCTCAGCAAGGAACTATATTTTTGTATATTATAGTCAGGTTTATTTATAAATAGTAACTAATATGTAAGCAGGCCTCTTTTGAACTTATAATAAATTAGTATTTATGAAGATAATGTTGTTTTAATGGTCACAATCTTAATTTTCTATTTATGACGTCATTTGACGTCAATGTCTGACATCATTTTTAGATGGTAAGATTTTATTTAGGACATTAAAAATGATTGGTACTACTTTTAGATCGTATGAGGTACTAATGTATTGAATCTAAAGGAAGTCATTTATAAAAAATCATAATTAAATTACAAGGTCATAAAACTTTTCAAGTTTATTTTTCTGTCTACATAAGTTAGGTAGGTGAACACAATTAGCATCAGTAATGATATGATATCTATCACCCTAACAACCAGAAGCTTTGCTCAAACTTACAGGATCAGCACAAACCATCGCATCATTAGCACAAATGAAAAAAAAAATGAAAAACCTTTCAGAGTAATATATTTAACACATTCCTTGTCACCATTTTCACAGCACAGTGTCCGTCACTACACTAATATATACACAGTATAATTATTAAGGCTTTTCGGGTGCTTTCACTTATTGCAAATGTTCGCGCGAAGCGTATAGTTCATCTTAGAGTCGGCTGGCGCTATAACAGCACGTAGATCAGGCTTCGTTATGGACGCTGGCCATCCACGCCCGGCAAGCCTGGCCCAGCGCCGGCCAGCACCACGCCGGGGGGCAACACAGTTTGCGGGATCACCGTCAGGGACTTGGGGATCTTCGGCATCATCATGTGACTCATGACCGGGGGAGACAGTATCGTCTCGCTCACGATGGACACGGCCGGTCCTAGCTGAGGAATCTTGATAGGCGTTGACGTCACCAACAAAGATGGCGACGATACAACGGGAGAGGCGACAGTTTGTGACGTCACCGTAGCAGTTTTCTGTGGAATAGCGGCTATAGTGATATTCTTTAACCCTACATTCTTTAGTATCGTAGCGGCGTTTGAGCCTATTTGTGTCATTTCTGGTAGCTCCTTCTTGTCTTGCGCTTTGTCGTCGTGCGCGATGTTTTGTACTACAGAGCCTCCGTTGCCGAGCATAGCGCACTGTGCATTGGAAGGCTGTATTTCTGTGACAACAGAACTCTCTTCTGTGGACTGTCTTTTAGTCTTCTCTCCGTCCTGTATCTGCTGTAGTTTCTCTCGCCTCATAATGCACATCTTGTTGTAGTCTTGCAGCGTGATGTGGTATCGTTTGCCAGATGACATGACGTGCACGAGACTCGGGAGGGTGCGGCCGTCCACCGCTACTTGTGTGGGTTCGCGAGCGATTTTCGCTAGGTTCTCCTGAAAAAAGAACAATGGTATTGTTAGTTTATTTATTTATTTTCTATAAATAAGGTTAATCGTGTTGCGTTTCGGACACATGCCCATTCATAATTTCAAATTTTTGATGAAGAAGGTTGACAGTTCCAACTGTGATTTGTATGGTGTTGTTGAAGATTTGTATCATTTTTTGATGGAGTGTGTCCGGAGTACTCCGGACAGATATGAGAGATAATTTATTTGAAATGTTAGAAGTAAACCAGCTTGATGTGGGTCTGTTCCAGAGCATTTTAGCTGCGCAAACGTCGAGCGCAGCTAGAATGCTCTATCAGGCTACAGACAGGCTGGTCAATGAGAGTTCGTGGAGCAGTGAAAGAACTATGGGATGGGCAAAGTCGTTCAACGACACAAAGTCCCTGAATTAAATAAAGAAAAAAATAAAAAGGTTAATTGTGTTTTACAAAGTAATTGTAATGGATTTGGATATTTCACGATAATTCACTATAATTATGTAAATGTATTCTAAGAATTCGTTTGGGACGTACATTGAACTGTTATTGTTAGATAGTAATGTTACACATTTAGGGCGAAATTCACCAAACTTTTATACCTCATTATAAGTCTTAACCTGAGAATATTTTTTTTTTACAGTTTTTCTACAGTTTAGTTTTTTTTCTCCCCATAATCACTGGATTAAGGTAGCTTTAGGATTAGTGTAAGTTTTTAATTTTAGTAACATAGCATTAACTACATACTGTAGCTAGCCTAACTATGAACCAATTGGCCAAATAATCAAACGCTACTCAATAGGGTATTACACCCATTTTTTAAATGTGTCTCAATGAAATTCTGTAGTGCTAATATGCCACCCAAAAAAAATACAAAATTTTTATTAAATCGATAAGTGCCATAAATATGCATCTACATTTTAAATTTTCAAATTTCGCGCGTTGTTTGACGAAAACGCCTCTTACTGGACGCCATATTGCTCAGCGTAAATGACGTCAGTTCGTTTTGTATCAAATGAGCTCATATTAAATATGATAATTGTATATCATTTAAAAATAATTAAAAGCATATTTTGTAATAGGTGTAATAATGAAAAAATTACGTTGGTTACGAAAATAATAAAAGTACAAAGCCAATTACGCCAATCGGTTGTCTAACAGTTGTCAATTTTTTGTTTACACAGCCGTACGGCGTAATAACATGGCCGCTACTATTTCACGGTATTTTATAACAGATTAAAAATACTGAAAGCTTTGAATTGAATTTAAAAAATTGTTTTGTTATTTTATGAACTAAAACTTACATATTCCGACTGCTTTATGCCTAAACTGTCTCAATAACATATTTATAGATTTTTTCTCGTATAGAGTAAAATACCCTATTATAAGATGGCCGTTAAGTCTCGTACTGACACCGGTCACTTTGACATAAACTTATAGAGACGAACGGGAGTTAACGGGCTCCTAAAATTGAGTAGCACTTGAGTATTTGGTAATAAAGCTCGAAATAAAGATTTATATTATAATTGTTATTATACAAAAACTGTCTGACTTCAATTGTATTTCATGGTTAAAACAAATATACTAAATATAAACGTTTGGTAAAATTCGCCCATTAGGATATCTATTAAATTAGTTTAATGTAATTTTTGTTTGATTAGAAACAGTTATGTACAATATTTTAATACATTAATACATCTATTAAACTAAAAATCTAAAACAAAATGGGAAAAGTTTGACTTAATAATTAATTGAAATATTGAGAGATGTAGGTTGGTTTGTGGAACTATTCTCAAATAGAAATCTAACAAACATTCCGCTATTTGTACTAAGAAAGAACATGGAATGTTAGTGAGGAACGACGCTATTTGCGATTCGACATTGGATCGACTCACAAAACATGTGTGTTTACATATTTATTCTGTATTAGCATAAACTACATAAGTAATCCAAACTTATCAACTTTGTTATATTGTGATGACAAAGAAAAGAGAATTAGGGGTCACTTTAGGGAGAACTATTACTAATTGGTTTGTCAACCATTATGCCATTAGCGATACATACATATAATGTCGGTTATCGCGGATGGAGACGAAGTCGCGGATTAAAAAGTAGCCTACGTCCTTTCCCAGGGTTTAAGCTATCTTCATACTAATTTCAACAAACTTTTTTTTTTGAAAAAAGAGAACCGCCTTCAAAGACTAAAAAGTGAAAAATAACTTTAGCACAGAACACACATGACTTTAGTTTCGGAAGTCGGTGGCTTTGTTCTGTCTGTTGTTTTGTATTGCCACCGACTTCCGAAACTTAAGTCTTGTGTGTTCTGTGCTAAAGTTATTTATCACTTTTTAGCTTTTGAAGGTGTTCTCTTTTTTTTAAAAAGTTTTTATTTTCCACTTTTTAGTGCCTCCTTATCACTTAAATCCATTAAGAAACAGCAACACAGTCAAAACAGAGATTGAAAGTCCTCCAAAGATGGAAAGATGGAAGAAACGAAAACGTCTTCTCGGTTTTTCTTGTTCTTTTTCAAAAAGCGCTGAATAAATTTATTTATTTATTTTATTTTATCAAAATCGGTTCAGCCAAACGGGAGATAATCGCGGACAAACATACATACATACAAACATTCGGGTCGAACTGATAACCTCCTTTTTTTTTAAAGTCGGTTAAAAATTGGTTTAGCTGTTTCGTCGTGAATACACGACAGACGGACACACACAGAGTTACTATTGCATTTACAATACTTTCACAATTATGTTGGGGTCGACTTGCAGTCTAACTGGATGCAGTTGAATACCAGTGTTTTACATGGAGTGACTGCTTGTCTGAACTCTAAAATCCAGTTATTGGGTAATACAAAACGCTTTGGCAAGACTATACTGCTTGTTTTGTGGCTATACTGCACTTTAGGAAAATAGCCTAGTATAAAGTAAAACCTATTTTTAAAATTGAATAAATAATAACTTTATTTAAAATACTGTTATTATTTATACATTTTTTTTTCATTTATTTAAAAATTCGCCGAAATAAGCGCATAACTTCCGAATGACTGGACCAAATTGGATAATTCTTTTATTTTTTGTGTTTGTTAATGTGAGGAGAAGATTTGTATAAAAGAAGATTTTAGGTAGGGTAGGCGAGGGTAGGTAAGTAGGTAGGGCAGGCAGGTAGGTAGGGTAGGATAGGTAGGAAGGTAGTGTAGGGTAGGTAGGAAGGTAGTGTAGGGTAAGTAGTGTAGGGTAGGGTAGGTAGTGTAGGGTAGAAAGTGTAGGGTAGGTAGGTATGTAGGTAGGGTAGGTAGGTAGGTATGTAGGTGTGGTAGATAGATAGGGACAGGACACGGAATAATAAAAACAAGAGGAAGTGCCCTTAGTCTTACTTAATACTGGATCCAGTGTCGCCAAACTCACACATTTGCAAATTAAAATGTACTTGCAATACACAGAAAACGATGATATAATTGGCTACAAATTATGAACGCAACTTTGGCGAAAAGCTTATTTTATTGTTGTTCGAAATTAAATCGTATCACAACTGACGAACGTTGCTATTATTTTACATGACAAAATCACTAAAGAGATTTTTTCCATCTAACAATCCAGTTCGAGCAATGTCCAACGAGTTCAGCTATTCGACGCTAGAGAGCGCTGTTACCAAATTACTTAACATGACATCTATTGTAACTATGAATAGATGTCATTTTCGCATGCAACTGTTAATTATTTTGCTATTCAATGAGAGATGTGGTCAAGTTATCGATAATTTGTACAATGTAATAAATATATTAATCTTTTTAATGTACGTAATGGATCAAAAATGATGATTAACTAATGATGTATTGACATATTTTTCTGCGAGATCTTTCATTGAGTCCGTAATATGATTGTATGTAGGAAATTGATTGACATCCCAATGAAATGACGCATTATTTTAGGCATGACAATATCTTTTCTAAATATGTGACAGTCTTTTAAAAACATAATTGACATCTCAATTCTTGTATATGAAAATAAACTATATACATGTATATAGAATATTTATAGGCCTACGTCTAACCGCGAATGAATGACTATTTGCCAGAATATAGGTATAAGGTTTTTAAAACTCATTCTTGCAAACTCGTACTTTTATTTATTAAAAATAAAGTTAGGTACTTTAAAAACATGTTATTGTTATTGTGTAATTGTTTTGTCGACACGAACTATTTGCATTAATGTGTCCCATCCCTAAACGAGTAGCGTCGAAGTTTCTAGAATTTATGCCACGTAAAACGATTACAGTCAAGACAGCGAGCAAGCTAATTTAGACTTTAGTGAATGGACATAAGGTAGTTTTTAGTTCGCATCAAAGCAAAAATAAGGTATTGTCAATAAAAATCGATTATATTGAAATATATGAAAGTTTTATACTTTTTGGTGATAAGATATACCTCTGCAAGAAACATTCTTTGACCTGCTATCATTTTTGCATGTAAAAATTGCACAATAAGGCATGGTTGTATTTTTTTTCCTTACGTGCGATATTGTGCGATATGTCACGTCGCAGCAAGTAGTTGATCGCGACTGAACCAATGTTGATCATTTCCACATAATTGTGCCACACGTTCGATGGCTGCGTGGCACTTCCACTTGTTTTTATTATTCCGTGGGACAGGACAACATCTGCCGGGTCAGCTAGTAATATATATATATATTAACCGACGACACGGTTGGCGCAGTGGTTGAGTGTTTGACTGCTGCGCAGCGTGTTGCGGGTTCGATTCCCGCCCAGGGTAAATATTTGTGTGATGAGCATATGTATATATTTAAAATGTATTTGTGTAAATATCAGCTGTCTGACACCCATAGTACAGGGTCTCCCTAGTTTGGGGTCAGATGGCTGTGTGTGAAATGTCCCCACATGTTATTATTATTATCTTAATTGTTGAATTTACCTGAGTGATAGGCATAAGCGTAGGCCTCCAGGGCTTGCTGGTAGTCTTAGGTTTCTTCGGCGTATCCTCCTTTCTCGGAGCGTCTTTCTTCTCCTTAGGAGGTGCAGCCGGAGGCGGAGGATCGTACTTGGGAGGGACGGGGGTCACAGTCGCTGGAGCAAGCGCTGTCACTGTGGCCGGCGTGTGCGCAGCGTGTTGAGCGTGTGGAGCGTGCTGAGCGAGCGGAGCGTGTTGAGCGAGCGGAGCGTGTTGAACGTGTTGAGCGTGGTGAGCGAGCGGAGCGTGCGCGCTCACTACAGCCGGCGCGTGTGCACTCGACACGGGGAGCGGTGCAGCTGCGATCTCCGTAGGATCCGACGCAGACACACCCTTGACCAACTGCTGTATATTATGTAACACATTCTGTATCGCTTTACGCCCCTGTGCGTTTGGAGTATTAATAGCTATAAGTTCTGGAGGCAACGGCTTCGATTTCGCCTTATCACTCTTAGACTTTGTCTTGGGCAGGATAGCGGGCGGTGGTGGCATGAACTTTTTAGTCTCTTTGTCAGTTTCATTTTGATTGGACTTTAGTAGGCTTTTACCGTTCAACGAAGGCTTTTTTCTAAATTCTATCAAGCTGATTGCTGGTTCACTACGTCTAGGTGTATCATTGACAACGTTGTCGTACGCTCGAAGCCTGCTCTGCACTGAATCACTGTAATTAGCCGCGTGGGGAGATGCGTTGTGAGATAGGATTAAATCCCCACTGCGGAAGTACTTTTCTAAAAGTATTAAATGACGTAAAAAGGACGACTGGTTGCCGTAAGGTCTTTGTAACTCGTTCCACAGTTTCTTAGTCTCTACATCGTACTGTATCATTGTATTACACTTCTCCCAACCTTCAGGAGTGACACCTTTTACGTTATTAAACTCTATGTTACATTGTAAATTCATCTCCTCTTCGCCTGGGAACAGTTCTCTGACAGAAATCGAAGGGTTAGTTTCCAATCTTTTGACAGGATTAGAGTACTTCACGTCTGATAGTTTCTTATGATCCGGTTTGTTCTTAGATAATTCGCTCAAGTTTTTCTTAACTTGAGTGAAACTTTCAGACATTTGCCATTTGTTCTTTAGTGTATTTATATCAGCTGGTCGCTTGTTTGGTATACTTTCTATGGTACATTCTTCGTTCAGCGAAATGTTCTTTAGAATAGGTATTCCATCCTTTGCTCTTTCTTCTTCATTATCACTCCTAGGTCTATCTTTATGTGACAGAATTTGTCCCAACTTGTGTATTCTCTTAGAATTCTTCTCCACAATTCGGTGTTGACTCCCCGGTTTCTGAATACCGGATAAATTATGTACTTTCAATATGTTTTGTTTATGTTTTGTAGTTAAATTAGGTTTGGGTAGGAACTGTGCTGGGTTGTTTTGTTTTTGTAGAAGATACTGTAGTTCTGTTTGTTTGTCTAAGGGTAGAGTGGGTTCTAGGTCCTGCATTTCAGGTTCAGAGCCATCACTTTGGTGGTTAGGGTCTGACTTTGCGTTGGGTACTAGGATCTTGTTCGAGGAGATGAGACTCTCTATATCTTCTTCTACAGGTTGGTCTTTTCCATCGCTATCATCTTTCTTCTCTTTCTCTGGGGTACTCTCGCTAGTTCTCTCAGATCGTTCTGAAGACTCGCTGTCCATTTTCTGGTCAGGTTCTGTGGATTTTCTTTGTTTGGACTTGGGTCTCTGTTTTTTCTTTAGTTTGCTATCTTCTTGATTATCTTCTGTTTCGTGCTCAAATATCGGTGGTACTTCTATGTTGTATATTTGTAGTAATCTGAAATTGTAGGAATTTGGTTAGTTTTTAAATACAAGTTTAATCTATGTAGTTTCACTAAGGGTCATTGAGAAAAGTCTAATTTAGTTATCTGTTACAGTTAATAGAAACGTAACCTACTTGTTACAGAAAGAAAAAAAAAACGTCTATTTACCACAATCAAAACTTTCAGAAGGGACTTACGAATAAAAAGCTTTTGCTATTGTTTTAAACAACTTCTCCTACTAGAGACAGCGAGATAAAAAGCGCCAAGCCTCAACAAAGGTTATTTTGAACTTTAAGGCTAAGATAAATAAACGTTACTTTGTGCATACTTTGGTTTACTTGTGTTCCCGTGGGTTCGATTTCAACACGGAACCACTTACACTACACCTACCACTTACAGTATGTATTAACGAAAGGCGTTCCATTTAATCAGTAATACTACATCGTCCATAGAAACTTAAAAAATATTCCCACCCAAAATTAAAAACGTTTTTATTTTTTAAATATCATAGAAAATCGGATACGTAAAAGAAACACTCAGAACATGTTTGAATTTTTTTATTACTGTTTTTTTTGCGCTGATATATTTTTTTAAATCTATTTTTTTTTGTACTTAGTTAGTAAGAACATAATAGTTAATCATTAATTACGATCTAGCCTAAAAGACTGATACGCAATTCACTTTTGTGTTAAAACTAAAAATAGTGTCCATTTGGAATTTTCCCATACACAAGACCCATAGCACTTTCCTAGAGCCTGTAGAATTTATAGAAATACTATATTCATATTCAATGTATTAATGATGCAGATTAAGGGAACATGCCCGCCACACTATTCCCAAACCACTGCAACTTCTGAAAGCCAGAATCAACAATCAGCTCGACGAGTTCTAGAGAAACATTACAACTGTCTTGGATCCCGCAACGAAATTAATCAGAAAAGAGTAGCGGAGGAGAAAGAAAGTAAGAAAAACCAAATTTTCACTTCCCTCTAAATCAAACAGAAGACAGAACTAGGTCAATAGGCACAAAGGGACGTCTACAACAGGGGGAGGGCCAGTTGCCAAGCACCATGGATTACAAATTAACATTATTTAACGGGTCCTAAAATGTGAGCTGTGTATGTTAGGGAACGCCCTCTATTATTTGTATGGTATGTTGTTTGTGTATGTAAGTTTATATGTTCGTAAACACACCCACGGTACAAGAAGAAATTCTTAGCGCAGGGTAAGTTTTTTTAAATCCATGAACATCTACTTACTTGCGATTATACGCGTTGGCGTAGGAGTCGTTATACCCAGGCCTCTGAAGCAAGGTGCAGTAGTAGCGACACGTCTTGCAGAGTACCGGCCGCTCTGTGAACTGGACTGGGACGCTAGCAGCTTTCAGATACGGGTTCAACTCCAAGTAGCCCTGCGAAAGAAAGATTATGTTAAAGTTGGGTATGGTCACCTTTGACATTACATGCTTAATAATAATAATAACTGTATTTCAGGTGGCATAGATCCATATAAACCTTAACCTAGTGTCCGCACAACCCCATGTGTTATCGTTACAAAAAGCAACTAATTCATATAAAAATAATTCGTTTGGATGCAATAGAGCCTCCTAACACATAAAATGCCTCAGTTCCAGATCTTTGTTCCATTTCAATCACAGACTGTATCGTACTAAGAAAGTCTGTAAACACCGGTAAATTATCACTACTGCTTAACTACTATACTATTTACTAGCACTCATCATCTGCATAGCCATTTTGTTAAGGTCGACTTGCAGTCTAACTGGACACAGCTGGATACCAGTGATTTACGTGAAGCGACTGCCTGTTTCCCAGTTACTGGGTAAAACACTACCCCTCGGTAAGGCTGGTTGTCAGACTTTCTGGCTTCTGACTACCCATAACGACTAACAAAGAACTACGAATAACGGCCGGACCCAACGGCTTTTATATGATTTCCAGAGGGTTCTCGGTATGAAATGACTTTTATTTAGTTACGGGCTACTTATAAAAATAATAATTAACAATAATTGATAATTAAATAATCAAATAACTAACTTTTAGTCCGTTTTCTATGACAAAATACTACAGTTCATATAATACATTCATAAAAATTTTCAAAGAGCTGTGGATTTTGTGAATCACTACGCTCTTTCGGCCTAATCTCCGGAAATATTGTGCCGATTCTATAAATTCTTTTGCGAATAGTATTCTTCATTATCCCAGACTTCTATTATCACAAAAAAAAGGCAACCGAAAAATTTACTCGCGGGAAAAGCTATAATAGTAATCTTCTTCTATATAATAAAAATGAACCGTTATTCGTTAGTCTCACTAAAACTCGAGAACCGCTGGACCGATTTAGCTAAATTTGGGTCCAAAATTTTGTGGAAGCCAGGGAAGGTTTAAGCGACCAGAACATTTTAAAAAGGCTAGGTATTGGGACAACGCCTGTCGGATCAGCTGTTCTATATAATAAAAATGAATTACTGTTCGTTAATCTCGCCAAAACACGAGAACGGGTGGACCGATTTGAATAATTTTGGTCTCGCAATACTTGTAGAAGTCCAGGGCAGATTTAAACGGTGAGAAAAATTGGACTCTTCATAGAAAATTTGAACTTGCCGCCTAAATTTTGTATGGAGACTGATGTCTAAAATTTATTTTTTCGTTTTTTTTTCTGTTGAATGTTGTTCAGTTTCACGAGTACATTGACCTCCCTTCGGATGTACCGGAAACGGGGTATCCGTTTCCGGTACATCCTGTATATACAAAAATGAACCATCGAAATGTATGCAAGCGCATAACTTCCGAACGGCTGGACCAAATTGGATCGAGCCGCTGCGGCGCACTCGCCTGCTCGTGATATATTATTGTTTTTTTTTTAAGCTATTGCTTAGCTTTTATCGCGGGCTTTGAGCGCGGCGACCGAATCAAGAAATTCCGTAACGAAAAAACCTGACACCTCCCACTCCGTCTACTATGTAGCTCGGCCCAGCGTTTGCTTAACGTGTATGTATATGGTATAGGGGTTTGGGGGGGGGGGGTTAGGAGGGTATATGTAGGGTAGGGTAGGGCAAGGAGGTGTAGGGTACGGGTAGGGGGGTGTAGGGTATAGTATGGGGGAGTAGGGGTGGTATGCGGTGGGGGTGGTAGGGGGTGTAGGAGGATTTAAATGAGTGAATATTGACTTTGACTCTTTTGACTTCGACTTTTGACTTTGACTTGGATTTCCCTATTTCGCTAGTGCATGTGTGTTACTCGAGCGAGGCAGAAAAACATATGGGGGGCAGCCTTGCGACTTGTGAAGTGCTCCCACCATACCTGAGCCTTTTATGTGGCGTCGAATGTCTAGGACAGCCGGTCAGATTAGTAAAAAGCTTAGCTGTGCTTAGCTTGCTATACATATATGCTATGCTATGCAATAGCTTTACCGCGGCAGTCCCCGAGTGCCACAGTGCTTTTTTTTGTACAGACACGTACCCAAAGTCCCTAGATTTCGTTCCTTACGGGGGTCCCCCGACCGCAACTTATTTTTTTTGTGTTCTTTATTGTCAGGAGAAGGTTTGTATAAAGAATATTTTAGGTAGATAGGGTGGGTGGGTAGGTAGTTAGGTAGGGTAGGGTAGGGTGGGTATGTAGGTAGGTAGGTAGGGAAGGTAGGGTAGGTAGGTAGGTAGTGTAGGGTAGGTATGTAGGTTGTGTAGGGTAAGGTAGGTAGGTATTGTAGGGTAGGGTAGGTAGGTAGGTAGTGTAGGTTCCCTATCTATCAACCCTATCTACCTAAGATAGGGATAGGACAACGTCTGTCGGGTCAGCTAGTAAATAAATAAGTGAGTAGTACTGACATGGTGTATGAAGTGCACGTTGTGATGCTTGGTGATGCGTCGGCGACACAGCACGCACGCCATGAGCGAGGCTAGCGCACGGTAGTGCTCGCCGCACAGAGGGATGGTGTGAAGACCCGGGTAGTCGCACTTCAACTTTAGCTGGAAACAACAATACATTCATAACATTTGTTTGTCATTTGGCCAAATACTCAAACGTTACTCAATTTATTACTTTACTTTACTTTTTATTTATCACTTTTTAGTACCTTCTTATCATCCAAATCCATTAAGAACCGGCAACACTGTTAAAACAGGGGTACTCCAAAGATTAAAGAAACTAAAACTTCGTCTATGTCACGTAGATTTTTTTGGGATTTTGTGTCAAAGTGACTGTGACAGCACGAGACTTTACTCAATTTTAAGATGGCGTTAAGTCTCGTGCTGTCACAGTCACTTTGACACAAAATCCCAAAAAAATCTACGTGACATAGACGAAGTTTTAGTTTCTTTAATCTTTGGAGTACCCCTGTTTTAACAGTGTTGCCGGTTCTTAATGGATTTGGATGATAAGAAGGTACTAAAAAGTGATAAATAAAAAGCTTTTGGCAATTAAAGACAACAAACAGAACAAAGCCACCGACTTCCAAATCTAAAGTCATGTGTGTACTGTGCTAAAGTTATTTATCACTTTTTAGATTTTGAAGGTGGTTGTCTTTTATGTAAAAAAGCTTTTTAGAGAAGTTATGTCATGGAATTTTTGGGTAATGGTGTCACCTAACCAATTGACAACATTTAATATTTTTAACCTACTTGTATTATTATGTTATATAAAAGTAAATACAAATCTAGGGCACCCGTATTCTTCTGTTTTTCAAAATTATGTACTTTTCATTCATAATTTTAACTTTGAAATTAGGTGTATTCTAAAAAGACGTAAGCGCCAAATGACGTCATACTTACGGTGGAATAGCGTTTTATCCTTTTCTTTACTATGACCCGTCAAAAAACTATTATCATTACTATTAGACTTCATATATTATATGCGACATTGACGTGTGTCTTATTTGACGTTAATGTTTTCATATAAACCATTGAAATGCTAATGCAGAGGTAAACTACCTCATTCCACCGTATATGTGACGTCATCACATGCTTTTTGATTTAACTTATTTTTCTCAGAAATGAAGAAATAAAAAAATATATATTTGCACTCAGGATACGAAAATAAAGAAATGGTATTTTTGTTCTAAGGTCGTGTCAATTTTGAAATGTTGTCAATTATACATATAAACATTTATATATACAATATTTATTGTGTATATGAAACTCACCAATTTATTAACACTACTCCTCATCTTGATGAGCCACTTGCGCCGTATGGAGTGATCTGCCACGATGGTGCATGCCTCCGTGTGGCAGACGGACACCCGCCCTGTGGTCACCACGGCTGCGGCCCCAGCTTCATCCTCACTGTCCTCCTCTAGAGGACTTGTTTGTTTCTCCGTTTGAGTACTGGTTATAAAAAATAATTATTATATTCAAAGTTATGTAAATGTTTTATTACCTGCAGTGTTTTATATGTAGCGACATATATACATATGTGTGTATATGTTGTTCTGTGCCTAAAGTCACCCAAAGGACAATGGAGAGGGCTATGCTCGGAGTTTCCATGCGTGATAAAATCAGAAATGAGGACATCCGCAAGAGAACCAAGGTTACCGACGTAGCCCGAAGAATTGCCAAACTTAAGTGGCAGTGGGCAGGGCACATTGCTCGCAGAACGGATGGCCGATGGGGCCGAAAAGTTCGGGAGTGGCGACCGCGAACCGGAAGACGTTGTGTTGGAAGGCCTCCCACTAGGTGGACCGATGACCTGGTAAAGGTTGCGGGGATCCGCTGGATGCGAGTCGCACGGGACCGGTCAATGTGGCGACACCCGTGACCGGTCAATGTGGCGACACCCGCGACCGGTCAATGTGGCGACACCCAGGCGACACTGAGGGGAGGCCTATGTCCAGCTGTGGACGTCTTTCGGCTGACATGATGATGACGATGATGATATGTAGCGACTGGCTATCTGACCTCCACAACTCAGTTACTGGGTAACACGATAACCCTTGATAAGGGAATTTCTGACAACCCATAACACACAATGAAAGCCGGGACCAACGTCCTTATGAGCTTTCTAAGCCACGGAGGGTGTCTCTGAATGAAATTAATGGTCACCCATCCACAGACTGACCGCGGCCAGGGTAGCCAATTTAGTTTTAAGCTTTATTTATGTAACTTTATTCTACACATTATGCGATGCAAATAAATAAATATTAATGTGAAAAAGGATGAAGCCAAGAAGACGAATTGCCATAAACTTGGCACTGGCACAAAAATTGCTCATGGCTGTTAACAACCTCACCAAAAAAAATTATAACATTCCCCGCGATCAAATCCTGAACCTAAACTGACCGGTCTTGCTTGTGACCACTTCAGGCAGTCGACAGGTTTAGGAGAAATCAATGTAAAATAAAATGTTGGATATTGATTCGATTGTACAACTTTTTATTTCAATTTTACATTATCAAACCCATATAATTATGCTAAGTTTGTATATATTTGAATAAGGGAGTGTGAACAAGCATTTTATAGGAATTTAAACCTTATAGATATACAAATAATGTTTATATCATAAGTATAAGAAACGCTTGCCAAAGTTAATCGCGCCCATATTTAACTTTGAAGCCAGCTAAGCTTACTTCAAGACATTTCAAGTATCCATGTCTGTTTATCCAGTAAAAAAATACTCACTTGTGCAGCGAGGTGATAGGCGGGTCCATGGGCTGTTTGCCCAGCGGTCGCTTGCGGTAGGAGGGGCAGTTGGCGCGCCGGTCCACGTGTCGGTAGCACGCATCGCACAGGCAGCTGTCTATGGTCAACTTCTCCTCGTCTGGGGAGGAGGGAGGGAGCTTTAGTCTCTGGTTTAAGAATATAATAATAAAATATGTGGGAACATTTCACACACGGCCATCTGACCCCAAACTAGGGAGACCCTGTACTATGGGTGTCAGACAGTTGATATATATACACAAATACATTTTAAATACGTACATATATAGATAAACAAATGTTTACCGTGGGCGGGCATCGAACCTGCAACACGCTGCGCAGGAGTCAATCGCTCAACCACTGCGCCAACCGTGTCGTCAATATGGAGGGTAGAGGCATAGTAAATATTAGTACTACTGTACCTACAGTAGCGACACGCTCCGCCTTCCACCGAAACAATGTTCCTCACCTCTACCCGTGTCTAACCTGCTCTCGAAACAGCTTTTAGTAGACGCGTACGCGGCGCGTAGACACGCACACTCGCACGTATTTGTACAGTCTGTTATTTTGGTTGTAGTGTAGGCAATTAAATCGTTTCGTTTGTGTGGAGTGTTGTAGGTGTTGTAAGGTTGAAAAAGTGTCCAGCTTTAAGAAAGACAGCTCCAAAACCCGCCAGAATGGCGCTAGCGTCGGCACAGGGTATAGTATGAATGTAGCAGTTGTTGACGAATTGAAGTATGCCGCGTTAGAATTTTTTTACCCGGTCGCGATTGTAGCGCCACCCTTATTTAACACATTTTAACGGACACGTTTTGATACACAGAGATAGTTCTTCTTATCTCAACTCTCAATATTTAAGGATTCCTAACTACAGATGAGTGACGAGATGAGTGAGATACTGATCAGAAATGCTATTCTATAAGAACTCACTTCAGTACTCACTTCTGATTCCGCAGTGAAAAATGTATTTAGTATTCTGTAACTCGATGAAAACTACGCTAACACCGCAAGTGAGAACATAGGTGAAACGAACTATTTTCACGTAACTGTTTTAGCGAATACTAAATACTTTTCACTTCAGTGAAATCGGAAACGAGATGATTCTAATTCGTGAGTGATTTTACAGAATTGCACTGCTGCTAGTTAAATAAACATAACCGAATCTACAAAATTTGGTCAGGTTTTGTAAATTAAGTTTGAACTTATTTATTTGAGTTTGAGAGACTTAAGACATGCATAGTAGATGATGGTTCAACAAACTGGTTAGGTACACTTTTATAATAGAGATTATTACAAAAATTTAATGTACCTTAAGACTTTGTACAGAGACGGCACATCAAGCTAAAACAATCTGTCAAATTTCTTTTATAGATTTTCAACTTTTTTAAAAAACAATAAGGTTCATATTCATCTCCAACTGGTCTTTACGCTGAATGCGCCGCTGAGTTCTTTGGACACCTCTATGATTGTTTAAATATAGTTTGAAAAATAAATCGACAACAGAAACTCACTATCCAAAACTTTCTTCTGACGCTCTGAGCTTTTAATTTGCGCGATATGGCACGGCGTGTCAAACAAGCCGAATTTGCCACCGCAGTAGAAGCACTGGTCCATACAAAGTCTTCCCGGATGGATGCTGAACGAGGATGCCTTTTCCGGGATGACCAGGTTCAGGGTCTCCTTGGGTTCTACTGGTTCGGGAGCTGCCTCTGTGTCTGTGGACAATATCTTGATGATGGGTCGATGAAATGATAAGTGGTGGGTGATAATTTGGTAGTTAACAATTAATAAACTTTTTAGCTGTCAAAACGCGATTCCTTCAATCATTTTGTACTTATGACGTCACTATGTGCCTACTCAATTGACTAAATATTTATCGATATAAAAGCAATGAAAAATCTTAATTTTACTAGTAATTGATACTAATAAAATTAGATTTTTTAGTGACTTATAACAGTACGAAATGAATGTCGGAATCTCAATTTTGACAGCTCAAAAACTAATCGGATTTTCGGGGCTAAAATAAAGCGTCTCTAAGAGAAGGTATATCTTCGAATTTATTGACTAATGGCAACTACCTAATTCCCTGTATAGTGTTGTTGAATTGTATGTGGGAATGTGTTGATTGGAGATAGATATAAATATATTATAATATCACGCCTTATTGATATGGCAAACAAATAAGTGTACAGTCGCCAAAGTAGATAAATATATAACCAGGGTCGTCGGAAATAGTTGAAGTTTACTTAGAAACCGATGGATATTTTCGAATTCAATTTAATTTGATTAATGAACCGTTTGTTTATATCAATTTTATTTTATTCAAAGACATCCATCGGGTTCTAAGATAGTAGTTCTAAGTTTTAAGTAAGTTGCTAGGTTTGTTGGGGGATACATGATAAGTTCCTAGAACAAAACGAACTACCTACCTTAGTTTTTGAAGTCGGATAAAAAGGGGTGTGAATTACGAAGTTTAAGTTGAGAAAACATAGTGTTATAAAAATAAATAAATAAATATTTATGTTCTTGCTCTTATTTTTTTTTTAATCAATTTGATTTTGTGTGCCAACTTTCTAAATCTGTTGAAACGAATTCACATACACAAAACATGTTATTTTAAACGACAGTTAAACATGCGTTACTGTAGTTTAGCGATTAAGCTTGTAGACAAACAGTACAGTCAATCGCACGTCCATGTAACAATAAGTCGTCTATGGCGCCTCTATAAAGAAGCAATAAGGGTGGTTATCGAAGTTCAAGTGTTTTGATACGTGTGGTTGACTTTACTACTTGTTAGCAAGGTTAGCAGTGTTTATGAAGGCCTGTGTGACACGTGATACTTGACTCTAAATGTATACATTTATTATACAATTACTGAAATAGACTGTCGAGTGATTTAGGTTGGATAGTTTGGTCTAGACTTATAATTTACCTAGCCGTTTTTGTGTGTAATTGTGTCGGAGTATGGTCTTCAAAGAATAGGTAATCATTCTAATTAAGACAAAAAATAAGCATAAAAAACGAAACTATAGGAAAAAGAAAACATTAATTAAATATTAACAAAAAAACATATATTTTAGTTTTTACTTTTTAGTACTTATTACGTGATTGCAAAATCTTTTAAGGGTGTGCGTTACCCCAGCAAAATAATGTCGAAAATAGTAATTTAAATGTTACAGGCAATTAGTTGTCCAGCTTCTGTAATTGTTGCGCACATTTTGAAATTTGTTGCACATATAGATTTTGAGTTATTCCACAAAAACATTTCCTGCTGGGGTAACGTTACCGCAGCCAAACATTTTCTTTTATAATGGGAATATTGAAATAAATATTAGCCATATAATTAGTACTCTAGACGAGGTAAATGTTGCAACTTATTTTGTATTTGTTCTTCCTTCGACTGCGATGTTATTCAAGATTTTGCTGGAGTAACGTTTGTGGTTTTGCTGGATCTCTGAAACGGATAAGCAGATTCTTATCATCTTTTTTACATGATTTCTTAAGAATTAGTTTGAATTAGTTGGGTAATAAAAAAACAAAATTAATGCACCATTCAAAGGTTATTTAATTAAATATAAAAACACTTCAATAGGTCCTAACACTTTGAATAAGAGCTCGAAAGACTTACTTTAAACGTTGTTTTGTAGTTTGTATCTGTCTTCAAATGTATGTGAAGTGTCATTAGTATCCTGTTAGTAATAAACAAATTATGATGAAATTCAGTTCTCCACTTTGACGGTCATAATGCGCGCTCAGTTATTTGGCCTCCGATAACCCTGTATGTAATTATATAAACTAAATGATATATCAATAATTAGTTACTTTGTTCAGTTATATTCCTGTAAAAGTTCAGCGCAGTACATACAACAACTAACGAGATAATAAAATAAAAGCCATTAGGAAGTGCAACACCGTGATAACCCGACCATATTAAGGTGGTTACAAAAAAGCGACCGCGCAGTACATTATGCTACCTTCTTAAATCTGTAGGATAGGCTTACAAGTTTAGTACGGATGTGTACACAAGTGTTTTGAATTTGTGTTATCAAATTTTATTTACAGGTAAAATAATCATTTCAATAAAACTTTCAAAATATTGATAAAACTTTAAAACAATGACAGGTAGCAATACTGTTCTTATGGCATTTTCCATTACTTTTTAAATTTTACTTTACACTTTGTCTTTAGTAATACAAATCTTCACTTTTAAAATATAAATTAAGATTTAAAACCATCGCAGAAAATAACAGATATTAGAATAAATGTTTTAATTTCACATTATGCCTACTAATACTTACATATATCGGTTAAAAATCACAAAGTGATGGTAATATAATATAACATCACAATGTAAGTAGTAAAGTGCTTACAGTAAACCCCACTGTTTTATAGTCTAATTTCAAATATCATAATAGTTTTTCCTAGCTAAATACGGATAGTTGTATTCTAAAAATGACTTAATTTATTTCAAAATCACATCGAATATTGAACAGTGTACGCGTCTGTACCGAACTTGTAAGGTGTATTATACTAAACATTTTAGAAGGTAGCATAATGTACTGCGCGGTCGCTTTTTTGTAACCACCTTAATATAGTCGGGTTATCACGGTGTTGCGCTTCCTAATGGCTTTTATTTTATTATCTCGTTAATTATTGTATGTACTACGCTGAAATTTTACAGGAATATAACTGAACTAAGTAACTAATTATTGACATATCATTTAGTTTATATATTCACATACAGGGTTATCGGAGGCCAAATAACTAAGCGCGCATTATGACCGTCAAAGTGGAGAACTGAATTTCATCATAATTAGTTTATTACTAACAGGATACTAATGAAACTTCATATACATTTGAAGACAGATACAAGCTACAAATTAACGTTAAAAGTAAGTCTTTCGAGCTCTTATTCAAAGTGTTAGGACCTATTGAAGTGTTTTTATATTTAATTAAATAACCTTTGAATGGTGCATTAATTTTGTTTTTTTTATTACCCAACTAATTCAAACTAATTCTTAAGAAGTCATGTAAAAAAGATGATAAGAATCTGCTTATCCGTTTCAGAGATCCAGCAAAACCACAAACGTTACTCCAGCAAAATCTTGGATAACATCGCAGTCGAAGGAAGAACAAATACAAAATAAGTTGAAACATTTACCTCGTCTAGACTACTAATTATATGCCTAATATTTATTTCAATATTCCCATTATAAAAGAAAATGTCTGGCTGCGGTAACGTTACCCCAGCAGGAAATGTTTTTGTGAAATAACTCAAAATCTATATGTGCAACAAATTTAAAAATGTGCGCAACAATTACAGAAGCTGGAGAACTAATTGCCTGTAACATTTAAATTACTATTTTCGACATTATTTTGCTGGGGTAACGCACACCTTTTAAGGGGGTTGAAAAGAAAAAATGTAAACCACCATCTTGGAGAGGCGGCCATATTGAAATTAGTACTGGGAAGAGTCAAATTTAACGTGCATTACCAATTTGGTAACCCACTTAAAGACACCGGGGCAGTTGAAAATAAAAAAAGCTTGTAAAAAAATCGTTGTTCTCTCAAAAAGTTCTCTCAATGACTCGAAACCTACTCGACCTATGAACACTCTGAATGCCTGTAACATGCCTCTCGTGTCCATTTATAATAGGGGTTTGTGGACACTGAAAGGGTGAAGCTGATGCTTAGCAGGTAGTTTATAGTTAGGTACTAGGTAGAGTTTAAATTCCACGAAGTCGAGGGTAAAAGAAAAAAAAATAGTTTAAGGAGGTCAAACTTACATGCCACCTTTTTTCCATAGAAGACTCGTCACTGCTTAACCATTTCCCAACTATATTGGGGCCGGCTGTAGTTGCATAGATACCAGTGTTTAACACGGAACGACTGCTTGTCTGACATAGGTTACAATTCAGTGACTTGGTAACACGATACCTCTTGGTAAGACTGGTTGTCTTTCGGGCTTCTGACTACCCATCACAATAGGGGATAATACTGCGATGATCTGGCGCCAGAGTGCAGCACTAGCGTAAACAGTTAACAGTTTTTCGACGAGTCGTTCAAAGCGTGATGAAAATTGTGAAATTCTGCCTTAAAAATTGGGAAATGTATCATATTATACAATAAAGCATCAGTGCTGTGTATTTGGATGTAGGAATTAAGGGAATCATTCATTTCCAAAAGACGAAAATGTTCGGAAACTATGGGAAGCAGCAACATGTAGTAAAGACTTTCGAGCTAAAAAAACACTCTAAATATGTTCAGCACATTTTAAATCTGAAGATTTAATTGAAATTGGAAAGTATTCAGGTGAGATAGTCGCATTTACAGAATAACGTTCACTTTTATCATGTAAGACGATCAAATATGATTTTATTCTGAGCATAACCTAGAATCTTGTCATTATTTTCTTTTTTATCTATACTAATATTATCTATACTAATATTATAAAGAGGAAAACTTTGTTTGTTTGATTGTAATGAATAGGCTCAAAAACTACTGGACCGATTTAAAAAACTCTTTCACCATTCGAAAGCTACATTATCCACGAGTAACATAGGCTATATTTTATTTTGGAGAAAAAATAGGGTTCCGTAAGATATTTGGGTTTTTCGGCCACAAGGTGTAAAAAATCAACCAGAAAAGTTACTTATTTTGCGTACGCTGCCTAAACTATAAAAGATAGAACCATAAAATGTTCTAATTAATTGTTGATCTTATAAATATCTACAAAAAAGTCCGCGACACACTATATCTATCTATGTCGAGTGAGGCACAACAACCATTTTTTTGTTTAAAATTTTGATTTTTTTTTGGACTACATTTAAACGCGTTTATTTTAGTCATGCTATTAATCCTTATCAAAATAAATTATTTCATCACTAAGTACAGTTTATGTAGATAATATTTGGTCTTTTAATGATTAAAATTGAACGTTTGGTTTTAAAGTTATGGCGAAATTAAAATATTACGATTTCTGCTGCACGGCGCGTTGCGAAGTGGGCGTCACCAAGGCGGGGGTGCGCGTGCGGGAGGGGAGTTTAGATCTATGAGTAAGGTACCCGCGCGGCTCAGTCGTAATGAATAAACTCAGTTAAAAAGTTATTACAATTAATCTATACTAATATTATAAAAAGAAAAGATTTGTATTTTTGTATGAAACGAATAAACTCAAAAACTACTGCTCCGATTTCAAAAATTCTTTCACCAATCGAAAGCTACATTATCCCTGAGTAACATAGGCTATAGAGTAGGTGTAGGGTAGGTAGCTAGAGGGACAGGACAACGTCTGTCGGGTCAGCTAGGAACATAATATAACAACAAGGTTATGCTCCATGGCGGTTTGTTTACTGTATGTGCTAGTGGCGCCCTCTGCGCCGAGTTTTTCGTAATGTTTCCTATTGTCAATGATCTACGAATGACAGCCGGGACTAACGGGTTTTCGAGGCACGAAGGGGATTCGGGGAGATGGTTACTCATCCACGGTGTGACCGCGGCAATCGTAGCTTGACCAATACCGATCTATTTGTACGTCTTATACTTAGCCTAATGAGTCTCAGTATTTGATCGAAGACGGAAAGACTTATTACTAGAATATCAATCGAAGTAGTCTAAACCTAGTATCTGATACATTAATACTAGTATCGTAGTTGAATATCGCGGTACCCACAGCTAATAACGTGACCCCCGTGACAGGATGTGCATGATGCGTTCAGTAATTGAGCAGTGCTGTCGTGTTGCCAAAGGAAATTCACGAGGACATACGAAAAAATGAAAATCAGGCTTGTATATTTTAATGGGGAAGGCAGACACGTGAACGACACCCATATTTCGGTAATTTATAATAGGGTATTTTACCAATCAAATCTAATTAGTCCGTCCGATAGATTTCCAAAAAATATTGGACACGTGATTTTTCTTTTTTCACGTTAACAAAAAATGAAGACGAGATGTGATGATACAGTGCGTCGAAAACTCGTGTGACATCACTATGTCAGTACACTTTTACTGGCGAAGTGACGTCACAAATCCCCACTCATGATCTTAGATGCGTTTTATCTTCGTCAGTTTTTATTGATTTGATGAAACAAAATATACGTATCCAATATTTTACGATAATTTAACTGACGGACTAATTAGTTTTTTTTTAATAAAATACCCTAGTATAATCAATACTTAATAAAAAAGACGGCGGTAAAAACAATGATATAATAGACTTAGATGCGTTACCCGCGCTCAATAATGGCAATATTAAAGCAAGGCAATTGCCGGGGTTTCACTTAGTCACGTACAATATAATAAAAATAATAGAGAAAAAATATTGCGTATAATAGAGATTGTGTTGTTAAGAAATTGGATTATTTTTTTAGTAATTGAAGGTGAGTAAGATTAGAAATCATGCAAAACGTAATGAACTTAGTTTTATTATATTTTCTTTAACTTTGGCCAGTTGTCAAAATTCATATTGAACGTAGTAATGTTCATTTGTTATAAATATTGATCCAACTGACCAAATTCGATAGTGCAAACATGATATTGATTTAAATAATGTTTTGAAGCCAAATCCAGTAGATAATATTGAATTTCCTGAATTTGCTGCAGAGAACATTAAACAGTTACCTTCCGCGAATTATAGGAAAAGCTAATAAGAACTGATAACCGAAAAGTTAATATTTTAACGAAGAAAAAACCGTTGAAACTTTTCATGCGCCAAAAAAATCGCATGTTTAAAAAAAAATCGTACGAGTGTAAATATCATGTGTGCACGTAACGATAGTGTGTAGTGGGGTGAATGTATCCACACACCATGGTTGTTAAGACGATTACTGTAATGAGACTTTCTGTGCCCACCGTCAGATGCCGCGCCAGGAGCACCCTGTAGACAAAACAACAAACATTACAATCATACCTACGTAAAAAATAAACAAAAGACAAAAAAAACAGTTTCAAACTTGTAAAAACTAAAAAATCAGCCTCATCTGCCTAGCCTTTTCCCAATTATATTGGGGCCGGCTTCCAGTCTAACCGGATGCAGTTGAATACCAGTGTTTTACATAGAGCAACTGCTTATCAGACCTCCACAACCCAATTACTGGCTCACACGATACCCCTTGGTAAGACTGGTTGTCAGACTTTCTGGCTTCTGACTATAACGACTGCCAAAGATCTAAAAATGACAGCCGGGACCAACGGCTTTACGTGCTTTCCGAGGCACGGTATGAAAGGGATGGTCACCCATCCACAGACCGACCGCGGCTAGCGTAGCTTAACCTTTGAACGATCGATCTGTACGGCTTTAACTTAGCCACGAGCTCTAAAACATCAGCCTGATTTTAATTATCCCAGAAGATGGAAGACTGCATAGATAGGGAACAAGTTTTGATCTGTTTATTGAGTATTGAGTATTTAATTTAGATCAGTTTCTTTCACGTTCTTTGGGTAGATGATCATAAACCAAAAATTCCAAGATAGAACTTCTCTAAAAACATATTATTATAGCCTTTCAGGGCTATAATAATATGTTTTAGAGAAGTTCTATCTTATTAATTTTCAAGTTATTCTAAGATTAGATTTTTTGTTTTGAAATTAATAAGTAAACCCTACTATATTAATACTAGGTATTGTAGTGTAAAGCCCGCTTTCTTCAGTTAGAATATCTTATTAATTTAGAGGGCCAATATTTATGAAAATTTTGTAATTAAACCTCGTGTTAGCAAGTTAATTTTGGCACAAGAAATGAGGTGCAGGGGTGGCGATAGATACCTAAAGCAAACCAAGTCCTAAAAGTTAAAGCAAATATAAAATCCTAAGAATCTTAATTAAATTTTACTTTTTTCAAAGCTCAATGAGCAAATCATTGATCAGAAAATCTGCTATAAAGATCAGGGTTTCTTAATTGTGTAACATTGAAGAACGCGCGTCAATAATTGCAGATAAAACCTTATTTAAATGACATAAGAAACACACGTCGCTTGCTTGTGAATTCCATGGACTACACCTAAGGCTTATACATAATAATATATATCATATGTGCTTATCTTCAAGAATTCATTAAATGATAATTAGATAAAGAAAATTATAGATATTAGCAATGTGATACAACAAAGTATTGATTCATTGATCAACTTTTAAGTGTACACATGCCATGATGTTTTTTTTAATCAGCTCATGCTTTTAGTTTTCCATAAGCTTTCCATTACCTGGATAAACAAAGTTATCAAGAAAAATTGGTTCTAGAACTTTAATAAATAAAGGAAACAGGATGTTTTCTCTGGAACAAGTTTCACTCAACTTTTGTACTTACCTAGTTTAAGACTTTTATCCATAGAATAAAATGGACAGATTTCATGTAAAATATTCAGAATGAATTCACAAGTTAAGACTTTATATCTACACTAATATTATAAAGAGGGAATATTTGTATTTTTGTATGTTTGTAACAAATAAACTCAAAAACTACAGGCCCGATTTCAAAACAATAAGCTCTTTCGCTATGAAATAAGACTTATACTAGATATAAACATTTGGTGAAATTTACCCTTAGTGGGTATACAATTTAAATAGGAAAGTTATTGTTTTGTTTTCTAATTAACACTACTATTATAAGTTTGCAATTATGATAACTAACTGATTCATTAAATTATATTTGCTTTAACTTTTAGATAAATATGGTGTTATAAAACTAGAGCTTAAAAGCTCATAATAATAATTTATAGATGTCTTATTAAACAGCTGTTATGTACTTTAGAAAAATAAAATATTGAATATTATAGTAACAGTTCCTAATGCTGATAAAGTATATATTGAAACTTAAGTTTTCTAGGAACCTCTGCAAAATATATTACCAGTATGTAAATAATTGGTCTTTATATGATGCTTTTGTGACCTTATCGGATTCCAATTTCATTGTGGAATATTGGTTTACCCATAACATAAACCCTTGCATTGTCTGCAGAGGTAGGCAATGTACAATTTTAATATGCATGCTATTGCTAAATCCAGGCTCCGGACTAAAAAAATCCTGCTGAAAATACCAAATAACACTGTGCCTAGTCTGGGAATCGAACCTAGACTTTGTGGCCACCAGACCAACAAGACAGTCCTTAGAATTTCCTGATGGAAAACCAAGTAACACTCAGCCCTAGGAATCTAACCCAGGGTTTGCGGCCATAAAAACAACAAGAAAAGGTAGGGTACTGTAAAAAAATGCAAAAAAAATAATAGGTGTGTGAGCTCACCTCTCGCCGCTCAATGGTGTAGTACGCGTCATCTTCGGTGGCTGCCTCTCCCACCTCTGGCGTCGGCTTGCCCGAGCGGTACTTGCTCTTCTGGAACGTCATCTTCAAAGAGCTCCTATGTTTCTTCTTGTCCCCGGCACCCCGGTTCAATTTTATCACAGTCTTCAAAGTCCCGGTGTAATCACCCTGAGCCTTCGTCGTCTTATTCTTATTAGACATCATACCACCATAATTAGACCCATATATTCTTTCCTTTTCTTTAAGTTTTTCAATTTTTGCCTCCTTGGCTGCCTTATGTGTCAGTAGGCCAAGAGTTCTCAGCACATTTTCCTTGCGCTTCTGACTCTCTGGCGTCTCGTTCAGGACATTGCTGGGTCCTGCCTGACTTTCTATAGAATTGCGCGCCGATTTAGGCTTCGGACTCTTTGCTGGCTTGACTTCAGGCTCCACAGGCTTAACTTGTTCAACTACTGGCTCAGTCTTTTCTTTTTCTTCTTCAGGCATTTCTTTTTCGTCTTCAGGCATTTCTTTTTCTTCTTCAGGCATTTCTTTAATCTCTTCAGGCTTTTGTTCAGGAGGTTTTTCAACTTCCATCTTCTCTGGCTCATCTGGCACTGCGACTGTTGGGACTGGAGTTGCAGGCTCTTCAACAGGAGTAACATCTTTCGGTTCCTCTTCCTTAGGAGCTTCAATTACTTTAATATTTTCCACTTTAGGGACCTCAGAAGCAGAAATTTCTTCAATTGACTTTATTGTTTCTATCGGCGGGGGCAACGCTTCAGTCTCTACAGGCGTCGCTTCAGGTGACTTGATAGCAACTGGCGCAGGCGTGATAGACACAGCAGGTGCTGGTGCTACGGTCTGACGCGGGGGCGACATGATTTTCTCAATCGTTGCCATCTTGTCTTCAGTAGTGTCGACCGTAAATTCTGAAGACTTACGCGACATCGACTCCCTTGATTTCCTCTTAGTAATGATTTGAACGTCATTGTTTATCTTAGGCTCCATGACGCGAGGCGTGATCGATATCTGACTGGAATCTAATACGACCCCGCCGAGGTTCGGCGTAGGGGTGTTAGGATGGAGTGTTGCGAACTGATGTAGGTCTATCTGAGTGCACGACTGCGGCGCCGACCTGTCCACAGACTTCCTTATTTCCGTCAGAGTGACATCCTTGCCGAGTGACTTCTCGAATATACTAATAGCATCAGATTCTTTTGAGTGATTAGAACTGGTGGACTCTTTCCTTGAACTAAAACTATTCCTTTTAATTAGAGTGACTGAGTTAGGCATGTCTATATCGGTGGATTTCCTCACTTGATCTCTCTTGACTATTGAAATAGCAGAGTTGTTTTCAAAGCAACTCAAAACATTCTCCTTTTCAAATGTTTTTTCTGGTGATCTCACAGATTGAATGTCTTTCAGTGGCTTTATGTCGCCAGACTTCGGTATCAACACCACATCATTTGTCACCATCATTGGTTTCCCGCCATCACTGGCTTTCGACTCCATTTGTCTTCTCTTATCAAATTCCTCAAACTCCTTTAGTCTGTCCATGAGCTTGTCAATACTGGCGACAGGACTACATTTGTAAGGTATTTCGAGCTTGGCGCCATCAACAGGTTTATCAACCGAGTCTTCCTCATAATGAAGTCGTATATTCTCACCATCGTCATTCTTGGAGGGCGTGTTTTCATTACTGATAGGAGATATAATATTTTTGTCTTTTACAGGCGTCTCAGGTGTGGGGACATTGTCTCCATTGTTGAGAGGTTTGGCTATGCCATAGAATTTAGAAGCAGTCTTTGTCTGCAATTGGTCAGGGGTGCTATCTGTAGTTACTGTAGTGCTTTCAGAGACCATCTCCATGTCACCATCAATGTTCTGGTCTAGATCGTTGATGAGGTCATTGATCTCCTTGGTAAGCGTGTCGATGGTCTCCACCTTGTCGTCGGCGGCGTCGTTGGTGATAGTGCTGGTGATACAGTTCTTGGGCGCGGAACTGGCAGCGACAGGGGCAGCAGCTGCAGGCCGCGACGCCGCCATCGCTTTGCGCCCTCGACGCGCCTTCCTTATATTCTTCGACATCTCCTTAGAGTTGAATGTCTTAGACATACTAGTCAATATACTACTACGAGCATCAAAAAGCGTATTTTCAGTCTTCATTATCATTTTTTCTTCTATTTCATTTGAATTTAAATCATCTAAGTTTACCCTATTACTATTATTGTTGTCAGAGTCTAATGAAGTACTTCTGTTTAAGCTCAGTTTCTTATCCTTTGCATTTATGTTACTACTAGGCTCCGGGGGGTCCAGTTTGGTTTCAGCTAATTTGGAGTCAACAACAAGAGAAGGCACTTTTTCAATAGTCGAGATCTGTACATTATTTTCAATATCTATATCTAGGTCAGTCTTAGATTTATCTAGTTTTTTGTTGAGCTCCTTGCTGTCTGTGTCATTGAGTGTCTCACTCATGCTCAAGTCAGACTCTGTGTTGTCTGAGCACTTTGATATCTCACTGCCATCACGAGAGCATGAGCGTCCCCTCTTCAACTTTTTACAGTCCTCAGGAGTCTCTGCAGTGTCTGAAGTCTTGGAATCTGAATGTAGTCTACGCCTTTTCTTTTGTTCCTTGATGACAACTTCACTCAGCAAGTTCTTGACTTTCCTAGGTTTCCCACTGCGAAGATTCTTTCCTTCAAACATTGAGGGACTGTTGCTTCTTTCAGAACGCATAGAATAGGGGCTAGTGCGTGGTCCAAGCACCAAGCTACCTGGAGTGTCACTGAGCATTGTCTTCATCATGGCCATGTCAGAGCTGAGTCTAGGCCTCCTCCCAGCTGTCTTGGGACTTGAGGACCTTGAGTTGGGTGTTGTGTCTTCACCAGGCTCCTTCTTGATTTCAGAAGCAGGTATCAATGGGACGGTTTCTTTATCTGGGGTATTCTCAGTATTAATTTTCAATACAGGCTTTCTTCCTCGCTTCGCAGTTTGTTTTATAACATTTTTAATCTTTTCTTTGATAACAACAGCTTTTTTGCTTCTCAAAGTTTTTCTGATACCTAAAGGTCTTTTCTTGACCACAGTCCTAGTTTTGCCTACAGGTTTCTTAGTTTCTTTGGAGGTTTTAGGCTCGTCTGGGGTGGACTTTTTCTCATCATCATTAATGTCTGAGGCCTTCTTACGGGCACGGGTCTTGGGTTCTATCACAATGTCCTCATCGAGACTCTTGTCTAGTTCCTCCTTAGTTTGTTTGGTTTTCATGTTGGAATGTGTGGTGGGAGATGTCCCCGTTCTTCCGACATCAGGTAGAGACTGGCTGTCAGCTTTGCTCCTGTTAGTCGATCTGAGCTTGATCGACGAGGTGCCTCGACTCTTCCCTGGATATTTTAGTTTGCTGGTCTCTGAAGACTGACTGTCACCGTCTGTATCCTGTAGATTAGTGTCAGTTAAGCTCTCCTCTGGGCAAGTATCACAACCACTGTCTTCCTTATTCAAATAACAAGTAGTTTTCAGTTTCAGTGACTCCTTAATCTTTGTGTTAGGACGACTTTGAGCCATAATACATCTCGATATTGTGCCATCTGGACCTGGAAAGCGATAAGCATTCGTTAATTACACTTACGGCCCTATAATTAGCAACGTGGTATTAAAAATCACTTGTTGAACAACATCTAAAATAACTCCTAACTTAAGTTGGTTAAAGCTGTGATTTTTAAATAAATAAGTAATTGTAATACTAAATTAACGTACTGTGTACTCAATTGTGGTATAATTTGGCACAATTCACATAAAAATCGTGTCTACAGATCGTAGTAAACAAAAGCCATCGCGCGCTAATCAACAAGTTCGCGCAATATTATCACATTTATTTCACATAAAACGGCTTTATTTACGATTTATTCGGGAACACTAAACTATAGTCAACTTAAATATGATTCAAAATAACTTTTAAAATATGTCATAACTTATAAAATCGCGCCGGAAAATTCATGAAAAACCCGATGTTTTGGTGGCGAGGCCGCGGGTGACACCTAACGCCACCTACAGCTGAGCGAGTGCGTATGCGTCGAGCGAACGAAAGCACCAAATCATTTCCCCAGCCGTGGCGCACCTCTGCAATGTCCTCACAAAATACTCACAATTTATCCAATGAAACCTCCAAAAACCACAATAAACAGTTAATTAGATACACAACGCACCATAATATGCGAAAAAGTTCAATATAAACTCGCGATTAAACTTAGAAAACGATTTTTGAAAAGCCCAAATGACTGCAGGCGTCCGCCATAATGTTTCCTTCGAAACGAATAATATAGTTCTTATTGCTCTTGTAGCAATTCTCTATTCGCTATTCAAAATGGCGACCGTGTGGCGATCACAGTGCGCGTTTGCGCGACTTTTTGTTGGAAAAACTGGACAAATCCTGAACAGCGCGACGGATTTGGGTACAAAAATTGGTCCGGGATCACAATCGGTAATTATTTAATTATATTTTCACTCGTGTCGAGTCGTAATGTCGCTTTGACCGCGACATGTGACAGAACTATGGATGTACACCCTTCGACACAAGTTTCTCGCAGCTTCATGTTTTTGACATTTAATTTATTTTCAGAATGACTTTGATTAATGATCCGTAATGTGAAGTTTTATTGTTTTTCTATTTGCTATCAATTGCCTGTTATTCAAAGATTTTTGATTAGAGATTATTATATGTGTGATTTGGAATTGATTTCAGGATTTGGTCTTTTAATAGCTATGATACTAAATATTTTTTCTCTTGTTTCAGATAATATTGTCAAAAAAATATTCAAACTACGCGCATTCTCCGTTCGTAACTAAAATAAAAGAACAATATGACTACGAAATTGTGAAGAATCCTCCTGAGTGGGCTTATGTGCAGAGACTTTTACCGGTTGACACAATTCCTGCCGTAACTCCTAAGGAGAGTTACCCTTCTGGCTGGATTCCGCCTAAGGAAGAAGCTAAAAGTCTCCCGTATTTCATATTAAGAACAAGAAATCATGAACTGCCAATATATTTAAAAATCACGTATAGGGGCATCCGCAAGATAACAAAAATAAAACGGATTGAAGGCGATATTTGGCTCATGAATGATGAAATTAAAAGTTATTTGAAAGAAAAGAATAACAGATATGTAGAAACTCGTGTTCACGAAGTTGCAAGATTTATAGAAGCAAAGGGTGATTATGTCAATCAGCTAGTCGAATGGGCTCATTCCAAAGGGTTATAAATACATAATACTGTGTAGTTTAAATAAACTGATTTAGTAAATATCAATAGTTTTATTTACCCAATTATATTGATGACGAACAATCACACAAAAACAAAATACACAGACTCAAAAAACTAAACACCAAGCATGTGACATTACACACAAAAGTACCTAAATAACTTTTTTATATAAATCTATTAGAATGAAAAGGACACACAACACCGACACTTAAACGCTTCAAGAGACAACGCTATTAACTTTAAATAGAGAACTGGGGTCTATTGTGGTATGGAATTTAAACCGGAATCAATAATTTATTGTTTGTAAGTGCTATCTGGTCGAAATAAGTAACTTTTAACCTTAATTACCGCAAGTGATTAGAAAGTATTGTACGTATCAACAATATTTTTAGTTTCATGGGTATCCCTGTATCAGAAAGTGGTAATAAACAAATTAATTAATATTGCTGGAATAAACTTCTGGATATTCCTATATAATCATTAGTATAATAAAATAGTTATACGGAATTAATAGTGCGCTATGTTATGCTATAGGGCGTACAAAAATACGTAGAAAGATTAACATTATACAATAAAATTATATTCTCAATATAATTAGGTATTGAAATATTTTTTTATGTAAATTAAGTCAATTAGGAAAAAAAAACACTATAGCAACATTACATACGAAACATTATTTTTATGATTTTACATTCAAAAATCACAATGAATATGCTATATTTTACAACGTTTATTTTAACTACGTCTAAAAGTATCAATCCTAGCAAAAATCTTATAAAATTGACAGATCAAAAGTTCCCTAACAAAATAAATAATATTAAATGTAAATAATACTGCGAAACCTCGTCAAAACTTGTTAGGAGGGTTGTACGCGGCATGAAGTTTGATGATGTTCGCCGCCGCTAGGGGCGCTGCGCACGGCGGAAGGTTTTATCTACGTAGCTATATAACATCCGCCCGACACCGATGGGCCTCTCCACGATACATATTTTCGACACGAACTCACTCTTCTTTGTTAAAAACAACTTTTCTGTACATTATAAGCGTTAAAAAACGCTTTATTTCGCTTTTCACGAGGCAATACGCTACAAAACACTATTTAACTTGTAGGTTACTCTTATTGCAATTAACTTTGTTGTTGAACATTTATTCGTCTCTAAATTCACGTAATTTGGTCTGTTATCGTTAGAAACTTTATTTAAGTCGGCATTTCAAAACATACGAGCTAATCGGGGATCGATATTGAACATTTACAGTTTTTATTACGTAAGATGATAGGTACAAAGTACCTATATAACATAGTTATATTATAATGAATTTCAAGGCCAAGCGCTTTCAGAATGACACGTGTACAGTCTATGTGGTACGATTGCACTATAGTCTATGATAAAAAGTGGTCGAGGGGTGGTATTCAATGATCATCCAAGCGTTCAAGTTGTGTTTTTATTAACAATCTGCTTTAAATATTAATAATTTAATGCAAATAAGTAGGTAGATCTTATTTGCAAGTTTCGTAACCGAAACTGCTTGGTTCTTTGTTTATTTAGTTTTTTAAGAGATTAAAAAAGTCTTAGTTATAGCTATATGCAAGCTTACTTCTATGTACCTACAAACTTACTTAAACTTATACCTATTATTCATGCGTTTTATTGAACTTAAAATAGGTAAGTAGGTATTCGAAGTTCCATGGCGTCATTATTTTGTTATGTTAGGTAGGTACGCTAGCGTCCCACTTGTCCTAAATTGTTTAATTTCGTATCCTAGGTAGGTAGGTAGGTTAGGATACCTACTTATCAAGTCCTTGAATCCAGGTAAATGATGAAGTTTCTCAATAAGTACAGGATGTGTTTGTGATGTTCCCAAAGCTAGGAAAATTTACCACCCTCAATCTTTACGCGGGTATCGCGTTGACTGTAAATAACTATGGACTACAAGTTAAGCAGGTATTATGGATCACCATCATCATCATCAGGTACTTACCAGCACATGTCTCCCTGTCTAAATAAAGGAAGGAGCTCCATTAGGCATGGAATACGAGCATAAGTAATCACCACACTTGGTAGTAGGATCGGAAGGATCTTCTTGGTGAGATCTTATCTTAACAGAACAGAGTTTAAAAATCACCAACTATTTCGTCAAAAGTGGTGATTAATGTGTAAGAATGGGGCAATTGGAGTGATTTATTCTGATGTAGGTACGGTTGTTGTCCCGTGGGGTGTCCGGGCTAGAATAGCACCCACTCATTTTATCCCGAGTGTCGTAGAAGGCGACTAAGGGAAAATTCGAAAGTCGGGTAGCAGCGGGTTCCGTGTACCTACTTAACGACTTCACTGCGATCCCCAAGACGCCTGACAAGCGTGGGGATTATGGCACCTCCTCCCTTTTATGGGGGAGGCCTTTGTTCAGCAGTGGAGGTCTGACGATGAAGGTTGTATTTTGAAGTACCTTTTTCGTAATTTATTTAATTACGTTTACCATGGCTAACGGGTAACAATAAACAACCTAAGACATATTACCTTCAGCATAGTGATCTTTGATTGATTTATAATAAATAACCCTTTATAAACGTTAAATAATAATTTAATGACCATTAACTAATCACAAGTCTTTAATCAGAAAATACGCCGTCTCTTTTCATTAGTACTTATTACAATGAAAAGGATGGGTAGCTTAACTAGTTATCTAATATTTATAACAAAATAATTATTATATCTGTAGGTAGTGGGAGTTGTTTGTTAATTTTCCTGGCAGCTTTTGTCCATAAAGATTGATATTGCAGGTCGTAAACATATAAACATCCACTACTTTTATGGAACCTCTCAAACGAGGTCAGTTCCAAAGGAGTCGAACGTAAAATTGTCCTAATCACCAAACCTGGCTAAACGATCGGTGATTGTTGAGTTTGTTATTGTTGCCAAAATTGGGGAGACTACCAACCTACTTAGTGTTAAACTTTGGTCGGCTTTCAGACATTTGTAACAGGAGAACTAAAAGACAAATTTCTTTTACCACCTAAAGCTTCCTGCGGTGCTAGCATAGAGCAGAAAATCCTAGCATAGTGCCTTATATTGCTTTTTCTAAAGCAAAAGTTTTATACCGCGGTTTCCGGCGACTGGGACTGCAATTAACTCGGACTACAGTCCCAGTTGCCGGACCCATTTAATTTTAATATTTTTCTTTTGGCGACTAGGACTATGCCTAAATGAATTAGAAAAATGTATTGTTCAAGTGCAAAACAGTACAGTCAAACGAAAAAATATGTAAAATAAAAAACAAAATATTTAAAAATCACCCTTTGATTACCTTTAATTATTATTTTAAATATTTTTTCGTATGACTGTACTGTTTTTGGCTTGAACAATAGATTTTTGTTATTTATTTATGCGTGGTCCCAGTCGTCGGGAGAAAAATATTAAAATTAAATGGATCCGGCAACTGGGACTGTAGTCCGAGTTAATTGCAGTCCCAGACGCCGGAAGCCTCTTATACCTAGCACATTAAAGTAAGTACCTACCTACTTAAACTCATATTTTACTTTTCTGTACACCTACGTATAATTTATTTATCGAGTTCACATATACATAATTAAGTACCTATTTAAACATAGAAAAGGCAATTGACTGTTGGTTGATGTCGTAGTAAGTAGATAGGTGTGGATTATCTAAGAGTTTTACGTAAGTAGGTTTTATTTTTTATACCAGTAGGTACAGTAGGCAGCTCGTACTTACCCTACAAGGGGGTGCCTTTTAAAAGAATAGGCGACTTTGATTCATGAAACATCATATGCCTATAGCCTTTTCCCAAATATGTTGGAGCCAGTCTAACCGGATGCAGCTGAATACCAATGTTTTACATGAAGCGACTGCCTACCTGACCTCCACAACCCAGTTTGTAGCTTCTGACTACCTTGAACGACTGTCAAAGATCTACGAATGATTGCCGGGACCAACAGCTTAACGTGCTTTCCGAGGCACGGAGGGACTCAGTATGAAATGGATGGTTACCCATCCACAGGCGGACCGCGGCAAGCATATCTTAGCCATAATGACCGGTCGATCTGTATTACGGCCTTTACTAAGCCATGCGAGCTCCTCGGCGACTTTGAGGGAATCTATAATTTGTATTTAAATTTTTACTAAATTTTAACCGTACAAAGAACCGTTGCCGATATTTTTTGGTCTTTTAGAAATTCAAGTTACAGCCCCTCTAGCCATATTACCCAAATTGACAATCAAGAATCGATAACGCTAATAGAAAACTAATCAAATGTATGGGAATGACATCATCTCAACGATAAGTCACGTGATCGAAAATAAAAAATGGATTACGATGAGGCGTTAATTATTGTAGAAAGAGATACGATACGAAACGTTTGTAACTTGGCAGTTGCTTTGGAGACGATGCAAAGTAAACCCTGATTTCGTGAAAAAAATGCGAAAACTGCGTTCTATATTCGCGGTTACTTTAAATGGCAATAGAAAAGTAGGTGATATCAAAGCAGTCCCATTTTTAGGGTTCCGTACCCCAAAAGGAAAAAACCGATCCTTATAGGATCATTTTGTAGTCCGTCTGTCTGTCTGTCTGTCAAGACCCTTTATCTCGGGAACGCGTGGATATCGAGTTGAAATTAAAACCATATACCTACCTACTCAAGTCTACAGTTCCTTGAAGCTGTGAAAAAATCAAACTTCTATGTTAACGTGAAAAAAAATACGGCCGTTTATTCCACAAAAAACCTATATTTCGACACTATCAAGGGAATCAAAATTTATAGGGTACTTCCCGTTGACCTAGAATTATGAAATTTGGCAAATAATATCGGCTTATAGTACAAATACAGGGAAAAGTCTGAAAGCTATACATTTGTAATCAAATCATAAAAATATAGTCTTTAATTAAAGTATGTAATCAATCCTCGTGGTATGCGCGGTTAAAATTGTATGGGTGACCAAACCACGGAATTTGAACGGAACCTTCGGTGGGCGAGTCCGACTCGCACTTGTTCGGTTTTTTTTATATCAGTAAAACTGCAGGGTTGCAATTTTCTTTCTCCCAATTAAAAAAAAGTAATATTATTCAGTAAAATCATTCAACATGTCATCTTAAATAACTATTTGTTTTTCAGATTTTTTGTTCTTTTATTTTAAAATTAGTTAATCTCACCCAAATGCTACGGTACCCAGGTAAACTGTTGCCTGCGGTTTGACTAGCACCCTTTTTTTATCTATTGATAGGCATACGTTTGACCACTATCTCACCTGATAGGAAGCAATGATGCGGTCTAAGATGGAGCACGCTTGCCTAGAAGTAACCTAGATTCACTCTTGACTTAAAAACTCCCAGGTTGTAGCTATCAGGAAACCCAGACTCAGGCAGGGAATTCCACTCTTTAGCAGTACGCACATTGAATGTGTTCGTACGTTTTGTGCGTGTCGGTGGGATGTCCATCATGTAAGGATGAAATGCAGATGTCCCTAATATTGCATGTAGATATGTATCTAGATCTGCAGGTGGAATCTCTCTGTGTCAGACATTTAATCCCTTCAGCCGTTATGTGATGGTGTCACAAACATTTTCACATTGATTTATGTTATCTAGGTTTTTTTATATGAACGGGCCATGTCTGCTGGATGAAGGCTAAGTTGTGGGTCTGCATATTGCAACACTGGAGTCCTCTGACACAGTCAGACGGAGTCGCGGCAGACCGAGGAGATGGAGGGAAGCCTTGGATGGCTTCCTCAGGAATTGGCGGGATGAGGCACAACATCGGGAGAAATGGAGGGAATGGTGGGAGGCTTTTGCTCAGGAATGGTCAAAAACGACTGAAAAAAAAAGGTGGCAGCGGATGTATACGGCCGGTCCAAGACAGGGTTGGTTGGCGATCTCTGGCTTACTTTCGGCAGTGGACGGCAATAAGCTGTTTGCAATAAATATTTCGATAATTGACAGCTCCCAGATGGCTAAACATTGCCATCCAACGTGGCAGGGCCGCCAATCTTTTGGGCGCAATAACTATTGTCAACAGTCACGCGGAGGATTTATTCGATGCAATTTCTTTTTTGTTTTTTGAATAATACCAGGGATCAGGGGCGAATCTTTCAAAGGGCTTTCTGGGCTGCAGCCCAGGGCCCGTGAATAAATAGGGCCCACAGCCCTTAATGAAGACAGTGGACAATATTACGAATACAAAAAAAAACTTAAAACAGAACCCACATGACTTTAGTTTCGGAAGTCGGTGGCTTTGTTTGCTGTTTTGTATTGCCACCGACTTCCGAAACTAAAGTCATGTGTGTTCTGTGCTAAAGTTATTTATCACTATTTAGTTTTTTTTTGAAGGCGGTTCTAAAAGTTTTTATTTTCCACTTTCTAGTGCCTCCTTATCACCTAAATCCATTAAGGAACGGCAACACAGTTAAAATAGAGATTGAAAGTCCTCCAAAGAAACGAAAACGTCTTCTCGGTTTTTGTAGTTTTTTTAGAAAGCGGTGAATAAATTTCTGTTTGTTGTATACTAAAACCTTCTCCAGAATGTAACAAACACTTTTCTGAAAACCGCATCAAAATCGGTTCTGCCAAACGGGAGATAATCGCGGACAAACACACATACATACAAACATACGGGTCGAACTGATAACCTCCTTTTTTTTGAACTCGGTTAAAAAGAAAGCAATCGTAAACATCAAGATGGATTTAAGTCTAGACTGGACACACTTTTTAGTTTTTATTCTTGTCCCTAATTTTCATTATAACATCAATGTCATGCATACCTGTTACTGAAATGCTGATTTTATATTATGTTATTTTTAAACGAATTGTAAGTGACAGTGTTGTTGGTGCTTATTATAAATAAATAAATAAATAAGTCATTCTTGGAAACAGATTAATTAAGCATTACCCTTGGGGAGCCAAGTAGAAATTGCTATTAGCCCAAGCACAAAATCACGGCCCGTTCCTGCTAGGGATATTTTTTTGTGCGTAGGTATATTATAATAAGTATAACTTTAGTAAAATGGTAATAATAATAATAATAACTTTAGTAAAATGGTAATAATGGACTTTGATTGGTTTACGTTTATTTTTTTGTATGTATATTGGTCCCTATATGAACAGGAGCTTAAGAAAAACTCTATTTGCTTTTCTTCTTCTTAAATTCTACCGAACGTGTGATTAAAGGGCTTACTATTCTAGGCCCTGAAGACTGTAGAAAAAGACTAAATTTTATTTTAACTGTTACATTATAAATAAAAAATAATCTTTATAAAAATCGAAAATGCTTGGTTATAATTATGTAACATTTTAACGAAACGTAACGTAGGTATATAAATTGCGCCCCCAGCCCCTATTGAAGACAATAGACAATATTACGAATATATAAAGAAAGCTTTCGTAAACATCATTACCTAAAACAGTATTTTTGTCAAAATTGCAATTAGTTGATTCATTAGGATGCGTTGCCACTAGAGATGTGCGAGAATGTGTAGCGAGGTATGTGTATGAAACGAGCCAATCACAGCGTTAGCTTAGTACTAGTTATGGCAATGAAGCGGTATCATTGGTTATAATCACACACATCCTCGCACATCTCTGATAAAAATGCAGCCTTAAGCAGGGCCCCAGGGTAGTATTAGCCCAGGGCCCCACAAGCTCACGGTCCGCACCTGACCTTAGTATAAAAAACTTCTGGCACTACAATAGTTTTCCTTTAGTACCTGAGATTTGGGTAGGTACTTGACACCACTAATTAATTTAAGTACATATTATTTTTTATTAGCTGTCTTGAAACGCGAATTGATTAATTTTGTATGGCAATAGTAAAATGTGACGTCACTTTTTGCCAACTCAGTTATAATAATAATAATAATATGTGGGGACATTTTCACACACGGCCATCTGACCCCAAACTAGGGAGACCCTGTACTATGGGTGTCAGACAGCTGATATACATACACAAATACATTTTTTTTTGTAAATACATACACATATAGATAAACAACAGTTGTTGATTATTTATTTAAAAGCAACAAAAAAACAAATTTTACAGTACATCATCATCATGTCAACCTTTAGACTCCCATTGCTGGGCAAAGGTTTCCAATAAAGCGGGGTTCAGCCGTACCGCCATGCTTGGCCGATGCATGTTGGCGATCGCAGTAGGTGTTATGGTACTCAGAAGGATGCTGCTGTCCATCCTCTGGTCAATATTCCTCTGTCGCCGACGACACCCACGGGTAGAGATGGGGTGGTGCTAATCGCGGGCGGCAATACACGACTTTTGGCAAATTTTACGGCTTTTGGCAAAGTTATACGGGTTTTCAGGGTTAATATAAAGTGTTTTTTTTTATAAAAGTTGTATCTTGAAATTGTTTATTAGTGGTGTCAAATACGCAATTGAGGAGTTCGTGGCTAAGTAAAAGCTGTACGGATCTATCGGAAGGGTAAGCTACGCTTGCAACGGTCGGTCTGTGGATGGGTGACCATCCCTTTCATACCGAGTTCCCTCTGTGCCTCGGAGAGCACGTGAAGCCATTGGTCCCGGCTGTCATTCGTAGATCTTTGGCAGACGTTATAGGAAGTCAGAAGCCAGAAGCTCTGCCAACCAGTCTTCGTCCAGGGGTATCGTGATGTCCAGTAGCTGGGTTGTGGAGGTCAGATAGCCAGCCGCTCCATGTAAAACACTAGTATTCAGCTGCATCCTGATAGACTGGAAGATGACCCCAACATAGTTGAGAAAAGGCTATGCAGATGATGGTGTGAAATACCCAGTTCTCTTCACGTTATAGGTTACTTTAGGTACCTACTAACAGATGTACCCTACTTACGTAAACATGGCGAGGGTATTTTCCACTTGGGTAGGTCGAAGTGTGTGTATTTATAGAAACTTCACGGTAGAAGGATAAAAAATATGTTTATTTGACGCAAGTAACACCAATTTATTCTTGAAAATCGTCGTGTCTTGAGGAAATCTGGGCTTACCTATCTATACTTCTATACCAATATTATGAAGTGGTAAAATTTGTTTGTAAGTTTGTGTGTACGGGGTAATCTCCGAAAGTACTTATACCGACATATCTGATTTCAAAAATTCAAATTCACCAATAGGAAGCTATACAGTTGTAGAGTTATAACTAAATGTTATAGGCTGTATTGTATTAAGTATCAAACAGAGCTGGGCAAAATACATGCTTTGCTTTAATTAAAATACAAAAAATTACAAAATACTATCTGGCACGTATTTAACACGAATTACAAAATATTTTTAAGTCGTGTATTTGAAATATAACATACAAAATACAGTATTTTAACTATTTTTATTTCAAATACAATATAAAAATTACAAAATACAGGTTGTACAGCTGATGTCGTGCCGTGTTTCCAATTTTAAGAATTGACATATTTAGCTTTCGCTATTTTGGTTACGAAAGTTATGGAGCGGTATTTTCGGCTGGATGCACCCATTAATAAGATCGCTAAATGTATTTATGTTCAAATGTACCTACTTTTAACTAAAAATACGTCAGCGTCAGCTATTTCAAATACCAATTACATTTTTAAGAAGTAATTGAAATACAAATACCAAATAGGTACGTATTCGAAGTTCAATTAGGTACGCATTTTAATTAAAAGTAATTCAAATACTGCCCTAACCTGGTATCAAAATAAACGATTTTTTTTTAATTTAAAAAATTAAAGTAAAAGTATCTAAAATTATGTTTTAAATAGCCACAAGCTCCACAAAATTCATCATCATCATTTCAGTCGAAAGACGTCCACTGCTGGACATAGGCCTCCCCCAAAAAATGGGGGGGTTTTGCCATAATCGCCACGCTTGGCAGGCAATTACTTTATTTAATATAAATATACAAATATAAAAAATAGTAGCCCACCGGTATCGGGAACCAGGTCCAAGCTATAGTCATTGCTCCAGAGAGAGAAACCTCCTTATTATTATTATTTTCTTTTATTTGAGCCAGAATCCAGGAACCTTCGCGGATGTATGCAGTTAGTACAAGTAGGTAACAAGTTTCATCACAATCATATGAATAGGAACGCGTAGAGGACAGACGTATAAACACTATTTTTTTATTTATAAGGATAGATAACACACAATATAAACATAAAATAACATGAAAAAACAAAACACTATTTCTTACGTAAGTCCTATGTATTTAATAGGGGTTGACCCTTTTGCTAATAAATAGGGTACATAATGCAAATTACTGGCAACTATTGAGAGTTTCCTAATGGGAAAACCCCGAAATAAAACTTTGTTTAATCTGTGCAACTATCCTTATCTTTCCGGGAAAACCGCTGACATCCTTAATACTCTATTGTTGCTTTGTGAAAAGGCGCAAATACTGACATACCTACATTTTGTTCGATAATAGAATGCAGGTACCTACATATTACCTATTGATTATGACTCATTAGTCTTCTAAATGATCTGTAGGTACCTACGTATGAATTTAAAGACACTGCCAGGGGTGGGCCGTGAGTTTGTGGGGCCCCGAGCTGTAATACTACTTGGGGCCCAAAGAGAATAAAACTACTAAGAGAATAAAAGTACTACTAAGAATAAAGTGGTTTTATAGTCTTTGTTGGGGCCCTATTTAATGAATCAATTAATTGCCATTTCAAAAAAACTGTTTTCTATAATAATGTTTACGATAGTTATCTTTTTGTACTCATATATTGTCCATTGTCTTTAATAGAGGCTGGGGGCACAATTTATTCACGGGGCCCTGGGCTGCAGCCCAAAAAAAGACCTTATAATGTATAGTAGGTAGATCCACCCCTGGACACCTTTTTCTTAAAGCTAAGTTTTTAGTTTTTATATGTAGCTAACAATTAACATAATTTAGTTTAGTTCATGTGCTGTTTACCTTTAAGTAATTGACAGTTCAGTTTTTAAATAAATGTTATTTTCATGCTTAAGATATGAGTATAAAGAATGGTTGGTGAACCTAATAGATAAATAAATTAACTCTGTTAGATATTAAGAAGAAAACCAGTCAGCCAACCTGAAAACAAAAATAAAGATTCGTCATTCATAAAGCCTGTATCAGTAAATTTTATGCATTATCAGACCGAAAGCCAGCTGCCAACATAACAAAAAGAACTACAAGATGTAGCGCTACAAAACCGAGTGCTACGTTAATCAGTGCGCTCGCGCATCGAGTGGGCGGATTGTTTGGTGACGTCATCGCGCGAAGGCCACGTCTCGCTGTATTGTGAAGTCTTGTCCCTTTGTAGCTTATTGCATGATTGCAGTGTATTTCTTACCTGTATTTTTTTAAAGGTATAGTAGGTACTTAATAGCAGTTTGGCATACCTACTTAAGGCGCTACCCCGACCAAAAGTGCGTTTTTCTTCGTTATTCAGGGCTATTAACTCATTAATTAAGAGAAACAAACTACATCTAAAAGCATATTATTAATGTTCAATATCCTGTCATCACATTCCACGTTCTTATTTTTTTTATGTACCCTATATACACCTAAATCTCCCTGTAAAAAGTGACTAAAATAATTGAAAACATATATCTTTTGCGAAAGTTGACGTGCTATTAATTTGAGGATTACACTAATAGATAGGTAACTTAAAAATCTTTATAATTCACGTTTTATTTTATTTCAAAAGATCGTTTCTCTTTTATATTTTTTTTATAATAAAAAGATTTTTTATACCTACAATAATTTCGATTCTGCAGCCAAGAGGAAATGTATGGTCAAGGTTATTTGGTCAGAGAAGCGCCTTAATAAGATTTACCTCAAGATAGAGCAGAACTCACATTTTAGGACCCATTAAAATAATGTTAATTATAATCCGTGGTGCTTGGCAAGCGGGCTTCCAGTTGTAAACGTCCCTTTGTGCGTAATGGCCTAGATCTGTTCTGTCTCCTGCTTTATTTGGAGCGAAATGAAAAATAATATTTTTCCTTACTCCTCCGCTGTAGGTACTTTTCTAGCTAATTAATTTCGTTGTTGGATTTAAGACAGTTGTAATGTTTCTCTGGGACTCCTCGAGCTTCAATGCCTCGACGCTTTTCTGGTGGTCGCCATCGCCACTGTTGATTCTTTCAGAAGTTGCAGTGGTTGGGAAATGGTATGCTAGTGGCTTGTGCTATAAAAAAAAACTTAGCAAGGTGTAATCGTTAAATTTCGTATAGCAGAAGCTAAGACGTATCTTTATAGTTTAAAAGGGCGAGCAACGAACATATTGTTAAAATAATCAGTCTAAACCAATAACTGGGAAGGTGAGGTATATGTTTGGTATTTACAAAATAATGTCATAATTAGTTTCAAAGTCAAAGTCAAAATCAAATCATTTATTTTAGTTAGACCATTAAAAGCCACTTTTGAACGTCATATTATAAAATTTGAATTGAGTTGCCCATTCCAAATGGTAGTTTCGTATGGAGAAGTATGGTCAAGAAACTCCATACTACCATTCTATCTTAATTCGGATCGGGTTAGAGCCGAATTAAAGATAACTAGAGCAAAACAGGACCAGCTAATCGTAAATGTTACTTTAAGTAGGTATCTTGAATATCTCTGTCTGAAAGACTATGGATGGAGTTTCCTACCTATTCTTCTCCATTCGAAACTAAGGGACAACAAAATCAAATTTTGGATTGTTCCCACTAGTTCTACTAAACAGTTTTACGGTAGAACTAGTAGGACTTTTTTCCCCAGTAGTCCTACGATGTTAGGTGTCACAAAATAGTAGAACTAATGGGACTTTTTATTCCCACTTGTTCTACTAGTTCTTTCACAGTTCTACGGTAGAACTAATGGGACTTTTTATTCCCACTTGTTCTACTAGTTCTTTCACAGTTCTACGGTAGAAATAGTGGGACTTTTTATTCCCACTTGTTCTACTAGTTCTTTCACAGTTCTACGGTAGAACTAATGGGACTTTTTATTCCCACTTGTTCTACTAGTTCTTTCACAGTTCTACGGTAGAACCAATGGGACTTTTTATTCCCACTAGTTCTACTAGTTCTATCGCAGTTCTACGGTAGAACTAATGGGACTTTTTATTCCCACTAGTTCTACTAGTTCTTTCGCAGTTCTACGGTAGAAATAGTGGGACTTTTGGTTACCACTACTTTTTGATTTATTCCTAAATAGTAGAACTAGTGAAACATTTACTTCCAAGTAGCTCTACTTTAAGAAATGTATTGCCAATTCTGATATTACGTTCGAAAGTGCCTTTTGATGGTTTAATTGAAATAAATTATTTGTCTTTGACTTTGACTTTAAGTTTAATAAAATAATAATAATAATCATTTAATTCAGGTAACAAAGACCCATACAATATATACCTTATAGAATAACTTAGATAACTATATTACATTACGTGTTAGTATAGTATCGTATGCCTATGTTAGTTACTTCACTGTACGATCGTGTGGCACTTGTCCGCGGAAGCGACGGAACACCACGCCCTTCGACCAAAAGTCCTCCACCATGACGAGCTGCAGATAACACGTTGGTAACCGCACCACAAACGCCCTGTAGTTGACTTTGCGATGCGAGTCCAACAGCTGCACTCTCGGCGTGTAGTTGCCAAAACATCCATGGTCTTCATCATTAATTGAATTACGTCTAAAAAAAATTAAATACGATGATGACGATGAATTAAATATTAATTAATTAACACACATTAGATATTATCCAGTTGTAGTCTTCAGGAGATCGCCAGTAGCGATAAAGAGCTGCTGGCTTGTCTTTACGAGTTTTGATGGATGGAATGGTTTAGCTACTTCCCACCAGGGGTGTGACTCTGTTGAACTCATTCTAAACTTCGAATCTGAATCCGCTGTGAGTTTCTTGGTTGATCTTGATATTCGAATTTACACTAGCGCCACCCTTGCGAGCGTGTCAGTGAGTTGAACTAAATTGACAGGGCGATTTTGACAGATAAAGTATATTATGAGATGACAAAAGAAGTGACATTCTGTAAGGTAATTTACCCGTCACTTCGACGCTCACTTCGCACTCGAACCCAATTCAAAGTGTCAAATATAACAAGGTAATTTTTAACCTTATGCGAAGTGAGAGTGAATAGAGATGTGAGATGCGAGTTGTTGTTTTGAATTTTACAGAATCGACATACTGCTGGCTTTTCTTTACAGGTTGGGGTGGATGGAATGATTTAGGTACTTCTCACCTCTACGCAAAATACATGTGCTGAGACGTTGAAGTCAAAATATTTATTTAAATTAGACCATTGAAATGTACTTTTGAACGTCATAAAAGAAAAATTGAATCTATGGTTACCCCTTCCGAAAGGTAGTTTCGTATGTAGGAGAATTGGCAAGAAAGTACATAATCTTTTAAAATAACACAATTGATAACAATATTTTGTATTATTACAGTACCTACTTAATAGCAACTTGCATAAACACCACTATAGTTTTTAGATTATTTACAAAGTATTAAGTACAAGTTAAGATATGTTCATTTCATACATAGTTTTCACTTATTTACAAATATTGAAACTGTAAACGACCGCTCCTAATATTTTAACGAACAATAAAATTGTGTGCAAACCAGAGCAATCTAAAAGTTAACAGAAATAAAAATAGTATGAACTATTAAATGTACAGTCAGCAAAGGAGATAGGTATGCAGGGTCGTCAGATATAGTTAAAGTTTACTTAGAAACCGATGGATGTTTTTTAACGAAAAACGGTGGTGTTTTTTGTCAAAATAAAATTAATACTTACGGTTAATTTTAAGGTTTTTCCTTTATAATACAAATAAAAAAACACGAGATTTTTAAACAATAGTTTCTAATTTTGGCATTGTAACATTTAATGCCTTATTGATCTCAAAGTAACATGTGAAATTTAAGATTTGCGATTTAGTACTTCAAAGTTAAATAAAAAATCATTTTTGTAATAATTATCTTTAATTAATATCCCATATTTCCTATATTTATAATAATCATGATTTAAATGGAATAAAACTGTAATAAAAAACACATTTTAAAAATGATCGTCAAAATGACGAATGGTTAGCTTATCATAGAAGTTTAGGAACGTTAGCTATGTAGGGTTAAATGACTTAGTTTTTTTTTGCACAAGTTGGGTAAAAGTCTACTGTATTTTCGCCACTAGGGAAACTCTGCAACTACTGCAGTGATTCTTTGTCATGTGCCTTTTCTTATAGGAACACAAACTGCAGCATTTCTTTTTGTTGTTGAAGCGTGTTCAGGTATCAAAGGACTTTCAGAACTAGATATTTCAAGAATTTGACCTTGACCTTCAGCACGTGTCTTAGGGTTAGCATTGTTGGCAATTCATGCCAACGTTTTAGCCATGGCTGCGTGGCAGTGCTTTTTCTCCAGAAACCAAGACATTATGGCAGATGACGTTGAAGTTGATAGTCGATATAATGAGCATATTCTAAAACATGCACATATTTGAACACATCTGGTCAAATGTGCCGCCTATTGTGGCATTGTAAAACTTTATCATTTTTGGTTTTTTAGATGTTGGTTTCACAGTTTCTTCGTCGTCACACGAGGACAACAAATTAATATACCATTTTGTTTGGCTTTGGTTTGAATGGTAGAAGAGTTAGTGACCCATCATAACAAAACATCAAACAACAAACCATCCTCATTCTCACTATCAGAAAAAACATCATTTGTCTTAATATAATCTTCATTATTGAATTAACGAACCATGTCGTCATCTGTGATCAACCTCGCAGCCATATTTCACTATCAAACGTTATAAATAAATAAAAACAAAGCAAAAATCAACACAAAGTGCAGGTCTAAAAGTTACGCATAAGCTAACCATTCGTCAAAATGACGAGCATGCAGTAGGTATCTCCAAAACTAAAGTACTTACCAGCCAAACATGGCCACCACGCGACGCAGTCTAGTGGTCACCAAGTTGGCGCAAAACCGCGATGTTGTAAGTAAAACCATTACAACGGAAGAGGGAGATATTTATTAGATGCTCGTCATTTTGACGAACGTTAGCTTTCTAGGGTTAAATGAATAGAGAAAACATCTATCGGTTTTTGAGTAAACTTCAACCATCGCCGATGACCTGCATACCTATCCCTTTTGCTGACTGTACCTAGTAAGTAGATTGAATTAGCAATCAGTTTGATTTTGTCTAGACTGTAGATTATCCTAGAGTTGCGGACACCGGTTGGTATATTATACTATTATACTAGGTAATGGCGCCGATGCCCTTGTTCACAAACAAAACTAAAATTAGACAATGGCATCTCTTACTATCAGGCAGTTAAAGAAAAAGACGACGACGTATAAGAATAAGTTAGAGATATCAAATTAGTTATTTCTTGAACTTCGCCGTGTTTTTAATCAATACGTTTTATATCCACTTAAATTGACAGCTCTTATCGATATCTGTCTCTTTCTTGTTTTATTGGAGAGAAAGAGATATAGGTAAATAGTAGCTAGTGGGTAATAACTATAAGGTTAGCTCGTGCACAACAGAATAGGGTATTACACCAATTTTTGAAAAGTGTCTCAATTAAACTCTGTAGTGGTAATATGCCTCCAAAAAAAAAAACACATTTTTTTATTAATCGATAAGTGCACTACATCTAAAATTTTAAATTTTCAAAGTATCATGGCGAGATTCATACATTCATTTGTATGAAAAAAAAGTAATTTAGAGGGTTTCAAATATTTTCCAATGTGAAGAATACATTACCAGGTGTAGATTGATATACTTAGCATATTCTTAAACCTCCGCATAATTTATTACAAATGTTACGAAATGAAAATAACACTTTTTCGTTTCACCTCGATTCCCATTTTAATGTTTATAAAAAAAAGAATCTATAATATAATCTATAGGATCTATAAAATTGTCAGACAAGTGATGTGACAAGTATGTGGAAAAAAATAATCATTAGTTGTGATATTATTTCCCATAAAACGATGCGATTTCAATGTAACAACTGCAAAACGGCGGTTGTCAGTGTCACTGTTACTGTCAGTCGTCATTTCGTTCTGAAATAATGAGCTTTTCGTTAAACTATAAACTTTTTTTTCCGGGATTTTACAAATATTGTAAATACCTGAACATACTCTTTAGGTACCCAAAAATATGAGAATTAGAATTTCAACTTTTCTAAACATGTTAATTCTTTTTGTACAAATCCTGCCATGATTCTTTCGCTCGTAGTTTGACGAAAACGCCTCGTAGTGGACGCCATTTGCTCTGCGGAAATGACGTCAGTTCGCTGGTTAACAATTATGCTGATATTATATTATGATCATTGAATATAATTGAAAAATAATTAATATAATATTTAGGTGTACGAAAATAATAAAAATACAAAGCGTATATACGATAATCGGTTGACTGACAGTTGACAATTTTTTGTTCACACAGCCGTACGGCGTAATAACATGGCGGCTACGATTTCGAAAAACTGAACAGAACAAAAAAACTGAAAACTTTGAATTGAATTTAAAAATTTGTTTTGTGATTTTATGAACTAAAACTAACATTTTCCGACTACTTTATGCCTAAACTATCTCAAAAATATATTTATAATTTTTTTTTCATATAGAGTAAAATACCCTATTGGTACCAATGTCCAACAATAACAGTTCAATTTACATCTAAAACTTAGGTTTAGAAATAGATAAAAAATCAAACAATAACCAAAATCAAATACTTGTGGGTGGGTTCGTTCTATTTGGCAGAATAATAAACAATTGGAGCACTACCAAGCTTCTTTCATGGCCGATATCGGGTCATCTGACCTCAAATCAAATTAAAGGACGCTAGGTTTTCCAAGAGAACATAAATTGATATGACGTCATTGAAATTGAATGCCATTGTCCGGTTGTGATGGTCATGCGCAGTATTGTGCGATCTGAGTCGTCGACTTTTGTAGCTTCTGTAGAGGTTTTATTCTTCGAATGTTTGTGACTTATCCAAGTAACACTTTAAAAGAAACTGTGACAAAGTGGCTACTTAAACAGAATTATTCAGATGCAGAACGCCTCCTTTTTTCTGGAGAAAAGTCTAATTATCCATTTTAAAACTGGCAACATACACAAACACACACATCTACACATCACGAGCATGTTTCACCATCACACTTTCCTCAACATCTTCTTGGCGTTTGCTTTCCCCCTTTTAAATCTTTGTTTTAATGATTATTCTGTAATAAATATCTATCTATCACTACTACCTAATCTATACCAACCACCTAATCCTCCCCACCATCCCATCCCATCCCATCCCATCCCATCTACCTAATCTATCTATATCTATCTATTACTTTTACTGATTTTTTTGCAATGCCTTAGAATAAGCGAACCAAGGGTTGGGAGCCTTTAATACAAGTTATTCTGATAACGTAGCTATATAGGGTGCTAGTTATGACAACAGTTTAGTGTGTAGTAGAGTGCTTTGAAAAAATTTTCAAAATAAATAATAATACTTAAATTAGTTTTTCAGTTTAATAGTATAGCTTTTTCTTTTTTATACGTGTAAATATAGTCTTAAAAGTATGTAAGTAATGTTTTTCTATCTTGATGCGAATAAATACGTAATTGATATTACGTAAATATTGTAAAAGTCAGCTTGTTTTTCCATATTCCAGTATCAGTCGATAGGTCCTAAGTTTATTTTGTTTCGTTATTGGAGACAAATTCTTAGTACATTTAGGGCAAGCATCCTTCAGACTTTCCAAGGATTTATTAGTAGCCCCATTTGACAAGCATACGCTTGGAATTAGAAAGTCCGAATAACCTGGTTTTCATGGGTTTTTGGACTTTCATAAAAAGATCTATACAAATTGCCACTCGCTCACTATCTACTTACTTGAACACACTAACATCGGTGAAAGAAAACAACGTGAGGAACCCTGAACTTACAATTAATCTTCTTCTTCCTGGCCTTATCCCATGTTACTTGGGGTCGGGACAACATATTTTCTACTTCCATTCCGTCCTGTCCAACGTCATACTTTCACTGACTCCCTTTTCATTCATATCATTCTTCACACAATCCATCCATCTTTTCTGTGGCCTTCCTCTCCCTCTCCATCCATCCAAATTAATATTCATAGCTCTTTTGGTCACATGCGTTTCATCTCTTCTCTTCACATGCCCATATCAAGACAAACGAATTCATTTCAACTTTTCTGTCACTGGCGACTTTCAAACTTCCTCTGATATATTAATTTGTCACCTTATCCATTCTGGTAACTCCACACATCCATCTCAACATTATCCTCTCCGCTACATGCAATTTTATTTCATCCATCTTATTCACGGCCCAACATGCCGATCCATACAGTACGATAGGTCTTATCATGGTCTTCTAGATGTTTCCCTTTAACTTGAGGGGCATCCGTGGGTCACAAGTTGTACCAGTGACCTGTCGCCATTTCATCCATTCTGCGTTGATCCGGTGCGTTACGTCTCGGTGAACTTACAATGAATTTCTGTATAATAAAAATGAATCGTTGTTCGTTAGTCTCGCTAGAACTCGAGAATGGCTGGACCGATTTGGCTAATTATGGTCTTGAAATTTTTGTAGAAGACCAGGGAAGGTTTATACTGTGAAAAAAATTAAAAAATCAATTGACAGGGTAACGTGTTGGATCAGCTAGTATAAGTATAAAATCGTTTTTTCATCCTTCCTTTCATATTCAGTCCATTCTTCTTTGGAACTAGCTTCCTGTCGATATAAGGGTTGTGATTTTGTAAGACCTCATTCTAAACTTCGAATCTGAATCCGCTGTGAGTTTCTTGATTGGCATTCTAAAGACTCGGTTTATTCAACAGAACCACACCCCTGGTGGGAAGTATCTAAATCATTCCATCCACCCCAACTCGTAAAGAAATGCCAGTAATAGCTCTTTATCGCTACTGGCGATCTCCTGAAGACTACAACTGGATAATAATACATAATGTGTGTTAAACATATGGCATATTTAATTCATCGTCATCATTATAGGGACAGGGCGACAGGGAGATTTAGAGAGATAAAGTAAGAGATGACGTAAGAAGTGGCATTCTGTAAGGTAATTTCCCCGTCACTTCGACGCTCACTTCGCACTCGAACCCGATTTAAAGTGTCAAATATATCAAGATCATTTTAAACCTTATGCGAAGTGAAAGTGAATAGCAAAGTGAGATGCGAGTTGTTGTTTGAATTTAGAATCGACCTACAGGACGGCCACCAGTCGGTTTTCATTTAAACGGAAATTACAGATATACCTATTTTGGTATAATTTAACTATGCACCTGCCATGTTATCTTTTCATCACCCTTGGTTTACTGGTAGCAAAGAGAATGCCTAAGGCATTAGTCCGCCTTTGTACCTTTGTGCATGAAGTATAAATAAATAAATAATAAAATAAAAAAGGCCAAATTTAAAAAGCCTAACAAAAGCTGGACATTCCAGACGCCATCTAATTTGGCCGGACACGCAACCAAAAAGCCCGACTGTGTCTGTAACACTATGTAAAGTTATAAGCTAGTATTATTATTTAGTAAACTTGAAAGCGTAAAAGAGTCCACTTTAACAAAATATTCTGGGTATTCAATTCGACAAAAGAGGAAACACACCGAAATAAACATATAAACATCAGTTCCGTCCTTCAGTAGTTCTCTATTACTGAAACTCGTATTATGATCCAAGGATTAATAAAAATCCGAACAATGGGTAGTAATGTGACCTGTTTCATATCCAGGCCTTTTTGTAGAAGGTAAAGAGGTTTTTATTAAATAAAAATTAGGACCGTAATTGTTTACGTACATTGTTTAGTTATCTGGTTTTCTGTTGTCTGGTGTGGTGTTGGCATGGCACCAACAAGCACTACTAGGCAGTCCTTCCCCGTAGTCAAATTATTTTGTCCAACCCTTGTGATTTGACCACAAGGAAATTTGTCCATGGATCTTTCCCCGTGGTCAAACTACTCAAATGACCATACTTCCATATTATTTACAATATATTAATATTAAAAATGCGAAATAACTCAGTCTGTTACGCTTTCACGATGAAAAAAATGAACCGATTGTGATGAAATTTGGCACGAAGATAGCTTAAGCCCTGGGGAAGGCCATACATAGGCTATATTCCAGACAATCTAAGAAGTCCCATTTGACATTACATATTTGAATATGAATTAACGCTTAATTTGTGTTTTTGGGTGCATTTTTTTCAATATAAACTAAACTTAATGCTTGCGAATGATACTCGTTGTTATATACGTATGAGTAACATAGTAATAACTTAGGATTATGAATTTTATTTTTCAATTTCTTACGTACTAGTTCGAAAGAAGAAACGTCAAATGGGACTTCTTACGTTGTCAGGAGATTATCTCATATGGGGGGACAGTTGAAAAAGTGTCCAGCTTTATGTAGCAAGGTAACACCCGGTTCTAAAACCCGCTAAAATGGCGATAGCATAGGCACAGGGTGTGGCATGAATAAAGCCATAGATCCGTGAATGCAGCAGTTGTTCACTGATTGAGATTGAAGTATGCCGAGAATATTTTTACCCGGTCGCGAATGTAGCGCCACCTTATGTAGCACATTTTAACGGACGTTTTCATACACAGAGATCCTGCTTCTGACCTCTACCACACCACCCCACACCACACCCACACCACACCACACCACACCACCACACCGCACCACACCACACCTACTTCGTACCTCATTAGTACTACCGTACAGTAGCGACATGCCCCGCTTCCCCCCGAAACACTGTTCCTCCTCTTCCCGTGTCAAACGTGCTCTTGAAACTGCTTTTAGTTCTTGTGGCGCGTAAACACGCACACACATGCACGTATTTGTACAGTCTGTTATTTTCGTAGTAGTGTAGGTAAAAAATCGTTTCGTTTCGGTATAAAGACATTTATTTCTCAAAAAAGAACATTACGGTTCACTAACATATTGAGAAATACAAAGTAAATTATAAAAGTAGTTAGTCTCTGTGACCACATACTGTTTATTACGCAAAGAAACAGAATTAAAAGATATACTAGGTGACCATTCGGTGTTAGTACTTCTTTCTAACGTGTTCTTCTAGTGCTTTTTTATATGTATACCAACTGTTACTGTCAAACACATCTTCTGGTATTTCATTGGAAAGTTTTGCTCCCTCATATAGTATATTTTTCCTACCATAGTTGGTTAGTCTTCTTAATTTTATTTTGTCTCGTCGTCTTGCGTTATATGTGTAAGTTTTCTTTTTAAAATTAAGTTGCGAGTGTGTGCCTTGTGTTATGATTTTATGTATTAAGAGTTGATTAATTTTAAGTATTTTGGTATCATTCTAGATTTTAGTAGTTGATGTAAGGTAGTGGTAGTTGTAGAGTGTTTTTATTGCTTTATTTTGTAGTATTTGTATATCCTGGATTACTGATTTTGCTGCAGTTCCCCATAATTATCTCAATGAGATATTGTATGTGGGGTCTAATAAGAGAATTGTATATCATTGCGCGAGCTTTTTTAGGAATGCAAGCAGACATTCGACGCAATATTATGCTCCTACCAGTGAAGATAGTTTGGAGTTAATGCTATCAATATGGGGTTTCCAAGTTAACTTAGTATCTAAAATGAGGCCCAAAATAATATCTTTCACTGGTTGATTTAGCAATGTTTTCATTGTTTATTGTTAGTTGAATTTGGTAAAGAATTTTCTTATTTTTTGCAGCAAATATCATGTATGAGTTTTACTTTGTGTTTATAGTTAGCAAATTAGACAGAAACCATGTATTTAGGATATTTAAATCTTCTTGAGCTTCTTTCAATATATCAGCAAGATTGTGACCAAAGTAGAACAACCAAGTATCATCTGCGTAAAGTGTGATACTGCCCGACGTTTGTATGGAGTATCGTAGGTGTGTGTGCCTCCTCTACCCTCCATATTCTTCTTGTATAAATACGCGTTTTACGTAAGCGTCTAGTGGGACTGACGTCATCTGCTGAAGGTTATGTAATATCCTGTTTTATTGTATTTTAACACCGTAAGAGTGTTGAGGAAATGTCATTGAAGGTTAGTCTCCTACGCTCCTCTGAGTGGTGAGGTAAGTAGTGGCGTAGGTAGGTCTTCTGTGACCATTCGATTCACTAACAAATAATGATAACTAAGGTTCGACTTTTAATTCTGTTCAGTAACTTGGCAGTTTAAAGAATAATAATGATATAAAACTATTAGTGTTGGGATCGTGAATGATTTAACGCAAAGAACGAATGATAATGATGGTTTAATTTAAATAAAACTTTAATTTTTCGTATGTAAGATGTGGATATAAGAACAATAATTAACCATTGTTAATAAAAGTAATTTCCTTTCTTTTTCTTCTAATAGAAACCAAATAAAAATTATATTATTTTACTTTTTGTTACTTTTGTCATTGAAATAGTGTAAAGATATAGATGAGTGTGATGTGCGTGTATAGATTTTTAATAGTGTCTATCGTGTTTTTAAGAAAAGTTATTAAATTTCAAAAAAAATGTTTGCATATAAGTACATTATTTAAGTTCATTTATTTTCATTCATTCTTACACCGCCTCACTACCATTTTTTGACAATTTCTGGTATTCCGTCAACTGTCAAGTTACTGAATAGAATTAACAGTCGAAAAATAGTCAGACGGTCACGAAATCTAGACGACGTAAATGACGCTATTCTTCAGGTTCAAAATTGGTTTACGGTAAACAATTTGGTACTTAATGAAAATAAAACCAAATGTATTCGATTAATTTTATCAAATGTTAGGAATAGCAAATGTGACATCATACTTAATGGACAGAAACTCGAATTTACTAGTCAAACGGTTTTCCTAGGAATGACGCTAGACGAGACATTACAATGGGGACCTCATATAGCATCTATTGCGGGGCGACTAAGCTCCGCGGCATAATATGCTGTTAGAAAGATAAGACAGTTGACAGATGTAGAAACTGCGCGTTTGGTCTATTTGAGCTACTTTCACAGCGTTATGTCATATGGTATTTTACTGTGGGGTCGGGCTGCTGACATTGAATCCGTTCTTATTTTACAAAAAAGAGCTGTCACAGCTATTTATAATCTACGTCGCAACGAATCTCTTAGGGACCTATTTAAAAATATTAATATGATGACAGTGCCTTGCCAATTTATTTATGAAAATATTATGTAAGTATGTAAGAAAAAACTTACATATGTTTAATAAAGTAAGTGATAGACATGACTTTAATACTAGACACTAAGACAAAATAGCTCAACCATATCTTAGATTGTCTAAAGTCCATACATCTTTTATGGGGTACCTATAACTGTGTTAAGTGCTACAACAAAATTCCTAATGTTATACTACAACTAGCTGATCCGACAGACGTTGTCCTGTCCCGATCTACAGAACATTTGGATGGGGGATGAAAAGGGGGGGGGGGGAAAGGGGGATGAAAAAATAGATGTTGGCCGATTCTCACACCTACCCAATATGCACACAAAATTTCATCAGAATCGGTCAAGCCGTTTCGGAGGAGTACGGGAACGAACATTGTGACACGAGAATTTTATATATAAGATTAAGCGAAACAAAATTTAAAACATAATTTTATTAAAAGAACACTCTGTAAACAAGCTTATTGTAATTTAGAGGACTATATTCAAGATAAGAATGCTTGGAAACATGCTGGCCTAGGTCCATAGGACAATCGACAGTCTAGACAGAATCGAACCGATTGCTTATTTAAACTACCTAATTTCATACTTAGTATAAATATGTATATATATTTGACTCTTTTTTGTACTTATACACTGCTCAGGCTCACATACTGATTCGTTATTTGTTAAAATATAGGGAGTGGTCGTCTACTGTTTCAACATTTGTGTACGGTGCAACCGTACATTGCGAAATTATTGTACATACCGCGTCAGCATATCCGCCAACATTAATTATTCATTTTCACTTACTTACAATTTTAGTTCACTACCGGTCATCGAACGCACCGCGTGTTCTCACGTATCAATATCATATCAGTATCGTCTATCATTTATTCTTAAAACCTATCTTTATTTGAACTTTGGTGTTAACTTAGTATAATAAACTGTTAAGCCTTCATTCGTATCATTTAATATCATAGCATCCTATCAGTAAAAGCTGCACGGTACAATACCGGGTACGACTTTCCATTGACGTCCGTCGAATTAAGGGTGGGGAGGGGGGTGGGGGAGGGGGGGGGGGTGGGTACTACCCCCCCTTAAAGGGAAAAGTTGCGGAGCCCCCCCCTTTTCGAGTTTTTTTAATTTTTAAGTCTGAGGAAATTTTTTCCATTTTATGAATTAAAATTAATAGTAAGTGTAAAAAACCATGGGGGACCCCTTAGGGGGGGAAGGGGGTTCTCCCCCTTCATAAAAAAAAATGGCACTGCTTTAAAGAGGCAGTTGTAAATAGCGGTTTTAGTAAGTTAAAAATTATAAATGGCACGTTTCATAACTACCTACCAGCCAAGCCAAACCCTAAAATATTTTATGCATGGTCGAGGGTGGGCTTGGTCGACGGAGCCCCGCTTCGCGGGGCTCCTACTTCTGGGTGGTTTATAAAAAAATAACCACGAAGGTGATGGCGGGGTCTATTCGCTCGCTTCGCTCGCTCACACGACCCCGCCATCCCCTTCTAACCTAACCTATCCGAGTCGGGGTGCCCTAAAGTCCAGATTGCAATCCAGAGTCCAGACGGCACAGCAGAACACGAAACCTGGGGCTTCGGGGACGCCATGGTGGTAGTCAAACGTTGTTTTCACCGACAGGAGTACGTAAACGCTCTCAACTGCTAGGGACACAAACGATGACTGACAATGAGAGTGACAATACAAATAGCGTCAGTTTTACGTTTCGTTCCACAAGCCGACAAAAAACGGTAAACACTTAACATTTTAATTTTTTTTATTTCGTACTGAAAATAATGCTGTAATTTATATATAAACTGTTAAATATATGTGTGCATGAAAACTATTTAAACTAGTACAAAATATTATTATTAACGTAAATTTATATAAAATAAAATGTTACCAAACGTAAGACAACTTCACCGTTGGTGAAACGAAACGTTCAATAGCGAGAATTCTATATAATCTGTGGTAGGAATTGATATAAATACTGCAAAAATATTTATTTTCAACATTTTTTTTCTCAAAAAGTACGCGTCTCCGCATGTTGAGACTTTACGTGTGTTCTTATAATAATTTAACCTTTCTGTAAAAAAAATATCAACCCCCAACTCGACGGCAGGCAATGGAAAGCTTAGCCGAATGGGCAACTAGAATCAATTTTTTTCTCATTTGACGTTCAAAAGTGCCCTAAAATGGCCTAATTGAAATATTTGATTTGACTTTGACGTACGCATATTTTTTAGCATGTCAAAGTCAGAGTCTAATCTTTTATATTTCAATTGAACCATTAGAAGTCACTTTTCAATTTATGGATAGAACATAGATAAATGTCAAAAACTAAATTTGAAGATAGTTTAAAAAGAAATGTGTAGTTAAGACGATGTTGTTAGATTTAGCTGCTTAGATGCTGGACCCTTTTACAGGTATCGGGTATAAAAGATACATTAGTGTGACGTTGTTTTAAATAGATTGGTAATCAAAATAATTGGTTAATAATTAAGTAGGTACTTGACGCCACTATTCAATTGGCATCCTTTTTTAACTATTAATTATTGATTTCAAAGCAAGTAAAAGTCGAATTTTACAGTTAAGTAAGTGAAAGTTTATTGAGTTTTTAGCGTTAGTGTAGTGTTTTTTTGGACACGTTGTATTTTGGAATTAAAGGATAATGGTGTCAACCATAGATTTTTTTTTATTCTCAAATAGGCTTGCGTTTGACCGCAATTCACCTGATCTTAAATGATAATGCGGCCTAAGTTGGAACACGGTTATAGATAGATATAAGAAAGAAGGTTTTTGTTACTGTTTTTTAGATTTCTGTGGTATCAACTATCCAATTCAATAAAAGCTCTAAAGCGCGCTTGACAATTTGTAGTACCTACCTATTCATTTTTCGTAGTACAAGAAACCGGGTTTTATTTTATAAACGAATGCAATGATGACTCTCTTTCAATCAATTAAATAGGTCAAACGTTTGGTCCGTCCTAATGGAAATTTTACTCAAATGTTTCATGTACGAAGATATAGTATTTATCATGTATTTCATTGTTAGGTATTGTGATAACGTTGCTAGTTGATTTGGCCTCAGCTGGTGCATTCCTAGCTTAGGTACCTACATCGTTTATAATAGGGGTTAAAGTATGAAATTGCCGTTTTATAGTAATAGATACTTTGAATTGACATTAAACCTTCATGGTGTGAGATATTCGAGTGAAACTTTTTTTACAAGGTAACTACACTACACCTACGAAATTTTTCTTTAAAAAAAAATGTGCAAAATATTTGATTTTTAAATTTCAATTGTTTTTTTTTTATTCAGCTTAGACGGAAAAGGTAGGTACTTCGAAAATCCGAGTAATTTTTGAAAACCAGTTCCGACGCAGAACTAACGCGGCAGAAACGGCTCGCAATATCAATGTTGCGTTTGGAGAAAATACTGATAGTGAACGCACCTCATAGGATACCGTAAAAAGACGTCTAGTTAAAGGAAGGAGCGGCATTTTCCAGTTTTTTTTAAGGAGACTACCAACAGGTCGTTTCTTAAATTCTATATTACAGTATAAAGTCCCTAATAACTATTATTATTGTTATATTTAGCCTGTACTGTCCCACTGCAGGGAAAAGGCTCCATCCATTCCTTCCATCGGTCTTGACTTTTACCTATGTCTTGCCAATTCTTCAGGCGCTAACGAGCGATTTTTACAGATTTTAAACTGACAATCACGTCAAAATAATGTAGTGTAAATGATTTGAAAAAAATATATGTTAAACTAGTACATTCTCTTAATCATTTAGTATGTGAATATTTTTGATTAAGTTCATATTAAATAGTTTAATTAATTCGTGAAATTGTGTCTGACGCGTACAAAACATTGACAATCACACAAAATCATCCAGGTTTATTTAAACAAAACTTTCACTATCTTACAGACAATTTTATTATCGATCTTTTAGTATACGTCTTTTTTTTTAAGTTAAAGAATACTATCTTTCATATAGTTTTTTCGGCTAAACTTTGAGAGTTTTAGACGCAACGCATACGATTCTCTAGTCGCTCAAGGTCGCCGGCGTATATCGTCGCCTTAAGGAAGCTATCCAAGTCATCCCGCTATCTCTTTCGTGGTCTACCGCGGCCCGTCTTGTAATTTCTTCAATAACTAGTTATTGTCAACTCTCCGTCAAAAAACTTAATTTCAAAATGATATTATACTAGCTTCTGCCCGCGACTTCGGTCTCGTGATTTTTTTCACGGGTCCCTAATTTTTTTGATAAAAATATAGCCTATTATAGTTAAAGTCAAAGCATTTATTTAAATGAAACCATTTACAGTCACTTCTGAATTGTCATCATTGCTGAAAACTCTTTTGTTGTTGTACCCTTAAAAGAATTATTATATTATTTGAGCTGTGTTGTTAAATAAGAAACGAGGACTTCGCTCGCGATTTCGTCCAAGTAGATTGAGTAGGTACTTCCTTTACAAATTCGTTAAAAAAACACCTTCATTTTATATACTTAGATTGTCATTGGTGCCATGTTTAGGTTTGATTAACCCAAAAAATTGTCCGTGTGGTGTCGGACGTAAAGAATAGCACCATCCCATATCTTCCCGTGGGTGTCATAAGAGGCGACTAAAGGACATACCAGAGAATGGACAGCAGCGTTCTCTGTGCCTTTGTAACAACCATACTGCGATCGCCAATCCGCCTTCCAAGCGTGGCGATTATGGCAAAACCCCCCCTTGGGGAGGCCTATGTCTAGCAGTGGACGTCCTTGGGCTGAAATGATGAAAAAATGACGATGAACCCAAAAAATAAGATTATTCATACATAATTATGATTTTAATCTAAAATTTTCAGCCCCGGGTTGAATTTTCAAATACATGTCCTCAGTGCTCGCTTATATCATTTAAATGTAAGGAAGTCATGTGGAAAATTTCACGTTTCTAGTTCCAGTTTGTTTGATTACATCCCCTTGGAGAATATCCTAAAAACTCAAGAACTTGTAAGTATTATTACTTATGTGTTTAACCGTAAAACTAAATACCAATTGTCATATTCTTGACTTTAAAAATAACGGATTTTCCGTTTAAACTACATCCTCTATTTTACCCCCATAGAGGTGAAGTTTCTCGAAAAACTGATACATTTTCTTGTAATGTCTAACCGCAGTCAAAGTATTTATTTGTGCGATTTCTGATGATAACAGGTCTTACAGATATTTTACAGAAACTCAAAAATCTACCCTTTATACACGTTTATATACACAATAATAGCAATTTTACATAACATAGTAATTTAACAATATTAGACATTTACGACATATTAATATACAGTACAATTCTAATAACTTCAAAATCCATACTAATATTATAAATGCGAAAGTAACTCTGTCTGTTACGCTTTCACGATGAAACGGCTGAACCGATTTTGATGAAATTTGTCATGAAGATAGCTTGAACCCCGGGGAAGGACATAGGCTACTTTTTATCTGCGACTTCGACTGCATTCGCTATAACCGACATTCACGCGGACGAAGTCGCGGGCAAAAGCTAGTCTTTATATATAAATTAATTACATTTTAAATCATAAATACTCGTACAAATAGCAAGAAATTCGTCAATTATCAATTTTGAATTTTCACGTTCCTAGATTCAGTAGAACCTTCAGGTTGTGCGCTGATATGTCAGTCTGTCAGTTTCTCCTTTTATATATCAACGTAGTATGTATATTTTTAATTTCGTCATTCCGTCACGATCCCATTGTCATTTTGCTAAAAGTTCGTAATCTGCTAAATTCATAATGGTCGATCATTGGTCGGTCGAATTACCTAAAAGCAATGACTGACTGCACAACGACGTTCTAATGGTAGGTCCCTGATCAAAGGAAATGTCAAAATTTTAGCAGATTACCGCCTAAGTCAGTCATTCAGTTGTCATTTTGTACGAGATTACCATTCTATATCATTTCTTTCAATGGCGTGTCAGTGGTTGACCATTGGAAAGTCATAATGACGCCATTATATTAGTAGACTAGCGGGTCTGACAGACGTTGTCCTGCAACCCGACTATAGCGCCACCTGCCGGGTCCAATTGTGAATCTAAACCATTCTCGAACCCACTGGAACACACACAAGCAAATTCAGCAAAATCGATGTAGCCGTTTAGGAGGAGTTCACTTTCATACGCACGCACAGAAGATTTTTATATATAAGACTAGCTGACCCGACAGACGTTGTCCTGTCCCGATCTACCGAACATTTGGATGGGGGATGAAAAGGGGGGGGAAAAGGGGGATGAAAAATAGATGTTGGCCGATTCTCAGACCTACCCAATATGTACACAAAATTTCATCAGAATCGGTCAAGCCGTTTCGGAGGAGTACGGGAACGAAAACTGTGACACGAGAATTTTATATATTAGATTACCAAACTAGTCAAAATCAACAATGATAGACCATTCTGACACTATTGTAATAGCAGACTTGAGGCCCTGCTGACAATATTTCTTGTGACTGATCCTGTATTTATGATTTAAAAAGTAAATAATTTATATCTAAAGATAGAGATGTAACACTACGTATTGTGACATCTATATATATGTATATATACATAGATGTAGCACTAAGTTGACCCTATCTATAAATTCAATGTCATAGACTACCTATACGTTTGTAATCGTAACAAAAATATGTTTTGACAGGATTGCACAATGCATACAAGATAAGTGTGTGGACCAATCACATGGGCACGCGTGTGCATCGTGCATACCTATAGTCAGGTTGCACGGATGTATTCGTTTCCGCTTCATTCTAATGGAGCCAATTTCGCGCATCCACCATCCGTTGGATCATGCTACGTAATAATGTATACTTGGTTATACATTGGATTTACTACAGAGCCCAAAGTGCCCTTTCACTTGCACCTTAGAGCCTTGCACCTTTTAACCGCCCGAATTCATATCAGTTGTCGTGCATCCAGCGCCCGGCACAGTGAATAATATTTATAAAACTTCGGACAATATTTTTAGATCAATTGTAAATGATTACTTAATTACTTAACTATTTACCTAATATAAACATATTCTTGATAGAATAGAATACAGCTAAATTAAATAAAATAAAAAAATACGAGTGTGCTTTAGACCACAGACAGACGGACTGAAGTAAAAGTTCTTTAGCTCCATCTATATGTATGTATGTATCTGTTTGCAACTGGCTATGAGAGAAAGAGAGAAAGAAAATGCTCGCACCATTCTCTCTTGCCCCTACAGTAATATACGAAACGTAACTCTGTCTCTTTCTATCTTCACTAACTTATATCTCTCTCTCAACTTCCGTTCGCCTCGCCCGATCACACTTTTCCTAACGCTCTCGTCACGCATTCACCAGCTTACTCCCCAAGTCAAGCGTGCGTAAAGAAGTTTGACTTTAAAAACAGCCTTAACGAGCGATTTGGACGCTGGTGTAATGGACACAAAAATATTTGTCGGAGTAATTCGACGTAAGCGGTTAAAGGGTTGTGGCTACCTACTGGGCTCAAGTAGTCTAAGAGAATAAAATACTAAACACAACCATCGATTCAAAAAGAAGAAGGGTATACTATACATTACTAATCAATAGGGGATAATACTGCAATGTGCTGGCGCCAGAGTGCAGCACTAGCATAAACAGTAAACAGTTTGTCGACTAGTCGTTCAAACCGTGATGAAAATTGTGAAATTCTGCCTTTAATTGAGTTCAAAATTGGGAAGTGTATTATACTATCCAATAATTCATCAGTGCTGTGTATTTGGATGTAGGAATGAAGGAAATTATTCATTTACAAAAGAAGAAACTGTTCGAAAACTATGGGAAGCAGCAACATGTAGTAAAGACCGAGATTAAAAAATATTCTAAAATATGTTCAGCACATTTTTGAAATTGGAAAGTATTCAGGTGAGATAGTCACATTTACAGAATAACGTTCACTTATATCATGTAAGACAACCAAATATGATTTTATTCTGAGCAAATCCTAGAATCTCATTGTTATTTTATTTTTTATGCCATAATAGTTAAATACACATTTTTCAAAAAACAACAAATGGAGTCATCGAGTTCGTACCACTTAACCAAGTAAGTCAAACATCGCTATACTTACCAAAAATCTGGGATATTTTAGGTTCGTTCCTAAAGCCGGGAAATTTTAAAATCTAACGTGGTTTTTCCGGGAGAATCCCAGAATTCCGAGGGAGTTGGCAACCCTAGGTTCGAATGTAGCAGTTGTTGATGGATGGAAGTATGCAGAGTTAGAATTTTTTTACCCGGTCGCGTTGCAACGCCACCCGTATTTAACACATTTTAACGGATAATGGGGGAGGCCTTTGTTCAACAGTGGACGTCTTCAAGCTGATGATGATGATGATAATACTTGTATGGTATAAGTAAAATGTGACATCACTTATTTTCCTAGTCAATTGTCTAACTATTTATTGATTTTGAACTGAACTGAAAATAGAATTTTAAAGTTAAGTAATCGAAAATTTGCAGGGTAATATAATGTTTTTTTTAGAAGAGTTGTGTCTTGCAAATAACGATTAATATTGTAAACAGTCCAGTTCCGGGGTTTTGGCATAACAAACAACAGACGTCAATAACTGAACTAAGAACTATTTAACGTTTTTCATTTGTAAAATATATTTACTAATTTAATGCGATAGAGCTATCAATTTGAAGGTTAAGGTTATTTGTTTGAAAGTTGAAAGGGAAGGGGAGGTTGAAAGGGAATCGTTTGATTTGGTAAGGGCATGTGAAGAGAAGGAATGAAACGTATGTAACCAGAAGAGTTATTAATACAAATGTGAATGGATGGAGAGAAAGAAGAAGGCAAAAGAAAAGATGGATGGATTGTGTAAAAATGATATGATAGAAAAGGGAATCAGTGATATCACAACTGTTGGCAGAACGGAATGAAAGAAGAAAACGTGTTGCGTCAACCCCAAGTAACATGAAACAAGGGCAGTCCGGAAAATCATGACGATGATTGTTCCCGTTCTCGAAATGAAGACGAATGATATACGATGGGTCAATGTTATCGTCACATTAAAACAATGTTGCTATAGTATTTAACTATAATAATAGTCAATCACGCGATTGCACAATGTGAGTTAATGAATTCGATAAAACTTGTTAATTTATTTTGTTTTATGTAGGTATTACTAGGTGACCCAACGGAACGTCGCGTCCGTTGGGTTCCACCTGGTCCTGTTCACATTTCAATAATTCATACAAAAATCTAGGTTAATGTTTCGTGAATTTATCCGATTTTTTAATAATTATTCTGCTATTCGGGGCGGAGACAAATCCAACAAATCAAAAACTCACCATTTAAACTTTCCATGTTTCGGTGTAAAAAAAGGAAAGTTTAAATGGTGAGTTTTTTTTTAAGTCGGTTTAAAAATTAGCCAAATCGGTCCAGCCGTATTCGAGTTTTAGCGAGACTAACGGTGATTCAGCGATTCATTTTTTTATATATAGGGTGACTGGTAATTAGTGTACGATATTTAAACACGTGATTGTGTTCATGATAACTAACAACTTTCCCGAAGAAAAAATGTTTTTTGTACTGGTTCACTTTAGGTCACAAGCGTGCGCGCGCGTGAATTTCATACGGCTGTTGTGTTATTGTGATAAAAGTGAACCAGTACAAAAAACATTTTTTCTTCGGGAAAGTTGTTTGTTATCATGAACACAATCACGTGTTTAAGTATCGTACACTAATTACCAGTCACCCTATATATAGAAGCTAATATAGATAGCTGCTGCCCGCGAATTCGTTCTCGGTGTTTCCTTTATAGGTCGGGAATGTTCGCGAGGTTACGCGGAACAACCCACAAAAGTTTTATCATGAAAAGTTGTCCAACTATGTGTGTAAGAATTTATAATAAAATACCTAGAGAATTTAAAAACTTCAGAATTTAAAACTTCAGTAATGGACTATTTAAAAATAAATTATTATAATGGCTAAATGCCCATAAGCCCATAACTTCTACTCCCTTCAAACATTCTTTGAAAATAAATTATGAAATCATAATTTAAATCTTATAATGGAGTCTTAACATAAGTATGTTAAGACTTGGTTTTGCATGCTATAGTTCCAATAGCTAAACATGTTTGTACTCCTGTTTAAATTGTAAGACCTATAAACTATGTTTAAAGCAAATAAAGAATTTGAATTTGACATGACGAATGAATCGTCAGGAACGTGTGGAAGACAAACAATATAAATATGTATCTACAAACATTTTCTTTTTTTTTCGAGTCTAGCTCTTTGTGTACATGATGTTATAAATGTTTGTACATGCACCCACGATACAGAAACATTTAAAAAAGAAAGAAAAGAAAAAAGGAATTATTTTAATCTATTAATGTAGAGATGATTCATAAAGCTTGATGTATTAGGAATGGAAAACCATAGTTGATAAGTTCTTTTACTATTTTCTTTGTAGTTTAACATAAACTCTAATTTGGTTGCGACATAAAATAATAGTGCTTATTAGACTCTCCAGTTTACTAGAATCTAAAGGTATAAAAGTAGGTGCGCGGAGGTGTAAAACGTGTGGAAATTGGAACAAAGATAAATTACACAGGACCTGACGTTGTATACAATGGAAAGTAATTGAGTATAAATAACTATTTTACATAATTAGGATTGGGTTGTGGAGGTCAGCTAGGCAGTCATGTAAAACACTGGTATTCAGCTGCATACGGTTATTTATTTATTAATTTATTAACACTTCAAGCACAAAGTACAGAGGCGGACTTAATGCCATAGGCATATTCTACCAGTCAACCTTTGGGTGATGCAGATACAAGCAGTGGTAGGTGTAATCTGAAAATATTTACTATTATTATACAATAATTACTATTGTTATAACTACAAGGATTTAAAAAATACTATAAGTATATATAAATACTATAAATATATATCAAACTACATATATATTGCTGTACGATATATTACGTGCTGTATTAATACATTATAATATGAGTGCGGTAGGCTGTAATTATCAACTCGCACGTATGTCATCCGACGTTTTATAACATATTTGCGAGGAAATAATTCAAATAAAAACAATACAGCGAAAAGAAAAAGCGCGCGGAATAATTTTTACTTGTTCACAAATTAGCTATGCGCGCGCATCAGCGCTTTTTTTTTAAGGCAAAGGCACAAGAACAGCCTGTGTTACTAATAAAGTAAAATGTTTTTGTTACAGATAAATGGTTGTAATTTATTGTCAAAATTAATTAAATTATAGAATTAAATGTTTATTTTTTTATATTTTATCTCCCAGTTAATTTTATTCATAAAATGTTGACCACTTTTCTGACATAAAAACTCTTTGCTAAGTTTTAAAAAAGTACCGTTCGTTTTAGACGGAGCATCTTGATAAACTGTACGTTTTACGAAACTCGTGCGTTTCACATTACAATAACGCACTAGTACGTAATGACATACATTACGATATTGAAGTTGGTGTAATAAGAGACACTTTACGAGCAAATGTGTTATAAATAGATATTTACACGGATATACAAAAATAAAAAGACAAACAATGGAGAAAATATTACCGTTGTGATGAAACTGCCAGCTTCTTACGAATGTACTCTCGAACTTTAATTTTAAACGCTAAACGATTGGTTGCCATCCTGAATTCCTGGGGAAGTGCATTCCACAGAGAAATAGATTACACAAAGAATAAACGGTGAATGAAGTCAGTGCGGTGAGAGGGACAGTGAAGCACACGGTGCGGTGGTTAGACTGGAAGCCGACAGTAACATAGGGTAAAGGCTGGGCTGATTAATGGCCAAATACTCAAACGCTACTCAATTTTAAGATGCCGTTAAGTCTCGTACTGTCTCTATCACATTACGTTAAAGTGACTGTAAAAGATCGAGACTTAAAATTTAGTAGCGTTTGACTATTTGGCCTATACACAAGTAGGTATTGGTGTAGAAAATACCTAGCATTTAGTTGTAGTTTATTAAAATCCAATACTAGTTTTTACATTATTATGTAATGCCTGCGACTTCAAGTCAACTACACCCTAAAACATATCCTATGACATTCGGAAATAGTGTAGATTTTTCAGTGACAGATTTTTTGTAGTCGTACCTGTTCTTCCAAATTCCTACATTCAAACTTACAAATGACAATGCCAGATCCTGCCCCACCCATTTACAGAAAATGTAAATTAATAAAATAATTGTAATAATTCAAGAAACTTATTATAATAAAATGTTTTTCTTTATAACTTGCCTGCGTTCTTGTCTGGTTTCCACGAGACAGGCTCGAGTGTGGAGTTGTGTGGAGTTCATTAGCAAAATGCTCCCTTTGTGTCTTAAAATATACCTATTTGTTTTAATTTTTTTGAGAACCTGATTGATAATGTAGACTATAAAGAAATGTAAAGATCTTTTTTGATGGTAAATAAACAACATTATTATATTATTACTTGCGGATTACAAATCAATGCTAAAAGGAATTCAAATACAGTTTTTTTATTTAAACAGAAACGGCAAGTTGTGTAGTCATTACATAGGACTAAAGTTTAGTTATCAGCAATTTATAAGCAGTAATCTGATGCTACATATTGCAAGCTTGTACATAACTGTTATTAAGTAGGACAAAGTTCTATAGAGTTTCTGGCATTGTACTTTACTTCTTTACTAATAAATCTATCTATAATACTACTACTACTATCTTACTATATTCATTTTATATTTTTATTCCGTTTTTTGCACCCCTGGGATAATTTAAGACTTTCAAGGGCGATTTACCGATCTCCCTGAAGCGAAAGCTCATCGTTATGTGTATCCTGCCCATAATAACCAACGGTGATCAGGGGTGTGATTCTGTAAGACCTCATTCTAAACTTCGAATCTGAATCCGCTGTGAGTTTCTTGATTGGCAGTCTAAAAACTCCGTTGATAATTCGAATTTACACTAGCGCCACCCTTGCGAGCGTGTCAGCGAGTTGTACTAAATTGACAGGGAGATTTTGACAGATAAAGTATGAGATGACGTAAGAAGTGGCATTCTGTAAGGTAATTTCCCCGTCACTTCGACGGTCACTTCGCATTCGAACCCCATTCAAAGTGTCAAATAAATCAAGGTCATTTTGAACCTTATGCGAAGTAAGAGTGAATAGCGATGTGAGATGCGAGTTGTTGTTTGAATTTTACAGAATCGACCTACAGACCTGGTTGCTCACTGAGTCCTAAAAGTCCCGTCTTGAAGTGTGGTACAGAGCAATGGAGCGCAGCATTTTGGGTGTAAAAAGAACAGACAATTTGTCTGTTCTTTTTACACTCAAAATGCTGCGCTTGATATTTCAAACCCCACGCTGCGCTCCAAAACAGGGATCATAGATGTGAGCAAAAAGGCTGTCCGGTTCAAATGGAATTGGGCGGGTCACGTCAGCCGCATGTACAGTGACCGCTGGGCAAAAGTCTCAACGCAATGGGTGCCTGAAGATGGTCGGAGTTGCTGAGGCCGGCCCAGGAAGAGGTGGCGAGATGACCTAGACGCGGACTGCGAGGGCTGCATGGTTCTAGGTGGCGCAAGAAATGAGTACCTGGAAAGATTCGGCAGAGGCGTTTGCCCGGCTGTGAAACACCAAGGACTATAAAAAAAACCAGACAAGTGCGAGTCGGACTCGCCCACTGAGAGTTCCGTTCAAATTCCGTGATTTGGTCACCCATACAATTTGCGCACACTTTGATGATTGATTACGTACTTTAAATAAAGACTATATTTTTTTGTGATTTAATTACAAATGTAGGTATAGTTTTCAGATTTTTCCTTATACTTGAAGTATAAGACGATTTTAGTTGCCACTTTACACCCAAACCATACCATAGTTCTAGATCAACGGAAAGTACCCTATAAATTTTGATTCCCCAGAGAGTACACGTACGAGTAAAACGTTTTTTGCAGCGTAAACGGCCGTATCTTTTTTTCACGTTAACTTAGAAGTTTGATTTTTTCACAACTTCAAGGGACTGTAGACTTGAGTATATGGTTTTACTCGATACCTCCACACGTTCCCGAGATAAAGGGTCTCGACAGACAGTCGGACAGACAGACAGACAGACGGTCAACAAAGTGATCCTACCCTTCGTATGTCCAAAAACCATATATTGGTCGCATGTCATTATTTAACTATTGTGTTTCCTAATTGACAGTTGAACTACGTTTTTTCCTTTTGAGGTACGGAACCCTAAAAAAGTAACACAATAACATCAGGAACAGAGTCCAAACTACCGGTAGTCAGAGTTCTAGGGAGAGAACCATAACGACTATCGTATAAAGATTACAGAGTTTACGTCCCACAGTATAATCTCCTGCAAACATCTTAAAAGTAAATCGCACCGTCTGAGCTCATCCCTTCCCTGATTTGTATGAAATCCCACCCCGACGCTTCATACGTTTCTCAAATGTATTATACAAATGACACTGAATTATAGATTTTCCCGACTATTTATAGTCTGTGGTATGATATGGTGACAATAAATAAAGAAAAACTTCGGTGCGCATGCGACAAGATCTATTAATATGTGATACTAACCTTTATTAGTCAGTCGAGCGTGTGATTAGCACACGAAAGACAAAGACAATATTTATAGACTTCGTAACGTTTTACCTGTGTAGAAACTAGGATAGTGTGATGAAAAGTGTTTTTCAACCGACTTCAAAAAAGAAGGAGGTTCTCAATTCGACTGTAGGTTTTTTTTAAATGTTTTTTACTCGACATTTCCGGCAAATGTTAATCGATTTTGAAAATTCTTTTTTCTATGGATAGGGTCATTGGCGTAGCTTGCTCTAGAAGGGCCCTGTATCAAAATTTGTCAGGGGCCCTTCTGCCCGATACGCCAAAGCGGAGTATCTTTTTGGATAAAATAAATAACGGTACATATTCTGATTAGAATAGAATAGAATAATAGAATTAGGTTTATTGTTTCCAGCATTACAGCTTATAGTAGTCCATACACAGGACTATAATACCAAAAGCAAAAGGTTCAAGCGTTAGCATTATGCTTAGGTTTGCTAAGTGCTGGTTTTCAGCACAAACCCTTGTCTCATGTTCACACAAAAAAGGCATAGGAATAATTACTTATATTGACTGCTCGAAGCGAACGACCTAAGTTTAAGTGAGATTGTGGGTAACATTTTATGAAATTTGCTTACAGACGTTGGGGCCCCTGGAGTCCGGGGGCCCCGTATCATTGATACGGCTGATACGGCGGTGGCTACGCCCCTGGATAGGGTATTTCATCGTTTGTTGTTTTGTATTGCCACCAACTTACGAAACTAAAGTCATGTGTGTTCTGTGCTAAAGTTATTTTTCACTTTTTAGTTTTGGAAGGCGATAGGTAGTCTTTTTTGTAAAAAATCTTTTTACATATAAGCTATCGTCTTAAAGTAAGGTTGTATAAAACTTATCCTGGGAAATAAAATCACTCATTCCCATGTGATTCATTTCGCTATGTGGTCTTTCTGTGATTGCCACAACGTGTCGTGAGTGTTTTCATATGAGCCATAAGCCATAACACGAGATTCGCGACATGGATGTTTTACAGTGACTACAACGCGTTGTGGGCTGTTTTTTCGCTCAATAAGCGTTTTCGGTCTTGGAGCGTAATATATCCGCTATAACTACACAAATATAAAAAAAAATAGTATAATTTAGATATGTCAATACGCCATTTTTATTCTTGAGATAAAAGTTATCTAAAATCAGCCCTAGGTAAATTACTTATATTGTGCCAAGGTGTTGTTGAAGTAACATTAAATATTTTTTATTAGCAAAATCTCAGCTAAACATAGATCGGTCAAAATAACCTCGTACGATAGGTATAACTAGATTTTTTAATAAACGATCGGATATTTTATTTAATAGAAACCTGAAAAGGGGTTATAGTCTCATAAATTATAAACATTTTTTACGTTTTCTCTGAAATCGCGAAAAGGAAAACAGCTGGTCACAAGCTTTTTAGTGTATCTTTTATTTTTTAGTGCATAAATACTTGTTTCACCCAATTAATTGAGAAACGGTAACCGTAACACCAAACAAATAAATTAGTTTATATCTTGAACTTTGCCGCGTTTTTAATCAATACGTTCTGTAGGTCGATTCTGTAAAATTCAAACAACAACTCGCATCACACATCGCTATTCACTCTCACTTCGCATAAGATTCAAAATTACCTTGATATATTTGACACTTTGAATCGGGTTCGAGTGCGAAGTGAGCGTCGAAGTGACGGGGAAATTACCTTACAGAATGCCACTTCTTACGTCATCTCATACTTTATCCGTCAAAATCTCCCTGTCAATTTAGTTCAACTCGCTGACACGCTCGCAAGGGTGGTGCTAGTGTAAATTCGAATTATCAACCGAGTTTTTAGAATGCCAATCAAGAAACTCACAGCGGATTCAGATTCGAAGTTTAGAATGAGGTCTTACAGAATCACACCCCAGACATGACAAATATAATTGTATGAACATTTTAGATCAACTTAAATTTACAGATATTATTAATATCTATCTCTTTCTAGTTTTATTGGAGAGAAAAAGATACAAATAGCCTAAAATAAGTTTAGCTCGTGCAAACAGCATTGGCACCAATATATCCCATTTTATTGAATCCATTGAATTTAACCCATTGAATGCCGACTACGGATATATCCGTAATGGTTTCTATGCAGGACGCCGACTACGGATAGATAGGTACGTAGGAGTTCACTACGAGTTTCAATACCTACAGTAACTGGCCTCACCAATTGAATATTTTAATAAAGGATGGCACACACATCCACAATTCCTACTTCCTACTAATATTATATAAATGCGAAAGTTTGTGAGGATGGATGGATGTTTGTTCCTCTTTCATGTAAAAACGGCTCATCGGATTTTGATAAAACTTTACAGAAATATAGCTTACACATCAGAATAACCATGGGCTATTATAATTTATAAAGATTTTATGTAATTTGGCCATAATATTACGATAAGTACCAAGTAAGTCGGAAAAATATCTGCCTTTTATGTGGAAGCCATTATATCCCAAATTATGAGCCTTAAATACATTTAAATTAAATACTTTTTTATAATGCACATTTTGGAGTATTTAGCTAATTCTTATCAAAATTGATACATTTGTCGCTTTTAGTATTCAATGTCTCCTTTGCCAACTTTTCCTTTTACACTAAGTAGGTAATTTGGACAAGTAGTTTAAAAAATATCACGATAAAATTGACTTGAACTGGTGGTTTACGTTGGAATACGCTGATAAAGAATTGTATTTTTATTTATTTCGGTATACTGAGATTGTATTTGTAAGTAATAAGTAAATAAGTTCATTTTTGTTTCAAATCAGGATCCCATACCCTGCGAACCCACGTATGGATCCATACCCGAGATAGATATTAGAGAGGTTAAACACGCTATGTCTAAAATGAAAAACAGAAAAACTACTAGGCCTAATGTGAACCCTGTAGACCTTTGGAAAACCCTTGGCCCGATAGCCGTAGCTTGGCTAACTAAGCTGATCATCATGCACACAAAGCGCCTAGCCACTCCTTTTACCACCTTTTTATAAGAACAAGGGTGATGTGGCACAATGTGAAAACTACAGAGACATAAAACTGACCTTACATACGCTTAAGATATGGGATAGAGTCATCCATAAACTTCGACAAATATTATAGAAATACCTCTAAATCAGTTTGGACCTTCACAGCGTCATCACTGACGCTATACAAGCAATCAAGATTAAGATGGAAAAGTATAGATTTAACAAAAAAGATCTACATCGGGAATACTACAACTGAAACCATCTACTCAGGGACGACACCAATTCCCACCTTAGAGAAGTTTAAATACTTAGGTTCCATATTCACACCTGATGCTAACGTTGACACGATGTGACACAGAATAAACGTAGCCTGGCAAAAATGTAGAACATTTACAGGTGTTTTGTGTGACCCACGAATTCCCATACAGACCAAGGGAAAAGTGTACAAAACGGCAGTCCGACCGGCTCTACTCTATGGGTCCGAATGCTGGATAACAAAGAATCACATGATCAAAACATACATATCAACGAAATGAAGATGCTTCGATGGGCGAGAGGTGTGACAGAATTCGTAATGAGTATATATACGAGGCAGCTTCAAAGTTGCTCCAATCGTGGACAAAGATACTGAAAACCCGCCCCGTTGATATGGACATGTCATAAAAGAGGTAGAGACCTCCCGTTAGCGACCTGGTGGTGTAACATAAAACGCGACCTCAAGAAAGCCCAATTGCCAGGACCGCAACCCAAGATCGTCCGACTTAGCGCAGAAAAGTGGGTAGGAAACAGCAGGGAGCAGGTATGTGTTGTTCGGGCAGGAAAGTAGCCATTCCTTCTCGAGCCAGTTGAACCTTTGAGAGAACGTTTCTGTAATGAAACAGATGAGCCTCGCTGTTTACTAAGAAGTATTTAATAAGAAAATACAATACATGGTGCTGCTTTTGGAGCAGATAAAATTGTCTGAATGCCAGGATTTTGCCCGACCTTTGCAATACAAGGACAAGCTTACCATCGAATCGGTTCTTTTACTCCCTATCGCCAGTTCAAAACATATGATGATAATTATCTATGTACTATATTCTAATCCTTTTAATTTTTATTTTTTGCTGCTACCTTACGAGAAATAGAACCGCTATATTAAGAGTAACCTTCTCCAAAAATAATAGTATGCACACTACTCCTTACCCGACATTACACAAACGAAAGTAACTTCTGTCTGTCTGTTTGCTTATTCGTGTGAATGTATGTTTCACGGCTAATCTGCTGAGCAGTTTGTGATAAAATTTGATATGAATAGTCTGAACCCTGGGGAATGATATAGGCTACTTTTTATATCAAAAAGCCATGCGGGCGAAGCTGCGGGCGAAAGCTAGTCTTTAATAAAAGAGTAACTTTATTGACTACAAGTAAAAAAAACAATTTTTTAATAGCTCTTTGGACATTTTTAGACTTAATAGTAATCTTTTTCTTGGATATAGAACCTATATTTGTTTTGGAAAGCAAACAACGACTTAATATTTGATAATTACTGTCGCAAGCACTGATATAAAATAAAAATTTAAAACTTAGGTAGGTACATAATAATTTTCCGAACAAAACGAAATCAGTCTTACATTTTAGTAACTCAGAAATAATATTTTTTATCGTAAAATCTAATCAGCCTTTTGTACTCGTAAGTACGTACATCTTGGGACTCTGATACCTACCTAAAAAAACTATAAAATCAGGCTACATAAATCTAGGATCTGTGTGATATATTATAGAGCATTCGATAATGCATAAGACCAGCTTTTGTAGGCACACAGGGCAATAGTAATATAGTAACAAGTCTCTTTGCGTTTTTTTTGTTTAGTGTAAACTCTACATAGTTTACCAGGGGTTTTCTTTTTTTCGGCCTACCGGAAAAAGAACTCCCCTTGGAAGGTATCTTTTCCAAGGAGTGGAAATTATCTGGAGAAGCCCGAGACATCGGATTGGCTGGTTGGATTGATTGTGATGATATAGACGTTCGTGAAGTGGAAGTTTCTGTATCAATATTTGACAATCCAAACAAATGTGTAACATATTCTTCACGAAATAGTTTGTTTTCGGGTAAGTACCAAGGATGCCGAATCTACGTACTTATACGTACATATACGTATTTATTCGTATACTGGTACCTTTGATTATATACCAGATAATCAAAGACTGGTACCCAGTGTGCTTTTGTTTTCGCTGATGCCATATAGGTACGTATATATCCGTACATGGACAAATGTATGGTGGCAATCGACTTTCAATCGACGGCCGTGTAGCCAATGTCGGCATTCAATCGGTTCCGGTCAGTCGTTTCAGCGTGAAAGAGTTAGAAACATCCATCTATCATCACAATCTTTCGCATTTATAATATGTATAGTAGGAAACTAAGAATGTCAGCAAGGACATTACAAAGGTGACAGCTACTGCGCTAGTAGGTATTCAATGTACCTATTCATAGACAACACAGATAACCTTATTAGTTGCACTTCCGGCAGTGAGTGAGTATCACTAATATTTAACTAGCACATAGTAACAATACTTGAATTGTAATTACAATTACGATAGAAAGGAATTTGATTAAGCATGTATTCTTATGGAAAATTACATGTTTTTACTATTAAACACACACACACACACATACACACACACACACACACACACACATTAATACCTTAGAAGTTGAAATGTCGCGCTAATGGTGGCGCGTACGTTTCATCATTCAGCTCCCATGCGTCATGTTCGTGAGCGGGTGCTGTCAGTAGAGATCGATTGGTCAACTCTGTAACTACCACGGCTTTTAACTTAATTATTTTTTTAATGTTTTGTAAGTAATGCTAGATTACATTATAATAATGTAACCAGTATTTTGTAAAAACTTGATTTAAAAGAGTGTCCGTGGAGTTTCCTGCTCGTTCTTCTCCATAGAGGTCTACCTACGTTTTGGAACGAGCATAATATAGCTTCTACTTTCTGACTAAATGACCGAATGACCTTCACAATTCAAAAGTGACCCGTAAATGGTTTGTATGAATTAAGTGCTTTGACTTTGAGTTATTTTATCTATACTAATATTATAAAGAAGAAAACTTTGTTTGATTGTAATAAATAGGCTCAAAAACTACTGGACCGATTTTAAAAATTCTTTCACCATTCGAAAGCTACATTATCCACGAGTAACATAGGCTATATTTTATTTTGGAGAAAAATAGGGTTCCGTAAGATATTTGGGTTTTTCGGCCACAAGGTGTAAAAAATCAACCAGAAGAGTTACTTATTTTGCGTACGCTGCCTAAACTATAAAAGATAGAACCATAAAATGTTCTAATTAATTGTTGATCTTATAAATATCTACAAAAAAGTCCGCGACACACTATATCTATCTATGTCGAGTGAGGCACAACAACCATTTTTTTATTTAAAAATCTTGAATTTTTTTTGGACTACATTTAAACGCGTTTATTTTAGTCATGCTATTAATCCTTATCAAAATAAATTATGTCATCACTAAGTACAGTTTATGTAGATAAATACTAATATTATAAAGAGGAAAACTTTGTTTGATTGTAATGAATAGGCTCAAAAACTACTGGACCGATTTTAAAAATTCTTTCACCATTCGAAAGCTACATTATCCACGAGTAACATAGGCTATATTTTATTTTGGAGAAAAATAGGGTTCCGTAAGATATTTGGGTTTTTCGGCCACAAGGTGTAAAAAATCAACCAGAAGAGTTACTTATTTTGCGTACGCTGCCTAAACTATAAAAGATAGAACCATAAAATGTTCTAATTAATTGTTGATCTTATAAATATCTGCTAAAAAGTCCGCGACACACTATATCTATCTATGTCGAGTGAGGCACAACCACCATTTTTTTATTTAAAAATCTTGATTTTTTTTTGGACTACATTTAAACGCGTTTATTTTAGTTATGCTATTAATCCTTATCAAAATAAATTATGTCATCACTAAGTACAGTTTATGTAGATAATATTTGGTCTTTGAATTATTAAAATTGAACGTTTGGTTTTGAAGTTATGGCGAAATTAAAATATTACGATTTCTGCTGCACGGCGCGTTGCGAAGTGGGCGTCACCAAGGCGGGGGTGCGCGTGCGGGAGGGGAGTTTAGATCTATGAGTAAGGTACCCGCGCGGCTCAGTCGTAATGAATAAACTCAAAAACTACCGGTCCGATTTCAAAAATTCTTTCACCAATCGAAAGCTACATTATCGCTGAGTAACATAGGCTATATTGTAACGCGGACGAAGTCGCGGGGAAAGTGCTAGTATTCTATATTATTCACCATATTAATTGATTATTTTATTGTATATTTATCAGTCACGTACATTTTTATCAAATAACGTCCATTCAGCAGGTTTACACATTGAAATTAATGTCAACGCTTTTCCTATCCCCAAGATACAGGTTCTCCCTGGTTTGAGGGTCAACGTCCGATCCGAAACATGCTAAATGTAATAAGTTACATTTAATATACTCTATTTAGTTACAGGAATAATAAAAAGGTAAACCTATAACTACTAAACTAAAAAAACTAATATAATAGGGAATCAACAAATTCCTCCACATCTCGGAATGTACCCAAGAGACTGGCTGCATTGCCACGTTGGATGGCAATGCTTAACCTCTGTCCGCGGTAAAAAACAGCCCTTGGATCACGAAAAGTGTCAACCAACCTTTTGGAAGTTTCCTTAAAATGTAGATGAGCACTCGGACCCCGATTCGGTTTCAAACCCCAAACGACTCGAACATAAAATGATCGCTAAGGTTACTAAACTTTCGGATACTAAGGGTTTCTGAAGCCGCAGCAGCAGCATCAGCACAGCACGCTGAACTAGAAAGATGGAATGGCGCAAGAGTATCGACGCACGTAGCGTCCCACACTAAAGGCCTACTAAATTATTAGCCGTAAACCAATTTTGGACCTGCAGTAAGGCGTTATTTACGTGGTAGAGATTCTGGACCCGTCTTGGCAACGGTGCCTCTGTTGTTTTTCCCCTGAGATTTATCATTCACACTGATAGAAACCCAGTTGGTTTTTGGATGCGAAACTGAAAACTGCGACTAAGTATTGAGTATTGCGAACGAAGTGATTCCCAAGCAATTTTTGTAAAGTATTTGTGTTATTGGGTGTAAATTGCTGTAAATCATTTATCCCAAACCCTAACTCGTAACATTATTTTATAAGTAACTTCGAACAAATGATTACGGTAGGTATTTAATTTTAATCATAACTGTACATTATAGTAGTCTAACTTTATACAGGAACACCATTTAAGTAGTTTGACCACGGGGAACGATCCATGGTCAATTTTTCATCGTGGTCAAATCAGTTTGACAAATAGTTTGATTACGGGGAAGAACCCTCTTATGTAAAGGCTCCTCCTCTTCACAATGGGCCATGATGGGCGACGAAAGGCATGCATGTTAGTGTAGAGGGCAGAAATGTCTATGATCGGCCATCATCGGGTATGGTCGTACGCAATCGCCGTTGTGTCGGTACCTACATCAAAGGAATCATGGCCGATGATTGCGTGCGCGTCCACACAATCGCTGATTATTCAGTAGTCAGTACATATAAAAGTTCTTTGTGATAACAGTGTAGTCAGTCAGTAAATAAATGTTCACGATTGTGTGGAGAATTGCCCGATCATGGCGGCGATGATGGACGATCATTTGGTGGGCCATCATGGTCCATTGTGAAGAGGAGCTTTGTCAAATAGCCACTATCTCAATGGAGACTTACCAAGTATGTAGGAGATATTGTAGTGCACAAGAGGTCCACTCCCTCTTCCCTCACTCTCATAGTCCTATAGGACGGTAATCCAAAACGACCGGGAAGAGATCAAATGCTGGGCCAACAGCTTTACATGCTTTTCGAGACACGGGGGTGTTACATCATCAACTTTTAAACTCCAGGCTGCTACTGAAACTTTCATAACGGGAAACGCAATAACACTTTTGCCTGTCCTGGGAATTTAACCCTACGCTCAGCAGTCGCGTTTGCAACCACTAAACCAACGGGGTAATTGGAAAATATCAGTAACTTGTTTACATAATATGTAAAGTTGTAAGACGACTAGGTTGGCGCAGTGGTTGAGCCATTGACTGCTGCGCGGCGTGTTGTGGGTTCGAATCCCGCCCACGGTAAACATTTGTGTGATGAGCACTTGTGTTTGCTTTGTGTCTGGTTGTTGTTTATCTATATACGTATGTATTTAAATGTATTTGTATATCAGCTGTCGGACACTCATAGTAGGTACAGGGTCTCCCTAGTTTGGGGTCAGATGGCCGTGTGTGAAATGTCCCTACATATTACTATTATTATTAAAGTGTGCAAACTGTGTGAGTGTAACCACACCTACGACACTCCATGCAATCCGAACTACATATTTAACTACCTACACTACTACCAAAATAACAGACTGTACAAATACGTGCGTTTGTGTGCGTGTCTACGCGCCGCTTGGACTAAAAGCAGCTTCAAGAGTACGTTCGACGCGGGAAGAGGTGAGGAACAGTGTTTCGGAGGGAGGCAGGGTGTGTCGCTACTGTACGGTAGTACTAATATTTATACTGCATGTATTATGGTCGAAGTATTACATTAACGTGTAAAAACGGTTTAGGATTTCAAGGATTTCCCGACGGTTAATAAGTTGTCTTCGGCCTACATATAAATGATTATTCTTGACGTAGAACGTCACTTTCGCACAATGTCATTTTCTCAAAACGTCATTTTCTCACAATGTCACTGTCGCAAAACGTCATTTTCGCAGAATGACATTCAAACCATTTTTTTCTCAGGAGAGACCTAAATAAATTTATTAGTTACAATAATAATGAACACAACTCATAATAAACCTCAATCAACTTTTGACAAAATATAATAATCAAGCCAATAAGTATGTATGTGAATACATACCTATGGGAATTATAATCCATATTCCATTATACTTACTTACTTACTAATATTATAAATGCGAAAGCAACTCTATCTGTTACGTTTTCATGACGAAACGGCTGAACCGATTTTGATTTTTGATATGAATATAGCTTGACCCTCAGGAAAGGAAATTGACTACTATGTATTTTATAAGCGACTACGTCTGCATCCGCGATAGCCGAGCGACGTTCTCGCGGACGAAGTCGCGGGTAAGAACCTAGTGTTAAATAACTCTTTTAAACCGAACTGACTGAAAATTCAATTAATTCAGGTAATGTCAATGAATGGCGTCATTGACATTACCTGAATTAATTGAATTTTGTAGCTTTAAACAAACAAACGGTACCTACATACTTTAAACCAGTACTTATTTAAATTAATTCCTATAAGAGTTGTGTGTTGTTAAGTTTTTACATTAATAGTAAAATATTTTATATTTTAACTACTCAAATATAATAAACATACTAACTATTACGTTATTCTAAGATTTAATTTACATTTGGTCTTATTATTATATGACGAATTCTGACATCATTTTATAACCAATTACATTGCCATGATAGATAATTTTAAGTAGGTATATACATTTTGTATGTTTTTAATAAATTACTTACCCGATTCTGCAGTGTTAGTATTAGGTCCCCCCTTAGAAAAAATGGCTTGGATGACATTCTGCGAAAATGACATTTTGCAAAAGTGACATTGTGAGAAAATTACGTTTTGAGAAAATGACGTTGTGCGAAAGTGACCTTTTGAGAAAGTGACATTATGTGAAAGTGACCAAATTTTTCAAGATGACATTTTGCGAAAATGACGTTCTGCGTCAAGACCAAGTGATCAAGCAAAAATGTTAAAAATCTGAATTGTTTGAAGAATAGTGTCAAAAAATCAGGTGATACCAATAAAAATGAACGAAGCATTTTATTTATTTTTTCACATTACAGTTTTGGTTCATAATCGAAATTGTACATATTCATGGCTACTTTCACCCCCTGAAAGATCGATAATTAATTAAATGTCATCTTAACATAATATAAAACAAAGTCACCCTCGCTGTCTGTTTGTTACATCTTTTAAACTACGCAACAGATTTTAATACAGTTTTCAGCAATAGATAGAGTGATTCAAGAGGTCAGTTTCAAAGTCAAAGTCAAATCATTTATTTTAATTAGACCATTAAAGGCACTTTTAAACGTCATATTGTAAAATTTGAATCTAGTTGCCGATTCCCGCCCAGGGTAAACATTTGTGTGATGAGCACTTGTGTTTGCCTTGTGTCTGGGTGTTGTTTATCTATATATGTATGTATTTGCAAAAAAAAATTGTATTTGTGTATGTATATCAGTTGTCTGACACCCATAGTACAGGGTCTCCCTAGTTTGGGGTCAGATGGCCGTGTGTGAAAATGTCCTCACATATTATTATTATTATTATTCCAAATGGTAGTTTCGTATGGAGAAGAATGGGCAAGAAACTCCATACATACTCTTTTAAAAAAAATAATGTTTACAATTTGCATTAACAAGAATTATAATATATTATGTTACGTGAATACGATGTACCTTGTATAAAAATCATATACCTACTATAGTATGTACAAAGTATTACAAGTTAAGAAATGACAGCTAAATGATGTACAGACACATAGTGTTCACATATTTACAATAATTAATAATACAGTAGACGACCACTCCTATTCCAACAAACAATGAATAGTGTGTGAGCCAGAGTAATCAATTAAGTACACTAAATAATAATTGTATTTAAATATATAAAGTATAGTTTTAATAAGTAATCACTTTGATTTTGTCTAGAAGCAATCAGTTTGATTTTGTTTATATGTATTTATACATTGTGTCTACATTGCATCCATGCAAAACTGGGGCGGGTCGCTAGTGTTGTATAAACAGAGTACCTAGTCAATACCCAAGCATTACTTTATTTGATATACAGATTTAAAACATACGGACAATTTGAGGTCAAACCAAACAAAGGACTTTAAAGGTGTTTGAACTCTTTCTCAATGCAGCTACCTACACGAAAGTAGTAATCTGCATCATGTATATATCTTTGTAATTCTTATTATTGTATGTATAAGTATGTAATTTTTTTTTACCTTTGTATTCAAGTAATGAAATGTGTATTTAAAGGCCTACGCAGACCAGGGCGGCATGTCAAGAGATTTTTACTAATGGACATTCAAACGTATCGTTATAGAAATACGACATAAATTGCTACCTATGCTTTAAAATGATGCCGTGGCATCGAAAGGGAATTCATTGCACGGCATTGAAAGACGCGCCACGGGCATCCCGGGGCAGGATGCCGTGGTGTACTGCGGAAAGCAACGGCATGTCAAGGACTCCGGAGCTCGTCGTGACATACCGCGGGTTGAGGCGGGGGTAGAGAAGCGGGGAATGCACACCATTTGCGCACTAAAAGTATCGGGCAGCAGGAGCTGCCGAGGCGTGCTTTGTCGTGCGGCGGCACACCATGGCATGCTGTGGCAAGGCGCTGAAATGCCGCGGTATGCGACTGGTGTGCGCTGACTGACGGCAAAATCCCTTGCCATGCCGTCCCGGTCTGTGTAGGCCTTTAGGGCGCTGCTCCATTTTTGACTTATATTCCGGTGTCCCCAGACGTACGTAGATACTTACTATTTTAACATGGCTGACATTTTAAGAATAGATAGAGGATTCAAAATACTGATAGGTTAAGTTTATTTTGCTGCAATTTCCCTAAAAAGCGTTTGTTAAGCAAATAAAGAACTTAGATTGTTGATTATAATAATAATAATAATAATTTATCTTTATTTCAGACATATGTCCATACATTTTAGCGTTAGTAGGGTTGTTTGTTAGTTGTAACACAAAAAATAAAATACAAAGGTGTTAGTAATTTTTTAGTGAACAAAATAAGTTCCTTCCTATTTCCGTTCAGGTGTCTACACTTGCCCAGTACACAGTAAAAGGACTGTTTATTTTGTTTAGGACTGTATTTTTCGATTACGTTTAAACAATTACTTAATCCCTAGCTTAAACACCTAAAAACAGATAAACATTAATACTTTTTAATGACTCTATAAAAACGTGGTGGGCCATTATACTTTGTGTTGAGTAGTTTATGTCGTTAAAAAGGTATGAGTATTTTCTAGCTTCAATGCTAGGCCATTATTCAGGTATCAAAGACTAAAAGGTACCTTACTAAGGTAACGAGAAAGAAACCTTAAATAAACCCTATAATAAACGACTAAAAATTAAAATACTAATGACCAAGGTAAAAACCAACTCTTGGATCACGGTAAGTGTCAACCGACCTTTTGGACCCCACGACCCGAGAGTTTAAGGGTGTTACTCGACGGCATCGATCGATGGTAGAATGGATTAGGCGACGTCGATCGATCTGCATGATTAGCTGCGCCGCGCGCCGACAGCTTCCCATTATCACTTGCTGCCCGCCCGCGCCCCGCGCGCTAACTAGGTACCTAGCCTGCTTGTGTTTATGTGTCTTCTGCGTTTGCGTCTCCGTAATAATAGTCTATTATTATTATTATTATTAATAGTATGAGCAACATCGAACTGGCCAACGCGACCTCTTGTAAATACATTTCGAAAGAAACTGATGAATTATAGCCGGGGTTAATCAATGAACGTCGATCGATGCCATCGACCGGCAATCCATCGATTGGTTAGTCGAACGGTATCCATCTATCAGCCAAAGCTACCACACTAATCAATCAACGTTGATCAAAGTCGATCGATGGCATCGATCGACGATCGATCGATTGGTGTAGTAACACCCTTAAAGATTCCATATACCTAGCATAATACTCAACATAAGTAAATAAGCGGCGACGTCGGTAATAACCGGTGTATCGAGGTTACACCAAGGAGGGAAGGGAGGGAGGGTGACCTCGTCCGCAGGACAAAATTAGGACAACTCATTAATAGACCAACACCACGCGAAAATACTGTTATTTTACATAAAGTAGCATATTTATTGGACTTTATATTATTTTGCGATGTTGTTATAAGGTGCTTAAATGTGTTGTGTTTTATCGATATCGAAAGTTATTTTATGTAAAACTAGCACTTTACTTCGTCCGCGTGGTTTTTCTGAAGTTCGTTCGCTGAAAAAGTACTAAAAGTTTTAAAACGAAATTTCAGCTCAAATACAAACTTTTTGAATTAAACGTAAGGCTATTTGAAAAGTACTAATAAAATGCTGATAAGAATTACGACTGTCGGGACTGCCGCAGCCTTACGTACTTTGTGCTGAAAGCCTCAAAACAAAATAGGGTCCGGCTGGCTTGATAAAAGTTGCAGGTTCATTCCTCATTACATAATAATTAATTTAAAATTAACTAAGGTATTTTTAAGGTACTAATACACCGCTAAACGGGACCATATAGGATTTGTCTATAAACCTTTAAACGGCGGAGGGTCCTGCTGGAAAATATACTGCAGTTCGTATGCGTAACTTTTTTTGCGGATTCCTAATTTTTGAAATAAAACAACAGATTCTTGCACGCCATTGTGGAGAGAATGGACAGACACATGGAGTGCATTTATGCTGAGCGTTGGCCGTTTCGCGCGGTGGTGACGCATGTTTCCGACTCGGACATATTTTTATTTTTCGTTTATTTAAATTTAATTGTTTAGTTTTAAGCTTTATATTTCCCATTTCTACCCGTGGGTGTCGTAGAACAGGCGACAGAGGGATTTTGACCAGAGGATGGCCAGCAGCGTCCTTTTGAGTACCTACCATAACACCCACTGAGATCGCCAACATACACATCGGCCAAGCATGGCGATTATGGTTGAACCCCCTCTTGGGGAGACCTATGCCCAGCAGTGGGCGTATAGAGGTTGGCACGACGAAGCTTAATATTGTTATACATATGTGCGTCACTTTCGTGTGAATAAATGGTCTTTCTTTCTTCTTTCTTTCTGGACTTTCATCTTTCTTTACTGGAGGAAACAACATGTCAGGCGTTCCTAATTTAGTGAGAATGTGTAGTGTGTATGTGTAGTGTGTGTGTGTATTATCATTATTATTATTGTTATTTATTAATTAACTAAGTGACCCGACAGACGCTGTCCTGTCAATTGATTTTTAAAATTTTAACCATATAAACCATCCCTGGACTTTCACAAAAAGACCCAAATTAACCAAATCGGTCCAGCCGTTCTCGAGTTTTAGCGAGACTAACGAACAACGATTCATTTTTAATTTAATAGATTAATTCAACCAACTATGGATAATTTATATATGAATATGACGCATGTAATTTTACCAGAAATAAATAATTTGAATTAAATTGAAAATTAAAGCACTCTTATATAACGCAGCTCAAGAGATTGATTTGATTGGTGGGGTCAAGTACCCCAAGTATATACTTTTTAGGGTTCCGTATCCTCAAAAGGAAAAAATGGAACCCTTATAGGATCACTTTGTAGTCCGTCTGTCTGTCTGTTTGTCTGCCTGTTTGTCTATCTGTTTGTCTCTCTGTCGGTCTGTCTGTTAAAGTATTCTATAATTTTTCGTAGCACATACATGTGAGCACTATGTTCTTTAAAGCTACCATTTACGAGGTATTCCTCTCATTGACTTGAATATGCCCTGGCGGTTGGGAGAGTCATGCTCACTTGAATGTCGCGCTGACGGTGGCGCATGTGTTGGATCATTCGGTTCCCTTCAAAATGGTTGAGCTAAATGGTGCTAATCCATGCGTCTTGTTCGTGAACGGACGCCGCCGTCAGTTGGGACTGGTCATCTCTTAGCTGCCTCGGTTATTTTAAATTGAAATCTCTCTACTACTATCTATCAAACCTTCCATACTTTCCATACTTATTATATAACTCTTAATATTATAAAAGAGAAAGTAACTCTGTCTGTTACTCTTTCGCGATGAAACGGCTGAACCGATTTTGTCCTGGGGTAGGACATAGGCTACTTTTTAGTAAGCTATATCGTCTGTATTCGCGATAACCGACATTCACGCGGACGAAGTCGCGGGCAAAAGCTAGTACTTAATAAGTTAGATCAGTTTTTATCTGTTAATCTGTTGATTGATAATAAATTAAAATGCAACTAAAATAAAGTTCAAAATTAATTGCGTGAAAGATGATAATAAATGTTGCATGGAATTAATACCGTAGGTACTTAATAAGTTGGTGCAGTTTAATTAACTTACATTGATAATGAATTAAAAAAATATCAAAAAAAGACTTTAAAATTAATTGTATGACAGATAATAAATGTTGTGCGGAATTACGATTATATCTTGTAACTGGATACAATTATCAACTCGAAGTGTGGTGTGTTTAGCTTTAGTTTATAGTAGGGGAGCCCCAGTGGGGATTTTGGGATTTACTCGAGATCGGCAGCATAACATAAGGGGGGCAGCCTTGCCCCTTGTACGGTTCACGTACAGGCAAATTGCAAACGCCGCGACCTACTTTTCGCCGCTCGTTTTATTTACTTTAATTAATAATTATAATTAGTTGACCAATAGCTGCCGTAGCGCTATAACCGCGGATTAGCATCCAACTGAACTTTCGTGTAACTTTTACGAATAAACTGAACTATCGTGAAGTCTGTGGTTTTCGTCAACTCACATCCAACAACTCAACTGTAAGTAACAACGGCTACCTCTGAGCCATACACCCCTTGTGAATTGCTCCCACCATACCTGAGCCTTTTATATAGCGTTGAATGTGACAGCCGAGCAGATTAGTAAAAAAAATCGATCATTGGAAAAACTTGAGCGCGTCGGATTAAGGCAAGGTAACTTAATTATATGCAGTAAAGTGTGCATTTGTATAATCTGAAATTTGAGCGTGACATAAAGAAATGGGAGAGTCACAAAGATGCAAAAAAATAACGCCACCTGGTTATATTCGAGCGCGGTTATTTTTTTTTTATTTGGAAGAAGTTAGTCACGGATTACTATAAATAATAATCTGCCGATTTGCACAAGCCGAAGTAGCTGAAATCATCAATAAAGTGTGGTGGATGTAAGTCACCACAGGAAAGTCCGGTTAAGCAGCAAACAACCTCCTAGGTTGATTTGCTAGATGTCATTTCCAAAAAAGAAAGATGAAGAAAAGATAAGATAACGACCAAGTCGAACCAAACTTCCAATATGAAGATGATTCCACTGACGATGATGATTGGAAAAATTGTTTCATTTCTTTTTCTCAGTTCACTATTTTATTTTCTAAATACAAGATAGAATTTTACGGTTTTCTATCCATTTGGATACAATTTTAAAACCTCATATAACTTAGCATACTGTTTCTACTGTTTTTACTCCACGACGCTCGAGTAAATCCCGATTGCCTCTTCGGCTCCCCTGCTATTATTATCAATTGATAAATATATACTTCTCGAGAATTCTTTGTTTGCGCTGACTCTGTGCACTGATGCTAGGATGGTAGTGGATTTGACCCTGGATGAAAACAGGGATGTGTTATACATTCTGTCAAGAAAGTACCGGGAATTAATAAATTAAAAAGCTCATTTAGAGGGATTGTCCAAATTCTAATTGACCCTAAGTTGGCACTTAACTGTACGATCGTCACTGGTCATTCTGTTGGTTCACAGTGCGCCATTTTGTCAGTTTATGTCAACTGTGTTTTGCGATTTTTACTAAAGTTAAAAATATCGAACAAATAATTCGTCTGAAATGTTGCATTGCAAATAGAATTTCGTGTGCAGAAGCACTGAAAATATTACATAAGGCTTTCAGTAAATCGACTTTATGAAAAACATGTGCATATGAGTGGTATAATGCATTTAAATGTAGTCGAGATGTGGTGTAAGATTTGCCTCGTTCTGGTCGGTCAACGTCTTTCACTGAACTAACATCGCTATAATACAGGTAATGGTGACTGAAAATCGTCGTTTTAGTCTGGGAGAGATAGCTGCGGAAATTTCTGCATCTCAAGAATCAATTCGTACCGTTTTATAAAATATTGTTTTAACATGAAATGCGTTGCCGTTCGCCTGCAAAATCTCAATCGCGTAAACGTTGCTGAAGACGTGTTAGAAAGAGTCAATTCCGACTCCACATTCATAAAACGCATTGTTACTGGTGACGAGATATGGGTTTACGAGTTTGACATGCAAACCAGTCAACAAGAATCGGAAAGGTGCCTTCTAACTGAAAAAAGATGACATAAAAGAAAATTCGCGGCAACTACTGAAGTTGATTCCAAAAAATAGGTATTTTTTTTTTTTATTATTGCGTTATTCGTTGGCGTTGTGTATTATTACGGAAACGGAATGGACCTACTTTAAAGGCGATACAATAAATTCAGGAATTTAACACATATTTTATTTTTTATTGAATCGCAGTACGCGTCTAAGTTATCTCGCCACCTCCTGGACCGGCCTCGGCGACGCCGACCATCTTCAGGCATCCATTGCGTGGAGACCTTTGCCCAGCGGTCACTCATGCGGTTAACATGACCCGCCTAACCCCATTTGAGCCAAGTTTAAAATAAAAGTATATTTAAAATTTAAAAAGCACTCAACTCAAAAATTAAGTTCTAAAGAGTTAAAATATGATATGTTTGTTGGTTCTTTTACATCATTTTAAGTTTCGCAAGAATGGTGTGAAAGGCACCTAATTCTTGCCTTTCACATAATTCTTGCGAAACCTTACCGCGTTAATGTTAATGCTATAAAAATTTATGATTTTGTGAATAATTTAAGTAGAGCGTAGTATTTCTCTCATATAGGCTACGATGAGCCTGGCTTAAACTTATAAAATGAAATGGCTCTAAAAAATAAAGAGAAAATAAATGTACCAAGTGTTGTATTATGATCAAAGCGTCATCGCGTCGCAGGTATTTTCAGTATTGTTAGTGGGAGTTCATAGTTTCTAAGTTATGTGTTGTACTGACCAAATGGACTTTCGTCTGAAATAAAAGAATATTATTATTATTATTTTTGTTTTGAATTTTTGTTCCTCCGGCTACCCGGGAAGTTCTGGTGGCACGGGCCTAGGCCAAGTGTTCATCAGTTGGGTTAAGTGCGGGTATGGAAATATTAGATTCCACGCACTTGTGCACAGACTGTATAATATTGTCCGACTCACACTGTACAAACTTTGTAACTAGACTGCACGTGTTTTATTATTATAAACCTCTTGGGTCCCCCGGGTTTTTTTAATTTAAATTTTCAACTACTTATAAGCAGTTGATCAGCCACTGAACAGCTATTTAGATAGATAAAAGTAGGTATTAATATATTATTATTCGGTGCAGCTCAGCTTTGCTACGTTTAGCTCTCTAGGCTATAGCTCTACTTACGTCAGAAGTTAGGTAAATAAGAGGTAGGTAGGTAATTTAGACAGATTGAGCCAGATGTTAGAATGTTAACTACCTACTTCTTGGAAGGGGAACTAGATTCAATTTCTTTTATATGACGTTCAAAAGTGCCTTTTAATGGTCAACTGAAATAAATGACATGACTTTGAACGTTCTAAAAAATTTGTCCCTTAGATGCTTAAGTTTGAAAAACTTATCTATACTAGTAATATTATATAGAGGATTTTTTTTGTATGTGGGGCCTAATCTCCGAAATTACTCATCCCATTTCCATAATTCTTTCTCCAATAGGAAGCTACGTTGTTCCTGCGCGCTATAGGCTATATTTAGATATTTAAAAAGCGGCCAAGTGCGAGTCGGACTCGCCCATGAAGGGTTCCGTAGCAGCAAGTAACATAATATAATGAAGGTACATTGCGGTTTACGATTTATGACGTATTAAAAAAAAACTACTTACTAGACCGCGTTCAAATCAATTTTCGGTGAAAGTTTACATAGTAATGTATATACATATTCTTTTTTAGTTTTATCATTCTCTTATTTTAGAAGTTACAGGGACACACACACACACGCGATATTAGAAACCTCAATATCATTTTTGAAGACCAATCCATAGATACCCCACACGTATGGGTTCGATGAAAAAAAAATTTTTGAGTTTCAGTCCTAAGTATGGGGAACCCCCTAAATTTATTGTTTTTTATTTCTATTTTTGTGTGAAAATGCGGTTCACAGAATACATCTACTTACCAAGTTTCAACAGTACAGTTCTTATAGTTTCGGAAAAAAGTGGCTGTGACATACGGACGGACAGACAGACATGACGAATACATAAGGGTTCCGTTTTTGCCATTGGCTACTGAACCTTAAAATTAGGGATCCTTGAGAAAATTTACACGGACGAAGTATAACTTTTTTTTACTATGCAACCTATTATATGGGCGTATGACTCTAGACTTAATCTCAGTGGATCGAAGGTAGAAGATTGCTTAACTTCGTTCGCTAGGTCCCGTCTATTATAAGTATATTTATATTATTTGTAACTGTACAAAGAATGAAATTTGTAGCCTCCAGAAGTTTAATAAAAAGTAGCCTATCATCGAAACATACTCTTGATAATTGAGATAAGATAAGATAAGACATTTTATTTAGCAAGTATGTGTACAAGACATGGTGCCATAAATATATAATTAGCCACAGTCATATTATACCAGGAGGCAAGCAGAAAAGTAAAATACACTAGAGGTGCTAAGTCCATAATTATAAAAAGTAAACTGACCCAACCAATATACAGGATGGGAATGGCAAAAGCACAAAAAAGGATCATGGTAGGATTTTGTGATTTGATGTAATTGTTTTATTGAGCATTAATAATATTAAATTATGACGCCACAAGTTTGCCGCTCTTCTCACAAGTTAGAAAACCAATATTTCATATGGTGTTTTATTTTGGTTACCTACATTTATATGCTTTTTAGAATATCTCATTTTTTTTAATTTCGTTTTTAAGATTTATTTGATAGTTTCAAAATATTCTTCTGAACTAGTATTACCAGTATTTTAATTTTTTGTCATATCGTCGTCCCCACCCTGTATATGTCAATGCCCAACCGACATTAGCGCCGATTCTCTTGTTCACAGACTAAACTAATATAAGAAAATTGGCATCCCTTACTGATATGAAGAAAAGGACGGCGACAGATAAGAACTAAGTTGCAGATGTCAAATTAGTTTTTTCTTGAACTTCGCCGTGTTTTTAATCAACACGTTCTGAAATGACAACTATAATTGTATGAACATTTTAGATCAACTTAAATTGACAGATCTTATTAATAACTGTCTCTTTCTTGTTTTATTGGAGAGAAAGAGATATAAATAGCTTAGTAATAAGTTTTGCTTATGTACAACAAAATTGGCACCATTGCATCCCTCTGTCAATTAATCTATTTTTTTCTGTAATCAACTTATTTGGTATTGTACTTAAAACGATGGAAACCAAAAATACACATAAATATATAAATGGAGCCGCCCGCGTCGGGTTGTATTCCCAAAGCAATGAGTATGGTAGTTACGAAAACGACTAACGAACGAGTAGCCAGATATTTACGGCCCGTATTCAATGTAGGTCATCACGTCCTTTTGTATATCGGGGTTTTCAGTTACAGCTCTCGTCTGCCCTTTCAATTCGTTGAGCAATATGGCTTCTGAATTTTTAGCTTTATATTCAGCATATTTTTCTTTAAATATCATTTATTTGTCAGATCAGTACAATTTAATATTGTTAGCATAGGCACACCCACGACACTTAATACAAATGAAACGATATAATTGCCTACACTACTACTAGAATAGGTACCAGACTGTACGAATACGTGCGTGTGTGTGCGTTAATACCGCTAGGGCTGCCATCTGCCACTGCCAACGCGCGAGAGCGAGCAAGCACGCGATACCGGCCTCAACACAAGTGTTTTTCTCTCACAAGTAGGTACTCAATTCTTTCAAGGTTTGAAATTCGAACTTCCAAATAGGTAGGTCGATTCTTTCAAGGTTTGAAATTTAATCTTCGAAATAGGTAAGTACCTACCAAGAATGCATGTGACAAGAAGTAGTTATGTAAGTAAATGAAAAGGTTCTGTATATTTTAAAATTAAATTTCAAGTTTGTTTGAATTTCCTTATAAGTACCTTTCAAAAATGATTGTAATGAGAAGAAGTTGTTCAGGGAAATGAAACTATTAAGAACTAAAACGATTTTTTCTAGTTTCATGAATATAATTTTCACGTTCATGAATATAATTATATCTAAAAGTATGTTCATACTTATATCTAAAAGTCTTTCTACGCTGTTGTCGTAACGCGTAGCAACATTCTTTCTTCTGTCTAAGAGTCTTCCTACTCTGACATTGTAGCGCTAAGCAACATTAATTCTTTTGTCTAAGAGTCCTCCTACGCTGAGGGCGTAGAGCGTAGCAACATTCGTACTTCCGCCTGAGAGTCCTAATACGCTGACGCCGTAGCGTGTAGCAATATACATGCTTCTGACTAAGAGTCCTCCTATTTTGTCGTCGTAGCGCGTAGCAATATTATTTTATTGCCTATGAGTTCTACGTTGACGTCGTAGCGCGCAGCAACATTAATTCTTCTGTCAAAGAGTGCTCTTACGATGACGGTGTAGCACGAAACAACAATCATTCTTTTGTCTAAGAGCCTTTCTACGCTGACGTTATAGCGCGTAGCTACATTCATACTTTTGTAAAAAAAATCTCCTATGCTGACTTCGTAGATCGCAGCAACATTCATAGTTCTGTGACGTCGTAGCGTTTAGCAACATTTAATCTTCTCTCTAAGAGCCCTCCTATGCTGAAGTCGTAGCGCGTAGCAACATTCATGCTTCTGTCTAAGAGTGTCCTACGCTGAAGTCGTAGCACGTAGCAACATTTAGTCTTCTGTCTAAGAGTCCTCATACGATGACGTCGTAGCGCGTAGCAACATTAATTCTTCTGTCTTAGAGTCCTCCTACGCTGACGTCATAGCGTGTAGCAACATTTATACTTCTCTTTAAGAGTCCTCCTACGTTGACGTCGTAGCACGTAGCTACATTCATTCTTCTGTCTAAGAGTCCTCATACGATGACGTCGTAGCGCGTAGCAACATTAATTCTTCCGTCTAAGAGTCCTCCTACGCTGACGTCATAGCGTGTAGCAACATTTATACTTCTCTCTAAGAGTCCTCCTACGTTGACGTCGTAGCGTGTAGCTACATTCATTCTTCCGTCTAAGAGTCCTCCTACGCTGACGTCATAGCGTGTAGCAACATTTATACTTCTCTCTAAGAGTCCTCCTACGTTGACGTCGTAGCGTGTAGCTACATTCATTCTTCCGTCTAAGAGTCCTCCTACGCTGACGTCATAGCGTGTAGCAACATTTATACTTCTCTCTAAGAGTCCTCCTACGTTGACGTCGTAGCGTGTAGCTACATTCATTCTTCCGTCTAAGAGTCCTCCTACGCTGACGTCATAGCGTGTAGCAACATTTATACTTCTCTCTAAGAGTCCTCCTACGTTGACGTCGTAGCGTGTAGCTACATTCATTCTTCCGTCTAAGAGTCCTCCTACGCTGACGTCATAGCGTGTAGCAACATTTATACTTCTCTCTAAGAGTCCTCCTACGTTGACGTCGTAGCGTGTAGCTACATTCATTCTTCCGTCTAAGAGTCCTCCTACGCTGACGTCATAGCGTGTAGCAACATTTATACTTCTCTCTAAGAGTCCTCCTACGTTGACGTCGTAGCGTGTAGCTACATTCATTCTTCCGTCTAAGAGTCCTCCTACGCTGACGTCATAGCGTGTAGCAACATTTATACTTCTCTCTAAGAGTCCTCCTACGTTGACGTCGTAGCGTGTAGCTACATTCATTCTTCCGTCTAAGAGTCCTCCTACGCTGACGTCATAGCGTGTAGCAACATTTATACTTCTCTCTAAGAGTCCTCCTACGTTGACGTCGTAGCGTGTAGCTACATTCATTCTTCCGTCTAAGAGTCCTCCTACGCTGACGTCATAGCGTGTAGCAACATTTATACTTCTCTCTAAGAGTCCTCCTACGTTGACGTCGTAGCGTGTAGCTACATTCATTCTTCCGTCTAAGAGTCCTCCTACGCTGACGTCATAGCGTGTAGCAACATTTATACTTCTCTCTAAGAGTCCTCCTACGTTGACGTCGTAGCGTGTAGCTACATTAATTCTTCCGTCTAAGAGTCCTCCTACGCTGACGTCATAGCGTGTAGCAACATTTATACTTCTCTCTAAGAGTCCTCCTACGTTGACGTCGTAGCGTGTAGCTACATTCATTCTTCCGTCTAAGAGTCCTCCTACGCTGACGTCATAGCGTGTAGCAACATTTATACTTCTCTCTAAGAGTCCTCCTACGTTGACGTCGTAGCGTGTAGCTACATTCATTCTTCCGTCTAAGAGTCCTCCTACGCTGACGTCATAGCGTGTAGCAACATTTATACTTCTCTCTAAGAATCCTCCTACGTTGACGTCGTAGCGTGTAGGTACATTCATTCAGATTCTGTCTAAGAGTCTTCCTACGGTGACGTCGTAGCATGTAGCTACATTCATTCTTCTGTCTAAGAGTCCTCATACGATGACGTCGTAGCGCGTAGCAACATTAATTCTTCCGTCTAAGAGTTCTCCTAAGCTGACGTCATAGCGTGTAGCAACATTTATACTTCTCTCTAAGAGTCCTCCTACGTTGACGTCGTAGCGTGTAGCTACATTCATTCTTCTGTCTAAGAGTTTTCCTACGGTGACGTCGTAGCACGTAGCTACATTCTTTCTTCTGTCTTAGCCTTTCTACGCCGACGGCGTGCGCGTTAACATTCATTCTTCTGTCTAAGAGTCCGCCTTTGCTGACGACGTAGCACGTAGCAATATTCATATCCGCCTACATTCACGTTGTCGTAGCGCCTATAGTAAGATTTATATTTCTTTCGAGTAATCCTCCTATGATGACGTCGTAGCAATAATCGTGTCTAGGCATCGAAGTCTAAGTCAAATCATTTATTTCAATTACACCATTTTTTCAATTGCACTTTTGAACGTCTAATGAAAAAAAAAATGATTCTAGTTGCCCATTCCAAAAGGTAGTTTTGTATGGAGAAGAATGGGCAAGAAATTCCATGTTCACATATTACAAATGTTGAAACAGTAGACGACCACTCCTTATATTTTAACAAACAATGAATCAGTATGTGAGTCAGTGTATAAGTACAAAAAACCGGACAAGTGCGAGTCGGACTCACCCACCGAGGGTTCCGTTCATATTTGTAGGTACATACATATCCATACTTCTATACTAATTCATACTTTAATCTACTTAATATTATAAATGCGTTTTTTACGACATAAACGGCCGTATCTTTTTTTCACGTTAACTTAGAGGGTTGATTTTTTTACAGCATCACCGTACCGTCCGTAGACTTGAGTATACTGTTTTAATTTCAACTTGATACCTCCACGCCTTCCCGAGATAAAGGGTCTTGACAGACAGACAGACGGACAACAAAGTGATCCTATAAGGGTTCCGTAACCCTAAAAAGAGTCAAATATAAATATATATATACATATACATATACGCGGATGATACATGTCTTTTTTATTTCGGATCATCGATACAGGACATAATTACTAAAGCGCAGGAAGACCTCAACAAGCTGTTCACCTGGTTTCAATACAATCTACTTACAATCAATATTTCAAAAACCTGCTATGTAATATTCAAAGCTAAGAATAAAACAATCCCACCTCATCAACCGTTACAAATAAATAATATAACTCTTCAAAAAAAAAATAGCGAAAAGTATCTTGGCTTAAGAATGGATAGTGCCCTGACGTGGAATGCACAGATCGAACACATCAGAACAAAGCTTTCATCACTAGTTGGGTCACTTCGACGCATTGTCCGGTGTATCCCGCGTCAAATTCGCTATTCCATCTATAACTCGCTGGTGAAACCACACCTGCTTTATTTGATAGAGATTTGGGGCAACGCTGCCAAAACCAGTCTATCAGAACTTCAAATCATGCAAAATAAAATTATAAAAATACTATTCCACTATCCCTTATTAACACCTACTTCTAAAATATACCAGGAAACAAAACTAATGAACATAAAACAATTATACATTTACCACACTTGCATTCTTGTCCGAAAAATATTAAACCACTCACTCCATACTAACATATCCTTTGTACGGTTGAAACAAGTAACACAGCGAAGTTCACGTCGAGCCAGTTTTTTAGTTCTACCCAAGATAAGAACGAAACTCGGCAAAACAATGTTTACTTATGCAGGCGCGGAACTTTATAACAAATTACCGTCGATGGTTAAAAATGTAAGCTCCTTTAATGCATTCAAAGTAAAACTTGCTCGCCATGTAGTCGAAAAATATTAACAATAGCGGTTAATTACTTCTGAATGTACTAAAGAAGTACCCACATATTATAATTAAAATGAACGACAATCCCATTAAGCACTTTTCTAAACTATTTTCTCATGTAAGTGACTGTTTGTTTTTTATGAGAATAAAATTTCTTTAAACCGACATATTTATACTAAGTATGAAATTAGGTATTTTAAATTAGCAATCGGTTCGATTTTGTCTAGACTGTCCATTGTCCTATGGAGCTAGACCAGCATGTTTCCAAGCATTCTTATCTTGAATATAGTCCTCTAAATTATAATAAGCTTTTTTACAGAGTGTACTTTTAATATATGTTTTACATTTTGTTTCACTTAGTTGCAGTATATCACTAGGAATTTTGTGAGTACCCCATAAAAGATGTATGGACTTTAGACAATCTAAAATATGGTTGAGCTATTTTGTCTTTGTTTCTAGTATTAAAGTCATGTCTATCACTTACTTTAACATTAAACATAATTATGTAAGTTTTTTCTTACATACATAATATTTTCATAAATAAATTGGCAAGGCACTGTCATTATATTTATATTTTTTTAAAGGTCCCCATTGTAATTTCTCATCTAGGAAAAATGTTTAACTAGTATTCCAGTTTCTCTCCATTAAGTATGACGTCACATTTGCTATTCCTAACATTTGGTAAAAAGTTTTCGTTTCTAGGCATTCGCCTACGTGTTGATCAATGCTATGTCATCATGCTTGTATCTACAAAAGGCTAGGCGGATGTTGATCAATGCTATGTCATCATGCTTGTATCTACAAAAGGCTAGGCGGATGTTGATCAATGCTATGTCATCATGCTTGTATCTACAAAAGGCTAGGTGGATGTTGATCAATGCTATGTCATCATGCTTGTATCTACAAAAGGCTAGGCGGATGTTGATCAATGCTATGTCATCATGCTTGTATCTACAAAAGGCTAGGCGGATGTTGATCAATGCTATGTCATCATGCTTGTATCTACAAAAGGCTAGGCGGATGTTGATCAATGCTATGTCATCATGCTTGTATCTACAAATGGCTAGGCAGATGTTGATCAATGCTATGTCATCATGCTTGTATCTACAAAAGGGGTTGGTAGCTATCACGGTAGCTATGAATGTTTTTCTTTATACAACATGCTTGGTTTTTGCGCTACAATAAGCAAAAGGAAATTGACATAATAACTGGGCTTGGCAGGGGAATTCTTGATTGTAAATTGATGGTTTTAGTGGTTTTTAATTCGCGACATCATCTACATCCGCGATAACTGACATTCACTCAGATGAACTAGTAGGCAAAAGCTAGTACTTAATATTATAAATGCGAAAGTGAGTTTGTATGTCTGTTACACTTTCACGGCTCAAGTACCGTACTGAACCGATTTTGATGACATTTGGCACAGACTAAGCCGACTTCAACCCCAAAAACCATTATTTAATCTGCGACTTTGTCTGCACCCGTGATAACCGACATTTAGGTAGTCCAAGTCGTGGGCAAAAGCTAGTATAAAAATAATTCGAAGTATGCACGAGGCGCTCACAAAATGTGTAATTGTGTACATAACAATATTTGTTAAACGCTTGTAAGTGAATCTTTTTTGAGCAACATGCGTAATACTACCATTTTTAACGAAATAGATGGGCATTTATTGTTTTTTTAATTGCCGTTAATTAAAAGTCTGTATAATATTGACATGACGAATGACGACTAAAATAAATATTTTTATCGATTCAATGTTTTCTATCGTTACCATTCTAAACTTTCGTAAATAAACTGTGATTTGAAAAAACATAAAATACTTAAGGGCGCGTATTCGATTTAGCGCAACTCAAAATCTAAACGATTGCTAGAACGGCGTAGCAGCATTGACATACACTAGTACAAAACAATGGTCTGTTTGTGTGCATCAGAAAAAAATACGCACGAAATAAGCACGAATCATTGAAATTGATCGGCAAATGACAGAGCGCGATGTTTTACAGTGCTTTTTAAAATAATTGTCTAAAATATTGTCTAAATTACTTCCTATAACGGACTGAAAAATATTCTGTATATTTAGCATAACCTTTATTTTCATAAAATAAATGTATCAGTTATGTTCTTATTCAAATACTGGTGAAAAAAATTGTCAAAGTGAACCGATTTTGTACTTTTTCAACATTATTTTTTAATACATAATAGTAATATTTTCGTAATTTTGGCTCTGTAGTAGACTTTAAACACAGTATAAGTATTAGTACGACCAGGGCCGTCTTTAACCTATTGGGGGCCCTGGGCACAATAGGATAATGGGGCCCCTATGACCTAAACTCTGAACAGAGCACTATTTTGTTAATATATACAAATAAAGAAGATAAGTAAAGTTCTAGATTTATTTTAATTTATCTACAATGACAATATATCGACACTAATATATTAAAGAGGAAAGATTTGTATTTATTACCTTTCTAGATTTGAGGTGGGCAAAATCTTTAACCACTTCTTCACTTACATGAACATTAGCTACAAACTGGTTAATTTCTCTTGAAGCATTGCACTTCTTCATTCTTTTTTATTATTTTTAATATGGAGAAGGAAGGCTCCCCACTGCAGTTACCATCATGCTTAAAAATATACTCAATATGATTTCTACATTTGGAAATGACTTCAATTTTGTTTTCTTTTAAAATATGATATATTTGCAATAAACTATTATTTCTTCCTTCATTTTCACTATGAACAATTTTCAAGCGTTCTGTTATATGCATACATTCAATTTCCATCTCTTTCTCATATTAACGTCTTTATAACAGATTTCAGGTTATTCTTTGCAACTTTGTCTCAACTCATCAAAATGTAGCTATAGTCTTCAAGCAAAGAAATAAACCGGAGCGTTGTCTATTGTTCTTATGGGAAGAAAGATTTCGAATTTCTCTCTTCCGTTCAGTTAAAATGACGGCGCCATCAAAAAACTGGCGTGAGTTTCTACGACTTGTCTTGTTCTTTGAGATAGGTCCTTGTAGTCAGATTCTGGGTTTTTATTCCTTGGCGGACGATTTGATAATCAAATTTATCCCTGAGGTAAATAATAAAATCATCAAGTGAAGTAAACAAATTTGTTACAACGTCTAGTGTTATTGTTTCTTTCTGAACATAATTATCTACTTGTTGGTCTCTTCTTTCCAATATAGGTAGAGCTCCAAATTTCCTACAAATATTAGAAAAAGTTTCCCATTTTTCAGAACAGATTAAGAGCGTCGTCTCTAGTTTTATCGTCTTTAGCCATGAACATCCGAGTTATAATTTGTTTATGACCTTAATCCAAGGCGCTTACTGCATCAGCTCGGGCTGACCATCGCGTTTTTGAAATACTTTTGACAACTTTTTTTAAACCTAAATGCTAGGCTGTAAATGCTGTAAACGCCATGTTGTATGGCAATGCTAATTCTTTGACCCAAAAATAGACCAGCCTTCGGATTACATGAAGAGTCGATCAGCCACTCGGCGATGTCCCGAAAAACAAGATGGGCACTCGAACCACATAGCCGCCACATAGTCTCCACAGGTCAAATATATAGCTTCCAAGAAGGTTATTATATTTGCGCCGTTTGGGGTTTTCGGCACCTGCAGCAGCCTTCACACGACACGTCGTGCTAAGAAGTTGAGATGGCGCAAGGATGTAGACACAAGTTGCGTCCCACACCAAAGGCCTACCCAAGTTCCAAGGCATTATGGTTATCCCATCTGGTTTCTTCCCATCGTCGCGTGCTAAGCAATTGGGTTCTAAAATACCAGACACCCCGGTGATGGCAAAGAGCACCAAGGAGGATTTCATTAATGCTGGCGTGCCGTGCCATTCGGCCCGCGCTCCTACTGCAGGATAGGCCATGGTGTCCGAGGCAGTCGACAGCTTCACCATACTGACAGCAATGCGGAGCCCCGCATGGAGCGCCCCGACGCAGGCATGTAGCGAGACGGAAGGTAGTATCACTCAGCATGGTACCGATATTGGGTGACGGAAGTGCCTGAAGCCAGAAGCCCGGCTCCCACTCACGTGAGTGACAGTACGCAGTCACCCAGTGATGGGGATAATTTTTAATGGGTTAACTTTTCGGTGCGGTGGACAGAGGACAGGAACGCCGGTAATCTGACACTGGAAATTTTGCGGACGCTGAGACCACCAAAACAAATGGGTAGTGTGGTTTGTAGCCACGCTCGGTCATCCAGGGCCACATTCAAAATTGATGTTAAAGTATTTTTATTAATTTGATCAATTAGGTCCAAGAGGTGTGGCTGCTTCCACAAAGATGGAGAGCGGAGGTAGTACATACAATTTGGGCCAAAACAACAACATCTAATGAGGGTAAAAGTCGAATGTAGATTAATTTTGGAAAGTCTATCCGAAATATACATTTTTTTTTTGTTAGCCTCCTCTGTCCCACTTCTGGGCAAAGGCGTCCCTCCATGCTGTCCATCTTTCCCGATCCTGGGCCTCATCACACCAATTTTGGAGGAATCCGTTCAGTTCGTTAAATACATATAAATATCATTAAAGTGTTTAATTTTTTCTTCAATAAAAAGAGAAAAACTTTCTTCCAAAATAGGAGAACCCAGGAGATGTAAAGAACTTTTGCCTGAAATTTTGATGTCTGGGGCATTCAATTTCTCTAAGGTCGATTGTCTGTCAGTAATGTCTGCAAGGTATACCTAATTCACATTTAGAAGGGTTTACTTCATTTTTTTTTGAGACCTGGGCCTCACGTCTGCTATTACAATAGTGTCAGAATGGTCTATAATTGATTTCATAATTGTTGATTTTGACAAGTTTGGTAATCTACTAATATATTGGCGTCATTATGAAAATCAATGATAGAACATTCTGACACTATTGTAATAGCAGACTTGAGGCCCTGTTATTCCATTTCGTCAATATATTCATTACAGATATTTGCTGCTAAATAAGAAAATAAGAAATGTTACCTTTTCCAGGATTCCCAAATATTTTTTAAGTGATCTGTAGGTAAATATTGGATTAAATTCACTCAGTAACTCCACACATCCTAAATAATTTTCATTGTTGGAAGTTCCTAGGATTTCATTGTCTGTCACCGCGAAACGGAAGCCCTCTCGATGCCAAAAAATTACTACAAATTTACAACAGCTACAATCCCGTCTAAGGACATTTCTCCAGGAATCCACTTCTTTTTGATGTTGAGAAGTCTTTATCTAATCTACCAACCGCTTTACTTTGTGCCAGACAAGTCATCATAGTTTTACTGGGCTATTTTGATCTGTTAAAATTATATGGTTAGTGTGCTTCCAATCATTAAATTCACTCAAAGAGCATAGATTTACTTTAGAAGGGTTTCTTAAAAAGTTTTTTTTTTTATTATATGAAACCTAGTTCTCTGATTATTTTTATTCAAAACGATGTAGTTACAGTGCACCATTAAATTGCTTAACTTTTTTTATCTTCGATTTTTTCAAAATATATGTTTTTTAAATTATTAGATATCGGTTATCGTTTGGTGATCTGGCAATTGGGGGCCCCTATCGACCGCGGGGCCCTGGGCACGTGCCCATCGTGCCCAGTGGGAAAGAGGGGACTGAGTACGACCGTACAGTAGCGACACGCTCCGCTTCCCTCTGACCTGTTCCTAACCTCTCCCCGCGTCGAACGACTAGCTCTGGAAATTGCGTTTTTGTTCGCGCGGCGCGTAGACAAACACACTCACGCACGTATCTGTATAGTCTATTATTTTAGTATTAGTGTAGGCAATTATATCGTTTCGTTTTCTATGGTGTGTCGTGGATGTGCTTTAAGACTGTATATCCTGTTGGAAAAAAGCATAAAACATAATATTTTGGCATACTGTAATGGTTGTATTCGTCCCGAAAGTTAACTCTGACGTCTATTTTGGTAAAACGCTATGAAAGGATTGTCTTCGCTTTAAAAAACCATGATCAAAAATTATACTTTTACTCTGTAGTTTCCTAAATCAAGACCTAATCTATCTAAAACTGTAATTGTGTTTAAATAATCTGCTCACATTATTACGATATTGCTCTGGGCAAGACGCGAAAACATGAAGTTTTCGTCTCGAATCGAATACCTACTTACACGCTCTTAAGTAAAACAACTAAACAAACCCGTTTAAATGAATGAAATCGAAAAATCCATTAGTATATTCACAAGTTGACTTTCGTCCGCCATTTTGCTACAGAGTCAATGACCTCTTTACGGCTAAAACCGTAACACATCACGAACATCACACGATTATAAAATAAATAACACTAAACTACTACAAAATAAAGAAAATAAATTGAGTGATAAAGCATGGAATAAAACTATTACTAAGGTTTAAGTATTATATAGTATTTACTTCGTTGTTATAGATTTATACTATGGCTAACAATAGATCTAAACAACCTATTTACAGAAAACAAAAACTTATTGTTTAAATCCTTTTTTGGATGTTTCATGGCTGGTTTTACTTAAAGAATAGGATCTCCGCGTTTACAACGTTAAAAAAAGAAAAAATGTTTTTTTTTTAACTTGTGTTACGCTACGACTCGATCTTCCTATTAAGGGGCTATTAAACGACTTTTACAGATTTTAAACTGACAATCACGTCAAAAATTGCAGTGTAAATGATTTGAAAAAAATATATGTTAAACTAGAACATTCTCTTAATCTCTTAGTAAGTGAATATTTTTAATTATATTCATATTATATAGTTTAATTAATACGTGAAGTTGTGTCTGACGCGGACAAAATATTGACAATCACACAAAATCTACCAGGTATAATTAAACGAAACTTACACCATCTTACAGACAATTTTATTATCTATCTTTTAGTATACGCCTTTTTTTTAATTTTGAAAGAATACTACTTTTATTTAATTTTGGAGAGTTTTGGACGCAAAACTGATGCAAAACGGACGCAGTCTGTGTCCAAAACTTTCAAAATTTAGTCGAAAAAATTAAATAAAAGTAGTATTCTTTCAAAATTAAAATAAAGGCGTATACTTAAAGATAGATAATAAAACTGTCTGTAAGATAGTGTAAGTTTCGGATAATTATACCTGGTAGATTTTGTGTGATTGTCAATGTTATGTCCGCGTCAGACACAACTTCACGAGTTAATTAAACTATTTAATATGAACTTAATCAAAAATATTCACTTTCTATATGATTAAGAGAATGTTCTAGTTTAACATACATTTTTTTTAAATCATTTACACTGCACGTTTTGACGTGATTGTCAGTTTAAAATCTGTAAAAGTCGTTTAATAGCCCCTTAACACAAAATATAGAGGGAACAGAAGGACCGCTCCCGCCATCTTCAAAAATAATTACCTAAACTTGCCAGAATCACTAGGGCTGCTCCTGTATTGACTCTGTAGGTTTTATTTGTGACAATATGAAATTTTAGTGACACTGGTTGGAACTCTTTGCAATTTTTTATAACAAAATTTTCTTGTTCGTCGTAAAATGCCAATGTCTCTCATTTATTCATTTAGACAACACGTGACAGTCGAGTCTGAAGTCTGCTTGAAACTGCTTGAGAATGCCTATAAACGTAATGTCAATGTGTGCGTGGTAAAAATGGCGGTTTGTTCTAAGCGGTCTCTCTGCTCGGGCGCGACGCAGCCTTACGTACTTTGTGCTATTAATCTATGTATTTTTATGATGTAATTTGGCCAGCACTACATAGGTAATACGTTGTCTATTTTCTACTTTTTCTACTAGTGCCTCTCCGAACTACGAAGGCCAGCCTTCGTAGTTCGTAATCAGCTCTGAATTCTTTCTTTTCTTTTACGAGGTGAAATACTTAGTACACTACTAATCTTTCTATTAAATTGAATAATTAATAATTTGTTAGCTTAACTTGCGATATGAAATCTTACATTTTATTATTATGGACACTGTAAACTTAAAAAATAATAAAAAATAACTGCTAACGTCCATTTGATTTGTTAATCGAACTTTTTGTAAGTATACAATTTTTGCAAAATCGTAATGCCTTAAAATGAGGAAAAAACAAGTTTTATTTAACAGATACCTAGAGATTTATTCTTAATTTTAGATTAAGTAAGTTGTACATTTTCAATACGTAGGTTCTACATTAGTATATTTTGATGTTTTTTTTATAACTTAAAGTGATTGTTTTCAGCTAGCTCAGCTAATACTAATTTAATTACATTCGAGAAAAAAAATGACTTAATCCTTTGACTCGGTGACTTAAAATTTATTAAAATGTGACGGCCGACCAGCCAAATATAATATTCCTAGTGGATATTATATTCCTAAGCATTCCAAGGTGCCACAAAATGCTGAAAAAAAAAATGAAATGAGCAGGCAAGTGTATTATGGATTATTTGCTTCCAGGAATTTCGTTTAGGTGAGTACCAGGTACAGAAAGGGTCAGGCAATTTTCATTTAAACAAAAATGTTTGAAAGAGCGCTATTAGGTTTCTAAGAAAATTCTTATAAAAGAGTTTTCAATTTATTAGTACAGAGAACACTCTTTTCCTTTATTTTGCTAGAAAAACATTTACTATAAGTTCTTCTATAAGTTCTTAGTTCAAGACGTTTCGAGAATACCTACTTTAGTTACCTGCTTTCTTTTAAAGATCGAAACGATTGTGCTAACGCTGAGCTTAAGTAAATCTACCTAGACCGGCGTAGACTAATAATAACAACACAATAAAGACATTTGATTTGATTGGATTTGATTTGATTTCACCTAAAAAATAAATTAGTTTGTTTACGGATTAGATATTTAGGCTTTCTGTCTGTGTCTATGAAAATTTTTTAAATTACAGTGAAGACCCTCTCACATTTATTTTTTAAATTTTCAAATATATTAAAACTGCGGCCGCGAATAGCACTGCCCCATTTCTACCCGTGGGTGTCGCAGAAGGCGACAGAGAGATATTGACATACCTAATTGATCAGAGAACGGGCAGCAGCGTCCTTCTGAGTACCTACTATAACACCTTCTGCGATCGCTAACATGAATTGGCTAAGTATGGTGATTACGACTGAACCCTTGATAATACTACTATTATACTATAATTCTGAAAAATTGATTATTTTTTTTAATTAAAGCTCTCCAACGTCTTACTCTTAGAACAATTTGAAATCATTGGATAATTGGAGTCAAATTGTCATTTATAGCAGTGCACTCGCGAAATAGTAAACTATACTGTATTTATTATAGCATAGCTTTATCCCGAGTCTTCGTCCGCGCTTAGGAATCTCTAATTTCTTGATAATTAAATATAGTCTATTCTCTATAGTATTAAGGGATAACTTACTATCTACTCTTACTACTTACTTTTTACAGACCAATAACTTATTTGTGTGGTTTTGAACTGTAAATTAAAGTTGGTTATAATAAACAAACTTAGCTTACCTACCTATCGGTGAAAGAATTTTTGAAATCTTATGAGTAGTTTCGGATATATCCCTTGCAACATCAAAACCTTAAAAAAATTACCTCTTAATATTAGAGAAGTATAGATTAGACAAAAAGCAGCCAAAAAGCGATAGTTATTAGGTAACATTGTTCAAATAATTGCATATTTGTAATATTTTTTAAATTTAAATGGCTAATAGATTACATTATTTTGTATTTATTGTAAAATAACGAAGTTAATAGCCTTTTATATGCTGACATTTAAATTGCGACAGCGTTATAATGATCCAAGCCTTTTGAGTGAGTGTATGAGAAATTATTAGGTGATTAAATATAAAGGTTCGACTCTTTTCTGTTCAGTAACTTAACAGTTCAAAGAATAATAATGATACCATACTAAAACTATTAGTGTTGGGATAGTGAATGATTTTGCAAAGAACGAATGATAAAAATGGTTTCATTTAAGTAAATAAAACTTTAAATGTTCATAATGTAAGATGTGAAATATAAGAACAATTAATAATTGTTAATAAAAGTTATTTCCTTTCTGTTTCTTCTAATAGAAACAAAATAAAAATTATATTAATTTACTTATTTTTACTTTTGTCATAATAGGGTAAAGATATAGATGGGTGTGATGTGCGTGTAAAGATTTTTAATGGTGTATATATCTTGTTTTTAAGAAAAGTTATTAAATTTCAAACAAAATGTTTGCATAAAAGTACATTATTCAAGGCGACGATATACGCCGGCGACCTTGAGCGACCAGAGAATCGTATGCGCTGCGTCCAAAACTCTCAAAGTTTAGTCGAAAAAATTAAATAAAAGATAGTACTATTCTTTAACTTAAAAAAGAAGTACACTTAAAGATAGATAATAAAATTGTCTGTAAGATAGTAAAACTTTCGTTTAAATATTCCTGGTAGATTTTGTGTGATTATCAATGTTTTGTCCGCGTCAGACACAACTTTACGATTTAATTAAACTATTTAATATGGACTTAATCAAAAATATTCACATACTAAATGATTAAGAGAATGTTCTAGTTTAACATATATTTTTTCAAATCATTTACACTACACATTTTGACGTGATTGTCAGTTTAAAATTTGCAAAAGTCGCTTGTTAGCGCCTTAAGTTCATTCAATTTCGTTCATTCTTACACCACCTCACTACCTTTTTTTTTGTCAATTTCTGGTATCCCTTCAACTGTCAAGTTACTGAATAGAATTAAAAGTCGAAATATAAGTAAATAATTAAGTAAGTACAATTTACATTTATGAATTACTAACGACCCGCCCCAGCTTCGCCCGGGTGGGTGCAATGTATTATGTAATGTCGAACTATACGAGTACGATAAACCTTTCTTCAGAAGCACTATTTATTGATGAAAACCGCATTAAATCCGTCGCGTAGTATAATAGATCTAAACGTACAGAGGGACAGACGCCGCGATGCGACTGTGTTTTATACCATGTAAAGATATGACACCGGTATTGATATTGTCTTGACAAAGGCCTCCTCTAGAGCTCGCCACACTTGTCGATCATGGGTCATTCTCCTCCAAGTTATACCAGCTCATCATCATCTACCTAGCCTTTTCCCAACAATATTGGGGTCGGCTTCCAGTCTAACCGGACGCTGCTGAATACCAGTGATTAAATTGGAGCGATTGCCTATCTGACCTTCACCACTCAGTGACTAGGTAACACGATATCTCTTGATAAGACTGATTGTCAGACTTTCTGACTTCTGAGTACCCATAACGACTGCCAAAGATCTACAAATGACAGCCGGGCTCGATGGCTTTACGTGCTTTCCGAGGCACGGAGGGAACTCGGTATGAAAGGGATGGTCACCCATCCACAGACCGACCGCGGCTAGCGTAGCTTAACCTTTGACCGATCGATCTGTACGGCTTAAACTTAGCCACGAATTCCTTACCAAGTAACACCAGCTATTCTCTCTATATCGTCCTCCCATCAAATACGCTGCTGTCCTTTCTTGCTTTTATTGTGTTGGACACTATTCCGTTACATCCTTAGCCCATTTGCACCTGCCTACTTCCATTTCAGTTTTCTTATACAATATGTTACACCTTTCATTTTAAGAGTTTGATAACGTAATGTTGTAGTGTTATTTTATCTTATAACATGACGATGAGAATGCTTCGCTCCATGCTGTCTGTAGGTCTGAAGTTTGCGCATATTTTGATTCGTTAGGCTCCATGTTAGGACATTTAATATGTCATGATGGTTAAAATACATGATTTTTTTTTCTCTGCTTTAAGAGATTAACTATGATTTATAATAGAAGTAGGATTTGTCTACTGTTGAGTAAAAGGGGAAGGGACAGAAACACTAATATTTAGGTTCATTTAGAAAAACCGAATTTTGACGTCTAATAAATCTATGAACACCGGCTGCACGCACGAAAAAGTGTCACGTTCCGCCTGAGCCTGAGCGTGCAAACGAGAGCGCGGAACAAGCGATAGAGGCACGATTGGCCCAAGCAATAAGCTCCGCCCACCTCGACGGGAGCCATTATTTGCTTATGTTATATATGTTAGGCATTATGTTTCTTTATGACGTTATCACGTAAAATAGCCGACAGGTTTACCTATAACGTCGGCTAAGTTTGAACAACATGATTACCTCAGAGACTCATCAAAAGGAAACTTTAGTATCTATCCCCCGCTTGAGTTTGACCACGCTTAGGAAGTAAAAATACCAGTGTATGCAAATGTATCTCGTTTCATTTACTGCTTTTACGAAACCTTTATCTGGTTAATTTACTTGTTAACATATTTTTAAAGCTTTATTTGTGCCTATTTTTATTTGCTAATCTAGGTTTTTATTTAGGTTTTAATTCAAAATAAGACTATTTGGAGGAGCTAGTGGCTAGGTAAAAGCTGTAAGGATCGATCGGTCAAGGGTAAGCCACGCTTGACGTGGTCATTACGTGGATGGGTTACCATTCGTTTCATACTGAGAACCCTCCGTGCCTCGGAAAGCACGTAAAACCGTTGGTGCTGGCTGTCATTCGTAGGTCTTTGACAAACTTTTTTTTTATATTTGTTATGAGCTTGCGTTTGGCCGCAACTCACCTGGTGTTAAGTGATGATGCGGCCTAAGGTGAAGCACGCTTGCCTAGGATGAATCGGTTCACTCATGCCTTGAAGATACCCAGATTATAATGTATCGGAGAATAGAGAGGCGGGCAGTGAATTCCTCAGTCTGGTAGTTCGTTATGGATACTTTGAAGCCCGAAAGTCTGACAATCAGTCTTAACAAGGGATATCGTGTTACCTAGTCACTGGGTTGTGGAGGTCAGATAGGCAGTCGCTCCATGTTAATCACTGGTATTTTAGTACTGGTACTTTTTAGTAGGTACCTTCTTATCATCCAAATCCATTAAGAACCGGCAACACAGTTAAAACAGGGGTACTCCAAAGATTGAAGAAACTATAAAGTCGTCTATGTAGACTTTTCAAAAAGTGCTGAATCAATTTCGATAAAATTTATATGGGACCACCCCTGAGGCATATCTACCATATCCATAAGAAAAATAATTTTCAAAATTGATTCTGATGTTCCGGAGAAAATGCGTAACAAATATACAAAAAGAAAAAAAAACAATATACAGTCGAATTAACATCGTCCTTCTTTTTTGAAGTCGGTTGAAAAATGCTATCTGTTTCATACCGGTGTCTCTGCCACACTCCGGGTGTACAATACAAAATTAATAGTATCGTGCGATGGAGAGAGTTGCAAGTCTAGGTGGCAATTACCTAGGTACATTTCCTTTTTGAAATCTTTTTCTGGACGATAACGTTTTTACTCCTTTAAACCTTTACGAAATAACAATTTTGGTTGGTCTCATTAGATTCAGTACACCTTAATCTAGGTGTGTACGTTAGTTTTAAGTAAATTCAGTAGATATAGTTTTATTAGAAAAAAAAATTCTCTCGAGGAAGTTTTTAAGTAAAAAATGTACTACTGTGTCAAGAAAGTACCGGAAAAAATTCAATAAAAAACAAAATATGTAGGTATTAAATATCTAAGTTTATTGTATCGCCTTCAAAGTAGGTATATTCCGTAATAATACACTAACGCCAACGAATAACCCGATAATCAAAACATTTTAAAGACGTATTTTTTGGAATCGCCTTCAGTAATTGCCGCGAATTTTCTTTTACGTCATCTTTTTTCAGTTAGAAGGCGCTATTCCGATTCTTGTTGACTGGTTTGCACGTCAAACTCGTAAACCCATGTCTTGTCACCAGTAACAATGCGTTTTATGAATGTGGCAACACATCTTCAGCAACGTATACGCGATTGAGATTTTGCAGACGATTCAAATGTTTCGGTACTAGTCGAGTGGCAACGCATTTCACACCAAAACAATCGTTTTAAACGGTACGATTCTTGAGATACAGAAATTTTAGCTGCTATCTCTCCTAGATTAAAAGGACGATTTTCAGTCACCATTTCCTTTAAAATAGCGATGTTAGTTCAGTAAAAGACGTTGATGGCCGATCAGAACGAGGCAAACCTTACACCACATCTCGACCACATTTAAATGCATTATACCACTTCTACGCTGTGTTTTTATAATGTCGATTCACTGAAAGCCTTATGTAGCATTTTCAGTGCTTCTGCACACAAAATTCTATTTGCAAAACGCTGTTGACATGAACTGACAAAATGGCACACTGTAAACAATGACGTATTCTAAATAAACGCGTCATACACGAACATTAGTGCACTTTAAAACGGCGCAAAATTTTATATCTACATACCAGTAGGCACATACAATTATACAGTGCAAAGAAAAAGACATAAACATACAGCGTACACCTGTTAGAAAAAGATAAACATACAAATTTTGTTACGTCAGTTGTGTGAATTATGAGCGATACTGACGTATATCCGCGACATTGGGTGGTACGTGACTAAGTGAAACCCCGGCAATTGCCTTGCTTTAATATTGCCATTATTGAGCGCGGGTAACGCATCTAAGTGTATTATATCATTGACTGTAAATAAACAGAATGACCAGTGACGATCAACTCCGCGTGAGTAAAGAGGACAACAGAGCTATTCTGTTACAATCTCCCTCGGTGAACACCTAGGTGAAGTGAGCTGTCATCCGATAGTAGTGCTTTGTAAATCCTTAGCATCGGTACAGATGACAGCTGACAGCTCACTTCACCTAGGTGTTCACCGAGGGAGATTGCAACAGAATAGACATCAACTTAGCGTCAAAAAGAATTTAGAGAATCCCTTTAAATGAGATTTTTAAATGATTCATTCCCGGTACTTTCTTGACAGAATGTATTGCTAATTACTTATAGTGTACGCAATATTTCTTTAAAATAAGAACGTAGGTACCTACAGACAAAGGTACAGACCAGGAGGCTTACCCTTCAAATTAATTTTAAATTCAATGTAATCACAATATGATTCCAATGTCAACTATGCAGTCACGTGATTCGGTACTCTTGAAACAACATTGGATTGAATTTGTGATTGCCCCCACGATTATTTGATTACACGTGAAGTTAGCTACGTTACGGGCCGCAATTTTATGATTTCACAATTTTACCTTTACAATTTTTCCTTCTATCTTTCGAACGGATTGTCCTATCGACTTCAAACCTTCTATACTGACGTTTTTATACATAATCCTACCCTATATAACCAAAATTACCTTAATATTTACACACACAAAAAATCTCATTTTCAAGTTACGTAATTATAACGATACGAACATTTGAGACCAAAAATTTGCTTTTCTTTTATTGCACTTCAGTTTTATTATAAAATATGAATAAAATAACAAGTGAAACATATTCTTAAAAACTGAATAGACACTAATAATTAGTTATAAAATATCTTAATTCTGTGAAGATAGCTTGAACTCCAAGAAAGGACATGGGCTACTTTTTAATCCGCGACTTCGTCTGCACCCGCGATAACCGACATTCACGCGGACGAAGTAGCGGGCAAAACATTGTATTAGGTTGTACATAGTTTCTCAAACGAATCCATGCTTTGCTTTAAATTCGCCTTTATTCAAAGAAACCGCTTTGCGTATTCTATGAATGAATGAAGACCGTATGACACATCCTCCGAAGCTCATATCGTCTTTATTGCAAATGTTTTTTCATGGGAATTATGTAAAATACTATATTACTGCTAATCGTACCATATTATACTCTTATTACTTACTGAAAACCGCCTAAAACGCAAAACAATTTCTAAAAAGTTGCACTTTTGTCATTGGAAAATTACAACCACAACGCAACATGGGCGCAATACACAGCTGTCAAAATAAACTCAAGAGTAGCGTTTAAACCCGATCCTGATTCCAATTAGTTCCCCAAAATGGATACGTAATTTAATAATAATTTGGCGCTAGCGGCGACCTCGAGAGTACGAAACACGTCAAAACGTCAAAATTCCAATGTCAATCGGTCGGTATTAAAATGAAGAGTAAGCGCGCTGGTTTTTAATTATATCTACAACATTTCCAAAAAATATGAAAATTGGACTAAGTTTACTGGGGGTAAAACGTTATCGCTTTTTATATGAAAATTTACAGCTTCTCAATCCTCCTAATTGACACGAACCTTAAAACAAAAAAAAAAAAGAAAATGTTTATGTCTGTTTTTTTTTTGTTATTAGGTTCGTGTAAGCATTAAAAATCTGTTATTTTGACATTACACTGGCACTTAAATTAGAAGATAGATAATATTAGTATAGATAAGTAGGTACTAGGTATGTTTCTTTGTTTGTTTGAATTAATCCAAGCGGTACACAACCATACAATATCAATTCAATTTTCCGGGTAATTTGCTTGGATAACAACGCGGCTAGTATCATTGTAACTGTACATCAATAATATGGTGTGTATGCAAGCCTACTTTGATAATATTATCTATATACTTCCTTCTTCTATTTGTGTTTATTATATACGTTTATGTAGATAGGTGATACAAAATCAAGTACTCGAATATCTTATGAATGCTTATCATAAAGGAAGCGGCCAATAGAGCAAATCGATTTAAAAAGTCATTAATGAAAATAAAAAAAATATTTAAGATAGGGATAATATTTGAAATATTAATTGGGTGTATTTCTGCCAAAGTGCACCAATCTACGTCAAACTAATATGAATGATTTTATATATTTATGGGCGCGTATTCGATTTAGCGCAACTCAAAATCTAAACGATTGCTAGCACGGCGTAGCAGCATTGACACACACTAGTACAATACAATGGTCTGTATTATGCATCAGAAGAAAAAATACGCACGAAATAAGCACGAATCATTGAAATTGATCGGCAAACGTAGGCGCGCGAGGTTGTACAGTGCTTTATAAAATAATTGTCTAAAATAAATGAGTTCGTACGAGGAACTGAAAAAAAAAATGTGTATATTGAGCATAACCTTTATTTTCATAAAATAAATGGATCAGTTATGTTTTTTTCCAAATACTGGTAAATAAAATTGTTAAAATGAACCGATTTTGTACTTTTTTAATATCTAATAGTAATATTTTCGTAATTTTGGCTCTGTAATGTACATTGAGACTGTATATCCTGTTGGGAAAACGCATAAAACATAATATTTTGGCATACTGTAATGGTTGTATTCGTCCTGATAGTTAACTCTGACGTCTATTTTCGTAAAACGCTAAGAAAGGATTGTCTTCATTTTAAAAAACCATAATTAAAAATTATTCTTTTACTCTGTAGTTCCCTAAATCAAGACTTGAATCTTTCTAAAACTGTAATTGTATTTAAATAATCTGCTCACATCATTACGATATTGCTCTGGGCAAAACGCGAAAACATGAAGTTTTTGTCACGAATCTAACTTAAGAGGGCCCTCTCAGATCAAGTAAAAAAAGGTAGATAACGCATTTAAAATAGATAACTGTCGCCACTTTTTTATCTATGTGCGAGTCCCTGAAGTGTTGCCACTTTAAAAAAAAAAGTCCCTGATAAGTACGATAATACGTAATAATAAAAATAGGTAGTATGCGAATGCGAAATTAAACCTGTTTTATTGTTTGGTTATTTTAATTACTGGAAACAATATTCTTTAGCGTCAACAATTCGAAGAGATGATGAACTTAGGAGCCTTGTAGGTATACTTTATTGATTTCGATTTCGATTCGATTTAAAAAAAAAAACAGAAAAATAGTAAGTCCAGTAGTAGTAGCCCAGTTGGTGTGTGAGCAGAGAGAAAAAATACAACAAAGGTTATGTGAAGCACGTTTATTATCATGGAATTAAAAACATCTTTATAATTACATGCGATAATAATATTACTGACAGCCGCATTCGAAGGTGGAAGTAATTTCTGTAATATACACAAAACTAAATAACTTTTAACATTTAGGTAGGTATAGTAGCAACAGATAGGTATACTGTATACCGAGAAAATCGCAAACATAGGTAAATAACAGAATATTAATTTAAAAGAGATCTCCTTTTATTTGAAGTCGGTTAAAAATATTTTTTGGAAACCTAAAAACATAATATTTGATAGTAAAATAGAAGAATATGAACTCAAGAATTTGAACAACAAAAACATAAGCGAATACAAAGATAATTATTTACCAATTTAAGGTTTGAATGTATACGTAACATAAAATCACATAGGTCCAATAGACTTAATTATGTTTGTACGACTACAATCTATTTACCCACAATTTAGGCTAATAAAAAAAAAACTACTGACATCACTTCGTGACAATGACTTTACATATTTTGAAAAACCAAAAAAATATGTTGTTTTGTGTATACTTACGTATGAAACGATATTCCCTCAGACTTTTTGTTCACTTTGGAGCTGATTGATCACCATTTCCGACCCCCGACGCCCCGTGACATACTAATGAAAATCGTCATAGTTTGATGCATGTGTGTACGTGAGCGCGTGTGTTTACTTGAAGTAGCAGAGTTTTGTGGCTTCACTAATAACAAAGGCCGTGCGTTATCTACCTTTTTTTACTTGATCTGAGAGGGCCCTTCATAGTCCATTTATCGTCAACGCGAGCATGATTGAAAATAATGTTCATCCAACACAATGTTCGAAAACAAACGAGCAAGTGAGAACGCGATAGCATCGCATGAAAATTGGCGCGCGATGATTTCACAAACGTGTTCCAGGCAGGTGGAGGTACGTGTTTTCAACCGACTTCAAAATAAGAAGGAGGTTTTCAATTCGACACGTATTATTTGTTACGCGAATTCTCCGGCAAATATGAAGTGATTTTGAAATTTCTTTTTTTAATTGATAGGGTGTGCCTCAGGGATGGCCCCACATAAATTTTATCGAAATCGATTCGCAATTTTTGAAAAAATCGACAGTTCACAAAAAAATATACATACGTAGATGATATTTTAAGTTTCTCCAAACTTGTACTTTCAATCTCTGTTTTGACTGTGTTGCTGTTTCTTAATGGATTTGGATGATAAGGAGGTAGGTACTAAAAAGCGAAAAATTAAAAGCTTTTGTTACAAAAAAGACAACGTCCTTCAAACTCTAAAAAGTAATAAATAACTTTAGCACAGTACACAAATGACTTTAGATTTGGAAGTCGGTGGCTTTGTTCTGTTTGTTGTCTTAACTTGCCACCGACTTTCAAATCTAAAGTCATGTGAAGTTATTTATCACTTTTTAGATTTTGAAGGCGATTGTCCAAAATAAAATAATAACTTTAGCACAGAACACACATGCCTTTAGTTTCGGAAGTCGGTGGCAATACAAAACAACAAACAAAACAAAAGCAATTTTTTACTTTTTTTAAAGGGTTTGTCTTTTTTGTATAAAAGTAAGTATTTTGAAAAAGCATTATAAAGCTTCATGTTTTTGGAAAAAAATGTTTGTCATTTAGACATATGGGCGGTTTCTATAGACATGTTACTTTTCACTTTATTGTTTTCTTCGACGCGTCGTTGTTTACCTTTTCAAAGTATGAGTACATTATGAACGGCCAAAATTAACATAAAATATGTACCTATGTTAAAAAATAAAAATTATAATCAGGAGCAGGCGAGTGCGCCGCAGCGGCTCAATACATGCACACATACACACACGCATTTCGTTACGTGACGATTTCTACTAATTCGCTCTACCCATAAGCCGCGTTATGGAACTTCGTGGAAATGGAAATGGAAATTCTAGAAGGTTTTTTTACGTTTTGGATGTACCTACCCTACATTAACTGTTATTGTAGTTTGTATAGTAATATACATATAGACATTATAATATACACATTTGGCATATTGAATTAGATAGTTTGACGTAATTAATTTAATTATTAACAGGCTGGCTCGTTTTTGCAAAACTACGTTCAATTTTGAAATTCACGCAGTTATCATGGAAAATGAAATGTAGGTATACTCACAAATAGTCACAAATAACCAAGTCTTCTCGATGTATGTACCTCTGAATGCCAATGCAGTGATGTAGCAGAATCAGCGTCGGAATCACACCTGGCTCCCCATTTGTTGCAAGCACGTAGGTCGTTCCAAAACTGATCTTTTTTAACCGACTTCAAAACGGAGGAGGTTTTCAATTCGATTGGTTTTTTTTTATGTATGTAAGTACACCGATTACGCTGAGATTTGTGATACGATTTACGTGATTCTTCTTTAGTTTGATGCGGAATAGGTGCCATTTGGTCCCATAAAAAACGTTTTTGTAAATTGCTATTCCTGTATCCTATGCTTATTTCCTAATTTAGGGGGTAAATATTTCAATATAAACCAGCAAGATTTTATTTGTTTTTGAATTTGTATTTGCTTTGGTGACTTCACTCTCAGTGTTCCGCGCTGTCTATCTGTCTATTGTTTTATAATCTGAGTTTTAAGTGTATAGTTCAATTAGTCTAGGTACATAAGGTCTTAACTGTCGCATTAGGGTAAACCCTGTAATGATAGTTTAAGCTGGTACAAATAAATAAATAAATAATCATTCTACCCATAATTTGTTCAGATTCACGGTAAAATATATTTACTAAGGATGAGTAAGTTTTTAATGAAACCCGCCGTTTGCCGACGATTTTCATAACCTTTGATAAACTAGCTCAGAAGTTAGACGGCCGATCTGAGGTATTGATCGGTAAAATCTGTCTGGAATGTTTTTCTATTAGGAATATTTCAGATACAGCTCTGAGCCGGAATTTGTGCCCGGTTTAGGGGAATATGGTCCTTATTACATGGGACATAATATATCCACACTTTTGTCTATCCCATACGGAAATACAAACATGATTATGCACTAGTTGATGTCCGCGACTTAGTCCGCGTGATTTTCGGTTTGAATATTTTTGGGCGGTACCCTAATATTTTTGTAAATTAAAAAAAGCCTTGTTACTCCTTATAACATCAGCTATCTGCCAGTGAAAGTTCCATCAAAATTGGTTCAGCTGTTTCAGCCGGAAAAAACAGACAGACAACAATTTTAAAAATGGTTTTAAGGTTCCATACCCAAAGGGTAAAAGCGGGACCCTATTGCTAAGACTCCACTATCCGTCTGGCTGTCTGTCACTAGGCTGTATCTCATGAAACGTCATAGCTAGACAGTTGAATTTTTTACAGATGATGTGTTTCTGCTGCCGCTATAACAACACAGAATGAAATAAATATTTAAGGGGGGCTCCCATACAACCAACTAAACGTTAAATACAGTGTCTAATGTTGTATAGATAATAGTACGGAACTCTTGGTGCACGAGTCCGACTCGAAGTTGGTCAGTTTTTTTTATATAAGTACCGTATCATCATATTCGCTATCATATGGGTGCGCGCGCGTAGTATACCTACGTAAATTTTACAGACTTCAAATAAACGAAAACAAATTGTTTTTGGCTACGTTATTTAGTTGAGATCAAAGTCGTAGAACAAATGTTGTTCAGGGTGATGATACGAAGTCCAGATTAAGAGGTTTTGGGTATTTTTTCAATTACCCTGTATATACTTTCATATGCATATAATAAAATGCTGTTATTTTGACATTATAAACAGACAGTTCAATTTTATTTATTTACTTTTGTTCATCCTTGTATAATATTCTCCCCTGAGTTTACCACTACTTTCTTTTCTATTGCCAGTCACTTGGGGCTAAGCCAAGGTACAATCTAACCAATTATAAATGTACAATGCTATTGTCGTCGTACTTTCAGGGAAACGAGAGCGTATTTATAACTGTGAGTTGTTTCTTCTCTAAATTAGATTATTATAAAGTGGGTCAGAGATAATCGGATATGTATACTTATAGTCTTTGATACTACCCAACAGTTGTATTGCAAGCTGGCAAATAAAGCATTCATTAATTCATTCGTTCATAATGTATTTATTGCCTTCTTACAGAAAACTATATAGGTACTTACCTCTATTATTGAAAAACCGGACAAGTGCGAGTCGGACTCGCTCACCGAGGGTTTCGTACAAACATAGTTCTAGGTCAACGGAGAGTACTCTATAAATTTTGATTTGTACATTTTTTGCGACATAAACGGCCGTATCTTTTTTCACGTTAACTTAGAAGTTTGATTTTTTCCTAGCTTCAAGGGACCGTGGACTGAGGTATATGGTTTTACTAGCTGTTGCCCACGACTTCGTCCGCGTGGTTATGAAGATATGAAGTTTAATGATGTTGAACGCAAACTATTTTTATATTTCAGTCAACAGAAAATGCCTATATTTTTAAGGCACCAATTTGTAAAACAATAGACGTGTTATTTTCGTAAAACCTACAACCTACCTATACACCACATTCATAGTTTTATTTTCAGGCTGCAGTTTATTTCAATTCATTATATATTTAAAGAGATGGCATTTGTGATTATGATCAGTGGTCTTCTTCGTTTCGAATCGATGGTTGTGTTCTTTTTTTTGTGTTAGACTCATATCCTTGGTTAGACTGCTTGAGTCCAGTAGGAGCTGCATTAATCGCAGCATTAGTGTTCCAGTGCAGGATTTATAGTAATCATTTAGATATGAATCATCATCTACCAAGCCCTTTCCGACTATGTTGGGGCCGGCTTCCAGTCTAATTGGATGCAGCTGAATACTAGTGTTTTACATGGAGCGACTGCCTATCTGACCTCCACAACTCCGATAATGGGTAACGCAATACCCCTTTGTAAGACTGTTTGTCAGATTTTCTGGCTTCTGACTACCCATAACGTCTGTCAAAGATCTACGAATGACAGCACGTAAAGCCGCCGGTCCCACAACAGCTTTACGTGATTTCCGAGGCACGGAGGTCTAGGTATGAAATGTGTGTGTATTGGATAATTCAGCTCCCTTCAAATTGGTTGAGCTGAATGGTGCTTTGGTGAACTCTTATCTGCCATGGGTTTAATCTTGGATTCTTTTTTTATGTTTTGTATTGTTTACCTACAAAGATAGTCCTTGTTAACCTACATTCTTTTCACATATAGAAGCAACAAGAATAATGTAATCAAAACTTTGTAAAAACTTAATTTAATGTCCGTGGAGTTTCTAGCTCGTTCTTCTCCATAGAGACCTACCTACGTTTTGGAACGAGCAACTAGCTTCAACTTTCTGACTAACTGACCGATTCAAAAGTGCCTGTACCTATATGGTTTAACTGAAATAAATGCTTTGACTTTGAATGGATGGTCACCCATCCACAAACCGACCGCGGCAAGCGTAACTTAACCTTCAAAGATCCATCCGTATGACTTTCACTTAAAAACGAACCCTTCAAATAAGTTCACTTGACTATTGAAACAAATATTACGACTTGGACAAAACACTTGAATTCAAGCGTGTTTTCGAGCAGAACAATGTTTTTGTAATTTGGACTCGCTGATAAGCAGCTGATAGATAATAAGACATTGTTTGTTTTATTTCCATCTATATTTTTGTTTAAGATACTATCCATACTATTATAAATGGGAAAGTGAGTTTGTTTGTTACGCTTCCACGCCTAAATTGCTGAACCGATTTAGATGAAATTTGGTGCAAACCAAGCTTGAACCCCAAGAAAGGACAAGTGCTACTTTTTATTTTAATTTAATAGGCTTGCAATTGGCCGCAACGTCATAGTTTTCATACAAACGCTCGTACATGATTACGGCGTTTCATCAAATTTTCCTACAAATATTTTTAACACACGGGTATCTTGTGGTTAATATCTAGGCTCCTATCTACCGAAAAAACAACTGTTTCGAGAAACAAATTCAGTAAACAGGTCTGAAAATCAGCTTTTTTGTAAAAAAATTATTTGGCCGTTATAATGCACTCATAGATTGAAAAAGTAAAAAAAAAAGCTTCATAGAAACCTGGCACATGTAATGGAGATTCTAAATTACAAACCTTTTTACCAAAAACTAGTAAGGCTTTTTAAGAACACGTATTTATTTTGTTGGAACAAGTTTTGTGAATTAACCGCGCGTCAATTTTCATGCGATATTATCGCGTTCTCACTCACTCGTTTGTTTTCGAACATTGCGTTGAATGAAACCAAAAAAAATTCAATCATACTCTCGTTGTAGTTCGGCTGATAAGGATGGACGTCTTCAAGTGATGACGAGGCCTAAGGTGGAGCGCGCCTGCCTAGGATGAACCGGTTCACTCGTGTTTTGAAGATACCCAGATTATACGTAGCGGTAATGCTTCGCCGTATCTCTGCTCGTCCGATGTTGGAATGGGGACAACCTACATTTCTTGGCAATTGTGATTAAATATTATGTCGTCTTTAAGGAATTTAAGGCAATACCAAGATTTGACTAAAAAAAAAAATTAATTATGCACGTTCCAAGTCTCGTCAAGTCTAAGCTAAACACCCCTATGTTTTCGACGGGAGTTAAAAATAAAACAAAAGAAATTCAGTTCAACGTTTATTTATTACTGCAAGTTTTTATTTTCTAAAAAAATTAATATTTCACATTTCAGTGGAGTCTTGTAAACAGTTATTAATTCGTTAACTCCGTATCCTACAATGAAAGTTTGTAAAATCGACCATTTTTTACTTTACACTGACAATCCTGATTATTTCCGCGACATAATTCAGTAACTTACTATACAAGGGGCGTTTTGTAACCCTATAAAAATAAATTACAATCGTAGGTACCTTAAAGGGTAGTAAAACTTACCTGACAACTCAGCACATGTCACGCCTTTTGTCTTATTTCTTGACGTATTTCGTGTCTGCAGTGCTAAGGGTGAACGCACATCTGAAGGCCAATTCTACAGATTAGGGAACTAACTATACTTATTCAGCTCAATTAAGCCTTTGTCCATAGAGAACTGTTTATTATGGAGATGCGTACACTGCGTACACATACGTTCAGTTTTCTGCGTCTAAACGGTTGCGTTACAAAACAGATCTTTTCTATAGACAAAAGCTGAAAGAAGGCGAACAAGTGTAGTTAGTCCCTAAAAACGTTCAAAATCGCAATCAAATATAAGTGACAGACAATGTCAAAAATGTACGTAAATAGAAGAGTTTTGACAGATTGAAGGTCAAATACTCAAACGCCACTCAATTTTAAGTCTCGTGATGTCTGTACCATTTTATGTCAAAGTGACTGTGACAGTACGAGATTTAACGACATCTTAAATTTGAGTAGCGTTTGAGTATTTGGCATTTAGACTGAAATTTCAATGCAAACGTTGCTAAAAGTTAGTAGAATTGCCCCCTGACGAAAGATGGTCTGACGTACTAACGCGTCATCGGTTGTGTAAGGTTGGATTTTCTATTATATACTAGCGAACCGCCCCGGCTTCGCACAGATACAATTTCCAACATTCCCGGTGGATTTTCAAAAAAAATCTTACATACAAACGTTGTCCTGATAATATTATGAACACAACAACAAAATCCGCAAATCGGTTGAGTCTTTATTAAGTAATGACCTTTTATACATGTGGCAATTGATTTTTGTTTATATAGCCTTATTTATTTAAGTAAATGGGCCTTATACCTAGATTTGATTCTTCAAACCGACGATGCTTGTGCCGTGTGGTGACGGGCGCGAATAGCACCACCCCATTTCTACCCGTGGGTGTCGGAAGAAGAAGAAGAGAGACAGAGGGATGGGCAGCAGCTAGGGTTGCCAACTCTTTGACGGTCAAATATAGTAGTTCTACCCATAGTAGTTCTATATATATTTTTACCCATAAAAATATAGTAGATAACGAAAAGATAAAAAAAAATAGTAGGTTCCAAAAATTAGGTAGGGGATATTGTGAATTATTGAACGCATCTGTTAACTTGACATTCCAGAATCGTTAAAAATAGGTATTGACGTTTTGTTTTACGCTTACACATTTTGAAACGAATATTATTGCTAAGAGTTTGATGGCTTTAAAATATAGTAGTTTCGCCTACTATATCTTTTTTTCAAAAATATAGTAGTCGGCCCCCAAAATTTGGTAGGATACTATATTATATAGTAGGGTTGGCAACCCTAGCAGCAGCGTCATTCTGAGTACCATAACACTTACCGCAATCGCCAACATGCAACGGTCAAGCATGGTGATTGCGGTCGAACCCCTCCTTAGGGGAGACCTATGCCCAGGACTGGGCGTCTCAAGGTAGACATGATGATGATGATGATGATGAACCGATAATACGCAGCACGTCTTTCGTCAGATATCCGTCCACCCTAAATTCAGTAACAATATTTTCAGTGAAAAAAACATCACTCGATAACTAGTTCTAAATCTATCTTAAACTACGGCCGTATCTTGGTTACCTTAATTAACCACTGATTAACTAGTTATGACGGGAGTAAAAAGACAGCTTAACGAAACCAACACTTACATGTTTTTTTTGTTTAATACCTGGGTTCCTTCTGGTTCCGTTGCTATTGAAGATCAAAGTTCTTTTCTTTGAATGTTTTAACTAACCTATACGCCCACAACCCTTGTACTGTTTGTTGCATGCACTCACGGAATAGACAAACCAAGTAGAAGTGCCCACGCACCTATCTCGCTTGTGTCACAATTATGCGGAAAAAAAGTTTTGTATGAACAACAAATTCAAGAACTTTGACGAAAACTTATTTGTTGTTCATACAAAATTAAGACTTAATACAACTAACGAAGGATTTTATTGTTTTACATATTTTACCGCATAATTGTGACGCGCGGGATAGTTGCGTGGGCACTTCTTCCGCTTGTTTTTTTTTGTTCCGTGCGTGCAGTCCAGTAAAATGTTTGCCTAATGTTACTTAGTTTGATGGACAGTATAAGTAGTTAACGGCTATCGCTGAGCGAAACCACTTTTAGTTTTATGGAACTTTACATTCATGCCATCCCTTACATTTTGTATCAAAAAGAAAGTGACAGCATCAATTTAACGTCTCCGCTGATAATGTGTCTTTTTACACCCCGATACAAGGAACTGCTATACAAGTTATTTATTAAAATCAAAATTGGTGTTGGTATTCCCAAATCAAATAGATTTGCATCTCAGTTTCACCTTTCATTAATTAAATCAAATTAAAACCAGCTCCAGCAGTTCTAAATAAGATTTGGGTTAGGTTAGTGGTGTATAGTTTAAGATCCACCATACCACCAGGGGTATGGCAAGTGGTCACTTAGTATTTGGCAAATCACACAATCACATTCAACAAACCCCGGCCGTAGTACCAATAAACTCGTTACAATTAAAACATCCTCACGATTTTAACCTTACATTATAAAAATATCTAGAAATGTCTCCGTGTGCCGTTAATCAGTTCGTTCTAGAAGTTTCCTTACAAGTCTCCAGTCTTCCATGATGTCTGCGTCAGGGAGCATGTAGACCACGTAGGGAGGGGCCACAGTCACCTGTCTCCTGCGTCTCTTTCGACCCCATTCAGGTCCACACGACCAGAGATCTACTGTGTGACGTTCTTCTTCTAGTTTTCTGATTTTTTCTAATGTTTCTTCTTTAAGGTTCTCGTAGGCTAGCCACTTTTCGCTCTGTTGACAATAGGAAAAAAACATAGTTAAAATCTTTTACTGTGGGTTTTGAAAGTGTAATGGTTAAAATTCTACTCATTTGACTGTGCCGAAATCTGTATTGTTTAGTCAGAGATCATACTAATACCAGACTTTTTGTCCGACTGCAGGGCTAAGGCCTCTTTTCATACAGAGAAAACATGAGAATTGATCACTACGCTTGCTCAAAGCGGAATGAGAATATGAAACGGCTTTCTTTACATAGATCTGACTCAGATGTGATGTAAAGAAACCCGTTTCATATGTGCTTTTTAAGTTTATCTTGGATATCAGTGATATCGGTGAAAGAAAACGTGGTAAGGAAACCTGGACTTATAATGAATACGTCGGAATGCACATACATGTAATGCTCGTGCTTTCTATAATGTATGTCACTATGGCCATCATAGTGACTGTTGTGATTTGACACTTCTCTTTGTTGCATTAAGACGCTTGCTATAATCACACGCCTTTTACTTCGAGTACATATTTCTCACTTTCTATGCCCTGCAGTGGGCCAAATAGGCTAATATTGGTATGTTTTGTCTCTGCATCACCCCAAGGTAGACTGGTAGAAAATGCCCGAGGCATTAAGTCCGCCTCTGTGGGGTGTTTTTTTACATTATGTGCATAAAGTTCAATAAATAAATAAATATTATTATTACTACGTAAAGAAAGATTTACAGTACATTTTATAAAATGTCGTTTTCACGCATTCAATTTTTCATTCCTTCATTCATTTAAAATAATAAACATTAATATTCCGATCATCGTTAATCCCAAGTCTCGTTTAACGTCATAACGTGGGCTGAGCGGCTCACTCGCAGGCGCAGGGCAATTTTCGACCAAACCGGTTTCCGTCCTCGCCGTGATGAATTTACCTGACACATTATTGAAAAAAACGCCAGGCCGTCGGACGGACCAGTTATTTTAGGGTTTTATTGCAAATTTCAATGATTGAAGGCGTTTGAACGTAGGTGGAATGAACAAAGCATCTAAGTGGTATGTATTATATTCTTAAAAATTTGCTGTTTGTTTAACAGCTTATAATTTTTTTACACTTCTTTTAAAAATATACAAATCTTAATTGATACTAATATTATGTACAATTCCAAGCAAAAGGGAGGAAGGAACTCCAAGGGCATCAAAAAACTCGTCCACATCGCTGTCAACGGGACATGTGCCCAACAGGCTGGTAGCATTGCCAAGTTGTATGGCAATGCTGATTCTTTGACCCAAAAATAGACCAGCCTTCGGGTCACACAAAGAGTCGACCAGCCGCTTGGTGATGTCCCGAAAAACCAGATAGATGGGCACACGGACCCTATGGCCCTAGAGTATTCACCCCACGGCACAAATAGCTTCCAAAAAGGCTGTTATATTTGCGCCGTTTTAGGTTTTCGGCTTGTACATTGATATCATCATCATCATCAATTCAGCCGAAAGACGTCCACTGCTGGACGTAGGCCTCCCCCAAGTGTCGCCACATTGACCGGTCCTGTGCGACTCGCATCCAGCGGATCCCCATTGATATGTTGTATTTATTATACTTCCTACTTAGTATTATAATAAATGTGAAATTTTGTAATGTTAGATGGGTGTTTTGGTACTCTCTCTCTCTCTCTACTTCATTCGCTTAAACGGTTGAACAGAATTTGCTGATTTTTAGCACATATATACATACATAGATGTAGATTTCGTTTTCTATCTCGGAGATTAGCGCCTTCAAACAAACTAACAATCTCTTCAGCTTTATAATATGAATAAGTATAAATGTAGCCGTGTGGTGCTGGTCGCGCGAATAGCACCACCCCATTTCTACCCGTGGGTGTCGTAGAAGGCGACAGAGGGATATTGACCAGAGGATAGGCAGCAGCGTCCTTCTGAGTACCATAACACCTACTGTGTTGGCCAACATGAATCGGTCAAGCATGCGATCATGGCTGAACCCGCCCACCTGCCCAGCAGTGGGCATGTACAGGTTGACATGATGATGATGATGATGAAGTAGGTATAAATGTAGATATTGGTCACAATAATGTCTTATTAATTCTACAGAAGTACCTAGTTTGTGTACTCGCACAATAAACTGAAACTGAACCAATTCAGTAAATAACTACTTTCTGAAATGAATAGTTTAATGCATTTGTTCAAAGTTTAATGACATAATTATGTGGAGCGAGATATTTAACTGAGTATGGTTTTATATTAGATATTAATGCTGGTTCATTTACTATGTATAAAGTGGAGTTAATTCTGCCAAAACAAAACATGTTAAAATTTCTCCCATTTTTCGAAGATAATGTAATGATTTTGGGTATTTAACGCTAATTAATTTTGACACGTACATTTAACTGGTATAGCTGGAATGAGTAATGATGTAGGTATTTATATAGGCATTTAGCAACTTAAATAATTTAATTACGGTGAAGTCAACCTATAATACAAGCTAGAACATAATTATGATAACTATATTTTAACATAAATACAAAAAATGAAAATGTTAGCATCCTAGTCCTAAGGTATATGTATCGTTAAGCAAATGCTTAACATTACTTAATTTTAAGTAACGTTTGTAAGAAAGTAAGATATTGTGGGTTCGTTGTAATGTTCTTTTAAGGACAACGTATAGTGGCATTTAAGTGGTCATTATATTACCTACGTGATTGCGTGGGAAGGCAACTGCAGTAATTATAACGGAAACACAGCAAAGTTGCGCTAACTTAAATTGACATTAAAATTGATGGATCTATATATTCTGGATTCTACTACACTGGATTCTAGATTAAAAATATGTTTTAAGTTAGTGTATATTTTGTGTTTTGCAAGACTACATGTTAAAATATGGCTGAACTTGGTATAATTTTTGTCATCGGAATCAAATTTGCGAAATAATATTATCTTCATCATTATCTACTTAAATTATTATATACCCTGAATATATTTTGCAAAAACCGTAGGAATATTTGAATTTCGCTGGCTACTCTAGCGGTTTTCAGATTATGGTTTCACCTTAAAAGTATGACAATTTCACAATCGCTGCTAATGATTTGTTCAAAATTTTGACATCTTTCAATTCCATACGACGTAAAACATCGCAGACCTACTGCATGATCTGTAATTAAAAAAAAACGACATCAGCAACTATGTACAACCCCACAGTAACGTTCCAAGTTTTACCAATACAATAAAAAAAATCGTGAGTACCCCGACAATAGTACCTAACCGTGTCACGTTGGGGCCGCTCAGGTAGATCGCGATCAATGGCCTGCTAATAATAATATCCGCACATCTGCCGGTGAAGGACGCAGGCGCATGTAATATGTTCACTTCGGCGTATTGAGATGTTTTATTTGTTTTGTACTGATATGCTACCCTTGTTTGTATAAAAAATGGTGGTCTGAAGGGGTAAGTAGGAATGTAGTGAGTTCACATATACCAGGTAAAGTGGCACCGAACGCAAGTAGTTAGTTAAATTGAGTAAGTAGTTATTAGCCTTGATTTTCCCACTGCAGGGCAAAGGTCTACTCTCCTTCCAACTCTTTCTAATAAGGGCTATTTGGGACCAGTCTTTGTCGAAGGAGTCCAGATTATCCCGCCATCTCCACCTGGGCCTGCCGCGATGTCGTTTGCCATGTAGAGGGACTCATTGAGTCGTGAATTTGTCCCAATGATCGTCTGACATGCGGCAGATGTGTACAGTCCAATTCCATTTCATTCCAGTAAGTTAACTTGACATATAACATAAAGGTGCGTACGGATTAGAGGCAGCCACGCCTGAAGAACGCACGCCTCGCCCTGTTGCCTCAAGTGCGTACGCGCCTCAGCCCGAGGCGTGCGTGCCTCACGGGAGGCTGCCGCGGCGCGAGCCATCGGTTGTCGGTTTTTTGACTATGCTCAAAGGCGCCTCGGCGTACGTGCCAGGCAAGTGTGGACGTGATTTGAGCAGGGTTTTAGCGAGGCACGCACAATTTCGAACCTTGCTACCGGGTCCGATTGTGAATCTAAACCATTCTCGAATCCACTGGAACACACACAAAGAATTTCATCAAAATCGGTCCAGCCAAAGAGTTCACTTTCATACGTCACGCACAGACGATTTTTATATAAAAAGATAAATGCAGCAGCAGTTTCGTTCGACGCCATGGTTTGTTGTGCGTGAACAGGTGCAAAATGGCGGACAGGACAGACGCAGAAGTAAATCAGCTGTAAAGACGATCCGGGGCCATTTTGAATGTCGCGCCTTCGTGGCTCGACCCGAGGCAAGTTGCCTCGGCCTGCTGCCTCGTGTTGTTTTAATTTTGTACCGAGGTAGCCCACACACGAGCCGTGCGTGGCGAGGCTGCTCACCCCGAGGCTGCCTCTAATCCGTACGCACCTTAAGAATACAAAATTTGTTTGCTAGAAATGATTTCTTTTTTTCAAAACGGTGTTTAAAACAGTATCATTAAACCAATGATGCACTTCATTACTAGTCGTCGAAAATGGAAATATCAAAATTTATCAGCCTTACTTAGCCTTTTCCCAACTACTCGTATGTTGATGTCGACTTCCAGTCTAACCGGATGCAGCTGGATAGTAATAGTATAGTAGTTTACATGAAGCGACTGCCAAACCTGACCTCCACAACATAGTTACTGGGTAACACGATACCCCTTGGTAAGACTGGTTGTCAGACTTTCTGGCTTCTGATTCAAAGTTAATTGATAAAAATTAAATAGAAATGATTCAAAGAGAGAAATCTCTATAATTTAAGTCCTTTAAAGGTTTTTAAAGTTAGAATGACGGCCTCCAGGGCTCACGTACAATGGTCCACCATCAAAGACTAAGTGCGGAGAACAAACCCCATAATAGAACAGAATGGGTTATTAAAGATAATACAGTACTTAAATAGGTACTGTAAAGGTTGCATGCGTTTAGCATAGCAGGCACCTTTAAGAGCGTGTATTCGATTCGTGACGAAAACTTCTTGTTTTCGCGTTTTGCCCAGAGCAATATCGTAATTATTATTATCGTTTTTAGATTAGGTAAAGACAATTACAGTTTTCGAAAAGATTAAGTCTTGATTTAGGCAGCTACGGAGTAAAAGTATAATTTTTAATTATGGTTTTTTGAAGCGAAGACAATTCTTTCATATCGTTTTACGAAAATAGACGTCAGAGTTAACTTTCAGGACGAATACAACCATTACAATATGCCAAAATATTTTGTTTTATGCGTTTTTCCAACAGTATATACAGTCATAAGGACAGATACAGAGCCAAAATTACGAAAATATTACTATTATGTATTAAAAAACAATGTTGAAAAAGTAGAAAATCGGTTCACTTTAATAATTTTTTTCACCAGTATTTGAATAAAAACATAACTGATATATTTATTTTATGAAAGTAAATATTATGCTTAATATACAGAATATTTTTCGGTCCGTTATACGAGCTCATTTATTTTATACAATTATTTAAAAAAGCACTGTAAAACATCGCGCGCTGTCGTTTGCCCATCAATTTCAATGATTCGTGCTTATTTCGTGCATATTTTTTTTCCTGATGCACTTAAACAGACCATTGTATTGTACTAGTGTGTGTCAATGCTGTTACGCCGTTCTAGCAATCGTTTAGATTTTGAGTTGCCCTAAATCGAATACGCGCCTTTAAGAACATGGCATCGACGGAACATCCAGGGTGTAGCTTCAAGAGATATAAGTGACATTCGAATATATTAGAACATAGTTGTTTATTTATGACATAAAGACTGACGGCTCCGCCTCCGACAGAGAGACACGTTATTGTTAGTTTATCTGCAATATAGTGAATATGAAGTTATTATTCGTTTCACTTATCGTAGCTAGATCCCGTACACATAAAGACCTCTTATGGTACCTACGTCTTACAACAACCAATTTGACGCTTGTGTGCTATATCTTTATGGGACAGATAAGTCATGTCATTAAATAATCATTAAGGGCTCATTAAAAAAGAAAGTTACGACTATTAGAGCTCATATTTTTTCGTCGTCTTGCCTCTTGCCTCTTACCAAACAATTAAATAACTGCCAAAATTTATATAATTTGAAAGTATATTTTTCCGCTGACAATAGGCGAAGTTTTATAAATGGTTTCTGTCTCGACACACAAGAGAAATTTAAAGTAATATTACAGGGTAAAAGAAAAGAACAAAATATACGTAAGCTCCAACTTTCGCATTCATTTCAAATGTTGTTTGTTTCACAACTTTGTAATTTTTATGTAAGTGAAGTGACCTTTTTACCCTTATTCGTAAATGCTACATTGATATTTTATAGATACAAAATACCTAAAACAAACAGACGTATAGTTCATCATTTATTTCAGCCGAAAGACGTCCACTGCTGGACTCCCCTAATAGGGGGGGTTTGCCATAATCGCCACGCTTGGCAGGCGGGTTGGCGATCGCAGTATGGTTGTTACAAAGGCACAAAGAACGCTGCTGCCCATTCTCTGGTGAGTCCCTTAGTCGCCTCTTACGACACCCACGGGAAGATATGGGATGGTGCTATTCTTTACGTCTGACACCATACGTATAGTTAAAAGTAGGTTATCATTTGGATACCAACAAAAACCACCATCAAATCAGTTGATGAATAAAAGCACCCCCAGCTTGAGGTCGGATAAGAAACTAGAACTAAAGAATTAAATAAAAAAAAATACATTAAACATAATTAGGTACTGTTAAATAAAAGTTATTATGTCATTCGTAGATCATTGACGGTCGTTATGGGTAGTCAGAAGCCAGAAAGTCTGACAATCAGTCTCACCAAGGGGTATCGTGTTACCCAGTTACTGGGGTGTGGAGGTTAGAGAGGCAGTCGCTCCATGTAAAACACTGGTATTCAGCTGCATCCAGTTAAACTGAAAGCCGAGCCCAACATAGTTGGAAAACGCTAGGCATAGGTATGATTTTGAAATGTAATTATTATGTGCAGGATTTCTTGGACTTTATAAGTTCCTGTAATTTCTAACGTTTCCTTACTATCAAAAATCACATTTGCATGCTATGTTAAGGCACAATACAGAATAGAGAAGAAGCAATCCAGCAATTCTATATGTACCTATTGTAACAACTGATTTTTATGTACCTATTCTGAATCAATAAAATCATTGTATTCTATATTATTTTATATTTCAGAAGGACTTATTTTTGAACTTTGCTTCAAATTCATGTGCATTTAAATGCAATTTGAATCTATAACATAAATAAAGGTCATTACTTCATAAGTTAACGACCGGCCCACTATTGTTTTATCATAAATATGCTTGGACAATCACATAATAAGCATTGTTTGAAGGATTTCTCGTAACGATGAATTTTATTTTGTTCGTGGAATTATGTGACAGATGTGTTAATTAACAAGATATAATTTAACAAACAAAACTAGATTAGACCTGTGGAAAATGCTGACATTCATTCATATTCTTGTTGTAGCATTCAAGTCACCATTCTTACAAAAAAAAACCAAAGCATAAACTTAGCGCCCAAACGGCTGAACCGATTTTGATTTAGTATTATTTTTTGTTTTCGCTCTTGCGCTTCTCATTCGCTTTTGATTTGTATTTGCTTTGGTGGCTTCACTCTCAGTGTTCCGCGCGGTCTATCTGCCTTTTGTTTTCATAATCTGAGTAAGAATGTATAAAAATCAAATCTATTTTCTTATACTTACGTAGGTACCTACTTAATATTAGTTTAGACATAAAATTTGTCAAATCACTGTAAGTATTTTTTTTTAGATAAAAGTTACCTGACTACTGATTTTTTAGTCATCAGATAAAAAAATAAATACTTAAGCCTTTAAGTAGTGGTAGTAGAGCTTAAGGTTCTTTTTTGTCTACACATTAATTGCATTAACCACGCTAACTCAATTTCAAATCCACGATTCAACATACTAAAATGCTATCGCACCACGCTCCCCATATCGCTTCATTACAGCGCGTGTTTATGAGTGCGTCACGTTGAGCGTCCCGTGCGCTCGCACAACATGGCGGCCGTGCTGCGCAGACGCCGTTTCCGGGAAACGCTCAGCGGCGCGCGGCAACCGACGCGACCGCCATCTTGTTTGATTGCGCGGTAATTTATACAATGTGAGCGCTTTAGAGAAACGAGGTTTTTTAAACTTAACTTGTATGATGTATATTATTAAGTATCTGCCTAGTTATTAACTACTTTGTTGTTAAAACATGATATTATTGATTTTAGTACTACGGGTTCATATTAAAGTTCAAGTTAAAGTACATTTATGGTTAAAACTTCTGAATATATTAAGTAATCAAACATTGCCCGAGTAGGTAACCTACATGCTATTATTACAAAGGCGAAACTGAGTTTGGTTTATTTGTAACGCATTACATTATGACACTTCATGACGTACTGTGGGTTCTCGTAATCATTTAAATCAAACAAAGCCAATGACGTTTACTAGAATGGAATAGACGAAGTTTGAAAATGGCACAGAAAAGTTGAAAGGGAATCATTTATTTTGGTGTGGGCATGTGAAGAGAAGGGATGAAACGCATGTGACCAAAAGCGCTAAGAATATTAATGTGGATGGATGGAGAGGAACAAGAAGGCTGAAGATGGATTGTGTGAAGAATGATATGAATGAAAAGGGAGTCAGTCAGAGTCAGAAAGCATGACGTTGGACAGGACGGAATGGAAGAAGAAAATATGTTGCGCCAACCCCAAGTTACATGGGACGAGGGCAGGAAAATGATAAAAGCCAATCATCATCATCTGCCTAGCCTTTTCCGAACTATATTGGGGTCGGCTTCCAGTCTAACCGGATGCAGCTGAATACCAGTGTTTTACATGGAGCGACTGCCTATCCGACCTCCACAACCCAGTTACTGGGTAATACGATAAGTACTCCTTGATAAGACTGGTTGTCAGATTTTCTGGTTTCTGACTACCCATAACGACTGCCAAAGATCTACAAATGACAGCCAGGATCAACAATTTTACGTGCTTGCCGAGGCACGGAGGGAACTTGGTATGAAAGGGATGGCCACCCATCCACAGACCGACCGCGGTTAGCGTAGCTTAACCTTTGACCGATCGATCTGTACGGCTTTAATTCAGCCACGAGCTCGTCCAGATGATGAAAGCTAATGACGTGTGTAGTTGACATTATCATTTGCTGCTTAGCTGTGGGCAAAGTTTTATAGTCTTTGGCTGTGGGGCTCATGGCTAAGTAAAAGCTGTACGCATTGATCGGTCAAGGTCAATGCCGTGGATGGGTGGCCATCCATTTCGTACCATGACCGCTCCTTACCTTGGAAAGCACTTAAAGCTGCCTGGCTGTAGTTCGTAGATCTTTGCCAATCATTACCTACGGGTAGTCGCCAGAAAGTATGACAACCAGAAAAAAAAAACTAACATATTTGGCTAAAGGCTCGGTAATGTCGTGTATCTGCTTAGCCGTATGTCATATTTAGGCGCCTGGGCTGATCATGGCACATCCCTAAAGCAGCAGAATCGATGTGAAGTAAGTAGCATACCTTAACAAAGGATAACAGGGAATATGCATATAATTTAAATTTATCTCAAATATTTTTTTCTAGATTCTTTAATGTCTTTACATTATACTTAAAAGGTATTTTGTTTATTTAGATAATAGTTAAACCCAGAAAATATTATAATGTGAAAAATAAGGGAGGGAAATTCAAACTTACAAAACGCGTCACCATTGGTCGAAACGAAATGTGACGTCATTGGTCACGTCAGTCATTGGATTTATAGGCGTCGATATTCATACTATGTTAGTGTTTGTGAGAAAAATAAAATAAAATTGTATTCCTGTGTGATTAGTCAATCTAGGACGATGACAGAAACTGGTTTTGTCAAAGCACAATTGGATAATCTACCGAAAATAGATGCACTATCATAAGTGCATGTATTTTCGGTAGATTATGAGTACTATCAACCGGGTTATCAGCGAACAATTTTCTTTTTAAAACAGATAAGTTTTATTGGTTAAGTTCCGATATTGTGTGATGAAAGAGGAATCTAATGGTTGTCACCATTAGATTCCTTTATCTTTCTTTTCAGTAGTATATTTACATTGACACTTTTACTTCGGTTTAATATTGACTTGTACAGCTTTGTCACTCTGTAATTTAGCTTCTATATAAGAAATGCAGGGCTCTGTTTGATGATCAGCACATGCTTCAATACGGAAAGTGCTGGGTCCTGCATGATTAATCCATACTTCCATACTAATATTATAAAATGCCAAAAGTAACTCTGTCTGTTACGCTTTTACGTTGAAACGGCTGAAACGATTTTGATGAAATTTTGTAAATGTATAAATAGCTTGATACACATAATAAGACACATTAAATTCAATATACTAAATTAACTGTATCTTCCGTAACCTGAAGTAAATCATCAATCATCAAAATTTCGTAAAACGACAATAGGAATAAGCAAGCTCTTTAGAGATTTTTTAATGATTTTCGCAAACTAGGTTGGGTTAGTTTTAGACCGAATCTTCTACTGCTTAACAGCTAGTTCACACGTACATAAATATAGCATAATTACGTTAAAATGATCTTCACAACAAAATACAACTGATAATGGAGAAAACATTTTTAACATTATCCCTTCTCATCAACTTACACCATTTTTTTCGTACTTTCGCATCCCGTGAAATACGAAAAAACACTTTATCAGGTGTACTAATAATAGTGTTTTTGCACTTCGGTACCATACAATACTTGTAAGAAGTTTTTATTTAATTTGTGTATAGACCAAGGAGTTTTCCCAGATTTAATGAAGTACAGTAAAGTTATACCACTTTTCAAATCCGGCGAATGCAAGGACACGAATAATTATAGACCCGTTTCGGTTTTGCCAGTATTCAGCAAAGTGTTTGAAAAAGTAATGCTTAATCAAATGCTCAGTCATTTTAATTGCAATAACATCCTACATGATCAACAGTATGGGTTCACCAGAGGGCGTTGCACTACTGATGCCGGTATTACTTTGATTAAGCATATCTTTAACGCATGGGAGGAGTCACAGGATGCCATTGGCATTTTCTGTGACCTCTCCAAAGCATTTGATTGCGTAAATAACGAAACACTGCTTTTGAAGCTTGAGCATTACGGACTCGGTAAACTAGCGCTCAGATTAGTAAAATCGTATTTAGATGATAGGCTGCAGCAAGTTCAAATAAACGGTGTAAATTCATCGGGCTTGAAAGTAAAAATGGGTGTACCACAGGGCTCAATATTGGGTCCGTTCCTATTTCTAGTTTATATTAATGATTTACCGCATTTACTGAGAAATCAACCTCAAATGATGTTATTTGCTGATGATACTTCATTGATTTTTAAAGTAAATAGACGGGCACAGCACTATGACGACGTAAATGACGCCATGATTAAAGTTCATAATTGGTTTACTGCAAATAACTTAGTGTTAAATGAGAAGAAAACCAAGTGCATAAGAATTGCTTTACCGAATGTTAAAAGTAGTGAATGTAACGTTTTATTAAATAAGGACGTACTTGAATTCGTCGAAAAGACAGTTTTCCTAGGGATTACGCTTGACTCAAAGCTGCAGTGGGGTCCTCACTTAACATCTCTTGCAGGGCGGCTAAGTTCGGCCGCTTACGCTGTCAGAAAAATCAGGCAATTGACAGACGTGAATACCGCTAGACTAGTCTATTTTAGTTACTTTCATAGTATCATGTCTTACGGTATTTTGCTTTGGGGACGGGCTGCAGATATAGATTCTATCTTTATTCTGCAAAAGAGGGCTGTCAGAGCCATCTATAATCTCAGCAGACGCGAGTCTCTAAGAGAATTGTTTAAACAAATTAATATCATGACGGTACCTTGTCAATATATATACGAAAACATCATGCATGTTCGTAAAAATCTTCATCTGTTTAGTAAAATAAGTGACAGACATAACTTTAATACTAGAAATAGGAACAAATTATATCAACCAAGTTTCAGATTGTCAAAAGTACATACTTCTTTTATGGGGTATTGTGTAAAATGTTATAATAAACTACCGCTCGATATTTTGCAATTAAATGAAAGGCAATTTAAAACATGCATTAAACGCACACTATGTAGGCAAGCATATTATAAGTTGGAAGATTATATCAATGATAAAAATGCTTGGCATAATGCTGGTCCTGCTCCACAGCCTCTTTAGGGCATTTCTTAATTGCAAGAAAATTATGTTGCTCACCCCTTATTATTGACATGAATAACGTGTACCGTTATTATTATATTTACTTATTATATTTTATCTGTCGAATGACATACTTACATACATTGGAAATTTTAGCTTTGTATAAATTAATAGCATTATTTCAATTAATATGTAAATGTGAGAACTATGGATCCATTTATTTATTCAATGTGTTTGACATAAATGAGCATGGCAGTTGAGAGCATTGTCATGCTCGCTCAAATGTCTCACTGATGGTGGCGTGCGGGTTGGATCATTCGGTTCCCTTCAAAATGGTTGAGCTAAGTGGTGCTGATCCGAGCGTCATGTTCGTGAACGGGCGCTGTCAGTTGAGATTGGTCATCTCTTAACTGCCATGGCTTTTATATTAATTTATTTTTAATTAGAATGTTTTGGATTTCTCTTCACTTACATTGTTTTCACATATAGAAGCAACAAGAATAATGTAGCCTGGATTTTGTAAAAGCTTGATTGAAAAGAGTGTCCGTGGAGTTTCTTGCTCGTTCTTCTCCATAGAGACCTACCCTACGTTTTGGAACGAGCAACTAGCTTCAATTTTATTTTGACTATTCAAAAGTGCCTGCAAATGGTTTAATTGAAATAAATGCTTTGACTTTGACTTTGACTTTGACTTTATAACTTCTTCCATGATTTGTGTAGTAATTAAAACTGAAAATAAGTATAAAGTAACTGAATCGCCATAGTAAATAAACACGGGACACAACCAACGACGTCATCAAAATGGCGCGCTAAATGGTGGCGTTTGAACGGCTTAAATTTATTCAATGTTTTAAATTTCACCTTGAAAAATAATTTAATGATTTTCAAGCCTGTTCATATTTTTTTCTATGTTATAATGATGTAAATGATTAATTTAAGAAATAAAAAAGAAACATGCATATAATTTATCTTAATCTGGCAAAAAATGACTATTTTACCTGCATGTTTGACCATATTTTGACACTGATGGACGCCGAGATAAGATTGCGACTAAGTTTTGAATGTCTAAGTCAAAGTCAATAAGCTCCTTACTTTTCACGTGTTAAAATAAGTAGGTATTGATGCCGATACCCTTGTTCACAAACTAAACTAGATCTAACTACCAGGTAGCTGAAGAAAAGGTCGGCGACAGATAAGAACTAAGTTAGAGATGTCAAATTAGTGTTCTCCTTGAACTTCGCCGTGTTTTAATCAATACGTTCTGAAATGACAACTATAATTGTATATGACTGATCTGTCTCGTTCTTGTTTTATTGTAGAGAAAGATAATAAAATAGCTTAAAATAAGTTTAGCACGTGCACAATAGACTGTAAACTTTATTCAATATTTCACAACGATGACGGATAGTCTATTGAATTTAATCTTTTATGCGATGGATGATTTCATTTTGTCGGTAAAAAACTGCAACTATAAACTAAAAAGAATATTAAGAATATTAATATAGAGTGAATAATGAAAATTTTGAGATTAAAATTATAACCATAGGAACCGTTATTATTATATTATTATTATGTTTTTTGTTTGTAAAGGTTAACTTCTGGAAATTCTGGGCTGATTACAAAAAATACTTTAGTGATAGAAAGCTAGTGTCATATGTGATATGCTTTATGGTATAAGTAATTGATTTCTACAGACGAAATCGCGGTTAGAAGTTTTTGATAAAATGGGGAATTAAACATGTCATTCTGAACACAAATAGTAACTTACTTAATCAAATTTGTACGTATACGCTCATGTAGTGTTAGATGACCTTACGTAACATTGAGCTTACGTCATTGGTGGATTTACAGAGCTCAATTTGTCGAAAGACATCAAAAGGCTAAGTAATTCTAGTAATTAAAACGTTCAAATTCTAATCGTAATCTTATCTGACCGACAAAAAAGCGAGGAGAGAGAAAAATTGGAGGAATATTTGACATATTAAGACTAAGGCTGGAATGCAAACGTATCCAAAATATAGTACAGTTGCCCTTTACTAAACAACCAAATAATTGCAAAATAATCCTAAATCCAAATTGTCAGTAGTAATGGTGTCGTTCTCTATTAGGTACATGGAATGGAATGTGGATGTGGCGTTAGACCGCTATGGGCAAAACACTGAAGCGTAGATAAACGCTGTTGGAAGTTAAAGAACCATTACCATTAATATACGTAATCAAGATAAGGTCAACATAATGGAGAATGTCTGTCTCCCCACCAATCGTTTACACTTCTCATAATATTAATGTAATATTTTCTCAACCGCATATCGTTCACTTTGGGCCAATCTCAATAGAGACTGGCTAAGTACAGAGTAGATATTACAGCACTTTTGTGTGTACGCAGGGATTTCCGGCGACTGGAACTGGAATTAACTCTGACTACAGTCCCAGTTGCCGGATTCATTAAATTTTAACATTTTTTTTCCGGCGACTAGGGCCACGCCTAAATGAATAAGAAAAATCTATTGTTCAAGTCTAAAACAGTACTTACATTCAAACGAAAAAATATTTAAAATAATAATTAAAGATATAAAGATAATTAAACGTTGTTTTTTTTTAAATATTTTGTTTTTTATTTTACATATTTATTCGCTTGAACAATAGATTTTTGTTATTCATTTGCGTGGTCCCAGTCGTCGGATGAAAAATATTAAAATTGAATTGAAATAAAATTGAAACTGGGACTTGGGTCCGAGTTAATTGCAGTCCCAGTCGCCGGAAGCCTCTGTACGCAAACACAGGTACACTCCCCCTTTGCTCACACCCATTGTCCGATGGGACGGCGATCCGACCGAGGAGAGATCAGGCGCAGGACCAACAGCCTTATGTGCTTTCCAAGCCACTGGGGTGTCGCACCACGAACTTTTAAACTTCGGGCTGCTGCTGACAAATTCTTAATGGAAAAACCTAATAGCACTTTACCCCTAGGAATCGAATCCAAAGCAGCAGTTGCACTTGCGACCATTTGGAATAATGGCGCAGTCAGTCCAATAATATTATTGAACACTTAAGTTAATACGACAGTAAATAACGCAAGATTACTGATAGAAATCTGAACAAAGTTAACGTCGCGCCAAAGTACACAATACATATGACGTCATGGACAAACACAGACGACATTGCGATGTATTAACATCGCAGCAAGTACGGCCATTGTTTGTATAGCTACATTATGTGTTAGACAACAGTCGGAAGGTCGGTAGATTCGCAGTTTAAGCTGAAGTTAACCGAAAATAACGCCAATTTTAGCTGATACGGGTGTAAACACTAAACCACCAGTCAATTGATATTATGAGCCGTTATAAAACGTGATTTGTCCTTAGATTTTGTATGGCAATGTGCTGCTGCGGCGTCACTTATTTACCAACTTAATTTATTGATTGATTTAAAAGCAATTAAAATCTAAAAATAAGTTATTTAAAAGTTAATTACCCGATTAACTTTCGGGTGGTCATCGGGTTTTCAGGGAACTTGCATCTTAGAATTTATGGTTAATGGTTTTAAAACCCATGTTAGTCTTACCGAGGGATATCGTGTTACCCGAGCTGAGTTGAGGAGGTCAGACAGGTGTAAAATATTGGAATCCTGGTTGCATCCGGATGGACTGAAATAACCCAATATTGTTAGGAGAAGGCTATGAAGATGTACTTATCTTTATTTCACAAAAAAGTACCTACAAGTGATTATAAATACTACGATAAAACAGTATTTTGTACATAAAAGTTTTAGCATCCGGAACAGAACTAGGAGAAACCTGTTTTACGGCTTACAGCGTCTATCCTCTCGAGTTACATTAGAGCATATTTCTTAAGTCCTAGCAGTGTTTGGTCTAGTAAATACGAATATTGAAAGCTGTCAGTTTATAGAGATGTCTAAAGCTTTATTAGTTACGTCTTCTTGTCTATAAACGGTAGTAATCTCGCTAATGGAAGTCTGGAAGAACATTGGAATAAATAGGTTTATTACGTATACACAGTGTTCTAAGATTTAACGGGAATGACTAGGGTAAGCAAGACGTCTAGGGTTTAAAACTTGAATTATAAGAATACCGTATAGTAAAATGATGAAGAGCATACGGCATGGAGTAAGTATATAGAGTGAGGTGATGGGCCCATTGGTTAAAGTCAAGTTCAAGTAATGTAACTTTTTCAATTACATCATCATCATCATTTCAGCCCAAAGACGTCCACTGCTGTACATAGGCCTCCCCAAGGGGGGGTTTTGCCATAGTCGCCACGCTTGGTAGGCGGATTGGCGATCGCAGTATGGTTGTTACAAAGGCACAGAGAACGCTGCTGTCCATTCTCTGGTAAGTCCCTTAGTCGCCTCTTACGACACCCACGGGAAGATATGGGAATTTTTTATGGCTTTTTCAATTTATATGTATTCTTTTAGTTTATCTTGGACATCAACGACATATGTATGTGAAGAACATCGTGCGTAAACTTGGACTTGCAATAAATAACACCTTGAGCAAGCGTGGTGATCAATGCTCGTGTCTTATCTGTATTGAAAAATATGAGGCCTTCGCTTAGCAGTAGAACAATAAGAGGTTGGTTTTATTAGTATTTATCCATCTTATAACTATTATAAACGCGTAAGTTTCAGGATGAATACGCTCAAATGGCTGAATTAAATTAGCTGAAATTTATACAGATTATCCCAAAGAGTGGCGACAAGCCCCCGGATGACCCGAAGTCGTACCGGCCCATAACACTACTACCATCTTTGGGAAAACTCCTGGAGCGCCTTATCGTTCCATGTTTGCTACCGGACGGAACAACATTTCATAATAATCAATTCGGTTTCACCAAAGGGAAATCTACCGTCGACGCGGCACTATCTGTTAGGAAAATTGTTAATTCGTCCGAACATAAATACGTCATTGGGATCTTTCTGGATATCTCAGGGGCTTTCGATAACGCATGGTGGCCTATGCTACTACTTAAGATGAAAACCCGTGGTTGTTACAGAAACATCTATACTCTTGTTTACTCGTACTTTTTAAACGGCTCCGCGAAGCTCAAACTTGGACATCATTCTATGTCGAAGGTTCTAACCATGGGATGTCCTCAAGGTTCAGTTATCAGTCCATATTTATGGAATGTAGGTTTTGATGATTTGCTTGCGATTCCACTTCCTTGCGGTTGTTCATTAACCGGTTATGCGGACGATGGCCTTCTGCTTATTCAGGCAAGTACCCGGGCTGAGCTTGAGAATTTGGCTGACACTTGCCTTCGCTTAATATCTCAGTGGGGCGACCGAAACCGTCTAACCTTTGCACCTCACAAAACCTATCAACTTATTTTAAAAGGTAATCTTAAATCATGGCCTAGTATTAAATTTAATAACGTTCCCGTTAAAAGAAAACAATCAGTGTGCTACCTTGGTCTCGTCTTAGAGAAAAACTTTTCATTTGTTGACCACATAAAAACAGTTGGTGAAAAAGCTAAAAAGAACTTTTATGCCTTGACGAGTATATCTAAAGCCACTTGGGGTCTATCATTTTTAACTTTAAAAACTATTTATGGGTCTACCTATTTGGGATGTATGTGCTACGGGGCACCTGTTTGGGCTGATAGGGCCACCATAGGGGCGGTACGACGTAAATTGCTTCAAAGTCAACGTTTGGCTTTAATATTTTTATGTAAAGCATATAGGACCGTTAGTACTGAAGCCCTTCCGGTTCTAGCAGGCGGGCTTCCAGTTGATCTTGAGGTGCAACGACGTGCTGCAATGTACTATTCCGCGCGAGAGACCATAGACGCAAACTTTTTAACTCAACGTGACCGCCCTAAGATCTCTACATTATTTGAACCACAGACTGACGTCTAGGAGGAACTTTTATCCGAGTGGCAGTGTAGGTGGGATGATTCTAGCAAGGGCCGTCACCTTCATCAGTTCTTTCCATCCGTTCGTGAGCGGCTGGCCAGGACATGGCTGGAGGTGGACCACTGTGTTGCCCAATTTCTAACAGGACATGGCAAGTTTAAAAGTAAATTATTTTCTTTCAAGCTTGTTGCTTCGCCTTTGTGTCAATGTTCTACATCTGACTGTGAAGACGAACAATCTGCACATCATATCTTATGGGAGTGTACTCTTTGGCAGAAAGAACGCAATATGTTGGATAGTGTACAGGCTACATCCGGTGCAGTTTATTATGCGGACCTTGTGGAAACTAGAACTAATTTCCGTGCGTTCAAGCGTTTTTGCCATACCTATTATTGGAATCAAATTTAATGTAACAGCTCACTTTTTTTTAGGGCCCATTAATTATGTCAATTATAATCCGTGGTGCTTAGCAACTGGGTTTCTCCCAGTTGTAAACGTCCCTTTGTGCCTATTGGCCTAGTTCTGTTCTGTCTCCTGCTTGATTTGGAGGGAAGTGGAAAATATGTTTTTCTTACTCCTCCGCTGTTCTTTTCTGATTAATTTCGTTGCGGGATCCAAGACAGTTGAATCGTTTCTCTGGGACTCGTCGAGCTTCATTGCTCTGGCGCTTTTCTGGTGGTCGCCACTGTTGATTCTGGCTTACAGGAGTTACAGTGGTTAGGGAATAGTGTGGGGGGCTTGTCCCAATTAAAAAAAAAATAGCTGTTTAGTAGCAAAGCAGTAAAAATAACGCTTTTTAAGGCTTACTGCCAAGTGTTTTACACGTGCAGCCTGTGGACCAACTACACTCAGCGGGCTATCAGCACCTTACGGGTCCAGTATAATAACGGTTTCAGGATGTTGATGGGGCTGCCCCGTTTCTGCAGCGCATCAGATATGTTTGCACAAGCACGCGTCGATGGCTTCCACGCCATCGTCAGACAGAAATCTGCCTCTTTGCTCTGCAGAGTGCGGCGCAGCTCCAATTCCATCCTGAAGACTATAGCGGGCAGATACGAGTCTCCTTTATTAGGTGATGTTGTTCGAAGATGCTTTTCGAACAACAGCCTAGTCACTAAATAGATTAGTTTACTAACATAGTTATAAGTTATCCTTTTGTGTACTAACCCATATGGATGTTGCTAATCCGAAATAAAGATTATTTTTTTATTTTTTTTATTTAGCCCATATTTCTGGTGGGGTCCAGGCTAGAATAGCCCACCCATTTCATCCAGAGGGTGTCGTAGAAAGCGACTAAAGGAAAATCCGGAAGTCGGGTAGCAGCGGCTTCCGGGTACTTAACAACTTTACTGCGATCCCCAAGACATCTGCCAAGCTTGGGAATTATGGCAACCCTACCCCTGGGGAGGCCTTTTTTCAACAGTGGATGTCTTTCGGCTGATGATGATGATGATTATGATATAGATAGGTATATGAATTCAATACAAAATACAATAATTAACAAGTATGCAATTAAAAACACGACAGAGGGGTTAATACAGTCAGAACGAACCACTTATGGGCAAATTTGTCCCAGTTTCCGAAGTATTTGTAATGATTTTGGATATTCATCTAGCTTTACGCATCTTATTTTTATCCCGTTTTAGTTCCCAAATAATAACTTTTCAAGCGATAGTCTCGCCTGTGCGTAGAAATAGCCCCTTTGAAGCTTTATGATATGAAGACAAACAACTCCACCCTTTTTATTTACTTCAAAATAATGCTATTCTATTCTAATCTCTGATGACATCACCAAAGCGTAATTTTCCCGGGAACGCTGCATGATGCATTGATACCAGGAATCTGAATCACAAACATATTTTCGCCGAACATCTAAAGGCTTACGTTAAAAGTGTGACTCATGGGATTTTTGAGACCAATCGCGATGTTTTGTATTGTTAAATAGAACCGAGTTCGAACATAATTTCAGTTCGGATAATATTGAGTTATTAGATATGTAGAAGTGGTGTAAAAATACACTTACTACGACTTACATACGACTTTAAGTAAATGTAATATTTTTTTATGTAAACCATCTGTTGTAACACAACACTATAAGAACAGTCACAGAACAGTGCAGACCTTAAGTGACAAGGTCACGTTATGTTTAGGTAATACGTAAGTAAGTATGAATCTATGAAATGTATTTGTGACTTTGTTGTTGGAAAGCCATAATAAAAAAAATCTCATACCTACGCATTCTGCTCATCAAACGAAGTCTAGTTCACGTTAAGGTCTCTATGGAGAAGAACGAGCAATATAAGTACTTCACGGACACTCTTATTGATCAAGTTTTTACAAAATCTTGGTTACATTATTCCTGTTGCTTCTTTATGTAAAAACAATTTAAAATTTGAAAAAGAAGCTCAACTATTTTGAAGAGAACCGAATGATCTATAGAGACCTACCCTACGTTTAGAAACGAGCAACTAGGTTTAATTTTCTGACTAACTACTTAGATCACTTTTTGACAATTCAAAACTGCCTGTATAAAATAAATGCTCTGACTTTGATACATTTAAAACGGTTGGTACTTTGACCACCAATTCGTTACCAGTCCTACTAGCTTCGAAATTCAGGATAGTAAGTATTACAAATCATTCAGATAAATGTTCTTCTAAATATACGTCAATCCACATTCACATTTTCAACATTATGTAAGACAATAACGAGCATTGTTTTTATGTAATTGCTTACGTCAGAGATATTTATGTTTTATGATAGTTTATAGTATAACTTGTGATCGACTTGCGACCTCGCTGCGTGAGTAGTTTATCAATATCTTTTCTTGTAATGGGCATGAACTATATAAAGTCAAAGCATATATTTCACTTTTGAATGTCAAGGAGTTAGTCAGTCTGAAAATTAAAGGAATATGTATCCTAGAAATGATTGCTTGGAAACATGCTGGTCCGGCTCCATAAGTCCATCTACAGTCTAGACAAAATCAAACTGATTGCTAATTCAATCTACTTAATTGGCTGTTTGTGTTTGTGAGTTTATATTTTTTTAAATGCACCCAGGGTACAGAAGAAACTTCTGGTGTGGGGCAAAGATTACGACGCCAGTTGTGGTCCTGGAGGTATTATACAGTTCCTTGAAGCTATGAAAAAATCAAACTTTTAAGTTAATGTGAAAAAAGATACGGTCGTTTATGCCGCAAAAAACGTATATTTCGACACTCTCAAAGGAATTAAAATTTATAGGGTACTTCCCGTTGACCTAGAATTATGAAATTCGGCAAGTAATATCGTCTTATACTACAAGTACTTACAGGGAAAAGTCTTAAAACTATACATATGTAATTCAATCATAAAAATATACTTAGTCTAAAGACTATATTTTTTAACATACGCAATCTATCATCGAGGTATGCGCGGTCATAATTGTATGGGTGACGAAATCACGGAATTTGAACGTAACTCTCGGTGGGCGAGTCCGACTCGCACTTGTCCAGTTTTTATATCATATTTGTATTTCACTGTTGACAAAACATAACGCACTACGGTTTATCTATAAGGTCTTTATAATGGTAATACCTACAGTAGGCTTCACAAATAAATTATTTCTGATTTCTAAATTGAGTCTTAAACGAGTCGGGAAGAGCCATGAGAAAACTCGTTATAAACAGCCATAAACGTCTATTGTTCATAATAACATCAATAACACAAGATACAGTGCGATCTTGTCGCTTATCTGTTAGTTATCGGATGTTACACGTGACGCGACTGACTTATCTTATGAATAATGGCGTCGTAACATACGCCTTTACATTGTAGGTAATGTATGGAATTTTTTGTTTGAGTTGTCGCTTCAAATCCTGCTTATTGCAGTAAATTAAGAAATTACAAATGTTTGGTTGTAAAATTACGGTATTTTTTTGAAATTTATTTTTAACTAGCTTTTAAGAAGTGGATATCATGAAACATAAACTATGGCAATAGGCAGTAGTGTAGCTTTATATCAGTGTTTTATTTTTTTAATCAAACCAGTACATACTTTTAGAGATTATTTCTTGCAAACAAACAAACAAGCTTTACTTTTATATAATATTAACTTTTGCCCGCGACTTTGTCCAAGTGAATGTTGACTATCGCGGATACAGATGAAGTCGCCAAATTTCATCAAAATCATTTTAGTAGTCTAGCCATGAGCATAACAAACGAACTCTCTTTTGCATTTATAATTTTTGTAACTAACTATTGCCCGTGACTTCGTCCGCGTGGAAATAAAAATCAAAGTAAAATTCGTTCCTAGGTGACGGTTGCTACCTACAAAAGACCTATCTGCCAAAATTTAGCTTAATAGGTCAAGTAGTTTATGTGTTTAGTCAGCGAGTGAATGACTTTTCACTTTCATATTATACTAGCAGTCCACCCAGGCTTCGCATGGGTAGCTCTCATAAATTAATAGCCTATAACTTCCCTAGATAACTCCTCGTTCTATTAGTGAAAACTATATGAAAATCCGTACAGTATTTTCTGTGATTCATCATCATCATCATCAGACGGGAGACGTCCACTGCTGAACAAAGGCCTCGCCCAAGAACGCCATAACGAGCGGAAACCTGACGCTTGCATCCACCGGTTACCCGCGACCTTAAAGACGTCGTCGGTCCATCAGGTGGGAGGCCTACCAACGCTGTGTCTTCCGGTTCGTGGACGCCACTCGAGAACCATTCTTCCCCATCGGTTATCGGTTCTTCGCGCGATATGGCCTGCCCATTGCCACTTTACTTTCTGTGATTAGACCGAACCAAAACAAATTTAGGGTGGCGGGGACTAATTTAATGTATATGTCCCAGGGAAATGGTATAATTAGGGATTTGATTAAATCACTAAGAGATATGGTCAAATCACAGCTGCAATAGAGAATCGTTGGGTTATTTTCCTTAAGAATCCCTAAACTTTAACTAATCTTCACATACACTACAAAAATGTCAATATTGAGGAAACAGGAGATACGAAATTTCTAGGACTTCAAATAGATTACAGTTTAAATTGGAAATCACATATAGTTATATTGTGTAAGAAACAGTTCATCTCCATATGTTTTATCTTGTTTAGTGGATACCAAAACACTTCTTACGGCATAGTTGAATCTCACTTACGCTACGGCATCATTTTCTGAGGGAACTCAATTGACAGAGACACAGCGTTTAAGGCCCAAAAACGGTGTCTCCGATCATTGTTTAAACTTAAAACTACCGACAGTTGCAAGCCCTGTTTTAAGCAATACAATATATTGACACTCTCTTGTATTTATATTTTTGAAGTAGCTATGTTTGTGAAGCAAAATCCAAGTCGTTTTGAACGCCTAGCTGATATATTCCCAAGGAATAGGCGTGATGCTAGCAAACTATGTCAAGTATCATGGAAAACCGCTTTGATGCGCAACAGTGTTTGTTACATGGCCCCAATTATTTACAATAAATTACCAATTAGTTGGACATATTTAAATACAGCGCAGTTTAAGAGTATACTACTTCGATCAATAACTATTATTGATCGAAGGTATACTACGTACATTTTTGACAGATAAAACGTACTACAGTGTAACTGGTTTTCTGACAGGAAAAAATATATTTGTTAATGAATTGATCTAAATGATAACTGTAATGAGATTGATAATTTATTAATTGATTTATTAAATGACCATTTGACGACACGGTTGGCGCAGTGGCTGAGCGATCGACTGCAGCGCAGTGTGTTGCGGGTTCGATTCCCGCCCAGGGTAAATATTTGTGTGATGAGCACTTGTGTTTGCCTTGTGTCTGGGTGTTGTTTATCTATATTTGTATGTATTTTAAAATGTATTTGTGTATGTATATCAGCTGTCTGACACCCATAGTACAAGGTTTCCCTAGTTTGGGGTCAGATGGCCGTGTGTGAAATGTCCCCACATATTATTATTATTATTTTATTGTGATTATAATGATAATTTATTAATTGACATATTGAATGATAATTGTAATGATAATTTATTCGTTGTAATGTTTTTTGTTTGGATAATAATTTATTAATTGACTTATTGAATGTAAAAAATAATTTATTAATTGAATTCAAAATATCAATTAATAAATTATAATTGTAATGATAATTTATTAATTGATATTTTGAATGATTAATAATTGTAATAATAGTAATATGAATTGGTCTGGTTTTAAAATGTAAGTTCATAATAATAATGTTTCGTATATAATGTAAGTTTGCATGCCGAATGGTAAAATATGGCTGAGCTTTAATGTGATAAAACAACTATTGCGTTTACCCATATTTGCAAAATAAAAGTCTATTCTATTCTATTCTTTTACCATTTTACTAAACCAGTTTAAACAACTGCTGCTCGCGTACTAAGGTTTCTGTATACTTTAACAGACAACACAATTCGAAAACCTTTATTACAAAAAAGAAAAACCGCCTTCAGAAACTTACGAATTCCCAAACTAAAGTCATTTCTGTTCTATGCTAAAGTTATTTTACTTATTAGTTTTTGAAGGCGGTTCTCTTTTTTGTAAAAAAGGTTTTTATTTTCCGCTTTTCAGTACCTCCTTATCATCCAAATCCATTACGAAACGGCAACACAGGTAAAACAGAGATTGAAAGTCCTCGAAAGATTGGAGAAACGAAAACGTCATCTATGTACAATTTTTGGTTTTTGTTAATTTTTTCATAAAGCGCTGAATAAATTTCCGTTTGTTGTATACTAAAACCTTCTCCAGAATGTAACAAATACTTTTTTTAAAACCGCATGAAAATCGTTTTTTAGGAATGTATTTGTCAGTTCAGCCAAACGGGACACAACCGTGGACAAATATACAAAGATACGGGCTCAAACTCTTTATTTAAGCCGTTTAAAAAGGTAATTAGATAGCGTGCAGATAAAAAATATACAATAAACTGATGCTAGTTGACAGGTATCGTGGTATCCGATGGTTTACGTTACCCAAAGTGGTTTATCACTTGACCATCTGCCCTCGCGACCTAAATACAACATGTCAAGGTTCTAATTATCATTTATCAGAATTACCTAAACGTTATTGGAGATGTTATTTTTATCTTTCAGAAGATTGCGACGGAGGGAACGGAAGCGCAGGGGTAGTTATAAAAGCGATGTAGGGAAACATTTTTGAGTTTTGAATGAAAAATTAATAAATATTGCACAATCATTACTTTGTTAAAGAAATATGGTTAAAGCTACGTGGTTCAAAGTAAAATGGCCTTGACTTCTAAACAAGGAATATCATGTATTAATTATTTTAGAAATACATTATTATTATTATTTAATTAGGTACTTATTTTTTTATTAGAGTCTAATTTAGTAGCTCAATAATATCGTGTCATGATAATTATTTGTTCATAGTATTCTAGGATACTTTTTGATGAGCTTTGCGTAAAAAAGTGATTAATTTTGTTTTGTATGGAATAACAAAGAAGTCGTTTTGTTTTGTTAACTTCAGTGCATACATTACTCAGTACATAAACGGTAATTTGTGAAAAATTGAAAAAAGCAACTGTCACTAATACTTAATTAATTAAGGACAGTAAGTTTTCTGAATATTAAATAAATAAAAATCAGGAAGGCCGTTGCCTTGTTTTTTATCAAATGAATTAAAAAAAAAAGTTGCCCACACTAGGATATTTTCCTGTATCGTGAGTGCGTTTACAAACATATAAACTCACATAACACTAACAGCTACCCGGAACAACTATCTCTAATATTTGTTCCGTGCGGGAATCGCACCTGCGACACGCAGCAAAGCAGCCAATTATTCAAACAAGTTCAAACACAGTATCAACCGTGTGGTCAAAATCTTTATCATTACATAGTAGAAAACAAAGTCGCTCCCGCCGTCTGTACGCTTAAATCTTTTAAACTACGCAACGGATTTTAATGCTGTTTTCAGAAATAGATAGAGTAATTCAAGAGGAAGGTTTATACGTTAGTTTGTAACCGGGCCGGGTCGCTAGTAATGAATAAAAGCATTTTCATTTTACATAAACATCACATCACAGTTGAGATCAGTCGTGAGGTAAAATTTGAATCATATCAGGAATTTTGATAATGAGTTGTGTAAGGTTATCTGTCACTTGGCCCTCTTACTTATAGTTGTTGTTTAAAATTACGGGATGATTAACATCTCCACATCATCTACCAGCCCATTCCCAACTATGTTGGGGTCGACTTCCAGTCTAACCAGATGCAGCTGAATACCAGTGTTTCACAAGAAGCGATCGTGCCTATCTGACCTCCACAACCCAGTACGGAAACGCGATACCCTTTGGTGAGACTTTGTCTTTTTAGCTTCTGACTACCCACAACGAAGGCCAAAGATCTACTAATGACGGTCGGGACCACTAGCTTTACGTGCTTTCCGAGGCACGGACAGAACTCGGTATGGAATAGATGGTCACCCATCGACAGACCGACCGCGGCAAGCGTTGCTTAACCTTGACCGATCGATACGTACGGCTTCTACTTAGCCACGAGCTCTTCCTCATGATTGACGTCTGTGGAACTATATATTTTTTGACGTTTACGGTGAAAGTGAACCGCCAAATTCAAATATACTTAAGCTTCTTGGAATTTTCAGCACCACCAGCTAGGTGCTGGTGGTATGGTAGTAGAAAACTCAGACGCGAAAATAATCCGAAAATATGCCTATTTAATGAAAACATGACGTTTACTGATTATTCTAACTTGGAGAGCTATGTTGCTGATTTTTATTATTACAATTGTCTGAATACATATTCGTTAGTTTCACGTTTAACTTTTTTATTACCATACGAGTACAACCTGATGCTGAGCTAAAAACGTAAAAATATTTTTGCTTTCACCTCATGCCTGTCTTAACTGGCTAGGATGTGTATTAGTGCCAATTCTGTTGTGAACGAGCTCAACTAATTTTAAGCTATTTATATTTCTTTCCATCCATTAATACAAGAGAAGGTACAGTTGTAATTTCAGAACGTAGAGTCTAGCTCAAATAACGATATTGTCTCATATACAAAAGTGGCGATCTGCCTGTGCAAATAATAAGATTTAATTCTATTTAACTTCATGTAAAATCACAATTAAAATGTATACTACCTGAAAAGGATGACGTTAAAATTGCTGAATTGAATTGACTGTATTAAATTAATTATTACTGACATTTTAATCTTGTTATAACCATAATTTTTCAATTTAATTATACTAACATAAATGAAAATATTTAAGTAATAGTAATGTTTAATGCATGTTATTAAAGATGGAAAGTGCGAGCAAATGTAAATTATAAAGTCACAAGTACTAACATAATATAACACCGACATTGTACACTACAAAATTATTCGCAATAAACACTTTGACTTGACGGCGAAGTTCGAGAAAAAACAAATTTGACATCTGTAACTTAGTTCTTATTTGTCGCTGTCCTTTTCTTCAGCTGCCTGGTAGTAAGAGATGCCAATTGTCTAATAGTTTCGTTTGTGAACAAGGGAATCCGCACCAATGTCTGTGGTTATAGTGCATGAAAAGATTAAGTACTATTCTATCTTCTATCATGCATGAAGTTGTGGTTAGATACCAAGCAAGTATGAATGTGACTTTTTTAATTCATTTGTACTTTCTAAGTTTATCTTGAACATCACAGACATCGGTGAAGGAAAACATCGTGAGGAAACCTGGGTTTAATTCAAGTCTTAAAATTTCCAATTCACGTTGAGCAAGCGTGGTGATTAATGCTCGTGTCTTCTCTGTATGAGAATAAACCTTAGTTCTGCAGTGGGATAATAAAAGGCTGGTGTTATTATTGCAGTTTGTTACTCAACCCTCCCGTGAAAGTATAAAAATATCGATTTATTCAAAGTAGTTATCGATTAGAGGTGTAATATAAATGCATACTCAGATTATAAAACAAAAGGCAGATAGACCGTGAGGAACACTGAGAGTGAAGCCATCAAAGCAAATACAAATTCAATAAACGAAAACTTACAATTCGCTTCACGCTGTACTGACACGAGTCAGTACAGCACGAAGCGAAGCATTGTTAAAAAAAAAACAAATACTAATACAAATAAAAATTCAAAAGCGAATACAATCACGAGATAGAAGGTATTCGTTATTGAATTTGTATTTCCCTTTGTGGCTTCACTCGCAGTGTTCGGCACGGTCTATCTGCCTATTGTTTGATAATCTGAGACTGCATATTAGAATAAGTCTCATTTTAAACTAAGGATTTCGTAGCACCAACCCCGTTACGAAAGTGCTACGAATTTCATAAACAATTGTCATATTATTTTAAGTACCTGGCCGACGGTATTTTTTAGGTTTTTTAAAAAAGAAACCTAGCTAGATCGATTTATCGCCCCCGAAACCCCCTGCATACTAAATTTCATCATAATCATTGCAGCCGTTTCCGAAATTCAGATTATATATATATATACAAAAATTGCTCTTTTAAACGTATTAGGTTACATATTTATCTATTGTTTTTCAATGTACCTGTGTATTCAAAATAATTCCAAGAAAAAATCCAAGTTGTAAAATTTAAATCATATTTTTTAAATAAAATTGAATAATTCATAATTGTCATCATTATCCACTCCTTCTATATGAAATTAATATTAAATATAATAGAAATATGCATTATTTACAAGTATACATATGTATAAGAAGTACATATTCCATTTCGTAGCACGTTTGGTGCTACGAATTTGCTACGCGCTACGAGGTCACTGATCGATCGAAAACCAGACAACAAAGTCCAGAATCCATCTTTTTACTTACGAAAGCCTGTTTTTCTTTTACTTTAGCAATATTATTTTATTCCGAACTTTATGACTATGCCAGTAAGATTCAAAATCATGAAACGTTTAGAGCATAATTTTTTTTATTGAGTTTTTTTTTGCGTAGCCTTCGGAATATGAAATATATAGCTCTTATTACACAATACCTTGAGAGAATATCATTTGTCCACATTAAGACAATATTACATTGATCACATCACTTAAGATCAGGTGAGTTGCGGTCAAACGCAAGCCCATAACAATATTAAAAAAAAAAAAAAAAAAATATTACATTTTGAACTTTCTCATTTAGCAAACATTGTAGTCACAATGGGAGTGAATAAAAACCTAGTTGATAGTCATTGACCATTATAAGTTGAACCACGTATTCTAGAAATATCTTTGGATTAACGATTCTTTTTATAATGGAAATATTCCTACATCTAATATGGTGTATAACTATGAACGCTTTTACATCTTCTCTCGTTTCATAGGTAAACTCTATAGCTAACTTGATTCAAACAATAGTGTTTATTTTGTAACCTAGACTTCTTAGACTATTATTATGAAGAGGTAATATTAGTTTATAAGAGGTTATCTTTGGAAATACAAGTCCGATTATGGAAATTCTTTCACTAACAGAAATCTAGACTATTTCCGAATGTCATCCATATTAATATTATAAAGAGTTGAATATGAGTTTGTTTGTTTGTTACTCTTTTACACTTAAACTATTTCACTGATTTTAATGAAACTTGGCTAAGACAAACTTGACCTCTAATATAGGATATAGGCTTTTATTACGCGACTTTGTCAGTATCCACAATAACTGACAATCACGCGGTCGAAGTCGCGGGCAACAGCTAAAGGAAAAAACCGGACAGGCGCGAGTCGGACTCGCTCACCGAGGGTTCCGTACAAATTTGTAGGTAAGTACATTATGCATATTATCCATACTTCCATACTAATATTATAAATGAGAAAGTAACTCTGTCTGTTACGCTTCCACGATGAAACGGCGAAATCGATTTTGATGAAATTTGAACATAGGGAACTTTTTAATCCGGGACTTCGTCTGCATCCGCGATAACCGACGTTCACACGGACCAAATCGCGGACAAAATATATTTTTAATGATTTAATTACAAATGTACAGTTTTCAGACTTTTCCCTGTATTTATAGTATAAGACGATAATACTTGCCAAATTTCATAGTTCTAGGTCAACGGAAAGTACCCTATATTTTGATTCCCTTGAGCGTGTCGAAATGTAGGTACGCTTTTTGCGACATAAACGGCCGTATCTTTTTTTTCACGTTAGCTTAAAAGTTTGATTTTTTCACAGCTTCAGGGGACCGTGGACCTAGTGTATGGTTTTAATTTCTACTCGATATCTCTACGAGTTCCCGAGATAAAGGGTCTTGATAGACAGACAGACGGACCACAAAGTGATCCTATAAGGGTTCCGTTTTTTCCTTTTGAGGTACGAAACGCTAAAAAAAAGGTGTGTGTGGATTGTTTTCAAACAATCATGCGCAAGCGGTGCACATCCCTGGTGCGTAGGGTCAGCCGTAACAGTTTCCTGAACGCATTTATTGAACGTTTCGGTTGTCAGTTCGTGAACCATTACTGCATGGTTCACGTACTGATTATGTTTATCTTAATGTATAATTTTCTACTTAAATGTAATTCTTTAATTTGATGAATATATTAAAATTTAATTTAACTGTGTCATCTAATGTATATTGAAATAAATAAATAATTATAATAATAGGTTATTTTGACATCGGTGAAGGAAAACATCGTGAGGAAACCTGGACTTATAATTGATATGAGTCTGAAATCGCCAATCCACCTTGAGCAAGCGTGGTGATCAATGCTTCTGTGTGCCTTCTCTGCCTTGCCTGTATGAGAAGAGGCCTTTGCCCTGCGGTGGGACAATTATTATTATTTTTATTTTTTATGGTACGTATAATTCTTCTTAGTATAGGTTTATACTTTCACAATGTTAATTTTGCGGGAAGAAGTTTAGGTATAGTTGACAATTCCAACTCGCAATATAGGTATTTATTCTGAAATGAAAGTTACAATAACCGTGACAATATTAAATAAAAAACGAAACGAAAGATTAGAGAGGATTAAGATAAGTTTAGATATCAGTGATTATTTTAGATACTGAACCTGCACGTTTTGGAGATACGGGCCATGATTATTTGAAATAATACTACTTATTTATCGTTGGTACCTACTTTTGGAATCTACGCGCATTCCTCAAATGTTGGTTAGTTTTTAGATACGAAAGATCACGGTAAAAAACTGTATTCCTAAACATTTTTGCTGTGTACTTTTATATACTTGAGAAATCCTCTACATTCCTCTAAACTTCTACATCAGAAAAGTCTTGACGATCTTAAACATTAATTTATTATTTTGTCAGATTATACAGGGAAATTCAAAAAATACCCAAAACCTCTTAATCCTGACTTTGTATCAGGAAACTAAACATCATTTGTTCTACGACTTTTCAAATTTTTTTTTTTTTTTTTAAACAAAACCTATTTTCGCGCTCTCAATTTTGTTTGCTTGCACTTGATAACCGACAAAGTTGCCAAATCAGCTGTGCCTGTACATTAGCCTACCTTCTACCTACATCATATTCGCTGTCAGGTGCGCGCGCGCGTTGCACAGACTTCAATAAAACGAAAACTTTGTTTTTGGCTACGTTATTTAGTTGAGCTCAAAGCCGTAGAACAAATGTTGTTCGGGGTGATGATATGAAGTATAGGTTAAGAAGTTTTGTGTATTTTTTCAATTTCCCTGTATAGTGTATTTTATCTATGGCTAAACCTGACAATAAAGTAATCATTGGCATTGGCATAAAAAAATAGAATTGATTGTTTGTAGATTTGCTTGTAATGGATAAACTCAAAAAATACTCAATCGGTTTAACCCTTTCCCAGTCCCATGAGCCAATACGGTTCAGGTTGATTGTTTAACTATTGTGTCTGTTTCGCGCACAGTGAAAGTGTTAACAAAAATCTTTCACCAATAGAAAGATACATTATCAAAAAAATTGGGATCCGTAATAATAATAAAATTCATGCGAGCGAAGTCGAGGGCAAAGTACGAGTAACAAATGAACATGAATCCCGGTATCTAGGCAAAACCCGTCTCTGTCATTGCCACCAAGCCAATCGATTAAAAACTGTCAGAATTTATATGTAAGGGTGTTACCAGACCAATCGATCGATCGTCGATCGACGGCATCGATCGATGGTAGAATGAATTAGTCGACGTTGATCGATAGTTTCTACCAGATCAATCGATCGGTCGTCGATCGAGCTGGTTGATTATTATTAGTGATAGATAATAGCCGGAGTTGATCGATCAACGTCGACCGATGCCATCGACCGGCAATCGATCGATTAGTTAGTCGAACGGTATTCGTCAATCAGCCAAACCTACCACACCAATCGATCAACATCGATCGATGTCAACCTAAAAATGTGTTTTAACCTAAAAATTAGTTAACCTAAAAATTAAACCTAAAAATGTCTACTAGTTGAACGCTTTTACAAAGCAAGAAGACAACAGTAGTTAATGCGGTAGTATGATTAGAAACGCAATTCTTGATAATTAAGTTCAAGTTATTTAAAGGTGAATTTACTTTTGAAAACAAAAAAAAAACTATTTGGATCTGTAGGATGTCAAAATAGGTAATAATGTGACCATATATATTTTGCGCTGTCGCGTACAAATTATGTAAAAGTCAGCAGGTAAAACATTAGTTCGATACTCATTTCATTAGGTACATTAATAAATACAGTAGACCATTTAAGTCAGATCAAAGTTACTGAAAGCCTTAACTTGCAAATAACTTTTGCATGTCAGTTTTGCAACAGTTTTTCAAAACAAGAACTATCAAATTAAATTTTGTTCCTCACATAAAAGTCTTATTACTTATAACAAAACTTATGGTGAAATTGGCTCTTCGGTGGTAATAAACACATAAAGCCTTATGTATCTATGTGTTTACGTCATGATCCGCAATGCGCGTCACTTAGGTACTATAATCAAATTGATAAAAGAGATTCAAGGTAAAATTAAGGTTAAACAGTCTTTTTTTCGTGCATAATATAGACAGTGTCATCAACTGCTTACCCCCTATCCGAAGAAATTTTAATGCGTGGGGGGTAAGCAGTTGAATTTAATTCTTTATTCAGTAAATGTTTTTCATAAGTAGACATCATCATCTGCCTAGCCTTTTCCCAACTATATTGGGGTCGGCTTCCAGTGTAACCGGATGCAGCTGAATACCAGTGTTTTACATGGAGCGACTGCCTGTCGGAACTCCAGAACCCAGTTGCTGGGTAACACGATACCCCTTGGTAAAACTGGTTGTCAGACTTTCTGGCTTCTGACTACCCATAACGACTGCCAAAGATCTACAAATGACAGCCGGGACCAACGGCTTTACGTGCTTTCCGAGGCATAATTTCATAAGTAGACGTTCAATAAAATTCATGAAAGAGGTTTCAATTGATGGAGGTACGTCAATATAATATTTTCCACAAATGTTTATTTTTTATGTTTTTTTTTAATTTATTTGGCGTCATATTAACAAATTCGACATGACGAAAAAAGACTCAGGATAACGACGGCATTGACTAATCAATCATCGTCGCCTATCAAATATCAAAGTCAAGTTTTTATAGGTATTCTTACATAAATCGAAATCATTGATCCTTTTTTATTGCAGGTAAAATTCCTTCTGATTTCTTTAAGTTTTATCTTTATGATTTACATTTCGAGAATTAAAATAACAAGGGATCAAAACTTTGAAATTAATTTCCATAATAGTCATTATTTATTTACTCTTCAGTCAGTTTTAGTTCAAAAGGCTTTCCATGATTAATTAATTTACCTGACATTGACAGAATATAAATTCAAAATAATAAAATACAATACCTAGGAGATTTAATAAATAGATTCAATCCATCACTGCCGACATCTAAATTGAATCAAGAATGAAAAAAGGAAACAGGTTTTATCAAGATCTATACAAAAAAATCGTCGCCAGGTACAAAAATACCTCCTGAAGAACTATCGAGCGCCTGCCTTCGACTTATTTAGTACATAATCCTTATGTACAGTTTCAGTACGTCAGGGCCGCATCGCGTAGCCGTCATGCGCAGTACGGCGATCGATTCGACCTTACACTGTACATTAATGTAATTCTATTTCAAGACTTTATTTAGTAATCATCGCGGGATCCGGCCATTTATTCGTTTATGTATTGGTTTTTTTTTATCGATTAATTTGTTTTGTTTCTCTTTTCGATTGTATAGCTTAGAGAACTCTTTAGGAGAACTTGATGGGATTGGTAGTTTTTGTATTATTGGTTGTAGACTGTCCTATTAGTGGAACTTGGTAGAAGATAAGATAAGGGGTAAAATAAGAAACAATTTTTGAAGGAAAGTTGTGAAATGACGCGTCTCTTTTCTCCATTGTTAACGTTTTAAAAAATAGCTAATTGGTACGATTCTGATGACATCGTTTAATTGGATAATTATTTATCTAGGTAATGATGATTTATGCTGCCAACCTTTTGAGCACTTGTCTCATTGACATGACGATGAATATTTTAATGCCCGGTTCCCCCTTTTCTGTTCATTATACATAATACCATCTCTCTCAACCTCATTGCCGATGACGTTGACATATTCTGTTGCGTAAGTGTGCCACATTATTGCATTGGATATTTGTATGTATAGAGTGAATAAATAAATAAATAATGATTATTCATAAGTTTTACATCTGTTTCATTAAGTAGTCATTAGAATGTTTTATTGATTTAGTTTTAACTCATCATCTACCCAGCCTTTGGTCGGCTTCTAGTCTAACCAGTGTTTTATATGGACCAACTCCCTATGTGAGCTCCACAACCCAGTTACAGGGGTAATACGCTATCCTTGGTAAGGCTGATTCTGGTTTAGATTCCTGGTTTCTGACCTATAACGACTGTTAAAGATCTACGAATGACAGCCAGGGTCAATGGCTTTACATGCTTTCCGAGGCATGGAAGGGTCTCCGTATGAAATGAACGGTCACCCATCCACGGATGAACCGCGGCAAGTAAAACTTAATCATGACCCTTCGATCTGTACGGCTTTTACTTAGCCACGAACCTCTCGAATTTTATTAACACATTAAACACTTTATTGGGAACCAACAAAATCCTAATTACGTCAGTCACAATCCGTGCGTCATACAATGTTGTATGTTTACAGCAATTTTCCTCCACGGCCATCTGCTGTAGGTAATGAGTTTTAGTTAGCCATGTTTAGCAGTGATTTTCAACGCATTCTTTTGTAATACAGAGACGAGTTGGAACAATCCGAATGGATTTAATTTTATTTCAGTAGAATATGGGTACTACAAAAAAAAAAACATATAAATCGGTCAAGCCGTTTCGGAGGAGTTCAATTACAAACATTGTGACGCGTGTTTTTTATATGTATTATACTACTATTAGACTAATCATTTCAAAGCAACTAAGAATCATTTACTAGACAAGCGTACTCCACCTTAGGCCGCATCATGACTTAAGATCAGCACGCGTAGCATGACCATGCTATGTCTACGGAAGAATAGACATACTGACAGCAAGAATACACAAGTCAGTAGGTACAGTTTGTCTATTCATCCTGTCAGTATATTTATTCTTCCGTAGACATGGCGTGGTCATGCTACGCGTGCTGGTGAATTGCGGCCAGACGCCAAGCCTATTACAATATAAAAAAGCGGCCAAGTGCGAGTCGGACTCGCCCATGAGGGGTTCCGTAGCAGCAAGTAACATAATATAAAAGTTCTTGTAGTTCGTTGTAACTTTGATCGATGTTTTAATAGTAAATTGCGGTTTACGATTTATGACGTATTAAAAAAAAAACTACTTAATCACGTTCAAACCAATTTTCGGTGGAAGTTTACATGGTAATGTACATCATATATTTTTTTTTAGTTTTATCATTCTCTTATTATAGAAGTTATAGGGGGGACACACATTTTACCACTTTGGAAGTGTCTCTTGCGAAAACTATTCAGTTAAGAAAAAAAATATATTAGAAACCTCAATATCATTTTTGAAGACCTATCCATAGATACGATAAGCCCACACGTATGGGTTTGATGAAAAAAAATTATTGAATTTCAGTTCTAAGCATGGGGAACCCCCAAAATTTATTGTTTTGTTTTTCTATTTTTGTGCGAAAGTCTTAGTACGGTTCACGGAATAAATCTACTTACCAGTACAGGTCAAGTTTCAACAGTACAGGTCTTATAGCTTAAAAAAGTGGCTGTGACATACGGACGGACAGACAGACAGACATGAAGAATCCATAAGGGTTCCGTTTTTTGCCATTTGGCTACAGAACCCTGAAAATACTCGTAGAAAGCCGAACTTTTCCGAAAACTTGACTTGCTTTAATAACAGCCTCGTGTTGTATTCAGTAATGTCACGTACTGAAGACTCGCGGTCGGTTGTAGTTTCGGTTCTCGATTCGAACGATCAAGTTTTCCCATTCAATGTTTCTCAGTAGCTGCCCGTAGTTAAATGGAATGGAAATGCAGCCTCAAGGCACTGTAAACCTCTCCCTACACATTACACGTTTCAAGTATACAGGCCTGTATGTTGTCTATAAATCGATCAAAATATTGGTTTAAAGCTGTACTTTATTTATTTACGTATATATTGTTTCCAGTCGATTGCATATTTAAAAGGAGGTTTCATGGCAACCTTTTTTCAGCTGATATTTTTGGGTATCTCAGGTAGGGGAACCGATCACTTTTCCGAATTATTTTTGTCCGAATTTCATTTTACCGAAAACTATTGACCGACATCTTTTTTGCTATATGCATTATTTGACATATTTTTAGATCATCGAAGTATCATGTGTCATACGTATTATTTTACCGAACTATGTTTCTCCGATTTACAAAATAACTTTTTCCTATTGGCCGAAGTCTCTTTTGAACTATTTTCGTTTGCCAGTCTGCCTCTTTTCCTTTTACCGTCGCATGGTTGCCATTCCGTTATGACTTTTGTCCATTTTGTCCTGCTGTCTCTTGTCATGTGTCCTGTCCATCTCCATTTCAACTAATGATTTATTTGCCATATTTTCACCGCGTCAAAACAACATTTCGGAATATTATTTGATCTCAAATATGTAGCCGGTTACTTGGTAGCATTTTCAACAATGAATTAAAATAGTGTCATAAAAAGTCAATACGTTACAAAATTTAGTGACAGAAACGAATCGCTGCAAAACTGACTTCACGCAGTCTTGTCTGCACTACGCCTAGAGTGTAATTTAAGAACGCGTAGGCGCGGAGGGGTGGAGCGGCCCGCGAGCTGAGGAGCGGGCAGTTTGAAGGCTCGCCGCCGCGGCTGAGGCTCGCCGGCGGAGCTGGCCAGCAAGCCGAAGCTGCGCTTGCATGCTGCATGCCTGCTTGCATGCTGCATGTTCAAAGCAAGAATCTTTGTTTGCAAGCTTCTTACTGGGATGACTGGGGTTTTATTAAGTGCCATTACGTTAAATAATTAATGAAACAAAATAGTAGGAAACTAATCTGAAATAAGCTCTCTATAACGCCACTGTAATAAATACATTAGTTTTGAAAGCTCTTACAAATATTGAATTTCACTCAAATTGTCTTTATTTTCAAAAGTTTTTGATTTTTCGTTTCTTTAACGACGTATTTTTTTTTCTGGTGGAGTACCGGTTATCATTGACTCAATATCAGACATATTTACTTCTAGGCGTTTGGTGAAATATGGTAATTAAAACAGTGGTATAACGAATGTTCGAACAAATGTTATTTCGACTAAGTGTAACTTCGGTAAAAACTATTTCGACCAAATGAAACGTCGGAGCAACGAAAAAAAGCTAATTGATAATAGGTCAACTGATACAGCGGCAGACGTGACTTCGATGAAGTAAAAAAATACGAAACGAGAAAAGTTGAAAAGTTTTAGGTGAAATGAAATTCGGTCAAATATTTTTCGACCTTGTGATAGGTAACCCTCAGGTAGGCAAGCAACCGTTACCGCTCTTGTTGTTTTTATTTTATACTAGCTGTTGTCCGCGGCTTCGTCTTCGTGAATTTACTTACGGATCCCTATTTATTTTGATAATAAATTATAGCTTACAGCGCTCAGGGATAACATAGCTTCCTATTAGCGAACAATTATAATATCTAGTGATGATAATGATAAGGATAAATGTAAAACTATATTTAAATAACGCATTGCTGAGTTACCTACTTTTACTTTCAATATTGTAAAACCAATAAAATCAAATCCAGTTCATCCTAAAGCGCAAGCGTGTTCCACCTTAGGACGCATTATCACTTAAGATCTGGTGAGTTGCGGTCAAACGCTAGCCTATAAGAATTAAAAAATTATATTTATTTTTCAAGAGTAAGTATGAAGTCTCTTGTCCATTCTTCCAATGAAACTATCATTTGGAAGTGGCAACTAGATTTAATTTTTCTTATATGTAAGTAATTATCTTCTATATAAGTAATTATTCATTATTTTGAAGCTAGAAACGCACTTGAAGAGAGGGATTGTGAGATATTATTTGGTCCTACTCTTTTAAAACCGAATAAAGGCTGTTTCATTCCACCGTAAAAAAGGAGGGAAATGAAAAAAAACACAGCAACTACTTTTCACAATATGTGGTTCATGCTCGTTCATCATTAAAACGGTTCCAAGCGCTACTTTGTAGTATTGTTTGTATTCCCGGTGTGTGAGCAGGAAATATAAATATTCAGTGTTTTTGCAACACAGCCAATAATATGGCCAGTTAATAATAGAATGAACTCGACCAACCTCAGTGTAAAAACTACTGTATGCAGCGTATTACGAATTAGGTTAAAATATGTTGTATATGTGCCCTTAGTTCTGCTAAAACGAGCCAATTCACAGTTAAAGTCCAATACTGTGACCTTAGTTCTGCTAAAACGTACCAATCCACAGTCAAAGTCAAAGTCAAATTATTTATTTCAATAAGACCATTAAAAGGCACTTCTGAACGTCATTTACATGGAAAATTTAATCTAGTTGCCCCTTCCAAAAGATAGTTCCGTCTGGAGAAGAATGAGCAAAAAACTCCACAGTTACTCTTTTCAAATATTTTGTTAAAGTACAGACATCATATCATTAAACGTAAATACGATGTTCCTTGCCTAAAAAACAACATATTTGAGTAGGTACAAAGTATGACAAGTTAAGAAAAGACAACATACCTACATAGTGTCAAGAATTAAATTAATCGCGTCACACTGATTGCAGATGTCAATTGCGTGACATTTGGATCCAACAACAGTTCAATGTATGTGCATCTAAGACTTATTCTTACAATAGATTTTACATATTTCCTAGGAAAAATGGGAGAAATATTAGCAGAAGTAAACCCAAGTATAAATTACCTACTAGTTAGTTACTTGTAGTAAAGAAAATCCATTATGGAGATAGATCTACACACATCAAAAAAAGTTAGCGATCATTTTGAAAAATCGAAATCTTTTTTACGTACGTTACGGTAGATTATATTATGATTTCTTCTTCTTTTTAGATTATTTATTAATAAATATAGATTTAGAATATAAAACAATAAAACAGTTCAATGGCTTTTCCATATAAAAAGGCTTTCAGTCCTAGCTTACGCTCATTCAGAAATCTGATTTAGTCAATTTTAACGGATTTAAAATACTTTTTCGCGAAAAGTTGTGATTGAAAAAATGCCAAGAGGATTATCAGAAGTTTTACGAGCAAGAATAGTAACTTTGAGGGAAGAAGGATACACCACGAGAGAAATAGCACACAGAGTTGCTTTATCCCAATCCTGTGTCGTGGCCACGTTGCAGAGGTTCCACGGGATGGGTAATTTAGCTGTCCGACCCCGCAGTGGTCGCCCAACTGTTTTGACTGCTGCCCAAAAGCGCTATATTGGATTGCTGGCAGCCCGTGACCAAACAATCAACGCTACTAAAATAAAAGCAGAAGTTTGGGCCGCCTCTGAGATTGAAGTTAGCACTCAGACCATTCAGAATTGCTTGGATCAGGCTGGATTACGAGCACGGAGGTCTTGGCGAGCTCCTCTGAATTCCCGGCAACGTCAACGACAGAGATTGCAGTGGGCTAGGTTGCGGCAAAATGAAGAAGACAACATTTGGCAAAACTGTCTCTTCGTTGACGAATCGCGAATCAGTACTCATCCAGATAACCGACGTGTCCGTGTCTGGAGAAGACCAGGAGACCGTGAAAGGCAAAGAACTGCCACTGGAACAGTTCAGTAAGGCGGGAAATCGGTGTCCTTTTGGGGTGGTATTATGATTGGAGCTAGAACGCCTTTGATCCCATATCGAGGCTTCATGACAGCAAACATGTATAGAGCAGTTGCTATTGCTAGATACAGACCATTCCGAGTAAACCATGGGCACCAATTTGTACTAGTCGATGATAATGCGCCCGCCCATCGAGCTCAACGAGTCAATGTTGCTCTCCGAGAATACGACATCACAAGGTTGGACTGGCCTGCCGGCTCGCCTGACTTAAACCCAATAGAGGACGCGTGGGATGCTCCTAAGCGAGCTGTTTGGAACCGTCAGCCACGTCCCCAGACAGTGCCAGAGCTCAGGGGAGCCGCTATTCAAGAATGGGACAGGTTACCCCAAGAAATGCTGGATAACTTGATTCTCAGCATGCCCAGGATGATTTTCGCATGTGTTCGAGGCCAGGGGAGGAGTTATATTGAATATAAACATTTAATTAATAAATCGTTGTTTAAGTTTGGTTAAACAGTATTTTTCTTTCTATCAAATTTCTGTTACAATTACATTATGATTAAATATGTACTCAATTTTATTTTATAAAAATAAAATATTGTTTGATTTTTAATTTCAAACAGGGTATTTCTATTTAAAGAAAACACACAACAAAGAATTTTTCTTGATAAAGTTCAATTTGAAAAATTATATCAGCTTATGCTAGTAATCACAATCATTTTTTGATGTGTGTATATCCCTGCCCCTTAAACTAGAAATACTCGTACCTACCTGTTTCGCACATTACATTTATAATTTAGTTCGACCGGCACCGGTGCCGGGGGGCACTAATGGGTGATACTAATTGTGCTTGTCGACCGTTGTAAAACATTCTAAAATGCTATAGGTTAGTCGAATTTCCAACTCGAAAATCAACTTAAATCGAATCCTTTTCGGTGTCGTGCACATGCTAAGGCGCTCTTTAGGCTAATTCACGTAACTAAAGAAGTGCAGTTGCAGTTAAGTTTCGATCAAAACAACGCTTTTCGTATTCTCTACCGCTGTCAGACACGCTCGCGTCACGTTCGCGTCACGCGAGCGCAATAACGGCATTCTACTGTTGCGCGTCTTTGGTGCGTGCTTCGGAACGCAACATGATCGGTATTCTACTATTCGTTTGACGTCACAAAATGACTGTTAAAAAGCACTAAAATCTGTACTGGGGTATTGTTTTAATATTATAATATCGTCATATTCATATTGTAATCGGTTCTATTTAATTATTTAGTAAGTAATATTTCTTCTCTCATGTGGCTACACCATAAGTAAGTTTGGTAGAGTTTGGCTGTCGTACAGTTGACATGCAGTTCACGCGCAGCTTACGCGCAGTTCAAAGATTACAAGAATACCGTTTATCACTCAAACTTGAACTTAATTGCAACTGCACTACAACTTCATCGGCGCATCATAAAATTACGTGAATTAGCCCACTGATCGTAAAAAGCGACTGATATGGTCCGCACAGTCAATTGTTATTGCAGACATCCTGTCGACTATCAACAATTGAAATACTCGGGGAGAACAATTATTGTCAGCAAAATTAAATTAATAAATAAGTAGTACTGTAATTAGTACAGTCCCCACAAGGGGAATTTGTCCTATATCAAGGTTGCTTTTTGAGTTATACACTCACAAACAACAGGAATAACTGCAGGCCATACAAATATTTGTTCTGTGCAGAAATCGAACCCGTAGCGCAGAAAACATTCGTGTCGATAAAAAAGGTGAGCATCACGCATAGTATTAGGCTCCCTATAAATACTAGGGTTCGGTGTGGGGTTAGGTGTTGTTAATTTTTGAAATTTTTTGTACAATATAATCCTAATTAATTTAAGTTACTTAGGTATAGGTAGATTAGGATTATTTTAATATCTTCTTCTTATATATAAAAATGAATCGCTAAATGTGTTGGTAAGCGCATAACTTGCGAACCGCTTGACCAAATTGGATAATTCTTTTTTTATAATATTCCTTGAAGTACGAAGATGGTTGTTACGAAAAAAAAAAAAAAAAAAAAACTTTTGTAGTGTAGGTATAGGGTAGGTGTAGGGCAGGTGTAGGGCAGGTGTAGGGCAGGTGTAGGGCAGATGTAGGGCAGGTGTAGGGCAGGTGTAGGGCAGGTGTAGGGCAGGTGTAGGGCAGGTGTAGGGCAGGTGTAGGGCAGGTGTAGGGCGGGTGTAGGGCAGGTGTAAGGCGGGTGTAGGGCAGGTGTAGGGCGGGTGTAGGGCAGGTGTAGGGCGGGTGTAGGGCAGGTGTAGGGCGGGTGTAGGGCAGGTGTAGGGCAGGTGTAGGGCAGGTGTAGGACAGGTGTAGGGCAGGTGTAGGGCAGGTGTAGGGCAGGTGTAGGGCGGGTGTAGGGCAGGTGTAGGGCGGGTGTAGGGCAGGTGTAGGGCGGGTGTAGGGCAGGTGTAGGGCGGGTGTAGGGCAGGTGTAGGGCGGGTGTAGGGCAGGTGTAGGGCGGGTGTAGGGCAGGTGTAGGGCAGGTGTAGGGCAGGTGTAGGGCAGGTGTAGGGCAGGTGTAGGGCAGGTGTAGGGCAGGTGTAGGGTTGGTAAATAGGCAGGTAAGTAGGTAGATAAGGACAGGACAACGTCTGTCGGGTCAGCTAGTATTTAAATATAATTCATTAATGTATCTTGATCCAAATAATAAACTGAGATTTACACTTTTATTAAATAAAATGATTGTATAAATCCTTAACGTCTATAATGCAAAAATAAGATTATTATTTAAATGTCACGGACAACAGTAGGCGTTTCGAACAGACATATTATCGAATTAATAAATTACTGAACTAATGAGCAATCGCTGTAGGGTTTTTCGCACAAACGCTCCTATAATGCATCGATGGAATAAAACATCGTACAACTGAATGATCGATATACCGTGTTCGATATAATAAAAATCGAATCATCAACTTTACTATGTTGTTTGTTTGTTGTATGTGTTGTTTTACTATGTGTGATGCTAACCTTCTCGTTGTTTTTTTCGGTGGGAAACTTTCCATTCAAGTCTTTGAGGAAAAGGCGGGGGAATGTGGTATACTTACCCCAATTAAACCACCACGGTTGTCACCATCACACGGAGAGGGTTCCGTTTCCTCTTCCTTCCTCTTTCAGCAGAAGCACTGATCACCACGCTTGCTCAAGGCGAATTGGCGATTAAATTTATTAGTCCAGTTTTCCTCACGTTTTACTTCACATATCAAGAACACAAATAAGTAATATGAATGTTTGCTTTGCAAGCAATAAGTTCTTGGACGAAAATAAGGTAGGATGGAAACTTATTTAATCCAGTATTAGCACGAATAAGAAAACTAATTTCGCAAAAGTTTTAACGAGCTCGTAAAGTAGGTTATAAACAACTTATTTTATTTTATAGACGCTTTAGAACTTTTCTGGATACACAGCCGCTCACCACGTTCCCATTTTTATTTATTACCAGCTGACCAGACAGGCGTTGTCCTGTCAATTGATTTTTAAATTTTCTCACCGTTTAAACCTTCCCTGGACTTCCAAAAATATTTCAATATCAAAATTAGCTAAATCGGTCCAGCCGTTCTTGAGTTTTAGCAAGACTAACGAACAACATTTTAATTATATAGATACATAGAAGATCATATAGATAGTATATATAGATTTTCCGAATATAAAGTAAGTAGGTAATTCAGGTAAGTAATTCAGAAAATGAAAGATACAATAAAGTATATTAATATATACTTTATTGTATCTTTCATTCTCTGAATCTCTGATTTTCTTTCTAATCTTACTACTACTACTTACTTACTTTATTACTAATGTATACTTCATTGTAACCGATAATTAACAAATTATTTATTATTTACCAGAAACCTGAAAAGCGATCATTGCACACTATTAAGAACTTTTACTATGGAAATACTCCTAAAATCCTGAATAAAAATCAACTGATCCTAAAATTTCTGTTTGCATTACTCGATAAAATGTACATAACAGCAGATTTTTTATTTATCTTTTGCCTTGAAGTTAAGAGAAGCCTGAATAGATAGGATTCGATTTCCGATAAAATAAGGTTGTATATTAAAGCGAAAGGTCAGTCACTGATTAAACAGCAATCGACTAAAACTCGAACTTGACTAGAGGTAGTAGCGGTATGCTTAACGCTTCTAATTTTAAACTACTTCTAGAATAAATTCAGATTGTAGAAGAAACATTTTGTGAAGTAAGTATTTTCAACCAGTATGTCTATTCTGTTACAATCTCCCTCGGTGAACACCTAGGTTAAGTGAGCTGTTATCCGTCCCGATGCTAGGGATTTACAAAGCACTTCACCTAGGTGTTCAGCGAGGGAGATTTTAACTGTATAGACATACTTGTTGCCTTGTGCATATAATCTTTACAAAAACTACGCCAGACCTTATGAATAAATGGATTAGCTTGGCTCTGCAACTTGCTAAACTTTTATTCATACTTGACGCCTATTTCCCTACCAAACCCTGGCAAAATCCCCTACTCTTGTACATACTTGACATAAAAATCTGAAATTATACGTCTTATAGTAAGGAGATTGCTTATGGTTAATCAATCAGCTAATAATTGCGACAAGCCAGTCTTTGATTTCTACTCTAAAGAACTCTCGGGCAAAAGCTAAAAGTAATAAGATTTTATACAAACATGAATATGAATTATTTATTGCGTGTCCGCTAGATAAGCTACTAAAGCTACTACAATTAAGAAATCCTTTTTGACAAACCCAATAACTATATTATAAAAGTAATTCCTCGAAAATGTCCACATTTTAACAGTTCAATGTGGACGTTTTCGAGGAATTACTTTAATTGTACTTAGAGACAGATTTATTGAATTCTTTAACATGAAGCTGAATGGTTTACGGGCACGAGGCCAGTTTGTGCGAGCGAGACAAGGCGAGAGAGTTCAGTCAGTCAGTTCAGCAGTTTACCGATCTTGTGTACGAATACATTTGAAGAGGGTTCAGTGAAAAATCTAGCGACAGCAGAACTGATTCTCAAACAGTAATTGGCCGTCTCGGAGCACATAGAAAGTATTTTCATTTACAGAAAAAGCAAACGCAGTAAATCTCGGTGTTCTTTGTAAAAAGGAATAGAAAAACGTTATTTACTTCCATTTGATTGCATCTCACAGGCAGTTGCAATCGTGCCGTCCATTACTTTGAAACAAATTGGATGAACACACCGGTCCAGCTAAATGAACTTTCAGTTGGAAATTTGCCCTTTCCTTTACAAAGTCAACTTCAAACATAATTTGTATTATATCTTTTAGTTTCATTGAAGGGCCTATGTCGAGAAAAAAACCAGTTGTTTAAATTTTTTCATTCATTATCTCGACATAGGGCCTATGTCGAGATAATGAAAGAAAACATTGAAACAACTGGTTTTGTTCAAAGACGGAATTTTCTTCGGACTGTTGATTATTAATGTTCTGTGTAGTTATTAAAATGTTCTATGGAACTTATTCTCGACTGTATATTCCCATCTTCGACTTCCGAAACTAAAGTCATGTGTGTCCTATGCTAAAGTTATTTAACACTTTTTAGTTTTTGAAAGCAATTGTGTTTTTTTACTTTTTTTAGTTGACTTCCGAAACGAAAGTTATGTGTGTTCTGTGCTAAAGGTATGTATCACTTTTTAGTTTTTTAAGGCAAATGTCTTATTTGGTTTTTATTTTTCGATTTTTAGTACTTCCTTATCATCCAAATTGCGTAACAAACATACAAAAAAAGAATGTTCTACGAATTTATTCTTTTCTTATATCACCAAGTGATTTTTAAAGAACAAATCGACTGTTCTCGAATGAACAAGAAAGTTAGGTTATTAGTCAGGTTCAAAACATACAGGTAATGATGGTAATGGTAATGTATTCATTTACCAGGTCCGCTACGCAAGCTGGGGTTTTCTTACCAACTCTTTTTTGTGACGTATTTGTAATTTAACCTCATATTAGCAACTAACAGTGAGTTAAGAATTTGGTGTAAGTATTATAAAGGCGAATATGTGTTGAGTGATTCCAAAAACCAAAAGATCCAAAAAACTGGTGCACATTCATAGAGAGTCGTTGAACTCTTTTCTATTCTCATTTTGCGTCATCATTTGAAACACTTTCAATTAATACATAGTTTCACTTTTGACCTAATAAACCTTTGGTAAATTAACAGTACTTTGACATTACACACACTTTACACACTTTAAATGACGCATATTTTTAAGGTGTTAAACTTTTTGTGTACATTGTCCTAGTTAATCAGTTAATTGGTTGGCCGTTTGCATGTGACCTACTCGGCGAAAAACCTCGAAATTGTTTACCTCACCTTGCTTTATGGGATAGAGCAGAGTTCCAAGACTTGTTTGCTACTAATGTTTGGGTAAATTGGGTAGAATCTATACTAATATTATAAAGAGGAAAGATTTGTATTTTTTTTATGTAACGAATAAACATAAAAACTACTGGTCCGATTTCAAAAATTCTTTCACCATTAGAATGCTACATTATCCTTGAGTAACATAGGCTATATTTATCAAATGAAAAAATTAGGGATCTTTGAGAAAATTCACGCGGACAAAGTCGCGGACAAAGTGCTAGTAACTAATAATTTCCCCGTGGGGTGTCCGGGCACCCACCCATTTCATCCCGAGGGTATCGTAGAAGGCGACTAAGGGAAAATCCGGAAGCCGGGCAGCAGCGGCTTTCGTGTGCTCAACCACTTCACTGTGATCCCCAAGACGCCTGCCCAGCGTGGAGATTATGGCAACCCCCCTCCCTTGTGGGGAAAGCCTTTGTTCAACAGTGGACGTCTTCCGGCTGATGGTGATGATGAACCAATAATTTCAAGCTTCTTTAAAAAAACTGTTGATTTTAGCCCCGGCGCTGTAAGCCCGATTAATTTATAATTTACTTTAAGTTGCATTGTTATCAATAAATAGGTAGTCAATTGAGTTGTCAAATGACTAACTAGAAGTGACGACATAGTCACACCTATGACACTCCATACAAAAGAAACGATATAATTACCTACACTACTACCAAAATAACAGGCTGTACAAAAACGTGCGTGTGTGCGTGTCTACGCGCCGCTTGAACAAGAAGCAGTTTCGACAGCACGTTCGACGCGGGAAGAGGTGAGAAACAGTGTTTCGGAGGGAGGGTGGGCGTGACGCTATTGTACGGTAGTACTAATATTTATACTGTGACTTAGGTATAAATTGCTACACAAAATCAATGGGGGAATCGTGTTTTGACAGCTCAGAATAAATATGTCAATTGATTGGTGGAGTCATGTACAGACGCCAGCACATCAAGCCATTCCAAACAGTCAAATTTCCCCAATTGAATATGAAGCTTATTGTTTTGTAATTAAGTTGAAATACTATCAAAGAAATTTGACAGATTGTTGTAGCTTGATGTGCTGGCCTCTGTTATTGTGACCTTTCCGTAATATTAAAGTGAAATATTCAAAAAAATACTTTTAACCCAAATAAAACCGTTTACAATTTATTTCTAAACAATGAGTGGACTAGTTTTTTAACGTACACTTCAGTAGTAAAGGTAATAAAATAGCCTTGACGATCTAGGTCAACGTGTCGGCTGATCCTGCAAGGTGAACGGAGCTATGTCTACTTACTGTTACTTGTTGGCAAGCAATGATCGGTGAACAGTTGTTTGAACTGAGTCCACTACTGGGCTTAAATTCGCTATTTTATACATTGCAAATGGTGCCAATTCTGTTTTGCACGAACTAACGTTATTTTTAAGCTGTTTATATCTCTTTCTCTCCAATACAACAAGAAATCAATTAAAATCAACTGTCAAACTGTCAATTTAAATTGATCTAAAATGTTCATACAAAATATATACTTGTCATTTCAGAAAAAACTGATTAAAAACACGGCAAAATTCAGGGAAAAAAATAATTTGACATCTCTAACTTAGTTCATATCTGTCGCCGTCCTTTTCTTCAGGTGCCTGGTAGTAAGAGATGCCAATTGTCCAATTTTAGTTTGGTTTGTGATGAACAAGGAAATCGGCACCATTTGTGTCTCTGTTATTGGACCTTGATTGTTAAGGAAGTTTGTCAAAATTTGTGAAGGTTAGTTCAGTCTAAAATAATGTTATTTAGCCGACTGCCTGTTCATTTACTAACTTCATGGTTTTTTTGTTTTGGGCCCTGAAAGTGGTTACCTACTCGTATTTAAAAAGTAAATCTTTTAACTGTAGGTGAGAGTTAGATGAAATTTTTACAATGTACAGACACCAGCACATCTCAAGTCATAACAAAACTGCCAAATTTTCTTAATTTAATATGAGCTGAGAATTGGTAGATTTTGAACTTTATTGCAAAAGTATAAGACTTTTGCAATAAAGTTCAAAATCTACCAAAGAAATTTGACAGATTGTTGTAGCTTGATGTGCTGGCCTCTGTACATTGCATAAACAACGGATTGGCCTCATTTCTCTGTAATTTTGTGGCCTGTTGTGACAATTCACTATTGAACAATTGCATTTTGACGTGATAACGTCTTATAAATCGATGAACACCGGCTGCACACACGAAAAAGTGTCACGTTCCGCCCGAGCCTAAGCGTGCAAACGAGAGCGCGGAACAAGCTATAGAGAGGCACGATTGAAGCCATTATTTGCTTATGTTATAATTATATGTTAGCCATTACGTGTCTTGATAACGTTATCACGTAAAACTATCGTCCGTAAACCGACTTTACAGGCAACCCATTTTTTTTATGCCTACGTGGCTACGTGATACTAGGGTCCGGCCTATTATCATTTGCTTAGCCTTTTCTCAATTATGTTGGGGTCAGTTTCCAGTCTAACCGCATGCAGCTGATTATCAGTGTTTTACATGGAGCAACTGCCTATTTGACCTCCACAGTCCAGTTAGGTACTAGTAAACATGATACCCCTTAGTAAGACTGGTTGTCAGAGTTTATGGCTTTTGACTACCTAGAACGACTGCCAAAGATCTACGAATGACAGTCGGGACTAACGGCTTTACGAGGTACAGCGGGGTCTCGGTATGAAATGGATGGTCATATTGCCATAATCCCCACGCTTGGCAGGCGTCTTGGGGATCGCAGTGAAGTTGTTGAGTACACGGAAGCCTGCCCGACTTCCGAATTACCCCTTAGTGGCCTTCTACGACGCCCTCGGGATGAAAAGGGTGGGTGCTATTCTAGCCCGGACACCCCACGAGGAATTAACATTAGTATCTAAGCCAAATAAAATGGAAGAGAGCGCTGACTCCTGATGTTTAGGTACACCGAGTTCAGGAGTCAGAGGCTCTAAACAATTTTCTGTAACCCACGTCAATAAAGTATTGAAAAAAAAGGAAGAACTATAACATACTACGAAGAATTTTATAATAAAATACACATCGTGATACTTATCCCCAGTTGGTCGTCGGTAGAAACTCGGCAAAGTGTCGTGTGTCTAATGCAACAACGGTGCAACCTACAAAACCGTCGATTGTAACTGTTCGCCCCACTCAACACTCGCCGAGCCATCGCGACCGACAATTGATATTAAACACATTATACTGCTTATTCTTTTATGTTGGATATAGAACTAGATATTGAGGTGGGTTTTAGCGTTTTTATTAATAGGAGTAAGTACTTAGGTACTTACTTGAGTAGGTATGTACAATGAGATGGCATAGACATTTTGTCGATATGTTCTAATTTATGAGTACCTAGCTGACCCGACAGACGTTGTCCGGTCCCGATCTATCTACCCTACCAAAACACCTACCTACCTACCCTACCCAACTACCTACCTACCTTACTCTACCTACCGGAACCTACCCTACCTACCTAACTGCCCCGTTGGTCCCGTGGTTGCAAGCGCGACTGCTGAGCGTGGGGTCCCGGGTTCGATTCCCAGGTCGGGCAAAGTGTTATTGGGTTTTTCTATTAAGAATTTCTCAGTTTAACAGCCCGGAGTGTGGTAGTTGGTGGTGTAACACCCCCGTGCCTCGGAAAGCACGTAAAGCCGTTGGTCCTGCGCCTGATCTCTCTCCGGTCGTGTCGGATTGTCGTCCCACCGGACGATGAGAGTGAGGGAAGAGGGAGTGCATCTGTGTTTGCGCACACACTTGTGCACTATAATATCTTCTGCGTACTTGGCTGATCTCCATTGAGATTGGCCGCCGTGACCGAAATCCGGTCGGAAGAGATTACATTACTCTACCTACCTACCCTACCCAACTACCAACCTACCCTACCCTACTTACATACCCTACCTACCTAAAATTTTCTTTTATCTTATGTCAAACTCAAACTCACAAACTCAAATCATTTATTTCAAATAAACCATTTACAGGCACTTTTGAATTGTCAAGGAGTCAGTCAGTCAAAAAATTGCAGCTAGTTGCTCGTTCCAAACAGTAGGTTTCTATGGAGAAGAACGAGCAAGAAACTCCATGAACACTCTTTTAAAATCAATAGAATATTACAAATTTAGGTTACATCATTCATGTTGAATCTAGGGGTACAATGTGAGAACAATGTAACAAGTTGTGCACGTTAAAAGAGGTCTAGTGACAATGAAATTAGGCAATTCAAAATAAATTTAAAATAACCGAGGTAGCTAAGAGATGACCAGTCTCAACTGACGGCGCCCGTTCACGAACATGACGCACGGATCGGCACCACTTAGCTCAACCATTTTGAAGGGAACCAAATGATCCAACACATGCGCCACCTTCAGCAAGACATTCAAGTGAGCATGACAAACTCTCAACCGCCAGGGCATATTCAAGTCAACGAAAGACATATCTCGTAAATGGTAGCTTTAAAGTACATAGTGCTCACATGTATGTGCTATGCAAAATTATATAATACTAATAGTTTGAATTTATACAATGTAAAGATAATGTAGTTTTAGATCTTCAGCAGCTCCAAAAATAGTCACCAATGCTAATCAATAAATCTATGAACCCTTATGGCTGTGGAGCTAGACCAGCATCCAGCCAAGCATTTGTTGTCTTTTACCTTGTCCTGACAATAATGAACTGAAAAAAAAAACATGTTTGGTTCAGCCGTTCGGAAGTTATGCGCATACATATATTTTTCTATATACAAGGTGGGGACGACGATACAACAAAAAAATTTAAATACTGGTAATACTAGTTCATAAAAATATTTAGAAACTATCAAAATATCTATATATCTATACTATCAAATCGTTAAAACGAAATTAAAAAAGAAACTAAAATAAAACACCATATGAAATATTCACAACGTACAATCTTTTTTTATTATTATTATTGGTTTTCTAACTTGTGAGAAGAGCGGCAACTTGTGGCGTCATAATATCATATTATTAATGCTCAATAAAAACAATTACACCAAATTACCAAATCCTACCACGATTCTTTTTTGTGCTATTGCCATCCCCACCCTGTATAGCTTTTACTTCGCCCGCGTGAAATTTTTTACCGGTCCCTAATTATTTGTAAATAACATTTAGCCTATTACATATTATAAACACCTAGCATTTAGGAATAACGTAGCTTACCATTAGTGAAAGAATTTTCTGGACCAGCAGGATTCCCGAACGAACACAAAATCAATAGAATGAGACAGATATCGACATTAAGAGCGCCCATCCCGTCATATTTCCCATACAAACGGTCGTACGCGATTACGGCGTTATAACAAAATTATTTTCCAAATATTTTTATCACACAGGTATTTTGTGGTTTAAATCTAGGTTTGTATGAAGCCAAAAGAAGAATGTTCATTTTTGACCTGACTATGTATAGAAATGTAATAAATCTTAAAATTTAGCTAATTTTATTCTATATTAATTACGCTTATCACAATGTTAAAAGAAACGCAGGAAAATAAGATTTTTAAGTTTATTTATGCTTATTCTACGTCAAAGGTAAACGTATTACCATGTTTCGAACGCACCTCAACTACTCTTTTTACGACGTTCCATTTTACACATTGCAACTTTAACTTTATTCAACTCTGTTTCTGAGTTTTATTCATTATTTTACGTTTTATTTAATCAGTAAGTATTTATTATTATGTTATTTTTTATTACATACACCTTTATTACATATTCATTACAAATAACATAATAATTAAATAAATTAATCATGCAGTATGCTATATTGAATTCGCACGACTGAAACGGATTTTTTTGACATTTGACATGTTAATATTATGAAAACTCATCTTTTAGATTATATTGTCAAAAAAATGATGTGATTATGTTGGATAGGGGTTTCCAAGATTGTATAAGAATGCTAGAACGTTGTTGTTGTTGTTGAAACAGCAGTTAATGCTCGACACTCTATTTATAGTTATAGTGGCATTATTGAGAGCCTAAGCAGTGACTTAGAGGCAGCTGATTTCGAGGAATACGCAAAGTAAAAAAGTTGTTTTAGACTATAGATAGGTAGGTAAGTATACCTATTTTAAACAAAAAAAAAAACTTCCTAGCGTTAATAATTAGTTCTAGCACAATTATTTCTTTACTACTTTTTTGGTAACGGCAAAACCTAACCTAAAAAGTAATATTTGTATTTTTTTGGACTTCGTGGCGTTTAAATCGTAAAAATTACTATCTGGCATTATTTTCTAAACTTACAGGTAGTCTTTCTACTATACTTTATTACTATACATACACTTTTGTTATCAGGTTTTTAAATGTATGGGAAGTGAGCATTGTTCTTTAAACTTTTTTGAGATACAAATTCAGTAAACACGTCTGAAAATGAGTTTTTTTGCACAATTTTATATGACCTTTTGGCCGTTCATAATGCTCGACATTGAAAAAATAAAAAAAACTGGCTTATACCTTGCCCATGTAATGGAGATTCTAAATTACAACTATTTTTACCAAAAAACATGTAAGGCTTTTTAAAAACTTCGATTTTAAATATGTCCCGCCAAAAAAAGTCATTCCCTCACCCTATTACGAATAATCGATTTCTGAACGTATCGAACGATATTTAGGAACGCAACCTTAAGTTTTTGGTACCTGGCAACACTCTCAAATGATCCGAAATGGCGATTTCTTCTCAACCGTAGGTGAGTTTGTGCAAAAACATAATAGGTATGTAAAAAATTGTGAAGAGTTACATATATGGTGATCATTAGCTCACGTTACATGTATGTAACGTGTATTTTAGTATAAATGTATATAATTAGTTGTTTTTATGCGTTTTTGGGAGTAAAATCCATATTCGAAATGTAGCAAGCAATTTGAGGTTACGTGCCGGTGTTTTTGTAGCTTTAGTTAAAATTCGTCATTCCCTCACTGCATTTAGGAGTGACTAATACAGATTCATATCTATATATATAAAAGAAAGTCGTGTTTGTTACAACACTTATAACTCGAGAACGGCTGGACCGATTGCCATGGTTTTTGATTTGTTGGATTTGTTTCCGTCCCGAATAGCAGAATACATCTTAAAAACAATGAAAACTCGATATGTGTAATGAATACTTAATCATTTCAATAGATGCTGATTTGTTTATTACATGTCAAACATTTGTTGTCCAATCCTGTCAAATAGTGTAACAACTATTTTTTTTTTGGAGCTTATGGCCTGGTTGCTGAGACCTTTAAGCCACAACTTTATTTTTTTCTGAAGACATCATGTGTGCGTTCAGAAATTTATTTTTTGTAAATAAAAAATTACACAGGGTAGGGTAGGTGTAGGGTAGGTGCAGGGTAGGGTAGGTAAATAGGCAGGTAAGTAGGTAGATAGCGACAGGACAACGTCTGTCGGGTCAGCTAGTTAATAATAATTAATGCTTTATAAATAAATATGAAGACGTTTTAAGTTTTGGAGAACTGCTAAGTACAAAGTTTAAAAATAAACAGTAATAAGAATAAAGATAAAAAAACATTTCTCGAATTCTTCGAGTTTATATATATTTATATTGACTATAATTGCAAATGTTGAGTTTATTTCCTTTAGAATATGATATTTCATTGTTTAATATAATTAAAATTACATAATTTCCTTTATTTGTACATGTTATTTATTTTAATATAATAATAAATCATTCCCTCACTCTGTTAATCATTCCCTCATTTTTTTTTAAAACCTCATTTTTATAGATAATATACAAAAATATGGAATACCAATACGGAGTATTGGTATTCCATATTTTTAAAATAGATCTTTTAACGAAACTTTTTTGATCTCTCCAAAAATAAAATCCAAGTTTATCAAAAAAAAAGATATTTCAATAATATCTAAAATTTTGAAATTTCATAAGAAGTACCCACATAGCTTCTTCTGATCGCAACTTCGTCTGACTTCGTAGACGATTCATAATTAAGGCAAAGTCTTAATTTGTCCTTCGGGAATACAAAAACGGAGTAAAGAATCATAGCGAGATCATACATTAATTTATATAAAAAAAAAAAAATCATTTAGAGGGTTTAAAATATTTTTCAATGTGAAGAATACATTACCAGGAGTAGATTGATATACTTAGCATATTTTTAAACCCCCGCATAATTAAAATATTACGAAATGAAAATAACAGTTTTTCGTTTCATCTCGATGCCTATTTTGTGTTTATGAACAAAGAAAGTGGCTCTATAAAATAGGCAGACAAGTGATGTGAAAGTGTGTGAAAAAAAAAACATTATTTGTGATATTATTTCCCATAAAACGATGCAATTTTAACGTAAGAACTGCGAAACGTCGGTGGTTAGTGTCACTGTTACTGTCAGTGGCCGTTTCGTTCTGAATGAGCTTTTCGTTAAACTATTAACTTTTTTTTTTGCGAGGGGCTTTAATAATATTGGAAATGCCTGAAGATACTCTTCAGGTACCCAAGAATATAAGAATTAGAATTGAAACTTCTCTAAACATCTTAATTTTTTTTGTACCAATCCTGCCATGATTCTTTCAACCGTATAAGCGTGAAAGAGTGACAAACATCCATCCATCCATGTCATAAACTTTCACGTTTATAATATAAATAAATAAGTGCGAAGTTAACAGTTTATGTGTCATAGAAACACGAATGTAGAGCGAACACACAGCACAAAAATACGTTTTACCATTATTTTCCCAGAGAATTTCATGACTCATATATAAAATGCGAGTATCTTATGTATGAGTAATGAAAATCTTATACACAACCTCGAAAATAAAAGAGGTATAGTTTGTTTGCGTTCCTGCTTGTAAGGGATCATCATCATCATCAGCCGAAAGACGTCCACTGTTGAACATAAGCCGGGGGAGGCTTATAACGGGGTTGCTATAATACCCACGCTTCGCAGGCGTTTTGGAGATCGCAGTGAAGCTATCATCATAATGTCAACCTTTAAACGCGAACTGCTTAAACGTGACCAATATTGGAGTAAACTCACCACTTTATACACTTACCAGAGAGATGGGACTCATTCACACATTCCGTACCTGAAATTGATTATATATATTATGTTAGATACATTATAGATTGAGAACAACGGATTAACTCACTGTGTTGTCGAGTTCGTCCGACTAGTTCGTTCGTTCGTTTCGTTTGATGAAAAAATGTTAGATACAATTAAAGTTTTTAAAATAAAAACACTATAGTCCTGAAAAATACAACATGATAATTTGCAATAACTTTTAACTTTTGATTTACCTTTTTCTTTAGTTTTTTTAAGCGAATTTATATTGCGTATGTCTATAAATCCATTTTTATGCATGCTTCTTATACTCGTAAAAAAGTATTTAGTTACATTTTGTTGTTTATGTTTAACTTTAGTTAAGTTCTAGAATAGTTTTAGTTTCAGAAATATTATTGTTATATTTGTGTTATCTTAATTTTTTAAAGTATTCAGTTACTATCTTGATTTATGTTGTAAGTTTAGTTAAGCTCTAGAATAGTTCTAGTTTCAGAAATATTATTGTTTTTATTTGTGTTATCTAAATTTTTAACATGTTGGTTGGCCTGTAATTGGCTATTGTATAAGTCCGTTACTTTCTATATATTATACCCACAGATATAGATACACCTAGATAACGCAAGTATCACGATCTGTATGTAAACCAAACGTGCCATTTTTGGACGTCACAATGTAATACGAATGTTTTGTTTTTCCTAAACTTGGTATTCCCAGGTATTACTGAGGGTATTAGATTCAAAATAATTGTTTTTTTTAAATTAATAACGCATAATATTAATCACAAAATGACTTACCGATGGAAGGAAACGCTTACTTTATTTTTTTACTTACGATTTTTTATCGTAAGTTAGGCACGAAAATAGGCACGCGAAGTAGTTGCTCTTGCGTTATCTAGGTCTATCTATATCTGTGATTATACCTAAGATCTAAAGTATAAAGAAGAATTTGGCAAACCCCTGATAGTAAATAAATAAATAAACTACTGGGAATATGTTTCCCCAAGGGGGATTTAGCCGTAATCGCCATGCTTGCCTGCATGTTGATTATCGCAGTGGGTGTTATTTTACTCAGAAGGCAGCTGCTGCCCATCTCTTCTGGTCAATATCCCTCTGTCGCCTTCTACGACATTCACGGGTAGAAATGGAGTGGTGTTATTCGCGGCTAGCATCACTCGGCTAAGTGAAGGTGAAGGGCTAAGGCTAGTAAATAATAATTATGGTGTCAATATTATATTGTAACAGTATTTTCTAGTATTCATACCGTATTGAACATCGGATCGATAGGAAAACGAAACGACCTTGTTACTAAAGAAATGGCCTGTAATAAACATGATATTCAAATAGCTGCTACTACTTGCTAAGCATTGTAATTTTCATTAGAATACCTATAATGTTAATGATAGGCCTAGTAAAGAGAGCATTGTCATGCTCACTCAAATGTCTTGCTGATGGTGGCGCGTGGGTTGGAACATTCGGTTCCCTTCAATATGGTTAAGCTAAATGGTGCGATACATGCGTCATAGTCGTGAACGCCCGCTGTTTGTTGAGATAGATCATATCTGCCATTTATCTGTACTATTATATTTTGTTTTTTTTTTCTATTGCTCTTTATTTGCATTGTTTTCACATTCAGAGGCAACGAGAAAAATGTAATAAGAATTTTGAAAAACTTGTAATGATTTTGCTCGTTCTTCTCCTTAAAGACCTATCTTAGTTTTAGAATGAGCAACTAGCTTCAACTTTCTTACTACACTCTGTCCACTGGTTTAATCGTTTTTTGACAGCTGCAACTAGTGAACAATATTTATATTTTTTGTAAAAACTGATACGCATACCTACCTGTATTATAATGTATGTAAGAGGTCATAAATAAGATAATCCAACAAGATTAGGCAGTTTATATATTTATTTTATAACACATTTTAAAATTAACTTAAATCATTAAGGTAATCGGGAAAAATCACATTATAAGGCAGCTGTCAAAAAACCAATAACCTAATGGACAGGGTATAACTAACCGACTCTTTGACAATTCAAAAGTGATTGTAAATGGTTTAATTGAAATAAACGCTTTGACTTTGACTTAAACATGACTTGTCTATAGTCTGACTGAATGTCTGATAAATTATGAAGAAGAATTGTTTCTTTGCCTAGTCACTAGTCACAATATAAATGCCCCATGAGATTGTAGATAGACAGACAGTATTTTTTCAGTTATAATTCTTTATTTTTACATGTCACAAAAGTGTAAAAGTGTTTGTTTGCGTCATTTATACTCATCACGGGTCAATTCCCGTTTTTTAGGAACGTTCGTTTTTTAATATCGATGTGTCAAAACAACTTCTAATTAACCTAAATTCCTGACAAGATTTTTGACACTAATATTGTCGCTGTGACGAGATAGCGATTAGATTTTGTATTTTTAATTACGGCATTGGCCTTCAGAAACTTGTAAGTGAGACGAACATACTAAATACGGTTAATAGTAGATTGTATGACAAGGGAGCAAAATAATATTTTTACGGCGAGGGCGCTATTTTGAATCCAGAGCGAAGCGAAGGATTCTGGAATAGAATCCCGAGCATAGCGAGGGATGCTAAAATAGAATCCTGAGCGTAGCGAGGGATTCAAAGTACATCGCCTGAGGGAAAAATATTTTGCTCTCGAGTTATATACTCTACTTTTCATCTCCTTCTATGAGAAAATATCTCTCTCGGGATTTTGTAAGTATTAAGTTTTGTATGACGTTATTAGCTTCTATTTTTATTGTTTCAAGAGTTATTGCACTATCGCTTTCAGAACTCGACGTAGAACAATTTTTTTTGCAAAATACGATAAAGTCCGTACCGATTACAAGAACAGTGGAGTACATCGCGCGCTTTTGTTTTTTTTTTAACCCCCGACGAAAAAGAGGGGTGTTATAAGTTTGACGTGTCTGTGTGTCTGTGTGTCTGTGTGTCTGTGTGTCTGTCTGTGGCACTGTAGCTCTTTAACGGGTGAACCGATTTGAATGCGGTTTTTTTTATTTGAAAGTAGATTCTCTAGCGATGGTTCTTAGACATGTTTCATCAAAATCGGTTCAGCAGTTTTAAAGTTATCAGCTCTTTTGTTTGCTGCGGTAGGGATCTTAGACGCATACCGGATGTTTACTTTGCTTTCAAACATATTATTATAGGTGACCACACTGACCACACAAAATCAAACTAAATTACATTTAAAAAATTTAAAATAAAAATTAAATTAAAAATTTAAAAAAACCCCCAACGCAAAACATAAAAGCGATTATGTAAAAAGTAAAAAATAATACTTTTGTTGAGCCATCAAATGTTTGTTCGTTGAAATGGCGCTATAATGTCGCGGCGGGGTACCGCTAAGTTTAAAGCAATAACTAAATATCTAAAATAGCGAACTGATGGTAACTAGATTTGCAACAAGATTAACAACTAGATTAGCAACAAAAATTTGATAATATCGAAGCAAATTGGTAGGAAATGATGGTAAATTGAGGGACTGACTTACTTAAGCGGTACCCCGCCGCGACATTATAGCGCCATTTCAACGAACAAACATTTGATGGCTCAACAAAAGTATTATTTTTTACTTTTTACATAATCGCTTTTATGTTTTGCGTTGGGGGTTTTTTTAATTTTTTTTAGTTAGGTACCGCACCTCTCCGCTCCATGCAGCCAACACTTACAGCCAGTAATTTATACAATTTGCGTTCGATTTCAATGAACAATTCATGTTCCAAATTCAAATCTCATTACTGCCCGCTAAAAAGTCTAGTGGAGAAAAGAGCTACTTTGCTCCCGCTTAAAGAGGAACAAAACAACACTTTTCGAATAGAAGGGATGAAAAAAAATTTAGTATGTTTTAAGAAATAAATTGACCTTTATAAAAAAAACCTTACTAAAAAAATAAATAACCGCCTTCAAAAACTAAAAAGTGATAAATAACTTTAGCACAGAACACATAAGTATTACTGTAATTTCGAAAGTCGGTGGCAATACAAAACAACAAACAGAACAAAACAAAGCCATCGCCACCGACTTCCGAAACTTAAGTTATGTGTGTTCTGTGCTAAAGTTATTTATCACTTTTTAGTTTTAGAAGATGGATTTTCTGTTTTTTAGTATCGTCTTAACATCCGAATCCACTAAGAAACGGCGACACATTTAAATCAGAGATTGAAAGTCCTTCAAAGATTGAAGAAACAACGTTATCTATGTATTTTTTCTAGGATTTTGTTGATTTTTTCAAAAAGTGCTAAATCAATTTCTCCTCCTTTTTGAAGTCGGTTAATAATCATAAGCTTTAAAAATAAATTCGACACTGGCGAAGTAACGATTCAAAATGGCGAAGAAAAAATTAAAACTTCATCGGTGTAGAATGAGTTACAAGAAACGTGACGTTAACATTTGTAATTTGAATAGAATAAACGTTTATAGTCTTCAGTGTTACAGCTACAGCTCGACCGCTTATCTGAAACCGTTCTTGGGGTGGATGCGCGGTGCGGGAGGGGTGACAGTTGTCACAAATAGACGTATCAGTGAGCTCTTACGTCATGTCACCACACCTCCATTGCACCGCACAGCTACCTTATGAACGGTTTTAGTGAAGCGGTCGGGCTTTAGTAGTAGTACATACACAGAACTATAATAACGGAAGCAAAAGGTTCAACCGTCAGCATTATGCCTAGGTCCCCTCCCAGAGGGTTCAGCTTGGGTTAAGGATGGCTTCGTGAAGGTGGAGAAGAAGAAGAAGAAGCCTCCTAGTCGAAACCAGTGCGGAACCGCGCTGGCAGGACCTAATATGCTGCGTCCGGCAACACCTACGACGCAGCTCTATGTGTCCCGGCTGCATCACACCACGAAGGTTGAGGAGATCGTGGAGTATGTTCGAGCCAAGACTACCTCGACCTTAAGGGTCGAGAAGTTGGAGTCGCGCCAAATCATTTGTGGTGCGAGTCCCGACGCATTATCTTGAGACCTTCCTCAAGGAATAGTTTTGGCTGAAGGGTGTCGTGTATCGGCGATTCCGCGGAAGGCTACGCAACACCACGCAGCGCAACACGACGCCGTCTCTTCGTGTACAATAGTTTAAAAATATTTTAGTTGTTGTTTTAGTTTAGTCTGTAAGGTATATATGTTACGGGTCTTTTGTTACCCGAAATAAATGATATTATTATTATTAAACCCTTGACTCCTATTTCTAAAAAAAAGCCGTGTTACCAAGATATGGACATGAACAGAAAGCTTCAATGTATCTATATCAATAATCTTATATATAAAAATGAATCGCTAAATGTGTTGGTAAGCGCATAACTTGCGAACCGCTTGACCAAATTGGATAATTCTTTTTTTATAATATTCCTTGAAGTACGAAGATGGTTCTTACGGAGAGAAAAAAAAAATAAAAAATAATAATAACTTTTGTAGGGTAGGTGTAGGGTAGGTGTAGGGTAGGTGTAGGGTAGGTGTAGGGTAGGTGTAGGGTAGGTGTAGGGTAGGTGTAGGGTAGGTGTAGGGTAGGTGTAGGGTAGGTGTAGGGTAGGTGTAGGGTAGGTGTAGGGTAGGTGTAGGGTAGGTGTACGGTAGGTGTAGGGTAGGTGTAGGGTAGGTGTAGGGTAGGTAAATAGGCAGGTAAGAAGGTAGATAAGGACAGGACAACGTCTGTCGGGTCAGCTAGTAGTAAAATAAATTTATATATTGCCTAATGGGCTTACCACACGCACAAGCACAGTTTTGCCTGCGTAGGCTGGTTTGTACACACGGCTACACATCAATGTACACATGAATGTATGACGTTTCAGTATGACTTCAATGATTCATCATTTGCCTAGCCTTTTCTTAATATATTTTTTTATTGTATATTTATTTTGCATGTTATAATATACCAGCGACCGGCCCCGGCTTCGCATAGGTACCATGTTGTAGATCAATCTATATGTATAAACCTTCCATTTGAATCACTATATTTTCCTAAATCAATAGAGATGAAAAAAAAAAAAAAATACTATATTAAAATTGCGTAGTTTAAAAGATCTAGACGTACAGACGTGCTAGACGGCGGCAGCGACTTTGTGCGCCGCTCGACCCATACAAATCTCTAAACGATACTATGCTTTGATGTTCAAAGATAAATTTGAAAATAGTTTGTCAGCAAAACTGCCGGCCGCTGCGCTGCCGGCCGCTACCATTCTGATGTGACTCGGCCCTATAGGCTTTACGTGCTTTCCGAGGCATCAGTATGAAATGAATAGTCATCCATCTACGGTTTGCGGCAAGCGTAGCTTAATCATGACTGAGCATCCGTACGGCACATACTTAGCCATGAGAAAAATAGACTAAGGAAACTATACGATATGGAAATCTGTTGGTTACATTATAGGGTGTCCCCTTGTTTCGCAGACAGTTTCATAGAATTTCGTTTCTCAGAAAATGTATCATAATATAATAATTGGTCCTTGTTTTTATTTCGAATATTATCGTTTCAAAGACTTGAATGAAACATATTACACAGAAACACATCACATTTTTTTGTTTAACAAACTTATCAAACATTAAAATTATTTTTTTACGAATATTGTTGGTTCGGTGTATTTTTCCATGGTATTTTATTTCAATGAAAATGTTTTAAAAAAATGACGATATCCATAATTTTAAATAAAATATTTTCTTAAAAAGTCAATATGTTTTGCTACAAAAGTTAGTGACAGAAACAAATCGCTGCAAAACCGACTCCATGCAGTCTTGTCTGCCCTAGCCCTAGAGTGTAATTTAAATCCGCGTAGGCGTGGAGGGGCGAGGCGGCCCGCGAACTGACGACCACTTGGTGGTTTTAACGAACTCCGCCACGGCTGAGGCCCGCCGGCTAGCCGGCCAGCAAGCCGAAGCTGCGATGGTGAGCGTGAATACCATCTGCGACGATAAGCTCGCGTGGGACCGCCGGAGCCCCGCAGTGCCGTCATGCATTTTATCAACGGTATGAATTGAAAAAATTATATACATTCTATAAAACTATCTAATATATAAAATTCTCGTGTCACAGTCCTCCGAAACGGCTTGACCGATTCTGATGAAATATTGTGTGCATATTGGGTAGGTCTGAGAATCGGCCAACATCTATTTTTCATCCCCATTTTTCACCCCCTTGTCATCCCCAGTAGGTAGATCGGGACAGGACAACGTCTGTCGGGTCAACTAGTTACCTATAAAACATACAACGTACAACCACAATATACCCATAATGCTCTGCTCCGAATAATCTAAATCTTCTAATATATAAAAATCTCGTGTCACAGTGTTTGTTATCGAACTCCTCTAAAACGGCTTAACCGATTTTTAACCGACTTTAAAAAGGAGGAGGTTATTAATTCGGATGTTTTTTTTTTATGTATGTTCGGGCATAACTCTGTCATATATAGACGGACGTGCAAAATTCTTGTTTTGTTCGAAAGAGGTTTATTTCGAAATGGTCCCTATATAAATTTTATCAAAATTAATTCAGCTCTTTTTGAGAAAATCAACAAAATTCCAAAAAAAAAAACATAGATGAGGTTTTAGTTTCTTCAATTTTTGGAGGACTTCAATCTCTGTTTAAAGTGTGTTGCCGTTTTATCATTAATGAATTTGGATGTTAAGGCAATACTAAAAAGCGGAAAATAAAATATTTAAAAAAAAAGAAAACCGCCTTCAAATACTGAAAAGTGATAAATAACTTCAGAACACACATTATTTTAGTTTCGGAAGTCGGTGGCGGTGGCTTTGTTGTGTTTGCTGTTTTGTATTGCCACCGACTTTCGAAACCAAAGTAATGTGTGTTCTGTGCTAAAGTCATTTATCACTTTTTAGTTTTTGAAGGCGGTTTTTTATGATTTTTTTGTGTAAATTTGGTAGGTCTGAGAATAGGTCGACACGTAGGCTATTTTTTTAATGTATATGGCAAAACAACGTTTGCCGGGTCAGCTAGTAGTAAAATACACTAAAGCGAAGTTTGTTATAAATATAAATGTACAGAAGTGAAGATGTGTGGGCAGACAGACAGCGACGTCACGTGATGACGTCAGATTTACCCACTAACGAATATAATGGTGTTGGATTGATGAATCTGTGTACTATTGAAGGTTTTATGTTATATTATGTGCTAAGCAATGACGGTGTGTTTAGGAGAGGTAGGCGGAGATAGAGGTGTATACCTAGTAGGTAGTACCTAGTGCACTAAGACTTAATCTCATATGCTCGACGCTGCATGTTACTGCAGGGATTCAGCAGAATATCAGCGTCAGGTGCATACCTGACGCAAGGCAAGTATTTGCCTGACACATGCTGAGCTGGACACCCATTTGGTGCAACCTTCAGACACACAGCTCACTTTTTCCCTTTGCTTTTTCCTAACCCTTATTTGATTTGTATTTTTTGTATTGTGATGTATCTTGTGTGCACCGAAAAAATGTTTTATCTATCTATCTAATCTTAATCTAACTAATTGTCAGTGACTTTGTAACATGTAACTAAACTTCAAAAATCAAAATCATTTATTTGAGTAAATAAGGCACAGAAGGTTCTTAAAAATAAGTAGGTTGATCTCTTATTCTGTCATTAATTTCGGCGTGTAAATCTTACATAATTATAAATCAAAGGAAAACATTATCCGTACAGCGACATTTTTTTTTTTTTTTACTATTAAATAGGCTTGCGTTTGACCGCAGACCCTGGCAAAGATGGCGGGATGAATCAATGCTGGTTCATAGGTACTATGTTTAACTGTGCGTCTGTTTTGCTACAAACATACGTTAAAACTCTCCCATTTTCGAAGTAATTGTAATGATTATGGATATATTTAACATTGATTTATTGAAACCTATTCAAAGAATAAGGTTTTAATTAACTGTAACTATTATTGCTGAATAGTAATGTAACACTTTTAGTAGGAATACCTAATGATCAAGGTTTCACATAATTAATTAAATTGAGATATTGCGGGTTGGTTCGTTTTGGCAGAACTAAGCGTTTGACCACCACAGTCATGTATACATGACAAACCAAAATGTGCACAGCACGCACGGTCACCACTACGTGACAGACTTCTATATGTAATTCCATAGAGTTGTAATTCTTTTTCTTTTAGTCTTTGCTTTTTTCATGTGGCGGTCAAGAGGTAGGTAAATTAGTAAAATTGGCCTATTTTTCCGAAACATTTGAGCGACGTTTGTAGATCACAGAAAATCGAGACTGACAAATTGAATTAACATTTTCCTCTTCTTCGATAAGATACGTAGTTCGATACAATATCTTCTTTCATTCATTTACAGTTACGAATAAATTGCAATATATTAATAATACCAGCCAATAATTGTCCCACTGCTGGGCAAAGGCCTCTTCTTATGAGGAGAAGACACGAGCACTGATCACCACGCTTGCTCAGGGCGGATTGCCGGTATGGACCTAATTGAAGTATTTAAATTCAGTTTTATCGTACAGGTGTATTTACCTGCTAGAGTAAAAACTTTAGTTATTCAAATTGACTCAATCGAGATAGGTACTCTTAGTAGCAATGACGCAGTAAGTAAAACATATTGCCTCTAAACACAATGAGTATTGTCTACGAATGTTTGTAAGTACACATTTTGAAACCGCCGACCCCTTATGAAATGTTTAACCCTCCGCTACTGCAACGTGGCTCAAAACTCCCCTTATACGCATGAAACGTCCCCGAATTCCCTATAATTGAACACTCCAAAAAAAAAACAAATAGGATTTATACCGCGTTGCAACACGACTCCTGTGCATACAGCGCCATCTATCGCCGATCTACCGAAGACTCGAATATACCCACACATAGAAAGAACACAGATTCTGATATACCACAAACGTAGTGGGTACATAATGACGTTATACTATGTTTTCATAATATGAAATCGTGTTGCTCTCGCGATGAAGAATGTTAATTTTAGTAACGTGTCTCGCTATGTAGACCGTGTGGCTGTGTGTGCTACGTAGAGGTATTTTGTATGTATGTATGTGTTCTGTAATGGTTTTACGGGGTCGGTTCAATTGAAGGGTTGTCTTTTGGCACAGAATACTTAATAGTAGTGTCTTTCGGTCTGTCATTATAATTAGACTGTTCATAAGATTTGTTAAAGCTATTGAGATGACATACATTTATAGGATGTCAATGCATGGAGTACATTTATGTAGTACCTACTGAAAATATAAGCTCAAAAGTATTAAGAAAAAAAAGGACACATCATATAATAAGGACGTGTTTCACCATCTTTCAATAGACATTATTAACCATTATTGTGCGTCGAATCAGTACACTGAAGTGGAATTGGGCAGGCCACGTCTGCAGACGGACAGACGGTAGATAGATGGAGAAGACACACTTTAGAATGAAGACCTCGTTTGGACAAACACCTTTATTTATGTACATTTTCGACAACATTTTGACATTGATTGTCGCTGAGACACGTGTCTAAATTCTGACCGTTTTTAATTATTGGCCTTTAGATATTTTTAAAAATGGAACAGAATTCGTCTATACTATTTCTGCTAAGATATCGAATCAGAACTTTTTGGAAGATGACACTGGCCCTAAAGCAAAGATGGCAGGCCCAAACTCTTTAGGTTATTCATGGTAAGCCAGGCTCAGCCAAATATGAAGTGGAGGCATTGGAAGTTATTACTAGACGTGCCAAGAAGCTCATTGACAACGGGTCCCTAGTTAAGGCTAAACTCTAGAGCCTTGAACATCGCCGCGCCGTTGCCAGCCTATCGGTTTTTTATCAGTTACATTTCGGAGTGTGTTTTGGAATTGCACAATTGAATTCCCCCATCCCCATTCCATCATTGGACGAGCAGAGATACGGCAAAGCGTCACCGCTATGTGGTCGAAGTTCAACGGTATCAAACTAAGCGTTTTGATTCCTTATTTATTGTGCGAACTGCCAGACTTTCGGATTCACTGCTCGCCTCTCTGTTCTCCGATAAGTATAATCTAGGTATCTTCAAGGCACGAATGAAGCACGTGCTCCACCTTAGGACGCATCATTACTTAAGATCAGGTGAGTTGCGGTCAAACGCAAGCGTATTAGAAATTATAAAAAAAAAACAAATTTAGCATCCATTGAGTAAATAAACCTTTTAATCGGAAGATGCAATATGAATTTGGTCCTACGCTAAGTATTGAGAGAAATCAAACGAAGTTGGACTATTTGTCTTTTTCCTGAATTCAAATTTATTATACCTAAATCCTTTTTAGTATATCAGTGGCCACTGCCCACAACTTCGCTTGCGAGGATGTCAAGTATTCCTTACAACATCCCCTATGGCATTCGGGAATATTGTAGTTCTATCGGTAAAGATTTTTCGAGATCAGGTACTTGCAGAGATTCTTTCTTACAAACCATCATCTGCCTAGCCTTTTCCCAATTATGTTGGGATCGGCTTTCGAGTCTAACCGGAATTTGCTGAATACCAGTGTTTTACATGGAGCGACTGCCTATCGGACTTCCACAACCCACGTAATACGATACGCCTTGGTAACACCGGTTGTCAGATTTTTTAGTTTCTGCCTACCTATAACGACTAAAAAAGATCTACGAATGCCAGCCGGGACCAACGACTTTACGTGCCTTCCGAAGCATGGAGGGAGTCTTGGTATGAAATGGATGGTCACCCATCCACGGACCAGCCGCGGCAAGCATAACTTAGCCATCATGAACGGTTGATCCTTAAGGCTTTTAATTAGCCACAAGCTTCCTCTGTTTTGTTTTAGTTCCAATAATCCAGGAAACAATATTCAGTCTCCCTACTCACTGAGTTCATTCTATTTTTTTAACTTTATCAGTACACAAGACATAATGTATATAAAGAGCTAAATTACAATCTGACGTCACAAGTTGATGTATTATTAATTAGTTCACACGATGTGTTTCACGTGAGAAACTTTCTAAAAATCTAAAACATTGGTTTTAGAATGTCAGCTTATGTAATTTTATTAAGTTTTAAAATGTCGCGTGAAATTAAGTAAAATATGGTATTTTATAGGTTTTGGTTATTAGGTTTTTCATTGTACCTATTAGCCATTGTCGTGAAGATCATTTGTCCAATATTGCATACGTCGTATGAATAAAGATATCCTAGAAAAGTAAGTATGGACCAGTGGTATCATTTAAGTATACATCTCCCGACTGAATTTCGGTCCAAGTACGCAGGAGATATTATGAAGCACAGTGTGTCCGCAAACACTGAAGTACTCCCTCTTCCCTGGCTCTCATTTTCCAATGGGACGGCAATAATACGACAAGACCAGAGAGAGATCAGACACAAGACAGCTTTATAAAGTTTCAGAGGGCCGGGGCCACATCTCCAACTTCCGAACTCCGACGCGACAACTAGGCAGCAGAATATAACTCATCCAAAAAGATAGAAAGATCAGCACAATATCCAACCAATCAGATTTGCGATTCAGCGCACGTAGTAACTAACGTTACGACATTACGTACACAACAAAGTTAGCGCTACTGTAACCTAACTACGAGTAAATGAAACTGTACGAAATAAACGATTTCAGATCTTTGTAAGTGAATATAGAACTATTGACACGAAGTTTATTACCCAGTATTGTAACGCATTGGAGAATGCAACCATGCAACATACATTTTTGTTCGGTGAAGAATGATCACGTAACTAATAATAACACCAAACCGTTTAAAAGCTAACTCGGACTTCTAGTAGGGTAACTAGGACAAAATCAAAGCAATGATTTCAAATGGACCATTTACAGGCACTTCTAGATATTATGTAATATAGCATGACGACGTATTAATTAGAAGTAGAAGATGGAGTTCTATATACAATAAGGTCCAAAGATAACCTTACAACCTGCACCTCAGGGTTCAGATTGTGATTGGGAACATAGAACAGTCAGAATACGTATGTATTTTATGTAGCTACAACTTTAAAGCCTATTAAGATAAGGCTCACACAATTAGTCGCTAAACACGTATAGCGTATTTAAAACATCATTGTCTCTGTAAACTCCAAAAAATTAGACACTGATGCAGCGTGGTTACAATGATGTCCTGGGTTAGCGATAAATGTATTTAGTGATCCATGGTGCTAAGTCCTCCACCCCTAAAAGCTATAGAGGATTCTGTTATGGGCTTTTGTATGGATTGCAAAAAGCAAGTGTCATTTTTCATGTCACAGACAGAAGTCATTTCGAAATGCAATTCCTTCTAGTGCAAGTTTAGATTTTACCACAAAATAAGAGTTACACTTTTGTATAACATAGGCAGTGAAACCCCATAACTGACCAACCTTGACCTTATGCATAGTGTGCAAACTTCAGCGTGATCCCATAAAAATAGGATATCAAACAGTATTACAATACAATGCACTCGGCGTATTTATCCGTCGTCAAATAAGATCGATACACATCTGACATCATGACAACAGTAATTACAACGGAGAAAATGGCCGAAGAGCAAATCATTTCATTCTGTAATGTTTGTACAATTTCAGTTTGATTTCGTGACCCATTGACGATAAGCAGACTAGTATGGAAAGCGTCATCAACTGGTTACTCAGTTAATGGCGCTGTATGTAAAGGTACGGGCAGTGTCTCTTTAAGAATTTGTTTCTAAGGTAAAATAAACGTCGATTTTTTGAGTACTTAAAAATTCTTCTTCACATCAACCTTAGCCCGTCACAGACGTAGCTATAATATCTATCTATAAATAGAATTCATAGCAAGGCATATTACGATATATTTTCTATTGTAATATTTGAGTGACCACAGACGCAGCTAATATATCTTTATTACGTCACCAAAATATGTGGACAGATTTAGCGAGGCGTATTAATATACATTTCAAAAATGTGAAACAAATAACGATCGCAGACGTAATAAGGGCGAAAATATATTATTATATTATAGCTACCGTACGTGGTGGCTAGCTATAATATACATTATAACTACGTATGTGACGAGCTTTAATCTATATTATGTTCTGTTTGTATTCTGTCCTGTCTTTTACGCAATGAACCCTTAGTTGCCTACTACAGCAGTAGAAGTGTATTTAAAGTAACATTGAAGAGTGAACTATGAATGTTATGAAATTTGGAATACAGACAAGTGTTAAAATGTTATTAGTTGAATACAAATAATAATACCAGTCAATTATTGTTCCATTTGAAGGCAAAGGCCTTTTTAGGGTTCCATACCTCAAAAGGAAAAAACGGAACCCTTATAGGATCACTTTGTTGTCCGTCTGTCTGTCTGTCAAGACCCTTTATCTCGGGAACAAGTGGAGGTATCGAGTTGAATTACGCCATATAACCATATACTCAAGTCTACGGTCGCTTGATGCTGTATAAAAATCGACCCTCTATGTCAAGTGGAAAAAAAATACGGCCGATTATGCCGCAAAAAACGCATTTATAATATTAAGTAGATTAATGGATTATGGATTAGTATAAAAGTATGGATATGTACCTACAAATATGTACGGAACCCTCGGTGGGCGAGTCAGACTCGCACTTGTCCGGTTTTTCTTCATATAGAGAAGGCATTAATCGCCACGTTTACACAAGACGGATTGGTGATTTCAGACTAATATTACCTAATTACAAGTGTAGATTTCGTCAGTATGTCTTCCTTCACCGATGTCATCGATATTGAAGATAAACTTAATACAAAGAAACAAAATGGTATTACTAAAACATCAATACACTCGATTCATTTGATATTCAGAAACATCTTCGCTACACGACTCAAAACAAACAACGCATTCTAATAATCTGATAAGGCAGATAATGTTGTCCAGATAAACAATATTATCATTCAAGGCTCCTCATTCGATACTAATCAGTACCTCTACCATGAGTTGTCATCGAAAACTTACTCGCTAGCGTTGAACTCGCTAGCGTGCTAACGCGGATTGAATAGATTTCGATAATGCTTGCACCATGAGATTTACGGAGTCTTACGCAGGCGCTAAGGTAGGCTCGATAGATCGTGTCGTCTAGCTAACTTCACTCTACTCATTAGAATACTTTCGTCTATGCTTCACTACTTATGTTTTGTTTCTTTCTTTCCCACTTATAAGAAGAGAGAACGGCTCTTAAGCTTAAAATGTACTGATATCCCTATGCTAAATATGTTAAGACAGTCAATATCACAAATAAACCGACTAAATAGAAAAGTTGACGGTTAGTGGACTACTTAAGGTATTTAGTGATTTTTGAATTTTTATGCCTTATAATATGTCGGTGTCGTCGTCTCGTCTTTCAATTTGTAATTTAGTTTGTTGACGTTGTGTGACAGAGCTGCGTTGTATGGTTTAAAAGTTTACAATTAGATTAAAACAGATTATTTAATACAATGAGGAGCAGTGTCTCACAGTTTCAACTGTTGGTGGAGCTCATGGAAAGGTGTGTTTCAACTTTCTATTCAATATAGGTATTGTATGGATTGTTTTATTTATAAAATAAATAAATCAATAATTTACGTTTCTAATATTACTTACTATTATAAATTAATGTGAAAGTTTGTGAGGATGGATTTTTGTTATTCTTTGACGCAAAAATAGATGACTTACTTACTATACTTTACGTTCTATTTTATTATTTAAAACGTAAAGTTACAAAATTCCTCAACGCAGGTAGATAAACCAAGCCACTTGAAACTTTAAAAGTGTATTAAGTCAGCTTATTATCTAAGTTCAGGTGTCTAATATAAAGATGTGAGGAATGCAACCAATGAACAAAAAAATATGGCTCTCAATATGATATGACCAAATTTAATTTGAAGGCACAGCTTGGTACTATTTAAAATAGATATATATGTTTAATAAACTTTTTTTCACTTATATTTTTTAATTGGTATCCAAAATGAATTCTCATTTTGGCTTGAAATTTACTTTCTTCACGTCGTTGATCTTCAAATTCAGCGGCCACTAACATAAACAATAATAATAATAAGCCTTTTATCCATGCAAAAAAAATAAAAATAAGTGAGACACAGACGCCAGCACATCAAGCCATACCTAACTGTCAAATTTTCCGAACACTAACATATTCCATGCTAAATAAGCTCTTGCAGACATTATTTTGACTGTTTTAGACTCAAAAACGTATATAATTTTAATGTAAACATATGTTTCACCCGTCAAAATGCTAGTGAGCTACGTAACTACTATCGTAAGCGTATTGTTCGATAGCTTCCGTGAAATTAGTGAGTCATGGTACCGTTTTGTATGGTGACAGCTGAAAAACGTTAGCGACTATCGAATAGATTACGTTAGGTTTTTAACCTATCGTAATCTATAGTGCTCATGGTACGAATTTTAGTTCTTTCTGTGACCGCTAGGGGCGCTGTTCAATATTTCATACAAATAATTTACGGAGACGCTAGCGAGTTTTGGCTGTGTAAACTCATGGTAGAGGTACAGTAATAAATGAGTATCGTTTCGTATTCCTAAATACGAAGCATCTAACGCAAAATCTTGTAGTATCATTACTTAATCGGGCATTTCTATTCGCACCGCGTCAGTTACAAGTGGCTGTAATTTAAACCAAGCGAAGACAACTACATGAGAACAACGTACGACTTTATGTCTCGACTCTCGACTCGACCAAGTTAATAATAATAAAAAGAGAAAAAACGCGCTCCCGACAGCCGAGGGGTTAGCTGTCTTCCGTGAGATAATGTAAATAGATGGCGACGGGCAAAAAACACCATGTGACGCATAACGCGCACAGTTTTAACTGCATTTTCTCGTTGTAATATGGAAGAAATTCCAGATTTCGCTGTTGATTTAACTGCAGCTCAATTCTTACTCGAATAAAATGTCTCAAAACACAAGTTTGCAAGTTTAGAATTCAACAAAAACTCAAAAACAGTATGTTGAAACACATTCGCTGTATTCAGGGCGCACTCGGAATCGCTCGGGTGAGCTCGGCAGTTTCCGCCGGTCGTTCGGTTAACGGCTCTTTTCCCTAGCGTGCGCCAGCGCAGACTTTCGCTACAAAAATAAACGCTCCTTGGCATCACATCAAGGCGAGCCTTCGGTTTTTAACATTATTGAACACAGTTTATGGGCGGACTGCCATGTGAGTTGCGTATTTGTATTGTTAATTACTTAGGTTTAATTAGATTTAACTATGGGCCCTCTAATTGGTTAGTAATCACGCGTGCAAGCGTGGTTCGGTTGCCCAAGCGTCGGCTTTGTTACGTAAACGCGTGACAGCTATTTCAATATCGTGTGATAGAGACTTTAGACCGAGTAAATCCATACTTAATATTATAAATCCAAATGTTTCGTTTGTTTATTACGCTTTCACTGCTAAACTACTGAACCGATTTTGATAAAATTTGGTACAGACTAGCCTGATCCCCAATAAAGGACAAAGGTTACTTTTTAATTTCGTCTACAATCCCGATAACCGCCATCCATGCGGGCGAAGTCGCGAGAAAAGCTTGTACAGTATAAATTCATCGTCGTGGGTTTTTATCAAGTTTATGATACAAACGACGATGTTATATGTGTTATAATAACGCTTCTTCTTTGCTCCATGAGTAAATATCTTTATGGCATTGGTTCTTTGAAGCTAGTGAAAGCAAATTTACCTGTGATGCTTCTTTATAAATAGCATTGCATAAACCTTTTGTGACAAGTCTACGGTTTGATTTTTGCGTAGTTGCTATAATGTGAACTTTTAAAGAAACTGATAGATCTATCAATTGGGTATTTCAATGCGTTTCTTTTTCTTGTTTCTTTTTTAAATTCAGGTAGTGTCAGAAGTAGAAACTTTATCGATAGCCAAAGTCAGTATATACTGTGATATTATAAATGCGAAAGTAACTGTCTGTTACGCTTTCATGATGAAACGGCTTAACCGATTTTGATGAAATTTGGCATGAAGATAACTTGAACTGCGACTTCGTCTGAATCTTCGATAACCGACATTCACAAGGACAAAGTCGCGAGCAAAAGCTGGTAATACTAACAGTGACTTTTTTACCCGACTGTTTAAATTGGCTGTTATCGCCTTGCAGTTCATTTCTATTCAAAATATGTTTTAGTTTGTTTTACGAAATCGTCAAGGTCGCGGGTAACCGGTGGATACAAGCAGCAGGTTTCCGCTCGTTGTGACGTTCTATTAGGAAGGCCTAAGCTCAATAGTGGACGATTTTCGGCTGACGATGATGATCATGATGTTTGTTTTGTTTTTTTATGTGAAACATCTATAGCCGCACGTAAAACCGATTTCTAGCGTGGCGACACACTACTGCATATAGACTGTATATATATACCATCATATAGCGTGGCGACGCGTCGCCACGGCATGCGTCGCCACGCTATATGATGGTATATATGTCGCAGGCAAATCGTATAATTCCGCCGTTTACATACGGCGTTGTCAGTTTATAAACGCTCGCAGTTATGTATAATGCCGAAGGCAAATTGATAACTCGTTCAATTGTAATAATTTCGACGTTGGTTGTAGTTTTAGGGTGACCACGATAAAACACAGATTGGACAAATCAACTTTATTTCGATAATCAGGTAACTAATGAAGATTTCAAGCAAGATTAATTTAATAAAATTATGTGCTAAAGTCTAACATATATATGTAGTTCGAAGAGAAGTAGTTCGTAGTTACAAAAGTTAATGACAGAAACGAATTGCTGTGAAACAGACTCCACGTAGTCTTGTCTGCCCTACCCCTAGAGTGTAATTTAAATTCGCGTAGGCGCGGAGGGGCGAGGCGGCCAGCGAGTTGAGGAGCAGGTGGTTTTAACGCCCGCCGCCGCGGCTGAGGCTGGCCGGCGAAGCCGGCCAGTAAGCCGAAGCAGCGGTGGTGAGCGTGAATACCATCTGCGACGATAAGCTCGCGTGGTACCGCCGGAGCCCCGCAACGCCGTAGCCGTGACAGAAACCATGCCTGCTGCATGTTGCAACATATTTTTTTGACCAATAGTATTATGCAGGTGTTCTCCGAGAACCAGATTCGATTGACACCCTAGCGTTTTTGATCATCATCAGAACTAAATTCTTCAATTTGCCGCGGCATTATGTATACGGCGTTTAAATTGTCAATGAAATGTTTCGGCATTTTATATATTGACACGGCAATATAGATTTTGCCTTCGGCATTATACATAACTGCGAGCGTTTATTAAATGACGACGCCGTATGTAAACGGCGGAATCATACAAATTGCCTGCGACATATATATAGAGTCTATATGCAGTAGTGTGTACGGTGTGGCGACGCGTCGCCATGCGCAATCGACTGTGCGATTACCGAAGTCACTGATTAAACGAATTAAGTAGTCACGATTTGAAATAAATTCGTAAATTTTTGTATTTAATGAAAATAAATGTTTATTCAATAAATAATCATCGTTATATGGAAAAGAATCGTAATATTTTATTTTATCATTATGACATATTTAGTTCCTATCACAATCTGTTCTTTTCTGCATATTACTTTTACAAAATAATGTCGATGTTTCACATCTGCCAGGCGTCCCGTGACGGCTTTTTTTTGTCAGTTTCACTCGCGGCCACGCGTGACTCCCGTGGCCTGTACAGAGATCTTCTGGTCGGACACCGGTGTCCCCCATGGTCTCAATGGAACTACATCAAAATCTTCGTCGAGGACCCACCACTGGTCATACCCCTGGTGGTATGGTGGGTCTAAAACTATCTCACTCAATCTATTTAATTGAATACTTACCTAATATTATTTTTATTTCTTTTGAAATTACATATTGCTCTGGTTCACACACTATTTTATAGTTTGTTGGGAATATAAGGAGCGATCGTCTACAGTTTCAATATTTTGTAAATATGTGAACACTATGTACAGTCACGAGCAAAAATATGTAAACAGTTGGACTCATTATAAACGAAATGTGGTGTGGTGTGGTGTGTGTGGTTACGAATAGGGTATTTTTGATCCCAAACTACTATAAAATAGGTTTTATCTCTAAGTAGAAATAGTTATTTCACGAGAAAATTGCTTTTGAATTTTGCAATCTGTACCTATACATATATAGGCTCGTGACTGTACCTGTTAACATAACGTAGCTGTCATTTCATAACTTGTAATACATACTCTTATATAGTAGTTTACGGTCTCTTATGTAGTAGTTTCGGTATTCACGTAGAATTATATAATTACTGTAACTGGATACAATCAGAGCCCTGACCCAATAAGGGGGGGTAGCGGCAGACCGAGGAGGAGAAGGCGGGACGCCTTGGATGGCTTCCTCACGAATTGGCGAGATGAAGCACAACATTGCGAGCAATGGGGGAAGGCCTTTGCCCAGGAGTGGGACAGAAAAAGTTAGTAAAAAAAATCACTACATCGACAAAATATTGTTTTTTTTTTTTTAATCTTTATTTTATTAGGGGATTTTTGTACACCTTTGCGACGATGTCAATCCCATCGTACTTTCTTAACATGTGTATAGAGAAGATAAAACTTAAGATTACCTAAATACTAAAAAAGTGTACAATAATTTTGCTGCTTCAGTGGTAGGCTTACTTAAAATTCCATTAAACGCACCAACATCTATTGCTGATAATTTCAAAGACCTAAGTAGTGTATTTCTTTTGGTACTATATCGGACACACTCCACCAGGTCCAGCACATGCTGAACGTCCTCTACCTTACCACACACCTCATAATTTGGAGAGCCTGATTTTTGCATGAGGTAGGCAAAGCTGTTTCGTGGGATGTGTCTTGACCGCAAGCGATGCGCAGCAACCATTTGATAGCGGCTGAGTTTAGACCCGGAGAACCAAGGTATATGAGGAGGCTCACATTGTATACTTTTATACCAAATTCCTTTCGTTTTTGATCTGTCATTTAAGTGCTCCTTCCATGATGAATGATTTATTTTTCTACATTTACACAGCATTTCTGAAAAACTTGGTGACAGGCTCTGAGTTTGTATACCCAACAAGATAGCCTCCCTGGCTAATCTGTCAGCCTCCTCATTACCCAAAAGTCCAACATGTGACGGTACCCACTGGATAACTATCTTTTTCCCTGTCTGGTTAAACATTTGGATTTGCTTTAAGATAGTATATGTTATAGCTAAACCGTTTGAGCCGTTGTGAAGACATTTAGTAATATGCTGTAAAGAGCTCTTACTATCGGTACATATTACTACATTATTCACATCTAAATTTACAACATGTTTTAATGCTTCTGAAATGGCAAATAGTTCAGCCGTCATAATGGATATATGATTATTGAATTTATAAGCTCCATGAAGTTTATTGGCTGTATCATAATATGCTGCACCAACTCCATCGGTTTGGACCCATCTGTGTATATAGAATGCCAGCCAGTGTATCTTTCTCGTAACTCAGTGAGGACATCATTCTTCAACAAATGAGTGACATAATGTGATTTTGGGGCTGTAACATTAGTTAAGTTACATCTAATAACATCTTTAATATCTATATTAGATACCCACGTGTCTAAAAATATTGTTATCAATCATTTTAAAAGAATTTCTTGCCCACTCTTCTCCATACGAAACTACCTTCTGGAAGGGGCGACTAGATTCAATTTCTCTTTTATGACGTTCAAAAGTGCCTTTTAATGGTCTAATTGAAATAAATGATTTGACTTCGACACCAGGGGTATGGCCAGTGTTTAACGTGTTAAAATTTTAAAACTTACAGAAGACATTACATTTCGCCTACAAGAGGCTGTTAACAATGATAATTACGATCTGTTACATCGTATGAACGTCGCAGTAACCGTGTTCCCACACTCGTGCGCATATCCGCGTGAATGTTCACACCTGCCTCTGTTGGACCAACAGTTGGCAAATATGAGTAGGTCGCCATATAAAATGGCCATGAATTTGAGTAATAAGGGCTTTACAGTGTAATTTGGAGAAACCTCTCTAAATTACGGCAACATATGCCAAAAACCTCATGCCTTCTGTCCTTTACCAAAGTAATATACCTATATAAACTTGTTTGTTTGTTACTTTGTAAGAAGTAATCTCTGAAATTACTGGTTCGAGAACAAAAAATCTTTCAGTGGCAGGATGCTACGCTATGTCTTTTGTTCTTTATTTAAAATAATGTTATAAAGAGGTCGTATAAACGTGTCGAATGTTATAAAAGTATCGTGATGGCCTAATGGTTAAGGCGCCCGCCTCTCATACAAGAGGTTATATTATATATTGTTGGGTTCGAAACCGGGCAAGTACCAATGTGACTTTTTCAATTCATATGTACTTTCCAAATTTATCTTGGAAATCATTGACATCGGTGAAGGAAAACATCGTGAGGAAACCTGGACTTATAATTGATATAAGTCTGAAATCGCCAAGCTGCCTTCAGCGCACGTGGTGATCAATGCTCGTGTCTTCTCTGTATGAGAAGAGGCCTTTGCCCTGCAGTGAGACAATTAGGTTGTTGACACCATTAACTAATAATTCCAAAATACAACTTATCTTAAAATACACTTTATGTTAGCCCCGAAAACCCGATTAATTTTAAAATTAACTGTAAAATTTGATTTTAAGTTGCTTTAAAATCAATTAATAGTTCGTCAATTGAGTTGGTAAATAAGTGACGTCACAGGCCGTTATTGTCATACAAAATCTATGGAGGAATCTCGTTTTGACAGCTCATTAAAAGTATATCAATTGATTGGTAGTGTCAAGTACCCTATTATAGGCGGGTATTATTTATATATTATTTATAAAGAAGTAAAATTGTTTGTTTATAAGTACTAGTCTGATTACGGTCATCATTTCAGTGATAGAAAGATACACTATTGCCGATTGCCACAGACTATGTTTTGTGATACACTTGAATTCTTTGTTGAGTTCCCGGCAGAAGCTTATTAATCATATAAAGGACATAAGGTATAAAAGAGATGCTTTAGGCACACCCGCGACACTCCATAGAAACGAAACGATATAATTGCCTACACTACTACTAAAATAACAGACTGTATAGATACGTACGTGTGTGTGCGTGTCTACGCGCCGCTCGAACAAAAACGCAGTTCCCATAGCAGTCGTTCGACGAGGGGAGAAGTGAGGAACGGGTTCAGAAAGAGGCGGAGCGTGTCGCTACTGTACGGTAGTATTAATATTTATATTGTGCTTAAGGCGTGGAATTTGTCTATATCATCATCATCTCGTCTGCCTAGACTTTTTCCGGATGTACAATACGGTCAACGTAACTTGGCGCGTCTGAAGTTAGCCGATTAGCTGCGCAGTAGACAATATCGCTCCTAAAAGTTCCATTGCGCAGCCAAACAGCTAACTTCAGACGCGCCAAGTTACGTTGACCGTATTGTAGCTAAATACCTGTGTTTTACATAGAACGATTGATCTGAACTTCACAATCCAGTTACTTGTTACCCGGACCTGGGAACACGATACTCTATGGCAAGATTGGTTGTCAAACTTTCTTTTTTCTGAGTATGCACAACGACTATCCAAAGATCTACTAATGACAGCTGGTACCCAAGATAAAGTATAATTATAATATTGTCGGCTGCCTAGCTTTTTCCCAACTATGTTAGGCTCGGCTTCCAGTTTAACCAGATGCAGCTGAAAATCAGTGTTTAACATGGAGCGACTGCCTGTCTGACCTTCACAGACCAGTTACTGGGTAACACGACACCAATCGTCAAAGCTCTACCAATGAATATGATTTTGAATACCTTTTTTCAAAAAAATTAAGTAGGTACTTCGGTAAAACATACATGCTTTGGCGTGTCTATAGCTTAGCTGGGTATACATAACTCTGATCATGCCCCTGATACAAGTATTCACGAGACTCTTTACATGTAATTTTAAGTTGTTTTAGCTCGCCGCAAATAATAGCCATATTTGAAGACTTCATGTCAGGTATTATATTAAAGGCATAAACATAAAGCATACCTCTCATTGACTTGAATATGCCCTGGCGGTTGGGAGAGTCATGCTCACTTGAATGTCTCGCTGACGGTGGCGCATATGTTGCCGTCAGTTGGGACTGGCTATCTCTTAGCTGCCTCGGTTATTTTAAATTTTGGTTTGAATTATTATTATAACTATATTTTTCTCTAGACCTCTTTTAACATGCAAGACTTGTTACATTTTTCTCACATTGTACCCTTAGATTCAACATGAATGATGTAACCTAAATTTGTAAAATATTATTGATTTTAAAAGAGTGTTCATCGAGTTTCTTGCTCGTTCTTCACCATAGAAACCTACTGTTTGGAACGAGCAACTAGCTTCAACTTTCTGACTGACTGACTCTGACAATTCAAAAGTACCTGTAAATGGTTTAATTGAAATAAATGATTTTGAGTTTAAGCAATCGCTGGTAGCACGAGTGACGGCCAGCCCCAATAGGGTTCTGAATATGATTGCTGGCCGAGTGGACTGTCACGCTGAAATTTAAATGGTTTTTATCCCGAAGCAGAACGATTTGCCCTCAGTAGTAGGTACTATCGATTCATAGAATAAAAAAATATATATATTTTTCAATTAATTAAAAAAAATTGTATCGACTCCTTATATAACGGTCCGAAACCCGTAAAAGTGTGAAGGGAATATTGGAATAACTTTTAGGTAAGTATTGTGTTTCGTTAACACTCGCGCAGTCAACCGTTCGCGCTGTATTGTATCACTATTGGGTTGGGGTCGCTAGTTTTCCACAATTCTGTTTCTGCCCTTTTTTAAATCATTTATTTGAATTGTTTTATTTATTGATTGTAATACCAAGTCAAAATCATTTCGCTTCGGGAAAATAACTACTAAAATTTCAGCGTGTAGTCTACATGTACCATCCTATAGCATTGCTTATTAGGATGTAGTCAATGCTCAACCCCCATAATTTTTACCCTCGTTCATGTTGGACTTTTATTTTTGAATGTCTTTAGTCCACGTTCAATCCTCAATATTGTTACGAACCCTTTATGAGCCTATTTAATATTAATATATTTTTAATTTATTATAATAAAATTGTAATAGATATTATGTAAAATCATAAATGGCGTATCTTGTGTTAACCTATAAGTAATTGTTGTACTTATGAATCCACTATTAAGAAATTATTTTTAATGCATTGTGTAAACAATTGTTGGCTTACCTAAATAAATAAGTAAATGAGTATTTTCTAAGTAGTACCAATATTTTTGAGATAGTTAAAAGTTTGTTTTTCATTAGCCTGTTCTGCCCCAATCTTGGGCCAAGGCCTCGACTCCTTCCACCTTTCGCAATTCTGTATTAAACCTTTATCTTTGTTAAATGTTAGTATAATGAAATTGCCTTTTATGTTGAAAAGTTTCGTGTTGCAAGCAAATACGTTTGATGATACATGACTGTGTGAAAGAGCTAGATGTTTAAACGTGAGTAAGAAAGATGACGTACCTATGCTAAAGACGTGACATAAAGAATTTAGAAAGAAGATTAGAAAAGGTGGTAGAGGAAGCACATGTGAAAAGACGAAAGGCGATATCTATACGTCTATACAAATAAATAAAATTGAAGTGTCTGTTCTGAAGTCAAAATTACAGTTTTTTTTAGTAAATACATATGAAAGTATATAATTATGGCACCTACCTATAACAATTTTATTTTTAATTTTTTTGTACGTCTGTATCTGTTGGGTTCGGCCAATTTCTGAAACGGCTGGACCGATTTTGATGGAACTGATGACTGCGGCAGATTGCTGATGTTATAGGGAGTAACTTAGGCTACTTCTATTTAAAAAAAAATATAAAATCTCGCTCTTAACCGACTAACACGCGCACTAAGTCGCGTGCATCAACTATACCCTGTTCACAATAAGATTAGACATTTACTCAAACCTTTTTTACAGTCCGTTCAACCGATTTTGACTTCTATTGCGTTGGTAGCATGACAAATGGCAACTGTTAAGAAATTGAAAGTTAACTACTACAAAGATTGATGAAACTAAAACGTCGTCTATGTAAAATTTTTGGGTATTTGTTGATTTTTCAAAAAGTGCTGAATCAATTTCGACAAAATATATATGGGACTACCCCTGAAGCATAACCTATCTATAAAAAAAGAATTTTCAAAATCGGTTTACGTTTGCCGGACAAATCGCGTAACAAATCGCGCACATACTTAATGCAAATTTAAGACTTATACGGTTTTCTCATGGATGCCATTGTCAGAACTAGACCAAATTAAAATGGGACCACACGGGAAGCACTAGCTTTCAAATAAAAAAAGAACCATCAAAATCGGTTCACCCAGTACAAAGAAATCAGGTAAAAAACATACAAAAAAAAAAGCAGCCGAATTGATAACCTCCTCCTTTTTTGAAGTCGGTTGAAAAGTGGCCTATGTCCTTCCCCAGGGTCCAAGCTATTTTCATGAAAATCGGTTCTGCCGTATCGTCGTGAAAATGTAACAGACAGAGTTACTTTCGCATTTATAATATCATAAAATAATCCATACTTAATATTATAAACGCGAAAGTAACTCTGTCTGTTACGCTTTCACGATAAAACGGCTAAACCGATTTTGATGAAATTTGGTATGAAAATGGCTTGAACCCTAGGGAATGACATAGGCTACTTTTTAATCAGCGATTCGTCTGCATTCAATATAACCGACATATACCATATTACAAAAAAGATCTTTTCAGAATTCCGAACGCCAATTTAGAAGAAAATTTACGCAGACTACAATATTAATACGATTTTCAGGAACAAAATTGCCGAAGAAAAGTTTCATAAGCATAATGAAAAGCTCCTTTACAGGTTTCAGATACTCTCTCTCTGCGGAAATTTGTATTGATTTGGTAACTGAACCTTTCATTTTGTTTATAGGAGACTAGATTATGCCCGCGATTTTTTTCGTGTGGAAGTCGAGTATGCAATGAAACGTAGCCCATGTTAATCGCTGACTTTGTATGAGACGACTTTAACGGTTTTAAGACACGCGTAAACGTCAAAAAGCTTTTTAATAAAATGCTCAGACAGGCTTTTTTGTAAAAAAGCTTTTCAGTCGGCTCAGCTTTCAAGTCGGTAACACAATACCCCTTGGTAAGACTAGTTCTCAGATTCCCAGAGGCCTCCACAACCCAGGTACAGGGTAACACGATACCCCTTGGTAAGACTAGGTAGAAACTATGACTATAGTTTCGGAAGTCGGTGGCTTTGTTTTTGTTGTTTTGTATTGACACCGACTTCCGAAACTAAAGACCTGTGAGTTCTGTGCTAAAGGTATTTACTTATCACTTTTTAGTTTTAGAAGGCGGTTGTCTTTTTTGTAAAAAAGCATTTTATTTTTCGCTTTTTAGTACTTCCTAATCATCCAAATCCACTAAGAAACGGTAACACAGTCAAAAGATTGAGAGTACATGATTAGAGAAACTTAAAACATCAACTATGTTTGTATAATTTTTTGCGATCTGACGTTTTTTTCTAAAAGTGCTGAATCAATTTCGATGTATGATATATGGGACCACCCCTGAATTTCAAAATTATTTTTTATGGATAGGGGATACCCTATCCATAAAAAAAGAATTTTCAAAATCGCTTTACACTTGCCGGAGAAATTGCGTAACAAATATCCACACAGGCCCTAACTTCACAAACTCTACACCTTAGTCAAAATATGTGGCTTGGCCTTTTCGCTATCGTCACATGGACGTAAAAATGGAAAATGTATTCACCGTTCATTACTTTTCTGTTATACAATAGTTCTTGTAGTAACGAAACGGCCTAACCACATATTTTGACTAAGGTGAAGTTTGTGAAGTTAGGGCTTGTAGAGTTAGGGCGTGTAGAGTTAGGGCGTGTAGAGTTAGGGCGTGTAGAGTTAGGGCGTGTAGAGTTAGGGCGTGTAGAGTTAGGGCGAGTAGAGTTAGAAGCTTGGGTCTACATGAGATCTGATAACTTTTTGACAGTGCAAGCAATATGGTCTCGTCTTGGCAACATTTTACATGTTAATGTTTTTGGTGGGATTGCTTTTGAATTTTGCATATTTGAATACGTGTTTATGCTCGTTACTGTACATTAAACAAATAATAATAGTTTTATCATGGATTATATTTCTTTGTAACATAACTCAAAAACTAACGTATTAGAATATTGGCCACTGGCATAGTAAAAACGCTACATAGATAGAATGATGTCTTAACTCAAATACTTACCTATATTATACATTTACATTTGTCGGGAATTCAGCAATGCGCCAATACCTTTCTATTAGTAACAAGTTAGACGTAACTTTGAACAAAGTCGACGACGGCGACGCCGCGACGATCCACGTGTGAGCATGGCAGCGGCTATTTAAGGGCTTTTTGGGCCCCGTGAATATAAAGGGCCCCTGCCCCTATTGAAGACCATGGAAAATATTATGAATATGAAAAAGAAAACTATCGTAAACACCAGTATTAAATAAATAAATTATGGAAATCAGTTTTTTTACAAAAGGCTATTATTAGTTGATTCATTAAGCAGGGCCCCACAAACTCACACTCACGGTCCATCCATCCCTGTTGAGGCATGCAGTTTATGTATTAGTTTTTTTTTTGTTGCAGAGTTTTGTCAACATTTGATTGTATATTCGTAGAGTATTTTGCTCGTTCTTCTCCTTGGATACCTATCTACGTTTTAGAACGAGCAATTGAGCTTCAACTTTTCTAACCGACCGACCCCTTGGCAATTGAAAAATGTTTGCAAATGGTTTAATTAAAACAAATGTTTTGACTTTGTAATTCGACATGTTTTCAGCCAAGAATATTTTATGTGGGTACCTTGGTGTGTGGATCAAACTAGATGATCCCTCTACTAAAAGATCGGATTTACCTTTAACTTCCACGTAGATTAAGTTGCTGCCTAAAACTAGTAACATAATAAACCAACTTTTTCACCGCCGCGAATAGCACCAACCCATTTCTGCCGGTGGGCGTCGTAGAAGGCGACAGAGGGTTATTGAAAAGAGGATGGGCAGCAGCGTCCTTCTTAGTACTATAACACAACCTGCATCGGCCAAGCATGGCGATTACGGCTGAATCCCCCCTTGGGAGAGACCTATGCCCAGCAGTGGGCGTCTAAACGTCGAATGAAGATGATTTTTTTCTCGCGACTTCATCCAAATTTCTTACGGATCCTTTACTTTTTTGAATACCTAATAAAATATAGCCGAGTTTCGAGGTGGCACGGGAGGGAGACCTTTGCCCAGCAGTGGGACAGCACATAGAAGAGGAAAAAAAAACGTAGATGTAACTTCCGAAAGAATTTTCAAAATTGGACCGGCCACGGATATCGATCTATGGGACCCGTGCGGCGGCGGTTCCGGAGATTATCGAGATTAAACAAAAAAAAAAACAAAGAATCTTTTCAGCTTTATAATATTAGTATAGATAAGTCTACATTTTTATAAAAATGTTATCCACATAAGAGATACAGCAGCTTTGATGGCGAGTGTAACATTATTACTGCAGGTTATTACATAAATTGGATTTACTGCGACGCAACTCAGGCGGAATTACGTAGAGCGAGCACTAAGACCTAGTTTTTGTGCTACATACTATGAAAATAGAAAATAAACTACCTGTGTTTGTCATGTTTCATTTGAGGTTTGATTTTATGGAAAATGGAATTACATTATATTATCTAGCTTTAGACGGGGACTTCGTTTGCCCTTTATTTCGGCTCTTTATATTGAGTAATTCATTACTCACTGATTCTTTTAACCGCCAAAGTCTTGTATACTTAGTCTGGCCATAAATACTGTTACAATTAAAAATAAGAAAGATATTACATTTGAATTTGGAATCTGTCATTTTTATACGATTGTTCATTGAGTTGTCTAATTTTGGCGCCAATACATTGTACAATATTTTGCGATATTAAAATGGAGTGGGGTGAGAATGAGAACCGAATCGCTGTGATTGCATTACACAAAGTTGGTATGGAGCCAAATGCAATTTTTAAAACTCTCCATACGCTTGGTATCAGTCAAATGTTTGTGTACCGGGCTATTAATAGGTACAATGAGACCTCCTCTGTTTGTGACAGAAACAAATCTGGCCGTCCACGCAGTGTTCGTAAGAAAAAGGTGGTCAAAGCAGTAAGGGAAAGAATTTAAGTTGAACAACTTCGTGACCTGGGTGTCGTTCTTGATTCAAGGTTAAGTTTTGTACCACATTGTGATAACATTGTCCAAAGAGCTGCTAAAATGTTGGGTTTCATCAGACGTAACACTAAGGACTTTAAACATACAGCCTCCAAGATGGTGCTTTATAATGCTCTGGTACGTAGCGTGCTCGAGTTCGAGAGTGGCATATGGAATCCTCATTATATGGTTCATTCAAGTAATCGTATGGAGTCAATTCAACGATCCTTTACGCGGCAGCTTGCTTTCCTTGCCACTGGCATCAGTGCGAGATGCTCGTATTACGAACGATTGCGTTTCTTTCATATGTCAAGCTTACAGCTGCGCCGACGCATGATAAACTTGCTATGCTTGCGGAGTATTGTTGACGGTTCTTTTAAAGCTGACGGGCTTCTCGAGCGCATTGAAATAAATGTGCCTAAACTTAAAGCTAAGAGAAAATGCACGTCTTTATTCAATGTCCCTCGTCATAAAATCAACTTAGGCATGAATGCTCCGATGGCTAGGCTAACGTCCACGTACAACAGTTTTTGCCATCTTTATGATTTGGATATATCTTCCACGACCATCCCACGCGTCTTAGATCTAGGATTATAAATGAGGGGAAGACTGAAATAATAGTATAATAATATAAGAGCCTATGTATAAGTCGATAAGTATCTACTACCGTGTTTTTAGCTAGAGTTTTTGTTCTTTTATTGTTCTGTTTTCTCTTGTATTTCTTTGTAACGTGAATACTGTGTTTTTTTATTCTATTTTGTTGTGAATGCTGTGCACGTCTGTAATTGACGTAAACACTAGTCCATGTCCTTGTTCTCTGTTATTTGTAAATGTTTGTATTTATGTGCCTTAAGAATAAATAAATAAATTCGAAGAAATCCTGTCCGAAAGCAAAAGATTTTATCTCGGGAGATAAAGATAGCACCTAGAACCATGTCGCGTATTTCAAAAGATGACTTAGGACTTGCAGCCTATAAGAGACGCACTGGTAATTTTTTAACTGATAATTTAAATAAGAATAGGGTGGTAAAATCGAAACCACTACTGAAGCGGTACGCAAAGGGAGGTCACAGAAAAATTTTGTTTACGGATGAGAAAATCTTTACAATTGAGCAACATTTTAACAAACAAAATGACCGTATTTATGCTCAAAGCTCTAAGGAAGCTTCCCAATTGTCGACAGAGTGCAACGTGGGCATTATTCGACTTCAGTGATGGTTTGGTGAGGTGTTAGCTATGAAGGATTGACAGCCATATTTTTGTGAAAAAGGTATCAAAACATCGGCACAAGTGTATCCAGATACCATTCTTGAGAAGGTAGTTAAGCCCCTTAACAACACCATGTTCAATAACCAAGTATGGTCCTTCCAACAAGACTCGGCGCCGGGTCATAAAGCTCGGTCCACGCAGTCTTGGTTGGAAGTGAAGTTTCGGACTTCATCAGAGCTGAAGACTGGCCGTCGTCTAGTCCCGATCTTAATCCGCTGGATTATGATTTAGGGTCAGTTTTAGAGAGTATGGCTTGCTCTAAATGCCATGATAATTTGGAGTCACTAAAACAATAAATACGATTGGTAGTGAAGAATTTTCCCATGGAAAGAGTGCGTGCTTCTATTGATAACTGGCCTCAACGTTTAAAGGACTGTATTGCAGCCTTCGAATAAGCTTTTTATATTTTAAACTGTTTTATATTTATGTATTAAACTAACACACTGTAAAAGTAATAAATATAATTTGCAATAAAAAAAAAAAATATTCGTGACAATATTTATGGCAAGACTAGGTAGATGACAAACCAAAACGTGTCCAGCACGCCACCACGGTCACGACTAGATGACAGACATGACATGACTCTATGGAATTACGAATCGTTTAAAAACGTAATTCCATAGAGTATCTAATAAATCGTAGCTTGGCGCCCAGGGTTTTGCTTTTTTGACGTGGTGGTGAAAAGGATACAGATCAAATCATAATCCTGGTTTCTATAAGTTTGTTTTTGCACGTGTCATACCATCATCAACATCATCGGCCTAGCCTTTTCCCAACTATGCTGTCGGCTTCCAGGCACACCTCGGACACTACTAACTGGGGAGCTGCACCTGAGGTCCTTCGCACAACCGGCATGTCCTTATGCCTCTCTGCTGGCGAATTTGCATGCCCAGTGTGGCATCGATCCGCTCATGCAAAGCAAGTTGACATCGCCCTGAACGAGACGTGTCGCATTATATCGGGCTGCCTAAGACCGACTCCGCTCAACAAGCTCTACCCGTTGGCTGGTATCGCACCACCCGTCGTCCGTAGGGATGTCGCATGCGCGCTTGAGAAATATTACCAAGAATCCGATTCCCGACATCCCCTCTACAATTACACAACAGCTCCGGGCAGACTTAAGAGTCGGAAGAGTTTTCTTCGAAGCACACAGGCCATCCAGAACCGTCCGCGTACGGTGAGACGTAAGTTGTGGGAGAACCTCCATCCACCACCACCCAACTTCGTTCAACCCAAGGAACACCTGCCACTCGGAAGTGATTTGCAGTGGCCTGTATGGAAAGCGCTCAATAGACTGCGCACCCAGGTAGGCCGCTGAAAACACAATCTAGCAAAATGGGGCATAATAGATCCCACCGACACCCAGTGTGAGTGCGGTGATCCTGACCAGACAATGGCCCACTTACTACAGTGCCCAAAGTGCCCCTACACCTGCACCTTAGAGGACATTAAAAACGCCACTGATGCTGCGATAAATGTGGCTACCTACTGGGCCCAAGTAGTCTAGCATAAAGGAAAACCATCGATTCGAAAAGAAGAAGACCTCGGACACTCCATACAAAACTCGCTAAATAATTACCTATTACTACTACAAACCCAAATGACGTTTGTACACGTGCAAATGTGTGCGTTAATTCTAGTAGGGTTGAATATCGTGCGTAGCGTAAAAAAAATGGCGCGAAATGTGCAGCAATTTACTTCAAGCGAACCGAACGACGACGACGCTACCCGAACGTTTCGAACAATATTATGAAGTGATCTTGTACGAACGTTCAATTATTTATGTTATGTAGTCGGATACGTAATGAAATTAAAATAATACTATAATATTTGTTATGTAAAAGAGGCTTATTTATTCAATAAATAATGACAAATTAAGGTACATAAATACAAAAATAAAATAGAATTCACAACGACGCGCGACGCGACGAACGCCCCGCGCCATAACCCGGCAACGCAATGGAGCGACGTGACAAAGTAAGTGCAATAGTGCGTCATCATCATCATCATCATCATCATTTCAGCCGAAAGACGTCCACTGCTGGACATAGGCCTCCCCCAAGTGGCGCCACATTGACCGGTCCCGTGCGATTCGCATCCAGCGGATCCCCGCAACCTTTACCAGGTCATCGGTCCACCTAGTGGGAGGCCTTCCAACGCAACGTCTTCCGGTTCGCGGTCGCCACTCTAGAACTTTTCGGCCCCATCGGCCATCTGTTCTGCGAGCAATGTGCCCTGCGTACGTAATAGCGCGTACTACTTTTTAATTCCAAGAATTAATAGAACGTGAAAGAAAGAGACATAACTAAGACAATAAAGAGAGAGAGCAATAATTAATAGTTGGTATTGGTAATGTTGCAATTGTATTATAAAACGAAGAAAACTTGGAACATAAATGAAACGTCGCGATTAAAACTAATATAAAAAACTTAAAAACAAAATAAATCGCAATTTATCGTGTGAGGTGCGGTATCTGATATAGCGCGGGGAAGGGAGTGTCTCTTTCTGTACGTAGTACTATTAAGTATTCTGTGTTCCAGGTTAATCGGATGCTGCTGAATATCCAGTATTTTACATGGAGCAATTGCATTGGGTAACACGAGACCCTTTGGTAATACTGTTTGTCTTTCTAGCTTCTGACTACCCATAACGGCTGCCAAAGATCTACGAATGACCGCCGGGACCAACGGCTTAACGTGCTTTCAGAGGTATGTGTCATACTAATTCAATACTAAGTTTCCAAATTAGCATAATACACCATGATTTAGTCGAAATCAATGGCGTCTTTAGGGGTCCAGGTTAGGGCCAGCCCAATAGATATTTTACGATTTAAGAAAAATCAGCAAGTTGGTAAGTTACTGATTAGCTCATGTATGTTTATTACTGCAAGCCCGGCTTTTCAGCTTGCATGAAGGTCCCGCCACTAATTGAAATAAAGTAATTAAATAAAGACAACAGAGATAGTTATGACTAGTAAAATTGGTTAAAGCAAAGAATGCATGTAAAGGTTTACTTTGGATTTTCAGAGCAAATACTTAGGTACTTTCCCCACCACCCACGAGGAAGCGACTAGCTGTTAAATATTTTCTCGCGCAAGAAACAATAGATGTAGATCCCGTGTCGATAAAAGTGATACAATTATTAATAGTCGATCGCTACTGGCTTGTCGCTAATCATCAATGGTGGGAAGGGTGTCTCAGTGCAGTGTTTCTTCATTGAAAAAGATTCAACTTTTCTTGAAGTTTTAAAACGCATATCTAAGCATGTCAAATTACTACAACTGACAACTCCAAATTAATTTATACTTTGTCTGCTGTCTCCTGTACTCCAAATTAATTTATACTTTGTGTGCAGATTTCAAGAGGTGAAAATATTTGTAAGTTTTAAGGAAACAGTTGTAAGTAAGTAAAAAAAGTAGTAGTATAGTACCTACTTAGTTAAAGTTGTTGTGATTGATTGTGTGAATACGGATATCCGGATAGCATGCCCTTAATACAATAACACACATGTTATTGCATTAAGGGCATGCTATCCGGATATCCGTATTATACAGATATCCGTCAAATCAAATATCCGGATATAGATAGTTACTTATTTCAATTAATGTATGAATTAACAGAGGTTCATGCGAATACCAATTAAAATAATGGGAGTCCCTAAACTGCAAGATTAAAATTATATAGAAAACTCTGCATCTATTATTAATTTTTAATTTCTTTATTGAAACACAAAATGCATAGGATAGGGTTACGAATGGAATAGCACATTGGACAAATGGCATCCACGCCTTTCCTGGCACATACGCACTCTATTGTCGGAATTTTTCATGATCATTTGCATAATAAATATTAGGTCCTTACATATGAAATTGCCGATACTTAATACTGGCAACTGTGAAATCAAATATTTTATGTTTGAAGAGGAATTCCAAATTCAAAATTATTTCAAAATAAAGACTAAAGAATATTGTTTTAAAAATCGTGTTTCATTTGTTTTCACGTCATTTGTTTGGGCTTGAAAATTGCTATAGCAACAACAATGGAGAAATTAAAAATTCGCGGCATTTACGAATATGAGTTCTACCGTGGCACCAGTGCAGCAGAAACGGCTCGAAGGATTAACGACGTGTACGGGACAAGCACCGCTAACGAACGAACGGTGCGTTTTTGGTTTCAACGTTTCCGTTCTGGAAATTTTGATTTACAAAATGAGCCTCGTGGACGACCGGATACTCAAGTGAATAATGAAGAATTAAAGGCGATAGTGGAAGCGGATCCATCTCAAAATACTTCTGAATTAGCAGCAGCCTTTGGAGTAAGTGACAAAACAATCATTATCCATTTGCGTCAAATTGGAAAAGTAAAAAAGCTCGAAAAGTGGGTACCGTACGAATTGACTGAAGCACACCAACAAACACGCGTCGGTTGCTGCGCTTCTTTGCTCAATCGTCACAATAATGAGGGAATTTTAAATCGTATTGTCACTTGTGATGAGAAGTGGATCGTGTACGATAATCGCAAGCGATCATCACAATGGCTTAACCCTGGAGAACTGGCAAAACCTTGCCCCAAGCGAAAACTGACCAAAAAGAAGATTCTAGTTAGTGTTTGGTGGACCTGTGCTGGTGTCAGCCACTACAGCTTCTTGAGATCAGGCCAGACGATTACTGCAGACATGTATTGTCAACAGTTGCAAACAATGATGGAAAAGCTCACCATTAAACAACCGAGACTGGTCAATTGCTCTAGCCCATTGCTCCTTCAGGATAACGCTCGACCACATACTGCACATCAGACGGTCGCCAAGTTAGAGGAGCTGCGACTGGAAACTCTGCGTCACCCACCATACTCTCCAGATCTTGCCCCAACCGATTACCACTTATTCCGAAATTTGGACAACTTTTTACAAGGAAAAAAATTTAATTCTGATGAGGCAGTTAAAACAGCCTTCTAGCAGTTCATCGATTCTCGCTCCCAGGATTTTTTTACCAAAGGGATCAATGAGCTCCCGATAAAATGGCGGAAGTGTATCGATAACAATGGTGCATACTTCGATTGACTAAATATATAATTTCTTTTAAAAAAAGTTATTTTTAATTTTTTGATACCGAGCGGCAATTTCATATGTAAAGACCTAATATGACTGAATTTTGTTGATGCAGCGTTAAATTTCTTCCTATAATGCACGGGTGGTTGTAGCTTTACACTTCAAATAACCTCATAGAAAGAAATCCAGTGGTGTAAAATAACATGTTCTAGGGGGCAAATTCTTGTTACACGACCTGTACCTAAAATATTTTGCGGGCTGTGTGGCGGCATGAGGGCTAAATACTCAAACGCTTCTCAATTTTAAGATGTCGTTAAGTTTCGTGATATCTCTTTCAGTTTATGTAAAAGTGACTGTTTCAGGACAAGACCTTAACGGCATCTTAAAATTGAGTAGCGTTTGAGTATTTAGCTATTATTCGCTCAATGACTAAACCCGAAATTTCAAAAACTACTTGACTATGTAGTTGAAATTTTGCAGGTAAGTAGTTAATTAGTAGGAGACGTCGTCGGTTAAGTTCTGATGTAACTTTGACTTCCGTGCGGGCGAAGTCACGGCCAAAAGTTTGTTACATAAACTTACAATGCAACTAAAGTGTAAACTCTCAAATGCATTGAAAATAAACCGAGTTCGTTTACATGTCCGATTTAAAAATAATCGTGACAAATTAATTAGTACTGTTTATATCGCTGATGTTTTTTTTTGCATATAAATAAATCACTGTAATTCTTGGCTCCGTATCGCAAAACGATTGCTTGTGTGTATCTTTACAGCGTGTAATTGAGCTTGTGACATCGAATCGGGTTAATTTAGCTTCGAATTTACAGATAAAACTGTATCAAATACGAGCTAGATTAGAATATGGACACGAGGTAACCTAGCTCAATTTTTAATAGCTCTTTTATTTGGATTGAAGATAGAGCTTCGTAGTAGACTTGCAACGAATAGTATATTCGGTCACACGCCGGTTATTGAATATTCTACGTGTTCTTGGCTCGATAGCCAAATATTAGGTAAATGTATTCAGCTGTTTCGTGGCGGGAAAATTTGTATCCGAAGTGACAATTCTACGCACGTATGTTCCAAAAAACAATGAAAAAATAAGAGAGAAAAAAAAATGTTACAGCAGGAACAGGCCTTCATGTATCTAAACATTAAAAAATTAAATTAAAAATTTAAAAAAACCCCCAACGCAAAACATAAAAGCGATTATGTAAAAAGTAAAAAATAATACTTTTGTTGAGCCATCAAATGTTTGTTCGTTGAAATGGCGCTATAATGTCGCGGCGGGGTACCGCTTAAGTAAGTCAGTCCCTCCATTTCATTCATTGTCTATTAATTTACCAGCATTTCCGACCAATTTGCTTCGATATTATCAAATTTTTGTTGCTAATCTAGTTGTTAATCTTGTTGCAAATCTAGTTACCATCAGTTCGCTATTTTAGATATTTAGTTATTGCTTTAAACTTAGCGGTACCCCGCCGCGACATTATAGCGCCATTTCAACGAACAAACATTTGATGGCTCAACAAAAGTATTATTTTTTACTTTTTACATAATCGCTTTTATGTTTTGCGTTGGGAGTTTTTTTTAATTTTTAATTTAATTTTTATTTTAAATTTTTTAAATGTAATTTAGTTTGGTTTTGTGTGGTCAGTGTGGTCACCTATAATAATATGTTTGAAAGCAAAGTAAACATCCGGTATGCGTCTAAGATCCCTACCGCAGCAAACAAAAGAGCTGATAACTTTAAAACTGCTGAACCGATTTTGATGAAACATGTCTAAGAACCATCGCTAGAGAATCTACTTTCAAATAAAAAAAACCGCATTCAAATCGGTTCACCCGTTAAAGAGCTACAGTGCCACAGACAGACACACAGACACACAGACACGTCAAACTTATAACACCCCTCTTTTTCGTCGGGGGTTAAAAACATATCACATCATGATACTTACTCCACACTTATCACATTGGCAAATAAGCAAAAAATACATTTCCGTATTTGGTGAATCTTGCAGCAAAATATTTTATAATTTTTAAGTTTTATTACTATCGTATGAGATGAGAAACTTCGTTTCTGATCGCATACATTTTATTTTTAGACACCGACTAGGTAAGATTGTCGAGGTCTTTAGTGGTTAGATTTTAGTAAGGTTACGTTAGGTTTTAATATTTATTAATTTTAATACGATCTCTCAACTGTGTCTCCGCTGATCATTGAGTTATATGTACGTACATATAACTCAATGCCGCTGATGTGTCCGGGAGCCAGCGGCTGACGTTTCTCAGTTGAGGTTACAATGCCAATGCAAATGCCAATGGCATTTGACATTGACAGGTGCGTTCCGTTTCTAACACAGCATCATGTACTGGAGCCATGAAAAAAGTTTCTATCACAATGTCCCTTCCAAGGGGCCTGTACCAAAACCACAAACCTCATGGTTGTGACTACGCAGAGTCACCTGTTGCATTGAATTACACGCGTCAATCCGGCCCCACACATTCGCTGTTGCATGCAATGTCTGCCCCCACTCGACTCAATTACTGTACAATACAGCAGACAGGATGCTCTTACGTCACAATTCATGTACAGGGACTCAGTAATCACTGTTGTTAGCGATATTGCACATAGGTTATTGCACAGTATTTAGTGAATAGGGATGTAGACAACCATAAATAATAATTCCAAGACACAAAATCTCAAAAAAAGAACTTGATTTTGGTCCTGAAAACACGATTGATTTTCAATTAACTGAACAATAAGGTTTTCAAATTGTTAGCTCTGAAATCTATAAATAATAAGTCAATTGAATTGGGCAATAATTAGTGAAGTTACAGCAGTATGGGTGTCATTAAAAATCTATGGAGGCACGTTTTCACAGCTCGCATAATCCTGTTACCCAGTAACTGGATTGTGAAGGTCAAATACGCAGTCGCTCCATGTAAAACACTGGTATTTAGCTAAGACTGGGAGCCGGCCGTTACAACATAAGTAGTTGGGAAAAGGCAGAAGATGAGGTACACACATAAAACGTGACTAATAAAAGTTTTACCATCACCATGAAGAAACAGTGTGCTTAATGTAAATGGAGTTGTTTTTTTCATGTTTCGGATTATTTTATGATGAAAATAGGCACCAAGGTTGAATGGCTATTTACTTACAAGTATCGCTACTAGATACAACTTAAGGTATTCCTACACGGAAATCTAAAATTGCGCAATTGTTGGCAATTTCTATCCTCCTCCTCCTCTTCCAGATTGTCGGAGGGCTTTCGGGCTATGTGGCCAAGTTTTGCAGCACTTTCCTAAGGCAGATGCTCGAGAGCCTTTGCGTTATCCGCAGCTCTTTATGGATCAAGCTGTTCGTGTTATGGGCTGTCCACGGTATGCGTAACATTCGCCGCCAGCACCACATCTCAAAAGCATCGATACGTCGTCGGTCAGCCATTTTGACGTTCCATGACTCTGTTCCATACAAGAAGATGGGAACGATCAAAGTTCGAACGATGTAGATTTTGGTTCAATTTAATTTTATACAATCTTGACATTGCTGTAAATGGCTTGGTGTGTCTGAGACGTCATAGTTTAGGCAAAACTACAAGATTTGCGCAAGTGCGCAAGATTCGTGTTAGTGCAAAAAATAGGGGTCATATTCAGAACCTGCTCCTTTTTTCAAAGCCGGGACAATAAAGTAGGTCATCGATCAGTTCACCATCTTTTTAAACTTCTTAAGAAAAATGTTTGCATTGGTAATTTTTAAAATAAAATTAGGCTGAAAAGGAAAACCTGCTTGTCTTCAATGTTTTTCTTGGCATGTTGACAAACTCAATTTAGAACAAGTGTGATTGCCTTGAGTAGGTACCTTGCCATAACGATTAATCTTTTCAACCTTGAAAAACTGCATTTAAAATGTCAAAACATTAGCTGTTGAAACCCATATTCATCAACCAGATTTCTCCTGAAAACTAGGAAGAAGCATTGTTCGGTTAACGAAACTAGGTAATTTAGATAGATAGATACTTATGACAAAATCTTGCTGAGCAGAGTAGTTGATTTAAACTATTTCTTTCTATTTTTTTCTTGTTTTATTAGAGAGAAAAAGATTTAGAAGAGGGACGAACAAATAAGAGCTGTAAATTTTAGTTGATCTAAATTCTAATGACATAACAGAACGTATTGATTACAAATACACGGCGAAGTTCAAGGCATAATTAATTTGACATCTCTTAACTTATTTCTTATCTGTTTGTATATGTGAATTTATGTTTGTAAACGCACCCACGATAAGTAGGTATAGGAGAATTCCTAGTTCGGGGGATTTTTTTTTATAACCTGAGACAATCTGTTACTGTCAATTTTCTTAGTTGTTTTATAATACGAGAAATCAATTCTCCAATTATAGTTTAGTTTGTGAATAAGTAATCGGCACTAGGTATTACCTACCTATGCTTACTCAATACGTTATGACTGTGTTCCTTTAGGAATTCCTCAGTAAGGAGTCTAGAAGTTGATGGTGTGTTGAAATAATAATAATAATATATATAAATGGTAGTGCACCTGTGTTTGTGCACACACTTGTGCACTAGATACTTGGCTATAGTCACCACTGAGATAGAAGACTGTGGTCGAATTTCGGTGAACAGAACATTATACTTTCCTTGGCGATTGCAACGAATCAGCAGTGCTATTCTGTTACAATCTCGCTCAGTGAACACCTAGGTGAAGTGAGCTGTCACTCATCTCGATGCTAGGGATTGACAAAATAGATCTTAATTTTACTTTTTCTGCAATTGTAACGATCTGTTTCATTTATTTTAAAGCTAATTACCACTAGCTTAAGACTTTTTAGATTTAAATAATGTATGCATTTATTTATGGAGAAATAAAGAGATTATTATTATTATTAAAATAAAACTATCAAATTATTAAGATGACAACTTAGACTATTTAAATTTAAAAAAATCAAAGTAATTTTTAGGTAAGTAAAACATAAACAATCAATTAAGAAAAAAGAAACCATTTTTATAGTCATGGTAAGACACTTAATTAATAGCTTTTAAATTAATGGAACACGAATAAAATGGTCGTTAAAAATAGCAGAAAAAGTAAAATAAATATAGTGCTTTGTCAATCCCAAGCATCGGGACGGATGACAGCTCACTTCACCTAGATGTTCACCGAGCGAGATTGTAACAGAAAAGACACTCAGGTCCTACTTTATTTTACCAAAATAAATTCAACTGCTTAATATTACTATCAAAATATTGGTCTGCGGTATCTGTGACATAGTAATGTGTTAGGTACATCGTTATCAGTTGTTATCAGTCTACGTGCCGTCACATTCGGTCACCGCAAGTCGACGCCCGGAATGCGGCGTAGCTTTTAAATTGTGGAACACGTTATGTCAATAATTATGACATGAATTTAATAATGACATTGTTTGTTTATTATTATTATCATATTTAGCCTGTACTGTTCAACTACAGAGCAAAGACCTCCCTCCATTCAATTCATCGGTGACGACTTTTCGCTAGGTCTTAGCAATTCATTCCTCCTTTGTTTAGAATAGAAAAAATGGCGCGCCATGAAGGAGGCTTTTATCCAGTCCAACAGTGGATCTCTAGTGAGCTAAAGTAATAATAATAAAAATGTTTAACACCAAAAAAAAAGAGAGATAATATACAGAAGAGATCATTATTGAACATTTTAACGATCTGCTGCAAAATCTGTACAATATTGTGTTACCCTGCCTCTCAAACTAGGGTGACCTGTATCTTGAGAGACAGTGTTCGGCCAAGTTATATAAAAATACAATTTAGTGCAACAAGTGAACGGTGTTTGTGCTGCATCAACTTAATTTCTTGGTGAGTAGTGTAAGTGTATACGTGTGTGGGGGTGTGTATATGTGTGAGTATGTAGTGTGTGTGGTGTAGTTGGTGTTTGTGAGTGACATGTAGTTAAGTAAATGTAAAATGTACAAGCGCGCATTGTGTATGGTAAAACCTATAAGTGTATGAGAGGTAGTATGAATTTGTTAGACGAAGAATGTGGGTAAAGACTCAGTGTACGCGTAATCCTTCTGTAGTAGCCATTCAGTTACTTTGGAAAGTGATGATGATAATGATGATTATCTGCTTACACTTTTGCCAAACACATTCGGGTTAGCTCCCAGTTTAACTAGAGGCAGCTAAATTTTACATTGAATATTAAGTGTGGGGCACCCTCCGGCACGATGGACCGACGATTTGAAAAAGGTGGCTGGCAGCGGATGGATGCGTGCTGCCCAAGACCGGGTTGGTTGGCAATCTCTAGGGGAAGCCTACGTTCAGCAGTTGATGGCAATAAGTTGATAGATGATGATGATGATGATTGTGTTAAAATAAATTTGTTTGATATTACGAGCTGGTGGTTGAGTTTATCAGCACTCATTTTAACTAACCTAACAGGTTCAAGAATTGTTGATATTTCTTCTGTAAATACATGTCAATCAAAATGATGAGATTTGGTGAGGTGTTTGACAAAAGTGCCACACAGCTCTATGTGGACGAGCGCAGAGCGAGGCTAAAACTAGCACAAGATTCAGTCGGTGTTTGCTACCGGACTGCTCAGAGAAGAAACAAAGTTATAGGTATCTTTAAAGTCCATACAGCGTTTGTAATGGTCAGATCATTTGAGAACATTGTAGGTTCATGTCTGAGAAGGTGTTTTGAGGAAAGAACCACACAAATTTCAGTGGACCTGTGCAGGTAGTGCAAGCATGTTTCATAATATTATCATCTTAGAACTCCGACTGGGGTAGTAGTAGTAGTAACAGTCTGAGTTCAAAACCACCCCCAATCCAATCGAGTAACGAGAGGATTTTGAAGAGGATTCATCATAATACATTGCTTCATATGTCTGAAATCCTTGAATGTTTGACAACGTAAATACCTACATAACGCTGAACGCAATGAATGTCATTGAATTGTTAAAATGAATGGAATTGCCACTGTGGTTGTTTTATGGAAACAAACTGCAGTTCATGTCAAACATAAAAACTGTTTTTTTCAATACTTCATTGAATAAATAAATAACAGATAAGAGGTGATATAAACAATTATAACGATAATATTTTTACATTTTTTACGGTTGTTTTTTTCAGTGGGTTCATTATGTCTGAGCCATAGAAGTGTTTTTCTCGGGTCCATATTGGCTCACCTAAAGTTCTTTACCCGAAATTGTACTTCCTAAGGATTTGTAATCCGAATGATCACTCTTCCTAAAATTTTTCATCCTAAAGTTTTCATTCATACTATTTGTAGTGCTACCGGCGATCTTCATAACATTCATGTTTTCGAAAATTGTAATTAATAATATCATTAATGTAAATATATTTAAACTCCTACTATTTTTTATCATAACGCTTCTATCCCTAAACATAATTACCATAATATTTTCACTCATAATCAGAAAGAAACATTTACCAAGTGTAATAAAAAATATATGTGGGTAGAAGATGATATTTATAGTTTTCATTTGAGCAAGCATGCCGCGCGCAAGCAACCATGCAGCATGCAAGCAAGCATGCAGCGCGCAAGCAACCATGCAGCATGCAAGCAAGCATGCAGCGTGCAAGCAAGCATGCAGCATGCAAGCAAGCATGCAGCGTGCAAGCAAGTATGCAGCATGCAAGCAAGCATGCAGCGTGCAAGCAAGCATGCAGCATGCAAGCAAGCATGCAGCGTGCAAGCAAGCATGCAGCATGCAAGCAAGCATGCAGCGTGCAAGCAATCATGCATCATGCAAGCAAGCATGCAACATGCAAGCGAGCATGTAACATGCAGCAGGCATGATTTCTGTCACGGCTCCGGCGTTGCGGGGCTCCGGCGGTCCCACGCGAGCTTGTCGTCGCAGATGGTATTCACGATCACCACCGCAGCTTCGGCTTACTGGCCGGCTTTGCCGGCCAGCCTCAGCCGCGGCGGCGGGTGTTAAAACCACCTGCTCCTCAGCTCGCGGGCCGCCTCGCCCCTCCGCGCCTACGCGGATTTAAATTACACTCTAGGGGTAGGGCAGACAAGACTACGTAGAGTCGGTTTCGCAGCGATTCGTTTCTGTCATTAATTTTTGTAGCACAACATATTCACTTTTTAAGACAATATTTTAGTTATTGGGTCTATTTATATATATTTTCGTTGAAATAAATTCCATGAAAAAATACACTGAACAAACAATATTCGTTAAAAAATAATTCTACTGTTTCATAAGTTTGTTAAACAAAAAAATGTGAATAAAAATTCATTGAATTGTGTTTCTGTGAAATATGGTTCATTGAAGTAAATAGTCTTTGAAACAATAATAGTCGAAATAAAATTACAAAAACCAAATATGATATCAAACATTTTCTGGGATACGAAATTCTATGAAATTTGTCTGCGAAACAAAGGGACACCGTTAAACATGTTATGTGAAAATTAAGTTACGCAAAATTAATGTATTATTATGATTATTATGAATAAAAACAAATCTAAACAAAAAAGATATGACTTTGAATAATAGTGTAAAAGATGGTTATGTTGAGAAAATATAGGAAAACAAATAAAAGTATAATAGATGTTTATTGCTACTGACATTATGAAGTTGAATGCTTCGGAATTATAAACATAGAGACAGAGAAGTTAGGAATTGTGATTGTTTGGATGAAAAATGTTAGGAACAACATTTTCGGATTTCCAATTATCGGAGTTGAAAATTTAGGTGAACTTTGGCGCACCCGTTTTTCTCATTTGCTGTCAGTATTCGTTTTCTCATCTTATAATAGGCTTACTAAAGATTTAATAAGAACAATATAACGTTCTGTTTCACACAATATACACTATTAACTATTAAAAACTAGCTTTAGTTCGCGACTTCGAGCGTAGATTTTTTTTAAGGATCCTTTATTTGTTGGATAATAAAATATAGCATTCAGGGATAACGGAGCTTCTAAATAGTAAAATAATTTTAAGAATCGGACTAGTAATTCCGGAGATTAGTGCGTTCAAACAAAACAACAAACGAACACATAAGCTACTCAACTTTTCAATATTAGTACAGGTCGGAACAGAAGTTTTATGTTTACTATGTTAAATGGGTATCTATGAAGTCATTTAATCTGAGCTTGTTTTTACAAGACCCTCCCCCCTACATTATTCCCAATCACTGCAACTCCTGAAAGCCAGAATGAAAGGCAAACCTGTGTTTACAACGGTATATTTAACATGGAATGATTAAAGAATAGTGGCACATCTAGCAATATGTTACTTCTAGACATACAAGTGAAGCCTATATTTTTTTAGAAATCAAACTGAAAAAGTACAGATGTTAGAAGTTCTATAATAATAACTAAACCTTATAATAATATTTACAGTAATCTACAAAACGTAAAGAGTAGCTATTTTCTTTTTTCGCGATTTTAAGGTTGATTCCAAAGGTATATTGTAATATTGTTTAATTTTATGAGGACCTACTCTACACACCCCCATTTCAAATAGGTAAGTCCCTCGTTACACCTAACAATGGTGTTAGGTAACTTAGTAAATAGTGCTGATACATGGGTATCAGCACTATTTACTAAGTTATACTTAAAAACTAAGATCTAGATTATTACATAAGTTACAGTTACTTTTCAATAAAGTTATTTACCAAGGGTTACGTACTCGTATTATGGTTAAAGTAAACTAATATTAGTTTATCACTTTTAGTGGACTATAACCATAATTAAAGCTAAAACTTTATCACGGGACGTGACTTCGAGAACAGTCCGGTATTGGCTGAAACTTTGACAGTTTCGTAATCCCGTGTGACAATCTACGGGGAGACTGCAATAATTGTCAAGTTTGGGAATTATAAAAATGGTAATAAAAGGGATTTATTCCCTTGACGTCGACTTGTCGAGTCAAGTTTATTTAGACTGTAATAATTGAATAATTTATTTCGTTGACTGTACCTTTCGTCACATTCGACGTGGCGGCACCAGGCAGTTTTTTTTTTATAAACAGCCTAAGGAAGTATTAAAAGAACGAGTAGACGTGACGGCGACTCGACATGGCGGCGACTCGACGTAGTGGCGATTCGACATAGCGGCGACGCGACGTAGTGGCGATTCGACGTAGCGGCGACTCGACGTGGCGGCGACTCGAAGTGGTGCAACTCGACGTCAAGGGAATAAATCATAAAAGGGTAGTTAGGTTGATGTAAAGATAGCTGCATTAATTGGGTACATTCCTGAATTAAAATACCATAGAAAAGATTATTTATAGTTAGGTCTCGTACTGTCACTGTCACTTTGGCATAAAGTGATAGAAACAGCACGAGACTTGTAATTCTCTGAACTAATAAATGTGTTTAGTTGTTTACAGAGTATGCACGCTATGACTGTGCTATTCTGAAAAAAAATATTATGGTATTCTGCTTTCTCAGCGTATATTATATAGGTGAGGTGAGCTTGAGATGAGTGGTTATCTCACCCGCAGGCCTAGCACGAATACGTCAGCGTAAACATATTCGATATGAGTCCATTTTCAAATTGTAAATACGACTATCTTAAAGTATTTCGTTCAATATTATATGATGGTAATGACACCATTATTAACCAACTAGCGACCCGGCCAGGCTTCGCATGGACCTATAGCCTTCCTCGATAAATGGACTATCCATCACAAAAAGAATTTTTCGTTTCAGTAGATCCTGACATTAGTGCGTTCAACTGAACAAACAAACTCTTCAGCTTTATAATACTTATTAGTATAAAAGTGTAGATCATTCCAAAACAGCATTCCGCTGAAAATCCGATTAATTTACTTTACCGATTAATTTTCAATTTACTGTAAAATTAGGTTTTATGTTGCTTTTAATTAATAAATAGTAACTCATTTGCCAACTCAATTGACTAACTGTTAGTCAATTGAGTTGGCAAATGACAACCTACAAGTGACGTCATAAGTATAAATTGCTATGCAAAGTTAATGGGAAATCGCGTTTGGCAGTTCATAAAAAGTATGTCAATTAATAGGTGTTGTCTTCTACAATTAGCTAAAAACGTATGAAATAAGTCTATTTTTAAGTATTCGGGCCTTAACAGCGTATCAAAGATAAATTATTTATTTCAATTAGACCATTAAAAGGCACTTTTAAACTAAAAAAAAATAAAGCCTACGGTTATTTTCAATAAAATTAAAAAAATCGATTGTGTACTCCGCGCACTCGTTTTACACCTGCTATTGACAGCTCATTTCACAAACAATCACCGAAAAAGATTTTTACAGAAAAGGACTGCAAATAAAAATAATTTCACAGGCCACAAAGCTCCACAACGCGGGCTATGCGGCCCACTGGTTTTAAGTGATGTGTGAACCACTTAAACCTCTCAAGTTATAAATCGCGGCATGACTAAGACATTAAAAGCTGACAGTCATGTTACTTGTGAATGATGTAGCTTATTTCAGTAAGTAACCTGAAAATTAAGGTGATTAGGTACTACACTCTTACCTACTGAAGAACAATGAGGCATTCATAGCCATAATGGAACAGAATAGGAGAAACATTTTTACAAAAAAGATAACTGCCTTCAAAACGTAGAAAATAACTGTAAATTCGCAAGCGGCGGCTTTGATTTTGCTTGTTGCCACCGACTTGCTAATTTAAAGTTATTTTTTACTTTATAAAGGCGGTTGTCTTTTTTGTAACAATATTTTATTACGCTTTTGTGCCTATTTCTTATCATACAAATTAATTACGAAACGGTGAAAAAATTCAGGCATCCCTAAATTTTCCGGGTAGAATATTTTCATTAAACAAAGAATCATCGAAATCGGACTACACTTAAAAAAGTTATGCGTAGTCAAACATAAAAAAAAATCAATCAATCAATCTTTATTTGTGAACAGGTGTTACAAAAGGTCTTATGTAGGTATACATTTTAGTCAAAGCTCTATGTCCTACCAATGAAACTGGTGTACAAATATATTAATTTTTCAGTAATAAGTCTAGATCTATACAATACAAAGTCCGGTTTGGATAATATAAAAATATACGTGATGAATGGAGTGTCTTTTTTTACTTTTTTTAAAGTCGGTTGAAATGAAACAGTAATACTTGTTAGTATGTACCTTAATGTACCCTATACCCAGAAATAAATGATTATGTTGTGAAACGAAAATCTAATAAACGCAAGTACCGTCTTTTATCTAAATGACCTTGACCTTTGCCCGCCACCGGCGAATGCAGCGACAATATTTAATTACTTCAATACCGCAAGTCTACGTCGTATACAATAGAGAGCTAGTTGTGATGCCAGCGATGTCTGCCGATAGATAATGAACACCAAGGTCTTGTGTGAAATTATAAACACAGTGTCACTAGGTGGAATACATTATGTTCGATTCCTAGGAATTACTATATTTATTGTGGCGACATCATATTTTTTTCTTACTTTATTTAGTATACTCTATGAACCCAAAGAGATGGGGGCACCAACACCCAAACCCCCCCCCGGTTTGGGTGTTTGGTGGTTGTTGTTGTTAAGTAGTAATTAAGTAAAAATATATATTCTTACTTAATTACCTATGGTAAAAGTCTATGATAAAAACAATTTGTGGCACTGTCTACAAACTCAGATACACTTTTTCATGTTAAATCAGTGTCTAAAAACTTTTTTGAAAAAAGAGAAGCGCCTTCAAAAAGTTACTAAAAGCTGATAAATAACTTTAGCACAGAACACAAATGACTTGAAGGCGGTTCTCTTTTTTCAAAAAGTTTTTATTTTACATTTTTAGTGCCTCCTTATGACCCAAATTCATTAAGGAACGGCAGTTAAAACAGAGATTGAAAGTCCTCCAAAGATGGAAAGATGGAAGAAACGAAAACGTCTTCTCGGTTTCTGTTGCATTTTTTCAAAAAGCGTTGAATAAATTTCTGTTTGTTGTATACTAAAACCTTCTCCAGAATGTAAACCGCATCAAAATCGGTTCAGCCAAACGGGAGATAATCGCGGACAAACATACATACAAACATACGGGTCGAACTGAGAACCTCCTTCTTTTTTTGTTAAAAATAAGCAAATATATCGTCTTAAGCAGTAGTAGTAGACTGAGGACACTTGTTCCCATGGGTCCCTTGATTCCTTTTTAGATCTTCTAGCCTTTATAAAATTTTAGAAACACTAATACTAATAAAATACAATAATAATTAAAGCTGACTCATTTAAATATTATGAGTGTTGTGTAGAATTTGCTTTGTATGTTGCGATCAGTCATGTCATGTGGTATAGTCCACATGACTGGCAAATGATATATGTAGTTGGTTAGTTTGTCATCAGAGCCCGCCCTTTCGATATAGTCAGCCTTTTGGGTAACTAGTCTCGTTGAAGATAGCTCGTCGTTTTTTCAGTCGTCGCGCAGTTTCAGGAGTAGTAAGCTGATTTGGGTGTTTTTGTAGTCGTGACTTGTAGTCTCCATGACAATTAATCACTACTTTAACCAAAGGTAGGTTCAGGACTTGATGGACCTCTTTTGTTTCGATGAACCATTGCGCGTTCGTCATTTGTTTTAGGATGTAATTTGCACCCTTTGTGTTATTATTATTTATTATTATACTGGAGTCACTGGCTGAGTCTCACAGTTGAATGCCATAAGTCCAGACTGGCTTTACCGTTGCTTGGTATCGGTTTTTTTTTATATAGGACAAACCCGCCACACTATTCCCAAAGCACTGCAAAGCGACCACTAGAAAAACGATAAACCAAATGGCACATAATAATTCCACGTACTATGACAACTAGAGCGCTATTTTGAAAATCACTGCATTCCTGTTAGAATTGTTTAGAGCTGACAGAGAGTGAATAAAGTTTTGAATACCTTTAGCGATGTTAATGTTGATTTATTATGCAACTGGCCCTTATTCTTAGTATAACCTACAAAGACATTTAGGGATATACCTACGCATATACGACTCTGTAGTGTTAAGAACATAACAACAGCTAAACCGTTGATCTGCATGGAAAAGAGCGAAGCATGATGACACAACGCTTGTAATGTATTACAAAACATGAGGCAATTATCGATTTGTTTTAAAACAAGTTGAGTAATCGAAACTAAAAAGCAACCAAGTTCGTCATTGAAATTAATATGAATACGTTATTGTTATATTTACATTTTTACAACATACGTGGATCAGTGATAAAGTTATTTTTGCTGGAAGATCATTTTAGGAGGTTAAATCATGTTTTTTTAACCAGAAAAGCCATACGTTTAAGATGTTTGCAAAAAGTGTAAGAAATAAGCTTATTTTGAAGTATTCGAGAAAAAAATATGAAAATATACACAGTGGAAGGGATTTCGACACGCAACCTGTTACCATGAATTCAGACCACCTTGCGTCGAAACTTCATCATCTGCCTAGCCTGTTCCCAAGTATGTTGGGGGTCCGCTTTCAGTATAACCGGATGCAGCTGAATATGCACTGTTTTAAATGGAGCGAGTGCCTGTTTAACCTTCATAACCCAATTACTGGGTAACACGATACTTCTTGGTAAGACCCAAGTCTACTCACTTCTACACTCCATAAATTTTGACTTTCTAGGTGTTGAAAAAAGGTTCTGATATTTTTTTTTAATTAGCGACGAATTTTTTTAAGTCCGGTTGGTATCATACCAGCACATCAAGATATCCCAAACTGTCAATTTCCCAATTGAGCCTTATTCTTTTATAATAAAGTTGAAAAACTATCAAAGAAATTTGACAGATTGAGGTAGCTTGATGTGTTGGCTTCTGTATTAAATTCATGTTAAAAGTTTGGCCGCTGTTTAGCCGACGATTACACCGTGTATGTTTTATAAAATTTCATTTTATCAGCCGATTTCAAAAAAAGGAAGGCACGCTTAACTTTTTCCAGTGTAGTCCGATTTCGATGATTCTTTTTTTAATTAATAGTGTATAGGTACCTCAAAAGTTCAACCCATATAAATTTCATGAAAATATACCACCTCTAAGGGTGGAAAATTAAGGGATTACTGAATTTTATGGTGTCGCTGTTTCTTAATTAATTTGTATGACAAGAAGTAGGCACTAAAAAGCGTAAAAAGAACGTTTTTACAAAAAGACAACCGCCCTTAAAAACTAAAACGTAAAAAATAACTTCAAGGTCTTTGTCTTTTTTGTAAAAACGTTTTTAATAAGTATATCCGTGAAAATACTAAACAACATTCATATTCGCTACTCCATTATAGGTAAATGCGTAGTGCACAATGTAAATACGTCGTCAATTCGGCCAAATGTGTTATCTAACATACATTTAGAGAGCCATTGAAACTAGACTATGCACGTGCACATTAATTCTACACAATTACGTAACTTGAATGTATATTTCAGTAACAACTGGCTCTATTTATGCTTAACTAGCTTTTGCCCGCGACTTCGTCCGCGTGAATGTCGGTTATGGCGGATTAAGTCGAAAATACACAATAAAAAAATTAAAATAAAAAAATATTTTTTAAAACAAGCTTTTAACCTAAAAAAAAAAAATATCACGAACTAAAAAGAATAAAAGAAAAGCTTGAGGCTGTGTAGTACACCTGTATAACGGACAGCGTACATCAGTGCCTTAAGCTTTTCTTTTTTTATTTTATTATTTTAACCTAACAACTTTATGTTGACTAGTTTTTTTAAAGGGTTTGAAAAAATAATTAATCCGCCATTTTGGAGCGGCGGCCACATTGAATTTAGTGTAATGTTACTAACTTTATCGTTTTCTACTCTTCAAACAATTTCATTTGATATCCATATTATGGGGGTTGAGAAAAAATATGTAATTCGCCATCTTGGAGCGGCAGCCATATTGCATTTATTACAATATTGAGTATTGGAAATTGTATTGTCACCAGAACTAAAGGTGCTCTCAGCACTATTGGATACCTAGAAATGGTCGAAAAATGGTTTGCAAATTTTGAAGCGACCACTTACATACGAACAGTGCAGGTTAAATAAAAGCTTGTAAAAATAGCCTATGTCCTTCGTCAGGGTTCAAGCTATTTTCATAACAAATTATAATGTTTCATACCATTTTGTGCCACTATTGTGTCACTGTAGTGTTAGTTTATGTGCGACTTCTGTGTCACCATCGCACAAAATTTTGTGTCACAATTGTGCCCTTTTGCGTCAATATTTTGGACTTTACCCATATGGGACCATTTCGGAATAAAACCCCTAAATAACTTTAGCACAGAACATCACTTACTTTACTTTCGGAAGTCGGTGGCAGTAGCTTTGTGTTTGTTGTTTTGTATTGCCACCGACTTCCGAAAGTAAAATAAGTGTTTCCTGTGCTGAAATTATTTATCACTTTATAGTTTTTGAAGGCGGTTTTCTATTTCTGGAACAATCTTTTTTTTTTTGAAATCGAAAAACAAATCGAAGTCTATTAAGAAACGGCGACACACTTATAAGAGATTGGAAGTCCTCCGAAGATTGAAGAAACTAAAACATCATCTAAGTATTCTTTTTGGGATTTTGTTGATTTTCTCAAAAAGAGCTGGATATATTTGTAAAATAATATATGGGACCATTTCGGAATAAAACCCCTTTCGAACAAAAAAACAATTTTGCAAATCCCGATAAGTACTTACTTATATGACCGAGTTATGGCCGAACATATCATAAAAAAAAAATATACATATACTACTCAAAACAAAATAAGGGCCACAAGGTATTTTTCCATTTTGGTGTAATTTATTAAACATTTACATATTGAAAGTAGTAAAATATTGAGTAAGTATACAAACTCTTTGATACCTAAACTTTTTAATATTGTAGTATTCATCTAATGCTGCCAACAATTTTAAATAAAATTTGATTTAAAATCCTTTTCGAAAATTTTGATTCCATTTTCTTTGACGTTTTGCTTTCCTTAGCTTCTTGGTTTATTAGAAATTATCAGAATTCATTGATATCTCGAGTAGGGCTTGCAATCCGGATATCCGGATATCCGTATTATCCGGATATCCGCCGATTTTCAAATCCGGATTTTACTTGCATCACTATCCGGATTTTTCAGATATTACGGATAGTTGTATTTCTCTTTTAAATATTAAATAAAAGGCTGTCATCTGTAAAGTATATAACTGTTATTACGTTATGTATTATTTTAATATAGTTAATCACTCTTTCAATTATTTATTCACTTCACAAATCACAATAACTCAATTTAGGGTTGATTTTTTAATCCTCATAAACAGTTAGATAGTAAGTACTCAGATAGCAAAATATTGCATTTTTCAATCGTCAAATAGGCTATATCTGGTTATTAACGGCCTTGCCTGAGGAATAAATTTACTTTGGTCTTTGATGGCTAGATCAACGTCTATGCAATAGATATAACTATACCCTGTTCACAATAAGATTAGACATTTACAAAAACCTTTTTTACACTCCGTTCAACCGATTTTGACTTATATTGCGTTGGTTACATGACAAATGGCAACTGCAGTAAACAGTTGTTATTGTAACCACTTTTTTGCCTCTAATGTCATCCTTAAGCCTAAGGAATAGAAGTCAAAATTGGTTGAAGGGACTGTAAAAAAGGTTTGTGTTTATGTCTAATTTTATTGTGAACAGGGTATAGATTCATTGACGTTTAGTTTGGTGTTATTTCTTCTTTTTGCGAAAGTAATATCAAAATTATGAAAATTTGCGATACTGTTGACGATGTGACGTGTGTGATGAGGCTATATAGTGTATATTGTGTATCAATTAAATCACAAATACAAGAAGAAATCATCCGGTTTATAAGGCAGCCATCTTCTGCGCAGCGACTTCTTCAACAAATTATTTAGACACCACAATTCGAGTAGAGATGGCACTATTTGATGAGAATAGTTAGAGAAGCAGAATTTAGATGGGGTTTACTAGCTACTTCTATCAATACCACCGACCAGCGTAGACGCAGAAAGAGTGTTTCTTGCTACAGGATATTTTTGGAAGCATTTAAGAACTTGAACCATGAAAAAAGATTCATTAGATAATTTAAGCTTTTTGATCTTAATACCAGAATTTAAATAAAACACGATTTAAGAATTACGTTCATATTATATTTGATTATTTTGAGATATATTGTTTATTTTTGTTTTATTACAGTTGTTTTATTTATTGAGCTGATTTGCCTGGGAAAGTGATATTTTTATTTAATTATTATGTTTTAAATACTTAGGTTGATTTGATTGGGATGTTGTGATTTGTGGTAAATGTAAGATCTGTTAATTAGAATTGTTTTTAGTATGAAAAGAATAGATACAAATTTAATGTTTTTTAAAGTGAACTAGTTTTCATGTGATTGTTACTTGAAATATTGGTATAGTTTCATTTTGCTTGAGAAACTGATTTAAACGTGTTACTATAGTTAATTAGGTTATATTTAAAATAAAAACTTAAAATATCCGTATTATCCGCATTATCCGGATACTCCGGATAGTTAAATATTAAAATCCGTATTATCCGGATAGTAAAAATGAACGGATATTGCAAGCCCTAATCTCGAGTCAGAAACAACTTTTGCAATATGCCACAAGCACGCAGGCGTCATAAGGACTCGCTGACAGCAACCAGAGCCGTTACGATGATTGAAGAAGGTCATTCGCAGCGATCTGTGGGCTAGCAATTGGGATTTTCTCGAAGAGTTATTCAAAATCTATGGAATCGTTTCCAAGAGACCGGCAGTGTTAAAAGAAGACCTGGTTCGGGCAGAGTTCGCATTACAACAGCTCAAGAAGATCGTTACATTCGATTAAGTGCGCGCCGAGATCGCACAACGACGGCCCGCAAGCTGCAAAATCGTTTACGGCTGACAACGGGTACTCGTGTCAGTGACCAAACTATTCGTAATCGATTGCATGAAGACCAGCAGGCATTAAGAAGGCGAGTTGTCCGTGTTCCATTAACCAGAAATCATCGTGCAAATCGTTTAAGATTTTCCCGTCAACATTTGGACTGGGACATAAACCAATGGGGCATGGTGCTCTTCACAGACGAATGCAAAGTTAATTTTTTTAACGACGATCGGCGTATTAGGGTATGGAGAAGACGCGGCGAGAGATTTTCAGAAGCCTGCATCCATGAAGTCGATCGTTTTGGTGGTCCAAATGTAATGATTTGGGGCGGGATAAGCTTACACGGCAAAACTGAGCTCGCTATTTTAAATGAGGGTACTGTTACTGCTCAGCGGTATATTGAGGAAGTTGTCAGACCACATGTGATCCCATTTGCACAGCGAGCAGGTCCTGGATTCATCTTGATGCAAGACAATGTTCGTGCACACACGACTCAAGCGACTCGGTTTGTACTGGAAGACTCTCAAATTCAAGTCTTGCCGTGGCCGGCGAACAGTCCGGACTTAAATCCAATAGAGCACATGTGGGATTAGTTGAAACGAAGAGTTAGAGATGGTGATCAGGAAATCCACAACCAACAGCAACTCATCAACGCTGTGAAAAGGACCTGGGAAGAGATTCCAATGGAAAATGTCAGGCATTTGATTGAGAGCATGCACTCTAGGCTTCAGGAGTGCGTAGCTAAACGAGGGGGCATACCCGTTACTAAAAGATGAGTATGGAGTATTTTCTTTTGTTTTCAGTAACTTTACGTTGTTTCTATTTTTAACCTAAAATGTGTTTTTTCTTTCAAAAGCAAATAAACTTTTTAATCATTATTATTTGAATAAATTTATTGGTCTACATGGTAAAAACAACATTAGTTTTCGTTATGGAGACAAAAAATATATATTGGTTTTATTATTTTCATGGTACAGACCAAATTCCTTGTGGCCCTTATTTTGTTTTGAGTAGTATATATTGTAGCAATTCTAATAGTTTATGAAATAAAAAGCTATGTAGAATTGTACGATAAAATTTAATAGCTCTCACAAGAAAGATTTTGATGTGATGCGTATCAAAAACATCGAAAGAATTAAAATAAGCACTAACCTAGACGCACTATGATTAGGCAGAGATTTCCAGGTTAAAAGGTTCCACAGTCTGGCCGGCAAACAGGCTCGGCCGAAGATAAGACTGCCGTGATCGGCTCCTAGCTTTGGGATGGCGCGGATCTTAACAGTAAGACCCACCCTGGGAGCAGCAGGCACGCGACAGCACGACGGCACGACTCAGGACCGTTACCGACTATTGGATGTGGACCGGTAGACTTTACTAAGTTAAGTCAGGAGTAAATCAGCGTGTTACTCCAGCGACAGCGAGATCTAGACTCACCCATTTGACAGGTTTCTTTGCTGTCCGCTCTTACGAAATTAATAATACTCCAAGTATGAATTCTATTTCTAGAACGCCCGTATTGGTCTTATATAGCGGGGTATTATAGTACCGGCCAGACTCAATTATTGTAGACTGCCAGTTATTTTATTTGATTAGTGCTTTTAAGATTTTAAAGAACACCAGATACGTTAGGGGGTGTCCAGCTGTTTAGTATAAAATACAGCCATACACACTTATATTCGACATCAGTTTGGAGGTTTTACGTTATTTAAGCCGTAAACTTATTAGAAATAATATTGACAATTGTCGAGATTGACAACTGTCATTGACAAACATGTCATAGCAAAAACATTATTTATTTTCCAGATTTATTAAAAGGGATTTAAAATACATAGCTTTGGAATATAATGTAACGTAACGTAGACAAGACCTGCATAAAGACTGTAAGTACTTTTATTCTATTTTTGCATAATAAAAGATTCTAAGAATCTATAAAAACAAGTATTATAAAATGTAAACATCAATTGTGATAAATGATTGCATGCTTATAAAAAGTAAATATAGTATTGTGTTAAACAATAATACTATAATATAAACATCCGTATTGATAACCTCCTCCTTTTTGAAGTCAGTTAAAAATAAAGGACCCGTTATACAATTCACGCGGACGAAGTCACAGGTAAAAGCTAGCCATTTTAAAACGTTTTTTCTTTCTTTCTTTTTTCTGTATTTTATAATTTACCGGCCGCGAATAGCACCACTCTATTTCTACACGTGGGTGTCGTAGAAGGTGACAGAGGGGTAAGTATTGAACAGAGGATGGGCAGCAGCGTCCTCTGAGTACCATAACACTTACTGCGATCGCCAACATGCATCGGCCAAGTATGGCGGTTACGGCTAAACCCCCCCTTGGGGAGACCTATGCCCAGCAGCGGGCGACAAAAAAACAAGGTTAATATTTTAGTCGTGGTGTCATACAATACAAATAAAATTAAAGGAATAAAAACATCTCAAAGCTAAAGTTTTCTCTAACAAAGTTTCTTGCTTCGTTTATTATCCACTTTATCATTTTAAATAAGAATTGTGAAGTGATTAAATCTATAACAGCTCGCGCCTAACTTTTGTAACTCATTCTTTTCCAGTAAACTTACTTAGTATTCTTAAGCGGTAACTTTTAATTAAGGCTACACTCGCACTTTTACAGTGCAGTGCTTGCAGAAAATTCAAAGAAAAGCGACTTACCTACCCGGGTGCGATGAGATTGAATCATTAAAGATGAGAAAACAAAAAATGATATTATGTCATGAGTAAAATAGGTTATCGATTACAATAAGTCTATACAAAGAAACACTATAATAAATAAATGTGAATGCAAATGATGCCATGGTGTGATTGATGTGAATTTACAATAGTTACAGCTCATTAATAATTCTTATATTACCTCAGGCTTTAACCAGGATTGGAACGATATCTTCTTACAGATTAATCTAAAAAATGTTAATTAATTTTACTTCTACATTTCGCGCTAGACAAAAATCTTCTCTTAAAAAGTGAAAAGCATAAAAACCACTCTTATCATTCTTCTTAAATTATCCCAATTTATTTACGCATATTTTTAAAACCATTCGAGCAAAAGTGAACCTAGTTATTAATATAGTATCGGATCAAAGCCTAACACAAAAGGAGTCGAAATAAACTAAGCTAACAAGATGGAAGCGAAGCGTCGGTATCGCTAGATTTTGTAATTTCCTTAAGGCGCTTCCTCACGGGGAGCATTCACTTGTAAAGTAAGAGTTCAGAAAGCAAATTCTAATAATTAAAGGCATTAGTACACTGACGCGTTCGTATGCGTCAGCGAGTCACTGCGGAACTACTGCGATAACGAAATATCTGCAGAATGTTAATACACTGGAGTTTTTTTGCAAAGAAATGTCATCAAATATTTCAATATTTTCGGCTTCCATGGTGCGAAAATCTATCGTCACCGACAGGCACTGCAGACGCCTTGCAATGCGAAGCACCACTAGCAAAACGTTTGCGTCTGTGTAACGACGATTTCGCAGTTCCTTGCGAAACAATACCGACAAGGACGCAACTATTTCATGTAGCTAGTGCTAGAGTGAGACATAGCGTATGCGAAATTTTGCCATACTATTTACAGTTTTTTCGTTGTTTCGCTATCGCATACGAACGCGTAGGTGTACCAAAGGCGTAAAAACGTTCAAAACCTATTCGAAATCTCATGTCGGCGACAATTATCTAATGTCATCAATTTGTACAACAAAATGTAGTATTTACAGGTATTTTCTGACAAATGGAAATTGTTTACAATGCGACCGTTCTTGAAAGTTTGTAGAATCGTCCCCCCTGATTACACCATTTTATCAGTGAGTGTGTAGAACCAAGCAATAAAGTAAACAACGTGTAATGGTTCAGTTTTCAACATTACAGTAGTAAGGGACCACCCATGATACAATTGGGTAGATAACACTCATAACACCATTAAGCAAAAGTCCAAGACAGCACTTATCTAAAAAAAAACACTCGATTTTAGCCCTGAAAACCCGCTTCATTTGCAATTTACTGTAAAATTTGATTTTTTGTTGTTTAAAAATCAATCAATAGTTAGTTAATTGAATTGGCGTCATAAGAGCTTGACTGTTCGTTAAGCAGACACAATAGTTAAATAATCGCTGACTCCAAGAGCCATGTCAACCCTCAAGCGAATAAGTATGAATTTCCATACAAAACCTATGGGGGGAACCGCAGTTTGACAGCTCATTAAAAATATGTCAATTGATTTATGGTGTCTACTTTGATACATCAATGATCACTTCCATTAATTATCACTTCCATCATCGAAGCGTCACCGCTATACGGTTGAGGTCCGCGGTCTCGAACCAAGCGCTTTGCTTCCGTTCATTGTGCGAACTGCCAGACTGTGGAATTCACTGCCCGTCTCTCTATTCCCCGATACATATAATCTGGGTATCTTCAAGACACGAGTGAACCGGTTCATCCGAGGCAAGCGTGCTCCACCTTAGGCCACATCATCACTTAAGATCAGGCGAGTTGAGGACAAACGCAAGCCTATAAGACAAAAAAAAACTACCGTATCGCGGTTACTGCTATTACAGACGATCTGATCGTCAGTCAGTGATGCAGTATTACAATGATATGCTCAAATCGAATCTTAAATTGTTACATTACAGGCGAATCCGCTCGGTGTGGGTCCGCCCTTACATTCTGCCACCTTCCGCCAAGTCTCAGGAGACGTGGAAAATCTTATTTCAATTTTGCACTTTCCTGAATCGGAATATGAAAACTATCTCCATTTTAGTTTCGTTTTCAAGTATTGAACTATGTGATTTAAAGTGATATCGAGTAGTTTGGTACCGTTTTCCATTCATTAAAAACTATAAGTAGTTATTGTGGATTGTTTTTCCGTATAAGCTTTTTCATGGCATAGAACCTAAACGAAAACGAACCTGATCTGTAACCGTCAGTCTAATTGATAAACAAAGCCAAAACCACTAAAGAAGTTATTTTAAACTATGTTCCATAGTTAGTGGAGAAGTTCATTAAAAGTTCCCTTTTTGAAATCCACCCCTAAGATCCGTTTACTCCAGGCTGGGTTAACTTACTAACTCCAACATCTATCTTTCATCTCCCTGATCTTATAATTATTTTAAGTTTGAATGTCGTGATGGCCCAGTGGTTAAGGTGCCTGTCTCTCATGCACGGGGTTGTGGGTTCACAACCGGGCACGAGCATGAACCAATGTGACTTGTTTAATTTCATATTTATTTTCTAAGTTTATCTTGGATATCACTAACATCGGTGAAAGAAAATATCGCGAGGAAACCTGGACTTATAAATAATATAAGTATTAAATCGCCAAACCACCTTGAGCAAGCGCGATCAATGCTCGTGCCTTCTTTGTATGAGAAGAGGCCTTTGCTCAGCAGTGCGACAGTAAATAGGTTGGTATTATTAAAACTGTTGTTTGTAAATCTACTTATTAATTTACTTATTTGGAACTACATAATAATGGTAAACAAAAAGTGGAACTTAAAACTTATTATATTATCCACTGCGTTATTCACAGAATACGATTGGGTTATACAATGTTACGCTAGAAAATTAAGAAAATTTAATAAATATAAGTAAATATAAACAAAAAAAGTGTTAACAAAATTCAACTTTACAGTAGCTATTATTTGAAAATACCAAACCCTATCCGCTCAGAAAGGAAATAGAAGTTCTAAATGTTTGGTTGCTTCAAAAATAGGACATTAAAAAATTAAAAAAGAACAGAATAGCTCAATATTACTAAAGTATTTGTTGTAATTATTAGTAAGGCGCCGTAGAGAAGCTCGCAGGTCAGCATTTGTACGACAAGAAGCCAGCATTTGTCAGCAACTAAGAAACGCTGAATTAAGTTTTTGGTGCATGTGAGCCCTAGCGGATCTATCGAAAGGTAACAGATATTATACAACATGGCAGATCATCAGCCCGATGGACAGATGTGGGAAATGAAGAATACAGAGGTTTTCATATATCTGTCCGAAGGCCGAAAACCGTTCAGCATGGATAACCCTGTTAGATCGAGCTACGAGCACATATTACCAAGAACTTCAGTCATAAGGATACGAGGAAGGAGGAGGTGGACTATACAATCCAAATACGCAAGCAATAAAATCACACAACAAGAAACTGAATATAACAACCACAGATATAGATAGACCCTAGATAACGCAAGTATCACGATCTGTATGAAAACCAAGCGTGCCATGTTTTGACTACCTATTATGACGTCACAATGTTTTGTTTTTCTTAAATTTGGTATTACCAGGTATTACTGAGGGTAGTAGATTAAAAATAATTGTATTTTAAATTAATTACGCATAATATTAATCACAAAATGACATACCGATGGAAGGAAACGTTTATTTAATTTTTTTACTTACGGTTTTTGTACGTAAGCTAGGCACCAAACTAGGCACGTGAAGTAGTTGCTCTTGTGTTATCTAGGCCTATCTATATCTATGATTACAACGCAGTCATCTTTCTTATGCAACGAATACATGTAAATGAAGTAGTCATTACATAATATAATGTCAAAAACAAAGCACCAGGTAATAAAGTTAGTATGCAAGTTAAAACTTTCTATTCGCTTATACAAATGTTGCATAAACGGTCTAATATAGAGAGCCAAGCCTGCCAAGCTGGTAAACTGAGGTAATGGCTGATTTGCATTGGTTTATAACATAGTCTCAGAGCAGGAAGACAGAGAGTCTCGAATTTTGGGAATATGGGTACAGTATTTACATAACTAGTTGTATTTATGTTACGGTAAAAGGCTGAATCTAAGGGTGTTACCAGACCAATCGATCGATTGGCGATCGACGGCATCGATCGATAGTAGAATGGATTACTCGACGTCGATCGATAGTTTCTACCAGACCAATCGATCGATTGTCGATCGACGATCGATCGATAGTAGAATGGATTAGTCGACGTCGATCGAGCTACTTGATTACTATTAGTGATGGATTATAGCCGGAGTTAATCGCTCAATGTCGACCGATGCCATCGACCGGCAATCGATCGATTAGATAGTCGAACGGTATCCGTCGATCAGCCAAAGCTACCACACCAATCGATCAACGTCGATCGATGTCGACCGTTGGCATCGATCGATGATCGATCGATTGGTATAGTAACACCCTAAGGTTCGTCAACTGGACCATGTCACTGTTTGGTGTTAAGTACTAATAGGAATCAGTAGTTACTAACCTATTGGATCTGTTATCTGATGAATAAATGAGAAATATGGAAATGAAGTTAGGGATAAGAATCAGTTCTTTTGTTCTTCATTTTATTAATTCTTATTCTATTTTGACAAATAAACGTTAATAATCATTATTTGTGCATAAATAAATTTACAGCAAGTCTATTCTGTATCAATCTCCGTCGGTGAACTCGGGTGAAGTGAGCTGTCATCCGACCCGACGCTAAGGGGTTGACAAGGCACTACTGTCATAATCGATATTTATTATATTTATTTTTGCTTCCTATATTTATTGACTTTTCTGTTTGTGTTTCAAATAATCAAACACAGGAAAAAAATATCGTGTGCTTTTTAAAATTGAAGATTATCACTGAACAGTTTAGATATTTTCTACTTACCACAAAGACTTGGTAAACTTAGGTTTTATTAGAAAATCTTAGGATTTAAAGTAATTCGAGCTTTTATAGTAACACTGTAACATATACATACAACGTAGCAACTGAATTGTGTTCTGCGAATCGTTATTATGTAATAACTAGCTGACCCGACAGACGTTGTCCTGTCCCTATCTACCGAACATTTGGATGGGGGATGAAAAGGGGGGGAAAAAGGGGGATGAAAAATAGATGTTGGCCGATTCTCAGACCTACCCAATATGCACACAAAATTTCATCAGAATCGGTCAAGCCGTTTCGGAGGAGTACGGGAACGAAAACTGTGACACGAGAATTTTATATATTAGAAAGATGTTAGTGTCGATTTAACTCAATACCAATTGTTAAAATGAAAGATGTTAGAGGATAGGGAGGCGTATAAGGTATTAGTTTGAGGTTTTTGTTAAGAGATACTTTCAAACACCGAGATAAAAAAACGGTGTTTCATCATCATCTGCCTAGCCTTTTCCCAAATAAATTGGGGTTGGCTTCGACTGGAAGCCAACCGGATGCAGCTGAATACCTACTAGTGTTTTACATGGAGCGACTACCTATCGGACCTCTACAGCCCAGTTACTGGGTAACACGATACCCATTGGTAAGACTGGTTGTCAGACTTTCTGGCTTCTGAGTATACCCATAACGTCTGCCAAAGATCTACAAATGACAGCTGGGACCAACGGCTTTACGTGCTTTCCGAGGCACGGAGGGTACTCGGTATGCAAGGGATGGTCACCCATCCACAGACCGACCGCGGTTAGCGTAGCTTAACCTTTGACCAATCGATCTGTACGGTTTGCACTTAGCCACGAGCTCCTCAAAACGACGCTCGCTCGTTCAAAAAAACGTTGTTTATGAAGTAAATTGAATAAGTATTATTCTTGTCACTGTCGTTACTACAACTGTCAACCTACAAGTGCAAGATAGAGACAGAACATACTTAGATAAGCCAAATTACGTGCCAAATATATAACATTTATTAAACTTGGTTTCAGTGATGAAAATAAAGGTAAAGCCTTTAATTTCATCACTGAAACCAAGTTTAATAACTCAAACGCTACTCAATATTAAGATGTCGTTAAGTCTCGTGCTGTCTCTATCACTGTATGTCAAAATATCTGTGATAGCACGAGACTTAACGACATCTTAATATTGCGTATCGTTTGAGTATTTGGCCATTAGTGAAGGAAAAGCTATGAACTATATTTTTTTTTTTCAGGAATATTTGTTGTTTTTTTTAAGTTTGGCTGCGTCATATCCAGTCATTTATTTATTTTATTCGGTAAATTTTCTGCTAACGTAAAACAGTGCTCGTGAAAAATACAAGATTGAAGACCATATTTTACAAGTTAGCACTATTAATTGGTCATCGCAAAGATAGATTGGGATTTACAAGGCAAAGCATCGGTGGACCTCAGGATCTTTGTTTTAAAACCGATTTAAAAAAAGTAGGAGGTTTTCAATTTATTATTTTAAAATATTTTACATTATTTTAGTATTTTTGTTATTTTAAAACTCCGTTATTTATTTGTTTAATTTAAAAGGACACACTTTCAGATTGATCCCAGGAAATTACATCAAAATCAGATCAGTAGTTTGGTTTTAAAATAAAAATTACTGGAAAAATATGTCATTCAATTAAACGAAATAGCGTATGTATGCTACTCTGTGGTTTTTTTAATGTAACCGTTTCATAATGGAATTGATAGATAACAAGTAGGAACTACAGAAAAAAACCGCCTTCAAACTACAAGGGTAAAAATTAGTTTAGGAAGTCAGTGGGAAAAGACATTGCCCATTTCAGGCCCTCCAGTGAACATTAGACTAATAGAACATTAGGCATAATTTTGCCAGCATCAAAACTATATTACGAGTATATCATTAATCAATCGATTTGAATCGATTTATAAACAAACACAATAACCTCAACGGCATACCCACGAGACTTTAATGGTATTATAATCAAAATCTCACTAAAAGAAAACATTAAAAGAATTGAATTGAATATGTATATAAAACTAATGATGAAAATAAAAAAGTAAAAAAGAATAACAAAAATAAATCAATTATCGGTTATTTAAAAAGGTAACCGACATATCGATATACCTTATTATTTTTTCGTTATTGTGACAACACTGAATTGAATCTGAATCTTCGTTTGTTGTCTATGTTGTTTATACTCAATGTGGAATAATGTGGATAAAACACATCCTTTCTCAATTTCAATCAATTCTCAATTTTATTTTATCAAACCTATACGTGTGGGGTATCTATGGATAGATCTTCAAAAATGATATTGAGGGTTCTAACATCATTTTTTTCTAAACTGAATAGTTTGCGTGAGAGACACTTCCAAAGTGGTAAAATGTGTGTGTGTGTGTGTCCCCTGTAACTTCTAAAATAAGAGAATAATAAAACTAAAAACAATATATGACCATATTATGAAAAAAAATATATGATACATTACCATGTAAACTTCCACCGAAAATTGGTTTGAACGAGATTTAGTAAGTAGTTTTTTTGAATACGTCATAAATCGTAAACCGCAATTAATTACCTTTCATTCAATCAACTCAAATATAAAAAAAAAACTTTTATATTATGTTACGTGCTACCACGGAACCCTTCATGGGCGAGTCCGACTCGCACTTGGCCGCTTTTTTTCTTTTTTAAGAAATTCCAACCAATACCAGTCAAATCATACCTATACATCGTTTCTTGGACTACTAATACAATATAACAACAAAAAATAATACTGACAGCTTCCCGTCTACCACTAAACAGTTTATAATAATAAATCAATAATATTACAAAACCAAAGAGTTTTCTTTTGTTTGTTTAAACGCGCTCATCTCCGGAACTACTGTTCCGATTCTGAAAATTCTTTCGCAAATAGGAAGCTGTGTTATCCCTTAGTAGGTACTGAATGCTGTATTTTATGAATGAGGCACAGGTGGTGTTTGGGGGAGACCTATGCCCAGCAGTGGGTATCTAAAAATTTAAATGATGATGATAATGAGAGATTCGTAAGAAAAAGAAGCGGCCGAGGTCGCGGGCAAAAGCTAGTATCTAATAAATAAAAGTAATCTACACCAATATTATAAAGAGGAAAGATTTTCTTGTTTGTCACGATTTAACTCATAAACTACTGATCCGAATTCAAAAATTATTTCACCATTACAACGCTTCAGTATTCAGGAGGAGCTCGTGGCTAAGTTAAAGTCGTACAGATTGATCTGTCCAATGTTAAGCTACGCTCGGTCTGTGGATGGGTGATTATCCCTTTAATACCGAGTTCCCTCCGTGCCTCGGAAAGCACGTAAAGCCGTTGGTCTCGGCTCTCATTTGTAGATCTTTGGCAGTCGTTATGGGTAGTCAGAAGCCAGAAAGTCTGACAACCAGTCTTACAAAGGGGTATCGTGTTACCCAGTAATTGGGTTGTGGAGGTCTGATAGGCAGTCGCTCCATGTAAAACACTGGTATTCAGCTGCACCCGGTTAGACTGGAAGCCGACCCCAATATAGTTGGGAAAAGGCAGATGAGATGAGAATGCTACAGTTTACCTGAGTAACATAGGCTATATTTGTCAATTGAAAAAATTAGGGATCCTTGGGAAAATTCACGCCGAAGTTGCGGGCAAAGTGCTAGTAAAGAATGTAGAGATTTGAATCCCAGTCACCTTTCTCCACTGTTTCGTGGGTAGATATTAACAATTTGTCTAAGATTATCTTCGATCCAATATAAGGTAAATTCTGGGATTTTCCTTGAGCTTTATATTATGACGGAGTGGAATGAATATAATTTTATATCTTGACTGTATTTGATATTAAGCCGACGTTAATTTTTGTTTATGAAGTAGGTACCCACATCAATATTTTTCTTTTTCTTCTTTTCATATCAAAGACAAAACAAAAACATGTTTAGAGATAAATGTGTTTAGTGGTTAGTGAACCACCGTTTTCACATACAGAAGCAACAAAAATAATGTAAGCAGTATTTTGTAAAAACTTGATTTAAAAGAGTGTCCGTGGAGTTTCTTGCTTGTTCTTCTTCATAGAGACCTACCTACGTTTCGGAAGGAGCAACTAGCTTCAACTTTCTGACTAACCGACCGACTCCTTGACAATTCAAACGTGCCCGTAAATGGTTTAATTGAAATAAATGCCTTTTTTCGTCTTTTACAAAGTATTAGTTCCGCCTTGAGTAATCGTGGTGATGAATGCTCGTGCCTTCTCTGGGTGAGAAGAGGCTTTTGCCTAGCAGTGAGACGCAAATAGGCTGGTATTATTATTATTATACTAATTATAATATACAATAAAAATTGCCTTTACACTGGTTTTTTAACCGACTTCAAAAAGGAGGAGGTTATCAATTCGAATGTTTTTTTTTTTTTTTATGTATGTTCGGGCATAACTCTGTCATATATAGACGGATTTGCAAAATTCTTTTTTTGTTCGAAAGGGGTTTATTCCGAATTGGTCCCATATAAATTGTATCAAAATTGATACAGCTCTTTTTGAGAAAATCAACAAATTCCCAAAAAAAATTACTTAGACGACGTTTCAGTTTCTTCAATCTTTGGAGGACTGACAATCTTTTTTAAGTGTGTCGCCGTTTCTTAATGGATTTGGATGTTAAGGCAACACTAAAAAGCGAAAAAGAAAAAGTTTAAAAAAAAAAAGAAAACCGCCTTCAAAAACTAAAAAGTGATAAATAACTTCAGCACAGAACACACATTACTTTACTTTCGGAAGTCGGTGGCGGTGGCTCTGTGTTTGTTGTTTTGTATTGCCACCGACTTCCGAAAGTAAAGTAATGTGTGTAAAGTTGAATTTATCACTTTTTAGTTTTTGAAGGCGGTTTTCTTTTTTTTTGAAAAATCTTTTTGATATCTTTGTAAAAAAGATTTATTACTAGCAAGGTACTTACTTATTTGTTTTTCGTAAGCTTATCTAAGAAGTCCAAAAGTTTGTTCAGTTTCTGTCTCTAGTGAGGCAAATCTCTAATAGATAAATTCTTTGAGTACTACGGCCTTAATTAAATACGAAATACCAGATTGAATAGCAACTTTCAGTGAATACGGTAAAGCTTTCTAACGTTATTTAATTTAATAACTTCCTTCTTAGAAAATTATGTAGATAGTTATAATTATTTAAAATCTTTGTTACGTGACTTTGCTCGTTTTGTTCTGTTCATCGCAGATCTTAATGAATATTTATTTACTTGTGAACTATTGACCTAAGGGCGGGTTGCTTCAACTATACATTACTGACCGGTAATAATCAAAAATGGCGCTAACTATCGTCAAATCAACGCACACGGACACACGGCACGGGCACATACGGACGGTTAAAAAGTTACTATGACGTGAGATGTTTAACGTACGTTAAATATATAATAATATAATATATAATAACGGGCTGTTTCATGACATAAAAATCCGACAGTTAAAGTTATTCAAAAAGAGATTCCATAATATTTTGATGTTTGAAGTAGCTGTTTGACAACACAAAATTACTTTGGTATATGGAGGGAAGTGGAAAATATGTTTCTCTTACGAGGAGTAAGAGAAACATATTTCGCTGTTCTTTTCTGATTCATTTCGTTGCGGGATCCAAGACAGTTGAATCGTTTCTCTGGGACTCGTCGAGCTTCATGGCTCTGGCGCTTTTCTGGTGGTCGCCACTGTTGATTCTGGCTTACAGGAGTTACAGTGGTTAGGGAATAGTGTGGCGGGCTTGTCCCATAAAAAAAAAGAAAAACACAAAATTACGTTGACTGCGTCGGTTAATAGTAACTTTTTGACGGACGATTTTGTGATACAACCCATTTTTTTTATTTGACGATAGTTAGCGCCATTTTTGACTATTACCGGTCAGTAATGTATAGTTGAAGCAACCAAGTGTCTAAAGAATATTCAAACTATCCCTATTATCCACCACTAAGTTCTGTACCTACTTATAAAGAAGCTGTATAAGTATGTTTACTAGCTTTTGCCCGCGACTTCGCTCGCATGAAAGTTAAAGATCCTCGTAATTCGGCCCTGTTGCAAAATCTGTTTTTAGCTGACGTCTTCTACCTTTAAATTATCTAGCACATTTCAGCCTCACAAGTCGTGTCGGAGTTTGACAGTGGATTAGCAATAAGAAAGTAAGATTGCAGGTGTGATTTTGTATTGTATCTATTTTATAAATAATTACTCGTTACCAAATTCTTTTTACTGACAGTATTCCATTACACAGATTCCTAACACGAGTATCAGTTAAAACACACGGAAAACCTTCATAAATCTTAAAATATAAATAACTAAACTTAAACTCAGAAATAACTTAGTCGCTGGATGTTGCGACACAAGCTTATTTCAATAACTGGAGCATTTCCTGATCAATACACAGTATTAATGTCGCTGTACATTGCGATTTGAAGTTTATGCTTTTATATTCCAACACGGAAATGCAAGGAAGATTCAATTTTACGAAGAAGGAGTTCCACTCAACGGAGGGAAGTGTAAAACGATCCCTTCTTAGGATTCATTACTGGGATGTAATAATGATTTTGTCGACTTTGAAATATGTTTGTGTAGATACCACGGTAGATACCATCGGTCAACTGACATACTTTTTATGAGATCCTCCATTGATTTTAGTATGGCAATATGGTGCTGTGACCTTGCATATATTTGTCAACTCATTTGACAAATAATTTATTGATTTCAAAGCGAAATTAATCAGGTTTTCAAAGCTAAAATAAAGTAGGTTTTAGAGAAGCTGTGCCTCGTATAGCTGGTTTAGCCATACCCAACCTTTTTGTATTAGTTTATTATACCTATGAGATAAACATCCATCTGCTTAGCTTTTTGCTTGCTTGCTTTTAGCTTGGGAATGTAACTGAATACGAGTGTTTTACATGGAGCGACAGTTTGTCTGACCTACACAACCCAGTTCCTGGGTATCACGATACCCCTTGGTAAGACTGGTTGTCAGATTTTCCGGCTTCTGACTACCCATAACAACAGTCAAAGATCTACGAATGACAGCCGGGATCATAAGTTTTAAGTGCTTTCCGAGGCACGGAGGGATTTTACTAAGCCTCTCAACAGCCTCAGCCTCTCATACCTATGAGGTAGACGATGATCTAAATTTGCAAGAAGGATTTGACTGTCCGCCATGAGGCCTGACATAACAGTTTAGTAAATAAATATAATAATTAGCTCAATTTATGAAAACAAAAGGAAGTCGTGTTTCAACTCCCCGGTACCCATTGTAGCAGTGACCCCCAGTCACTGTCAACTAACTCCTTCCCAACATAAGAAGAGGTATTGGTGCCAATTCTGTTGTACTCGAACTCGAATCTCTTTCTCTCCAATTAGACAAGAAAGTGACAGATATTAATAAGAGCTGTCAATTTAAGTTAATCTAAAATGTTCATACAATTATAGTTGTCATTTCAGAACGTATTGATTAAAAACAAAAACACGGCAAAGTTGAAAGAAAAAACTAATTTGACATTTCTAACTTTGTAAGAAGAAGGAGTTCTTATCGGTTGCCGTCCTTTTCTTCAGCTGCCTGGTAGTAAGAGATGCCAATTGTCTAATTTTAGTTTAGTTTGTGAACAAGGGAATCGGCACCATTGTCCCTAGAATTAGACAACTCAGACTCCTAATATAACTGTTCTCTTAGAACATTTGGTGACTGAAAAACAGGTTCCAAAAACTTACACAGATATAATTTCATACCGATCTTTTATTTATTTATTACAGGCATTTAACATATACATGCTGCAAATCACATAGAAATACTTAGCTTATACCCTGTCCATTGGGTTATTGGTTTTTTGACAGCTGCCTTAAAATCGAATTTTTCCCGATTACCTTAAGTTAACTTTAAAATGTGTTATAAAATAAATATATAAACTACCTAATCTTGTTGGATTATCTTATTTATGACCTCTTACAGACATTATAATACAAGTATGCGTATCAGTTTGTACAAAAAACATAAACATTGTTCACTAGTTGCAGCTGTCAAAAAACGATTAAACCAGTGGACAGAGTGTAGTATTTCTTTTTATCAAAGCGCGATTGTATATATTCGCTTTTGAATTTGTATTTGCTTTGGTGACTTCATTTCCAGGCGGTCTATCTGCCTTTTGTTTCATAATCTGAGCGTTATCGTTACAATGTGAAGACTTGTCATTGGCTGCCAGTCTAGTTTAGTTTTTAATCTGTTTGCTTTAGCCATAAGGCTTCATCAAATAAATAAATAAATAATTCTGTGTGTTTAGGATCACGATGTGCAACTTTAGAGACGTGATGCTTTAAGAGAGCACTATCCTTGCGGTCTTTAACCCTGCAAACAATTTCCAACTACGTGCAATTTCTCCTTTTAAGGATAAATCTAGCTTCAGATTGCGATCGCTCGAGTTAATTGATTTATAAACTTAATTAGATCAAAGCATTCATTAGAGAGCTACCTCGTCAGTAACGGTAACTCTTGCACGGTTGCATGGGCGCTTACTTAACAAACGCTAATTAGAAGAAAAACGTTGCTGAAGAAAACTTTGATTAAGCTATGAGTATGTATTTTTGTAAGACATGAAGGAACATTCGCAATGGTTTGGTCATAAACTCATAATATAGTATAGAGCGAAATGTTCAATCAAGGGTATTTTTTTTTAACAGGCAGGCAGTTTTAGCGAATAAGGGCGAAATTCATTAAAATGTTATATCTAGAATTAAGTCTTAAACTGAGACAAAGTGTTGTTTTTTTTTCACTAACACAAAATAGTACCGTCAATCGTCAATTTTCACAGATAAAAAAGATTTATACAAGTTTAAAAGTTCCGTAAAATTTGCCCTAGCAAAATGGCTAAACATGGCAGTTTGACAGTTATAGTCAAGGCCATTAAACAATCGGTACAAATACTTGCAGTAGAAAAAATATCTGTGGTTTTCAGCCGTTATAGCCAAGGTTCTATTTTAGTGGGTCCTTAGTGTTTACCCTCTACAAATCAAAAGGACATAATATTATATTTGAGTGACCAAAAGTCTCAAGCAGAGGTTTTTTTTTTGCCTGCAGTAGGTTTTTTCTCACGCGTGCTATTCCATTTCACTTTTGGCATTAGGGTATAATTGACATACTTTTATGAGCTGTTATAACGTATTCCCCAGTAGGTTTTGTATAGCAATTTACATTTAAGACGTCACTTCTAATTAGTCATTTGCCAACTTAATTGACTACCTAACTATATAATATATTGATTTCAAAGAAACTAAAAATCTAATTTAACAGTAAATTGAAAATTATTCGGCTGTCCAGAGAAATTGTGTCTTGAAATTATTTTTTAATGGTGTCATCATCGCAATTGTCGATACCTGCCATTGCATGCCATATTTTAAAAATAGAATTGTAGTGTCGCTATTCGAGACCACATAAATGCTTACTTATACGAGTACTAGCAGTAATTTAAATCAATAAAATGTCACGTTGCAACACAGTGATAAGTATCAAAGAATTTATCAGAGAATCATCTTACAAGTGAATCACAGCGACGCAGTGGCGTCATATTTCACCATTTAGGCTTTTATTCGGGACTGGGAGAGTCCAGATTCGTCAGCGCAACGATTAAGGAGAATGCGTCACGATTTGTCGATGAAATCGTTGGACGTATTTAGTTAAATGGTGAAAAAAGGAAAAAGGAATGTGTTAGTATGTACGGTTTACTGAAGATTCGGACACAATATATTCGAACAGTGTCCGAAACGAATATTTTTGACTGATGATTCGGATCGGACAATAATAACAAAGCTGTTTTGTACAGTCAGATAAAATTTCCAACGATAAAATCCGGTTAAAAACTGATTTTTTACAACTAGGTATAGGTTGGCCGAAAGACAGATTTCGTTTGTTGGAAGTTTGTGTCCGAATTATATCGTATTCGAATCTTAAGCCGTTTGTACGATACTAAATAGAAAGGGAACAGAATGTTCTATGTCAAATTTGAAATTCAGTAGGTATACTTTTTTTTCGAATCTACTTCGTTACGGGTTAGTTACTAATATTTTACAAACAACGTTTTCCTACATGCAGGAAAACATTGTTTGTAAAATATTAGTTGTAGAGCCGATTTTTCAATTGTCAGTTATTTGAAGAATAGTTTGACATATATATTTTCATTACAAATGTTATCAAACTGTGATATTTATTCTAAAGATAATCGTTACAAGGATTGAAATATCATACATGTTCGTAGACTCTTATTGCCCGCTAATTACAACACCAGAGGTATTAAATTTTACAACGTAATTTAAAATTCGTAGGCCTTTGATTTGCAGGGGGAACATTCAGGCTGATAACCCATAGTGCATAAAGCGATAAACTTTTCTTTTATTTTTTCTTGTCATCGTCAAAAGTCCAGGATCTTAAGCTCTCGATTAAAATACTATTATAATAACAGTTTCTAATTCTATATTACATGTTGTAAAGTTCTATCTGATCTATCAATTTTACTTTATGAAAGCTTTTAAATGTATTTATATACTATTTATTAGCCTGTTTTGTCTTAGGCCTGGGCAAAAGCCACACTACACGTTCCATCGTTTGCGCTTCCGTCCTACCACTTTTCAGTTCTGCAGGAAATCATCAGCTTGCAAATAGGACTGGTTTACTTTTAAGGCTAAAAATGATACATTGTCAAGCAAAATAGAAAATCAAATTATTTTTAATCGATTTACAAGCCCAAAATACATATCCCGTTGTCTAACATGGTTCCTTAATCTCAATAAAGGACCCCCCTCTGTTGGTTCCCCATGGTTCTAAAATTAATGCTTCCGGTAGCCATTGTTTCTGAACTTTGTTAAAGTTGATAGTTTAGTTGTGTGGTTTAGGAATAAATACATTGTTTTAGTTCTGCTAAAACGAGCCAACCAACATTTTCGTGATAAGTAAATTTATCACGTCAAACTTATTTATTACATTACATAGTACCTATCTATATAAAAGCCGCTCCCGTCGCCTGTACGCTTATATCTTTTAAACTACGCCACGGATTTTAATGCAGTTTTCCTCAATAGATAGAGTGATTCAAGAGGAAGGTTTATACGTAAGTTTGATCAACATTGGATTGCTACTTTTATTATATTAATGTTACACACTATCAGCAACAGTTCAATGTATATCTAAAACATTTGCTTAGCATTGATTTAAAATTAATCGCCGGTTGATAAGTATCCAAAATCTTTGGTACTTTAGAAATTTGGTTCGCTTCAGTAAAACTTTATAAACTCAATTTTTAATGGAACTTTATTCAAAGGGAATAATAACTTACTTGAGTATTTTATAAAAAATAAGTTTCTTTGCGAGTATTTAAATAGAGCTTAAAGCTAAGGCTCAAATATAGACTTGGGAAAGGGAATTATAACTTAAATACTTTATAAAAATAACTTTAGTTTCCAGTATTTAAAGAGAGCTTAAGCTAAGGTTCGAAAATAGACCTTTGAAGAGGCCAGGCAAAAGCTTTTATTGAACGCGGATGATACTATTATCAGCTTGTAATATGTACCTATTGTAATTGTGTTATCCTAGGACCAAGGCGTTCCATAGTACTTAATACTACACCATGTGTTATTAAAGCATGTGAACAAGATCACGCTGTTTGACCTCGCCTTTAGAAAGGTGTTTTTTTGTTGGCCTGTTCTGTCCCACTCCTGGGCAAAGGCCTCCCTCCATGCCTTTCATCTTTCCCGATCTTGGGCTTCATCCCACCAGTTTTGGAGGAATCCATCCAGTTCGTCCCGTCATCTCCTACGTGGCCTGCCCCGAACTCAGGTGCCTCAGGGCACCAGTTCTGTGTTACCTGAGCCTATAGTTCGTCCGGAATGCGGCCGACAAAACCTGCCCAGTCCCATATAGTGCCCGTTTCGAACTCAATCCGTTAATTTAAGGAAAGTTTTTGATTAATTTTAAAAGTTGGAATTAGAACGTTATAACATTACAAAGCTCCATGACAGTACAGAATATATACAGTATATCACATAAATATAGATTACGCAGTATGTAGTATTTTTCTGTAAGTGACTCGAAGGATGACTAATTAGGAAAGTATTGTACTATTTCTTGGTATTATGTGTCACAAGGGGTAGCCTAGGGCTAAATGGACAGTAAACAGTTCTGGGAACTGGGTGGGTGTTACGTAGATAATAAGAGCTTTGTTTTAATTACGAGATTCATAATAACTTACTGTTTCTGTGTGTTTGGAAACTGGAAATTACCTGAAAAAAGGAAACAATGTTACATATTTTTGCACGTAAATAATATAACAATACTATTATAGCTGACCCGACAAACGTTGTTTTGCCATATAAATTAAAAAAAATACACAATTTCATAAAAATCGGTCAAGCCGTTTCGGAAGAGTTCTCCACACACTCACATTGTGACTCGACATTTTTATATATTAGATTAGATAATATAACACACATAGTTAAAAAAATCTCTCTTCATGGAACTAACTAATCTTATAACCAAGCAATTACACATACTTACACGCTTTTAGGAAAGACAAAACTACCTAATAAGGAAGTCGGTAATTTTGAGGAAAACCTCTACCTACACCAATGACATCAGGTTTTATTTCAATTATTATGAACACGCTGGGTCAACACGCAAATTGTGCATTTAATTAACCAGTACATAGATACTGTAGTGGGGAGGGACTTTGTATTATGTTACGGCTAAAACCCGAACTGCGGTTACACCTAGTTTTAACCGCCTAGAACAAGGTGTAGCTGGTAGCAGTTGATTAAACTTAGTTGTAACCTGCGAGCTCGGGACTTGGGGCACCCCGACTTGGTTCTTTTTTACCAAACCATTGAGCAGCGGGGCTCCTATATCTATCTGCAGGGTTTAAAGGAACCTAATCAAACCGAACCTCGGGGTGCCCTTGACCACAGATTACTAAATAGTTATGCCTTGACGTCGACCGTCTTCTTCAGGTTGTGCGGCTGCACCTAGTTCTAGCCGCTATGATGAAGGCTAAACCTAGTTCTAACCGAAGATATTTAGGATACATCTAAGTTTAACCGCATGTGGCCGGCTGCACCTAGTTGTAGCCGGCTAAAACAAGGTGTAGCCGCACTTCGGCTATTAGCCGTAACATATTATACGAAGTAATAAGAATTATTATTGTACCATATTCAATTAACTAGCAATTTCTACGCGACTTCGTTCGAGTAATTTTTCTTACGGATCCCTAATATTATGATAAAAAGGACTAGCCTATAGCACACGGTTATCAATGTGTGCTATAGGCTATAGACTTTTTTGTAGCTTCCGATTGGCGAAATAATTTTCAGAATAGGACAAGTGCCCCGGAGATTAGCGCGTTCAAACAAACAAACAAATAGACGATACTGTACATTTGACATTTTATTATTCGTAATAAATTAATCGTCATCATCATCATCATGTCAACCTTAGACGCCCACTGCGGGGCATAGGTCTCCCCACAAGGGGGGTTCAGCCGTAATCACCATGCTTGGCCGATACATGTTGGCGATCACAGTAGGTATGGTACTCAGAAGGAAGCTGCTGGCCATCCTCTGGTAATATCCATATTCAATATCCCTCTGTCGCTTTTACGACACCCACAGGTAGAAATGGGGTGGTGCTATTCGCGGCCGGCACCACACGGCAATAAAATAATAATATGTATAAATAATAAAAATTAATCACATCATAATCAACTGAATTGCTAAATTATTTTGCCAACCCTCGTGGCGAACTGTCAAATCCTTCCAAATACGATCAGTTTCTCATAAAAATATTAATAAACAATAAGGTTGCATTATGAACCAGCCAGTCTCAACAGTACAATAGGCCAATAAAAGCTTAAAAAAACACAAGCTTATGTACTCACAAGCTTGGTTCTAATCTGACGCTGCCACAAGTGCCTCAAACGGTACCACGGCTGCTGTTCATTCACCCCGCAACGGGAAACAGCGTGACAATACACGCATGCATACCAACCTTACTTTAATTACAATTACTTTATTCTAATTCACTTACAGTGCGTTGCACAAAACCAACATAAGTTTAATGAAGACTTTAAATTGATGCTGTCACTTTCTTTTTGATACAAAATGTAAGGGATGGAATGAATTTAAAGTCTCCGTTAAACTAATGTTTGTTTCGTGCAACTCAAGTTTAGCTTTGTAGTTTTTATTTCAATTTTAAGGCCTTTGCAGACTAACATAAAAATATAAAAAGCTGTTAGAAAATATGTACATTAGTTTCATTAATTTCAATGAGTTTTAATTTATGTTTAGTCAATTAATTAGAGTGGCGGGAGGATCGATCGGGCAAGGTTAAGCTACGCTTGCCGCGGTCGGTCCGTAGATGGGTGGCCTTCTATTTCATACCGACACTCCTCCGTACCTCAGAAGTACATAAAGCCGTTGGTCCCAGTTGTCATTCGTAGATTTGACAGTCGTTATGGGTAGTCAGAATCCAGAATGTCTGACTACCAGTCTTACCACGGGGTATCGTGTTACTCAGTAACTCGGTTGTGGTGGTCAAAGTCAAGTCAGTCATATCATTTATTTCAATTAAACCTATTTGACGTTCAAAAGTGCCATTATGGCACTTTTGAAAATAGGTCAGACAGGCAGTCGCTCCATGTAAAACACTGATATTCAGCTCTATCTGGTAAGGCTGGAAACCAACTAAAACACAGTTGGGAAAAGGTTAGACAGACGATACCTTTTTAAGTCTTACAATTCTGACCACGTGATCGATATAATAAAATAGCTTTATCGAAATAATGGCGCTATCATCACATCAACACGAAATATTGTAAACTAGAAATATCATATTTTAGTTTTCTATTCAAATACGCCAACAAACCAAGTTACCATATTAAAGCAACCTGAAAAACCATAATATTTTTATAGGCCCGACTCGTATCTGAGACGTGCTAAAATTTTCATAGCTTAGTTCCCCACCCTCTGGCCTACGTGTCAAATGACAAATGATCACGATCAATCTACAAACGTGCTGCGTGCTGCCATCTGTCGTCCTGACTCTGCGCAAGCGTTGTTTAGAGGACCGTTTATGTAATTATGTACATAGTTTTGCTTTACGGATATCAGATAATATGTTTATTTTTAGAATACTTTTGAGACTGTCGTAACTTTTGATTAGTTGAAGAAATGTTTATAGGTATTTTTCAGATCATACTGAAACTTAATGTATACAAGATAACTAATCTATCTTATATTAAATTGATAAGATTAAATAAATCGGGTTTTAACAAGCAATAGAAACAATTTCAAGACAAATTAGAAAAATGCAAGACAATAGAAATTACTTACGCTGTTTACAGGTTCCAACTTTGTAAAGACGTACCTACATATTATATACCTTGCTATTTACAAGTAATTCATTCAATTGACTTACACAACTGTTCACGAACGTACAATTGAGGATATGTATAATTCATAATATATAACATTGACGAAACATGACGCCAACTTTCATTTGTATAGCAACAAGGATACCAGTTCAAATACGGTAACCATAATTATCAACAAGCAACAAAATGGCGTTCGGGAATCTAAACACTATAGTTCATAAGGAAAAAATCATAACTAAATAAGGTTTTCATTCTAAATAACAACGATTTTCCCTAAAATAATAAAGGAACGTAGGCACAAAGCTACGTTTCGGAGAATTTGCACGTACCGATGCAAATCGTGAGTCAGACAACCAAACGGTTCATGCTACCTTAATATCAGCTATAAATAGAACTAGCGTCTTTGTAATGCAACAAACCTCCATAAAAACGTTAACAAAATCAGAATAATTCAACCGTTACATCCCAAAACGTTCCAGACATTCAAATTTTCAAACATTCAAAAAGAGAATTCTATGTAAGCGTTGTACATAAAACAAAATGGTGGGTTCGGTTGTCCGCGCCGCCCAATGCACTCGCGTTTATCGCCCGACATATCGAGTGGCGACTTGGCAACGCTGCGGCCGCATTCCTGCAGCCGCACGGCAACGTCGCAATCGCAGCCGCGATCACTACCCGTGCCTTTGTTGATTGCTGTGACGTCGCGAAATGATAAAATGTAAAATGTTTGCAGTGTGAAAATTGTAACAAAATCGTTTGGATGTCTTAGAAAATCTAATTTATCGATTTTATGTGGGTTAGATCAGTTAGATGCGCGTGCGCATGTTTTTTAAGTCAGGGGTGGAAAGTATACGCTTTCTCTCACAACTCGCTTAGAAATCGATGTGCATTGTTGCTTCTAGACACGTCTCATCCATGTTATTCGTTTATGTGCTATGTATGCGGATTCCTCGCTCTTTTAGATCCGATTACTGTGTCCCTGGATCCTTGGCAACTGTTAGAGTTGCAAGCACTAATAGGTTGCTTTGTTTGCGATGATAAATACGTTTCGGCGGGGCGTGGTCATTACTCTAAATACTCCCTAATTGTACTGATAACTTCGTTCGAGATTCTAGAGGCCACCATTTCGTCGTCAATGTGACGTCGATTTATTTTATAATGTTGGTAGCATTGTTTCTCAACGTGATCATTGATTTATTATGACAAGCAACATAATTATATGAGATGACATCATTTCAGAAGCATTTTTAGACAAAAGAAGGTTTCCTCCTCGTTTATTTTTATAATGTTGGCCATAATAAAATAGTCTATAGTATACTACCAACGTCAAACCCTTTAAATCCTCACTTGTATTTTATGAGCGATATAAAATGTATGAGTTTACAACGTGAGTTGTTTATGATTAAATATACTCGTATCGACATTATTATTTTACATTATAACTTTACGGGTACTAAATAGTTGTGACTGATAATACTGTCTCGATAATAACTGAATAGTTTTGATGTCGAACGTATTGATGAATTTTATTACGATTTTCTTGAAGTGGATTGTCCATTACTCCCCTTCGCATCGCATCGTGTCAACCTTTAGACGCCCACTGTTGGGCATAGGTCTCCCCAAGAGGGGGTTCAGCCGTAATCGCCATGCTTGGTCGATGCATGTTGGCGATCGCAGTAGGTGTTATGGTAGGTACTCAGAAGGACGCTGCTGGCCATTCTCAGGTCAATATCCCTCTTTCGTCTTCTACGACACGAACACCCACGAGTAGAAATGGGGTGGTGTTACTCGCGACCGGCACCACACGGCATATTTCTCCCCTTCATTTCAGCCGAAAGACGTCCACTGCTGGACATAGGCCTCCACATGGGGGGGTTTTGCCATAATCGCCACGCTTGGCAGGCGGATTGGCGATCGCAGTATGGTTGTTACAAAGGCACAGAGAACGCTACTGCCCATTCTCTGTTAAGTCCCTTAGTCGCCTCTTACGACACCCACGGGAAAATATGGGATGGTGCTATTCTTTACGTCCAACACCACACGGACGAAATACCCCTTAAATAAAAGAAAACGTTGAAAAGGAACAAGCAATAATGTTACGAGAATTATTTAAATTGTTAATTTATTATTTTTAATTTGATTTTGAGTCTAAAATCGCCAATTCGCCTTGACAAAGCCATGTAGTGCTTCGCCAAGCGTGGTGACCGATGTTTTTACCTCCTCTGTACGAGAAGAGGCCCTTTATCCATGCAGTTAAGACCATTATAGGCTGGTATTATTATTATTAATTTATGTTTCGGTAACATATATAAGTTGTAGGTAAGTAAATCTAAGAATGTCCGTGTAGCTATTGCCAATATTACCAGAGGGTTGGTTCTCAGATAATTTTCACGAACGCGAGAATAAAAAAGCTTTTTTACAAAAAAGACAATCGCCTTCAAAACCTAAAAAGTGATAAATAACTTTAGCACAGTACACACATGACTTAAGATTTGAAAGTCGGTGACTTTGTTCTGTTTGTTGTCTTTAATTGCCACCGACTTCAAAATCTAAAGTCATGTGTGTACAGTGCTAAAGTTATTTATCACTTTTTAGAGGCGTATGTCTTTTGGTAAAAAAGCTTTTTATTTATCACTTTTTAGTACCTTCTTATTACAGTTAAAACAGAGGTACTCCAAAGATTGAACTATTAAAACGTCGTCTATGTAGATTTTTTTGGGATTTAAATAATATTTCAAAAAGTGCTGAATCAATGTCGATAAAATTTATATGGGACCAGAATTTTCAAAATCGATTCGCATTTGCCGGAGAAACGAAAAGAATTTTATTGGCTTCAGTTCCGCACTAAACTATTTTCACTTACTCTTTAGTATTCAAGTAAGTGTTTGTTATTTGTTAGGTGAAAAACACAATTTATCGACACAAATAGTATTTTACTGAATAGGTCTTTGTATTTGACTAACGTGGCAGTGACCCAGCAGGATAGTGTGTTATTTCTTAATACATTCTTAGCTTAGCTGGTCATAGCTTCCAGTATATTAGTATTGGCACTGTTTACAATATCACAATATCACTGTTTACAAAAAAAAACAGTCGAATTGAGAACCTCTTTCTTTTTAACCGACTTCATAAAGGAGGAGGTTATCAATTCAAATGTTTAGGGGGAAGTCCCCTAAGCCTGGACGGGTCCTAAAGCCGGACAGAATTTGAATCACTGCGAAGAAACGCGTCAATTTGTTGCTTGTGCCGCGGTTAGGAAGCTTCTCCCAAGTGAAGTGCTGGAGGGGAGTGCCAATAGCAAGTACTGACTCCTTTGTCGTGGGGCATGGTGCAAATTATGAGGTTAGTAAAAATTTTGTTCGAACTCATTTTTTGGGGTCTATTAACAGTATATAAAGTATGGGATGATATTTATTGTTATTAGTTGTTACTGCTATTGTACTAATCTGATATAATTCATGCATTTTTTTTTATTCATATCACACAATGAGAATGAGAATTTTTCTTGTATGTATCAAAAAGTCCCTAAGTTCGGACACTCTCAAAGTCCCCCAACACCGGACAGTTTTACAGCAACTTAGTTTTTGTTGAAATTGTTATTTTTATTTTTTGTTTTTCGGATTCAAAATGGGTAAACCCAAACCGAAATGTGAGAATACCCCCAAACATGAAATATTGAAAAAAGCCATCGATAAAGTGATGTCAACGAAAAACGTTTGTAGAAAACATTCCTGATTATAACCAAAGTTTATTAAAATTATGATTAGTTTTCTTTATTAATAACTAGTGATTTGTTATATTGTAATAGGTATTGTTACAAAAATGATAGTTAAAATAATGTTTAAGTTTATAAAAATGAACGAAAAGTTGACTGTCCGTCATTAGGGGGCGTTTTTGAAAACGTCAATTTTTCTATGTTAATTAATCCTTTTTATCTAGTACATTTAAAGTGACATTTGAGATTGCTAATAAATCTGTGTTGATTAGTTATATAGTTGAGAGTTTATTAAAGAGAAATAAACAAATTAATCTATAACACGATGTTTTTTATTTTTGTTATTCCTTAAGTGTCCGGTTCTCGGGGACCTCCCCTATATATAAATATTTTTATATATATGTTTGGGCATAACTCTGTCATATACAGACGGATTTGCAAAATTATTTTTTGTTCAAAAGAGGTTTATTCCGAAATGGTCCCATATAAATTTTACCAAAATGGATCCAGCCTTTTTTGAGAAAATCAACAAAGTCGCAAAAAATATACTTAGATGACGTTTTAATTTCTTCAATCTTTGGAGGACTTACAATCTCTTTTAAGTGTGTTGCCGTTCCTTAATGGATTTGGATGTGGCAATACTAAAAAGCGAAAAATAAAAAGTTTTTTCAAAAAAAAGAAAACCGCCTTCCAAAACTAAAAAGTGATAAATAACTTTTGCACATAACACACATTACTTTACTTTCGGAAGTCGGTGGCAATACAAATCAACAAACACAAAGCCACTGCCACCGACTTCCGAAAGTAAAGAGGTGTGTTATGTGCTAAAGTTATAATTATCACTTTTTAGTTTTTGAAGGCAGTTTTCTATTTTTTTACTTTTTATTTGAAGTCGGTTGAAAAGTAACGCAAAAAGAACTCGGCGTACCAAATGAAATGTGTCTATGAAAGAGTAAATATTATCATGACGGTTGACAGAAAGGATGGAAGAAGAAAACATGTTGTGCAGACCCCAAGTAAGGCCCAGACTCCATCAAAGCGGAGAGGAGAGGAGATGTCTCGTACAACTAACCGACTTGCGTTATTTTCACATCTCAATGCTTAGCTTCAACGCAATACAGTGTCCCATTGGTTGTTAACGAGTCATCTCCTCTCCTCTCCGCTTCGGTGGAGTCCGGGCCTAACTTGGGACAGGGGCAGGAAGATGATTAAGCTGGCGAAGCGAACTGTAAGGTTGTATGCGAAATGCAACCTGCTCGAAAAGGTTTTAAGAACGGTTTGTTCAGGATACTGAGGAATTCTAAAGATTAATTTGAAAATAGAACCGTTAGGTTTATTTTTATGTTTGACAGTTGTCTACCAGCCGTTCTATAGGCCAGCACATTTTACTACCAATAGAAGTTTTTCCTTTTTTATTTTAAATCGTTCCGTCACAGTATTACTATATAATATTGTAATACTGTGGTTCCTTCTCCTCACACGCCAGCACACACATAGTAGAGACTGGTGCCATGAACACGATCTAGTGTTCACCGTACCTACTAATAAGATTTAGCTTAAGTCCATATAATAGAACGATAATTCAACTTTAAACAGAGTGTTTAAAGCGTGCAGAGTAAGAAGAATTAAAGTAGAAAGGGTAATAAGCCCTAAGGCCCCAAATATTTCGAATTGTGGTTATAGTCAGTTTTCCACCGCTATATGTAACTCTTTTACACGTAATGGAAATACGATATTTTGAATTACCATGTCGTCATCATCATCAGCCGAAAGACGTCCACTGTTGAACAAAGGCCTCTCACATAGAACGCCACTACGAACGGAAACCTGCCGCTTGCATCCACCGGTTACCCGGGACGTTGAGATACCGTGTCTCATTTTGAGATTAAGTTAGTTATTTCTTGACCAAAATATGGCTAATCTACGTTTATGTCGAGAATATTCTCTTAAAAGATGCAAGCTTTACTGCCAACGTGTACCTATTTGACTTTTATAGCCCCAGCCAAAGCGGAAATTATGCGTTCGCGAATCGTGACAGACGATTTCACGAATTATAAACAAATTACTTTCTCTTGAACTATGATAAGCGCTTAAACGAAGAATGAAGTGACACAGTATAAGTAGTAGCGGTCCACTTAGAACGAGACGAGTATACCTACCTAAGTATATTTTGTATCTATTATAGAGACTTGGGAGGGCTCAAAGAAACGACACGTTATTTATAGAAAAATCGGTTTGAAAACCAAAAGACGTTTGTGGATTACCCAAAGCTCTTTTCACAAGTTTCGATACCAGTCTGCTAAAAAAAATGATTCCCGGAAGAACACTGAATGATACGTCTTCGCCAATTTGCGTTTTTAGTTTATATGTACGAGATATAAATTATAAATACATTTCCTTATTTTACTTACACAACGTTTTTAAGCAGAATAACAAGGACCCAATCACAGCCCAAGGTAGGTAGATCATGTGACGTGTTTTGAGATATGAGACCACTGAATGAGTACTGCTACTAAAATTAAAAAGCATCAAATTCTGTTAAAGTATTCAGTTGACCTCGGAATATCCTTAAGTTTTCTTTAACGCAAAAATCTAACAATTTTACGACACCCATAGTCAAATACCTACTCAAACGCTACAAAAAAAAAGAAACAAACAAAATTTCGCTTTACATAATAGACAAAGAAAAGAAACATCACTGCATACACTGTCGACTGTGATGGCTAAATATAGTAAATATTCAAACGCTACTTAACTTTAAGATGCCGTTGAGTCTCGTGCTGTCTCTATAACTTTATGTCAAATCCATCACAGTCCACCAAGAAGTCTATAAGCTTCTTGCAGTCCACAGTTATGCAGGGAAAGAAAATAAATTTCTTTCTCTACTACGGAAAGCGAAATTTTGTTTCATTTTATTATATGTATAACAAAACATTGTAATAACTGACGTCACTTGGAGCTGTCACGCGGAAATGGATTTGGGCTACCTGCCGCATGTCAGACGATTATTGGGCCAAACGCAAGACCCAATAGGTCCCTCTACATGGCAAGTGACATCGCGGCAGGCCCAGGTGGAGATGGTGCGTGATGATCTAGACTCCTTCGATAAAGACAGCTCCCAAACAGCCCAGCAGGCTGATAATATAATATAACATTAATTAAGTAACGGCAAAGCCAGTCGCGATTACAGACATACTCAAACAAACGACCTTAGTGATGCACCTCCGTGTGAACAAGACGTGAAGTTTCGTAGAATTGTGCAATGTACATCGAATCCATTCTGGATACAAGTCGCAGTTCGAACATTGTTGAAGCTGGGCTTTCGAGTATGCTAAGAAGTTTGAGAGTAGTTGAACTACAAAACTCAATGTATATAGAATTTGTTCCAAGTTATTTAGGTTTAGATTGAGTAGCTATAGACTATCGAAATAAACAATCAATGGGACAGGTTTTCAGTAAGGTCATAAGAGTGATAAGAATTATTGTTAGTAAGTTTTCTCTTTTCACATTTCGTCCGGTTTTTCAATGATACTTCAAAAGTAATAAAACTGATATGTTTACCAAAATTATCATACAAACTGGTGATTACAATATATTTTATCATCTGCCTAGCCTTTTCCCAACTACGTTGATATTGGCGTCCATGAATATGAGCTTGTGTAGGTTTTAAAGTTTTCGTAGCATTGCGAAAACCTTGTGTCATTTTGGTGTTTATATCATAGCTTTACTCTTATTAAAAAAGGCCGAGAGTCCGAGACTATTTGTTCTGCTTAAGGGGCTTTTAAACGACTTTTACAGATTTTAAACTGACAATCACGTCAAAATGTGCAGTGTAAATGATTTGAAAAAAATATATGTTAAACTAGAACATTCTCTTAATCATATAGAAAGTGAATATTTTTGATTAAGTTCATATTAAATAGTTTATTTAACTCGTGAAGTTGTGTCTGACGCGGACAAAACATTGACAATCACACAAAATCTACCAGGTATAATTATCCGAAACTTACACTATCTTACAGACAATTTTATTATCTATCTTTTAGTATACGCCTTTTTTTTAGTTTTGAAAGAATACTACTTTTATTTAATTTTTTCGACTAAATTTTGAAAGTTTTGGACGCAGACTGCGTCCGTTCTGCATCAGTTTTGCGTCCAAAACTCTCAAAGTTTTTTCGAAAAAATTAAATAAAAGTAGTATTCTTTCAAAATTAAAAAAAATGCGTATACTAAAAGATAGATAATAAAATTGTCTGTAAGATGGTGTAAGTTTCGTTTAATTATACCTGGTAGATTTTGTGTGATTGTCAATGTTTTGTCCGCGTCAGACACAACTTCACGTATTAATTAAACTATATAATATGAATATAATTAAAAATATTCACTTACTAAATGATTAAGAGAATGTTCTAGTTTAACATATATTTTTTTCAAATCATTTACACTGCACATTTTGACGTGATTGTCAGTTTAAAATCTGTAAAAGTCGTTTAATAGCCCCTTAAGGTCTAATAATATACTAGAACTAAACCCGGTTAGACTGGAAGCCGACCCCAACATGGTTAGGGAAAGGCTAGACAGGTGACGACTTAAGATATTATGTACGCAGAAACTGTTGGAAAAACTTAATACTTAAACTAGCGACCCGGCCCGGCTTCGCATGGGCCTATAGCCTTCCTCGATAAATGGACTATTCAACACAAAAATAATTATTCGATTCGAACCAGTAGATCCTGAGATTAGCGCATTCAACCAAACAAACAGACTTCAGCTTTATAATATTAGTATAGATAAATAAATCTTACTGAATTAAGTGCGAGAAGTACCAGTGTGTTTTGCAGTTCGTATGTGCTTTCTAAGTTTATATAGGATGGCTGACAACTAACTGAGGACAATTAAGTAGCTCTTGCCCGCGAATTCGTCCACGCGAATGTCGGTTATCGCAGATGCAGACGAATTTGCAGTTTAAAAAGCAGACCCTTTCTTGGAGTTCAAACTTAGTATGTGCCAAAGATTCATGGCGAGATCCATACTACATTTGTATATAAAAAAAATATTTTTTTTGAGTGTTTAAAATATTTTCCAATGTGAAGAATACATTACCAGGAGTAGATTGGGGAACAGATCACTTTACGGAATATTATTTGATCACAAATATATAGCCGGTTAATTGGTAGCAACCAAATGAAACATCAAAGCAACGAAAGAATTGGTAGTAGGTCAACTGATACAGTGGCAGACGTGACTTCGATGAAGTAATAAAATACGAAACGAGAAAAGTTGAAAAGTTTTAGGTGAAATGAAATTCGGTCAAATATTTTTCGACCTTATGATAGGTAGATTGATATACTTAGCATATTTTTAAACCCCCGCATAATTCAAATGAAAATAACACTTTTTCTTTTCATCTCGATGCCCAATTTGTGTTTATAAAAAAAAAGAAAGTGACAAGCGACGTTAACGGATCTATAAAATTGACAGACAAGTGATGTGACAAGTGTGTGGAAAAAAATAATCATTTTTTGTGGTATTATTTCCCATAAAACGATGCAATTTCAGTGTAAGAACTGTGAAACGGCGTTTTTCAGTGTCAGATACTGTCAGTCGTTTCGTTCTGAAATAATGAGCTTTTTGTTAAACTATTCAGTTTTTTTTTTGCGGGGTTTTAAAAATATTGTAAATGCCTGAAGATACTCTTTAGGTACCCAAGAATATAAGAATTTGAATTTCAACTTCTCCAAACGTCTTAATTTTTTTGTAAAAATCCTAACATGATTCTTTGATCAAATTCAGTTTAGTAGTTTAGCCGTGAGAGCGTAACAAACCAATAAATATACTTTTGATTTTATTTATAATATCAGTATGGATAAGTCTAAAAGCGCCGATCCGCCATAAGCAATAGTGGTGATCAACATTCATACCTTTGATTTATGAGAAGAGGTTTTTACCTCAATGGGACAGTAACAGTATGTCTATTCTGTTACAATCTCCCTCGGTGAACACCTAGGTGAAGTGAGCTGTCATCCGTCTGTCTGCTTTGTCAATCTCTAGCATCGGTACGTCTATTCTGTTACAATCTCCCTCGGTGAACACCTAGGTGAAGTGAGCTGTCATCCGTCTGTCTGCTTTGTCAATCTCTAGCATCGGTACGTTTATTCTGTTACAATCTCCCTCGGTGAACACCTAGGTGAAGTGAGCTGTCATCCGTCTGTCTGCTTTGTCAATCCCTCGAATGACAGTTCACTTCACCTAAGCGTTTACCGAGGGAGATTGTAACTGAATAGCACTGCAGGCTGGTATTATTAACAAATCGCATTGACTTGTATTATCAGTGTCACATTGACATAGATTAGCTGAAGTGCCATACACTTCACTTTACGACACTGTCATAAATCCTTGAGCTTTTACAATATCACGACTGTCGTAATTAATCAAGTTTTAACTTCTTTATGCCCGCAGACGGGTTTTTTTTTTCACACCTGCCATTCCGACACACGTTTGCCATTAGCAGTACTATTGATATAGGCATTTCTTGCCATTATATAAAAATAGAACGTTTGCCATTCGTAATCTTATACAGTCGTTACGGGTTGCCAGAAACCCGAAAAACTGACAACCAGTCCATGATGGTGAAAAATTGTGCATGAACCATGGTGGCCTTCATTCCAGCTTTAAGGACCCTTAAAGGACCCAAGATAGAGAGATTTGTCCTATTGAACAATTTCTATTTTATTTTTATCAATTAACTTTGAATCAGAAGCCAGAAAGCCTGACAACTAGTCTTAAGCTAAGGGTAATTTGTTAACCAGTAACTGTGTCGTGGAGATCAGATAGGCAGTGGATTCATGTAAAACACTGGTATTCAGCTGCAACCGGTTAGACTGGAAGCCGACCCCAACATAGTTGGGAAAAGACTAGACAGTTTGTTATTTATATAAAGAAAGAAAGACAAAAAGTGTGTGTGTGTGTGTGTAAACTAGCAGACCGGCAAACGTTGCTTTGCTAAATAAATGAATTAAAAAAAATTACCCATGAACTATTCTCAGACCTACCAAATATACAAACCGTTTCATAAAAATCGGTGAAAACGGCTTGACCGAATTTTATGAAACTGTGAACTGTGTAAGGAGGAGTTCGATAACAGACACTATGAGACAAAATACTAGAAGATAGAATAGTTCAGACCCTCATTATTCGAGTAAATACATTCTGTCAAGAAAGTACCGGGAATGAATCATTTAAAAAGCTCATTTAAAGGGATTGTCTAAATTCTTTTTGACGCTAAATTAGCACAACTGTCCTCTTTACTCGCGCGGAGTTCGATCGTCACTGGTCATTCTGTTTGTACACAGTTCGCCATTTTGTCAGTTCATGTCAAATGTGTTTTGCGATTTTTACTATAGGTAAAAACATCGAACAAATAATTCGTCTTAAATGTTGCATTGCAAATAGAATTTCGTGTACAAAAGCACTGAAAATGTTACATAAGGCTTTCAGTGAATCGACTTTATCAAAAACACGTGCGTATGAGTGGTATAATCAGTGGCGTGCCTTCCATAGAAGCCTATAAGCCGGGCTTGTAACCCATAATGCGAGACGATAAATAGAAACTACAAAAATAAAATATCTCTAAGTAGGTATTGAATCTCATAAGAATTGGCAACAATAAATATTTTAAATTCCGCGCGTAATTCAGCGCGCGTGACAGTCGATGCTACTCGATCGTATATTGGCCGCATTCATTCATTCACTTCGCAACGTAACAGTCTTGCCGTGTGACTGAGCGTATATTGCTATCTCGGTCGCACTCATCGGCTTCTTATGTGGCTTTTGAGATCTGATAGTTTTGCCTACAAATTGTGTTAATACTCTTCGCACACCGGCCGCCGATTGTGGCGAAAATGTATGAACAGAAAAGCCGGGATTATGTATGTATGTGTGCGTGAGATGGTGCAATAGATGGTCAATGTTTCTTTACGAGTGTTTGTTTGTGTGGCGCGAAGTTGCTTATTTCGATAAAGTGATAGGTACCTACATTTTCAAATTAGTTCAAATTTTGTTTTGAACTGTAAGTTGTCGTATAATGTTACTTTAAATATATTGTTGACACTGTTGTTGTTGCATTTTTTATATATTTTTTAATTACCCGTTATTTAAATATTTTGTATTTACCTATACTAGTTGTTTTAACGTATGTGATTACATTCCTTTGTGAATATTATTTCTTGTTGTAGGTAATTGGGTGTGTGCAACGACTCACAAAGATATATTTTTTAATATCGAACGGCTTTTGTCAAAGCCACAGAAGGTACGTGGTACGTGGTTATCACTGATACTTATGTATGATACAATGCGTAGTTATTTAGATAGAAAGATCAATAAATTATTTCTGCGTCATCTATTGGCCGTTCGTAAGTCCAACTCGAAGGGCACAGTTGCGCCAATATCGTAAATAGATGCTCTTAAATCAAATACGTATGTGTTTTTGTTAGCAATAAAATTAGCACAATAATTAAATGTTTTTTTAATAAGTGTGTGATTTTGCGGAACGATGAATTTTGAAGAAAATCACCGGGTTTTTATTCTAAAATCTGTTGGGCTTGCCCTAACTTAGACCCCTAGGCACGCCACTGGGTATAATCACAGAAATAGATAGACCTAGATAACGCAAGAGCAACTACTTCGCGTGCCTATTTTCGTGCCTAACTTACGATAAAAAATCGTAAGTAAAAAAATAAAGTAAACGTTTCCTTCCATCGGTAAGTCATTTTGTGAATAATATTATGCGTAATTAATTTAAAAAAGCAATTATTTTTAATCTAATACCTTCAGTAATGTAGTCTGGTAATACCAAATTTAAGAAAAACAAAACATTCGTATTACATTGTGACGTCCAAAAAATGGCTCGCTTAGTTTTCATACAGATCGTGACACTTGCTTTATCTAGGTCTATCTATATCTGTGGGTATAATGCATTTAAATGTGGTCGAGATGTGGTGTAAGATTTGCCTCGCTCTGGTCGGCCATCAACGTCGTTCACTGAACTTACACCGCTATAATAAAGGAAATGGTGACTGAAAATCGTCGTTCTACTCTGGAAGAGATAGCTGCTGTTTCTGTCTCAAGAATCAATTCGTACCGTTTAAAACACTTGTTTTGGCATGAAATGCGTTGCCGCTCGACTAGTACCGAGAGATTTGAATCGTCTGCAAAATCTCAATCGTGAAAAGGTTGCTGAAGACGTGTTAGTAAAAGTAATACTTATACTGTGGTAAAAGTCAATTCCGACCCCACATTCATAAAACGCATTGTTACTGGTGACGAGACCTGAGTTTACGAGTTGGACATGCAAACCAGTCAACATGATTCGGAATGGCGCTTTATAACTGAAAAATGATGACGTGAAAGAAAATTGCCCACAAGTACTGAAGTCGATTCTAAAAAAATTGTCTATGATTGTTTTGATTATTGGGTTATTCGTTGGCGTTAGTGTATTATTACGGAAGAGACCTACTCTGAAGCGATACAATAAATTTAGATATTTAATATCTATTTTGTTTTTTATTTAATAATTCCCGGTACTTTCTTGACACAGTAGTACACCGTCAATCAATTGACATTCTTTTTTAAGCAGTCAAAACGCCACTTCCTCAAAAATTTTGTTCGTTATTTCTTGAAAAACTGCACTGAATTATGAAAAAAATAATCCCTATTAGCGACGTAGGTAGAGAAGAGCAGTCAAGTTTTAAGTCATGCTCCTAATAATGTATTCAACCGCCCATGAATAATCTAAATTTCTAAGGCCTAAAAACCGATTAGTTTTGCATAATAATAGTAATTTCAACGTAATAATAACAAATAACCGGTTTTATATTCTAATTTTACGGTATGGCTGTACGTTTTTAGGTACGGCACCGCTAATTTTAGTTGACAGGAAAATATAGTAGCGTAGTGTTTCTATTATTTAGACAATAATTGTGAAAACACAAGGACCTAAAATCTTTCAACACACATTGGTCCCGGTTACCTTGTTCACAAACTAAACTAAAATTAGACAATTGGCATCTCTTACTACCACGCAGCTGAACAAAAGGACGGCGATAGATAAAAACTAAGTTAGAGATGTCAAATTAGTTTTTTCTTGAACTACGCGTTTTTGTGTTTTTAATGCCCCGGGTGTCCCACCCCATTTCTACCTGTGGGTGTCGTAGAAGGCGACAGAGGGATATTGACCAGAGGGTGGGCAGCAGCGTCCTTCTGAGTACCATAACACCTACTGCGATCACCAACATGCATCGGACAAGCATGACGATCACGGTTGAACCACCCCTCGGGGGAGACCAGTGCCCAGCAGTAGGTTTCTAAAGGTTGTCATGATGATGATGACGTTCTGACATGACAACTATAATTGTATTGTAGTTTATCTCAAATGAAGAGTTATTTTTAATATCTGTTTTTTTCTTGTTTTATTGGAGAGAAAGAGATATAAATAGCTTAAAATAAGTTTAGCTCGTACACAACAAAAATGGCATCAGTGACTAACATTATACAGATGCCAGCACATCAAGCCATACCAAACTATCAAATTTTCCCAATTAAATATGAACCTTATACCTACTTAAGTAATAAAGTTGAAAATCTGTCTAAGTTTGACAAATTGTTATGTAGAGTGGTGTTGCTGGCCTCTGTACTACCTTCAATAACTCTGTTTTGGAAAATAGTCATGAAACACCCGGTTTTTCAGTTAACTATACTCTTCAGTTTAATAGGGTACATGACACCAACAATCAATTAACATAGTTTTTACTAGCTGTCTAAACGCGATTCTCCCATAGATTTTGTATGGCAATTGTACTTATGACGTCACTTTTTTGCCAACTCAAACTGACTATACTCTGTTCACAATAAGATTAGACATAAACACAAACGTTTTTTACAGTCCCTTCAACCGATTTTGACTTCTATTCCGTAGGCTTAAGGATGACATTAGAGGCAAAAAAGTGGTTACAATAACAACTGTTTACTGCAGTTGCCATTTGTCATGCTATCAACGCAATATAAGTCAAAATCGGTTGAACGGACTGTAAAAAAGGTTTTTGTAAATGTCTAATCTTATTGTGAACAGGGTACAACTAAATACTTATTGATTTCAAAGCAACAAAAAATATTATTTTACGGTAAATTGAAAATTAATGGGGTTTTCAGCGCTTAAATAAATGTAATTGTAATAAACGTAATTTTAGAGAAGTTGGATATTGACCAAAGGATGGGCAGCAGCGTCCTTCTAAGTACCATAACACCTACTGCGATCGCCAACATGCATGCAAGGTGATTACGGCCGAACCCTCTCTTGAGGGAGATTTGTGCCCAGTAGTGGGCGTCTAAAGGTTAACATGATGATGATGTGTCAAGGAATTAATGGTTTATGCTGTCATATATCCATGTCAATCCATAGAGGAGCTCGTGACTAATTAAAAGCCGTACGTATCGATCGGTGCAGGTAAGGCTACGCTTGCCGCGATCGGTCTGTGGATGGGTGACCGTTCATAGCAAATCGAGTTCTCTTCGTGCCTCGGAAAACACGTAAAGCCGCTGGTCTCGGCTGTCATTCGTAGATATTTGGCAGTCGTTATGCGTACTCAGAAGCCAGAAAGTCTGACAACCAGTCTTACCGATGCTGACTCCAACACAGTTGGGAAAAGAGCTAGACAAATGATTCAGTCATTTATCAATGTAAGATTATATGTAGCTAACTTTATTTTACATTTAACATGTCGGTCGGGTGCAAGATTGACTTTTTAATATTTTTCTTCACGGTCTTTAGGCCAATAATTGTTTACCAAAGAGCTAGCGACCCGCCCCTGTTATGTACTGATATAGTTACTAGTTAAAACATGGGGATTAAATGTGTTTTTTTAGTAAATATAGGCGTTCTAATAATATGACATACATTCGTGTCGAATTAAAACCTCCTTTTTTTTTCTTAACCAACCATCTACAATAATTATTTGTTACACAAGAGTGCAAAGTTGCTTCTTAATCGCGTGCTCAATTTTGATGACCGAGCAAGCGAAGGAATCTAAAATTAAATCACGACCGCAGCGAGTGATTCAAAAATTAGAATCCTGAGCCTCAGCGAGGAAATGACTAAAGGCAAAAAAAAAACATTTACAATCACAAGATACTTATATTATAGTTTAGGTATTAACTACTACATTATGATAGGTAAGTATTACAGAATAATCTTTAAATTATAACAAATAATACTTAGGTATAATTAAGAAAAATTGAAAGTAACATTCCTACAGTTACTTAAGTTGAGTGTAATATTTTTGTTAGGTACTGTAATGTTGGTGTTAGTGACATGTGTACTGTTTTTCGGTAAACTATCTGTCATACTTAATAGTTGTACCGATTCATCGGATTCTTTTGGTGTAAATGTTGGCGAGAGAGAGCGATGGTTAGGTGTTTCGTAACGGCTCATTTTTGATGTAGAAGGGCCAGTCCAAGGATCTGACTGAGGCTCTTTCAGTGTAATGGCTCCTACGATGCCTTTACATATTTTAGACTTATTTTGGATGAAATCCTCTATGTACCCCTTTACAACCGCATTGGACTTCCAGCCTCCATGGCGCTTAAGAGGAAACACAAGGGCCGTTTTTCCATACAAACTCAGTCCCCTGTTTCCTCCCTGGATAATGCCAGTAGATCAATTTTTTTTTTAAATATCCATGGCTACTATTGGCATGTCCCTATGTTTTCCTTTTTCTCATAAATTTATTATTAAAAGAGATGAATATTCAAAAACCTAAAAAATTGGCATGATTTTCCGCTGTGTTCAAACATTCAGAAAACAAATTTGACTTGATTATATAAAAAATAGAAAACATAGGAACACGGCAAAAGGCTTTCTTTATTTTTTAATGAAAAAAGCAGTTAAATCGGTTAAGTTCTGGAGAAGAAATCAGGGGACTACGAATCATTGATTTTGTGTACTTTTAATAGGTATTTTCGGTCAAAGCTGCAGTTGTCTCTATCGCGCTCTGCTGTTCGTGTTCGGGCATCGCGCGACAGCAACAGATTTTACAAATACCTAATTTTCAATTCTCTAGCCCGTGGTATTTCCTCTTAAGGGGCAGGAGATCAGCTCCTGAATCGGCCAAAAGTGTGGCTGAAGATCGTTGGAAACAATGACCCGTGTACAACAGGGGTTCTGGTAGTTCAAGAAATGTTGCTATTTCTCGTGGGATACTGCCAATTTTATTAGCACCCATAGGCTGTCTAACACACTTTCCGTTGCGATATTGTAGAAAAAATCGATAGATTGGAGTGTTAGACGGGCGTAAGGCTTGATATTTCTCAACAATTGTTACGTATTCCTTGCGAATGACGAAGTTGCGGTCTCTTTTTGTCTTTGTATTAGGTTAATTAATTAATAGTAAGTCATCTGAATGTTTCTCAATGTTTTTGACATTAAGTTGTGTTAGTTCATTAGTTCGACATGCTCCGTTTATTCCAATAATAAGAACAACCTGTAACGTAAAGAGACTTGTAGTAGATAAATTAATAAAATTGATATGCATGCATAATTATGCCTATCAACATCTATTAACTACGTATTAGATTGTGTCATGTAGTTGATTAATATACTTAAGTAGATACTGAATGTGCAACTGACTTACTTTTGCTGTCAAATCAGGTGCTTCGTTAAGAAACTTTTCAATTTCAGATGCTGTGGAAACCTTCGATTTTTTTGGCATTTAGGATAGGTGTCTTTTTTCATCTTTATTGTTTCATTTAGCATTGAATACGTACTCCATAGAGTGCTTGATTTCTTGGTCTTAGATAATTCAATAAAATATGCCAGCAAAAAGTTTTCTGAGAAAGTTTTGGCGCCTTTAGCTAGTCGCCACGTGTTAAACATATCGTACTATTTCAAATACTTCTCGCGTGATTATTGAGGGAGAAAGCTCATTTGCGCATTATTAACAGTTTCAGTCAATTGACAACATTTCATATTTTTAACCTGCATGTATTATTACGTTATATAAAAGTAAATACAAATATAGGGCACCCGTATTTTTCCGTTTTTCGAAATGATGTACTTTCATTCATAATTTCAACTTTGAAATGAGGAGTATTCTAAAAAGACGTTAGCGCCAAATTACGTCATACTTACGGTGGAATAGCGTTTTATCCTTTGCTTAACTGTGACCCGTCAAAAAATCTTTTATCATTATTATTACAATTCATTTATGTGACATTGACATGACGTGTCTTATTTGACGTTAATGTTTTCATCTGAACCATTGAAATGCTTATGCAAAGGTACTACCTCATTCCGCCGTTTATGTGACGTCATCGCTTGTTTTTTGATTTTACTTATTTTTCTCAGAAATGAAGAAATAGTAAAATATAAAAAATACATATTTGGACCCAGGATACGAAAATAAAGTAATGGTATTTTTGTTTTAAGGTCGTGTCAGTTTTGAAATGTTGTCAATTCTGTTGGCGTCAAATAAACTCCCTCGTCGCTAGAACCACTCATTTTTGGTTCTTCACTTGTTTTCAAGTTTCTTGTTTTTAACCTAAGGTTTTAACAATATGACGAGAAAAGAAAATGGCGCGCGCAAAACAAATTAAAAAAAAGTACACCAAGAAGGTTTCGAGTCTGAGTTTTTAACAAATTAAAAAATGTTGTACGATAAATTCGGCACCATGGAGGTAGAAGTAAATAGGTTTAATGATATTTTGAATTCACAAACTTAATGCACACGATGTTCTAAATTCAATTTACTTTATCCTCTAGCGGATAAAAACGGCTTTTGCACTCAGATATCGAAGAGCCAAAATACATATTCCGAGTTAAAAAAAAAAAAGAAATATTTTATGATTCTAACTTAACAACAATCTCTTTACAATTGAATCACTACCAACTGCTTCCCCTAAATATTTCTAACCGGTATTCAAACGTTTATTTGCCGGTAATAGACTCAAAGAGGGCCACACTACCCACTTATGGGGATCATGTGAGGGTGCGTTAATTGGGCCTGAGTGGATATTTACCCTTGTGCAAAAGAGATTTTTGTCCATAGCTTCGTAAGCAATCACTTTGGACAACATTTTTTGTACAAAAGCGTCGAGCCTTCGGTTTGCAGAGTATGTAACTGGTAAATGCAAACAAGAGCTACGGTCATGGCTTCATTTGTAATTGCATTGATAAATGGTTTCTTGGTTTGTACAGCTCTGGTGTCTTCGCAGCCCGTTGTAATACCAGATACTCAGCATGCTGTTGCCGTCGATTTTAGGACTGTTCTGGTGTTTCCGCAGCCCGTTGTGACAACAGATACTCAGCATGCTGTTGCCGTCGCTTTTGGGACTATTCTGGTGTGTCCGTAGCCCGTTGTGACACCAGAGACTCAGCATGCTGTTGCCGTCGATTTTGGGACTATTCTGGTGTGTCCGTAGCCCGTTGTGACACCAGAGACTCAGCATGCTGTTGCCGTCGATTTTGGGACTGTTCTGGTCATATTAAGCGCAGAGATGAACACCACATGACGAGATCAGTGATGGATATAAACGAGGACAAGAGGGGCAGAGGTCACCCGCCAACTACCTGGACTAGAACTATCTCCAAGGACATGACGATGCTAGGCCTAACGCCAGCAAAGACTCAAGGTCGCAACCAGTGGCGATGAAGTATCAGGAGGGTCGACCCCAAATAGGCAATGAGCCAGGGGAATGATGATGATTTGATAAATGGTTTCTATACCTGCTACGGCATGATAATAGATGTAGTTTTCTAGAATTTTAGGTAACGGATCAACTTGGCGGAGGGCTTAATTTAACTCTTGAACTCGTTTGAATTAAAGTCCAATTATTTACCTAAAAATACAGTATTTTAACTTGTTAAATGATACTGCTTAAAGTGCTTATATGCAGTGTACAGAAGCCAGCACATCAAGCTACTACAATCTGTCAAATTTCTTTGATATATTTTCAACTATATTACAAAACCATAAGGTTCATATTTAATTGGGAAAATTTGACAGTTAGGTATGGCTTGATGTGCTGGCGTCTGTACATGTAACAATTTCTTATGAGGCTGTAAATCTATATCTTTTCTATTATTATCACCTAAAATAAAATAACTTTAAATTCGCAAGCCGGTAGCAATACAAAGCAACAAACAAAACCAAAGCCAAAACTTGCGAATTTGAAGTTATTTTTTACTTTATAAAGGCGGTTGTCTTAATTGTATAATTTTTTTTTTCTACAGATAGTATGAGTTTAAAAAGTCATAACTATCGGTACTTGCCTGGTCTTACATCTGCTCACTTGAAAACTGCATTTTCACGTCAAATGCACTAAAATAAAAGCATCCTGACATCGATCTTCCTTCCGACATACAAATCCCTGGACGCAGGTTGACCTTTAATAACATTATCAATTACAACCGTATGAACTCTGAGTTCATATGCGGAAGGGACAGATCTGTGCCTAGAGTTGCCTATTAATTGGATTAACCCTCATTATAGTTAACTGGTAGTTAACGAAGCGCTGTAAACTCATTATTTTATAACTCGGGTTAATATTGGTTTAGTAATATTTGAGGGGTATCGTGTTATTAATTTTCGCAGTTGGATTTTCCACCTTCGGTACAGACCGGAGGGTAGAAAATTCAACAGTGCTTAGCCTAGTGCTAGTGAAAACGGACATAAGTTGTAAACGAAAATAAATGGCCCTTACTCAGCGAAAACTTTAATAATTACAATTCGGACTTTAACCGCAAATTAAACTGTGTACTGTAACACCTGAGCTACACTAGTACCAAGTACGAATTATCGAGAGTCTAAGCTACGTTGAATGAAAGATATTACCGACTTGTAGAAGATTATATTAATCAGATTAGCGAGAGGAACTTTAGATAGACCGCAGCTCTGAGCTTAGCTGGGTCCCACTGACATCACATGTCATAGTATATAAAAACTATCTTCTACATCATTCAAATATATTCTAAGGTATCCAGAAGGTTCTAACCATAGACTAAATAGTTATGGCTTCATTACATAAAGCCTCTCTGCTGGGCAAGTCTCTACAGTACCTACTCATCATTTGCCTAGCCTTTTCCTAACTATATTGGGGTCGGATTCTAGACTAAGCGTACGCAGATGAATACCTACTAGTGGTTTACATGGAGCGACCTGTCTGACCTTCATAATTCAGTTACTGGGCAACACAATACCCTTTGGCAAGACTGGTTGTCAGAGTTTCTTGAGTCACACATAATGATTGTTAAAGATCTACAACTAATAGCCGGGACTAACGGCTTTACGTGCTTTCCGAGGCACGGAGAGTCTATCGTCAAACCTGCAAACACAACACCAATTTATTGGTTTATCTTGTGTGACGATCATGGTGGTATAAATAAATTAATAAAATTAATTTGTATTTGGTCAGTATTATTATTACGTCAGCTTTAATAATAAATCTATTATATATAAATCTCCTGTCACGATGTTTGTCCGCGATGGACTCCTAAACTACTGAAGCGATTTTAATGAAATTTGTACACCGTGTGCAGTTTGATCCAACTTGAAAGATATGGTAGGTGTAGGGTAGGTGTAGGGTAGGTGTAGGGTAGGTGTAGGGTAGGTGTAGGGTAGGTGTAGGGTAGGTGTAGGGTAGGTGTAGGGTAGGTGTAGGGTAGGTGTAGGGTAGGTGTAGGGTAGGTGTAGGGTAGGTGTAGGGTAGGTGTAGGGTAGGTGTAGGGTAGGTGTAGGGTAGGTGTAGGGTAGGTGTAGGGTAGGTGTAGGGTAGGTGTAGGGTAGGTGTAGGGTAGGTGTAGGGTAGGTGTAGGGTAGGTGTAGGGTAGGTGTAGGGTAGGTGTAGGGTAGGTGTAGGGTAGGTGTAGGGTAGGTGTAGGGTAGGTGTAGGGTAGGTGTAGGGTAGGTGTAGGGTAGGTGTAGGGTAGGTGTAGGGTAGGTGTAGGGTAGGTGTAGGGTAGGTGTAGGGTAGGTGTAGGGTAGGTGTAGGGTAGGTGTAGGGTAGGTATAGGTAAATAGGTAGGTAAGTAGGTAGATAGGGACAGGACGTCGTAACGTCTGTCGGGTCAGCTAGTACTGATATAAATTATTTTGATTGTAATAGCCTTCTCTATAATTCAGTTTTTCAAGAAAAGTCTTAATTATTTCTTTCATTAAATAATAACCGGACGATTACAGATACTTAAATTGAAATGAACAGACATTTTTCTGTACCTACTGTAGCAATATCATTCAGTTTCAATATACAATTCGTAGTATTCTTCAGTTAATACTAAGAATTGGAATCGTAAATATTATTCTGCTTTCTATTAATTTATCACACATTTTCTATTTTATACCTTACACTTCGATTGTTATTAGGTATTTTTTCCAGCTTTGTTGAATGATGATGGAAATGTTCTTTACACCCTATTGTATTTATAAGTTAGTCAGTTCTCTAAAATATTCGGGGGAGTACAACTCTATTTTTTTTTACAAATAATTGTGATCCCGAAGGCTGGTTTATTCTTGGACCAAAGAATCAGCATTGCTGCCAGACAATTGGGCATGTGCCGTTGACAGCGATGTGGACGAGATTTTGATGCAATATGAGTTCTTGTTTCCCCTTCCTTTTTCTTGAAATTGTACATAATATTAGTACTTTTATTTTTATACCCAATCTATATTAATATTATACTTAAAGCAGAAGAGTTTGTTTGTTTGTGGTTTTCTCCTCAAGAACTGGTCCGATTCAAATATAGGAAGCTACGTTATAGCTATGAGGTTAAAAGTTATGTTGTTAAAATGGGGATACGGTAGAAAATTCCCCAGCATGAAGTCATGGGTAAAACCCTAAAGCCATGTTCAGCCTTGAGCGTCTACGAAGAGATTTATTGATGAAAGAACTCATGAAAATGTAAGTAAAATGGTCGACACACAAGGGAAAAGCATTCTCCATACATTATTGTGTTTGGAAAATGCGATACTTGCTAATAGGAGTCCAAAATAACCCTTGAAATATTAGTACAGACTTGAATTTATTATAAAAAGAATAGGGATCCATTTGCAAATTCGCTCTTTAAAAAGCTAGTATTTCATAATTAAAGAAGTAATAAGCTTTTAAAATAAGGTGTGTTTGGTGATTATATCTGTGTATTTGTACCTCATCACATCAAAGCCACTGAATTGATCGAGATGAAATTTGACAAAGATGTGTAGCTTGGGATCTGGATAACGACATAGGCTACTTGTTGATCCGCAACTTTTTATTTATTTGAATAGGCTCGCATTTGGCCGCAACTTACTTGATCTTATGTGACGATGCGGCTTAAGGTGGAGCACGCTTTCCTAGAATGAACCGTTCCACTCGTGCCTAGAAGAGGCATGTATTGAACGCGGCGACAAACTAATCTGATTTAGGGTTTTAAAAATAATTAAAATGGGTAGCAAAAATAACAGGTTGGCAGTTACAGTGAAGTAGCATTTTAAGTATAAAGTAGCAGCTTTATATTGAGTTGTAACCTTTGTTTGAAATTGCCTGTAAAAAGCGATTTGGTTCTGGAACTCGCCGGTCGGTGCCGCGGCACGCCGCTACGCTCGCTCGCCTCGTGCGTAGGGGGGGCCACAGTTCTAACCAAATCTAACCCAATCATGTCGGATCCGCCTCAGGGGGAACTTAAGGGTCAAAAGGATTTGGTGAGCATTTATCCATTTTGACGTCAGTTCGACGGAACCCCTGCGAACCTCGGGGTGCTCGACCGTCTTCTTCTGGTTTTAGCCGCTCAAGTCATGATTTATAGCTCCTCAAGTTATTTTATTAGTCGCAAACACTTTTAAGTTATTAGTCACCTGGAAAATAATAACCCCCTTGAAGATACCCAGATTATACTTTTCAGGGAACAGAGACTATTATAACCGCTGTAACGCAGACGAGATCGCGGGAAAAAGCTACTAGTTGCTGGTATCTCCATCGCACAAATTCTTACATTTCCTACGCTTAGCGGAGCATCCGACCACGGTAACTCAATTTTTTACTCCCAGTCTGAACCGTATAATGGCATGTACGGAGTAATGGATTGTACTAACGCAGGTAGCTAAGTGGTAACCTGAAACTGGCTGAATAAAACATGAGGTGTCTTTCAGGAGTCTAGGTTGTAACTACGATTGACGATTTTGTACACTTCCTTTGGAGTATTCTGATATGCGTGTGAATGTTGTGTAGACTTTGTGAGGATGTATGGATATTTATTACTCTTTCACACTTTTACAGCTGAACGGAATTAGTTGAAATTTGGCACACATATAACCTACATATTTTTCTTTAATTAACTTGTATTCAGAACAATGTACAGTATTTAAAAGAATAAAAATAGAAAACCTATAACTATCAAACTATTGGCCGAATACTGAAATTTCACTCAAATACAACAATCACTTTGAAGGGCTCTTAAATTTAAGCATCTCTCAACCAGTTTACTGGTATACACAAAAGCTACTCAAACAATTTGTAGGCATAATCAGCTAAGCCGTCAAACAATTTACGTCATGGCAACATTCACGATTCTTCGTTTTACGCAACATTGTTTGATTATAAAATATTTAGGTACTATGCTAGGTACATAATTTAGTTAAAATAATATAAGTTTTATTTGGCACACAATTTAGTTCATAAGAACATAATGTTCTTATATATATTAACATAAAAATATCACGAAAATAAACGTAAATAAACACCCATATTGTTGTAGAATGAAACGTTCTAACTTCGTGAGTGACGCTGTCAAAATTAGAAAACAATTATGGCTTATCTAGATGAATATAAATAAATATAAAAGAGAAGTAATTAAATGTTTAGCAATTATAAAATTTGGTGAGCCACAAAAAAAAACAGCATTTAAATAATTTGGTCGGCATACAAAGATTTTGTTTGTAATTTAAAAAATCAGGCAGCAATCCTTGTTCCGCAAATAATTTTGATAATGGTCAAAAATTAAATCATAAATAGGCAACTTAGAATAACATGAGTTTGCATAATACACATTCAGTTCGCAAAATAACTACCTACTTGATCAGCAAGATTTCATGATTTAATTTTTTAACCCCCGACGTAAAAACGACGGGGTGTTATAAGTTTGACGTGTCTGTGTGTGTGTGTGTGTGTGTGTGTCTGTCTGTGGCATCGTAGCTCCCGAACGGATGAACCGATTTTGTTTTTGTTTTTTTAACCCCCGACGTAAAAACGACGGGGTGTTATAAGTTTGACGTGTCTGTGTGTGTGTGTGTGTGTGTGTGTCTGTCTGTGGCATCGTAGCTCCCGAACGGATGAACCGATTTTGTTTTTGTTTTTTTTATTTGAAAGGTGAATTAGTCGGGAGTGTTCTTAGCTATGTTTGATGAAAATCGGTCCAAGATGGCCGCCGCTACAAAATAGCTAATCACATATTTTTTCACAATTCCATCAATATGGGTATCAAATGAAAGGGCTTCACTAGTAGAATACTTTACACTATGATAAATTTCAAGGCCAAGATGACCGGCACCACAAAATGGCGAATTATATAGGTATTCCAAACGCATTCTCAGGGTGATATCTTTAATATCAAAAAAGATCCATGTGATGAAATACAACTTTAGACGTATCTACAACTTCTCAAAACCAGACTAAATTACATTTAAAAACTTTCAAATAAAAATTAAATTAAAAATTTAAAAAACCCCCAACGCAAAACAAAAACAATTATTTAAAAAGTAAAAAATAATATCTTTTGTTGAGCCATCAAATGTTTGTTCGTTGAAATGGCGCTATAATGTCGCGGCGGGGTACCGCGTAAGTCAAATCTCATTGCAAATCCATGAGTTTGCTATTTTACCTATTTAGCTATTGCTGACTTAGCGGTACCCCGCCGCGACATTATAGCGCCATTTCAACGAACAAACATTTGATGGCTCAACAAAAGATATTATTTTTTACTTTTTAAATAATTGTTTTTGTTTTGCGTTGGGGGTTTTTTAAATTTTTTTATTTGAAAGGTGAATTAGTCGGGAGTGTTCTTAGCTATGTTTGATGAAAATCGGTCCAAGATGGCCGCCGCTACAAAATAGCTAATCATATATTTTTTCACAACTCCATCAATATGGGTATCAAATGAAAGGGCTTCACTAGTAGAATACTTTACACTATGATAAATTTCAAAGCCAAGATGACCGGCACCACAAAATGGCGAATTACATTTTTTTTTTCACGACTCCCTCTATATGGATATCAAATGAAAGGGCTTGACTAGTAGAATAATGCATACTATATTGAAAGGGAATGAGGAATATTAATTAACTAACGAAATGAAAACTAAAAACTTGAAAATTAATTTTATAAACTCTAAGGGCCAAAGCACCGGTTCCCTACTGTTTAAACAGCCGGCTGTTTAAACATAGAGTAGACTGGGTACGATTGTGCCAGAGTACGGTTGTGCCAATTGGACGTAGTTACGCAAAAATAATCCAATCCACACTTTTTCCAAAATTGAATTATATATACCAAACGCATTCTCGGGGTGATATCTTTAATATCAAAAAAGATCCATGTGACGAAATACAACTTTAGACGTATCTACAACTTCTCAAAACCAGACTCAATTGCATTTAAAAACTTTCAAATAAAAATTAAATTAAAAATTTAAAAAACCCCCAACGCAAAACATAAAAGCAATTATTTAAAAAGTAAAAAATAATATCTTTTGTTGAGCCATCAAATGTTTGTTCGTTGAAATGGCGCTATAATGTCGCGGCGGGGTACCGCTAAATAGGTAAAATAGCGAACTCATGGATTTGCAATGAGATTTGACTTACGCGGTACCCCGCCGCGACATTGTAGCGCCATTTCAACGAACAAACATTTGATGGCTCAACAAAAGATATTATTTTTTACTTTTTAAATAATTGCTTTTATGTTTTGCGTTGGGGGTTTTTTAAATTTTAAATTTAATTTTTTTGCTTACCAACTGAGTGCTTACCAAAATTTTACAACAAAATTTTACAAACAGGAGCAGCTCATTGCAGTTTATATAATTAATATGCTGCACAAAAATAATAACAGTCAACCAGAATGACATAAATTGCTGATTGATTATGGAATGTTTGCTGGCCATGAGTTGCTGATCAATTAGCTAATTCTGCTCACAGATTATATTTTTCTGCTCACAAAAAAACGAATACTGTGCTAACCATTTAAATAATACCCAATATAAAATAGAAATACAAATATTAAAATTGATGTTAAAGAACTTGCAATCTACTAAAAAACTTCTTCATAACATCACTCTTCACTACTCTTGGAAAACTTGCTAGAGAATATTTAGAAATCATTTGCAGCATCAAGAAATTGCTGAGTTGTTGGCATCTTTAAAGAGCGACTTCATATTCGCTATTTTAGCTGTAACCTTCTGCACGATGCGGTCGACAGTTGGCTGTGCAACCTGAAATATATCGCCTAAGTAATACGCCTTAGTAACTGCCATGTCTCATTCATTTAGATCCTGTTGTAGTATGTAAGTTATTTTGTACTCAAAATGTTTTGCTAAATAAAGTTATTATCATTCATGTTATTATTATTGTAGCGTAAAACCTTAGAACTATAAGTATTTGGTCCACTGGCCGTATTGATCTATTTCTTTTAGCGGTTTGATAGTGCTACCGAATAAATGCATTTAACTTCACTACATTTCGGCGATTCACAATAGGATTTTCATGATCAGAAAAAGAAGATAACGACGATAAAGACATAATTTTAACCCTTGAATAATACAATCACGGATTTAGGAGACCTCTTGAACTCTCTCAGATTTAAGGGGCGCTCAAATCAAGTTTGACAGTTCATTTGACAGCTAAATATAATTGAGTGGCATTCCAGTATAATATTATGTATTTTATACTGAGTGGTGATTGAGCGTTACTTACTTAATTTAAGGAACACTTAAATTTAACACATGCATAAAATTGACATTTGAGAATACGAATTTTGTGTTTAAAAACTACTCAAACGTTTAAGCGGCCGTCAAATAAATGAGGAACGTTTCAGTATTTTTTTAACAGATAAACACATTTATTGGCAAGAGTATTACCGGTAAAACGGGGCTATTCGGGACATATTTTGAGTCACTTTACCAAATATCTTGTTTATTTCACATAAAATACTATGGTGAAAAAATTGTACGGGTGTCGGAGAACTCCTTACTTCTGCAGACATACTTTTGAAGTAGCTACATGTAACAGGAACAGAAAAATAAAAAAATAATGAGGCTGTCCCAAATATCGCATATTTGGGGCTATTATGGACAGCACTGAAAAACCGATATAAAATGCATATTTTGAGACAAAACAGCCACTTTCAACAAGTCTATCGATATTTAGGACAAAGACTGACAAAAACTACATAAAATAATGTTTTTGTTTTAGGGATTGGTAGAATTTTAAGAAGAAAATTTTTTTTTCAAAAACTATTCAGGATTTTGCGCTGTGCGAGAAGTTTTGCCGCCTAAATTTTGACGTAAAAAACGGTCTCTGACTCTTTCACCAAAATTTGTTACTAAACTGTTTAATATACTGACATTGACAGTTGACAATTATGACGTTAACTATAAATGTGTTGCTAGAGTTCATAAAACAAATCCTACCAAACAGCAAACGAAAGTTATCAATATTTTTGTACGAAATCCTGGGTTGTCCCAAATAACCCCCCGAAACCCAAATAGCCCCGTTTTACGGTACGGATTTTTCACGGATAAACTACAAAACCGATTTTGATATAACTTGGTACTAAACAGACTAAACCTCAAAAAGGATATAGTCAAGTTTTTAATCCGCGACTTCGTCTGCCTTCGCGATAACCGACATTCACGCGGACGAAGTCACGGGCTATAGCTAGTAGCCTATAAAACGTTTACAAGTATTTATTTAAAGTTCCTAAACTCTTAACAACATTTTAGGAATTGTTTTCATTGAAACAGCAATGCAAACAAAACGTTAAGTTAAATTGTAGGAATAAAGCGTAGGTGTTCTATTGACGTGGCACGCCTTGCGGGTGAGAATCGTGTAGGAAGTTAGAATGTTTATTGGAATGTGTTATTTTCAGTATAAAAGCCAGTCTATGGGACCTTTTGAAAACAGCGTACACATGTCGTAACCCAGGGTTATATCTCTGTATTCAACCTATATTATATTCTACCTATCTGTAACATCTCACACTGTAGTAATTTGACCTATGTTTACAAATAAAGCATTCTGATTTTGATTCTGATATACAACTTTGAATGGGTTTCTAGATATTGACTTTGTCTTTTGATGGTTAGGTACTATATATAAGGTTTCAAAACCTAAAGAATAGCGCTGGAGCGAAACAATTAAGAGGGAATTAGAGGAGGCCTATGTCAAAAGACAACCTGACCTGGTCGCTGATGACTAGTGGTAATCTTTATAAGATAGAAAATGGACAACAAACTAATTAGCAGATTAGAGGCAAATAAAGGCTATTTTTATTTTTTTTATTTTATAATCTAAAGGGTGCTGAACACCATGCTGTTACTAAGACTTCGCTGGCTGTCTGCCTGTACTTATGTCCATCTGTCACAGGGCTGCATCTCTTTAATCGTAATAGACACTTAAAATTTTCAGTGTGTTTACCATGATCGTTATAACAATAAATAATAAAAATAAAATTACACTACATACAAAAAACAGTACTTAGTAGTAGTGTTTTCTGTATGTAGTGATAAATATTGTACGGTAGTACGGAACCCATCGTGTACGTCCGACTCGCACTTGACTGGGTTTTCTCCAATGTTACGTTTTACAATAATTTAATGTCTTGCAGTTTCTCTTGAATGTCTAAAAATCATCAATCGGTGCTTTTCGGTTTCTGGAAAGTCAGTAAAGTACCTAAGTAGTTTCAGAGTATACCAACCAAGAGTGATTAATGACTCTTGGCACAAAGTACGTAAGGCTGCGTCGCGTTTGTGCTCTTGGTTGCTATACTTTTCGAGTCCCATGATCCTCGAACAGCACGTACATTCGTTGGTTCCGGCTGTCATTCGTAGGTCTTTGCATACCTAGTCTTTGCATACTTGTCTGATTTCTTACTACCTGAGTAAGAAATCAGACAAGTTTCACAACCAATCATCAGACGTATCGTGTTGCCCAGTAACTGAGTTGTGAAGGTCAGATAGGCAGTCGGTCCATGTAAAATGCTGGTATTCAGCTGCACCTGGATAGACTGGAAGCTGACGCCAGCATAGTTGAGAAAAGGCTAGGCAGATAAGGGTGCTATACTCTCGAAGTCTCGAATTTATGAACCGAAATTGTGATAACAACGACTTAATGGCTCGTATTCGATTTAGCGCAACTCAAAATCACGATACCTAAACACGATTGCTGGAATGGCATAGCAGCGGCGCATCATTGTCGCACACTAGTACAATATAATGTACTGTTTGTGAACAAAATAAATAAACTATAACTTACCACGAATCATAGAACTGATCGGCCAACGATTGCGCGCGAGGTTTTATATTGTTTTTTAATTAAATTGTCTAATATAAATAAGTATGTACAACGGACCGAAAATTAAGAAAAAATCTGTATATTTACCTTCACTTTACTATACTTTACCTTTATTTTCATGAAATAATTATATCAGTTATTAAAGTTGTTTTTATTCAAATAGGTACTGGTTAAAAAAATTTATTAAAGTGAACCGATTTGTATTTTTTCAATATTGATTTTTTTAATATCTAATAGAAATATTTTTGTAATTTTGGCTTTGTATTGTACTTTGAGACTGTATATCCTGTTCGAAAAACGCATAAAACATAATATTTTGGCATACTGTAATGGTGTATTAGTCCTGAAAGTTAACTCTGACGTCTATTTTCGTAAAACTATGAAGGGATTGCGTTCGCTTTGAAAAACCATCATTAAAAATTATACTTTTACTCTGTAGTTCCCTGAATCAAGACTTAATCTTTCTAAAACCGTAAGTTTCTTTGAATAATCTGCCCACGTCATTAAGATATTGCTGAAAAAAATATGAAGTTTTCATCACGAATCGAATACGTGCTCTTAAGGTCAAAGCTAGAAATTTATTAAATATTCTGGTATTTATTGATAGACTAGTGTATGGAAATATAGGTGACCATTGAATACCAGCGCTGTGCTGTGGTTCACCATAGTACAATATTATGCTGAGTGGTAGCCTGGTTGTTACAGTAACAAAGTGCAGCTACCAAAAAATTTCTGTCTTGTGCCCATGTAAGTTATCTTTTTATGTGCACGTATTTTTGTGACAATAAGTAAACCATTTTTTATTCTTTTCTTTACATATTAGTATTATAATTTGTTTTTTTTTTTTGGATTACTGAATGGACGAGTTTACGCATAGCGACAACTTTCTGTAAATACAGTACGTATTTACAGAAAGTTTAGTCTTGGCCTAAAGAAAAACATGATACCAAAAAAAACCGATGAAAATCGTCAATACCCCTTTTAAATACTTGTCAGTTTTATTTCTTAGCCGTTATGGAAAGCGCCTAATAGACTGCGCACCCAGGTAGGCCGCTGCAAACACAACCTAGCAACATAGGGGATTATAGATTCTATCGACACCTATTCTGGGTGCGGTGATCCTGACCTGACAATCTCCCACTTACTACAGTGCCCAAAGTGTCCCTATACCTGCACCTCAGAGGATATTGTAAACGCCATCTATGCTGCGATAAATGTGGCTACCTATTGGGCCCAAAAGTCTAAAAAAAGATAAAACCGTTGTACATTTTCTTCGGATTGAAACTTGTGAAACTAGAGTTGATTTACAAAAACCTTTAGGCTTTATCAACACACTTCAGTTCAAACATTTACTAAAGACACACAAACGTTTTGGGAAAAAGAGAACGCTTTTAGTAGAATTGCCCTGTTTGTATTGAATTTAATAGCAAACATTTAACAAAACTGGAATTTTCTATTTTAAGCTAGCAAGCAAATTCGTAGTCTAGAAATTAATTTTATTTCTTTTACCCGAATTGTTCAGGGAATTTAGATCTTAATAATTTTTATGACACTATTAAATAACCATGGCGAGATCCATACATTAATTTGTATGAAAAATAAAAATCATTTAGAGAGTTTAAAATATTTTCCAATGTGGAGAATACATTACCAGGAGTAGATTGATATACTTACCATATTTTTAAACCTCGCATAATTAAAATATTTCGAAATGAAAATAACACTTTTTCCCATTTTGTGTTTATAAAAAAAAGAAAGTGACAAGTGACATTAACGGATCTATCAAATTGGCAGACAAGTGATGTGACGATCCTTTGGAAAAAATAAATCACTATTTGTGACTTTATTTCCCATAAAACTATGCAATTTAAGAGTACCTAAGAACTGCAAAACAGCGCTGTCAGTGTCACTGTTATTGTCAGTCGCCGTTTCGTTCTGAAATAATGAGCTTAATGTTAAACTATTCACCTTTAACATTCATTTTTATTACGGGGGTTTAAAAATATGGTAAATGCCTGAAGATACTCTTTAGTAGTCTTTAGGTACCCAAGAGTATAAGAATTAGAATTTCAACTTCACTAAACATGTTTATTTTTTGTATAAATCCTGCCATGATCCTTTTGTCAATTTGTATGTAACGAATTGTTATTTTAATTAAAAAAAAAGTATTTTTGACATTATCGATCTTTGGAATGATTTTTAATAGTACGTTTTTTAATTTTTATTTCTTCTTGTTTAATCATAATCAATATAGATTGATTGATTATAAGTATAGACTTATATTACAAATGCGAAAACTAAGTAACTCTGTCTGATACGTTTTCACGATGAAACGGCTGAACCGATTTTGCTGAAATTCGCCATAAAGATAGCTTGAACCAATACTTTTTAACCCGCAACTTAATCTTCATCCGCGATAGCCGACATTAACGCGGACGAAGTCACAGGCTAAAGCTAGTAAACAATATTTTGCATGCCTTATTTGGAAGGACATAATGAACTGCTCATTTACTCAACATCGTCAAATGTACTTATTTATATCTAAGTTCAGCAGTAAATAAATTAATTTGATTTGTTACTGGTTTCCTTCCCTTGCGCCGGCGCTGTTTCAAACCAGAGGGCTAATTCACGTAATTTTATGACGCGCCGATGTAGTTGTAGCGCAGTTGCAGTTAAGTTCAAGTTTGAGTGATAAACGGTATTCTGATAATCTTTGAACTGCGCGTAAGCTGCGCGTGAACTGCACGTCAACTGTACGACAACCAAACTTACCTATGGTGTAGCCACATGGGAGAAAAATATTACTCACTAAATAATCGAATAGAATTGATTTCATTTCAATGATTATGACGTTATTATAATTTTAAAATTATTCTCCAGTACAGATTTTAATGCTTTTTAACTGACATTTTGAGACGTCAAACGAATAGTAAAATACCGATCATGTTGCGTTCCGAAGCACGCACAAAAGACGCGCAACAGTAGAACGTTATTGCGATCGCGTGACGTGAAGTTGACGCAAGCGTGTCTGACAGCGGTAGAGAATACGAAAGCCTTGTTTTGATCGAAACTTAACTGCAACTGCACTGCAACAACAGTTCTTTAGTTACGTGAATTAGCCCACAGTTCTTACAGTGAACGTCTAGGTCATCTCGCCAGCTCCTCCTAGACAGGCGACGCCGAGCATTTTTAGGCACCCATTGCATGAAGACCTTTGCCCAGCGGTCACTGCATGCGGCTGACGTGACCAGCCCATTTGAGCCGGGCAGCCTTTTTGCCCACGTATATGATCTTTTGGAGCGCAGCGTAGTGTTTCGTATTCTGTCTGTTTTTTTTTTACACCTAGAAAGCTGCGCTCCATTGCTCTTTGACACACTCCAAGCCAAATTCGCAACTATGATCAACCAATTCTGCTAAAGGGGAATGGATCAGATCAAATGTAAAGTTTCATTTGTATTCTAGTATAAGACTTTCTTAAAGAAAATGTCGTGATGGACTAATGTAGGTGCGAGGTTCGCAGTCGTGTACGGCCAGGTACCATAGTGACATTTTCCAAGTTATACGCACTTTCTAAGTATATCTTGGACATCATTGACATTGGTGAAGGAAAACATCGTGAGGAAACCTTGACTTGTAATAATTATAAGTATGAAATCGCCAATCCGTCTTGAGCGCACGTGGTGATCAATGCTCGTGTCTTCTCTGTATGAGAAGAGGCCTGTGCCCTGCAGTGGGACAATTATAGGCTGGTATTTATTTAACACTAGCTTTTGCCCGCGACTTCGTCCGCGTGAATGGCGGTTATCGCGTTATAGATATTAAAAGTACTTAGCCTATGTCCTTCCCCAGGGTTCAAGCTATCTTCATGCCAAATTTCATTAAAATCGGTTCAGTCGTTTCATCGTGAAAGCGTAACAGACAGAGTTACTTTCGCATTTATAATATTACTAGCTGACCCGACAGACGTTGTCCTGTCCCGATCTAGGGGGATGAAAAAGGGGTGAAAAAAGGGGATGAAAAATACACTCGGCGTCACAAAAATCGCACCTCTTTAAGAATTCCCTTCAAAGTCATTTTAACCCTATTAATCAATGGTATACATATGACTATAAGGTATAATTGGAAAGGCAATTTATTTAAATTTCAGAATAAATCAATGGATTTGGTTTTTTGTTTACCAGGGAATAAAAAAATGCAAGCTAATGCAAATGATTAAAAAGTTAAATTTTATTTTATCAGCAAAAATTACAACAAAGTCCTTAAAACTAACTTAAAACCTAGTGTTACCCCCCCTAGCCCTGATGACTGCTTCCATGCGTTCTCTCATGGACCTTATTAATGTGACAACAGTCTCTTTTGGAATGTTGTCCCATTCTGCAACGACGGCATCTTGAAGGTCTTGGAGAGTGGTAGGGGCAGGATTTCGTGCCCGTACTCGCCGTTTCAGTTCATCCCAAAGGTGCTCAATAGGGTTCAGGTCTGGACTTCGCGCCGGCCAGCGCATAACAGGGATGCCAACTTCTTGCAGGTAGTCTCTTACAATTAAAGCGGTGTGACAACGGGCGTTATCGTGCATTAACGTGAACCCACTGCCAACAAAACCCGCATAAGGGACAACCTGCTCCTCTAAGATCTCTGTTATGTACCGAGCAGCAGTCAGCGACCCTTGCCCGCGAGCACTTCCAGTCCGAGAAACACACACAAGGTTCGTTTTACCGTCGATTGACATGCCGCCCCAGAACATGCACGAGCCACCCCCGTATTCCACTGTCTCTTGAATACAGGCTTGTGCGAATCGTTCCCCTTGCCTCCTATACACTCTTCGACGCCTGTCGTTGCAGAAAAGACACACCCTCGTCTCATCTGAGAAGAGCACAGCCCTCCATTGGTCTATTGTCCAATCCACATGGTCACGGGCAAATTGCAACCGGTCTCTCCTATGCTGTGCAGTCAATTTGGGCCCTGTAGCAGCCCTATGAGCTGCAATTTTCTTCTCCCGCATTCTTCTTCTAATCGTGGAGACGCTTACAGAAGTTCTGCGAGCTGATCGCAGTTGTTGTTGCAGCTCAACAGCATTGGAGAACCGATTACGTAAAGACGTCGAAACAATGAAGCGATCGTCTCTTTCGGATGTGCACCGTTGTCTTCCAGATCCACGTCTTCGGATATAGCCACCAGTCTCTTGGAAACGTTGGAACACTCGTCGAACGGCAAAACGACTCAAGTTCAGTTGCCGAGCAACATCACATTGCCGCATCCCTGATTGCAGTAGTGCAATGACTTGAGCGGCTTCATCTGCAGTGGTATCCATCTTCTGGGGTATTTTTCTTGCTGTAGCTGTTCACGTGTGTTCACTTCAAAGGTTGAATAGCGAATGACCCACATTTAACCCGGGTCGCCCGTTTTATACCCTTGTAGGGAGGTGCAATTAGTGGCCGTTGTAATGCGTATTTTGACAACATTTTTTTTAACGTTACGTGCTAATGAGATCTGTTGTGTTTAGGAATTCTAACTGTTGTTAATTTAAAGGTCGTTAAACATACTTTTAATTGATACCAATATTAATTGGGTTTAATGTATTCGTTACTGGCGGGACATGTTTTAAACTTATTTTCGAAAAGGTGCGATTTTTGTGACGCCGAGTGTAGATGTTGGCCTATTCTCAGACCTACCCAATATGCACAAAAAATTTCATCAGAATCGGTCAAGCCGTTTCGGAGGAGTACGGGAACGAAAACTGTGACACGAGAATTTTATATATTAGACTAGCTGACCCGACAGACGTTGTCCTGTCCCGATCTAGGGGGATGAAAAAGGGGTGAAAAAAGGGGATGAAAAATAGATGTTGGCCTATTCTCAGACCTACCCAATATGCACAAAAAATTTCATCAGAATCGGTCAAGCCGTTTCGGAGGAGTACGGGAACGAAAACTGTGACACGAGAATTTTATATATTAGATTATCCTAGTCCTAGTAGTAGTCCTTTTCTTCATCGTAAAGATTAGTTACCAATATCAGAGGGCGTTATACTAGTGCTTGGACGTAGATGGCTGTTTTACCCAAAACGCACGGTAAGTAAGACGATCGAAATTTATGTGACAACCGTAATTTTTTCATATTTCAAAGTCTCAAAGCAAAATAAAAATGATATATCTTTATTTCAGACCTAATTTAGTTCAACTAATTCTGGTCATATGCTATGTACCTACGTGTTGTTAGTACGTATAATGATTATTGTTCTTATCCAAATTATTTTACTCCTGAAATATACTTCTATATTTCACGAGAATCTAAAACATTTTCATTTCTACAGTGGGTGGATGGTAATTGTTTTGTTATATGCGCAATCCGCCCTTTCAACTACAGCGTGGGTTGAATACCAGGTACATAAGCACAGTTTAAATGTCAGTAACTAACATACAAGTTCTTTGTTGGCAGGTAATTGGAAGCAAAGTTTTAAATTCAAGCTGCAATAAATAAAAATATTTGTTTAAAGTCAAATTATTAATTAATTGTAATTAGACTATTAAAAGGAACTCTTGAATGTCACTTACCTACAAGAAAAAATAATTTAGTTGCTGCTTCCAAAGTATAGTTTCGTATGAGTAAGAATGGGGAAGAAACTCCATTCTTGCTTACTCTTTTTTTAAATAAATGTTTATATTCTTTTGTATAAGTACAGAATACGATAAGACCTTGCATAATATCCATCAGTCAGAAGTTTCGTATTGAGATAAATGGGCAAGAAACTCGATACAACTTACTGTTTTAAAACAAACAATACTAGGAATACTAAAACAGGGATCATACAATTACACATGGATATGGATATACCTGGGGTATAATAACCATTATATAAGAGGATGTAATGTACAAATTATCACAAGTTAGGAAATGACAGCTAAGTTGATTATCGAGTTCTCAAAGAATTTTTCATCACCGGTCGAACGGGGTGAGATTGCTAATCAATCTCACCCCGTAATGTTGAAATAAAAACCAATGTATTTTTTACAATATTAGTATAAAAAACTGAAAAAAAAAACAAACTTAATGACGACTGTTTCAATAATAACACTAATAACTTTGTTTACTCAAAAAATATTATAAACTTAGGCACAGAATACTTAATAGTACTACGTACAGAAGGGACACTCCCTTCCCCGCGCTATATCAGATACCGCACCCTCACCCCGCACTTACAGGGGCTAACCGCCGACTCTTTAGCCAGGGCGCTCAAAATCGTAAGAACTGCAGCGCTGTAGGTACTGCTGACACAAACACACAATTTTGCGATTTATTTTGTTTTAAGTTTTATTTAGGTATTAGTTTTAATCTCGATGATTCATTTATTTTCCAAGTTTTCGTCGTTTTATAATAATACAATTAAAACTTCCGTAATAATAACATACCAACATTACCAGCTATTAATATTGCTTTCTCTCTTTATTGTCTTTGTTATGCACTTATGTCCCTTTCTTTCACGTTCTATTCATTCTTGGAATTGAAAAGTAGTACCCTACGCACTAACTTTGTCGCGTCGCCCCATTGCGTTGCCGCGTAATGGTACGGGGCGATCGTGAATTTCATATTTTGTAATTAGGTACCTTAATTTACCATTATTGATGAATAAATAAACCTCTTTACATAATAAATATTATAATATTACTTTTATGTCATTACAAATCCGAGTATTCATAATCAAATATCATTTATTTTATTTATTAGAAATAAATAATTGACCGCTCGGACAAGATCACTTCATAATAATGCTCGAAACGTTCGGGTAGTTCCGTCGTCGTTCGGTTCGCCCGACGCAAAGCGTTGCACTTTTCGCGCCATTTTGTACGCCACGACATCCAACTGATTCAACCCTACTAAAATTCACGCACACATTTGCACGTGTACAGACGTCATTTGGTTTTGTAGTAGTAATAGGTAATTATTTTGCAAGTTTTGTATGAAGTGTCCGAGGTGTGACTTAGGAGAAAAAAAATGACAAACTGTCAGTTTTATTGATATTGATAATGGGGTTGCTTTGATAACACCCACGATTATTATTGCTGGTTTAAAGTCACCCCGACGTAGAACGTATTTTCGACCAATATTCAGGGTTATTCATGGTTTTTCCACTTCCAACTATCTTTAATGTGCTACAAATGTGCTCCGTTTACAAAACATGGCGTAACGACTTGAATTCCTAATATAAGAAAAAAATCGGATGTGCTTAATTTTACGGGTAAAAATTAGTAAAATATTAGAATCTTAGGTAATTATCAAAGTTACCTCTTGTTATAAAAGTCACCCCGTTTGACGGTATCTATTTCTTAAGAAAGGGAGATTTTTTGTTCAATGACCTAAAAATGATTCTTATTAGGTAGTTGATATTCTTGCCAACGGATAGGTGTTTTTCAGTAATCATATTAAATTGTAATGGTAAATAGAAATTTAAGGCGACTATATACGCCGGCGACCTTGAGCGACCAGAGAATCGTATGCGCTGCGTCCAAAACTCTCAAACTATAGTCGAAAAAATTAAATAAAAGATAGTACATATTCTTTAATTTAAAAAAAGGCGTATATTAAAAGACGGATAATAAAATTGTCGGTAAGAAAGTCTAAGTTTCGTTTAATTATTACCTAGTAGATTTTGTGTGATTGTCAATGTTGTTTATTATCTATTCACAATATACACTCACACTATCATACACACTCATTCAACACACCCCTTACACTAATACATACACTCACTCGCAGACACACTCAAAACACACACACATAGATCACACCAGTGCGCTCCTTTTTGTATTTCCTTTTTGTATTATTTTTTTCTTCTTTTATTTTTATTGTCAATTGCATACTCTGTTTATTGATAAGTGGAAGAGCGGAGTCACCTAACACAAGCATCCTCTTGCTTAAAAGGTGATCTCCAAATCACGCATGTTAAAACTTTATGTAATTGAAATAAACATTTTTTTTTTTTTATTATTATTTTTTATGTTTTGTCCGCGTTAGACACAACTTCACGAGTTAATTAAACTATTTAATATGAATATAATGAAAAATATTTACATACTAAATGATTAAGAGAATGTTCTAGTTTAACATATATTTTTTTCAAATTATATACACTAGGTACACATTTTGACGTGATTATCAGTTTAATATCTGTAAAAGTCGTTAATAGCCCCTTAAACGAAGCCTTTCGGCTTGTACACAAAACTGCGATGCAACGTCGTATCGCACACATCTGAGAGAGAGAGTGAGAGAGAGCTCTTAGCCCTTGTAACATACTTTTACTCAGCAGATTTTTGGGTTTTTGGGATGCCACATCGCATCGCAGTTTTATGTACAAGCCCAAAGGCCTCGTTCAAATTTCTGTATACCATTATAATTTTAGGTGATTGACAGTGCCTTGCACAAAAACAAACATTAGTTCAATAGGGACTTTAAACTAATGCTGTCACTTACTTTTCGTACTAAATGTAAGGGATGGCACGAATTTAATGTCTTCGTTAAACTAATGTTAGTTTTGTGCAACTTAACGTAAGTCGTGTAAAAAAGGCTATGACTTATGACCCTGACGGTTGTTCTTTTAATGTCATTGGTTGGGGAAACCGGCTTCCTACCTGATGTTACGTAGTCACCGCTGTATTTACACCTCTGCAATATCAAAGGCCTTCCAGATGCGTTGCCATACGAGAATCAAAGTTGAAACTCATACTTACAACAATACAATACAAATACGAAAACAACACCCGTACAATTCGACCCGGAACACAGCAACGTTGCTTTATGGCAGAAAAAGGAATAGTAGTAGTACGTCCCTATTTTTCGTTTTTCATTTTGTTACGCGGTGGTAATCCTCATGGACTTCCTCCGTCGTGGGGGTGATGGAGGGGGCATGCCGGACTCTTACCGGCTAAAACCACCGCGCGTTCCACCTCTGCCTAGGGCCGTGGGTGCGGGATTCACATAAGCATTCACAGGACGAAAATCTTCAAAAGGAGCTTTGCTGTTATTAGATTCATATTAGAGGCCTTAGATAATTTTTTTGGTCAGGACTCGATATTCAGTCATCATCTGCCTAGCCTTTTCCTAACTATGTTGGGGTAGGCTTCCAGTCTAATCGGATGCAGCTAAATACCAGTGTCATACATGGAAAGACTGCCTAACTGAGCTCTACAACCCAGTAACTGGGTACCGTCGAAGGGGTGACTTCCAAAACAAGAGGTGACTATAATATAATCTAATATAACCTGAAATTCTAATATTTTACTAATTTTTACGTAAAATTAAAGCAGACGATATTTTTTTCTTCTACATATTAGGAATTCAAGTCGTTACGCAAACTTTTGTAAACGGTTTGGCACATTAAAGATAGTTGGAAGTGGAAAAAATTACGTTTAAAGTTAACCCTGAATATTAGTTTAAAATACGTTCTACGTTGGGGTGACTTTACACCAGCAAAAAATATGGTGGGTGGTGGTGGCTCAAAGCAGCCCCATTTTCAATTTCAATAAAACTAACAGGTTATTATTTATTTTTATCCATATCATTTTTAGGTAAAGTAAATTATTAGTGTTATCATTCAAAAAGTCGGCATCAATTTTGTTCTTTTCAGATGTTTTATTCTAATATTAAATCAAACTCACCCCTTACGTAGGTAACACAATACCCCTTGGTAAGACTGGTTGCCAGATTTTCTAGCTTCTGACTCTACCTACTTACAATGACTGTCAAACCATTATGACGATCTATCTGTACGGCTTTTACTTAAGCCACGAGCTGCTCCATTCTTCTCGATATGCAGTCATGGCATTACAAATACATTATTATTTAGAGACGAGCGTTGGATTTAGTACCCGATACAGTCACCATATTGGAATTTTATTGTCATTAACAGCAAACTGCGGTGGCCTTTTAAAATGATTTCACTTAAGTAATTTGAAAAATAATTAGTTATTTTGTAACTGGTTTTATAATATAATATCAGAAAAAGATTTTTGCATCATTGGTTTCAGTTTTTACTGAATCTGAATATTTTTTATTGACTTACAAGCGTGTATTCGATTCGTGACGAAAACTTCATGTTTTTGCGTTTTTCCCAGAGCAATATCGTAAGTTTTAAGAAAGATTAAGTCTTGATTTAGACAGCTACAGAGTAAAAGTATAATTTTTAATTACGGTTTTTTAAAGGGGAGACAATCCTTTCATAGCGTTTTACGAAAATAGACGTCAGAGTTAACTTTCAGGACGAATACAACCATTACAGAATGCCAAAATACTATGTTTTATGCGTTTTTCCAAGAGGATATACAGTCCTAAAGTCTACTACAGAGCCAAACTATCGAAAATATGACTATTATGTATTAAAAAACAATGTTGAAAAAAGTACAAAAACGGTTCACTTTGTCAAACTTTTTTCAGCAGTATTTTAATAAAAACATAACTGATATATTTATTTTATGAAAATAAAGGTTATGCTTAATATACAGAATATTTTTCAGTCCGTTATGCGAACTCATTTATTTTAGACAATTATTTTAAGAAGCACTAAAACATCGCGCGCTGTCATTTGCCGATCAATTTCAATGATTCGTGCTTATTTCGTGCTTATTTTTTTTCCTGATGCACGCAAGTAGACCATTGTGTTGTACTAGTGTGTGTCAATGCTGCTACGCCGTTCTAGCAATCGTTTAGATTTTGAGTTGCGCTAAATCGAATACGCGCCCTTAACATACCTACTTATAGTGACTATTCGACGAAAGATTAACATTAAGTTTTTAAATGTACCTAACTAATCGGTTTTTACGTACGAATACATAATGTCACGGTTAGATATCGAATGACTAGATAACACACAACAATCGACAGATATATACAATTGTATAAGTAAGAACATCTAAACAATACACAAAGTGATGATGTAGATCGACATTATTTTGTATTCTGTGGTATCATTAATCAAATAAAACTTGTACGTTTTAATAATATCAACATTCACAGAAGTTTATGTAATACAAGCTGCTGCCTTTAACTTCATCTGTATAAATTATCTTACGAAAATGGGACCCTATTACTAAGTCCGTCCGTCTGTCTGTCACCAGGTTGCATCTCAAGAACCGCGAAAGCTAGACAGTTGAAATTTTCACAAATTATGTATTTCTGTTGCCGCTATAACAACAAATATTAAAAACCGAATAAAATAAATATTTAAGGGGGGCTTCCATACAACTAATGTAATTTTTAGCCGTTATTTTTCTCGATGTTTGTCCGACTCGCACTTGTTTTTTTGATAACAAAAAACCTACAGCACATAAGGATAACGTAGCTTCCTAAAAGCGAAATAATTTTCAGAATCGGATCAGCAGTTCCGGAAATTAGCGCACTCAAACAAGCAAACTCCTTCTTCTTCTTTCGAAGAGAGCATCGATGGTTGTGTTTTTTTTTTGTTTTGTTAGACTACTTGGGCCCAATAGGTAACCGCATTAATCACAGCATTGGTGGCGTTTTTAATATCCATACTCAAGCTCCAAAGAAACTACAAACTCTTTAGTTGTACACCATTACTATTTTCGAGGACAAATCTTCTAATGTAGCATCTTCTTTATTTTAATATTAATGTAAATTAATACTTATCTCATTATACTAAAAATAACAGCTATGTATCTAAGTAATCAAGAATTTGTTTTAAAGAAACAATATCCATAGGCACTTAAAGGATCATCAAATCAACTCCATAAAAAAGACACATTTCAGTAATCAAGCAAGCTGAATACAAACGGCAATTAAGAAAAAACCGTCACTCGTCAGCGTTTCAACAAATTTCGCAAACTGGAACAACCTCGCTGCGCAAGTTTGCGAACGCGTGCGCAAGGGTACGTCACCTTGACACGAGGCCCCACGGGGTACTATCGCCAACCCTCTCGCACGAACACGTAGACGTTGAGTGGGACAGAGATAAAAACATCCGTAGACAGACGCTTTCAGAAATGCTACGCGGCTTATTTGTGGCCGCCATTTTGTATGTTCCTTTTGTCGACTGATATTAATTTGAGGACCTTATTTAAGATGTATTATTTTTAACGGAATGGTTATCTGCGGTGTATATTTGTATTTTTTGATCGATTGAGACAGAATATATGCGTTTTTACGTGTATTTAGACGTTGTAACAAAGAGTTACACTGAATATTTCTCAATTTACCGTGTTAATCTAATCTGTCTTGACCCGGAGTAACGATTCCAACGACCTCGTGTACTGACTGGTATCGTTTGTACAGTTTTACTTAAGTATTTATGTTTTATAATTTTCTTTGTAAAGTAATAGGTACCTACTTACCTAGGTATTTTTTCATAGAACTAATGCTGACGTCATAAAAACCCTTTTACTGAGTTCTGACAAATGCATTTATTAAGATCGGCTATAAATGAAAGTCAATCTAATTACGAATGACGTACATTGTATATTCCACTGTGTAATGCGCATTAGACGGAAAGTAAATATAGTTTAGAGACCACAGTAGGTACGTAATGCGACATTACAAGAAATTGCGCATTTCAATAGTGAATAACTGAATACATAATAGCTATGTGTATCTACATAACTGATAAGATAACTTGCCCATTACTACGAAATCAACTTTAAAATCGAATCTATGTTATTTTCACAGCAATAAAACATTTTATGTCTCTAAAACTGCGATTTCGCAAACTAAACTAGTGTTAAAAATACAAATAAAAGCGTAAAAAGTGTCAAAACGTGATTACTGACGTAACCTGAAAACTGTCGCGGAGTGTAAAACTTTTCGGTACACGCAGCGCCATCTATCGGTCAACTTGGCAGTCTGGCGTGATCTTCACAAGGTTAGGTTGTAAGCCCACGGACTGAGGGCTATTTATATAAACACTCAGGTACACGTGTAAAAAATATCTTCTACAACGCAATACTCTGTGTCTAAAGAAAATTTTGAAAATTAAACTGTGTCATTATATTTTACCACGTAGAAGATTTGTCTTTGATTTTCCATAGATTGTTCGAGTTGACGTCATGAGACGACGTGTTGAAATACATCGTGAAGCGTAATGAGTTTATCAGATATTGTTTACAGAACTTTATGAGTGTTCCATATTGAGGAAAACTTTTATAACATAATTCATACTTATGTGTTTGTGGCAAATGAACCATAAACATATTTACATAATTTAGAAACCTATTATATATGTTTGTGGTCGTAAAAGTGTCATCAAAAGGACAGCCAAGTTGAGAAAGGCATTAAATCCTGAAATTTCAGGCGACATCGGCACAGTGCTAAACGATACATATTTACATATGTATGACTAGCTTTTTGACAGGAGTTCACGCGCGTGATCCTTTTTTTACGGAAGCCTAATTTTATTATAGTTAATATAGCCTACAGCACTCAGGGATAACTTAGCTTCCTATTAGCGATAGAATTTACAGAATCGGACCAGTAGTTTCGGAAATTTGCCCGAACGAACACAAGGTCAACTTTAATTTATATTATGTAGTGATAGCTTTTGTTCGTGACTTCGTCTGCGTGAATTTTGCGGATTAAAAAACCTGTCTTCACTTGGGGTTCGAGCTTATTCTGTACCAAATTTCATCAAAATCAATTCAGAAGTTTAGCAGTGAAATCGTCACAAACAAACATATTTTCGCAATTAGGATATTACAATATGAATTATTTTCGATCACATTACGTATAAAACATTTGTAGCGACGTAGTAAGCATAAGAAGTTTAACTAAAACTAATTAAACAAATATTGGTGCCGATTCCCTTGTTCACAAACTAAACTAAAATTAGACAATTGATATCTCTTACTACTACGCAGCTGAAGAAAAGGACGGCAACAGATAAGAACTAAGTTAGAGATGTCAAATTCGCTTTTTCCTTGAACTTCGCCGTATTTTTAATCGATACGTTCTGAAATGTATGAAAAACTATAATTGTATGAACATTTTAGATCAACATAAATTGACAGATCTTATTAATATCTGTCTCTTTCTTGTTTCATTGGAGAAAAAGAGATATAAATAGCTTAAAATAAGTTTAGCTCGTGCACAATAGAATCGGCACCGTTGTCATACTATAAACTAATTTTGCGTTGACTAGATACACATGACAAGGACGAGACCACAGAACAGATTGGACGAGACAGTGTGTTAACTAATGAGTTGGGCATTTGATAACTTCTAAAATAACTATAACAAAACTTCTCGAAATTATTTGAAATCTGAAACTGAAATTAACATTACAGTGGCAAAACGGCAGGCTACGAAGAAGACAGACGAACTGGACGGAATGCTCCAAAACTGGAGGGATGAAGCACCGATTAGGGAAAGATGGAAGACATGGTGGGAGGCCTTTGCCCAGGATAGGGACAGAATATACAAAAAAAGAAACCCTTCAACCAGACGCTTCAAATTGCCGACATTTAAAGAATCTGGCTGAAGTTATGGTCCATGGAAAGTGTTTGGCTATCATGTTGTTGATTTTTAACAGTGTCATGTAACACATGTATTAAAACCAGCCATTAAAATGAAGTGTAAGTGAGCAAGCAATACCTGAAGTATGTCCCAGCATACTTGTAAATTGAAATAATCAACATACTCTCCAAGTACCTACCTAAGTTTTGTCGTAAATGTACCTATTTCATGAAACTGACTGTGGAATTCACTGTCCGCCTCTCCCGTTGTCCGATAAGTATGATCTGGGTATCTTCAAGGCCCGAGTGAACCGGTTCATCTTAGGCAAGCGTGCTCCACCTTAGGCCGCATCAACACTTAAGGTCAGGTGAGTTGCGGCCAAACGCAAGCCTATTAGAATATAAAAAAAAACTGGAATACACTGCACGCCTCTCTGTTGAACCGGTTCATACGAAGCAAGCGTTCTCCACCTTGGACTGCATAATCACTTCAGATCCTGCCTGCCTATAGACAAAATCCCTTTTCTGTTAGCGTTAACGCCATGGAAAAATCAAATTGTATGCAGTTGACATATTTGCATCACGTGACATCTGGTAAGCAAACGTCAACTGCATACAATATGATTTTTTCGTTGGCGTTAACGCTAACAGAAAGGAATTTTGTCTACAGGCCCTGGTGAGTTACAGCCAAACGCAAGCGTATTAGAATAAAAAAGAAACATGACGTTTGCGGCCAATAAATTATAACTTGATAGTTACATTTACGATTTTAGTGATTATAATTCTGTAAATACATATTGGTTACTGTCGCGTCGAATTTTCTTTTTATTTTATCATACAGTCTGATACTGAGCTGCAAATCGCAAAAATTGGTTTGAATTTCGCGAGCAACCTAAGTCTATAATCTGCCTAGCCTTTTCGCAAGTATGTTGGGGTCGGCTTTCAGTCTCACCAGATGCAGCATACCATGTTTTACATGGAACGACTGCCTATTTGACCTCCACTACCCAGTTACTAGGTAACACGACACACCTTGGTAAGACTGGTTGTCAGACTTTCTGGTTTTTGACTACCCATAACGACAGTCAAAGCTTTACGAATGACAACCGAAACTTAAACGCATCCCCCTTAAAATTGACAGAGACAGAATGATGTTAGCACTAAAAGTGTTGTCATTAGGCTGCGTTAGCACCAGAGATGTGCGAGGATGTGTAGCTAGGTATGTGTGGGAAATTAGCCAATCACAGCGCTAGCTTAGTACAAGTTATGACAATAAAGCGGTGTCATTGGTCATGTCTTTTTTTTATATTGTTATGGACTTGCGTTTGGCCGCAACTCACCTGATCTTAAGTGATGATGCGGCCTAAGGTGGAGCACATCGCTATCGCAAGTGGAAACGCAGCCTTAGTGGTGTAAATTGGCCTTACTCTTTCTATTGTTGGGATTTGGGACCATAAACAAGAGAACAATGAAGTTGACGACGTGTGAAAGCAAAACAGAAACTGTTTACACTTCCATGCATCATGATCGTCGATCGAATCAGGATTAAGTTTAGAAATGCTAAAAATATATTTACAAAACTTTTTAAGTCCCTCTGAACCTTCGGCAACTCGCTCTGCGAACTAAATAATCGCTGGACTACATTCATGTTGTTTTTATATTATAAAAAAAAAATCATGAATATAGTCCAGCGAGGTATATATCCAAAATCATCGCCAGTCTCTTGAGCTCATTCCCAGATGACGGCGATGTGGATAATTTTTTTGATGCCTTAGTTTTTTAGTTTAATAGTAAAAGTTTTATTTTTATTACTCGATTAAATATTATTGTACATAAAGCAAAAAAAAATATCAAAATAGAAATCATTGCTATGATTTTAAAATTGGAAGAAATTTTGACGCAACTCATAGTATTTTAACAACTTATTAGGACGAGTTTTTTGATGCCCTGTGAGCACTGTACATATGATGTGTTTATATTTATTTTTAAGCTTTGTATATATTAATTTAATTATTATTAATAAAAATATTCTCATACGCAGAATACTTACTTATTAGGATAAACTGTCTTATTGTGCTATCATCAAATATTGTATCACTGGATGCTTCTTTTGTTTAGCCTTTTCTAATCTATGTTGGAGTCGGTTTCCAGTACAACCGGATGCGGCTGAATACCAGTGTTGAATGACTAAATGCACATGCAATAAAAATAAAAAAAAGGCGCTAACAAACAATGTAATGACCTTTCTGTGCCTCGGAAAGAATGCACACACATTTGGCAGTCGTTATGAGTAGCCAGAAGCAGAAAGTCTGAACCAGTCTTACCAAAGAGTATCATGTTACCCAGTAACTGGGTTGTAGCGGTCAGACAGACAGTCGCTCCATGTAAAACAAGGGTACTCAGCTGCTCGCTATTGAAAAATATTTAAGAAAAAGAACTATGTACTTACACATAAGTGGCCAATGATTTTTACCAATGTATTCAAATTAGACATTCAAAATACGTTTCATGGCAAAAGAGATTCTATTTATTATGTGGCTAACGATTTTCGGAACAACTTAGGAAGTTGGGAAAAGGCTAGGCAGATTATAGAAAGTAACAGTGTAATATAACCTGATTTGGGCACGTACGAAAGATACCTGAGGGACAATTCCCGATTTTTTAAGAACAATATCAATCTAATCTTAGTCTAAATGTTTTAAAAATACCCCTAATTTAGCAATAAATATCTTTAGAACACTGTGTAGTGTAATGCCGGCATTTCAAATGGCGTATTTGTGCAAATATTCGCCTTATTTGGATAACACAAAATCGACTTTATTTCAATAAACCTAGGGTACATTTTGTTTTTATATAATACTAGCGAACCGGCCCGGCTTCGCATGGGCCTATAGCCTTCCTCGATAAATGGACTAACCAACACAAAAATAATTTTTCAATTCGAACCAGTACATCCTGAGATTAGCACGTTCAACCAAACAAACAAACTCTTTAGTTTTTTAATATTAGTATAGATATATTAAAGCCTTAAAACTTCATAAAAATAAAAAATTCACGTTACAGGAAACACTGTCTAATTTTCTTTATTTCCTACATTACATTCAACCTCTTTATCCGCTCATCCTATAGTATAGTTTATACTCAGATTAAACACTGTTTGGTATGCATCGCTTGCAGTTGGCAACTGCACTGACTGTTCTCGTCAGTTCATTTCATACAACGATATGGAGACGGATTGCATGCAAATTGCCTTATTTGGTTGGTTTGAGGATTTTCAGTTCAAAAGTTTAAAAGCATGCAATTTGTTGTTATCATTATTTTTAAGCATGCATTTCGTTTATAACAAGCAGGAAATAAATTCTTCTTTACTTAGGCCTGTTTGCGTCAGGTAGGGTTAACTTTTTAATTCTGGTGTTAGTTGTTAACACACCCATTATTTATAGAAAAGACATTCCTTTTTTTCGTGTCGGGCAAAAGGTTATTGGGTTTTCCCGTAAGGAATTTCTCACAATTAGGCCACAATTTAGAAGTTACGTCGTTGGTCCTGCGCCTGATCTCTCATACGAGGGTGAGGGAAGTGTGTGCGTAAACACACGTGCACTCCGCACGCACTTGTGCACTATAATATCTCCTGCGAATTTGGTTATCTTCTTTCTGTGCTTTTCAGAAACATTTTCTTCTTTAAGATATCTGCGTGGTACCTTTACATTGCGCAATTCTTGTCAGGTTACAATGGTTATCAAGAGTAAAAACTTTTTAAAATATATACAGTACGGCCGACGTATCTTGGCGGTCCTGAAGTTAGCCGAGTAGCTGCGCAGGAGACAATTTCGTTCCTAAAAGATCCATTGCGCAGCTAAACGGCTAACTTCAGGACCGCCAAGACACGTCGTGTACATGTACAGACAGCAGCATTAATCGTTATAAGGTGTTCTGTTATGCGAGGGTAATCTCACTAATAATGATCACCATAATTTTACTAAGATTAACCATTACATTTCTGTTAGAAATGAACATTGCATATTTAAATTAAAAGGTTTATGACTAACCAAGTAAATAAACTCAAAACTATCGTGAACTAATTCAATACTGAATCATTCAGAACTTCAACCGTTGTTTCTGTTACTTTAAAAAACAAAAAGGATAAACAGAGCGGAATCATCGACGCTCAACTTGTTACCATGAAGTCAGTTGGTACCTAACTACCTACAGTACATACAGTTCTAGACTATCGTATAAGATTACCCAATTCTTTATTGCATTCCTAAAGTATCACATAGATGGTAAACCAAAGTAAGAGGACTCTGTCGGCCGTCGGGCACAACAAAGTTAGGAGAGAGGAAGAGGGCTGAGTAGCATTTAAGCAATTCAATTTTTAAGCAATATTATGAGTTATCAAAAAAAGAACAAAAAAAAGAAAAGAAGATTCAAGGTTAACATTGCTTGTTGTAAAAAAAAATAAGCTGTTCTAATATTAAAGTGAAATGAAAAGGTCATAATATAATATATGGAACAGCATTTTTTTTTAAATAAACGACGCAAAATTCCAAAAACCTTCTCAATCAACAACCAACAACAACAACACAAACAAACAACTTAACTTGATTTATTTTCCTCTTTCTTTTTTGAATCCGTGTGTTGCGCGTTGATGTTTCTTCCCGTTTCATTCTATTACGCATTAATTTTAATCTTCTTTAATTTTCAAAGGAAAACCATGACGGTCTGGGGAACTTCTCTACATTGTACAGAATATTTGTCAGTAGTAAATATGTATTTATCAATTTAAATATGTTTCCAGCTTTCATTCTGTCCGAATGTGTGGTATTGGTGCCGATTCCCTTGTACACAAACTTAAACTAAAATTAGACAATTGGCATCTCTTACTACCAGGCAGCTGAAGAAAAGGACGGCGACAGATAAGAACTAAGTAAGAAATGACAAATTAGTTTTTTCCTTGAACTTCGCCGTGTTTTTAATCAACACGTTCTGAAATGACAACTATAATTGTATGAACATTTTAGATTAACTTAAATTGACCGATCTTATTAATATCTAACTGTCTCTTTCTTGTTTTATTGGAGAAAAAGAGATATAAATAGCTTAAAATAAGTTTAACTCGTGCACATCAGAATTGGCACCATTATCAATTTGGTTCAATTAATTGTTTTGGTTACTCCTAAAAAAATTGTTTATACTTAATTTACTACCTACGCCAGCCAGCTTTATTACATAATTCAAAATTGCACACCACCATCTCCCAAGGTAAAGAAAGAGTTCGAGAGAAGCTGTCATCCCACGTGATGCTAGGGATTGACAGTTCTGTACAAATCCATTTCACATAAATTCATCGACGAACTTACAGAATAGCAGTGCAGCAAGCTCGCAACACTATTCCCAAACCATTGCAACTCCTGCAAGACAACAGTGTCGACCACCAGAAAAGCGCCGAGGCAACGAAGTCGATGAGGTCCGAAAAACGTTACAACTGGTTTGGATACCGCCACGGAATATATCAGAAAAAGAACAGCGCTGAAGTAAGAAAAAATCATATTATCCATTTCCCTCTATTTTAAGACATTAAGCAAGATACAGAACAGAACTAGGTCAATACGTAAATGGATTGATAGTTAGCAGCATATAGGTACAGCAGGGCCGGTGTCGGTTGTTCAATAGATGACACTTGTATGAACAATATTAACTACGCCGACGATATGGTGCTGCAGAGCCCATCTGTTAGAGCTTGCTCTTGGGCATACGTGAGAGCAACGCAGTGTCACATGGCCTCAGGTACAACTTCAAAAAGCGTGAATTACTTGTGTTTAAGGCGGGCAATAAAATTTCCACTACCATTCCACCGGTCAGACTTAGAGGAATTCCTATAAGCAGGGTCACCAAATTCAAGTACCTGGGGCATTGGGTCACTGAGGATCTCTCTGATCATTTGGATATTGAGAGGGAACGTAGGTCATTGGCAGTGAGATGCAATATGCTGGCGCGCAGGTTTGCAAGGTGCACAAAAAATGATAAAATTACTTTGTTTAAGGCGTACTTCCAGTCAATGTACACCTACAGCCTGTGGGTCCGATATACGCAGAGGGCTTTAAATGCCCTGCGGGTCCTGTACTGGGGTTTAGGATGATGATGGAATTGCTGCGTTACTGTAGTGCATCGGGGATGTTTGCGGAGGCTAACACCGACTGGTTTAGGGAAATAGTGCGCAAGAGAGTGGCCTCCCTGATGCGTCGTGTACGGGGCAGCACCAACAGCCTTCTAAATACCATTATGAATGTTGAGTGTCCTATTGTGAGGCACTGGAATAAGGTACACAGCTCTGGTGGTGCCCTTTTTAATGTAGGATAATTGGAACAAGTAGTTCTAAGGTACTAACATAGTTTTAAGTTTTACTAACTACTTTATATGGAATTATGTTCTGATTTAAAATTATAAATAAATGAAATAAATAGGCACAACTGGGAGAAGCCCAGTTGCCAAGCACCACGGATTACAATTATTCTTAATACAATTGTCCTTAATACAGGCTACTAAGTAATCTACCTAGGACATCAGATCGTAAAATTGTATTGTTACCTACTCATCTCAGATGTAAACTATTACTAAGTTGTCATCCTATTTTGGAACAGACTATACCACAAGATCAGCAGTGACCAGAGCAGCACGGAACGAGTGAATAGACCCTGAAACTATGATATCGTTAACTTTCACAACATGCCAGACAAAGTTCAGACACCCCTTACGTAGTTAACGTTTTCTATCATTGATCACAAATTCCAGTTTCCTTAATGTCCGAAATGACCGTGAACTTATTTATGACGTGTCACGATCACTATATACGCTGTAACAGTAAATATTGTCCAAATCTATATTCAGAATATAAAGTGGGCATATAACGGGATCACCAAGAGTTAGTAGTAGGTATTAATTTGGGTAATACATGATAGGTATGTGTGTCTGTTAAAGAAAGTTAGAACATATTTTCTACTATAATAGTAGAAAATGTGTTGTTTAACACGTTAACTGTCAAGGTACGTATTTTCTAAATCTTCCTAATTTTTATTTCTTAAGTCTTATCTTATTCCAAATGGTTTAAAAAAAACATTTTTACAAAAAAGGCAACCGCGGCTTTGGTTTTGTTTGTTGTTTTGTATTGCCACCGTCTAGCGAAACTAAAGTTATTTTTTAGGTTCTGAAGTCGTTTGTCATTTTTGTAAAAAATGGTTCTTTTTTCGTTTTTTAGTGCTTACTTCTTATCATACAAATTAATTACGAAACAGTGACACCATCAAAATTTTAGTAAGCCCTTAATTTTCTACCCTTAGGGGTGGAATATGTTCTTGAAATTTATATGGGGTCAACTTTGAGGTATACACTATCAATATCAAAAAAGAAACATCTAAATCGGACTACACAGAATAAAGTTATCAGTGGTCAAACATAAAAAATATATATACGTGTCGATTTAATAACACTCTTTTTTTTAAGTCTGTCGAAAATTAAAAAGGAAACTGTCAGGCACCGGTAACTGACAAGGCAGCTAACGTGCTAAAAACCAATACAACGAAATAACAGGAAATCATCTGCTTTCGCATGTTTTCATCGTAGATCGAACAGATGTTGATAACAAAATGAAGTTTTATCGAGGCTGCGATGAGATTTTTTGCCAACAATGTGTTCGTATTTTTTGATATATATAAATACTGTCTGGTTCTATAACAAACATTATGAGCTATTTGTTATTAATCATATGAATGCTAGTTTTAGTTACTACCTACAAGTCTGAAATCGCCAATACTTCAGTAAACGTGGTGATCAATGCTCATCTTTTCTTTGGAAATCATCAACGTGTAGGTCTAGTGAGAAAGTTGGATCGAACTTAGTTAAATAGACAAGGATGGTTTACTAAAGTGTAAACTGTAGGGTGTTAGTATCATCTTATCCATGCCTCAAAAGAGGTAAATTTTGTAAGTTTGGATGTAGCAGATAATCTCCAAAACTACTCTTATTAATTTCAAAAAATATTTTATTTTTATTGTTCTTCGACTCCCTTGTTAAGGCTAAAGTCCAGAGCCTATCAGTCTTTTATGGGGTAAATTTCGAAGAGGGTGCTTTGTAATTGGACAACATAATTCCCCCATCCCCATTCCATAATCGGACGAACAGAGATACGGCGAAGGGTTCACCGCTGTAAGGTTGAAGTTTCACGGTATTGTGCGAACTGCCAGACTGTGAAATTCACTGCCCACCTCTCTGTTACCTAATAAGTATAATCTGGGTATCTTCAACACACGAGTGTACCGGTTCATTCTAGCAAGCGTGTTCCACCTAAGGCCGCATTATCGCTTAAGACCAGGTGAGTTGCGGCCAAACGTGGCTTGCGTTTGGCCGCGTTTGGCGTCAGCGCTGTGACATTTTTAAATGTTACAGCACAATGCTGAGATAGGGGCCTTTTGGCATCGTACAGGACGGATTTCGTTTCTTATTTTTTTTAATTTTGTAATAATACTTAAACCTTGTTGTTATTTGTGTGTTTCGTCCTGTGCGGGCCAATAAATGCTTTTTCTTTCTTTCTTTCAACAACTAGGATATTGCAAAAAAAAGACAACAGCATTCAAAAAGTAAAAAATAACTTTCAATTCGCAAGTCGGCGGCTTTGGTTTTGCGTGTTGTTTTGTATTGCCATCGACTTGCGAATTGAAAGTTATTTTTTACTTTATAAAGGCGGCTGTTTTTTGTAATCATATCATCATAGAAATTAATTACGAAACGGTGACAAAAAAAAATTTGTCATCCCTTAATTTTCAACCCGTAGGGGTGGAATATTTTATTAAAACTGATATGGGAACAAATTTGAGGTATACACTATCAATTAAAAAAATAATCATCGAAATCAGACTACACTGAAAAACGTTATGCGTGGTCAAACATAAAAATAAATATTTAAAAAATAAAAAAATGTTCATAAAATTAAAACTACTGGGCCAAACAATGTTAAATTTTTATGGGACCAAATGGCAACTATTCCGCATCAAACTAAAGAAGAGTCACGTAAATCGGATCATAAATCTCAGAGTAATAAATGTACATACATAAAAAAAAAAAAAACAACCGAATCGAGAACCTCCTCCTTTTAGAAGTCGGTTAAAAAAAAGCTACGCTATTGCGGAGTGTGTTTATTGGTATAGTTGACCTCCACTCGGATGAAGTCGGGGCCAGAAGCTAGTGTTATATACTTGTTATATACCTCGAACACGAGATGAATCTATCAGTGAGATAAACCAATGTCGAGTTATTGCAAAACATAAAAGAATTGCAAATCTTCTTGTATACATATAGAACTTATAAATAAGTCTTACTAAGTCTTTTTTGTAAATGAACTTGTGCCTACTTGCGCTTAAGTTCAGTGTACCAGCTACGAAACCAATCTCAAATCCATACTTCAATTATATTTCATACCAGTATTATAAATAGGTAAAGTTTTTAGGGGGTAATCTCCGAAACTTCTCATCCGATTTCAAAAATTCTTTCACTAATCTGAAACTACGTTAACTCTGAGTGCTATAGACTGCATTTCATTACCAAAAAATTAGGGATCCTTAAGATAATTCAGGCAGACTAAGTCGCGGGCAATATGGTGGTTTGTCATAAAAAGACAGCGTTCAGCCGATGACGACTGACCATGGGACATGTGAAAAGTGATCATATTATGATAAGTTTGACGCCTTGTCTATGGTTGTCTAACGTTGCCACTATTTGTAATCAAAATTACCTGTATACTTAATTTATCGAGACATCATAAATTCGTTATTTTTTTATGGGCTCTTGAAGACTTATAATTACTACTTCTTATTTAATCAGAAATGTAAACCTTACCAAAAATAAGTCTTTGACTTTTCAAAGGTTACTTAGAATACTGAAGTTCAAAAGCATTGTCTATTTACTATATCATCTTTCAAACTAAGTCCAGTTTAAAGGACCTTGGTCATAAATCTCTTTTTAATCTAGATTAATAGAGTTCACAACGTCTTGCTAATTTATTTAGTAGTTACGTTCATGGAAATTCTGTTCCATATATCCCGGCCGAGATATTAGATTTTCTTCTATTAGGCCGCATCATCACTTACATTAGGTGATAAGGGCAGGAAGATGACGATGACTAGATGATGGCATTCTCAATTATGTCAAACCATAACTGAAGTAGCGTTCATAAAATTACTTTTTTTTTATATTACAAGAGGTTTCATTTGCATGTGGCCGCAACTCACCAGGGGGCCAAGTCTGCTATTTTTATAATTTCGTCATTCCAACACGATCTCATTGTCATTTTGCTAAAAGTTCGTAATCTGCTAAATTCATAATGGTCGATCATTGGTCGGTCGAATTAAAAGCAATGACTGCACAATGACGTTGTAATGGTAGGTCACTGATCAAAGGAACGGTCAAAATTTTAGCAGATTAACGCCTAAATCAGTCATTCAGTTGTAATTTTGTACGAGATTACCATTCTATATCATTTCTTACAATGGCGTGTCAGTGGTTGACCATTGGAAAGTCATAATAACGCCATTATATTAGTAGGTTACCAAACTTGTCAAAATCAACAATTATGAAATCAATGATAGACCATTCTGACACTATTGTAATAGCAGACTTGAGGCCCAGATCAAGTGATGATGCGGCCTAAGGAGGACGCTTGTCTAGGGTAACCCGGTTCACTCATGCCTTGATGATACCCAGATTATACTTATCGGGGAACAGAGAGGCGGGCAGTGACTTCTAGTCTGGCAGTTCGCACAATGTAAGGTAATGTATGGAAGCAAAGCGCTTGGTTTGGGACCGTGGAACTTCAACCATATAGCGGTGACGCTTCGCCGTATCTCTGCTCGTCCGATGATGGAATAGGAATGGGGTTATTTCTTGTCAAAGCACGCCAGGATCTAATTGAATATAGTTCTCCCAAACCAACCTGATTAGTTCGTTTCGTTAACATGTCTGAAGTCAAAATTGTTCCCATTTTTCGAAACATTTGTAATGATTTTGGATATTTTCTAAGCATATATTTTGGATCTACAGTCACCAAAAGAGATAAGTAACCAGGGTCGTCGGATATAGTTGAAGTTTAAATAGAAACCGATAATGTTTTTGAATAAAATAAAATTAATAAAGTTTAAACAGTTCATTGATTAAATTACATTTTATTCAATAACATCCATCTATTTCTAAGTAACTTCATCTATATACGACGACCCTCGCTACTTATCTCTTTTGGCGACTGTACATAAACCTACAATCTATTCAAAGCATACTGTTTTGAAAGTTTATCGAACCGTTATTGTTGGAGAGTAATGTACCTAATGTAATGTAGTGTTGTATGTGGTAAATAAATAAAAAATACATTTGACATATTAATTAACTTAATGTAGTTAATTCAAATAACTATTGAGCGATTGTTGGTTGGTTAGTTTTGGCTGAGCTAATTCAATAAGGTAGTATGTAAATAAATATAAAGTAAAAATCTCATTTTTGATATAAGTATTCATAAACCAAGCCCTTTAGACAACCTACAGTTAAGTAAATTGGCTTGTTTCAATTATGTATAAAATGAATGGGACAACTTATACATAAAATTATTTTCTTTTCCTTATTAATAACGTTCCAAACGACTTTTAATAGTCAAATTGAAAAAACTGATTTCATTTTCTTTGGATCGTTCTTTGAATAACTAAAAACAACATTCTCAATATTTTATTATACATAATAAGTTTCCAAGCCCTTCCAAACCGTAGCGGTGGCGTCTGAAAACGTACGAGCGGCCGTCGACCCCGCGGGCCGATGAACCTATTTCGGGGCACGGTACTGTTCCGACTAATTTGGGGTCATTTTGTTACACAAGGCCATTAATTGCCGCAGGGCGATTATGTGCGTGTTTTTAAGATACATTTTCATGGTTTCGGAAGAGAAGGGCATTTCTATTAACTTTTAGGAAGGTTCGCATTCAAATCTCAGTTTCTATCACAGATAGAAACTGACATTTGTCAAAAGCGTTTTTATATACCGAAATTTTTGATGCGCTGGACTAGATTTGGAACGTTTTTGAGAGGTTTGGCCTTCAGAATGGTCTATGTTGTAGTTATGGACTGAGTTCCCAGAGTTATTAGATCTACATCAATTTAGGATAGCTGAAATTACATCTGGGAGGTACTTGAAAAGAGGGCTAGCATTAAAACCAGTAAATAAGCATACTATTAACTACCTTTTTAACGACATATTTTTTATCTATCTGTTTATTTATTCTATTATTAAACTCTCTATGCAAGAAAAGGTACAAAGGCGGATCTATCCTCAAAATGTTAGTTGTGCTAAAATGACAATGGTCTAGCGACGTGGATCTTGGACTATTATAAAACATCCAAGTGGTTTTCTTAGGTAAATCATTTCTATGGCATCCAGAGTCCATGGCTCTTTAATTTTACGGTACTAAAATGTCAATGGTCTGGCGACATGAATCTTGGACTATTATGAAACATCTAAGTGCACATTGGAAGAATGGGTGACTCTTCCATTGTCATTCACAGTTCATGCCCCTCTTAAATTGTACGCCATTAAACACCATCTTTGGCCACTCTGATCTATCTGGATGATGTCTCTTATTTATGTGAAAGAGCATTCGAAGATTGAGCTTCTCGGACCTAGAAATTAAGTGTAATTAGGACAAGCTTAATTAGATTACTTTCTTAGCGCCCAAGTGTTTGTAAGGTTTGTAGGTTGTAAGGCTTGTTTTGGCATTTAGTTTTAATAACGTATTACCCATGGCACAAATTAGAGATGCTTTATCCTTGGCTCCCAAACGGTGTCAATATAAATAACTGTAAAGTTTACAAATCGATAATCCGCCAAGCAAGCGTTTGGTGATCAATTTAGTGCTTGCTGCAAGAGAAGATATTAATTCTCTGTATCAGGAGAGGCCTTAAACACATCCGCTACACTCCATAGTTTACTTACCTTGAGTTTGTCGATACTTTCGAAATAATCAATACAGTAACAGAATAATGTTATTATGTATCTATTAACGTTACTTATTGAAGACTAGCAACCCGGCCCGGCTTCGCATGGGCCTATAGCCTTCCTCGATAAATGGACTAACCAACACAAAAAGATTTTTTCGAACCAGTAGACCCTGAGATTAGCGCGTTCAACCAAACAAACAAGCAAACAAACTCTTCAGCTTTATAATATTAGTATAGATTTGCAGACCTTAGCTAACACACTGCAAAAAAAACCAATCAATTTTTTGTTGACCCTCTTGCGAGTGAATTTTCAAAATTCGTTTACCTACCTTTGCCTCAGATTATCAAATAAAAGGTAAATAGACCGTGCGGAACAATGCGAGTGAAGAAACAGAAGCAAATACAAATTCAATAACGAATACCTAGAATCTCGTGATTGTATTCGCTTTTGAATTTTTATTTGTATTAGTATTTGTTTTCTTTAACAATTTTTCAGTTCGTGTCAGTACAGTGCGAAGCGAATTGTATGTATTCGTTTTTGAATTTGAATTTACTTCTGTGGCTTCACTCTCAGTGTTCCGCACGGTCTATCTGCCTTTTATTTCATAATCTGAGCTTTGCCTATCATATGGATAAAAAAGTATATGTAGATATACCTAACTAGGTATTATTCATAGGATAACAATTTTTCATTAACTTCAGGAAGTAAACTGTGACCAGAAATACAAGCTTAGCCTAGCTCAGACACAGTTGCTCATTTTTTTATATTGTTAATAGTTTTACGTCATTTATTTCTGTTCTGTTATATTTTTAGCTAGGAACAAATAATGATAATAATAATATAATAATTTCGTAAGTCGATTTGGATGGCTTCCTTAAGAATTGGCAAGACATAGCGAAAAGTTGAGACCGATGGAAGACTAGAGGGAGGCCTTTAAATACATTATTTGTCTGTAGTGAAAACGAACCAATCCATAAATCAATCAATTAGACACAAATCTTAAAAATAAATATAATAATATTATTTACAATCCAAGATAAACGGAGGGGAGCACAAATGGCATCAAAATACTCGTACCAATCTGCTAAGAGAGGCGCCTCTGACGCGCGCACTTCGCACTCTCAACCTCATTGCTAGTGAGACGGACCTATTCATTGTACTCTGAGTGAATTCACTAGAAATGCATTGTTTATAATAAGTTACAGATGTTAGCTATAACTATAGGCGCATTTGTCGTATTGGGTAAAATTCCTGTAATGGTAGATGTAAGACAGAGAAATAAATAAATAAATAAATAAAGATTGGCACTCGAAACCTATAGCTTCCAAGAAGGCTATTATATTGCAGCTGCCCCAGCACAACACGTCGTGCTAGGAAGATGGTTGTCTGTAGTTACTTATATCACAGTAATACATAGGTACTTCCACACTTTATGTTTACAAATATTATAAAAACTGGCCAAGTGCGAGTCGGACTCGCGCACTAAGGGTATCGTACCATTATCTATGTACAACATTAGACATCGAACAAAAAAGGGCAAAAAAATCGCGTTTTTTAAATATCATTCCCCCCTTAAATATTTATTTTATTTTGTTTTTAGTATTGGTTTTTATAGCGGCAACCGAAATACATAAATTGTGAAAATTTCAACTGTCTAGCTACCGCGTTTCTTGAGATACAGCCTGGTGACGGACAGACGGACGGACAGACAGCGAAGTCTTAGTAATAGGGTCCCGTTTTGACCCTTTGGGTACGGAACCCTATAAAGGTAAAGCTTGTTTGTTATTGCTTGTTAGTTTGTAAGAGGTAGGTAGTCTTCAGAAGGTAGTACTCCGATTACAAAAAAATCATTTACTAATAGAAACCTACACTATTGCAGAGAGTCAAGATATGCTTTATGGTATAGGTACAGACGCCAGCACATCAGGCCATACCAAACTGTCAAATTTTCCCAATTGAATACGAACCTTATGCTTTTGTGATAAAGTTGAAAATCTATCAAAGTAATTAAACAGATTGTTGTAGCATGATATGCTGGCCTCTGTAGGTACTTGACTTCCACGTGGACGAAATCGTGGGCAGAACCTAGTTTTAAATAAACCATTTACAGACACCTTTGAATTGTCAGGCAGTCGGTCAGGGAGAAAACTGATGCATAACTGATGCGTATATAATGTTAATTTTCTACTGATCTCTTTAAATGTGTGTCAAAGCTAATTTGGATAAACAGAGACAGAATGTAAGACAATTAACTTCCCCCGCAAATTCTAAAAATAGATTCAAAATAAACTAGACTAGTTACAGTTACCACAGAGCTCATAGCTGTGTTTTTGAGCATGAAAAAATAGTAATTGAAACACACTATACAATAGCAAGACTAATAGCCAAATACTCAAACGCTACTCAATTTTAAGATGTCGTTTATTCTCGTACTGTCTCTATCACTTTGACATAAGATGGCGTTAAGTCTCGTACTGTCACAGTCACTTTGACATAAAGTGATAGAGACAGTACGAGACTAAACGACATCTTAAAATTGAGTAGCGTTTGAGTATTTGGCCATATGACGATATATACAGGCTGAGTTGTAGTTTTCTTTTTTATCTTTCAGGAGGTGATCAGAATTTTCACTATGGAACCAAAAATGATTTATTAAGAAAAGGCTGAAAGCCTACTAAAACGCACAGCAACACGATAAAAAATATGGAACAGTTGTATTTGTTTATATATTTTAGGATGTATAGTTGTTCGTAATTAGGTATGAGTCATTCCACCCACTGAAAGATGCGAATCAAAGTCACAAATCACTTTATACGTTGCATTTTTCAGTCAGTTTAAGCAGATTGTGAGCGAATTTTCAAGACATTTTAAACTTCATATACCTACATCGTTACATGTTTTCCAACGCAACGTCTCGAACCGGAAGACGTTGCGTTAGAAGGGCTCCCACTAGGTGGACCGATGACCTGGTAAAGGTTGCGGGGATCCGCTGGATGCGAGTCACACGGGACCGGTCAATGTGGCGACACTTGGGAGAGGCGACTTGCGACTTACGAAAGACGTCCACTGCTGGACATATCCAGCAGTGGACGTCTTTCGGCTGAAATGATGATGATGATGTAGATATCCCTTTAAATGTCCAGAAGCCAAATATTGGTCGCATATTATGTCATTGTTGAACTATTGTGTCTCCTAATTAACAGTTGGGGTCATATTATTGTGTGATAGCACAGGACGCAAAACAGCAATGACTAGTCGATCTATGGTTTATGGTTCAAGACTACTATTTTGTGTAAATCTCCCTCGGTGAAATAAGGTAAAGTGAGAATGAGTTTGCCGAGGGGAATCCGGGTCAGAATAGCACCCACCACCACATTTCATTCCAAGGGTGTCGTAGAAGACGACTAAGGGAAAATCCTAAAGTTGGAAAGCATGCGTGTAGGTACTTAATAACCTTACTGCGATCTCCAAGACGCCTGCCAAGCGTGGGGATTATGGCAAACTAATAGGGTAGGTCCTTGTTCAACAGTGGATGTCTTTAGGCTGATGATGATGAGCATGAGTATTCAATCTCTAGCATTGGATGAAATAACAGCTCATCACATTATTTTATATGAATACTAGTTTTTGCCCGCGACTTCGTTCGCGTGGATGTCGGTTATCGCGGATGCAGACGAAGTCGCAGCTTAAAAAGTATGCCTATGTCTTTTCCCGGGGTTCAAGCTATATTCATACCAAATTTCATCAAAATAGGTTTAGCCGTGACATCGTGAAAGCGTAACAGACAGAGTTACTTTCGCATTTATAATATTAAAGAATGGATGGATAGCCGTAATTTAAACAATTATGATATTTCTTTCCGATTGTTTTGTCATAAAGTATGTGAATGTTAAATATCTGAACAGGCAGTTTTAGTACAATCCTCTAAGTTTAACATAAAGCAGCCTCAACAACTATACTCCATTTCCTAGAAAAAAGAGGCTCATAGAAGCAGGAATGCAATACGTTTTATTTCAAAGATTAGTTAAAACCATTTTAATTAAACTTATTTTAACATCAATTTGATAAATAGATCTATGATAGTACTAAATATGGACGTATAATAATATAAACAGAATAAAAGTCTTTTAAAGATTAGGTCACATTTTCAATTTGGTAGAATTACAGTGAAACGAATAACGTTCCGGGTATTGTTCATCCCTGCTTCTGTTAGGTTTTTAGCATTGACACTGTAATTTTAAATTGGAATTAAATATACAACTAAATGAAATCTACATAATTTTAGAAGATAAATTATTAAAATGGTTACCAATACGCGCGACAGCTACTGTAAAAATAGATTATAATAAACTCGGTGTCTATTGTCAGTTTCACATGTTTATTGTACTTTTGTTACAAAGTATGCATTAAAAAAAACCTTTTTTAACTTCTGTCTAATGCTATTGTAAATGGAGTATAGGTAAGTACGTAGCACTACACGATACACATCTACAACATACAACAACTTTCATCAACATAAATCCTTCAGCTACTAGCTTGACCCACATCTTTAAACAATAGTAGCGCAATTATCTACAAGTAAACGTCACATCCGCGACGCCTGCGCAAACAATAGTGTTACTAAATCAATATGTAGGTAATCGATACCTGGTTTACTTGGACTAGATTCTTACTACCAATTAGGTAAGTATGTGAAAGTTTGTGGAGATCAGTGGAGATGTTTGTTACTCGATCACGCATAAGTAAATGATTCATCTGCATACAAGATGCATACTGCAATGGTATTACAGACCATGTCCTGAAGGCCGTCTACAGGAATCGATCTACAATTGCCGGAGAAATCGCGAAACGAACATACAAAAAAAAACTAATTTGAAAAAAAGAACTGCCTTCAAAAAAAAACTAAAACGTGAAATAATTTTAGCACAGGACACACATGACTTTAATGTCGGAATTCGGTGGCTTTGTTCTGTTTGTTGGTTTGTATTGCCACCGACTTCCGAAAATAAAGTCATGTGTGTTCTGTGCTAAAGTTATTTCACTTTGTACTGTTTTTTCGAAGGCGGTTCTCTTTTTTCAAAAATAAAGTTTGTATTTTAGACTTTTCAGTGCCTCATTATCACCCAAATCCATTAAGGAATGGCAACACTGTTAAAACAGAGATTGAAAATCCTCCAAAGATGAAAATAACGAAAATGTGGATTGATACATCATCATCTGCCTTTTCCCAACTATGTTGAAGTCAGCCTCCAGTCTAACCGCACGCAGCTGAATGCCAGTGTTTTACATGGAGCGTCTGCCTGTCTGACCTCCACAACCCAGTTACTGCGTAACACGCAACGACTTAAGCACCCATAACAACTGTCAAAGATCTACGATTGACAGCTGGGACCAACGGCTTTACTTGTTTTCTGAGGCACGGAGGAGCCACGGTTTGAAATGGCCTATCTACGGACCGACCGCGGCAGGCGTACTTTTACCATGACCAATAGGGTATTTTACCAAAAACATCTTATTAGTCCGTCAGAAAGATTTCCAAAAAATATCGTGTGACATCACCACTTTTGCTGGCGAAGTGACGTCACAAACCCCCAGTCATGATCTTTGATGTGTTTTATCTTCGTCAATTTATTGATTTGATAAAACAAAAAATACGTATCCAATATTTATCGATAATTTAACTGACGGACTAATTCGATTTTTTTGGTAAAATGCCCTATTGAGGTGTACCTACGGCTGTTACGTAGCTATGAGCTACTGGGTTGATACACACGATAGTTTAATCCAGTTGCATATGGAAATAATGTGAGTGGAACCCATAAAAAGGGAGATACATAAAAAAGACAGTAGAATTTCCACAAATATTATCTACCTATATGTCACGGCTAATACCCCAAGTGCGATTACACCTAGTTCTAACTAGCTAGAACTAGGTGTAGCCGGTAGCAGTTGGTTATAGGTACTTTGGTGTATCCTACTTACTTTCGGTTAGAACTAGGTTTAGCCTTTATAATAGCGGCTAGAACTAGGTGCAGCCGCACAACGACGTCATGGGCATCCCGAGGTTCGACTTGGTTCCCATTAAACCCTGCAGACAGATATAGCGGGGCTCCGTCGACCTGGCGTCGACCGTCTTCTTCTGCTCAATGGTTTGGTGCCCCAAGTCCCGAGCTTGCAGGCTACACCTAGTTATAACCGGTTAAAACTAGGTGTAGCCGCACTTCGGGTTATAGCCGTAACATATAGGTACATATACTAACATTTCAAAAGGTGAAGTTTGTTTGTTAGTAAGAGATAATAAATCTCTGGAAGTAGTGGTCCAAATTACTAAAATGGTTTCAGTGGTAGATAACTACATTATTTCCATAGAATAGTCATAAGACAAAAGTGCATTGATATACTAGACTTTCCTATAGAAGTTTGCGGGATGGTGACGAGGAACTGGAAATCGTAGCGTTGGCCAGGCTACTTAAAATGGCGATAAAAAAGCTATAGATGCACGGTAACCGCGTAAGGCTCGCACGTCCCTATTGGCATGCAGCATGTTCCCTATATTGTTATTTTGTTATATATTAGCGATTTCTTAATTCACTGATATCCATTCTTCTTTATATATCAAACATACAATATCTACACTATATATAAGCATGAGAAAATGACGTAAGTTTGGAGACTTTGCATCGTCTTTGAGTGGTCGTTGGCAAAAAAAAACAAAAAGATTCTAGAATCTAAGTATTTAAAAAACTTCATTTATGAATTTAATACATAAATGAAGTCCGTATAGACCCCATAGGAACGTAAAATATTTGCATGCTAAGTATGTTAACAAAAAATGTACGCACTTTAATGTATTAAAAACTTAATACATGCATATACCATGTCTTACGCCAATAAATAATCTTCTCCTTAAAGGCAAGGCCGCTAATAGTTCTGATCAATAAATCACCTGATAACAATTGAGGATAACCATACGAAAAAAGATGTTAGACGAATGAATACCATTTAGTAGCCTATTCTTAAGACCCACTTACGCAAATACGCTTAGCCGTGCCCGTGTGGTGCCGGCCGCAAATAGCACCACCCCATTTCTACCCGTGGATATCGAAAAAGGCGACAGAGCGATCTTGCTCAGAGAATGCGCAGCAGCGTCCTTCCGAGTACCATAACACCTACAGCGATTGCCAAAATCTATCGGCCAAGCATGGCAATTACGGCTGAACCCCCCCTTGAGAGAGACCTATGCCCAACAGTGGGCGTCTAAAGGCTGACATGATGATGACTTACGCATAAAACTTAACTCAGATATAGTTGCTAACATGAGATTAAATCACAAGTTATACAATATATGAACCTATTTTAATTTAGCAACTGACTCACGCTTAAGTTAACCTTGGCTGGCGCAAGCGGACCTAAGAGTGACCAACATCTAGGTAGGCACACTAGTAGCTACCTAAGGTACCACAATCCACAAACTATACTCTAACTCAAAAACTGTCCCATTTACCTGCAAAATAGTCAATGTTCCTAAGATTACAGCCCCAGGGTAAGTTTTATTTAACTTAGAACAAGTTGGCTGTGTCCCAGTTCGAGCACGAGTTTGGCATTTAGGTACTTCTCTTTTAATAAGTTTCCAACTGTATACACAAAGTAAGTCAGGCAAAGAAAACTAAGTTATAAAGTTTGATAACGAATGATTTAAGGTATATTGGGTGCTTGTGTATTGAAAGGTGCGTAATATGTACTTACAACTTAATATGGGTAATGGTGCTTGAAGCTCAAATTCAGTAGCATAAATAAGGAAGTACTAACGCCTTGTGGTTCAGGGGAAAGTCGAAGGTACCAGGCCACGAGGTAGATCGCCTTTAAGATGGACTGATCAGGTCAAGGCTGCAGTTGATGGCACCTTGCACGGATGCACGAGGAAAGCAGTTTATTAATTTAAAACGGTATAATACCAAATACATTAATTAACTTAGAATCAAAATAAGGGTTCTATAAACAATATTGCAAATTTCATCGTAAAATTAATTAAAAACTAACATGGAACAGTGGACACCCTCGCAAACTTTCTCTCACAGAACGCCAGACATACATACATATTTTTTTTCCAACCATCCGCAAAGACATCACATTCAGAATTGGCAGACAGGAGGGCGGGCGTTAAGCATCTTTAGAGTACGACACACTGGGGACTCGGCTCTAGCAACTGTTTTGGATGACAGCTGCGTGAACAGATTGTGCAGTGAGTGAGTGTGACAGTTTTAAGGGAGGAATGGTGACGTGTCTTGAAGCGTGCCACCAACACCTGAAGTGACGACCACGTCCGCTCTGTCAAGAGTGACACCGACGAAGAAGAAATAAGTAAGAGCTCGAAGCTCTCCCTCTCTCATTAAGGTCGTTTAGGTGTGAATGCTTATGCGAATCCTGCACCGAAATAAGTACGAGCTCGAAGCTCTCCCTCTCTCATTAAGGTCGTTTAGGTGTGAATGCTTATGCGAATCCTGCACTCCCAGCCATAGGCAGAGGTGGAACACCGCGGTGGTTTAGCCGATAAGAGTCCGGCATGCCCCTCCGTCACTCCCACGAAAGATACACACAGCGTCATCAACTGCTTAGAATAGAGCACTATCCGAAGAAATTTCAATGCGTGGGGGGTAAGCAGTTGATGACGCTGTCTGTACTACTACTACAGATATTAAACTTCTATAACACTTAAAAGATAATTATTAGAACGAATATGTTAAAAATGTCCCGCACCCTTTGTGTACGGTACCCTAGAAGCCGCTTGCCAGTCCTGTGGGCTGGCTGTAAATGCTGTATGTTTCTATTCGGGGACTGCGTTTATCTTTTAATTGAAACTATTTCAATGGATGAAGATACAAAGAGGTTGAAGAAAGAAAGATTGTTCTACAGTGTAGGGGAAATTTGGATTAGGCCCTTAACGTAGTAGGAATCACACTATAAGACTTTCCTTTAATGTGAGTATCATTGGCAAAGATACAAAGTAGCTTACATATATACTTAATAATGGTATAAAGCTGTTTTTTTTTTTCTTTTTTGGTCCATCGCACTATTTCCCGGAACTACTAATCCCATACTGAAAAAAAAATAGTGCCTACTTGATAAAGAACGATCAAACTTTGTAATCAGAACTAAAGGTATAGAAGCAAACCCTTAGGTGTTTTACATTAATTTACGCAAGATTAAACTCAATCAAAAGCTTCATAAATACACTAATCCCTATTGTCTCATTACCATAAGAAATAAAAGTCGAGCCAGAGAAAATAAAGAGAAGTGATTAATTTTAGCTTCACATCCGTCGGGGAGAGATGTGGACGAATTGGATACCAAGTCGTTTGTCAACTGTACCAAGATATACTTACCTATGGATGAAATATTAACTTTAACTGAACATAGGAAACTATAAAAATAAGATTATCGCACCATCGGTAAGACAAGCGCATATTTGTCAAAATTCATAAAAATTACTAAAATATGCCAAAGTGCTTTAGAATCACCCTTTTATCTGGAGGGATAAAGATATAACTTCAGTTGATTGTCGCCACGGGCAGGAACTATTAGTTAATCTGTGCCACGAGGTAACAGTGTCTTTGTCACATAAGTGCATCTGAACTGAACGGTTTGTCGTGCCGCTACCGTCACCCCCGCAGTATAAGCAGAACAATACATCATCATCTGCCTAGCCTTTTCCCAACTATATTGGGGTCGGCTATCAGTCTAACCGGATGCAGCTGAATACCAGTGATTTACATGGAGCGACTGCCTATCGGACCTCCACAAGCCAGTTACTGGGTAATACGATACCCCTTGGTTTCACCACTTTCTGGCTTCTGACTACTCGTAACGACTGCCAAAGATCTACAAATGACAGCCGAGATCAAAGACTTTACGTGCTTTCCGAGGCACGGAGGAACTCGATATGAAGGGGATGGCCACCCATCCACAGACAAACCGTGGCTAGCGTAGCTTAACTCATTGACTGCCGAGCCAAAAATGTTGAAGGTGAAACCTCCACTAGCGCCGGTCATTTGTGACCGACGTGGCGTTTAACGTATTAACCTTTGACCGATCAAGCAAAACAATACAATTTTGAAAATAAAAGAAACTTTAAAAGCCCTTCTTTAAAATTACTAAAAATGCAATTATTACCGAAGGTATTATAAATTAAAGTTGAATTTGTGTTTTTCCGGCTAATCTCCGTAACTACTGATCCGATTTTGTAAATTCTTCACTATTCTATCTTTTACTATCCCTTCTGCTCCACTTTGGTGAAGACTGGGCCTAAACTTTGACTGTATATAGCTTAATTTCTCTTCGTGTGCAAGACCGACTCGCACTAGACCGGTATTTTGTGTATGGTACTAATGTACCTTCGTGATTTTTATTCGGATTTTATGTTTCTGTATTTTATTGGTGTGACGGTAATAAATATAATGACCACCAAAAAACACTTTAAGATCTTAAGCTCCCTTACCAAAAAAATATACTAAATACCAAATGTAGTGATCACCAAATCTAAGGGCCTCTTTCACCACCCTCAAGTAAAGTGTCGAGTAAGCTAACCGCCAGTTAAAGTCACCCGTAACATCATGTGCGAGTTTCACGACGTTCGAGTAAGACTAATCATAAGATTAACTGACCCGTAACTTACTTGCCAGAACATCTGCCGATTAGCGTGCTTACTTGACGGTTCAAGTGTCCGTTGTCATTTTGTGTAGGTATTTATCAGATAACATCAACGATTATTATAAAATGTATTAATAAAAATGGATTTATTTGACTTGATTTATCATCAATTTACTCGAACATTTTAGAATTTACTAGAATTAGAACATTCTACGATGCAATGAGTGCCTGGGAGTCGTGTTTTTAAATTCCGTGTTGATTATTTTACGGACCTAAATGAACCTATTTTGTTTTGCTAGATTTCGTCTATCGAAGTATGCAGTAAACCAAGTACTTACTTATTTTTATAAAACAAAATATAAGGAATATTAAAATGTCGGAACGGATATCAAAGTTTACACCTTATCTTTTTTAACTTTATCCATGGTGATAAAAAAATAAACGGGTAAGTAAAGTAAGAAATAAAAATCACACGTTTTCCAAACCATACACAAAAACCCCAAGAGACAATTTTGACAACATCTGTTAACAACGTTTGACGAGTAACATTGCCGTATTATTGAACGAATGCAACGTATGATTTGTTATGCCATTCACTTAACCAGTAAGTTGTTACTCGAAGCTTTGTTTTCGTTTGTGAAATTGAAAAAAGATACTCTTAACTTTTACTTGGCAATTAACTTTAACTGGGAAGTAACTAATCAACACTTTACTTGGAGATGGTGAAATAGGCCCTTAGTATGCAAAATAACCTATATCTTTTTGACCCTTAAATCCCCCCTGGGGCGGATCCGACATGGTTAGGTTAGGTTAGAACTGTGACCCTCTACAGCCAAAATCAAATCGCTTTTTACAGTCAAACTCATAAATTTCTACAATACTTTAGGAAACACAATTTTGGTCATAATTAACTATTTTTGGTTTTATTTTATTTACTATTTTTGGTGATCATTTACTAAATCTGGAGGTTCGTTAAACATAAGCCTTATGTTATGGACTAATCGGGTAACTCATAAATTTCTACAATACTTTAGGAAACACAATTTTGGTGATAATTTACTATTTTTGGTTTTATTTTATTTACTATTTTTGTTGATCATTTACTAAATCTGGAGGTTCATTAAACATAAGCCTTATGTTATGGACTAATCGGGTACCTAATCAAATCAAATCGAATCAAAATAATTTATTATGGAACATATGGAACATTCGGGTGATAAGATGTTGTGTTAGTGACACGTAATTCTGCTAAGTTCCGCCATTGAGGCATATAAAATAATTTTAAACAAACTTTATAATTTTCATGCCGTACAAGTTATGATGTCTGTGTGGAAGCAAATTTTTCCTTTGTAAGCCTAAATGTATGGCAAAGCATGTGGGCCATTTTATAACTAACCCATTACGATTATCTATAAACTTGTGTAGTTACTACGCGTGTTTTACAAATAAACGGGATACCTTTACTACCTTTTTATCTATATCGTCAATTTCTTTATCTTCCTGTATATTCTCCTTATATAATAGGAAATAATATTCATACAACAAACAAAACATACACCCGTATACCAGCCATCCATGCCACATACGTTATTACACAAGTATCACAGGAGTCGTGCACAATGCGCGCGCGCACCGGACGTGACGTCAGCGCTTCATGAATGGCCTCAGTGTCGATGACACGCCGCATTGTTCGTACATATGTGGCGGTTTATCTCTGTATCTTTGTAGGTATGTAAGTAGGTAGCTATGTAGGACGATTTGTTGTTGAACTTTTACAAAGTTTCGTGATCCGGGTATTGTATATTGATGATAATTTCAACATATAAGAAGTAATACCAGTTTATTACTGTTCCAATGTTAAACTTAAACCAACTAACTACAAAAAAACAATTAAATCAATAACTTATACTTTATAACTTGACATAACATGACTTATCCATATACTTAATATTATAAAGCTGAAGAGCTTGTTTGTTTGTTTCGTTACTAAACTTTATAACTTGACATGACATGATTGTAATTACTCCTAACGCAATCTGACTAAATATGACTAAATGTGTGTTATTGTTACATATTGTTTATTACTGTATATTGGACATCATAACGACTTCTAGACATGTATTATTATTTAAAATTTTGTTATTTCTGAAATGTTTTGTAATAGGTTTATTAGGCAAAACTTATAAAATTATGACGCAGCATGTAGATTTAATGCTCATAAACTCAACAGCAAACCAACATTGTGATTTGCGGTGTCCTAACAGGTTTCATGTACAAAAACCAAAATTAAATATATTGTAAAATGTGTGATGTACATGAGAGCAAATATAAATAAATAAATAAAATGGTCCGACCGCGTTAGAAAGACGGATATGTCTTGTGAAGGGCCAGTGTCTGTTGCATTGAGCTTGAGGCTTATCTTATACGTCGCCAGCTGCGGTGGTCCGGACACGCTGTAACGTAGTTCGTCGTTACGCTGCAAGGACACCTGACGAGAAGGTGACTAGGCGCATACTCCTTTCTGAACTCAAGAACGGGAAGCGGAAACAATGTGGCCAGTTTCTTAGATATAAAGATGTTCAGAAAAGACATGAAGAGATGCAATATTGATCCCTCTCGTTGGGAGAATTTGGCAAGAGATATACTGGCCTGGAGGTGTTTGGTGCATCAAAATATTTACAAGAAAAAAGATACCATGACACAACATTAAGAACAAGCCACCTTCCAATACACAATATCACTACCTTAATTATTTTGACGTGTCCTCACTGTGCACGTACATTCAGTGCTAAAAAGCTTATTTTTACAAAAAAGACAACCGCCTTCAAAATCTAAACAGTGAATAGAATAGAATAGAATATCATTTATTTCTGAGTATATGGTAGGTACATTGAGATCTTAAAATTAATATATTTAGCTTCACATATACTACCGTTGCCGGTGTAGAAATATAAAATTGAATTTAACAAAAAAAGAAAAATACATACAAAATTAAATGAAATGTCAATATGATTGTAATTATTAATAAAAATATGTGTTAATACCACGAATACAGTCAATATGCATACCGACGCCTTAGAGTGAAAACCTCGTAAGTGTAAAAGAGGTAACTTTTCAGGAGGAAGAAAAACTGCGTACAGTAAAAATTTTGTACGGCGGCGTCTTTTATGTTTTATTATTAATTAATATCGAGATTCAACCCGCTTTTATATCCAGAATGGTTCGTTCGTTGCAAGGTATTCACGCCAAACTGACAGATGCGAATATTTACGAGGTTCTCATTTACTGTCATAGATGGCGCTATGAGTATCGAATGAACAAATGAGTCAGATCATGATGTGCGTAGCGAGGTTTTCTTCCTAGAAACGCAATAAAATAAATTTGAGCAAAAATGCATTCCCGAGGCTTTCACTATAAGGCGACGATACACAGTTTTCATATGTTTGATATTACTAATGATGTGATGAAGATAAGTCGGTGGCTTTGTTCTGTTTGTTGTTTTGTATTGCCACCGACTTCCGAAACTAAAGTCATGTGTGTTCTGTGCTAAAGTTATTCAACACTTTTTAGATTTTGAAGGCGGTTGTCTTTTTTTGTAAAAAAGCTATTTATTTTTCGCTTTTTAGTATGTACCTCCTTATCATCCAGATCTATTAAGAAACGGCAACACAGTCAAAACAGAGATTGAAATTACAAGGTTGGAGAAACTTAAAACATCATCTATGTATATTTTTTTTATTGAAGTTATACTTCTTTAGGCGCGTTATGAAAAAATGATGAGAGTGAAATTTTACGATGCGCGCGCACAGCGTCACACAAAATTCTCACGGGAGTAATTGTAAACAACGCCATCTCTGACGTACATGCTGAACTACTTACTGCCTTCGTTGCTATTTTGTGACTCGAAGAAGTATAACTTCTCACGCGCGTACATAAGTACACACTGAATTTTTTATTGACGATTTTTTTCTAAAAGTGCTGAATCAATTTCGATAAAATGTATATAGGACCATACCTAAGGCACACCCTATCAATTAAAAAAAATATTTTCAAAATTGCTTTACATTTGCCGGAGAAATCGAGAAAAAAAAAACCATTCAATCGAATTAAGAACCTCCTTCTTTTTAAAGTCGGTTGAAAGTAGGATACCTACATAAGCCACATTAGAGCACACGCTCGTAACTTTTATGCTACCACTTCACATGGCGTATTTGTGCAAATATTCGCCTTACTTGGATAATACAAAATAGACTTTATTTCAATAACGATAGGGTACACTTTGTATTATCCAAGTAAGGCAAATATTTGTACAAATACGCCATGTGAAGTGCCAGCATTAGAGCACAAACTGTCACCGTAGCCGAAATCGGCATGGGATGTTTTTATTATTATTAATGCTAGGCAATGGTTTCTTTTCATATAGAGAAGGCATGGGTATTGATCATCACGCTTGTTGAAGGCGGATTGGTGAATTCCGAAGTCCAGGTTTCCACATGTTGTTTCCCTTCACCGATGTCAGTAATGTTCTTTGACTTAATGAACGCAATTTTATGTACAATATTGTAAAGGTCACATCCGGCTGTTTACTATGCGGACCTTGTAGTAAGTAGAACTAATTTCCGTGTGTTCAAGCGTTTTTTGCCAAATCAAAGTCGAAGTCAAAGCATTTATTTCAATTAAACCATTTACAGGCACTTTTGCATTGTCAAGGAGTCTGTTATTTAGTTAGAAAGTTGAAGTTAGTTGCTTGTTCCAAAACGTAGGTAGGTCTCTATGGAGAAGAACGAGCAAGAAACTCCACGGACACTCTTTTACATCAAGTTTTTACAAAATACTAGTTACATTATCCTTGTTGTTTCTATATGTGAAAACAATGCAGGTAAAGAACAATACAAAACATAAAAAAAAATAAGATAAAAGCCATGGTAGTTAAGAGCTGACCAATCTCCACTGACAGCGCCTGTTCACGAACATGACGCGTGGTCAGCACCATTCAACTCAACCATTTTGAAGGGATACGAATGATAAAACACACGCGCCACCATCAGCGAGATATTTAAGTGAGCATGACAATGCTCTCAATCTCCATCCTCATTTCAAAATGTAACACGAGTAACACCTCACTTTTACCCATTAATTTGTGCTTGGCAACTGGGCTTCTCCCAGTTGTAAACGTCCCTTCGTTGCTATTAGCCTAGTTCTGTTTTATCTCTTGTTTGATATGGAAGGAAGTGGAAAATATATTTTTTCTTACTTCTCCGCTGTTCTTTTCTAAATCATTTCGTTCTGGGATTCAAGACAGTTGTAACGTTTTTTCGGTGTCGTCGACTTCTTCGCCCGGTGCTTTTCTGGTGGTCGTCGCTGTTGATTCTGGCTTACAGGAGTTGGAGTGGTTAAGAAATTGTGTGGCGGGCTTGTGTATAAATGAATAAGACATTAAAGTGCCTAGCACTTCTATTTGTATGAATATTTTTATTTAACCTATTAAATTGCGTTAACGTTAGCGTTCACATTATGTCAGTTTGTATGGAATAATTGTGTTTTCCATTGTTATCACTAGACGGTAACATTTCTTACACAGAGACCGCGAAATTAAAAGTTACTTAGGTACGTGTTTTGCAAATTGCAGCGCTGTTTTATGTTGTATGTTGATCAAAATTCACAATCATGGTCATATAATAATGAAATTAACATCATTTTACCTCTCCAATTTTATATATTTGATGAAAATAAGACCTTTTTTGTGAGAACATGATGACTTCCATCAAATATTATTTAAACTACCTTGATGAAGCCCTCTACAAAACTTATAAACAATAGGTATTGCGTATATTATAAAGAGATAAAATTTGTTTGTATTTCAAGTCTCAACCAACTAATCCGATTTCAAAAACTCTTTCACCAATAGGAAGTTAAGTTATCCCTGATATTTGATAATAAAATCTAGCCTAAGTTATAGCACATACTTAGGCTATATTTTATTATCAAAACTCCCTATATTTTTAAGAAAATTTATGTGGACGAACTCGCGAGCTGCTAGCATGTAATAAACGGGGAAAGGTCAAAGGACATCCAGAAATTCGTCTGCATCGCTTTCAACGGGTATAGTGCACAAAAGGCTGGCAGCATTGCCACATTGTATGGAAATATTGATTCTTTGTCCCAATAACCGTTTTTTTAGGCAACCCTCTGTGGGCTAATTCACGTAACTAAAGAAGTGCTGTTGCAGTGCAGTTGCAGTTAAGTTTCGATCAAAACAAGGCTTTTCGTATTCTCTACCGCTGTCAGACACGCTCTCGTCAAATTCGCGTCACGCGAGCGCAATAACGGCAATCTACTGTTGCGCGTCTTTGGTGCGTGCTTCTATATTATAATAACGTCATATTCATTGTAATGTAATCGACTGATATTTTTTCTCTCATGTGGGTACACCATAAGTAAGTTTGGTATAGTTTGGTTGTGGTACAGTTGACGTGCAGTTCACGCGCAGTTCAATGATTACAAGAATACCGTTTATCACTCAAACTTGAACCTCACTTTAACTGCACAACTTCATCGGCGCGTCATAAAATTACGTGAATTAGCCCTCTGGTCACTTAAATCATGGACCAGCCGCTTGGCCATATTTACCAAGTAATAATATCTGTCTATCTATAATAAAACAAAGACGCTTTTCAACCGTTTGTTTGTCCGCATTGTTCTGGCATGTGCAAGTCAGACTTGCTTTTCAGTTAGTTCAGTTCATTCAGTTCAGTGAGTAAGGTCAGACGCGGTTTGTGCCGCTGATTGACGCGTTCTTACCTGCATAAAACCAGGCAGTACTGAATTGGGTAGAAGATGCCACCAATCAATTGACATAGTACTTGTTACTGGGTAACACGATACCCCTTGGTAGAACTAAAAATCTAATTTTACAGTGAATTGAAAATTAGTCGTATTTTTAGGGCTATGATCAAATGTGTTTTTTTTTGTCCCGTAGGGTGTTGTCAGGGCAGAATAGTACGTACCCACCGATTTCATCCCGAGGGTGTCGTAGAAGATAACTAAGAGGAAATCCGAAAGTCGGGCAGCAGCGGCTTCCGTGTACTTCCCTCGCCTCACTGTGATCCCCAAGACATCTATCTGCTAAGCGCGGGGATTATGGTAACCCCTCCATGAGGGAGGCCTTTGTTCAACAGTGGAAGTCGTCCGGTTGATGATGGTACATCAAATGTTTAGTTACAGGCACTAAACACACTAATAGGTTAATGTGTCATCTATCCAATTGCCTTCAAATGTACACGAAGTCATTTAAAGGCGAAAGAGTACTGAACTGTAAACTAATCTGATTTAGAAACTGACCTCGTCTCTACAGCCAACAAGTCTCAAGCCTAAACATTTCTATAATAATGTAAACCTAGCTATGAGCTAGGAAATGTAAAGAACAGTTTTTGGCAACAAAACATTATCTTAACTAATTCATAACACAAAGGTCCAATTCTGAAAATTCATTTGATAATAGAATGTTCTCTGGGTGTTTGAGAGTATATTTGATTGTATAAAAAAAATAAGTTCCGTACGAAAATTACATTCTTGATTTGATGGCAGCGGATGTGAGCTACCCAAGACGGGGTTGTTGGTTGGCGATCTACGGAAGAGGGCTCCGTTCAGTAGTGGACAGCAATACGCTGATATGATGATGATGATGATGATGAACAAATTTCACGTGTACAAAATGGTGGGCGAAAGCTAGTCGCGTAGTAGCTAGTCATTACAAAAGCATCATGGCGAGATCCATACATTCATCTGTATGAAAAAATAAATAATTTAGAGGGTTTAAAATATTTTCCAATGCGAAGAATACATTACCAGTAGATTGATATACTTAGCATATTTTTAAAACCCCGCATTATTAAAATATTACTAAATCAAAATAACACTTTTTCGTTTCATCTCGATGCCCATTTTGTGTTTATAAAAAAAAAAGTGCCAACCGACGGATCTATAAAATTGGCAGACAAGTGATGTGACAAGTGTGTGGAAAAAAATAATCACTATTTGTGATATTATTTCCCATAAAACGATGCAATTTCAGTGTAAGAACTGCGAAACGGGGGCTGCCAGTGTCACTGTTACTGTCAGTCGCCTTTTCGTTCTGAAATAATAAGCTTTTCGTTAAACTATTCACTTCTCGAAACATTTTAATTTTTTTGCACAAATCCTGCTATGATTCTTTGGGTTAATTCAGTCCAAATTCCATCAATAAAAAGCGTTAACACTTGTCATATCAAGAATACGATCAACATTACTATAAATAAATTACTAAAATTAAAACGACCTAAGTACATAATATAGGCAGGTACTCGTAGTACTCTTCTACACAAACTTGACATTTGTAAACATAATCTATCCTTGTCGTTTTTATGTCAACAAAAAGCGCCTGTAATACCATTTCACTTATACGATGCTTATGAATATGTTAATGGTGTGTGAAAGTTTTTAAACATAATTATAAAACAATTATAGGCTGCTACCTATCATTGTTTCCTGTAGAGAGAAGGCAAGAGCATTGAATGCCATGCTAACTGATTTCTGAGTTATAAATTAATTATTATTTTTTTATCATTGATAAGCATACGTTTGACCATTATCTCACCTGATGGGAAGCGATGATGCGGTCTAAGATGGAGCACGCTTCCCTAGAAGTAACCTATTCACTCTTGACTTAAAGACTCCCAGGTTGTAACTATCAGGAAACACAGACTCGGGCAGAGAATTCCACTCCTCAGCAATACGCACAATAATAATAATAATAATTCAATTATATATTCGAGCAACATAACTCATAGTGTTAGTAACAATTCGACTTATCTCTATGTTAGTAAACAAAATGTATGTATATATATAGATAAATAAATTAACCTAACAAAAATGCACAACATTTTTTTTTTATGCCGCAAGTCCCGCTGAGATTTTGCAGCACCGGTTAAGGATCGCGCAATCCAGTCGGCTGGAGATCATTTTTAAAATGCAGTTGGTGCTGCCGCGCACCCTGCGTACCAGGGATGCGCACCACCGTGGTGGTTTTAGCCGGTAGGAGTCCGGCACACCCTCCCGTCTTCCCCAGACGGCAGACAGTCCATGAGGATTTCCCCAGAATAAAAAAAAAAAAGAAAAAAAAAAAAAAAGGGATGCGCACCTCTTACGCATTACTGCATAAAAACAATCTACGCGGGCATCCGCAAACATCCCTGAAGCACTACAAAAACGCGGCAACCCCATCAGCACCCTAAAGGCGTTATTATACTGGACTCGAAGGGCGCTGTATGCTTTCAGTGTAAAATGAGCCCACAAGCTACACGCATAGAATGAAGTACAATACGCACGGAATAACGCGACTTTGACTTCACTCGAGCAGCGTGCAAACCTGCGAGCTATCATGTTAGCACGCACAGACAGCGCCCTTCGCTCCCGTTCGATGTCATTATCATCCTTGAGGTCGGCAGTCAGATTGTGCCCTAGATATTTAAATTGCAATTACAATGCATGTGTTCCCAAAACGTCTTGTGGGTGGGATGTCCACCATGTACCGGCGGCGCATCGCCGTACGTCTTATGGTCCGATGGTGGAACGGGCTCGGCGGAATTAAATTATGCAATTCCGTTGCACACTCCCCAAAATGCAACCAATAGAAAACCGACAGGCCAGCAACTCGGCGTCAAGACTTTGGAGCTTCGACTTAACGCAATTTAAGTATAGATGTTTTCCTTCGCCGATGTCAGTGATGACCAAGATATACCTACTTAGAAAGTAAAAATAAAATAAACCTATTCATCTCTAAAGGGCTCATAAGTAGCAGGAGGAGGCTACTTATAGTAAACTAGGTTTTTTTCCGTATCTAATCTCGCTGGTCAACGTAGGAGGTTATCGGATGCTTAACCGGACTTTCCCATAAATAAACCCATTTCCCATTTCTAATAAATTAAGTCCTGACAAGGTATGAAACTTGTAAGCTAAGCGACTAAACGCTAAAGGCACCTTTTTTGGGGAACCAACCGTCTTCGGCATAGAGCGTCGCTGCAGGAAGAACAACAAGAGGAGAGGCTGGATCAGATTTAGATTATTTAGAAACGAATTTAAAGCTATTGGCTCAGTGGCGCCGGCGCCGGCTTGCTTGAGTAAGTGTGGGAGCTAAGTTATCTAATAATGTATGTATAATTGATACAAGAAAGTGTGAAACCTATGTGTGTAAATTCAATAAATAAATAAATTATTATAATAACGCCAGCCTTTTATTGTTCCACTGCAAGGCAAAGGTATCTTCTCATGTGAACACGGAGAAATGTCGTCATGTTTAACCCCCAGATAAAGGGTTCAAGGTTTTTGCCATTAATAAGGCACAAACGCATGACTTCGGGTTGCCAATAAGAACCATTAGGGCCTGCGCAAACTGGCGGCACAGCTCGACAAGGGATATTTTATAATATGACGAAACATAATATACCTTAAAGTCATGACATTATATAAAATTAGCTATAGTAATAAAATTAGCGTAGTAGCTATTTTGTAGCTACAACGATTATTATTGAAATTTCAACTTTAACTTCTAACTTTAAGGTGTAATATGCTCCTTTACATAAAAATGCTTTGCCGTGCCGTGCCGCCAGTCTGTGCAGGCCCTTAGTCTGACTTGATAACTAAGCCCAGTAGTGCCCAGAACTCCCTGCTAAGTTTTAAATTGCATCACTTTTTAACTCGAAGACAGTAAAACAACAGCAGAGTGTGAAACCTTGACATTTTATCCAAGATTCCACAGAAAATAATGGCCACAGAAAATCGATACTGGTACTTAGTTTGTCTAAGGTCTGCCATAGACAGTGAGGGCTCCTAACAGTCACTTTAAGACATCCTAATCACTCCTAATTGACTAGACGTTTTCGTAGTTTGGTAAATGTAGCTGGTTCGAGAATAGATATGGGTGTAAATCAATCCACTACGGGGAAAGACACTGTACTGTAGAGAAAGTTAAAAAAAAATGTACGTAGCAAAATAACTTCTTCTTCTTTTCGAGTCGATGGTTTTTCTTATTGTTAAACTACTTGGTCCACCTGGGCCTAAGTAGGCTAAATAACCAAAACCCAACAAAATGTCCACCAAAAAGCTATGAACAAGATTACGAGTATTCTTTTTAACCCCCGACGTAAAAACGACGGGGTGTTATTTAATCTACTTTTATAATTTAAAAAATCACAAACACAAAAAGAAACTTGATTATGCAAAGAATATTCTTTTTTAATTCGCAGGATATATACGTCAATTCATGGGGACCATGCGCTAAGGTGATCTACAAAACTCAAAAATTCTTAAGTTTTTTGCCATTTGCAGCTCAGTATTGAGTTGTATGGAAATACAGAAAAGGATCGTAACAAAAACCCACAAACGTCATGTTTTCATGAAATAGGCATCGTTTACTCGTAAATCTAACTTGGAGAGTTATGTTAATGATTATATTTATTTATTAGTTCAGTATGTATTGTCTCACTGCATGGCAAAAGGTGTCCCTTTCTCCTTTCCAACTCTCTCGAATTTTAATTATTCGATTATAATTGCGTAAATACATGATTATTCGTGACTGTCGGTTCAGCTTTATAATATTAGTATAGATTTACGTGATTCTTCTTTAGTTTGATGCGGAATAGTTGACATTTGATCCCATAACACCTAACACCTTACCCACCTTATGTACCCATACTCCAGCAAATAAATGATTTGATTTGATTTTGATTTGAACATAGATTGGCCCAGTAGTTTTCATTTTATGTTTGACCACGCATAACTATTTTCAATGTAGTCCGATTTCGATGATTCTTAAATTGATAGTGTATACGTCAAATTTGGTCCCATATAAATTTCAAGAAAATATTCTACCCCTAAGGGAAGAAAATTAAGGGCTGACTGAATTTTTTGGTGTCTCCGTTTCGTAATTATTTTTTATAATAAGAAGTAGTTACGTAAAACAGTAGATTATACAAAAGATGATCCTTACATTGTATACCTATTCGTTTTTACCCGACAGCAGTGGGTTCATAAACCAAGGTAGGTACATAAAGTATCTTCTAAAATATTAAAATTTGTAACCACGTAGAAGTAAATATCATCTTTCTTATATGGTTTGCAAGGTTACATAAAAACCTTCGCAATTCGTGGTACTACGTAGGTCGTGTTATTGATTTTATTGTAGTTAGAACTATAGGGCTTCTTTGTGTAAAATACGTCGCTTAGAGTAGGATATGTAAGTTCTAATGTCTGTTCATTGTACTTACGTACAATACGTTTTTTATTATCAAATAGGCTTGCGTTGGACCGCAATTCACCTGATCTTAAGTGATGATGCGGCCTAAGTTAGAACACGCTTGCCTAGGATGAACCGGTTTACTCGTGCCTTGAAGATACCCAGATTATACTTATCAGGGAACAGAGAGGCGGGCAGCGAATTCCACAGTCTGGCAGTTCGCACAATAAATGTGGAATCAAAGCGCTTGGTTCCAGACCGTGGAACTTCAACCATATATCGGTGACGCTTCGCTTTATCTCTGCTCGTCTGATGATGGAATGGGGGAATTAAATTGTGCAGTTCCAAAGCACACTCCGAAATGTAGGTACCCGAGAAAAGACCGATAGGCTAGCAACGGTGCGGCGATGTTCAAGGCTCTAGAGCTTAGCCCTAACCAGGGCGTCGTTGTTAATGAGTAAATGTAGTAAAGAATCGCGTTGAAAAGCGTTGTTGAAGAATGTAGACGCTGACCAGCTAATGTGTTTTAATTAAGAACTTTAGAATTCGACTACTTTTGTTTGTGATTGCGAAGGCTAATTTGTTGTCCCCCCCCCCCCCCAGGCTTCACTATTCCCAAACCACTGCAACTCGCTAGAAAAGCGTCAAGACATTGAAGCTCAACGAATGCCGGAGAAACATTACAACTGTCTTGGATCCCGCAACGAAATTAATCAGAAAAGAACAGCGGAGGAGTAAGAAAAACATATTTTCCACTACCCTCCAAATCAAGCAGGAGACAAAACAGAACTAGGCCAATAGAACCAAAGGGACGTTAACAACTGGGGGAGGCCCAGTTGCCGAGCACAAACGAATTACAATTAACATTATTTAATGGATCTTAAAATATGAGCTGTTACATTTGATTCCAATAAAAGGTATGGCAAAAACGCTTGAACGCACGGAAATTTACTCTAATTTCTACAAGGTCCGCATAGTAACCAGCTCCGGATATAGCCTGTACACTGTCTAACATAATATTGCTTTCATTCTGCCAAAGAATACACTCCCATAGGATATGATGTGCAAATTGTTCGTATTCACAGCCAGAGAAAATAATTTACTCTAAAAGTTGCCATGACCTGTGAGAAATTGGGCAACACAGTGGTCCAACTCCAGCCAAGTCCTCTCCGACCGCTCACGAACGGATGGAAAGAACCGATGGAGATATCGGCCCTTGATGGAATTGTCCCACCTACATTGCCATTCGGATAGAAGTTCCTCCCAAACGTCAGTTTGCGGTTTAAACAATCTAGAAATTTTAGCACGGTCACGTTGTGTTAAAAAGCTTGCGTGTGTTAAAAATTGTTCGTGGTCTACCGCGACTCCGTGTCACCATCTCAGGGTACTAGCTCTGTACTACAGAGCCCACAGTTTTAGCTTGCCATGCGGTCTTGCCCAGTCCCATCTAAGTTTGGCAGCTTTATGAGCTAGTTATGCCGAGTGGTGCCGGACGTAAATCACAGCCACCCCACCCCATTTCTACCCGTGGATGTCGTAGAAGGCGACAGAGGGATATTGACCAGAGGATGAACAGCAGCGTCTTTCTGAATACCTTAAACACCTACTGCGCTCGCCAACATGCATTGGCCAAGCATGGCAATCACGGTTATCGCCCCTTGGGGGAGACGTATACCCAGCAGTGGACGTCTAAAGGTTGACATGACAATGATGAGCAACGTCAGCTATCCTAATGTGTTCCATTGATAAATAGTTTATGAAATAGTTTATCCCTATTTTGGAGTGGAGTATGGTGTTTCGAATTCGATCTGGTAATTTAACATCTAGTATATTGCGCTCTATTGCTTGCAAACCTTGAGTTTGGACTTCTAGGTGGTAGTCTAAGACTCGGGGGACAATTCTAGTATCTTTTAGGTTAAAAATGCCTCCTTTTACCTGCATTTTTGACCGAATTTTGACACTGATTGTGGCTGAGACGATTCGAGACTACAATGTAGATATAGATTTTAAACGTGTTTAATTAAGTAAGTAGTAGAATTGTCATTTAAGTCTATGCGCCATAGGTTAACACGGTTTTTCTTATCTATACTAATGTTATAAATAGAGTTTTGTTTGTAAGAGTTAATTTCTGGATGTACCTACTCGATCGATTATAAAGATTATTTCACTGATAGTAAGCTACACTATTGTCAAGTATTATAAGCTGTCTTCCATGCGGACGAAGACGCGTACAGAAGCTAGTATAACAATATGTAGAACTTATATAAACAGAATTTCACTAAGACTAAGTACATTTATTTGTATCTGAATGCGCTGTGACCTTTAATCCGGACAAGTAGCATTGTGTAAGGAATTACTTAATATTCTTATCTGACCTTCTATTCTGTTCCAAACTACTTAAGTGCTTCTTAACGTGACGTTGCTTCTTTTTAGAATAAATGCCTATAAGCTTAGACCGTAGTTAACTATACTAATAGTTGCTTTTGTACGGAACGTGAACGTGAATGTATTACGGGTTCTTAATTTTTTTATAATAGAATATAGCGTAGTGTTCCGGGACAACGTAGCATCTCAATAGCAAAAGAATTGACAGAAACGGATTAGTAGTTCTGGAGATTGACCCGAACGAAAACTCAACTTGAATTTATAATACTTATGTTCTACTGACAGCCGGGACACTATAAGACCTCAACAGGAGCTCGTGGCTAAGTGAAAGCCGTACAGATCGATCGGTGAAAGGTTAAGCTACGCTAGCCGCGGTCGGTCTGCGGATAAGTGACCATCCCTTAAATACCGAGTTCTCTCCGTGCCTCAGAAAGCAGGTAAAGCCGTTGGTCCCGGGTGTCATTAAAATTTGTAGATCTTTGACAGTCGTTATAGCTAGTCAGAAGCTAGAAAATCTGACAACCAGGCTCACCAAGAGGTACCAGCAACTGGGTTGTGGATATCAGCCAGTCGCCCCATGTAAAACAGTATATTCAGCTGCATCCGGTTTGACTGGAACTCAACCCCAACAAGTTGGGTAAAACTAGGCAGATGATGATACATTACATCGAAAACTGAAGCTTGGAATAGATTTTAAATAAACCAGGGTCAAATATCATCATCATGTCAACCTTTAGACGCCCACTGCTGGGCATAGGTCTGGTGCAGGTGCATGTTGGCGATCGCAATAGGTGTAATTTTACTCAGAAAGACGCTGCTGACCATATAGAAAATGCTGCCAAATATAGAAAATCTAAATTATTTCGGAAAATGGGAGACCTTTTGGAGCGTGTTAGTTTGTTTTGAGTGAACAAAACCGATCTACTTACGCCATACAGGGAACCTCTGTGCAAAATTAAATTTTCAGTTTTCTATAGGTATTTGATTTGGGTTGGGTATTGATAAGCCTGTGAGCCTTTGAGAGAGTGAGTGAGGCAGTCCTTGAGGTTAGGTACCTAGACAGGAATACGTATGCCCGGTTTCTGAGGCCTTCGGATAAACCTTCGATAGTTATCTATTTTAATGGTTTTCTTTCTTAACTGAGTGCTCTCGGAAACGCAATATCGAACCGATAGCACTATCGAATAGATCATCATCATCAGCCTGAAGACGTCCACTGTTGAACAAAGGCCTCCCCCATAAGGGGGGGGGGGGGTTGCCATAATCCCCACGCTTGGCAGGCGTCTTGGGGATCGCAGTGAAGTTGTTAAGTATCGAATAGATATAGTCCAGTTAAATCACCTCAGAAACTGGGAATTAGTGATTATTTGTGGTTAGTTCGTTTATAGACAGGTAGGTATGCGACTTTCCACGCAAATAATGTGTAATCTTTATAATTTTCCTCTTACTCATATTTTTTACCTACAGTACCTACCTAGGTCGTTGTTTTTGAAATTATTATGATACTAAAACTTTCTCCGCGAATTCGAGTATTTTTACTTGCGGTTTCTTTTTTTACACTAAAATAATAATCACTACATATTATAAAACAAAGTCCCCCGCCCCGTCTGTCTGTCCCTATGTACTATGCTTAGATCTTTAAAACTACGCAACGGATTTTGATGCGGGTTTTTTAATAGATGAGATTTAATAGAGTGATTCAAGAGGAATGTTATAGTTTATAATTTGTCAAGCAGGCGAAGACGCGGGCATCAGCTAGTATTCTATACAACTCAGTTATAAAGTAGCTTCCAATTAAAAAAAAACGGAATCCGACCAGAAGTTTCGAAGATTAGCGCGATCAAGCAAACAAACAAACTCTTCAGATTTATTATAATATTTATAAATATTAGCTAACTCGGCAAACGTTGTTTTACAATACATATTAAAAAAAAATAGCCTACGACCTATTCTCAGGCCTACTGAATATACACACAAAATTTCATAACAATCGGTCAAGCCGTTTCGGAGGAGTTTTTTTATAAACACTGTGACACATGAATTTTATACATAAGATTAATATTATGTATTAGTATAATTGAAGTACCTACCTAGTTGAAATTTCAGGGTGATGTAAAAAATCAATATTGTTCGCATCGGAAAATATGTTAGTAATATACTCAATACAATACATTGTATTTCCTTTGTTCTATTGAAATGGAAAATGTCGATGAAAATAGAAAAACAATAGCGAATAGTGCGCGTGTTGCGTTGAAGTCTTTTATGGGGCATCTACGTCATCCATAGAGTTGCCATGCTATCGTAATTTCTGTATTATCAAATAACATCATATTTGCTGTTTGAACGGCGAATTAGTACTGATTGGCTGAGCAATAACAAATGAGTCGGTAAAGTGTTACATAACAGAACACCACATTCAAAATAATCGATTAATTAAACTTTGAAAGTAAAAAAGTTAATCGATAACGAAATGAGTATTAAAAAAACACGCTTTTAACATCAAGTTCTTAAAAATAATGTAATAAACACGAAAAATTTTACAACCCCTCCGTGTCGTAAAAAGTTTTACGAATGCATTTCACGTAGCCGTTGATGAAATTTAGAACCGCTAACGCCATCTAGTGGCACAGTTTTAAAACACGCGCGAACTAAGTTCTTATTATTGTGAACAGCGCCATCTAGTATATTTTTAATACAACTTTCGAATATTATAGCGTTCAATTTCTTTTAGTTAATTCTTGCACAAATTACTTATTTGCAACTTTATAATCGATTCAAAAGTGTTCAATATTAAAGTAACGAGTTTTTAGCATTAGGAGATGAGAAGAAATTCAATTTTCTTGCAGTTTTCTCGTCATGTTTGTAAGAAAAGCGAAATTATTGTTTTAAAATAGTTACTAGGCTAATCCTACCTTAAAATGCTGGTGTGCTGCCTGTTCCTCTGCTTCGTACTTGTGTTTTATGTTCTCTATGCGCATCTGCTTCAGTATACCCGCTACCTCGATCCTGATACATAAAAAAAATAAAAAACATTATTCTCATTTTAAAGAAATTAAATTTTGTCTGAGATTATGATAGAAGCAACATAAATTAGATGCACAGGTAAGGCAAGGCAGTATTCTTTGATAAAACTTTTCTTTGTTTATTTAAAGTAAATAAGACGTAACAGCAAAAGAACAAATGGCAGTAAAATGTTTCATTGATTGAAATGTTGATGTTTCAATAAATCGATTACCTTTGTTTATTACTATAAATAAATAAAAAAGCCTATAATCTACTTACTTTACTTACAATATTTATCATTTCAACACTTACATACCTATTACTTTAAAACTTCCTAATACATAATATACAACAAGTAAGTACCTACCAAAATGTCTGTACGCGCATAACTTCCGAATACTACTGCACCAAATTAGATGATTCTCTTTTGTTGTGTTAGGTTATGTTAGGTTAGCAACTTCGGAAATTCGAAAAAGACATTGCACCCGAGCGAAGTTGTTGCGACGAGTCGCTAGTGTTCTTTCTATAGTTATTTCTTTATAAAATAGAAATATCAGATAAGCAAGATACATCAGAATTCTATTCACGTATAATTATATGATTCCTGTACTTATGCAAAGTATTTAAATGAGAAATGTGGAGTTTCGAAACTACCTTCTGGAAGGGGCAACTAAATACAATTTTCCATGTTGATGACGTTCAAAAATGCCCTAAATGGTCTTATTGAAATAAATAATTTGACTTTGACTTTACTAGCTTTTGCCCGCGACTTCGTCCGCGAGAATGTCGGTTACCGCTAATTCGCTATTACAGTCGAAGTCGCAGATTCAAAAGTAGCCTATAGCCTTTCTTAGGGCTAAAGTTCAGTCTTTTACAAATTTCATCAAAATTGGATCAATATTTTAGCCGTGAAGGTGTATCAAACAAACTTAACTAACAACCAAACTCCCTTGCGCATTCATAATATTAGTTTGAATAGTGATAATTATTATTTATTCATATAACTGACTACAAAGGTCCACTGTGTTAGTAACAATATAACTTAGCCTATGTTAGTACTTAATAACTAGAACAGAACGGGTGAGATTTATTAGCGTCCACACTATCGGGCTATCTGCCCGGGCGGCTATCGATTGCAGGATAGTGTTGGGACTGTCACGCAGCCTGTAGAGTATCGAGGCAGATTTCTTACGCCACAACGCATCAAAACCGTCAGTGCGTGCGTTCGCAAACATTGTTGAATGAAGCGTAATGCGTAAGCCTCTAAACAGCAGCTGACTCTTTGGCGTAGACTTCCCCCCATTACATTCCAGTAGTTCCTGTATCTAGGTTTAGCCTATTGAACGCCATTGACAACTTAAGTTGTACATTTTTTTTGTATGAGACTGATACTAACTGTTAATGAGGCTTGGCGTATGAGGTGAAGTCACGTAAAAGTCGCTGGCGTGCTAAAGGTTAATCATCCATCATGAACATATAATCAAAATTGACATCTATTTAGTATATTATCACTATGAATACCTAGTAAACTCAAATTATGCCACTGTTTCCATTTACCTAATCCTCATATTCTCCTGCAATCTCCGTAGAGGTCCGAGGTACTCTTGGGAACGTCCTCCGCGCACCTCGGCTAGCTGATGGTCCACCTGCTTCACTCTCTCACAGTACAGCTGCTCACGGAGGACTGAGAACTGACGCTCCAGGTTAGCTGGAAATATTTATAAAAAATAAAAATTTGTGATTGAATTTTTCCTGTAGGTATTTCTCACTGGCAAGTCTAGTCTTTTGATAGTTTGTGTCTTAGTACGCACATTTCACATAGGAGACTACCAACTAACTAGAATACTGTAGGTGTAATTACACTACTGCCTACCCTTTCAAGGAATTCAGGTGTGATATCGTCACTGAGCCTGCAAAATCCACTATGGATAAAAATTAAAAAACGGATTTGACAGGCGCAGATGCCTTGACAAATACTATAAAGTAGCATCAAAAATCGATTTCGAAAAAAAAATATAGGCACAGTGTTAACAACTCCTGTCTTATATATATTTGTGAATGTTATGTATACCTATATTGATATATACATTAGAAGTAATACATTACTTTTAGTACAACTGTAACCAAATATTTGTTGTATATGCTGTTGGTGTACTTCATTAAATAATTAAATTAAATTAATTAATTACTTTTTTAGACTGCAAAGTGGAAATATTTGCATATCTCTGCCGGTCATCCATAGCTCAATATAGTTTTAATTAAGTAGAGCTAGCAAAATAATTGGGAGTTGTTGCTCAGCAGTGGCCAGTGGTATTATGCAAACTGACTGACAATGATCATCTGCCTAGCTTTTTCCTAATTATTTTGGGATCTGACAATGCAGATTGACAATATAGTAATTTAATAAACTATAATTAAATTAAATAAATGCAGGCCATTGCATTTCTATTTCTAATTACTGTAACAGTAGACTTAGACTGGATTTACACATACCTAGACCATTAAACAAAGCCTGTGGCACTCAGCAAGTGTGGTTTTCTAACAGTGAATTAAAAGTTTAGAACAAATGTTTTACTCTTTTTAACAATACTTTCTTTGGGGACTGGAGGGAGAGTTTCTTGATATTAATAGCAATAGATACCTCTTTTAGAGCCCGTGTTAACCAGGGATAAGTTGGATTATGTTATCAAGATTTGGAGTCGAAGATGGAGAGTAGAAGGATTTGAGTTGGAGTCAGAGAACTCCATAAAAATGCTCACCAAGGATCCCAGGCATATTAAAAGGCATTACTAAGAGTATTTATTCATGGATTACTGACCCAGAGTCATGACATCATATCTTCTTTTTAATAACAAAAACAAACAATTTCTAGTGAGAATGCTATGTTAGTATGTTGTATCTTGCTCTAAAAATTATATAAAACAACTGCCGTTCTAAGGAATAGTTAACACTAACATTTACGAAGACAATTTTGGGTCAGTGGGTCGTCTTAGTGGTTAAAAAGGTTACAAAAAATATTTGTAAAATGCCAACCCATCACCTGTTCTCTAATTCAACAATAATAAGTAATTAGAATTACAGAATATTTTATTGGCCGATAAGCAGCTATAATATTCCACAAGATTCCTTCATAACCAGATAACGAATAAAAACAAACAAATTATCAACAATTCCGCCAAAAACATTGATGTTTTGTAAACATAACCTCAAAATAAAAAAGGGATACCTACCTAGGTTATCGAGGCACTCGTTCCGTCGCCTCTCACACTCGCTCTCGTCCATCTCCGAGGAGTCATCGGAATCAGGTTCATCAGCTTCCTCAGCACTTGAATCCCTATCAGGTCCTCTTGATGACCCATTGGAACGCTCGGTATCGCCCCCCGACATCTCCCCATCCCCATCACTGTCACCCTCCACTTTCATGGACGGCATCTTGCTGAGACCCAAAGATTTGGTGGAGTTGTAAACTTTTGAGAGGAATAAAATTACAGTTGTTGATTTTCGCTCCCTTTACAAAAGTAGAAAGTGAAACGTCAGTTCGCAGTTGTCAATTCTGACAAATAAATTGTGTCAACGTCAAATGTGGGTTACCAGCACAATGATGTAATAATCTCCTAAAACGATTTTTTTTTTGTTTTTTGTGTTAATTATTTACTTATTTATTTATTATTCACTAAATCCACAGCTCTTTGACAATTCATCTTAAAATATAAACCGGTTTTACAGCCAATTACGGATTTACAATTGAATAGCTATTAATGCACGCAGCAGAAACAGATAATATACAGAATACAGAAAGTGCTATTTGCTAGCGCCAACAACCAACGCAATAAATATTCAATACAATAAGCAAATGCGTTGAAACTTATCATTGCTGAAAAGAGCGTTAGTCTAGCGATCCAACTTTTCCATCTTCGTCCTTTTGACCAGTTTTACCCCTTTTCCTGCGACTTCTTATTTTTAGTGCAGCGGCCAGATCAGTGCCATTCTATAGTCTCTCCGGTAACGTTTTGTAGTGTTTCTTATTTCTTGCAAGACGCTATTCATTGTTATCTCTATATGATAAATAATCGGAATACACAAGGACTTAAGTACCATAAAGAATGTAGATATTGTTGTCCAAATAGCTTTTACTTAAACATGTTGGGTTCAGCTTCTAGTCTAACTGGATAAAGCTGAGTAAGTACGGTACCAATATTATTTACGAAGTAACCTGTGGTTTTTCATCTGGATGTCACAACGCAGTCATTTGATGAATATCTCTTATTTTTTACCCTCCTTGGGAGAGACCTATACCATGCAGGGGGCACCGGCATTTTGATAAGACTAATTACAATGTTGTTAGACTCTTAGTCTGCTGAAGGTACGGAAGGGATGAAGGGCCTTAGGATCTGTAGGGCTGTTAGGTCCTTTGTCATGTATTAGATATTTAAATAAACTCTTTATTTATTGCAATGAAATTAGCCTGATAAATAAAATATTCATGATAGTTTTTAATCCTATTTATTTATTACTAGCACTTTGCCCGCGACTTCGTCCGTGTGAATTTTCTCAAAGATTCCTAATTGTTTGATAATGCAATTTAGCCCATAGCACTCAAGGATAGCGTAGCTTTCTATTGGTAAGATTTTTTGAAATCAGATGATTAATTTCGGAGATTACCTCCTACTTAAAAACTTAGATACAAACTAACAAACCAATTTCGAATATTCCCGATCGGTAACACACACCCCGTCGTCAACACTGTTGACGATCGGGAAAAAAATTCGATCGTTCACAGTGTGTACGAACGGGATTTTTTTTCGATTATTTCAATCATTCCCGTTCATTAACACCTCTTCAAAATATTATTATTGTAATTACTGTAAAACATATACGTAGGTATTTGATTTTTTGTGTTGCAAAATTCCTGGTACGCAGATTTAATAGTAAAAAACCAGTACCTATTTTGTGATTTTGATGTCAACAGTGTTAACTACAGGGATGTTACTGAACGGGAATAATTGGAATAACCGAAAAAAAAATATAGAAAAATAAAAAACCCGACTGCGTAAAGAGTGAACCTTATATAAGTAAAAACTGAAAAGAAATAAACAAGTCCGGTAGTTTAGAATTATGTTTAGTAATGTTGAATGACTATACCATTGAAATAATAAAAACCGCGCCAATAGCGATTTGATCAGTCGGGACCAAGAAGCTTATAGATAAAAGTGGAGGCAACACTCTAAATACCTAAGTGAAGCCAACTGTGGGCAGACGCTCTCTTTCTGAATGCATACATAAGATAAAGAAAACACATATCACTGTCTCGTTCTTATGTATGCATTCAGAAAGAGAGCATCAGCCCACAGTTGGTTTCAAGCTCCATTTATACCTATATCTTCATGGTCGGGACCCATTAAAATCTAGACCGGCTCAAATCTTCTCTATAGTGGTGACTAGTTTTTACTTATATAAGGTTCACTCTTTACGCAGTCGGGTTTTGTATTTTTCTAATTTATTTTTTAATTTGATACTTTTCAGTTATGAATACCTATGTATTACTATTATTATTATTTATTTTTCAATGACGTCAAAAGCGACAATCGCATTGGTGGTCTCTGCTATGGTGCGACAATTTCAAAATATAAAATATGGGGACCGAACATGAACTGCATTGGCAACGACGGAACCCTACATTGCGCGTAGCCCAGCACGCACCTGTCTGTTTTTTTTTGTATTATTATTATATTACTAAGGCATTGTAATACCTTTTTGGAATCCTTAAAATGAGTTCTATATTTTGATACCCACATTGCAGATATCGAAAAAAAAATAGTTTAATTACGTGATTTTTATTTTTATTTCTTTATTATTACTGTGATGATATACATTTTTAGAATCCTTAAAATACGCTTTTGAATTTGATACCCATATTATAGCTTTATACAAAAATATTATTTATTTTATTTTCAAACAATGGCATTTTCCAGCTGCCACGTTCATTCATTTTTTTCGTCACGTATCTAAGAACACTTGGACTAATGAGACGAATCTAACGATACCATAACGAAATGGGTACGTATTTGAATATCGAAGATTAAAATACCTACTGTTAAAATATCGATGTTCATAACATCGAAAATGGAAATATCGAACGACCATAAAACCGAAAATTAAAATAACGAAAGTTTATAGTATCGAATGGTTAAATATCCTACGTCCAATATATCTAAAATCTAAATATCTACAAAAGTTACATCGAAAGATCCAAATATCGAAATACAGATTATCGAATGTCCTAAATATCGAAGTACAAACTATCGAACGTCCTAAATATCGATGGGTACATATAATATTTGAGCATCGAAAATTAATATACCTACGTGTAAAAATGGGTTAATTTTCAACATTTTATACATTCATTAATTCACCCTAAAAATACGTACCTACAAGTTAAAATATCGAAAAAAAATTGATATAAGTAGTATGAGTGGAAAAATGTTGCTTCTGCAACGTCTCCGGCGCTACGGGAAGTGCAACCCCTTCGCCCTTGCGTAACAAAGATGCTTTGTTACAGCGGGCGGGGGTTGCCCTCCCTTCGCGCCTCCGGATTTTTATATACACTCTAGGGGTAACAGCCAAAAGACTAAGTACGTAAATTCGGGGTGCCCCACAGGACAACGTCTGTCGGGTCAGCTAGTAACACTATAAGATTATAGAACCACAAAAGCCCCTGTTGCTACGACATAAAACGCTATCAATGTCAAATTATAACGTCAGTCGTCGTCTCGTCGTTAAAATGTCGATGGGTTGTTCACTGTACAACTCATGAATAAAATTGAATGCTGGGTGTGGCAGAATAGACGTGAAGGTATTTTATGCATTGACTTACTGTATACATTTCCTTGCCAGCCTCGTTCGTGACTTCAATAGCACAACGCGTAGGTAAAGCTGAAGGTCTAGCGACTAATCTCTTTCCGGTCGTGACTAAGATTATGTATCGAAATACTCATTATTTTTGTAAATTATTTATTAGTACCTACTGACTTAGTTACTAAACCAAACAACAAATAAGACAAACATTTTTATCTGATATTAAATTTAATAGGTATTCTATTATTTACAATAAATTGTTCACTATTAACATGTTATTTATTTATATCTTTATTTATCATTTCCTTGATTGTTAATAAATTATATACATGGCTATTTATAAATAAAACAATATCAATACTGTGAAGTTCGACAAATCCACAATTTCGTATTATGAGCATGATAAACATATGGAAAATTGTTCTTTGATGAAAATTGTAATTCCTAAGTGCACTCCAGATATTATTCGTGCTCATAATAGTTTAACAATAACTTAAAAACACACAGAAATATATAAAAAATAAAAACAAATTATAGTTTACAAGTTTTAGCACCTCCACAGGTTACAACTGATTTATATTTTATTCAAATACGAAATAACTTACACAGCTAATGCTATTTCTTGAATGATTTGAACTAAAAACTTTTCTATATGACACAATGTCTCAAAATCAGTACAAATAACATAAACATGGTAATGATGAATACCTACAATATACATAATAAAAATAACATAATTATTTTAAAATTGTGATTACGTTAAAAATGAATAATTAATCCACAGTTCATCGTGGCCTTATATATTTGGCACTAAATTATTTGGATGCACATGTCTATCTACATAGATCTAAGTACAAATATTAACGGAACTAATTAAATATCAGGACATTTTATTATTTTAGAATATTGTTGGCGTATTGCAATGAACTAGGTATATTGCAGTGTATGTGTTCGTAACCAGATAATATTAATACTAATAACTCTATAATCGTGTCTTTCAAACTTTGTAAGTACCTACCTGCGAATTTATTTAAGATACTGTGAATAAAATATGATCCATATTTAAATTTTTGCATAGGATTATTTACAGTATCGATGGTAGCATCACTTCCTCGAGTATTATCCTATGTTATTATTGTCTTGTACAATATTTGAATCGAACTTATTACTTATTTACCTCGTCCTATATAAACAAGTACCGCGGTTTTATTCTATTTGAAAATAATTTAATATTTTCGTAATAAATACTTAGGCAAGTACTTGTATGAAGATGAGAATTATTAATATTTTCTGGTTACCTACATTAACGGAACCATGTAGACGCGGCTGTATAACACTCAGTTCGCATACATTCATTCTAATATTATTTATTTATAGGTAGTTAAACGTTAAATGGGTAAAACTTGCCAAAAAGAATAATTCATTGGCCGAAAATATTAATTGAAATAGGTATACTATAAAAAACAGATATGTCGTTGTACAGTAGGTATATTGATTATACGGATATAAAATATTGCTTTTCTACTCACTATAATAGCAGTGTTATTTTAATCGGTTTTATTGTAACTATTAACGTCCTACCACCGAGTCATTTCTTTACAGAGAAATCCACAAGAAGACTACAGGAGAAATTTTTCAAAAAATCCTATTTTTTTTATAACTACGTACCGTATAAATTTGGCATTTTAGAGAAATATTTTATTGTTTTATCATCGTATTTATTAACTATCTATTTTATTCATTGCAAACTATAAATTCCTTTGCATTATTGTTGGTGTAATAGTTTAGAATTTTTAACAATCTTATTATTTTTTAACATGCTTATAATTTATTCGGACTGACAATACATACGAAATACTTTATCAAATTGTTTAATCACAAACATCTTTGACGACGTAATTTTTGAATTGGAATTAAATACAAAATTATGCAGGACAGCAACGAAAAAACAATGGATTTTGTTTGCATTGGACAGTCTTCACAATAGCATAATATTTTTTTTGTAAATAATATTATTAATACTAATAGAGGAATGTACTATAATCACTTTAAAACGTTGGTAGGTACCTATGTCGTTACGTAGTACAATAAATTTGTCAAGTACCTTAGATTTACTGAATGGAGCCAAAAGATAACGTTTTTACAGAATGTAACAGAAATGTGTGGAATAATATTTAAGGATCATGAGGAGAATTTCCGAAATAAGCAAAGCGAAAGGTCACAAATGAAGATTTTTTAATGGAAATATTCTTTTCTATCGATAAAAGCACCGATGCCACGAGCAAACAGTATACTGTACGCATAATAATAATATATCCTACTTACCAGAATGAATAAAATATAATGAAAAAATGTATGTCTGAAAATTGTGTGATGTGAAAAATTTATACGACGAAAGCCGTTTGAGTGAGTGATGTGATACCTCTGCTTTGATGTTAAATTTATCGATACCATGAATTAGGCAAAAAAACACGAAAGCTCAGTAAAGTTTATTTTGATGTGGCATTTATGTATAGACTCTCTAAATATACCACCCTTCAATATGAATATCACCCCTAAATATGAACACCTATTTCTGGTACACGCTGTATATTTTATAAACTGGCAATTTTGATAATTTTGCTTTGAAAGAAGAGGCAAATATGAAGATTTTTAATATTCTTAAAAGATTCCACACTAATTCAGGACCGTTTATAAATAATATTATTAAGCAATAAATGTATAATATATGTTTAACATGCTTTTATTAAAAGAGAGGATTTTTTATATTTTATTGGCGCTTATAATACACTCATATTTTTAGGTTCAAAAGTTTGGGGCGTGCTTTGCCGAGTCAGTCAGGACAAAACTTTGAAAATATTATCTCGATTATAAATGTCTAAACTACCGAAGGATTCAATGACTGACTCTCGGGGTCATTTATTACAATAACTATTTCTAAATATTATTAAAATAAGAAACAAAGGTTGCACTTACCTTCCTTCGTTTCTAACTTTAACAAACAATTACTTAGAAGTTTAAAATGACATAACATCCACGAATAAGGCAGTATATTTGTTGAAATGTAAAAAGAATCTCGCTATGGATTTATAAGTTAAACTCACTCTTTTATTGTAATCACTATAATTATGCACAATATAGTAGGTATTATTGTTAACACCTGATTTTATTGCCAATATTATTAATTTTCAAAATGAACAGTTCTTCAATTAATACGGTTAAAAACGTACGAATTTCGTGGTATATCGACTTTAATTAATAAATATTATTTTATTTCTCTCATTTTGATTTCATAACACCACTTCTACACTCATCTTCATAAGTAAATCGCACCTCACTTGTAACACTTATAATATTTTTGAAATAAATCCATAACTAAACTACAGTGATGTTTGAAACGATTAAAATACACTCGTTCGGTAAAAATCGACTCGAAAGTACAATCGAGTTACACCAACGTAAAAGATCTCGTATTCTCGCTTTGATTTAGATATTCAATTTCAACTAAACAAGATTTTGGGAACACATTTCTAAATTCTATATTTTCATCTACATCGTTACGACCTGAGAACGTATCTGTCTCTCTACATACCTCTCTATCGCTACCGAGTTCTCTCATTTCCGTTATCGTTTTGAATTTCTTTTTGACATCGCAAACGTTTAGGAAGTAGAAAAGCAAATGTAAAACCATTTGCGTGATGATATCGAACATCAAGATCAGTTTGGTCATACTGAAGTCCCTGGCGACGTGTATGACGCTGACGGTTCGATGCCGAGTGTCGCAGGGGTCAGGCGGCGCGGGCGCAGACGCGCGGGTCGCGGGTCGGGCGGGCCCAGACACGCGGGTCGCGGGTCGCGCGGCTGAGGGTGGGCGCTAGGTGTGTTTGAGCCAATGCGCCGGTACCCACTGCGGCTCTCGCTCCAAGCTGTTGATCTCGTTCAATAGCTGCTGGTAGGCACGTTGGGTGTCGTTATTAATGATAATCATGTCGAACAAGTGGCCCCATCGTAGTTCCATATCTCGTGCAGTTGCGATTATTTCTTTTAACTCTTCCTCCTGAAAACGTCAATAAAAATAAAATACAAATATTCGTCATAAATTGCCACGAAACGTAAACATACCTAATCATGACATCTATACAAATAAATAAAATTGAAGTGTCTGTTTGTAATGTCCAAATAACAGCTTTTAACTAAATGCATATGAAAGTAAGTATGGTACCAATCCAAAAAAATCATTCTTTTTTAATTTTTGTCTGTCTGTCTTTCTGTCTGTTTGTTCCGGCTAATCTCTAAAACGGCTGAACCGATTTTGATAGGACTTTTACTGGCAGATAGCTGATGTTATAAGGAGTAACTTAGGCTACTTTTATTTTAGAAAAAAATAGGGTTCCGCACAAAAAAAATTAAAACCGACAATTACGCGGACGAAGTCGCGGGCATCAGCTAGTCATCAATATAGGTAAGCACCTATTCTATAATTATGTAAACTAGTTTATCTGTAATAAAGATCCTCTGATTGAAATTCAGCTCAAACTTTGGACCATTTCAGACGATCTCTCGTTAAGCAAACACTTTCTGTTTCATTGTCCTATTATTATTGTTGATTGAGTATTTGATAAAAGCCTTGCGCTAGATCTAGTATGAGAAAAGCACATTACCTTGAACGCCTCTCCGTTTCTAATCTTCTTTTGCCTGAGTTTCTCTAGGCTGGGTGGTGCGACAAACACTGTGTAAGGCTTCAGGTCGGAGTTACGGAGGATCTTCAGCGACTGAGGGTGCAGGTTCAGTACGCAGATCTTCCCAGAGTTCACTACTTCTCTGATCGCTTCTAGCGATGTACCTGGATATAGGAACAGATTTTTAGGTTCGTTAGACGTTTTATATGAGAAGATTTAAAATTTCCATTTCTGTTTATTTTGTTATTTGGAGTTTAGTGAAAGATGTAAGTCTGCAGTCAATTGGCAGTTAATTGAAAATTGATAAGCATAACAGACAATACTTCAGCTTTTATCATTTTGTTTTTATCCATCTAGGTCTGTGAATTGTGCACACTTACCGTAATAAGCTTTCTCGTACTCTCCGTGTTCAACAAACTTTCTGTTCAGTATGTCTGCTTCGAACTGCGTGCGCGATATGAAGTGGTAATCCTGGCCGGGCACCTCGTGGTCCTTGCGAGGACGTGACGTGTCTGTTGAATGAACAAGGTGAGTTTTTATAAACTGATGAAAGTTCAAAGGACTATTTCTAGACAAACCTAGACTAAAATACAACATTGGTAATAATAAAGGCCTATTGTTGTTATACTGAAGGCCAAACGTTGCTTCTACTACAGAGAAGGCATGCGCATTCAGCGCATTGATCACCACGCCTGCTCAAAACGGATTGGCTATTTCAGACTTATATGTATAATATATATGCATAATACCCACTTTTGGATAAATGGTTCTATCGATTCGTATTCCAAAAGCTCTCAACCAAGCTCTCAAGCATTCAAAGGTGGGTCAGATAATTGGTATAACTGACGGTACATGAATTGAAAAGGTTATATTGAACTCAACGTCATGCACAAGAGGCAGTCTTGCTGGCAATGTTGGTATAATGTATTTGGAATAGTAGGACTTACGTGGCACAGCAGCTGCAAATCTCGAGCTGTCTTCCATTAACCTCTGCCTGAGCTCATGTCGGCCGATGTTGGGAGGGCCGATGAGAACGATGGGCCGCTTGTGTGATGCTCGCGGGTAATACAGTGCGACCTCCTCGTAGGTCAGGATCTCTTCTTGCTCGTATTCTGGAAGGTTTAATCTCACTAATCTCACTTATAGTGCTATTTTGTGGAATGATTTGGGGGGTTAGATATTAGGTTATGTATTACCTATATTGTTTTTATGTATGTTTCCCTTCTATGGGCCCTTGTTGCCTGAAGTAAATAATTCAATAAATATTAGGGTACTGAGGCGTTATTTTTACGTACCAACATTCTTGATATTACTTTGCTCCCAAATTATACTCAATCACGCTGAGTAAAATGAGAAAAAAGCCTACCATAAAATGCTATGAACAAATTATTTTTATTGTAATAATTGGAATCCCTATAATATTTTTTCTAATACCGAGAAATAACACATAGTACCTAGATAGTTTATTTTTAGACTGTACGTAGGTACACATAAAATGACCTTCAAATCGCTTGAAACCATATTATAAGCATTAATTCCTAGCGTTATTTTTTTAATTCAAATACTTAAACGTTTTGTTTACTAAAGAATCTTACGAAAATTACGTAATGTTAACAACTCACCATCCCCTCCAGACGTTGAGTACAGCGGGTATCCAGCTTCGCTTGTGGCCTTCTTTCCCTTCTTCTTTCGCGGCGGTTTCTTCGCACAGAGTAGAGTGCCTCCCTTACGAGGTTTATCTCTGGCTGCTACTTCACCTGCGAGGGTCAGCTTCATTGATTCTCGCCTGGAAGTAATGGGAAGAAAAAGTTGGACAAGAAGTGATAATAATAATTTTAAAGTTAAGGGTATTTTTATTAGCTAGGTATGACATTAAAAAAAAACCATGAACTTCTGATAAGTAATTGGGAAGAGAGTGTTAGCCCAACGCCAAAGTCAAATTATTTATTGCAATCCGACCATTATATGGCACTTTTGAAAGTAATTTACTAGAAAAAGATAATTGAATATTTTTCGTATGGAGAAGAATACGGAACTCTATATAAGGTACTCCATATTTAGGTGCTCACGTCAATTTTTTTCGAATGTAAAAAAAACATTTTTATTTAAAAACACTTACTGGTGCTGGAACGCCTGGCTGGGTATGAGTCCGGCTAGGGTCTGGTCCTCTTCTCCTTCTCGGAACGCTTGCCACCAATTAGGGTCCTCGCGGCTGATCACGTGAAGGACGTCTCCTTTTTGGAAACTTATGCCTGGAATACAAAGATGATATTGTAAAGGTTGGTTGGTACTGTTCTATGTCTCAATCCCGAATTGAGACATAGAACTTCTAAGTCTGGGATTTCCATTTTTTTTTGTACTGCGGCTCCTTTTACTGGATGACATATTTTTGCGATATCGTCGCCTCAGTGCTTGTTTGTTCTATCGACCAAATTTGTCGAAAATTAACTTTAAATGCAGTATTGTTAAAAATTTAATTTCGGTCCTGTTGATCAAAGAACATTTAAAACTTTTTTCTTCTAAAACTACAATAAACTAGTTTATTTGTGACACGACACCGTAATGAAAATTTAATGCTTGTTTGTCATATGTCCAGTTTTTGTTTAAAATCCTACACCGCAACAGATTTTGACTGCTTAGGTGTTCTTTGTCCGAATCGACCAATCACAGTCCACGACGCCATGTCCGCCATCTTGTTTGATTTGACACTGTGGCTGTAGACATCACGAGAAACGTATCGTCGATCCCGAAAACTATTCTAAAATGGTTTAAATTGTTGAGTTTTTGTGGTTTTTATGTTTTTAACTTAAGGTCAAATTATATCTATAACATATTATAAAAGTAAATGGAACGAGACGCAGCCGCAAACTGAGCAGAAAGTACTTTTAGTTTACACTCGATTCCGTTTTGAATTTGAAACAGGGTCTTGTTTTTAATATCTTTTAACAACCTTCAAGCTACCTAAGCTAGCAAGAGTGCGGACGCTTACCCGTATACGTATTTACAAGCTTTAACCGGAAAAAAATACGTGCGTATCAAAAAAAAAGTATTTACCAAGTTTACCGACATCAGGGACCTGATTTCTAATACAGACTACCTTTTAGAAAATATTTGTTTTAAGAATGGAGGCGCTAGTCATCATCCCATATTTAGCATCCCCCATAGCACCATTAGCATAATCTAAAAGCTTTAAGCTAGTCAGTGTAAATTAAGGCCTAAGACACAGGAAGCAAGCTTCGTGTGCTCAGGGCTTTTCCGTATTATTCATTTAAAAAAAAAAACTGAAGCTCAGTTATTTAATGTTTTGTATTGGTCTTTCAAACTCAACGAAAGAAATTGCCAAAAACATTATTAACTAAAAAAGGTTTATCAATTGTTTGAGATTTTTATGAATATAACGGTGAACTGTACACCATTCTGTATGTTACAATTGTCAAATAGAACAAACAAGCACGCAAAAATGAAACAGTCACTTTGTCTTATCTCGAATGTGGTAATGTCCTAAGTCCACATTCGTAATAATATTTGTGCATGTTTGTCCTATCTCCACACAAAAACTGTAAAATAAGGTAAAAGTAATGACCATATGTAGATTATAACAACCAATTCATAGGTAACTCATGTATTCAGAAAGTCATTGAATTCTAGAAACTATGGGTTTTTGAAAAAAATTGAGCAAAAAACGTTTCTCCTGTAAAATTTAACAAATGGTAGATAGGACAAATAAGCACTAAGGCGACGATATTTTAAAAGAAGGAATTTGTGTGTAGCTTTAGAAGCGATAATATTATAGTATTTATTGATTCTTTTTATTTAATTAACAAAAGAAAATTTCAAACTTAACTATTGTTATTTATCGAGATATTTATGAGAAAGACGTCGCGTTCCGGCGACCCTAAGCCCTCCGTCGCGAGATGCCCTCAAGATAGCTCCGCGACAATATGGGAACCCTTGAACAAACGTTTAACTGACCATTGCGTTTTGCATAATTATGGCTTATAATTTGTAATTGTTGCCAATGGTGTTAACTCCGCAGCCACCCAACGCTTGGCTCGTTTGACAAGAGTTGGAAGGGCCATGGGTAGGTCGAAGTGAGTGACCACCGCTTTTTTTACCTTTGCAGTGTCCAACTTAGACTCACCGAGCTCCCGACAGGGTATGTACACGTCGTCCTCGGGGTCGTAGTCGAAGTGCGCGCGCACGTGCAGCACGCGGTGCGAGGGCGGCGCGCGTGACGTCACGCGGCGCGGCGCCAGCACCACGCACAGCGTGCCCGACAGCGCGCCCAGCACTTGGCACACCTCGTGCACTGACTTGCCGCGCATCGCCACGCCGTTCACCTCCAGCAGCTGGTGGGAGGGGTAGACAAAATTAACTCAGGTAACGGGTCAACTACACGTTTGTATAGTAAGTTGGCACAGACCATGGGCGTATTTACAAAAAAAAAAAAACTTTTTTGGTAGAAAATAATTATGGCAGGGCAACACAGTAAATGCTGTCAAAAATCAAATAAGGGCAGAATAAGACTGTCCTTCTATACGACAAGATTTTTAAGAGATTGAATGACAAGTTGGAATAATAAAAACCCAATTAAATTGCTGTCCTATTCTTTAGTTTACTGAAGACATAATGTTTTGCGATTTATCCAGTTATGAATCTTATTACCAATGCAGAGAGTCGAAAATATCTTTGTTGGTTTTACTTGGTCTGCCAGCTATCTCTAAGTTATTAATAGTAGGTACTTACCTCATCTCCTTCATGTAATAGTCCTGACTTTTCCGCTGCACCGCCTCTTACTATCCTGCCGATTATTACGGCCTCACCTTCATTTCTTACAGTAGCACCTGTAAATAGAGAATAATGAATTAAAACCTTCTGCACATTGACTTGTGTTGGGGTAAGACCAGTCTCTGCCAGTATCTGTGATCTCACACTAAAAGATAGTTTTCTTTTTTTGAAAATTGTAAGGTGTTAAGTAAGGGTCTGTTTACACCGAAACGCGACGCGGAGATACGCCTTTTTTTAGATAATGAAACCATATCATTCACTGGTGTAAAGCACGAAAGCAAGTCGAAGTTCGCTGCGCTGCGTAGCACTTAGTATTTCGGTCAAATTCAGCGTGCATACATATATTTTATAGTATAGTAAATAAGGTCGATATTGTATTGCTATGTTAAAAAGCAACACATTGCGTCTCGGTGTGAGTTGACTCTAAAGGTATTTTTAAGTACATCGTTGACGAAGCTCAAAAGGCTGTCGAGCTTAAATGAAACTGGGCTGGCCATGTTTGCCGCATGCCGAATGACCTACGGACCCATAAAATCCTAAATTGGTGCCCCGAAATGACGAGACGTTGCCGCGGTATAGATAGTGCAATCCACGAAGACGCGCCCCACTCTTTTTCCTAATCGCTTGCAGTGCAAGTGTGCATCCATTCGCTAGTGTTGTAGTGCTATCGATACGTATGTATTGTCTTTGAGTGCGCAGGAACGTTACACTACGATGACACATACGCCTGGAGAAAACTCCCCACACCCCGAGGCCTCCTCGACCAAAAATTAGTGGGGCGCGTCTTCGTGGATTGCACTATCTATAGACCGCGGTAGGAGATGGTGGAATTACTAGGACGGCTTATTTATGGATTAGCAAAGCTGTGACCGATCTTAGAAATGGAGAGAGGTATTTGTCCTGCAGTGGGATAGGACGGGCTAAATATCTATACCTACATAGTATAAAACAAAGTCTCTGTAAGTACTCTTAGATCTTTTAAACTACGTAATGGATTCTAATGCGTGCGTAAGAGTGATTCAACTTGAAGGTTTATATGTTTGATCTACATTGCACCCGTGCGAAACCGAGACGGGTCGCTAGAATAGTAATAATGAATAGTACTTACCAAGTGGTTCGTTAGTCTTCTCAATTTTGATAATTTTAATATGTTCGCTGGGGTCGTCAGGCGACTGCGCCGACAGCGCCTTGTCGTTCTCACCCTTGTGATTGAAATTGTTACCAGTCTGAAAAATACAAGTTACCATTGGTAGTAAAAACATACTCTTATGGCATTGGTTTCAGAAATCAATATTACCTACTTACGGTAATGTTTACTTCTTAAATATTAATACTAGCTTTTGCCCGCGACTTCGTCCGGTTATCGCGAATGCAGACGAAGTTGCAGATTAAAAAGTCTAAAGCCTATGTCCTTCACCAGGGTTCAAATTATCATAAAGTTAGCTTTTCTTTTTGATTATTTGAATTGTGAATGTGATGTTTGCCTTTAATTAATTGTTGCACTTTTAGTTTATTTTAAGCATCAAAATTTTTGTCGCTGTATGTACCTATGTGTAAACAATTGCTGGCAAACCTAATAAATAAATAAATACCAAATTTCATCAAAATCGGTTCGGCAGTTTCATGTCAAAGTGTAATAGACAGAGTTACCTTCGCAATTATAATATTAAAGTATGGAAGTATATATTTTACCTTAGCGGTTAAAGGTAAAGTTTATTTGATTTTGTTTTTATTTTTTATCTCTCGAACAAATCAAAAGTGCCTGTAAATGGTTTAATTGAAATAAATGCTTTGACTTTGACTTTGAACTTTTCCACTGATAGAAAGCTACACTATTTCCGAGTGTCAAGCTATATTTTATGATGTAGGTACTCGACTGCCACGCGAACCAAGCCGCGTGCAGAAGCTAGCTAAGATTTAAATGATAAAAATATATTTTCAAGAAAAGTACCTACAAGCGTGGAACGAGTTCCTCTGATAAAATCGATGTCTTTCTAATTATTGGAAAACTAGAAGTTTTGAGATTGTCGTTAGAACTTCAGATAGCTGAAGTTTTTGTCAAATACAACACGTGAAAACTTTGAAAGTAGGTACCTACTTGCGTCGGGGGCTGAAGTTATTTTCGGATTGGGAAGGCTTTAATAGCCTCGTCAATAACTGATAATAACTTCAGTTTGATTTATAAGAGTACCTAAACGTATATTTTTTGCAAATAAGGTTATTCTATGTTTTCAAATCGTCGTTCTATTGTGCTGCAAGGCATTCCACACAACTTTACTAGCTTCTATACCCGCGACTTCGACCGCGTGAGTGTCGGTTATCGCGGATGCAGACAAAGTCGCGGATTAAAAAGAAGCCTATGTCCTTCCCCAGGGTGTAAACTATTTTCAAACCAAATTTCTGACAGAGTTCCTTCCAGATTTTTAAGTATAAATATTATAAAATAATAATTATTGTAATTATTAGTAGCCTTAACACTCTATACATGCCAACTCACACACTTTACATGCTTTAAAAAGCCACTACAATAATAATAATAATAAATACTAATAATAATCGTTAGACGGCTGGATCAAGGGCTTGATTCAGAAGGCAGTACTTCTGGACACGGCGCGCATTGTCAGGAGGTTTCTCTCTCTGGAGCCCTGACCGCCGGTAGCTTGGACCCTGTTCCCGATACCGGTGGGGTACTATTTTTTTATATTTTTAAATGTTTTTATTTAGCATAACCCGAAAGTCCCTGACTTCTTCTACTCTCTCATCCATATTTTCAATTTAAATTTCCCCTTTCACCCTTGGCTCCGGCCCGTGTAAGGTCTTCAACTCTCTTACAAGTGAAGAAAAGCAAAGAATCGAGAATAATAATAAAATAAAGAAAGTAATGAAGTATAGATATAGGTATTATTTAAGTATAGATTAGTGTAGATTCTTTTAATTAATTTCTATTCGACCCAAGATTTTATCCGTGTAGCAGTCTAGTATAGGTAGCATAATAATTGTAATACCGCAATAGACTAACTTTCAAGCAGTAAAGGAGAACCGACTTCCAGATATCAAGTCATACAAACAAGTCAACTTTATAAAATTAGTAAAGATTAGGTACTCGTAGGTATTTAATTTCCATAAGTAAAATAAACGATCGCATTTACAATGTAATCCCGGAAACGAAACTTAGTAACAATCAAGAACAAAAAAATCTCATCAAAATGTTTTTAAAATTCGGACAGAAGACGCGAACTTTTCGAAGTTAGTCTGGTTGGTTATGGTGGTTAGTTATGGAATGTCCGAAACTTGGAATACATACCTAAGTGAGGTTTATGAATTTTACATTTAAACAAATTTCCTATTTTCTCAGATTGTTTGTTTTCTTTACTCTACAATTATTTTGGCGAAAAGTTGGAAAACACGTAAATATCCAAATTATTCTCATCAAAGAGAAAAACATATCGGAAAGAAATTGTATTTAAAAATAATGGTATTTTTCCACCATAAAGATAATAAAATTGCGGTCAAACAAAAAAGTGATAGAAGGTTGACATATGACTTTATTTTTATTTTTTTTGACCCTAATTTTGTAATCGTTATGTACTTAAAAAAATATTCTATTTTGGACTCTAATAAGTACCTGCTGAGTGCTGTGTATCTAAGTGACCAATGAGCTCTGTATTATCACATATTATTGGCAGTATTGGACAGGTCTGCGTACAACATCAACTGGTTACCTCGTCTCTAACGTTTTTTAATGCGTGAGATCAATAACCAATTAATGAATCTGTTTGCAGAAAGTTACCTACAACATATTATAGAGTCCTCCGCAGCGCCACAGTATAAGTATTAGTACTATCGCTTAGCAATGTTATTTTAGACTTCGCTCAGAAACTACAGTACCTACGTATTAGGTACATCTGATTTTCTCCAACCGAAATAGTAATTATCTGTGAAGGTTATTATGCATACTATGATATTATAAATGCTTAAGTAAATGTTTCTGTCTGTCTGTTACGTTTTTACGATAAAACGGCTTAGCCAATTTTGATGAATTTTGCTACGAAAATAGCTTAAATCCTGGGTAAGGACAATTATGCTAATCTATAATCCGTGATAGCCGACATTCACGCGTATGAAATCGCAGGTAAAAACATTTTATTTTAATGCTTTCTAAACGATTAATGATCTCTAATAGATCATCACCGCAGGCGACACATTTAACACGACTTCCTCACCTTATGCCTCTTGCCCCTCGTAAAGCAGGCGGGGTCCAGCAGCGCCGCCGCCTGGTCATGCGCCTGGATCAGACTCTCGAGCTCGAGCCCTCCCAGGATCGACAGCAGCTCAGCCGCTAGTGCTGATGATTCAGCGCCCGTCGACGTGTGCGCTCCTAGTACGTCCATGCACTGTTGGAGGAAGTTTTGGGTTATCATTTTGGGAATAAACTGTGGAAGGACTAAATTTTGTATGGTGTAGTGGAGAATGAAGCCATGAAAATAGTCTTGGGGAAGAATTGTGGATGAGGTTTGTGTCAAGGAATAGATGTTTGCTTTCGAGTTTAGCCTATTATAATACAGGAGAAGACCGAGAAACAGGTAAAGGATATAAACGCATGTTTTGTTGTTTTTTGTGGACAGATTATATGTTTACGTCTTTTACTTGTATACTTAGTACTGTAGGGTAAAGCTCAATATTGTCTTAATACAGTGCTCATTATAAATAGCTGTCGAACTGTTAATACTTTTCAATATTTGTATAGGAGGTTAGTAGGAAAAAGGAAAGGGCGGAAAGTAGAAACTTTGAGAATCATCCTCTGAGTATCCACCATCGTATTACAAGTAATACGAACTAATGTTGTAGAGAAAAGATTTCTCAGAGCAGTCCACCTTGCTCGCAAAAGTTTAAACACACGCACAACGCACGATTAACACTCCAGAATTGCACAGCGTCACTCGTAAAAAAATCAGTTTAAAAACTAAAACCCGACTACAACAAAAAGTGATCTAAAAAGTACGAAACAAGAAAATATTTCACACAGAAATCAAGACATAGGTACAAAATGGTCAAGGTAAGCCGTGGCATGCCTGTATCCCATATGAGTGCGATAAACATGAATTATAATGGCATGCAACCACGGCTTACCTTGACCATTTTGTACCTATGTCTTGATTTCTGTGTGAAATATTTTCTTGTTTCGTACTTTTTAGATCACTTTTTGTTGTAGTCGGGTTTTAGTTTTTAAACTGATTTTTTTTATTTAAACCATGTTGGAGTCACAGCTAAGTATTATATATTTAAAAGGTACTAGTGAACCCCTTTCTAATGATACTAAACACGGTATGCGTATCTTAATTTATTTGGTAATCTTTCCTTTTTTTAAATAATTTGTGACCAGTCACAACTAAATATTATATATTTGAATGGTACTAGTGAACCCCTTTCCAATGATACCAAACACGTTAAGCTTGTCTTCAATTTTTTATTTAATCTTGTTTTTTTTTGTCCGCCAGAGGGCGCCACATTGAATTCGGTGACACGTCATATAGCCTATAACCAGCGGACGATCAAGACGCTTCTAACGATACCTCATTTGTTCAGTTCTGATAAGTAGTTTAGGAGCTATGAGCGAACAGATGAACATACATACATACATACATACATACATACATACATACATAGCCTGTCAAACTCATAACCCTCCTTTGGCTTTGCCGTAGTCGGGTAAAAAGAAGCCTGTATGTATATTCTGTTACAATCTCCCTCGGTGAACACCTAAGTGAAGTGAGCTGTCATCCGATTGTAGTGCGTTGTAAATCCCTAGCATCGGGACGGATGATCGCTCACTTCAAGTTAGTGTTTACCGAGGGAGATTGTAACAGAATAGACATACTGGTTGCTGTAAGTATCATCGAGAAGTGAAAACCAAACTCTCCCTGCATCAGCATTGCCAGAATAACAAATGATTCACATGATGATGAAAGACGTAGCTGTGTTCAAGAGCCTTTTACAGAAGTCAATAGTAACTATATGACCGTGTGGTGCCTGCCGCAAATAGCACCACCACTGTTCTACCCGTGAGTATCGTAGAAGGCGACAGAGGGATATTGACCAGAGGATGGGTAGCAACGTTCTTCTGAGTACCATAACACCAACATGTATCGGCCAAGCATGGCTATTACGGCAAAACCCTTGGAGGAGACCTATGCCCAGCATTGTGTGTCTAAACGTTGACATGATGATGATGATGAACAGTAACTATTTTGAAATCGACTTACGTCTTTCAATCGATCAGTAGCGCGGTGTGTATGCGGTGGTGCTAGCCCAGGCCGCTTGTGTCTCACAGCAGTCAGCACCGCCGACCTGGTGGCCAGGGCTGTCCGTAGCGCAGGACATAGCAGCGCCCCCGCCGCGCCTCCAACTCGTGCCGCAAGTGCAGACTCGCCGCTCGCTCCCAGTGCCTTCTGTACGCGGGTGAGTGCTGCACATACTTCTTGGTAATCTGAAAATTATATAGGGTATTGAGTTACTGTGGGCCTGAGTAAACTACCTTGTTACCTGTTTAGGTAAACTTCTCCTACAATTCCTATACCAATCTGAACCACTTTTAAGGGGGATTATCAGATTTTGTTTTTGCTCAAAGTTAAGGAAATTTTCTCATCTTGTTTTTCGGGACATCGCCAAGCTGGTCGACTCTTCATGTGACCCGAGGGCTGCCCTATACTCCGGCCAAAGAATCAGAATTGGTATACAACGTGGCAATTCTGCCAGCTTGTTGGGCACATGTCCCGTTGACAGCGATGTGGACGAGTTTTGATGCGCTTTGAGCTCCCCCTATTTTTGTTCAGTAGTACACATCATTTTATTTTTTATATATTTATAAAAGGAAATTAGAAGTCAAATATTTCTCTAACGGAAACCATACTTCCGAGTACAAAAAAGAGACAATAGCCCTTTCGAGTTTTCAGAAATTTTACAAAGATTCGATGTGAAAAACAGTCGTGATGAAGTAGTATAATATCAAACTATGGGAAACTGAGTTCAAAAGTCAACACGTTTTTTGACCAAGTAGTGAAAGTCATGAAAGCCCTATTTTTTATGGTCACAGTCACGGAACAGATGAATAGAGTACCTATCTGTTCCGTGGTCACAGTCTACAAAAACCTACTTTAATCCTGCAAAATAAAATTCTATTTATGTTTATAGGAACTGATAGTTTGCTTACTAGACAACCCTTGCCGATATATCCATTATTCCGATTGACCTTTGCGACCTTTACAGGATCCTTAAAGATGTTATCAAATACGGGTGGCAACTGCCAACAACCCTTTGATACACAACCGGATATCAAGAGTTCCTTGTTTGTATAGGTAGGTCGTTCGAGAAGAAAAATATAAACTTTCTGATTGGAATTGGTGTTTTGGTACTAAATACGTATGTATAAAGTTGACATTTCCTCATAAAGTTTGCAGCGCATCCCTTCAGGCTTTCTGTAACTTTTTAGAACCTTTTTTCGGTAAAAATGTTCTTCTTTTAATCGACTTCAGAAAAATGGGGGAGGTTCTTAATTCGGTTGCATTTCTAATCGACTTCAAAAAAGAACGAGGTTCTCAATTCGACTGTATGTTTTATTTTGTATGTTTACGCGATATCTCCGGCAAATGTTAATTATTTATTAATTTGTATATTATTTTATGAATCGCGGAATCAACCCTAGATTCCGCGCTTTTTGAAAAAATCAACAATAACCCAAAAAAAATATGTTTAATAAACGGTTTATGAAATATTTCTTACCTACCACCGGACCCCTTCATTTATAAGCCGATTTAGAAAATTATCTTTTACAGAAAAATAAATAAAAGGTACCCAGAGAACTCTCAGATTGATTCCATTTTTGTATATTTTTGCCGAACTAAGATTTATCTTGTATTGGTGTTGTATCAGATGAATTGCGGTCAAACGCAAGCCTATTTAAGAGTAAAAAAAAAGGTTCGTTTACAAACTCTTGTCTCGGATCGAGTATCATCGCCTGGACGGGTGATAAGCGATCATGATACGCAGTCTTGATACACCGTTTTGATACACAGCGCTATACGGCCCGTTCCATTTAGAGTCGGTTTTTGTCCGATCGTCAAATAAGATACGGATACGGCACGGTGTGCCGATACTTTTTGTTGAGGGTACGACAGGTACGATACGGAGTAAAATAACGGCGTCCACTAGATACTGGACTTGATACAGTACGACGAATGATACGGTGATACGGATACAGCGATCAGATCGGGCAAATGTTCATAATTATGTGGATCCGCCTTCACGCGTCTGACCTCAAAGTTTCAGCTAGCCACTACCGTGTACCAACCGCTATGATGTTTACATATCAAAAATTGTGGAAATCGAAACTGAGACACGCAACGCTGCCAATGGCTCAACCACTGCGCCAGCCGAGCCATAACCTATTTGATAAACCCTTATTTTTAATTATCTTTAACGTGAGTCACGAATAAGTTCAAGGGTCTAAAATGTCGTAACATTAAGAGGATTAAAGCCATTACTCTGCCCTCTCACAGAACAGCAAAGTACAGAAGTACTTGAGGTAAACAATTGCCTCTGAAGCTAATCTCCTGAACTCTAAAACTTAGCAAATATTGAAGTTATCAAAGCCTTATCTACTTGATATGAAGCAAGTTTTAACCCTTACCCATGCCGCCCTTACATCAAAGGTGCTAGGGTCAATCAGGGGACCATTTTATACGTAAACCCTGAATATTAAGGGCGTGTGTTGATATCTGGGAGCACACGTACGCCAAGATTGAAATGCAAGAGACTTTAATTTATGTTTTTTTAACCAGTTAGTGAAATAAAGCCAGCTGTTGAGAAAGGTGAGGCCTTTGCTCAGCAGTGGGACATTTAAAAAGAGGCCACATAAAAAATTGATAATTAACAGAGGGCGTTCCCTAAAACTTGTTGATCTACATCATTAATGGATTTAAAAAAATAAATCAGCATATATAAATAAGTACATTTGTATAAAAAAAAAACAAAAATGTCCTGAGCGTTTCTTTTTACCCGACTACGGCAAAGCCAAAGGAGGGTTATGAGTTTGACAGGCTATGTATGTATGTATGTATGTATGTTCATCTGTTCGCTCATAGCTCCTAAACTACTTATCAGAACTAAACAAATGAGGTATCGTTAGAAGCGTCTTGATCGTCCGCTGGTTATAGGCTATATGACGTGTCACCGAATTCAATGTGGCGCCCTATGGCGGACAAAAAAACCAAGATTAAATAAAAAAATAAAGACAAGCATACCGTGTTTGGTATCATTGGAAAGGGGTTCACTAGTACCATTCAAATATATAATATTTAGTTGTGACTTGTCACAAATTATTTAAAAAAAGGAAAAATTACCAAATAAATTAAGATACGCATACCGTGTTTAGTATCATTAGAAAGGGGTTCACTAGTACCTTTTAAATATATAATACTTAGCTGTGACTCCAAAATGGTTTAAATAAAAAAAATCAGTTTAAAAACTAAAACCCGACTACAACAAAAAGTGATCTAAAAAGTACGAAACAAGAAAATATTTCACACAGAAATCAAGACATAGGTACAAAATGGTCAAGGTAAGCCGTGGTTGCATGCCATTATAATTCATGTTTATCGCACTCATATGGGATACAGGCATGCCACGGCTTACCTTGACCTTTTTGTACCTATGTCTTGATTTCTGTGGGAAATATTTTCTTGTTTCGTACTTTTTAGATCACTTGTGTTGTAGTCGGGTTTTAGTTTTTAAACTGACTTTTTTTTTAGATACAATTTTGTTTGACATTTAAAAAATGAAACTTGTTTATTTTTTATGGGAATATTAAGTTAGTATCTATGGACGATTTTATATCCCTTTTGTTTATTAATATACTGTATTCTAGAAATAAAGAAGCACTTGCAGAACCGATAAAAAAAGTGGATAAAATCTTTCTCCTATTGTTTTCCAATATTTTCTTTTACCATTCCTCTCGAGTGTCGGTGTTACCGCATAGATGCATAACCAGCGGAGGATTGCCCTTCAAACTTTTTTGCCCGACAGTCGTTTAGTTTAAAGGAAGGGCAAAGAAGACCTACTACAAGTCGTGCAGAGCCAAAACATCGGTGTTTTAACATTTTCTAATTCTTAAAACATGATAAAGATTTGAGAATACAACGAAGCTGAAAGTTACATCTCTGAAGGTCAAAGTTCCAACGTTTTTTTAATGTTTAACTAAACTTTAAAAGTCCTTAAGAATCCACAATAATTGCGTGCGTCACATAGCGCGCTATCATAAACAGTGACCTTTAACATTCAAAATAAAAATCGGTTCCCAGCAATATTTTTTTGCTAAATGTTACTTAGTGTGATGCGCAGAGTATCCACGCGTAGTCGACGGCTATATGATGTGTTTTTTTACATTTCTTATAGGAGTTTTGCAACATTTTCTCAGGGCTGTTTCTTTCCTCATAAACTAAGTAAGCGTCTTAACTCCTGATCACAAACACGTAAAAACGCCTTCATTCTCTAATCAGTTCATCAGCAGAAGACTGGCCGTACTTTAGCTGTGGGTGTTATAATTTTATCTGCCATCTCACTGTCCCAGTTTCCGAGTAATGTCGTCTGAACGACGAGCGAACTAGCAGCATGAACTGAACCGGAATTAACACGAACCCTAGTTTGGACGGGTATGGAAAATATGGGCCAGCAGGGAAAAATATAGAGAGGTGATATCGGTATGCGCTTTATTCGTTATGCAGGTCGTTTTAGGATTCCGTACCTCAAAAGGAAAAAACGGAACCCTTATAGGATCACTTTGTTGTCCGTCTGTCTGTCTGTCGGTCTGTCTGTTTGTCAAGACCCTTTATCTCGGGAACGCGTGGAGGTATCGAGTTGAAATTAAAACCATATACTCAACTCTACGGTCCCTTGATGCTGTAAAAAATCAACCCCCTATGTTAACGTGAAAAAATGATACGGCCGTTTAAGTTGCAAAAAACGCATTAATAATATTAAGTAGATTAAAGTATGGATTAGTATTGAAGTATGTACCTACAAATATGTGCGGAACCCTCGGTGGGTGAGTCGGACTCGCACTTATCCGGTTTTTTTATTTTTACCCAATTTGTACTGTAAATATGGTTTTTTTTTATAGGTAAAACAGTTTTTGGAGTATAGACATTGTGCAGGACTGCACTGTTCATTTCGGAGTTGGATTCAGAGTCACCAAACGTATATAATTTTACCATAGTTGATTTTTTGAGAATAGATAGAGTATTACGTAGCTAAGAAGGAATACACTAGCTGATAACTTTAATGCTTTTTTCCAGCTTACTCACTTACAATCAAATGTGATGGCAATTTTTTTATATTAGTTATGTTTTACAGAATACTGCTAAACCCGTTATTCATTATTGCCAGACAAGACCACGGCTAGCTTCAGTCAGATGCTAACTTTAGCCGTTAATAGATGCTACGCTTTGCAAAAGTATTAGGCTGCTCGTACTGCAATAAGCAGTGCTTAGCTTCTATTAAAAACGGTCTCGTATATTCTCACAAGGGTCGTAGAGGCCGGAGGGATTATATCACGGGAATTCGGAAACATTATCTCGTAAATTAATAACACCATACGGTAAAAGCATGGTCTCTCCTGTGGATTATAAAGGCTGAGCTATATGGATGATATATTCATACCTCCATATGAATCTAACTGCATTTTAAAAACCTGGTCAGATCTTTATGGCAATTTGGATTTCGAGTTTGGAATCTGTCAGTATCTTACAGTAGGTACTTTTAGGTTTTAAACCTCTTAGTTTATCAAGAGAAAGTGTTTTTTTTATCTTTAAAAAAACGTTGCCCCACACTAGGAATTTCGAACCTGTATCGCGGGGGTGAGTTTACAAACATATAAATTCACATACAGAAACAACCCAACCCAGATGGACATATCAATATTTGTTCTAACAGGAATCGAATCTGCAACATACACCTCAGGAGCCAATCGCTCAGTCAGTAATCAATCGGCGTGGCTACAGCTACAGCATCCCCAACAATAGTGTTTTCAAAAAAGCTACGGTGTGGTGTGTGTGTTCTTACCTTTCTTTCTTTTTTACCACATGGTTGGGCTTCAAATTTATTTCCACAATCTTTCAAAGGCTTAGAGGTTAGCAAGCGACAAGGAAATGAATATATCTTAGAGCCTTAAAAATTGAAAATCTAATACATTTTCATGCAAAGTAATTTCAAGCATCACTGAATTATTTGCTTCACTTGAAATTTTGCTGATCCGCGGGACAAATTACCGCGAACGGACGTGATCGGAAAATTTGAATTGCTTGGATTTTTCTCGAATTTCTTTTAGGAATATTGCTACTTTTTTATTCGGATTCGATTTAGATTTAAATGTGGAATACCAGCTGCTGCGTGGCGTAGACTGTTTAGATAAAAATGCAGCAAAGACCAGGATGGTGGTCTACATTCAGAATTTGTTGGTAGCTGCACCTAGATATATGAAAAACCGAATCAGCGTTAGCTTTCTGATGCATAAGCAGTATTATATAGTAATGATGGATCATTACTCCCTACTCTTACTTTGGTTCCAATCCAAATCCATGTCTAAGCGATTTTGATTGGACGGAAATGGACTCGTAAAATCTGTTAAAAAAAACTTTTCCTTACAAAAAAGCAATTCCTAGAAGGTTCTGCGGTCCTGGTTTCTATTCCATAAACAACGTTGTAGATACTGCAAAGAGCAGCGGATATATATCAGGTAATAGATAAGCTTCCTACCAGCTCCTATCAAACCCAAATGTAGAGTATAATATTTAAAAAAACATTTATTACTGTGGTAAGTATGTGCTGTGGTGAGGTATATCGTACATAAGGATCTCAATATCGCCGCCGCGCGCGCGTATAGTACCACTGCAGTTGTAAAAGTATTACAATCAAAAGAAAAGAACGGGAGAAGTGAGCTATAGAAAAACTAACCGACAACAGCATACAGCTGCGTGGAATCATCGCTGGCATCATCTTCATACGCGTCGTTAACGAAGGCGGTGCCTGATGAAGGAGGGTTGGACTCCAAAGCCTGAAGCTTGTGGGACCCTCGCAGCGAGGTGCGGAGGAACTCGTTCTGTGCTGCGATCCGTTCCTCAGCCTCCTTGCGTTGGCGTAGCTGTTCCTGTAGGAGAAAGAGAGTTTTTATATTAGTGAATAGTATTTAAAATAATTCAAAGTTGGGGCTTTTTTTACAATGCCCGGTTTCGGATAGGAACTTTCTAGTATATTAACTTAAAATGACACAAACTTTATGTTAATTGATGAAAAGTGTTCCCTTTAATCGGTAATACTACATCGTCCATACTAAAAAAAATATTCCTGTCAAAAATAAAAAAGATTTTGTATTTGAAATGTCATTCAAAATCAGATCCGCTCGAAAGAAACACTCTGTACATCTTTGGTTTTTTTATTCTGATATATATTTTTTATCTACTAATGATGTAGATTTCACTTACAGTGAGTATGTAATGCCTGATATGTATGTACCGACTTATAGTAAAATAATATTCGTACAGAAGTGAATGAAACAAGTGAACTCTAGAAGCGAGCTTCCAACCTCTGTCTGTCATGTTGTACTACTGAGAAGATTACTACTTATAAAAGATTCAGGATCATAATATTTATATTTTAGTAAAGAGATTGCATCCTCTCATGTGTACGTGCCAATGTAATCTGTATATTAATACGAGAAAAGAAAACTTTGTATCCATTTTTAAGAATATTGAACGCACGGAGGAGTGTGAGGTTTTCTTTATAGCGTATTGGTAAATATAGATATTTAAATATATATTTTTTGTCGTTTAGTTTTTTTTGTCTCAGTTTTCAGCTACACCTAGTGTAAAGGTGACAGGGCATGCCCCTAATTGAATTCTGTATATTGCCTAATCCTTTTACCACGATTGCAAATATAATGTACTACCGACCCGACCCAGCTTCGCATGGCCTTCCTCGATAAATGGACTATCCAATACAAAAAGAATTTTACAATTCGAACCAGTAGATCCTGAGATTAGCGCGTTCAACCAAACAAACAAACTCTTCATTAGTATCTATCGTGTGGTTCCCTCGCGTATCGTAGAAGGCAACTAAAGAATAGTAGCTTGTATGTGAGGAGACTATATATCTTTCTCATCCGTTTTGGCTCCAGCAACCGATACATGGCGGTATAACCATGACTTATACTGGAGTGTGTCGAACCTGATAGTGGGCAGCAGCACTATCAGCGAAAGCATTCCAAAACTGCGGACACCAACCCGTCTGCCAAGCGTGGTGACAAATACCCGCCTTTATAGGGGAGTCCTACGTTTAGCAGTTGACGACAATAGGGTGATATGATGTAAGTTTCGCTAAGTCAATGTTTATGCAGACCAATTTGGGACCACTAGTTTGCATAATTTATTTTGGAATGCGCTCCCTCAGAATATCAGGACGGCCACCAGTCGGTTTACATTCAAGGTAAAAGCTCGCGAAAACTTACCTACATAAGAAGTTTGTGGACCCTCAATTAATTTGTTGTAATTTCTCTATCTATGTATTTTTAGCTCTCTCTACTTTGTATATGTTGTTTCTATGTATGTATATTTTTATTTATTATATTCTTGTTTTTCTGCATCTTTGGTCTCTGCATCACCCTAAGGTAGACTAGTAGAAAATGCCCAAATCTTTAAGTCCGCTTTTGTACATTACAGTATACATAAAGTTTTAATAAATAAATTAAAGACAAGATTAATAGAGAAATAGATTCAATAACAGTTTTGTCATTCCCAGGAACGGATATAACCTACATTTAAAATTTGTAATACCTATACCACAGAAGCGGATATTTAGTTCTTGTGAACTAAATCGCTCGAGTTCACATTGGTGGTGCAATCACATCGATAGTTCACATGGTCAATGCGTCCTAGTTAATTGTGGGACCTGTGACCGTTCTCACGGTAACACCATTAGTTAGCACACTGTTACGGTTCCGAGTCGATAACTTTCTCGGACTTATCAAATAGGTCATAATTGTTTAGCGAAAAGGCGTAAGTTCAAATCAAGCATTGAGACGAGATGCATTTTTTACTGTTAGAAGAAAGTCAAAGTCTAATTAATTATTTCTATTAGACTAATAGAAGGCGCTTTTGAACGTCAATTTACAAGACAAAAAACAATTTAATATATTTGCCTATTCCAAACGGTACAGAATGGAGCACAATGGGCAAGAAATTCCATGACTGTAAAAATAAATAGAATTAACAGGATAACAAAGCAAGACGTGACTGGATGTGTCGAATGTCCCTGAAAATATTATCGTGGTACTCATTTATATAGGTAGGTACACAACATTACATGTTTATAGACCGATATGAAAACATTACACTTGAGGACATTAGTCACTTCAACCGTAAGTACCCCTAAGTAACAATATAACAATACATGGGTTTTTACTGGCTTAAGTAGTACCTAAGTACCTACATCAACAACTATTGAGTTCGGTCTCTCTAAGCCTGATCTATGTAGTTTCTGATCAATACATCTGTGTAAATATTTTAGCTGTTTCTGATTGGTAGACCGAAACAACAACAGCTAATAAAAAAATTCCAGATGATGAACATTTCATCTGCCTAGCCATTCCCAACTACGTTAGGGTCAGATTCCAGTCTAACCGTATGCAACCCAATACCAGAGTTCGGCAATCGATTCGTACGGCAATTGAATAGCTTCTCACGAAACCCGCAGTTATTAAATTCTGTGTACTCGTAACCCTATATTGGGGTCCAAAGTTCCGCAGCATTACCACCCTGATTTTAAATCCGCGGACAACGGAGCCACCACACTACACCACACCACACTTTTGCATATCATATCATGTGTTTGTATGTGTTCTTGTGGGCTTCGTTTTACACCGTGACTTTTTTTCCATCTGCGATAACTGGGAAAGAAGCGACCAAGCTGGTCCTGTATAATAGCTAAAAGATATTCCTTTGGTGTATGATTGCAAAGCACATCAGCACGTTACCATTCTTCTTTGTCTTTTGTCTTCACACTTGTTGCACTTGTATAACGTTTGGCAATGGCTTTTAAATAGTGTGACTTTAATGTCACGTGAGCATCGCGCAAACCTGCGAGAAAACATATTACCCCTTACCGACAGTACTTAAATTTGCTGTAGGACGGTTCTATTTAGAGTTATTGGAGGAACAGGGTAGGTTTTAGTCCCAGCCTTAAAAACTAACAGTTCTGCACATTGTACTTGAGCCCATGGCCTTTTGCATACCTTTCACATATGGTCATGGTGGTTCTTATTCTGCAGAAAAGAGCTATCAGAGCCATTTATAACCTGCGTATGCGCGATTCTCTAAGAGAACTGTTTAAGGAAATTAACAAAATGACGGTACCTTGTCAATACATCTATGAAAACATCATGTACGTTAGAAAAAATCAGCATCTTTTTGATAATAGATGTGACAGACATAATTATAATACTAGAAGTAGGGACCATCTAGTTCAACCAGGTTTTAGGCTGGCTAAAGGAGATTCATCTTTCATGGGGTACTGTTTAAAATGTCACAATAAAATACCTCCCCACATTCTTCAACTATATGTGATGAAATTTAAGTCTTATATGAAACGCTCACTATTAACTATGCAGCCGAGCATATTATAAGTTGGGTGATTACATCACTGATAAAAATGCTTGACTGGATGCTGGTCCTGCTCCACAATGACAAGGGTTCATAGATTAATTTATTAGCATTTGATGGAGCTGCTGAAGATGTAGATCTAAATTATATTTGCATTGTATAAACTCAATGTGTTAGTATTGTATAATTTTGCATAGCACATACATGTGAGTACTATATACTTTAAAGCTACCATTTACGAGGTATGTCTTTCATTGACTTGAATATGCCCTGGCGGTTGGGAGTATCTCATGCTTACTTTATGTCTTGCTGATGGTGGCGCATGTGACGGATCATTCGGTTCCCTTCAAAATGATTGAGCTAAGTGGTGCCGATTCATGCGTCATGTTCGTGAACGGGCGCCGTCAGTTGGGACTGGTCATCTCGTAGCTGCCTCGGTTATTTTAAATTAATTTTGAATTGTTTATGATTGTCTCTAGACCTCTTTTAACGTGCACAACTTGTTACATTTTTCTCACATTTGTGTCCCGTAAATTCAACATGAGTGATATAACCTACATTTTGAATACTCTATTAATTTTAAAAGAGTGTTCGTGGAGTTTCTTGCTCGTTCTTCTCCATAGAAACCGACTGTTTGGAACGAGCAACTAGCCTCAACTTTCTGACTGACTTCAAAAGTCAAACTCAAATCATCAATTTCAAATGGTTTATTTGAAATAAATGATTTGAGTTTGAGTCAATAGTGACCTCACGGAACTGAGGGGCCCAGCAGCACCACGTCATCAGCACAATTAATATTGTTCGTAAAAACACCATCTACTGAACAACCGACACCAGCACAGCTGAGCTGCATTCATCCATCATCAATCAGTCCATTTACATTTTAAATAGAGTAGGTGAAGTCAATCCCCCCTGCCTTACTCCACAGTCCAACCTGTATTCATCCGAGCATTCGCCCATCCACCTGACAAAATTACTTTGGTTGTCATACCAATACACCAACTTAATTCATGTTTACCTCAACCATAAAAAACCTTACCACATCTATCATCCGTCAGTAAATCTGTGTCACTAATATCTCAGTTGTCCTGTATAACATAGCATCGCCGTATAAAGCTATGCAGCCTTAAAACACGCGCCTTGACCGACTACATAACAAGCTTATGTACATTGTTATGTAATGTTTACCTATTTATTAGTTTTAAATAAACATTTTCCGTTGCTATGTTTGTTGTTTGTAATTTAAGTTTAAATAGTTACTAGCAGAACTTAACTCTAGTTGGTGCATTAGTCCACTTCTTGTTTTGAAAGAAAAGATAGATATAGGTACCTAAAAAATTCTATTATCTTGAGTAGCCACTTTACGTTGCCTTCGCATACTTGATGAAGTTAAACATGAAGAAAACAGTTTCAAACATTCACAAAAACATCCTTTCTATTCTAACGCTTAGAAGACAATGATTTACAGTAATAGTCTTCCGAAACATTAAGCTCAAACTTAAAACAAAAGAGCTCTAATTGTTTAGTCAAACGACTGCTTTCAAGAATGCCTAAATAACTCAATTCGGTTTACCAAAACATTTGTCCCAGACTCCTAGTTCTAATTCACTTTTGGACTGATTATCGGACCAGCGGCCTGAATTCCTTCACGGTGCATCGAACATTACTCGTCTGGCTGGCTAGACTGCAAGACCAACGAAACTTTAAGAAACTATTTACTTCAATTAAGGCTAACTTGGTCTAGATGAAATAGCTTCACTATTCTAGCCAAATTACATCCAAGCTCGCTGGTAAACCACTAAGTTTAGAAATGACAAACGTAACACGAAATCCTTCTCAAAATCATATATTTATAAAATCTGATGTAGATGTAAAAAGAGAGCGTAGTTATATCGTTTCTCGTAATAATTTTAAAGAAAGAAAGGATATTGTTGAACTAATAATAAAGTCTGGCTATAAACCCTAAGCCTGCGGCACTGAGACTCATAACAGGGATTGACAATTCAAAGTTCCAACAAAATCATGATGGAAAAAAATATCCTGGGAACGTCTAGAACGTTCCAGTAAGTACATTATTGTAATTTAGCTGTAATGAAAACACAGCTTCTACCGTCAGTACCATTTGCAGTGTTTAATGCATGAACTCGTACAAATTCAAACAGAGTATTTTGTTGCGGACAATACGAAAATATTCAAAATTCATGGACCATGACATACAAAGTACAAACTAACCGATATGGTACCATTTGGTCTGCTAAACGTCGCGTTGTTTAACATACAATGGTGGTCGCGGAATTATGTATGTCGTGTATGTTTGCGTGACGTCAGCGCGTTAACTGATAGCCGTGCTGGACAAACAAATCCGGTCGCGTTATGGGGTCAGGAGATACGAGAGAGAGCAGATTTTCCAATTTTTGAAATTGAGGAAGTTTACGATGATATAGATGAGATAGAAGAAAATGAGGTGCCATATAAAAGACACAGTTAAATTTTTACAGCAAGATATATTCTGATTTGAGAAATAAATAAAAAAGAAGAATACAGTATAATTATATACTTAGTATAATTATATACTTAGTATAATTATAGAATTAAATCAAATTTCATCCCTCTAGTATTTTATGGTGCATGGCTTCGTATTAATATTTAGGAAACCGTAAAGTCTACTTAACATGAAAAATCCTAAAACATATTTCGTGAAGTTATCCCCGATAATCTAAGCGGGGTTAAATTATCGAGCTGGTAGTAAACTTTGTGGGCTACGGAACGGCCCCATTCTGCAGCAATATTCGCTGGAAATATAATAAAAAACACATTCCCTGGTTTCCAAACATTAAGTTATGAACATCAAATCATTTCCTCGATGTTCTTACTCAATATTTGGTACTTATAATGAGGGTGTTCTTTCTTTCTTAAGTTATTTTCGTCTTTTTAATCTATTGGTGGTACCTATTCACTTCACTGTAAAACTCTGGGAGCAAATTAGATCGTGTACTAATCTGGCCAGCGCAGTGACTCCATTATAAAGATAGATAGTATTAGTGCATGTGTGGCTGCCGTACCTAAATGGAACCAATCCACGGAAACCCTTCCTACGAGGCTTGTTATTGGATAGATAATACTAAGAATACGGAGGAACATTCATCACTAACTTGGCTCAAGAATTATTTAATATGGAGTGCGGCGCTTATCGATACGGGGACATAGAAAAGGCAAAATGTTTTAATATTTGATCTGTATTAATTAAATCACAATTGTCCGACTCGGTTTTAATAACCTCTATTATGGTGCATTAGTCAGTTAACATTCCTTTTAAATTGATAAATGAAAACATTGTTTGATATTTAAGTACACAGATAAGTTTTATCCATGATACAATTTTGTGGTCGTTTAAAATAATAGATCTTCAGCCCCAGCCTCTAATACAACAAAATATATTCCTTCTAATTTGCCAACTGTCCGACTCACAAACTCAAAGTTTTAATCACAAAATGGAAACTTCCATTTCGTTTAGAATATTATGTCTATTAGCCTGGAAGCGGTGCAGTTACGACAAGCAATTCGCTTTTGGCAATACTTTAAAGGCTATTCTTTCTAAAAATATGTTTTGAAATTGCTCATCTATAAACGTTTGCGAGAGGCAAAAATGACAATGCCAGATCCTGCCCCACCCATGTACAAAAAAGTAAATTAATGAAAATAATTGTAATGAATATAGAACCTTTTTATAGTAAATTGTTTTTTCTTAGAACTTGCGGATTACGAAATACCTACCCACAAAATACAAACTCATTTTACCTATAATATAATTAAACCTATTATCAATTTCATTATTGTTTTTAGATTTAAACGGAAACCGCAAGTTCTACAGGCACTAAGACTAATGTTTAGTTATCAGCAATAAATAAACAGTAAGACGCTACATATTGCACATGACTTTTATTGAGTGGGGCAAAATTCTATATAGTTTCTGGCATTGTCCTTTAATCTATGCTATTATTATACGCTGTCTAGTTTCTACGCTGCGGCAAAAGTTTGGCGAGAATACATCCATCAAGGCAATGCACCAACACCAGTTAGCCAACCATCACCTTTAACACTGATATCTAAAATCCCCTCTATTCTTTTACCATTAAAATAAGCGTTGGCTTGCTTAACTTCTCATATATTTTATTCTGAATTCTTAAAAACTCGTCTTTGAAGTTTTCCATTTCATTCTCGTCATAACCTTACACACATTCATACAAATCACTCGCAGCATTATTAGGTATGTAGCTGAGCCTTTTCAGCACATTTTCTTCATGATATGTAATCTTTATACTCTGGGTTCCTGATTGTGCAAGAGAGAAAGTATCCTGATGACAAACTGTAATAGCTGCTTATATACATTACTTACGAGATCAAGATAATGAATAGAGCGATTTCATAAATCAAAATATCTTTCCTTAATATATTTGGAGTTATTAATGGGAGGGCATAAATATTTTAGTATGGGTACCAATAAATAAGATAATGATAGTCCGATCTACACAATGACATCACTTTGATTGTTTACAGGGACTAAAATGGTGCTTATTTCTAAAAACGTGATAGCTTCTTAAACGGCTAATTAAGATGGATGTAATATATAGCTTTGGCCTAATAATACAATCTATCGTTTCATGGAAATCAACGGTTCCTACCAAATACTCTAGCCAAACCTTAATAAGTTTATTCCTTCTCAGCTACTTATTCCCTCCATAACAATAGCCTACTCAAAATATCAAGCTTGTAGACGTCACTGGAAGCCATTACTTCTATTTCCACGACGCTGGGCCGTATACGGGCCGGTTCCGAATATCTGTCGCATTTCGCGCCAAACGGCCCGGACTTCACGATGTTTTTACGTTCTTACGGAGCCCGGTATGACGTCAGTAAGCAGCGTCACAAGAAAAACGGAAGCAGAAGCTTCACGTTGCTTATAGATGGCTTTCAAATAATCATGGCGACTTGTTTGGAAGTTGAAGGAGGTACACAATAATGTATGTACGTACCTGCACTGGTCAATGAAGGTGATCTCTCCAAGCGAAACCAAATCCACTTGACAGGAAAAAATAGATTGTGTGACGATAATGAATTACACACACAAGATAAACAAAAAGAATGCAAGGATGCCGATCGTGGAAATCCCAACAATATTCACATATTTGCACTGCAGTTTCAGTGTTTAGAGACTTAGACCCAAGTCCAGATGCAGTGTTAAAACGAGTAGTCCTTTGGTACACTTTTGCTTAATGCTAGTAAGGTTATTTCTACGAGTTCAGTAACAGCTCCTAAGAATATTTTTATAGAGCAATTTGTACAATTTCGTTATATCTGCTCTGGCAAGAAAAGCAGGCAGGACTTACAAGAGAACCGAGAGTTCGTATCCGTCTAAAAGTCAATGGCTTATTATTTATCTGAGAGTGTGCATTTTCATGAACTTAGCATTTCTTTTCTCATTCATTTCTATTCTTTTAAGTTCGTTGATTCTTGCTTTTATATCTAAAATGGTCTTTACAGACTTTCTTTTCTTATCCTTTGCTAAATGAATTTCTTAATATATTGCATATTTTGTAGTCTGCCTTTTTCCTTTCTTATTATAATTTGCTTAATAACCCTTTAGAACCATTACCTCGCCTTGCGTGATAATTAAAGCTCTATAACCACATATACGTTAACGAAATATATCCTTTTCCTCGTAAAAACACTTCATGTAGTGGAAGGGTATTCGGAATTATTAATGAGATTACTCAATTAGCATTGCTAATTATATTCAAAAAAGGTACTGGTAAAAATGTTTAATGTTATAGCTAGGAACATAAAAGTCATTGAATTAGCAGGAGTGTTCAATGTTTTTTTTTTAAGACGAGGATGAAAATAAAATAATGTATTTAGTTAAATAAACCTAAGGTAACCTGTCTGATAATCATACAATCCAAAAATCCAGGGTGCTAAAAGAATGACATGTTTCTAACCAATAAATCGCGATTCTTTTGCAATAATTATAGTATGCAAGTGTATCAGGCAAGTGAGGTGATGATCATGAACATATCTCGTTTATGTAAGATATATCTTCAACCGTGATGAACGTTATAAAAAATGGGAGAGAGCCAGAGCCGTCAATTAATTGATGGAACATTACACAATTGATATGTACGTATAAGGTACAATCCTAGCTTTATATTTACCTTTACTGTGTCTACATAAAAACAAGTTTGTAATAACGTTTCATTGCAATTACAACATTTTGTAGCTACGCTACATTGCTTCAAGTCATTCCAAACTGGATTGTTACTAACATTGCTTAAATGCTTTTTACAGTTTTCGTTCAAGCCATTTAAGGCACAACTAGGTAATGTTCTAAAAATCGAGCATAGACTAGCGTATTATACGGTTTTAAAAGATAAATGCAAACAGATCGACATTCCTACAAATTATTTAAATAATGAGGTAACACAAAATTTAAATAATTCAATTGAAGAGAGTGAATCCGAGTGCTCATCTCCTTTTTAAGGAAATTTCCAAAAGGTTAGTTGACACTTCTCGTGATCCAAGAGCTGGTTTTTACTTTGGGCAGAGGTTAAGCATTGCCATCCAACGGGGCAATGCAGTCAGTCTCTTGGGCACATTCCCAGATGACGGCGATGTGGAGGAATTTTTTGATGCGTTATTATATTAGTTTATTTTTGGTTTAATAGTTATAGGTTTTTCTTTTTTTAATTGTACGTGTAAATATTGTATAATTGAAGAGATACCAAATAAAAAATAAAATATTGATTTTAAAACATATCTGGGGAAACAGTCGAAAGAATTTGGTATTGAGTGCTTGAAATTCTAATAACATGATCGTTGATGTTGACTTAACTTCAACAAGGGAGAGCAAAAAGAAGATATAGGAATCACAGAAAACAGAAGTTGAGACAACATCTTAGGAATTAGCATCAACAAAAATAACGTAATAATAATTTGATGTTATGACATAGATAAGTACTGAGGAAATAAATATAGCTGAGGCTGAGCTATTCCTCAGCTATATTTAGTATAGTAGTACTAGCAGTCAAGAATATGGAATAAGATTGCTTGGTACAGTTACGTAGTACTAAAGAATCAGTATCATCTTCGCCGGCGACATGTGGGCGTATAACGAATGGTACTCTTCCATCTACCATTTTTGGAAATACAAGCATGATAGGAATTTTTATTACCGTCTAGTTGTTACTCTCCATAATATCCTGTTTATCGTACGTGACATTATTACCTGCCGATGTAAGTAATATTTTTTCAGATGAAATATGATAAAATATTCAATACAGACGCCTTCTCTTATCTTTTCATAAAAGTCACAATTTTATGTAAATGTCGTGTTATCTCTGAATATATTATGTAAATCGTATGTGAGATGAATCAGTCTAGTATACTGTTACATTCAAATTCGTGGGCGTTCGAATGTGTTGCAAGTAACCAATCGCGTTTCTTAAATGCGTTCAATGTTCGAACATTTCAATTTGGAACGATCGACGACGATGGAAATGCACCTGTGTTATGGCGCCTCTTCACAATCGGCCATGATGGGCGATTACACGCGAGCACGATCGTGTGGACGGGGTACTCGCCTGTAGTCGCCCATGCGCCCATCATGGCCCGTAATCGTCGTCGTGATTGCGGCGATCGGCGACTTGTCGGTTTTTTGGACACACATCAAAGGGAATCGCTTGTAGTTGCGAGCGCGTGCCCACACGATCGCCGATCATAGAAATTCATTGTTTTTTTATTGAATTTATTATATTTATATGTATATTTTTTATAATGTATTTTTTATTATTTTAATAGAATGTATATTCTATATAAGGGAAAAAAATATTTATAAATGACTAGGCAGATTTAAAACTAAGATTTATTTTCTTCAGGCATTCTTCGAACTGTGAATCCATAATTATGTTAACTAGACAAAATGTGTATGGATAAAAGCAAATATATTTTTTTTCATTTTATTTAAAACAAATGTAGATTATGATGTTAGTAATACCTTTTATCAGCCTATGTCCATAGGGTATTTTAGGAATGATCACATCTATCTCCTATATTAAAAGGAGAATGTGACTGACGGCTTCCTTGTAATATAATTTTTAATATATAATTATTATTCCCTATTACGATGAATACTCAAGTGGAAACACCACCATCTTCTCTTTTTCCATTTTTTTTCGCAACTTTTCTTTCAACTACATTCATAAAATGATTGTACACGGAAATGAAATCAAATTAATGGTAGCTGTAGCTATAACCTCCACGTCCACCTTGAACGCTTGCCCCTCAATAAATGATCATTTGATGATTGATCACGGACGATTGTGTGGATGCATGCACGATGATCGTGACAATTACGTTACCGATCACAGACGATCAACGAGTGCCGATCATGGCCGATTGTGTAGAGGAGGCATAACGTTTTTTCATATTTTAATTTTGGAACGATTGAATGATTGTCTAGATAATAGAGAGACAATTATAGTAGACAAGATGAAGAGGAAACGCTTAGATGTTTATTAGGTCGCGAAAGAAAAGAAGACCGTGTCGAGAAGAGTCGTGATCATTTAGATTTAAAGAAAATCAACGATATTGAATTTCGGACCTATTGATACCACAGGCAAGGACTATATTAGTTCTATTTTTACTTCAAAAACTAATATATCCTTCTTATTTGCCAATACATCATCAATCACTAACATTATCACGCATTACTTGTACCCACATACTATAATGACATCGTCACACACTGGGACGCTAAGTGCCTGTCCACGCCTAGAGGCGGCGAGTACTAGCATCGAGTACTGGTATACTATGTTGTACGAGTTACATGGCATTACGTGAGAAACGTTTTACGCAATATAGCTGTTGGAACGTTAGGCCGAGCCCTGGATTGGGCCCCGAAAATGACAACTATTGGCGACTTTTTATTTATTGATATACCTAGATATATATCGTTACAATAAACATGCAGCATGCAAATGGGAAAATGTTGATGGTGAACTTTGTGCTGCATTTTATTTATTAAAGATTTAACATAAAGATACCAGAGTATTCAACATCTGGTCCAACGGCCAATATTTACAGCATTGTTTTTTTTTACCGTTACTAAATTATACCCAATTTACGAAGTTTAAAAAGGTATTTTCTAAACGAAAACGATTCAAGTTGTTCTACAATTAAATTAAAAGGGGAAGCCTCACAAAGTTTCTTTTTGTTCTATTGAATTATGCAAGTCTAAATAGAATGCAGTGCAGACTGTAACGCCTACGTCTTTCTGGTCTACATTGTTTCAAATTGAATTACTTGCAAACAAGCTTGTTGCTGACTTACCCATTGTCAGGTGACTTACCTACGTTACTATAAAACTTATAGCACAGTATAAATATTAGTACTACCGTACAGTAGCCACACGCAGTGCCTCCCTCCGAAACTGTTCTTCACTTCTTCCCGCGTCGAACGACTGCTGTGGGAACCGCTTTTAGGTCTGGCGGCGCGTAGACACGCACACACACGTAGGAATTTGTCCAGTCTGTTATTTTGGTAGTAGTGTAGGTAATTATATCGTTAAGTTTGTATTGTGTTGTAGGTGTGCTTATAGGTAGATAGAAATCAATAGAAATTAACCATTTTCTCTCCATACTTTTTCTTTATCTACGCGAACTGGAAGTTGGTTGGGGGAGACAAATTCCCAGCAGTCTTCAGGTTTATATGACAATGATAATGATCCTATAAGGGTGGACAATGACTTAATTTTATTGATTTTCAACCACTTAAGTGTTGCCGTTTTAATAGATTTGGATGAAAACAAGTGTGTACTATGTGTTCTGTGCTAAAATTATTCTTCACTTTATAGTTCTGTGAAGGCGGTTGTCTTTTTTATAAAAATGTTTATAATAAGAATTAATAGATACTTACACATTTTAAATCGCTGTCGTCATGGCCTCAAATCTCACGATCACGTATTATTCCAAGCCATACCAAACCTTCTAACACTAGCGTACTGGCGCTCGCACTATCCTGCGATCATTACTAGTGCTAGCAAACAAACCCTGTTTGCATAGATGGCTCTCCGCAGGTGGCGACGAATGACGTCACGAAAGAGATTTAGTCTAGAAGGTCTACAAACCTTGCAACAGCCAACTTTGTTATTTTGAGAACAAAGTTTAAAAGGAATAAATGAAAACGCCTTTTTATGAAACTAGCTTTTGCCCGCGACTTCGTCCGCGTGAATGTCGGTTATAGCAGATACAGACGAAGTTGCGGATTTAAAGCCTATGTCTTATTCCAGGGTTCAAGCTATCTTCATACAAAATTTCATCAAAATCGGTTCAGCCATTTCATTGTGAAAGCGTGACTGACAGAGTTACTTTCGCATTTATAATATTAAAGTATTAGTATGGTTATTAATAGATTGTTATAACTGCTCTTATGGGCTCGTTAGATCTTTAATATCCTGCAAACACCTAAGGTAAATTCTTCAATGTTTTAAAAATCTTAGAGGTTACCAGTCTGTTGTTGCTTCTCGACAATTCGCAATTCTTTGATCAAAATACTATAACTCATCGATTTGATGATTTATTCTTGTTAGAAAATCTTTCATGAATGGTTTGCCACAGTTAATTGAAATGAACTTAATTTAACGGATAATGGTCAGTTAGTACATTTTTGTTGACGATTTGCGACGCTTTACAGAGTGAAAAGGCAATAAGAAAGTGAAATGCGGAAAGTTTTCTTCATACGAAACAGAAATGCTCCCCCAGGAAACGAGTTGAAAGGAAATGGTCTTTAGGGAAATCTATCGAATCTAATAACTCCAACAAAATGACAGAACACCACCTTTATATTAGTAGAAAATAAAACGATTCTCGATCATTTCAGTTAGAAACGTTTTTGTAGAAAATGTAGATATCTAGGTTCCTGCCGCCCCTTATAGAACACTAGTTTTTGGCCGCAACGTCGTCGTCTCCGTAGACAAAGCTAAAGACCTTTAGGTGTGAATGAGTCACGAACATTTATTCGTCCATCCTTACAAACGTTCGTTATAATAGTAGTAGTAAAACATAAATAAGGTAAAAATAAAAGATACAATACACTTAATGCCCGTTTTAACAATCACTAGGCGACATCAGAGCTCTTTGCAGATGAAGTAACTTTGATCTTTAAGTTGCGGTAACAAGCAACTTGCAACTATATGGTTTTCATTTACTTAAATTAATTGAAATTGTATATGGAAGTTACATCTGCCAACAAACTGCTATACAGTTGGGCAGAAGTAACGTTTTTGGTAACACTTATGATATCACCACAAAGTAAACGGTTTTTATTTTTTTAAGAGGGATGCGCCAGGGCACCCCGCGAAATTCAAATTTACTTACATATGTATTTGAATAACGCGAGCATTTTAAAATTTTCTTTATTGTTTTCTAGAATTTGCAGCTCAATATCATAATAAAAAAAATATTTGCAGGAGTAAGAAATATGCATTTAACAGAATTATAATAATTGAAATTATCAACATAACTCTCTAAGTTAGAAAAGGTCGTAAACGCCATATTTTCATTAAACGGCACATTTACTAGCGAATATATTTTTATTACCATACAACTAGATAGTGGGCTGAAAATTGCAAAAAAACTTCAAAATATTTGAATTTCACAGGCTACCCTGGCGCTTTCAACTTAATTTTAAGAAATTGTGCACAAGTATGAGTTGCTGCAACTGACGAACTTAACAACAATTTAAAAGCTGACATTTGCGTCAACTGATGTGACTTCGTATGCAGAGCGCCTAAACGTACTTAAGGGGCTATTAGACGACTTTTACAGATTTTAAACTGACAATCACGTCAAAATGTGCAGTGTAAATGAGTTGAAAAAAATATATGTTAAACTAGAACATTCTCTTAATCACTTAGTAAGTGAATATTTTTAATTATATTCATATTATATAGTTTAATTAATACGTGAAGTTGTGTCTGACGCGGACAAAACATTGACAATCACACAAAATCTACCAAGTATAATTAAACGAAACTTACACCATCTTACAGACAATTTTATTATCTATCTTTTAGTATACGCCTTTTTTTTTAATTTTGAAAGAATACTACGTTTATTTAATTTTTTCGACTAAACTTTGAGAGTTTTGGACGCAAAACTGATGCAGAAAGGACGCAGTCTGCGTACAAAGCTTTCAAAATTTTGTCGAAAAAATTAAATAAAAGTAGTATTCTTTCAAAATTAAAAAAAGGCGTATACTAAAAGATAGATAATAAAATTGTCTGTAAGATAGTGTAAGTTTCGGATAATTATACCTGGTAGATTTTGTGTGATTGCCAATGTTTTGTCCGCGTCAGACACAACTTCACGAGTTAATTAAACTATTTAATATGAACTTAATCAAAAATATTCACTTTCTATATGATTAAGAGAATGTTCTAGTTTAACGTATATTTTTTTCAAATCATTTACACTGCGCATTTTGACGTGATTGTCAGTTTAAAATCTGTAAAAGTCGTTTAATAGCCCCTTAATGCCTTATTTCATTCGAGGAACGAAAGACTCTACGGAGCTCTGGAAGTAGGTAACACAATAAAAGCTCCGTTCACTTTTATCAGCGATAGGTAACATTGAACGAATGTGCATCTGAGGGAGCGCTTTAGTACCCAGATGAACTGCAATAAATGTTCAGTAATCGAAGCTGCAGCGTATGAGCAGATTCTAAAAATAATACCATTGGATAGAAACTTCTTAATAAAATAGATTAATAATAAAAGAGAATCCAGTTAACTAGACTTGATTGTAACTAATTAGAACCAGACAGAATCAACATTTCCATTCAACGCAATGATTCCAGCGTTTTGGGCACTTGTTCCATTGACAGCGATGCGGACGAGATTTTTGATGCCCTTTAAGCTCCCACTTTTGTATATAATAATTTTAATATACATATGCCATAATATATATTCATTCACCCTACTAATATCCATATACCCATATCCATACTTCCGTACTTTTAATATTATAAATGCGAAAGTAACTGTCTCTTACGCTTTCACGATGAAACGGCTGAACCGATTTTGATGAAATTTGGTATGAAAATAGATTGAACCCTGGGGAAGGACATAGGCTACGTTTTAATCTGTGACTTCGTCTGCCCCTGCGATAACCGACATTCACGCGGACGAAGTCGCGGGCGGAAGCTAGCCATTTATAAGTTTTTGTGCATATGTAGGTATAGGAACATATTTAAATATGGATTAAGGTAGTAGGTAATTTTTTAATTGGTCAAAAACGCTTACCAAATGCATAATCATTTCCAAATGATAATTTTGAGCACCACACAACGGAAAAATACGCTACAATTAACAAAAAATATAAGAAATGTTTCATTGGGCGAACTACCAAGACGGATCAAGGAAGATCGGTCAAGGTAAGCTTTGATCAATTATAGACCTTCAGATCTTCGCTTTATGAATCAAATTATATCTTTCTATCATTCAAAATAACGCTCTGAACTTACTGATGCCAATATTCCCCAAATCAGTAGTCAATTCAAATAAGGATAACGCAATTTCTCTTATAAGCCGCATAGTAAACAACTTCGCAGGATATTGTGAGATGCGACCTTAGGTAGGTAGGTACCTTTTGACCTTAGAGGACCTTGAGTGTCGAACACTATTTTCCTCAAATATGGAGGTTTTTACTCAAGTTTTGTTGCCTGTAGCAGCCTGTAGTTTTAGGCAAGTGCGAGTCGGACTCGCTCACCGAGGGTTCCGCTCAAATTCCGTGATTTGGTCATCCATACAAATATGACGCACACCTCGATGATTGATTACGTACTTTAAATAAAGTCTATATTTTTTATGATTTGATTACAAATGTATAGTTTTCAGACTTTTCCCTGTACCTACTTGTAGTATAAGACGATATACGTTTTTTGCGGCATAAACGGCCGTATCTTTTTTTCACATTAACTTAGAAGTTTGATTTTTTTTTCACAGCTTTTTTTTTTTTTTCAATTTCAACTCCATACCTCCACGCGGTACCAAGATAAAGGGTCTTGACAGACAGACGGACAGGCAGACAGACGGACAACAAAGTAATGCTATAAGGGATTTTTCCTTTTGAGTTACAGAACCCTAAAAAGAAACAAGAAATGTTGCGAGAAATTCGTTTTAAATCAAAGTGTTGTCAGCCCCCGTCTAATATCTACCACCATATTTAAAACAGAGCGGTAGGATGTCACGTTACCGCCGAAATAGTAGCTGTTATTGCAAAAGCTTTTATAAGGCTGTAAGACTACGTAAAACTATATTACGAGTATTAAAAGGAGGTGGTAGGTACCGTTTGATTTTACGCTTACAGATGTAATAAGATCGATCTGCAAACGTGATCAGAAAATATATAAAATTATTTGATTTAGTAAGGAAAGATATATAATATAAGTCTTTATTTACAACTAGCTCGTACCCCTAACTTCACTTAAGTAGACTTCAGAATTAAGCTCAAATTATCCAACGAAAATACAAAAACAGGATAAAAATTCCTAAATGTTAAGTTCTGTGTGCCAAATTTTGAACTCATTCCGTTTAGCCGTTTTAGCGTGATAGAGTACCTAACATCCACCCTCTCCAGCGTTTATATTATGAAGAAGGATCCGATAACAGGAAGTTAGATTAAAGGGGTAATTAATCGTTAAAACATACAACAGCTTTTAGACAGTAAATACTAATTTTAGTTCATTATATATTTTATGTAGCAGTATGAATACTACAAAACGTGGAAAACTGAAAACCTCACAAAAGCAATCGCAGGCAATAGTAGACCCCTTTGACAACAATACGTATACCTATACGTATACCTACAATGTTTGCCCATAACCGTTGCTCAAAGCACAACAAAGCTATCCGGTAAGTCCGGTATAGGACCTATATCCGGAAGTGCTGGGAACCATACAATTCATACAACGGTTCATATTCGCCGGAGCCGGCCCGGATATAACCGTTCCGATTGTAAACACTTGTAACTGGCCGTTGATGAATAGAACTAGGTATAATTACACACACAATTACACACGACGAGCAAGCTTACTGGTTTTACCAAAATAGTTTTTTTACAAAAAATACAGGTTTTGAAGGCGGTTGTCTTTTTTGTAAAGAAGCTTTTCATTTCCCGCTTTTCATTTCCTGCTTTTCAGTACCTCCGTTTCATTCAAATCCATAAAGAAACGGCAACACAGTTATAAAACAGAGATTGAAAGTAACTACTCGAAAAGATTCTTCGTAGAGAAGGAAATAAAACGTCGTCTATGTAAAATGTTTGGGTATTTGTTGATTTTTTCAAAAAGCACTAGTTCAATTTTGATAAAAAGAATTTCCAAAGTCGATGTACATTTGCCGGAGAAATCGCGTAACAAATATACAAAAAAAAAAACAACATACAGTCGAATTGAGAACCTCCGTATTTTTGAAGTCGGTTGAAAACTAGAACTAACTATGAAAAAAATTACATTTAAAGGAGCAAAACAGTATATTATAAAACCCTTAAATATGTTCCTCATTCAATGCATTAAAAATTTTACTCGGCCAATATTTAGCTGCAAATCGAACACTTCTGGAGAAATGAATGCGTTGGGTGGGCCCAAAGATATACATAGACCTAGACAACGCAAGTATCACGATCTGTATGAAAACCAAGCGTGCCATTTTTTGGACGTCACAATGTAATACGAATGTTTTGTTTTCCCTTATTATTCCTTATTTCCTTATTACCAGGTATTACTGAGGGTATTAGATTAAATATAATTGTTTTTTAAATTAATTACGCATAATATTAATCACAAAATGACTTACAGATGGAAGGAAAACTTACTTACTTTATTTTTTTTTTACTTACGATTTTTTATCGTAAGTTAGGCACGAAATTGGCACGCGAAGTAGTTGCTCTTGCGTTATCTAGGTCTATCTATATCTGTGGGTGGGCCGGTCGGGTTTCGGATAATATTAAGTAGCTGTAATTAGTCTGTAAGTGGTGATGTCGAACTATTTGTAATTTCAAGTAAGATTAGTATCGTTCTCAACTAAATGACATGTTATGTTTATTGAGAATAAATTTCTTTAAACCTAATACAAGTTTGTGAAATTTGAGAATTTGAAGGAAAAAGGAAACAGACTGATGAGACTTGTCTTATGAAGAATACTTATATTTAATAGGTCGCTAATCGCCAATCCGCTTTGATCAAGCGTGGTGATCAATGCTAGTGCCTTCTTTGTATGAGAAGAGCCCTTTGCCCAGCAGTGGGACAATATTAGACTCCTATTGTATTAGAATTTACTGTTGCAAATCTATTCAATATTATTTCCTTGAATCAAATACCTGGGGGTCTAAAAAGGCCACTTTGGGTGAAACATCTGTAATATGAATCATTTGACAGATCGTAGCAGAACATAAGCAGCTTCTGCTAAAAGTCGTGAAATTATCGTTTTTTTTTAATGTATATATTTACATATTTACCAATGATATTATAGAATATCATTGATATTTACGTAGTAAACCTAAATAGGTTATTAAAAAAATCATGTTACCAAACAAACAATATTATTTATGCTTCTGTGCAATAATCCAAGATGGGCGAAATTATTTTATGGACGACGAATTTCTTTACTTATTTTATTAGATTTGACAGTTTTGATGAAAATTCGTAAAATGGTCCAATAAGGAGAATTGCTTAAATGTCAATTATATGAAATTTTAGAAGTTACTCGGGAAGTAACATCTTTAGTTCATTTTCGCATTTTATTTGATTGTTGTGAGTTATACAGCGTGAAAATTGTAGTCAATTGACTTAAAACATTGTAGTGACGTACAGTAATGGCAGACTTGGGTTTGTATGAGATTTTTGTGTATATTTTGTAGCTCTGAGAATAGGTCGAAGGCTATTTTATTTTATTTATATGGTAGAACAAAGTTTAACTAGTAGCTAGTATAACTATATATTGTTTGTGTGTTGACGTGTTTTTTTTTAGTACGTAATTAACATTACGTACTAAAAAAAAACAAGAACTGAGAATAGGTCGAAGGCACTTCCAGTACAATTCTATGGAGTCTTCCCTTCCAGATTTATTTAAGATCTGTGTATGTGGTTGCTAGGTTACTGTTGTTTCTAGACGTCATTTTGGCAGATGATATTAAATCGATCATGAATCATTAAAAAAACGACCATTATACGACTTTTAAGCAGAAGCTGCTACCATCTGTCAAATGCTTCAAATTACAGATGTTACACCAAAGTGGTATTTTTAAACCATGTATTAGCGCGCTAAACCCTTTGATGTACCGCCATCCGCGCGATAACGCACATGCAGGCCGAATGTTCGTAACGATACCCGATAAATGGGCGGTCACATCAGCGTGTATCGTGTCATGGCGCGAAGTAATTAAAAATAAAACATGAATATGAATCATCTATTGTGGCCATTTTGTGATTTATGAAATGAAACATATTATGATCATATTATGAAACACCTATTGTGGCCTTTTTAGACCCCCTGAACATTTGAATTCGTCGAATCTATGTAATTATTTTGTCAGAAATCGCTACAGACTTTACTGGCTTTAACAAAAATAAGTTTTCTCGGAATGAAAACTTACTAAAAGACATACTTATGAATTCAATAACTTCAACAGAATTTGTATGATTTCAGTAGAGAAAACTACATAGTTCTGAAGCAGTTTTAGAAAACATTAGGTGTTTATCTAAAAAGGCAACTGAGATACTGAATTATGGAGAAAAGTGTCTAGGTAAAATTTTAATTATCTTAATTCAAACAGCTGTTAAAAAAAAACCCAATCAATGCTAATAAAATGTATATAATCAAGAGAAACTCACTTTCAATTGAAAGTAAAAACAAACAAAATACTCACAGAGTAGGCCTTTATTCTTTCTGGGTCGACATCGTGCTGCGAGCGAGCCTGCGCGCGCGGCGATGACGACACCATGATCTATGGATCACGATCTATACGCTCAAGTAACGGTTTATCCAAATGGTAATGTTGAACGCCATATCACATTGCACTTTTACAAATATTTTCTGGTTGTTGGCAACACTGTGTTTCACTTCTTTTTTTTCTGCAGGACAAAAATGAATAAATACTTTTTTGAAGTTTATATTTGTGTGTTTTGCACCAAACTTTGTGGTTTTAGCGCTTGTATGTGAAAATCTGTTCATTGGGCGTTACGTAAACTCAATACGAGATATTAACTTTTATTAACACCATTTCGTGTCTTAAGTTGCTCATGTAATTCGAATAACGCATTATAAAGAAGGTAATAAAGTTATAACCCATAGCATGTTACATAATTTTTATGACTTATCGAGAAATAATAGTATGAAAAAATAGAATCACCTTTTAATACCTGCGTATTTTTGTAAGTTTACGTCACAGTAGTGATAGATGGGTATAATGATAAATAGTAAACGTAATTATGCTGTTACGATAGCAAGTATGTTTGAAAATTACGTTATATTATGCGCACGCTCTGGTAAGCATTGCGAGCGCACAGTGGCATTGATAAAACAAATTGTGGACAAAAAAAAAATATTATAGGTATTAAAGATTATGACATTGTGTTTTGACCTTTCGACTTTTTGTTTGTTTGTTGAAGGATAATAAATATCTACAACACAGCACCTACATACATAAAGTTAACAAAGTCAAAAGGTAATGTTGCAGTCCATTACTTAATCTACCTGTCCCAAAATATAAATTCGAATTTGAATTAATCCGCAAATAACCTAAATACTTAATAATCAATGGGTGCCAATACAAGGGCCATAACATAAAAATATTATTTAGTTAGTATAGAGTGCTATAGGTATAATAAATTAAAATTCGCTTAGAAATTAATTAAATTAATAAATGAATATTTAAAAAAAAAATAGGTAGGTAGGCACCCTGTGAGTGAGTAATTAAAGGTCATTTAGGTAATATTAGAATTTGCATCTTTCGGTTATTTTTGTAAATATTTACCCTAAGGTCAAAATACTTCAATATAACTTGATTGTTTGTAATATTACACTAAAGTGCTTCTACGCAAAACATATTTCCAGTCACATTGCGCCTGACATTCTTCACATTCAAATCGAAATGTCAAATTCAAAAAGAGAATGCTCGAACGTGTAGCAGTAAACGTTCTCTGTCTATAACACTTCATAAATATAAGTCCTTAATGTCTTAGTAATACCTACTCGTAGTAAAAGTAGCACTCCAAGTGTTACGATAACAGTTCCAAGGTCAGAAATCGATTATGAAACGATTCAATACGGTGAATGTAATCGATACTATCGATTCAAAATAACAGATGTTTGCGATGGCAAACTGTTGTAGATTGTCGATGGTATTCGAATAGCTTTTTTGGCCGACCGACCGACTGACCGAAGAGACGATGGATGGACGTCTGGGATGGCTTTCGACGGAATTGGCGAGATGAAGCACAACATCGGGAGAATTAGAGAGAATGGGGTTTTTGACCAGGAGTGGAACAGAAATAAGTAGTGAAAAAAATGAAGACGTGGTGTGAATGTTATTAAATAACAAAATCATGCACCATTTACCGATTCAATGTTTTGTGTTTACTGGAATACATCTCGTCTCAAAGTGAGATACACGACTCATTAAATAAAAAAGGATGAGAAAAGTTAGAAGGGAAGTTTAGTGACTGGCAGCGGATGGATACGGCCTGCCAAGACCGGGTTGGTTGGCGATCTCTGGAGGAGGTCTACGTTCAGCCGTAGATGGCAATAGGCTGATATGATGATGATGATGAATGTTCGCTTTCTTTATCTATTAGTAACCATATCTTTAAACTAATATTGTATTGTTGCTAAATGCTAAAATAATTTAAACCCACAAAAAACAATTCAAATGGATTTTTTTTGTGGATTTATGTGCTGAACAAATACACATAAAACAAACGACGACTGTCCACTGTTGACAGAAGACTTAATTTTACAGCAACACTAACACAATGTTACCAGATCCTACGGTAAAAGATAAGACTGATCTCTTATCGGTTTCCTACGCCATTGGCAAATAGGTAGCCTGCTTGGACAAAGCCAAATAGCTAACTTGCAATATTATTTGGAAAAACCTACAAAAATCTTAGGTACACCACGCTTTAATACCTTTTAAACTTCAATCCCCACAAGATTAAACCTAAAACAATTCAAATAATTAACACAGAAATGGTATATTAAAACTCGTGACAGTACAATTTGCACGAATTTCTTCATAAAATGAGAAGGAATTAAATAAATGGAAAGTACGTTCCAACGCATTCTACGTAAGTATCAGGAAGATTACATGTAGGTACTACATTATTACTAAAAGAGTTTTTATCACTTCGCTAAACTCTTGTGTGATCTTCCTCGAAATTGTGAATTATTTGGAGTCACGGATGAAGTTACAAGTTATGGAGTTAGTGAGTTTCAATAAATCAAATAAAAAAAATGTGTTGTTTCACAAAATCATACGTCAAAAAGTTACTATTACTATAACCGACCAGTCATCGTAATTTTGTGTTGTCAAACAGCTGCTTCAAACATCAAAATATTATGGAATCTCTTTTTGAATAACTTTAACTGACGGATTTTTATGTCATGAAACAACCCGTTACATTTAACGTACATTAAATGTAACGGGTTGTTTCATGACATAAAAATACAATAGAAACAACCCATTTTTTTGATTTGACGATAGTTAGCGCCATTTTCGGCTATTACCGGTCAGTAATGGTTAGTCGAAGCAACCCGCCCTTAGTGATGTGTTTCGTAGTCTAGGTTATGGAGGGAAGATCTTAGCAGTTGCATTATCAGTGCAGGTAATTGAACCGCTTCCAGTCTTTAATGAACCTTGAGAACAAATGCAAATATTTTCATACAATAACAAGCTATAACACAATAAAGCGAACGCTTGTGAGGATGGATAAAACGATGTTTGTTACGCTTTAACCGCTAAACGGAAATAGATAAAATTTGGCACACATGAAAATATTGATCTAGCTTAACACATAGAATTTTTATCTTATCCATTTTTTGTGTCCCCATGGGAGAAATTAGAACTTTGGCTTAATTTTGAAGTCTATTCATAGGAATTCACGGGTAGTAGCTAGTTATATATCGAATCGTCTCGCTCTAAAATTCGATGAATTCCAACCGCCGGAGCAGGCCGGGTTTCGAAAAGGCTACAGCACCGTAGACCACATACATACCCTCAGGCAAATTATCCAAAAGACCGAGGAATACAATCAGCCTCTGTGCCTTGCGTATGTGGACTACGAGAAAGCCTTCGACACCGTCGAGACCTGGGCTGTTCTGGATTCCATGCAGAGATGCCTTGTCGACTGCCGATACGTTGAAGTGCTGAGGTGTCTGTATAAGGCCGCAACAATGACCGTCCAAGTACAAGAACGTAGCACAAAGCCAATCCAACTGCGTCGAGGGGTAAGGCAGGGAGACGTCATCTCTCCGAAACTGTTTACAAACGCGTTGGAGGACGTTTTCAAGACGCTTAATTGGAAAGGACTGGGCATAAATATCAACGGTCAGTACATCTCGCACCTACGATTTGCAGATGACATTGTCATCATGGCGGAGTCTTTGCAGGAGCTGGAAGTGATGCTGAACGGCCTAAGCGATTCTTCGAGACGCGTGGGCCTCGGGATGAACCTAGATAAGACCAAAATCATGTACAATGGTCATGTCCTCCCGAGACCCGTAGTCTTAAATGGCGCTGTTCTCGAGGTTGTGCAAGAATACATATATCTTGGCCAAAATATACAACTGGGGCGGCACAACTTCGAGAAGGAGGCGAACAGAAGGATACGCTTGGGCTGGGCAGCATTCGGGAAGCTACGTGGTATCTTTAAATCATCGATCCCACAATCCCTTAAGACCAGGGTCTTTAACCAGTGCGTTCTACCCGTGATGACTTACGGAGCCGAAACGTGGACACTCACCGTGGGCCTGGTCCACAAATTCAAGGTTGCTCAGCGTGCCATGGAGAGAGCGATGCTCGGAGTTTCTCTGGTGGATAGAATTCGCAATGAAGTCATTCGCCAGAGAACTAAAGTCACCGACGTTGCGCATCGAATTAGCACGCTGAAGTGGAAGTGGGCCGGCCATGTCTGCAGACGGACAGACGGTAGATGGAGCAGACACGTTCTAGAGTGGAGACCGCGTTTGGGCAAGCGTAGTGTGGGACGCCCTGCGGCACGATGGACCGACGATTTAAAAAAGGTGGCTGGCAGCGGATGGATGCGGGTTGCCCAAGACCGGGTTGGTTGGCGATCTCTGGGGGAGGCCTACGTTCAGCAGTGGATGGCAATAGGCTGATATAGCTAGTTAATAACAATAAAACAAAAAGCCAGGTGTGAATGGAGACCATGTAGGTACTAGATGCTTCAGAATCCATCGAGGTTCCTCAAAGTCTTAAGCATCTGTAAGTTAAGCGACATTCAATCAGAAAATGGAAGTGCTTCCTTCCATATTGGGCGCAATTTCCTTAAAAATCGAACTCCATAATTAAATACCAGAATGAATCTCCCAATTTATCTTTAGAACTCAAGGTCGGGCAGATCAACTGTGAAATTAGATGTCTTCAGGCATCCCCACAGTCAATATCCGCGCATGCGTCCTTCCCCCAATTCATTCATTCATTACAATTAATATAAATGTTAGCAAAAGTTTCCCGGCAACGCTTGGGGACATTTTATCATGCTCCAATTTCCGGTATCATCCGGTATAGTTGTCACCCCTAATTAGAACTGACAGGAAATTAATATTTGCGAGAAAAATCTCGAAGGCGAACTTTTTTCTATTGACTGTATCGTTTACTTTATTGTGCGATATCTCCACTGGAAAGTGTCAGTTCGTTTTTAAATAAGAACGAGAATTAAAATTCGAGATTTTTTTTAAAAAGGTTAAAATGAAAGACTTTCTTTTTTTCAGACCTTTTCAGCCTCTAGGATTTTTTATTGTACGAACGGTTCCTATCTTGTATCTGTTTCTTGTGTATTTCATAGCAAAAGAGTCTCATCGTCTCCAAAACCTTAAAATACCAAAACAGTTTTCCACTAGACATACGAAAATCCGCTTAAATTTCTACATAAGCTTTTATGGACTAAAACTCCAAACATACCTCTTAAAATCCAGGTCAAAAGTTAAGGGCTTAAAGATAACACCTCGAAAGCCAAAACTCATGACATTACAAAGGGATGTTGAACGCAGGGAAACACAAAGCTATTTTTAGTGTTCCCTATACCCAGAAAATGTAATAGCAAGCATGTCGAGAAACCAAGCTATAGGTACCAAAATTTCCAGTTTAGGCTGACCTTTCATTGCACGGTAATCCTATACAATGTGAGGTCAGTTTACAAAGCGATTCATAGATCACATCTAAGGATTGCGTTTGTCGTGGTTCCAAGGAGATTTTCTTGTATCTGGAGATGAACGCAATGATAATAAATATTGTGAGGCTGGTTTAGTTTAATTATAATATTTTGTATGTTTTTTCCTTATTTGTTCAAGATTAAGAAAATATATAGATCCTGTTCCATTTTTAAATACGTCAGGTAACGTCCATATTCAGAGGTGATGAAACAGGACCCTAACGTCTTTTTTATAATTACTTTGAAGTATTTCCACCCCGTTCATGAAAATGTCGATTGTTTTCGTGATACCTACTCATATACATAACGCTCTACATATCTTTATCTATGGGTATCCGAGAGGGCTACAAAATCAAGAATGCGGATAGTTCTTATCGAAGATAGCGATTGTATCAGACTATCTAATGTATATTATCTCGTATCGATCGAGTTCGCTCTAAATATTCTTGCCAGAGCATCGGCTGGTTTGATGAAGATGAAAAAATAGTCATTGAGCTAACTCAGCGACTATTTTTTAGATCAGTAACTGAGAAACGGGGTCGCAGCAGACCGAGGAGAAGATGGCGGGACGCTTTGAATGGGTTCCTTAGGAATCGGCAAGATGAGACAACGTAAGAAACTGTTAGAATGGGGAAGGCCTTTGCCAAAGAGAGGAGGACAGTAACGGTAAGCAAAAAAATATTGGCAATCATAACTAGCTTCTGCTCTTGAGTTCGTCTGCGTCAGAATTGATATAATATCCCATTACAACACATAGACGGTATAAAAAATCGGTTAAAGATCGATACCTGTACGTGTGCTAAAATGTTGATAATTCAGTAACACAGGTAGTTTGGTAGTTCAGTTTAGTCGTTAAAGCGTGACGGAGTCATGAATATTCATTCATCCATCTATCCTTAAAAACTCTCGCGTTTAATAAAGTATGAAGGATTTTTAGGGAATACAATTCAAATATCGAATAAAGAGGATTCAGTAGAAAAAGGCGATTTATCGAAAAAAAACATAAAAAGGCACCACCTTTTACCACAATAACAATCGACAAATTGTATGAGATTTTATCCCATTGAACGATCACCTTTACGACCCATTAACCTTATTGAACCGTATACCTAAAAGAGATACACCATATCCATTTACTTCGGCAAACAATATGAGAAGCCCACTGTAACAAATCATTATGCAAATGTGGAAAAAAAAAATGGCAGCAATATTCAATGTTGGTAGAAACATTTTACATGTTCCAAAAATTGTACCAATACATTAAATATACGCACGAATGGACATTTGTGTATTGAATTTCAGGAAATTCGCAACACTCGTTATGTTGTGGAAAATTATTGAAATTAATGGACATTCCATTGTAAGCAACAATTCCGATTGTATTACGCTGTCAAGTTTGTCGGCTTTCTGTCAGAACACAATGGCAAACATAAGAGTCATTGGCCTTTAATTTTCAAATAAATATAATAATTAAATGACACATAACAACCTAACCAGTAAATTCAATATTCAGGAAAACCGCAACATGTAAAATTCAGAATTTCCTATTTGTTTTGTTGACATTGGTTGAGTGTTTACTTGCGTCAGATTAATAATTGAATTACTAATCAATTTGTCAAATCATGAATAAACTATTTATAAATTAGTTTGGCAGTAAATTGATTAAATCCTATCTGAACAGTCATTTGTTGACTGTGTACTTTTCGGTTATGAATTTGAATTAGGAGTTAAATACTAGTGCCAACAATTCATCCTCTATTGATAGTCAATCAATAATTATCTTTAAATCGTTTAGGCATTACAGTTAAAATAACTACAAAAGCAGTCAAGACAATTTCTACGTAATATTAAGTAGACAATAGATTGAATTATTTTATTTTTATGAAATCAAAACTTTTTGTCCAAATGCGACCTACTTTTGAAACACTGTTTCTGGTATTAAGCAAAATAGTGCAATTAGCTGCAGTTTTTTTTCCAGTTTCCTAACTATTCTAGATCTAAAGACATGCAAGATTAACCTCGAGATAATAGATTTGGTTAAATCTTGAGCTACGTTGAATCTTTCATGACCACAATAAGAGACAAATAATGAGTTCGAATTTGTACAGAGGCAGCACAGGCACATCAAGCAACAACTATCTGTCAAATTTCTTTGATAGATTTTCATCTTTAATAAGTTTCATATTCAATTGGGAAAATTTTAGTTTGGTATGGCTTGAAGTGCCGTCTTTACTTTTTTTGGAATGTTTGATTTAAGTAACAATAATATTACTTAGTGATTATTTTGAAAATCAATAGTCCGATATATTTTACGAGGTTTTAAGGCATAGTCTTTATAATTAATTACTATAATATCATTTCTGTGATCTTATCAAGAAAATGATTAAATAAAATTTTCTGAACTATGTATCAGTTGATTATATTATTTGAAGGCTAACTGATTGATAACGATTTATGTGTAATTGACAACCATATTCGACCTTGTCTCTCTACACATAAAAGTGATTTTACATTGATTCTATGTCGATTGAATGTTTTGGTATGATTCAGACTGCATTTATAAACATAGAAGGAACAATTGAATTGTCGTCTGTAGCAATTATCTACGAGTATTATAATTTACTGAATTTTTCGTGATCAGTATTCCAAAATGAATGGAATGGATATGTTACGGCTAAAACTCGAAATGCGGCTAGAACAAGGTGTAGCCGATAACAGTAGGTTAAAATTAGGTGCAACCGCACTTCGGCTATTAGCCGTAACCGATATCATTTTTTTTTATAGAATGGTTTTTGTGGCCAGATATCCATATAGGTTGTCAAGTCAATGAGACTATATCAATGAGTTTATCTTGGACATTGGTGAAGGAAAACTTTGTAAGGAAACCTGGACTTATCATTAATTTAAGTCTGAAATCGCCAATTCACCTTGAGCAAGCATGGTGATTAATGCTCGTGCATTCTGTGTATGAAGAGAGTTCTTTGCTTAGTGGGACATAAATTGACATTAATATTTCAATAATTGGTGATGGTACAAATTATCGAGTAGATAGGTTCTTCATGCGAATACTAGAACAGGTATTTTATTAGGTAGACCATGATCTATCGAATTTAATCTTGATATTTAATTATCGAGGTTACATAGTCACGATTGGCCGAAGAGGAAGTAAAAGTATTTGCATTACAGAAATTGTATTTTTTACGTATTAGGTACATATCGTAATAAGAGAAGTTTACACGAACTTTAGACAAAATGCTTTAAGAAGTTTTGTAGTACTACCTTTTGATTGCGACTTCGTTCGTCTAAAAGTCAAAGATACCCTTATTTCGGAAAAGTCGCTGACATCTACTATCTATACTCGTACACTACCTACTTGCAAAATTGCAGTTTCACAGCTCAAAAAGTTTTCGAGATATCATGTTAAGGCAGTGAGTGAATGAATGAATGAAGGTCTAAAAACTCAGCTGAGCTGTGACATAATGCTGGTTTCAATTGTTACACAAATGACAGAAAACTATGCTGTAATTATCTTAAATAAATAACTGCAATCAGTCATGCGTCTCCAAGTGTTCTCACGATCGATGGCGTCGTAGCAAAGAAAAACGATTTTCCTCAAAATGTAATTCAATGAAGATTGAGTTTTATTTAATATCAGCTATACTGCTTATATTCTCATGGCATTATCAAAATATTATCAGTAAGTAGGCAGGTATCTCTATACAATGTAGGTAAGGCGACATCCGTAATCTTCCGAAGATCTAGAGTTAGGCCAAATTTCGGTAAACAAATCGGATCTTATAGCTTCTTATTCAATAACATCTACATTTTTATGCAAATATAAACGTCAGATATATTTATATAACGATGATCACATTAATTACCTCAAACGCCTCATTATCGCCTTCGTACCTACGACATAAACAGAAGTGCTTCAATCTATCCACACTCATGCAACATCGCGTTGAGTCCAAAAGATACGCGTTCAAAGTCTGCAAAACCTTCGCCATTTTGAACTTTTACACTGATCACTGGCAACACTGAGATGAAAAACGTCAAATTGAAAATGACATGAATTATTTTTTTTCTTTTTTTGTGCTGTAATGAAAACTTTTTTGTGCTAGCGGTGTGCACAGTCGGAAAAGTGTGCTAATACTGACCGTTATCAGAGCAGACTATCTCGAGTTCGTCACGCCAGATATTGTGTGTTGTGATGACGATAACGCGAGGGGCGTACGGCGGCATTGTTTTCAAAACAAAAATAGATTTTTGTTAGAACACAGGCTGTATTTTAAGAAAATTATACTAAGATCTGTTGGAGTTCATAATCCATACTAATCCATACCTACTATAATATATATTGTATACTAATATTAATATTATAAATGCGAAAGTAACTCTGTCTGTTACGCTTTCACAATAAAACGGCAAAACCAATTTTGATGAAATTTAATATGGAAATATTTTGAACCCTGGGGAACGATACTTTTTAATCCGCGGCATCCGCGACATTCACGCAGACGAAGTCGCGGGCAAAAGCTAGTTTTTTTTATAAAGAAGAATGAAACTTTTTTTTATCTAAGTAAATGTTTTATTTTATAAAGAACTAGCGACCCGACCCTGCTTCGCATGGGTCTATATCCTTCCTCGATAATTGGACTATCCAACACAAAAATATTTTTTAAATTCGAACCAGTAGATCCTGAGATTAGCGCGTTCAACCAAACAAACAAACTCTTCAGCTATATAATATTAGTATAGATAAATTTTATTTGTTTGTTTGTAAACTCAAAGAACAATTTAACCGATTTTAAAAATTCTTTCACCATAAGAAAGTACTTACGTTTTTCCTAAGTGCTATATTTTATTATCAAAAAATTGGGATAATGTAAGAAAATATACATACGCGAACGAAGTCGCGGGAAATATGATAATAATTATGTACAGCTGGATACGGTTTTAATTTCTTGAGCGCGAATCGTCATGCCTTTTTACACGTCACGCAAAGGTTTATAACTCTTGTGTTGTGGGTATTGTTTAAAAATAAAAACAATCAACGGAACTTGTTATCTCTAATTAGCTTTTATCTCTTAATTGAACACCTGATTACCAACTCAATAAATTTTATGACAATGGCAATTCATTATACCAGCGGGTAATAATAAAATTTTGGAATTAATTGTAACAACAAATAATTTATAAGCCTGTTTAGGCTCAGCGAGTATGATAAATAGTGTGCTATTTTTAACGTTGGCAACACCAGCTGTTGCTAGGTTCCGCAGGTGACAAACACCTGTCAGGGACATCCGCTGACTAAATTCCATGGTCATTTATGGATTTGTCTATTCTTAAGTATTCTTAATGGGAGGTGAACGCAGGGTATTTGTTTTGCCTTATTCAAATAAAAAAACCGGACAAGTGCGAGTCGGACTCGCCCACCGAGGGTTCCGTACATATTTGTATGTACATATCCATACTTCTATACTAATCCATACTTTAATCTACTTAATATTCTAAATGCGTTTTTTGCGACATAAACGGCCGTATCTCCTTTTTACGTTAACATAGAGGGTTGATTTTATTACAGCATCAAGGGACCGTAGATTTGAGTATATGGTTTTAATTTCAACTCAATACCTCCACGCGTACCGACATAAAGGGTCTTGACAGACAGACAGACGGACAACAAAGTGATCCTATAACGGTTCCGTTTTTTCCTTTTGAGGTACGGAACCCTAAAAATGGCGATGGATTGTCTCATTCATAAGATAATAAAGGATAAAGTCCAGTCAATGCTCTTTATAAACGGAAGCACTAATTAAAACCTTGGTTTAAAAGATTATCATTTGTCATTTACATCCCTGCTCAGAGACTTATTTAGAGTTACTTTTTATTTCTTTTCCGTATGCCTAGTAATTTTAAATCCTATAGCTATCTTCCTTTCTATCTGTTTAGTGGTGTATCTAGGTAAAACGATTGTAACTAGGTCTTAGCTTGTCTTAAGACATCTGGGCTGTCAGCTGTGTTGCCAACCTTGCCACTAACCTTGAATTATAAATCTGTTTTTTGTTACCGTGCTGCCATCTGCTTTATTGCGGTATTCAATGTTATACTTCAGTTTTTCGATCAAATATTCTGAAGTTTTATTTATTTTTATGCGGAAATACAGGCCATTCCAGTATTCTTTATAGCAATTTGCTGTCGATTTAAAATAACACGGCCCAGTTTCGCAATTTTTTTTTTACTTGAAAAACTAAACGGTACATTATTCTAGTCAAATTTTATTTGAAAAACCGTCGGTTCGCCTTTTTTATTTCAATAAACGTTATTTAAACACTGAAATGATATTTTTATAATAATTATTTTTCAAACAACTTCTTGACAGATTTATACCTTTTTTATTATAATTATATTATAAAAGAGCTATAAAATGATTTTGACTGACAATTTAATGATGAATGTGCGTGAACCAACTACGGTTTTATTACGTAAAAAAAATGTACGCCTCGCCAGGTAAATCATGTACTTACGGACTTCTTAGACCTCTTCTAAGATCTTGCATGCTTTTTTTTATTTTAAGTTTTGCAATACTCACATTAATAAAGATAACTACGAAAATAATCATCACCAAAGCTTTTATTCTAATTCTGTTCATGGCCAAAAAAATAGATTTTAGCCGCAGGTAAATAAAATGTATTCCAGTCAGATGGCCGAAATTTTATTGCTATAAAAAACTGAGCAATAAAAAGGGCCAACATGATGACCTTTAGAGGTACTCTGCGAGGGTACGTAAGTAGTTTATAGGTCTCGTAAATATTGCCCGAACCGAGGATCTAATGTATACGAGTGTAGCCACCTTCGGTTTTACGGGTCTGCTGCTATATGTATATATAAGTACGGAGAGATTTTGATTGAAAATGTTGACATTTTTCGCGAAGTTCCTACTATTTGAACAGTTTCATACATATTAAGGACAGATTCAACCATTTTTTTTTATACGTTGCCCCACTCTGGGAAGTTCTACTGTGTCGTGGATGCGTTTACCAACATATCACATACACAAACAGCTAGACCCCGAGCAATTATCTGCAGGCCATACAAAAATATTTGTTTCGTACGGGAATAGAACCCGCGACACGCGACGCGGCAGTCAATCGCTCAACCACTGCGCCAACCGTGTCGTCCTAAATTCTATGTTATTACTGATTGGTCTTACTCTCAGACTTACTCTCGGACAGATAGTTATTCCAGGATTAAAATTAGGTAAAACGAAAAGTTATTTAGCTTTAGAGTAATGAGTGATATTATACCCAGGATAAGACTTATACAAGAATAGTCGAATCCGCCCAAAGCAAACTGAACGAAATAAACTGTGAGTAACACAGTCGTAGATTTTAAAGTAAGTCAAAATTCCTGCCTTTCAGTTACCAGTCATTAAATCGTTATCGCTTAATTAAGGATAAAACGCATGTGACCAATGAGTAACGAATATTTTAAATGTTGATAGATGGAGTGGGAGGGAAGGAAGAAAAGATGTAGGTTTGGATTGTGTGAAGAATGATATGAAAGAAAAGGAAACCAGTGATAGCATGACGGTTGACAAGACGGAATGGAAGAAGAAAATTTGGTGCGCTACCCTAAGTAACATGAACAAGGGCAGACGGATGATGAATTTTGGCTTTACAATGACTCAAATATTAGGCATTTACTGTTAATCAGTCAATTTAATAACCAAGATACTTCAAAATGTTAATATTATTTAGAAAGTGAAAGGATTAATAACTTTTACGAGCATTATAGCCCATCTGATACATTGTTAGTTATTCGAGCTGAGAGCCAGCGATGCAGTCGTAGAACTAAGCCCTTAATCGATCACTGTAACTGAGGATTCCAGTTGGAAAACTCTCAGTTATTTACTGTTGGCAAACGAGAAAAGATTTGCGACAAATGACAAATTGACGATAGGCTTAACGTAGGACACTGTCATTGGTAAAAGATGGGTAAACAAAAGGAAATCTGAAACAAAAGTTTTGCGTCCCCGTTTCAATATGGCGCCTGGAAGCGATGTAAAATAAAAATAGAATATCAGCTTATCGATATGCCTTAGAAATACGATGCTACACAAAGAGACCCTTAAAAAACTTATTGAGGTGTTCATCATTTCAGTCGACAGATGGACTAGGCTTTCTCAAGTATTATCTGAACTATCGGTCGTCGACCTTAGATTAAAGTAATCAAAACCGCTAGCCAGAGGTCCTTAACCATAGGTATCTAAAACTGTTGCATGATGAGTGTAACTTTAAGAAACTAACACACATGTATTGTGGCACACTTATCGTAGCAAAACAAATATTGGTCACAGTTCACAGCCCTCTAAGTAAGGCCTAAGGCAACAAACAAATACAGTTGTTCTTCCCTAGAATTGCGAAAGTGTTCTCAAATCATCTCGTCTCTCTTTGTGTAGGCTGACAGTGAGTTGAATTTAAATAGCGCTGTTAATTGCTGTGCCTGCGTTTACAAAGACGTATTAATTACTAATGTGTCAGTTACATTTATTATACGTGTCTGAAGAACGTTTGTTAGGTGTAATGTACTCCTTTATCATCATCATCTTAGCTTCACTTGAATGACTGAGACTTTGAAGTTATGTGTGTTGCGAGTAATACAATTATGTTAAATCGTCTCACGGTGTTTCCAAGAGAAATAGATATTTAACAGCAATTAATTCCATAAATAGTTTATCCTTACTTTGATCTATATCAATTGATAACACTTAATTTAGTTCATCATTAGTTCCACGGTTTAATGAAATAATAAAAAGTTAAAAAGTTAAATATTTTAGAACATCCAGTTCTAAATCAATGTCTCTATAGAACTAACATAATAATTAATTAACTTACACAGATCGAAAACCAGAAAATTTTCATCTTCACTCTTACTCGTAAAAGCAAAGAGAACTCACTGTATTATTATTAACGTAGCCACTGCAGCAAAATTAATTAAAGCAGCAACAATGAATGAATCCAATCTAGGCTACTATAATAAATGTGTACAAGAATTAAAAGCAAGCATTTGCAACTTTCCCGGAACAAACAATTCCAATATTTTGAAGGCTATTCTATACATAGTACACAATCCTAATATATTGGAGGTTGTACTATCAATAGCTGAAACAATTGAATCAATTGTATAAAACCAAACATTCGGGTTAAATAACTGGGTTTAATTTAGTTTTGATTTGAGATTATTGTTAAATACAATATAGAAAATGCAAGCTTTGTGAAATGCAATGGATAGATATCCGAATCTCTATCCATTGCATTGCATTGCATTGCGTCTGCGAAAGGATTAGAATGAAAGAGGAAGAAGTTCCGTTAATGCCTATCGGCCGGCTTCAATCAAAGGATTGAATGTCGCTACAGATTCATTGATAATTTCCGCTCGTCGAGTAGGGTGACTATATAAGTAGATTTTTACTTTATTTGTCGATTTATTTGTTGAATTTTTTTATTTTGTTATTTTATTTTTTATTATGAAAAGTTTACTTCAATGGGGTGGTATTTATTGATACGTTAATATAATTTTTGATTTTTGAAAAAAAATTAGATTTCTGTGCCATAAGCTTCTACTCCATTCACCTATTATACCCTGTTTTTGTCCAGACGGTAAAAAAAGTCAGCCGGTAGAGGAGATATAGATTGGGATGTAGTAACGTAACTTGAAAAGCTTGATTTCTTACATACAGCAGTGGAATCGAATGGATTCAATGCAAACATATCAGTGGAATACTACATAACATAATATACTCTCTAAATACTGCATTAGATGCTTAAAAGTCAAGGTAGAAATTCAATTAGCAGTGCTCTTCTGTTAAAATTTCTCCTGGTAAAGGAGAATGACAAGGTTTCCTTCAAGACTCGGCCAGAACCGACAAAGATGAACTGTATATCATTAACAAGGAAAATAATTATAGAATTTGACAGAATAATTAGTTTTAAGAAGTACACCAAAAAAAGTTATAGTTCTTTAAAGTTGTCCGCTTATTACTTCTAATTTTAACGATAACACAATTGGCTGTAAGACTAGTTCATATTTTAAGAAAAATTGTCAAGGGGCTGTAGATTTTGTGAATAATAAATTAAAACCAACACTCTATTGGCACCTAATGGATAATGCTGTAACTCACCAATACAAATTAAATTAGTAAAATGCATAGCCTAAACGATTTCGTTAGGTTTAAATGCATCGATGGACAAAGAATGCTACTGATGCCCAAAACGAAGCCGTGTGACGATTCATACATAATTCAGGAAGCTAATTTGGAGACCAAACAAGTTATATGCCTCGTGAATAATAAATAGCCATACATTGCTCGCTCATTAACTATTAGTAGATACTAAATGGACTCGGGAGCGGGAATGGATAACGACATAAGCGATTCAGTGAACACTTTTAAAACGAATGAATGATGAAAATATTTGACTGTACCAAATAACTGTGGGCCCATGAAAAAGGTTGTGTTATGTTTGCATATATTATTTGGGATGATTTGCATTTACAACATAAAATTAATTTTATAAATGTAAAAGTAAAGTATATAGTGTAGTAGTGTGTAGTAGAGTATTTGGATGAAATTGTTGGTGTATTTAATTCTATGTATCAATCATTGATACATATAATTAAATAGAAAAAGAATCAGCATACATTTATGTTTGTATAACTCGAAAAAATGTATGGATACGATGTTTTTATTTGTATGTATGTGTGTATTACGATTTTGAGATTGGACAAACAAAAAAATATCACGACGGATATAGTTTCTAATTTGAAAAAGCTAGTGAAACTTTTTCTTTAGTTCAAGAATTAAGTATACTTAGTATTTTTACAAACCAAAAGATGGAGTAACATTGCACAAAGTGGAGCAATCAAAAATTCAAGTCAGTTATAATAGCTAATTTCATAAGTGCTGCTACATTATGGTCCAGAATAGCGGTGGAATAAAGGAACATTTTCATTGTGCACGCGAACTCAGTACAAAACTGCACGGTACGTTTAGTTTTATTTCCAACGATTTTTACCATCTCCAGCAGATTTTTATACAGTTCCTCCATTGTATTGTAGTATAGTTAGTGAATTTTAGTAGTTTTGCCTCGGTTGAGAGCACATTGTAGTTTTATTGCATATACGAAATTATTATCTAGTTTAAACTAGACATTTTAGTTACGAGAAAATGGCTGTTATATTTTATTGTATTTCAATGGTCGCGTAAAGATTTTAAGAGAATTCACTTATGATCAAGATTGTTCATAGTTATGCAACCAAATTATATTATTGAAATTAAGTTCGTTCTATTAAACGTTCAAAGGGAAAAGTCAAGTCTCGAAGAGAGAAACTCTAATTGAGCGAAATATGCTGCGTAAGAACTAAATATTAGCTTGAATGTAGATAGACTGGTAACTGATCTTAGCATATGTCACGGGGACGATAATAATGATAAAAATACCAACATAATATCATGATCTATCTAGTTTAGTTTAAATGCCTATTATAATTTGTTAGAAAACGTTACTGAACAATTAAGTATGAAATTACTACGTAATTATTTATCTTATAAATATAAAATAGAGATAGTAAAAATCTTCCTCATAAGTTATAATTAGTATTAATCATAGAGACACCTGAATAATACCATTCCTTAGATGTCTTAATTAATCTCCATTTAATGAACTTTATAATTTATTGCTCGTGTCTGTTTTTTAATTTGATAGCAAGTCTTAAATGCAAATAAATCAATTAGGAAAGTCTACTTTCACTTAGATCAGATAGCAATAAATGGCAAAATAAGATTCTATAATAAAAAGAATATAGAAAACTATTCGACTTCTACCATATTAGATAATACGAAAATTATTTATAGATTATGGTCTTTCATGTATTTTGTTTCTCAATAAACGGTTCAGCCATCGTCCAGATAAACTAAACTAACAAAAAAAATCATCACATTCAAAACATATCTATCAGAGCCCCAAACCAATCACAAGATTAACAAATTCACTTAACCTAACCAAAACTTGGACTGAAACCAATCGAAAGGCAATTAGCATCCTTCAAGGCAACGTTATTATACCGATCACTGTTTTTATCGCCTCACGGATAAATAGGAACGTTTGCTTCGGCGAGAAAAGTGCCAGATTGTCAGATTTGTTCTTCGACCCTCAAGAACCCTTGGGGACTGGAACTACTAGAAGACGTGCACTTATTTGTGATTAGTTCTCGACTTCTGTGGGAACTTGCTGATGAAGAATTCATTGGGTCCCCGTTAATTGGGAATGAAGCTATTTATGTTAATTAAGTTATTGGATTATTTATATTTGGAGTATTGTTAGAAAAGTAAGATTTTTACAATGTTTTCGGTGCTGCTACGCTGCATTGGCTACATTGAGGAAATTAATTTTATATTTAAGACCTATGTATCTCAATCCTGTCATATTTTACAGCCGGTATATTAAAAATCTAATTAAGACACCTATTGTACCACTGCAAATAAATAAAGTGGGTGGTGGTGGGTGATTTTATGGCTAACGACGGCTATGAGTTATCATAGCACGACCGTCGTTAGCCATAAAATCAGCAATCTTCAATAAATACTAATCCGGACTTGAATAAGAATAGGCACTAAAAACTCCATTCACCTGCATCGAACAGGTCCAATGCATTCGATTACACTATTTCTTCACTAGTCACATTAGCGGTGTACAATGAGACGGAACACGGTGGGGTGTGCATTGATTCAGCAGACGTCGGCACTGTCCGGTGTTGACAATCGGTTGCCTTGACGACTATACCTGCCTGATGGGGGCCTGTGGACCTGCTGGGCTTTAGAACACGCGATTAGGGAGACAAAACTAGCCCAACTTTTAAAAGTAGGTATCACGTTTTCTCGAATGGATTATTATTCAAAATCATTAGTTATTGATAATATACTTTTTAAATAAAATAAACACAGAGACCGCTTTCAAGATTCTGTTGAACTGAACCTGATACGAGAACGTCAGACCGATTAATTGTTTGTTTATCACTATGGTTTGATGCTTATAATCGAAAATATAATTCGGAAAACGTAAATATCAGGTAATTTTAAACCAGCGAATATGTATGTGGACACATTTTTCCTAATGTTTGTACTGTTTCAGTTAACCGATGACGCTTAGTATTTAATGTTGTATTTAGAACCTTAATGCCTACTGTAATAAACATAAAATTTTGCCATTTAAATCTTATGAGTGGTTTTATAATTAACCATAAAACATCTCTAATTGCCGCCATTACTATCATTTACACACTTGAAAAGAACTATATTAATTTCCAAAAACGGAAAGTTAATTTTTATTTAGAGTTTGACTTTGAGAAATAAATACAAAAACAAATCTCAGATGAAATATTCATCTGAGATTTATGATGACCACGAAAAGAGACTACCAAAAACAATAACAAGGTTTAATGTGTAGTGTATTCACAAAACAAGAAAATTTTGTATATGACAAAAAAGTGAAGAACCAAAAACAAAAGACAAACGCTTTGTTACGTTATCTCTGCTTAGCTGCACACTGAAATAATTATCACGGTAAGTATTCTGTAAAAAGAATCTCGCAAAAATGGAGTCCTTTTCACTTTAAACGCTAAAAGTCCGACCTCAATCTCTGTCAGTTGCAGGCAAGCTACACACAGCGTTATTTCTATCATTCGAAACAAAAATCGCACTTCCGAAAGATGTCACCAGAGACAAAAATAGAATTTATTTATAACGCAACGCCCGCGCATTTTAAGGCCTGCCCACAGTCAGCACGTACTTCCCGCTTCCTGCTTTTTATGAATGCTGATACGACCAATGAATGGTTGACTTTATTGAATGCTCACTTTTGCATGGGAAGTCGGAGACAATAGGCAGTGGTCGCGACAAAACTTCACACAATAACTTCGAAACTATTGAGTGGCGATATGAAACATTAATGCGACAAGAAGATAAAAATAAAGGTACCTTATTTACACAAGGTGAACAGGTAACGCGACTAGTATTGCACTCAAAGGTATTATATTTATATTATAGATAAATGTAACAATGTGGGGCGAAAAGAAGTAGATTCTAGAAAAGATGAAAGGAATGTTCAAAAAGGGATATGACGATAAAGGAGTCAAGGGAGTTAACGCTACGACGCGACGTCAAGTGATACATAATATGAAAGCCAAATACATATTGCATCAATCCCAAATCGCACTATCATTACTTCCATCAGCTACTTCATCATCAACTCATAACTCATATCAATCAATTGGCTTAGAGCATCCACAATACAATTCGTATCCTTACATTCCTCATCCCGTAGTACAGTTACAGACGATTAATTGCCATGCGGAAATCTAATACAGCAAACATAGCCACATCACAGCCCCCATTAAATTAGGAATAACAACAAAAACGTGGTGAGGATCGATTTTTAATACATTTTGTACCACATTGTGTCGACTAGTCTATAGTCATGCTTACTCGCATATAGCGTCACTACTACCATGAGGTTGTCACAAACCGGAAAAGTAAGCGTAATGCGAACGTAGCACTGTTCAATTTGGTGAGACGAATCGCCACTATCGATGGCATTCACCGGGTTATGCACCGATGTTGTTGAAGAATTCGAACCGTTGTTATATGCTGTCTCTCTTTTAAGGCATATAAAATTATGGCTGTCCTACAAATAAGAGGGGGACGTTTAAGAGTTGGTAATTTCAAAACTATAGCTGAGTGTAAGTATTTGAAATCTGGAGAGGTTATAAAAAATTACTTTTCTGTTGTCGAGTTTTAAATCACTGGGAACGATCCGTTGTAATTACATAACTTCATTGGACGCAAATACAGTAAGTAACGTATGGAAATATGCTGTCCACAGCATTTGAAACCCGAGGCCACCCAACAAGTCATCAACCAACAAATGCCGAACCTAAATAAAAATGAAATCTGGAGAGGTTATAAAAAATTACTTTTCTGTTGTCGAGTTTTAAATCACTGGGAACGATCCGTTGTAATTACATAACTTCATTGGACGCAAATACAGTAAGTAACGTATGGAAATATGCTGTCCACAGCATTTGAAACCCGAGGCCACCCAACAAGTCATCAACCAACAAATGCCGAACCTAAATAAAAATACCTCTACACTATCAGATCGGTATCTGGCAAGGTAGGTGTCGGTAGGTAAGTCATTATGTACTCGTAACTGGTTGGAACCGGTCCCGAGATCTCTCCCCACCGATTGACCTACTCTCAATTATTTTTACAATCACATTGTATACATACTAACCGTTTAACACGTGGGTTTATAGTTTATAGACATATACCCACTATACCCAGTATATCTTTGACGACGGCAAAAAAGGGAACCAAACTTAAAAGGACAGATTTAGAAGTTACTTTTGCAAACAGCGACGCTGCGATTGGTCAATTTATATTGAACGTTATAACTGTACAGGTAGTTGATACCGAATTCTTATTATGTTCCATTAGTTGAAAGTAAAAATGTAATGGAAAATTGTTGACTTTGATTGAACACGGTAAAGCTCTTTGTAGAAAAACATTTGTAGCTGATATTTCTTAAGATACGAATTGTTTTTGCTTCGTTTACAGTGAGCAGATTTATCCCTACTTAAAACATTTTCACGATTGTAAAATCTGAGTTTTGTGTTGCTTTTGTATTAAAACGATTTCCACTTATTCGTTTTTTCATTTTTTGATCTAATGAAATGCCTCATTCTTTTATTGACTTTTATTCTTCGCATACAATTATTACTTTTTCTGAGTAGTCATAATTAGGAACAATTTTTGCTTTATAAGCAGGTAAGCACGTGTCTGCTAACGTTACTCTTAAAGCAGGTAATCCAACGGTATCGCATAGGTACCTTGAGGGCTGCACCAGATTTCAGATTATAATACTGTAAACAATAGATCGTAAAAGTGAGCCTGTCGATTATTATGCTGAAGTTATTGCCAGGTGCAACTGATGCAAGATGATAAGCTGATAACCTGAATATATGTTGTTATATATTGATAATATTACGGATGATTGTAAAGGTGAAGAAAAAGGTGAAAAATTCATGAAAGAACGAATGGATCATATATGGGATAGCGAACGGAACGATAGGTACTCAGTTAAAAACGTACTAATGATACTGTTATTTTTACAACTCATGCATTGACTAAATAAATCAACATCCGTGAAAACCTACCAAAATATCTTAAACCAACTCTAATTTCATGCACCCTTAACATTCATTGGCCCAGGGCTTGGCATTAATTCAGTCAGACGTCATCACAGAGTGATTGTTTCTAAAATTAGAATTGGGAAGATTCCAGACTGACAAGAGCTTTTTGAAGTCAAGAGAAAGTCTTACGTTTTTTCGCCCCGAAAAATTGACATGTTACTGGCTGTATATAAGCACCGTCGTCAGCGTTGTATGGATCACAGCGGAAGCTTGTTGACACAAATAGTTTGTATGTCACCGCGGTATCGAACATTTTGACGGCAAAAAAAAGGTGTGTAACTGTGAACAAGTAGCCTTTTTGGACTATGATACGTAGGTCAAGTCAGGTAAGATAAGGCCCTGAAGGTAATATAATAATCGACCAAATAATTGGGACCAAAAATCGAACTGCCAAAATGGCAATCATGGATCTTTCTATGACGTCACTTCTATTGTTATCATGCATATAGCACGTCGACTTGGAACGGTTTCAAGTAATTTAAATAAAGGATATGTATGAGAGGCTGTCTTTCATATACAGAAAGGTTTGCATCATACGAAATGATAATAAGTCGCCTGGAAAAAGTTAAGTGTAAGTATATGTCATACCAATTCATTTTCAAGATGTACGTGACTACGTTTATAAAGAATATTCATTGACCAGACATTAATCCAAACTTAAAATATAGTGTGCCAAGCATTTATCTAACCCCTTTCTACTAAATCTCCTCTCAACGTGCGACTAAAATTCGCAACAACAACGCAGAACAAGCAACAGAAGGTAACTACACCTCACGCTTGTTAACCCGACTATTTGCATACTTAACTAAACACTAAACAAACGCAAACTGAACAGTTTTTAGTTGTTTATTTACTTTCCTACGAATACACTAGGCTATGAATAGACGTGAATAATACGACAGAATACAACGCTTTAGAATCATGCAGCGTTGATTCAAAGTATTTTTTCATTCAGAATGCTGGCAGTTGGCATAAAAATGAGTGGAAAAAGTAGTTAGATTGAATTTTAGAATGTAGTGCATGCGTTCCAATTCCAAATCAAAACTTTTGAGACTAGACGTGATATTATGCCAGCCAGGCCTACGGATGATTTAATAACGTAAGTAAAATAACGTAAGGCAAGAGCAGTAGAGTTATTAACTTCATAAATAGAATCTTTCATATATTTTTTTTTAATTTCTCTCATCTTAACAGTCTTTTATGATGCAAACTGTATGTCTGTTTTCTATTAACTTCTTTTTTTTGTTAATTCGTGGACAATGGTGTGGGTTACATGTGTAGTAACATAAATATGGAACAGATTATGTAAAATAACTATATTTCTAAGTATCGTGCTAATTTAAGAATTTTTAGTTAAGCTTGGCATGTAACTGTTTTTTGTCCCTAACAAATAAAATAAAAAATAAAATAAAATAAAAAATAACGTATTTGAAAATTGGTTGGTGAGCAGAAATAATATGTTAAAATGACGAAAATACATTACGTATATTTATATGTTTTTTGTTGTCTAAGCATTACGTGTGTACTTGAAGAGTATTTAGATTTTTGCAGCTTCAATCATAAACATATAACTTATAAACTTTTAAAATGAACTACTACACATAAATAAATACCTTGCCAGAGCTGAGGATAGGTGTATACAGTAAACTGAATTTAATAAAAGCTTGAAAATGCCTCGTAGCCAACATTTTTCCCCTAAAATCCCAAAAAATCATATCATCATCGGAAAGTTTCGTTGGTGTACAGTAAATTCCTTTGGCAGTCGCTCTGTCATATATGTAAATTATAAAGCTAACTCCTTATGTAATAATTTATCTAAGGATTTTGGCAAGAAGTCAGGATAATGTTTCGATGAAAAGGACGTAGTATAACTATTTCCTCGACCGCACTCAGTTTAGAGTAGACGCACTCATCTTTATTATAAACTGCTTTTTGGTAAAATCAGACGTTGATCTGTTCTTCTCTTCATCTTTTGAACTCAGCTGGAAAGATTTATCTTCCGGATAGTTATTAAACATTCAGTATCGATCGATTCATTCATTACAATTGTACGTGCTCTACTATTCTTGGCTGATATGTTCAACATTATTCATAATTCATCGTCTTCCACTGATATTGCAGATTATGAACGTGGATAATGAATGGTAATGAATCTGTACCTATCTAAATGTATGTTTGCATTTATGTAAAATGTACTTTATGAACATAATATATTATTTATTTTCCCAAACATAGAGCAGACTATGTTTGAGCAAATATATAGAGTGTCAACTGTTTGTTAAATATCGGTATTAGCTTGCATACCAAAAGCTTCTAAAAATATTTTACACTGCTGGATAGAATTGAAATAAAACCCTACATTTTCAGTTAACAGAAAATATTTCTCTCTAAGCTTCGACTCGTGTATCATCCGCTATTCTTTTAGCTACAAACGATTCGATGCACAAACGGAACAACTCTGACACGTTGTTTTTCTTTCTGTCGAGAAAATGTGGAACAAATAAATGTAACAATATCCATGATTCCGAAGGAGATGAAGGAAATATCAAATATTATGTTTTACGAATCAACAGAATTGATACTTGTTTTTCGCAGATTTAATATGATGATCAATTTATTATTGTACAGTCGCCGTCAGATATATTGTAGCAGACAAGGTGACCAAATACTTCTGAACAATTTAAAATGTCAATAAGTTCCATACAGTACAAGTTACCATTAATATCTGAACATTCATTACTTCATTAATATCTGAGCAGATGCTTGTCAATAATTTCTGTACAAACAACTAACCAAAAATATCTGAACACTTAAAACGTCAAGTGTATCTACGCAGACAAACACTGAGCTTACCTAATTCGTTACTGCGTCGAACCAAAAACGACTATCGACTTGACTATCTGTGGTTAGTCCAGTTATTTGGTAGTTTTACCTGGAAAGTTTTTAAACTGGTGAGTTTATTGTGGTCGACATGCTCTCTTCGAATTTTCACATTGTCCCCAAAGTTCTATGGCATAAATGACCATCCCATGAGATGGCGGAAATGAATATACAATGAGGGTGAATAGTTTGATAAAACAAATATACAAATTTTACCTTAAAAAAAATGTTTGAATTTTTCAGTACAGAACGGCAATTTCATATTTACACCCCTAGGTAATACTTCTATTGAGTTCTGCCGGCAGACGTTTCGTTGAAGGGAGAGAGGGGGGCCTGACACAAACTACGCGACCCATTCCCATAAACCTACAACGCATAGTAAAAAATACGAAAAATATATTGTTGGTGTAGATGAATAATAGTTTGCGGCGCTCGTTTGCCAAAACTATTGACATACTCTTGACGTTGTAATAAGTGTTCAGATATTTTTGGTTAATTGTGTGTACAGAAATTATTGACAAGCATCTGCTCAGATTAAGGAACTAATGAATGTTCAGATTTTAATGGTAACTTGTAGTGTATGGAACTTATTGACATTTTAAATTGTTCAGAAGTATTTGGTCACCTTGTCTGCTACAATATATCTGACGGCGACTGTACGTCTTGCAGAAATAAGTCCTAGTATCGAAGGGTTTGGATGGAATAAAGAAAAAATGTTTATTGACAAGCTGTATTGGTACTTACTAATAAAATTGTAATGAGGAAATCCAGAATCCTGTGTTTCAAGATAATAAAATATATGAGAATAAAAACTGAGCGGTAGGAACATAAAGTCAAACCGATTTTGATATAATTATTCAGTATCAATATTTTCTAAAATTAAATACATCACAAACAGTGAATCGTAACTGCGGTCAACCTCTCCACAATATTAAAGCTAATTAACAAGAAATGATCACGTAACTATTTACGGTCTATACGGCTTTTAAAATACTTTTAGTATCAATAGATTAGATTACCTACTATTTCCGACTATCCTTTTGTTCGAGCAAAATTTTACATTTAGATAAAGTATCTGGATCTGTTTCTGGACCTCTTTTATTGATAACTTTGGATCATTTTATTTAATCTTTAGGACAGTTTCATCTTCTACAGGATAGCCTATAGTTGTAAAAGTTTTTAACTGGTTGGAATATTTTTATCTGACTGTACAAAACCGCTTTTTTATTGGTATCCGAATCCTCAGTCAAAAAAAATATCATTTCGGACACTGTCCGAATATATTGTCTGAATCTTCAGTATAAACCGGCTGAAATAAAATACAACCTCACTTCCACATCCGTAATTTCTTGAAGTCATTGCGAATATCAACATTGGAAGTAGCGTTAATAAAGTTTAAAATATTAGAATTTAGTACACGACTCAGAGTAAGGAGTGAGTGAATTGTGTTTGACCCGAATTCTGTTCCTAAAGAAAACCATTAAGTAATTGGTTGCCGCCTGTCCGTCAGATAATTTAATTAAATTAGAGAACAAACATTCACCAAAACTTTGCTCCCATTACAGAATTGAAACAGCAGCATGTTTTCATTAATCTTTAATTCAATGTGATTGCAAAAATACAGTTATATTAGAATATGGACAATGATTCATATTCAGCCTACGTTCCAAGGGTGTCAAAGTTATCATCTAATGGCAATTTCAGAGGGTTAACTGTTTTTTAATTAGTAGAATTGGATTTTAGTACTTCAGCAACCAAATAATAGTTTGACTATACCACATAATCGACTGCATCACCACTTAGGCCTTAGAAGATGGACACCTCGACATAAAACATCAAATTCCCTTCCCTTCTTATTCCTTATTCACGTTACAACATCATTCAAGTCGTTCACAACTTGAGAAGTAGAAATGTTATTAACCTCTTTGCAGTCATAAAGTTACCACGTGGGTCCAATAAATCCTCTAGCGTCCGAATGTCAGGGGTCATCGCTTTAGTATTCAGCCAGTGATGTGTGTAGTGTGGGTGTATGAGCGCGAAATGAACTGCCATACGGATAGACTGGCAAAGTTGGTAGTGGAGATAGTTTTAAATCGGTTTTCAGACACAGCTACTAGAATGTTATTTGTAAATTTTGGAAATGTTTGAATACTGGCTGGAGTTTTGGAAGAAATGAGCACGAACCCAATATGCCCTGACCAAAGCGCGGTGATCAATGTTCGTGCCTTCTCTGTATGACAAGAGGCCTTTCCCACAATGATGGCATTATTTATTGTTTAAGCACAGACTGTCGTCAACACGTTTATTTCTTGTAGCAACAATCGAATACGACTTACAGTCAGCAACATACAGGGTGGCGATGGCAATAGCACAAAAAAGGATCATGGCAGGATTTGGTAATTAGGTGTAATTGTTTTTATTGAGCATTAATAATATTAAATTATGGCGCCACAAGTTGCCGCTCTTCTTACAAGTTGGTAAACCAATATTTCAAATGGTGTTCTATTGTGGTTACATTTATATGCTCTTTAGTATGATTGAAACTTTTTTTTAAATTTCGGTGTTAGGATTTATTTGATAGTTTCAAAATATTCTTATGATCTAGTATTACCAGTATTTTAATTTTTTGTCGCATTCACTTCATCCCCACCTTATATAACGGGGCAACGTTTAAAAAATATGTATTTGGGGAGGTATCATTCTGTCTTCCAACATAGATGCCCAATGGAAGGCTTTTAATGTTAAGAACTTGGTATCTGTCAGTCACTAAAGGTCCTCCAATATTTCTGTATTGTTCAAATACTTGACGTTCAAAGAAAGATCACATCAAACTCTATTTGCTAAACGGGTGTCGTCCTTGATGTCTTCCTATATCATTTATAACTCATCAATTTTCGCTTATACTTCATAAACACTAGCTTTAAAACACACTACTACTTAGAAAGGAGTTTTTGAAGTCTTGACTCTGATTAAACTTTCCGACCCGCGGTAGCATACTGCATACAAAATATCACCTATTTTCTTAACAAAAATCCTTCCTGGAACAATATCTCCACAATTTCTGAGCTCGCTGCATACTATGAGCAGTAACCTACATTTGTTTTTAAATTACTAACAAGATTTACTAGCGTGCGTCAGCCTTTGCTATTAGAACAACTCATTGTTATTTTAAAGCTACTTCGAAATAAAGCAACACTTGAAGATATTTTATTTTGAACGAGCGAAACAAAACAAATGAACACTGTCTAGTTATCGTTGCACTATAGACTGAAGTTAATACAGAGAACGGAGTTATATCGCGATGCACGTCCGATCTGCAGCTTTACTTTTTGATTATATTTTTTGGGAACTGAGGAAGTTGTACAGGAACAGGTCACAATTTAGAATAAATATTAGCAGGAAAGTGGTGGCTTAGAGCTGTTATCAAAAATGATATTCTTCAGTTTTATTTAGTGGCTCTATTTACTATCAAATCAGTGATATGTAAGAAAATTCACGCGGATGAGGCCACGGGCAAAAGCTAGATTTACTTTTCTAATAGAATTGAACGAACTCTTGCAGAGCATCATAACTTCAACCTCTTCTTTGTATTTCTATGACAAAGTATTACTATATTGTTGTGGCTCAGAACTTGGCCACTTTGAGTTTTCGGTGGCAGCCATTAAATCTTTCTGCGTGCAGCAGAGCATAATGTGAGCATTGTGCCCTGCTGCATTCTTATTCATTCCGATATCCCATATATCGGAACGAATAAGAATGCATTCAACATTCGCAGCGATTTATATCAAACGATCGTTCAAAAGAACGTTATATCCTGCATACCATTCTGCCTCCACCGTATTATATCTTGACAAAGAGGCAAAAAGGCATTCGACCTCCTACATAATTCCAAAACGCCCTGCCCATCTCATGTAGGGTTCCTAATATTAGCTGTCGTCAAACCTCCTTTATCTGGCAAACCTTTTCTATATTTAAGCACATTGTTGGGCTGATTGGTAGTAGAATGGCTCAGGGGAGGGTAGTAATACAAAGTTACGCAACCGACGGATGTCCTCATTCCTCGGACAGAAATATCTGTCGGCTCGTCTGGGCAAGAATTGTCTAATGCCTTCGAGTTGGGAGATGTAGCGGTTTCTCATTTGTTTTTTTTTTCTACCATCGCATAAGAAACCAGGTATGCGGCCTGTCTAATGGTAAGCAATCACCGCAACCTATTGACGCCTGTAACTCTAGGATCATCACAAGAGCGTTGCTGACCGTTTAAGAACCTAATCATCCGTCTTTTGAAGAACCCATGCTGTTCCTCGAAATACCTTCGTGTAGTTTTTACTTGTGCCCAGACTATACAGTTCTTATTGCAACCCTGACTGTAATGGAATGAAACGCTTTGCTTCCACATTTATTGTGCGAACTGCCAGACAGTGGAATTCACTGCCCGCCTTTCTATTCCCCGATAGGTACATATAATCTGGGCATCTTCAAGGCACGAGTGAACCGGTTTATCTTAGGCAAGCTTGCTGCACCTTAGGCCGCACCATCACTTAAGATTAGGTGAGTAGCGGCCAAGCGCAAGCCTATAAAAAAATGTTTGCAAAGTGTACTTTTCATTCAATAAGCAAAGATAAAACTATCGAAAATGCTGGTCAGTAAGCAGGTTTGTCTAAAACAATCTCTACATTGTACTGTATTTTTAAAGTCATACAAACTTCCACGATTATCGCTATATCTTCTAACAAGCACCAACCAATACGTACAGGCCGTATAGAAGCCTCTTAACGCGACCGCTGACAGCCGCACAAAGCCATGAATGCTCACTCTATGCGCTTCGCTAACATTTCACAATTAACACACACTGACACTGATATTTACTGACACTTATAGACTTTTTATGACTAGAGAACTTTATTTTAATCTTTAAAAAAATATATGGATGTAAATGAACACAACACTCCAACCGTCACCTCTCTATTAAAGGTTTTTGAAAATCAACGTCACATAGCATCTGTGTCATCACATTATTGCTGAAGTGGACCTGTTTGGCGAAGGCCGTGAGGTACACCAGATTCTGTATCTTTAAATTGTGTTAGTTTGTAATTTTCTGAAACCATATTTTTTTTCTATGTGTAAAATACTATTTTACTTTCTTATTTAAGTACTCCAACGATTTAACTACTAACAATAATTACATGTTTAATGAGACGAACATTCGTTAGCAATATTGTAACTTAGTCACTTATAGAAGTACACAATACTTTCATAATAAGTAAAACGTTGTTCTAAATTCTAAAAGTTACCAAACAGATTCATGTATGTAACTTCAACAAAACTTGTGCAGATAGCGCAGTTTCTGAAGGCCTGAGGGACAATTCTCATATTTCCAAGAACGTCCAAAATGCCTTTGTTTACATACATCTTAAAGTTTTGGACATTGATTGTGGCTGAGAAAACATTGCGACTAAATTTTCAACAATTTTAATTATAAGAATTGGCCTTCACGTTATGGGAGTGTTCTTGAACAATCCGCTATCTAATAATATTATCAGATGAGATTCGACAAAATACTTAAAAGCTTTAAGTTAATACCTATTAACCGACCTGTCAGAAATTGTCCCCGTAGACACTCCGCCCGCTAGAAACTGTCGCTCTTCCAGAATTGAAGCTGGTATTGTGTCCCTTGTGACAAGGGAGACTTTATCGCCATTTATCAACCGTGATTCCAATCCCAAACAACCTACTGATGTCAGTATTCCAAGAGAAAAATCCTATTACGTTTTATGACCCACCAATTTTGGGACTTATACGTAAAAAATGCATAATATAGGTACCAAAGATTTTAAAGATATCCACAGAGAGAGCAATATGGGCAGTTTGTATTACTTTTGGACTGGAGACTATTCTCGTAGTGCTCATGTTAACACCAGATTAAAGAAGTGACCGATGGGGCACCGCGCACCGACAGAATCTGATGCCGAGTCGCCAGATCCCTCACAAGTTGGACCGACGCGACGCGACGACCTGAGTGCCTAGTGTGTTTTTATTCGAACTCAATCGTGTTAACGTCGTTTATTTTTATTGTTTTTGTATCTGTCTTTGTGTTTTTTTTTCTCTTCTATAAGTAATATTCTCTGTCTTTAACTTTATTGCAAGAGGTATTAACCGTTGTAATTAAAGTAACATAAATAAACGTAAACTCCGTATAAAGAACAGCGCAGTCTAGTGGCAACCATAGGAATCACAATTATTTCATACAAATTGACATTTAAGCGATAGTTTACGTTAACGCGATCGTGTTCGAATAAAAACTCACACTAGGCCCTCTGGTCCAAGACGTGGGAAGCCGCTGGATGAACGCGGCGCGGGACCGACTAACGGCCTGTCCACATCTCCACGTCACGACGTCGTCAACGTGGAACGATGCGGTAACGTGGCATGGTGCGTTGACATAACGTGCAATTTACGTTACCGTATCGTAAAAATTAACGTCACGACGCCGCAAAGTTACATGTCGCCGTGCCTTGGAAAATTCCGTCACATTCTTCACGAACGTACTCGTACTAGAGAAATAGCAGTCTCGTTCTAGATATGATCCACACAATACGTGTTCTGCTTCTGCTATTGTAAAAAGATCACATATCACATCTCTTACTCACAACTAATCGCTAAGACAATAAAACATTTAACTGAGCGAGCGTGCATCAGACGCGCCGCCGCCGTTCCACGGCGATGTTGCCGTACCGTGTACTAGCACGACGCGCCAACGCATCGTACCGCGACACCGCACCTTTCCACGTTGACGACGTCTCATGACGTGGAGATGTGGACCGGCTCATAGGTGGAGGTCTTTGGGGAAGACCTATGGCCAACAGTGGGCATCTAAAGGTTGACATGATGATGAAGGAAGTGACCTCACAGGTCACAAAACTGTAATTGCTCTGAATCAATCAAGAAACAGAACCTTTCAAAGTTTCGACAGAATAACGTAAATAAGAACAACCGTCGAAATCGAGTCAATCATTCATAACTTTGACCAAATAATCTGATAAAATGTCATCTGTCATTTGTTTTTCCAACAAGAGGAATATCATAGGGAACGTCATGATTGCCAATCTGACGTCTCCTTCTCTCTTACGACCTCATCCTATAAGGTAGAAAGAGTACATTTTAGTTATTTTCCTCTTTGCAGTTTTCAGTCGTTTATAGTAACTTTGGTAACTGAGGAAACGGATACTTTGTTATAATTTTTACATTATTTACTAACTTACAGTGAATAAGAAACTATAGTGACATAAGCTAAAACGGTTACTGTGATAGATTAACTCTGAGGTAGTTCGAGGTTACATATCTATATAATAGCTTTTGCCCGCGACTTCGTCCGCGTGAATGTATGTATGTATCGTGGATGCAGACGAAGTCAAGAATAAAAAAAGATTTTTCAAAAAAAAGTAAACCGCCTTCGGAAACTAAACAGTGATAAATAACCTTAGCACAGAACACACATTACTTTACTTTCGGAAGTCGGTGGAGGCGGCTTTGTGTTTGTTGTTGTGTATTGCCACCGACTTACGAAAGTTCTTCTATGCTAAAGTTATTTATCACTTTTTAGTTTTTGAAGGCGGTTTACTTTTTTTTTGAAAAAACTTTTTATTTTTCACTTTTTAGTATTGCCTTTACATCCAAATTCATTAAGAAACGGCGAGACACTTAAAAGAGATTGTAAGTCCTCCAAAGATTGAAGAAACTAAAACGTCATCTAAGTATTTTTTGGGATTTTGTTGATTTTCTCAAAAATGGCCGGATAAATTTTGGTAAAATTTATATGGGACCATTCCGGAATAAACCCCTTTTGAACAAAAAAATAATTTTGTAAATCCGTCTGTATCAGACAAAGTTATGCCCGAACATACATAAAAAAAAATATAAACATCCGAATTGATAACCTCCTTCTTTTTGAAGTCGATTAAATATCTCTCTCACCGAGTTAGATTTTAACAGTATGGCACTGCAGATAGTCTGTGTTAAAATGGGCTACTATAGGTGCAAGAAGAGTTTACATATGCGGAGTCAATAAAAAATATTGAACTTGCAGTTCAATACCCTACACCTCTACGTTTTGTATTTAGCAAATTGGTTGCCTTAGTTACAGATAGGGGCATTATAAATATTCCACTTTTATCCATATCATTATTATCGAACATCTGTTTAGTACTTAACAGTCCATAATTTATTGTTATAATTTATAGACAAGTCGATTTTGGCCTCTACTTCGGATGCAGGCGCAGTCGCGAATTTAAAAGTTAGCGTATGTCCTTTCTAGGGGTTAAAGTTATCTTCATACCAAATTATATCAAACTCGGTTCAGGAGTTTAGTCGTGAAAACGTAACAGACAGAGTTACTTTCGCGTTTATAATATTAAAGTATAATATGGATTATAATTATAATAACTACTTAATCTATATTAATTACTCTATAATTTATTTGATTATGTCAAACTAATTCAATACGCCAAATGTACCTATTACATAAATTATTACATTTGCAAAAACAGATCCAAGAACATTCAAAACTTATGCTTTAAAAAGCTAGTATTATATAAGAGGACATCACACACGGCCATCTGACCCCAAAGTAGGCAGACCCTGTACTATGGGTGTCAGACAGCTGATATACATACACAAATAGATACGTTTAAAGATAAACAAACAACCAGGCACAAGGCAAACACAAGTGCTCATCACACAAAATGTTTGCCCTGGGTGGGATTCGAACCCGCGAGTCGCGACCCTGTGCTTTAGGCAGATACACTACCACCTAGGCTATGGACCTGTCAGAATTATTGTGCATTGATTCGTTTTGGCAGAATGAAGTTATTTTTATTTCAAGAATATTATACATGGTAATTTGTAGCATATTTTGTCAACACCAGTTCTATATGAGCTGTTTCGGTTAAGTACCCCAAAAGTCTTTACGGAACCTATAAAATAGCCCACGTTAGGCACGTTTCAATATAGCTACAGATGTTAGATCCGGTATATTAATAACGTAAACTTTCTCTTTCCTAACTACTTGGACGTTAACGACAATGATTTATAGTTAACTTAGAACAAAGTTAATTAACAAACGACCCAATTTCTTACTCATTGTTAATGTAATGAACTAATGAAGCGTTTTATATAGAATGGTGAGTTGTTAGGAACCGGGCTTATGAAGACGCGTTCCAAAGACTAACTAGAAGCGCGGAGTACCGTGGCTGTCGTAGAAGGCGACAGAGGGATATTGACCAGAGGATGGGCAGCCGCGTCCTTCTGAGTACCATAACACCTAATGCGATCGCTAACGTGCATCAGTCAAGCGTAGCGATTACGGAACGCCCCTTGCGGGGAGATCTATGCCCAGCAGTGGGCGTCCAAAGGTTGACATGATGACGATGATTAAAAAGTAGCCTATGTAAGTTAAAGTAACTTTTGACCAAGTAGGTAGACCATTCTTGCACTATGTTCTTCGGAATAAAAGACTATGAAAGTGCATAAAATAAGCAGCTAGCTATATTTTACACAAGAAATTTACAAAAGTAAGAGATAATCCTATACTGCAACACGTGTTGTTTTCTCCCTCTCACATATATAATATTAAAGACCAGGCACATACCTAATTAGAGCTGATACAGTGGTTTTATACTCGTATTAAAGGTATTCCCGAGGCGGAAAAGCGAACGAAATTAACACCATAAGTCACAAACTATTGACTTTAAAACCCTTACCTTGTAATTAACAGTAATTCATTAGTGACCCTGTTTTAAAGGCATAATATTCCCTTTTATTATCACCCTCAAAATCATATTTCAGCCCCAAATATTTTGCTGTAGGTTAAAACAATAAGGGCTCGTTCTGATTGGATATAAATAAAAATTCGATGTGTTCTTTGAAGTTCTTTGTCTAATGTGTCGCATGTTCCAAGGTCCAAAAATGGATCCATTTATAAACGTGACACGTGATGATGCTTAGCTGGCAAGAAGCAGAAGGAAACTGTATGCATAAGACCTTTAAAATACCATAAAGTATACTTCGAGGTATAAACCTAGAGATGCAAATATGAGAATTATCGTTTTTCATCCTCATCATGTCATTCTTTAGAAACCCACTGCTGGGTATACGGCTCAACCCCACCTTGAGGGACCAAGTTCAGCCGTAATCATCATTCTTGGCCGATGCATGTAGGCGATCGCAGTAGGTGTTATGGTACTCAGAACAATGCTGCTGCCCATCCTATGGTCAATATCACTCTGTCGCTTTCTACAACCGGCCGGCACCACACGACACAATTATAATTATTATTTTTATCCAATCAAAATGAACCATCAACACAGAATTGTCAATAAGCCACTGAAAATGTTTACACAATTCATCGAATATTTCATAACATGAGCACACATCGTTCGTCAAATATTCAGCCAATTAGGACGACGCCTATGGGCCGAAATGTATCCGGATTTTAGCCTTATTCAATAATTTAGAATAACCACGGTATTTATGATCATATTACCGCGAAGTGATAAGGGTTAAAATTAGATTATGTAATGAAGTTTCGGAATACATCGTTAGGTTAAGCAACACTATCCAAGGACGGTTATTTGAGCGGTGGTTGTTTACCAATGTTATTAAGGATGGGATATTACCTTGGGAAGAATATCCTTTTTGCTTTAGATAGGTTTTTGTAAGCAGTGACCTTCAAAGATAGCTGCTTTCATGAACACGAAACACGAAATGAAGGACCTAATATTCTCACCCTAATGGTGAGAATATTAGGTCCTTCATTTCGTGTTTCGTGTTCATGAAACATGAACTCTAGTACTACTACTGTGGTGTAATACAGCTAATAATAAGGTAAGTTAGCATCTTTGGCAACTTTTACATAAGCAGCTATCTTTGAAGGCCAACTGTAGTAGTTAAAAACGTTGAAAATCTATTCACAATCTCATCTCAGCGATGCAATGTCAAAAACTTGTCAAAAATTTCTTGGAAAATGGCATTTTTGACAGGTTGAGACTAAAGTACACAATTGAAACTTAAGTCAGTTAATAATAAGTTCATTACAATTTTATAAGACTAAAAATTCACTAGGTCTTTGTCATACGCATTCTGGTCCTTTGTATCGAGAACTAGGGACGCAGGACCAAATTTCTGCAACAAGAATTACTAACACGGTGTATAACTTACATGTGTAAAATCACATCCTAACGTATATGTTGTACATTTGCATGAGATGAAAGTCCACAAGCGAAGCGTGTATGACTGTAGGCCATGTCTTATATAAGATTCTAACTGCGGTCATACGTAACGCGCTTGGACGTTTATTGAGGCTTTAACTAAATAATAAGTTAACCGCGGATATGAATTAACCACGGCTGGAATTAATTATGGCTGTTACTTTATTTTAAGGTGAGATAACTTTGTTGTAAGCTTGCAGTAGACACATCTATACTAATATAATAAAGCTGAACCGGTTATTTATTAATTTTATGTAAATGTTGCCCCACACCAGGAATTTCTTCTGTGTCGTGGGTGCTTTTACAAACATATAAACTCATATACACAAACAGCCAGACCCGGAAGAACTATCTGTCAGTCATACAAATATTTGTTCCGTGCGGGAATCGAACCCGAGACACGCAGCTAGGGAATGCAATCTCGTCTCGCCGAGATCCCGATCTCGCGAGATCCCGGCCATATTTTACGAGATTGTATCTCGTCAAATTTCGTACGAGATCTCGCGAGATAACGAGATCGACAAATGCAGCGTGACGACGTGTATTTCATAGCGCGGCTGCAAAAATCGCTGAAAGCACTGAAACAGCCCACTGCTCGCTCAACAAATTCTACAACAAATACTTTAGACATTTTAATAAAAAAAGAAATAAATTTGTACGAAGCTGGTGGAGTAAGAGGGGAACTTTTAAACTTCGTACATAACTGCCTCTCAACTGTGGTTCCCACAAGTGTTGAGGCAGAACGAGCTTTTTCAGCAGCAGGGTATTTGGCATGCAAAATCAGAAGTCGTCTGTCAGGATACTCTCGACATGATGTGTTTTTTGAGAAGCCATTTTCAGACAAACTAACTTGCCTTTTCGTACCTTGATAACTTCATCTGACTTCTACTTTAAACTTCTTTTATTTGAATCATACGATCTCACAACATTTATTTAAGAACTTGTGAAGTTAAGTTTTTGTTTTGTTGTATTTATTTACCATAAGTAATGTTCCTATTACTCTTAATTATTGAAACTAAAGTAATAATTTACAAAAGACTAAATATAGATAATTATTGTTTTGTTACCAATATTGTAAGAATTTGAACTGATTAGCTACAGTAGGTATAATAATTATAGACATAAACAAATGTTATTAGAGTTAGAGACAAAATAATAAGTACTCTGTTGATTTTTTAAATAAAACTTACATTATTTTTATAACTAAGCAACGCAGTTTCTATTTAATTACATATCATGTCTATTACTAGTTCTTAAAACAAGCATTTGCATATGTTTTAATTGCGATTCTCCCAATCTCGCGAGATCCCGTAATTTGCGAGATCTCGCGAGACTGGGTTTTGAGTCTCGCGAGATCTCGCTAGGCGGAAATCTCGTACGAGATTGCATTCCCTACACGCAGCACAGCAGTCAATCGCTCAACCATTGCGCCAACCGTGTCGTTTGAACGCGGTAGTCTCGGAACTACTGGTCCGATTCTTCTCTCAAAAAATTAGAGATCCGCATGAGAAATCACGCGGACCAATTCGCAATTCTAGTTAGTGTAATATGTATGCAATGTTATTTTTATTTAGGTCATGGTGTAAGTATTTTCTCAGTGCTTTTTGAAACGTTAGATTATTTTAAGAGAACGATACTCGTTATGAAAGCTTTTGTTCTTTAACCGCCACTGCCAAGCCAATATATAGAGCATTATATTTCCCTACCAACGCGCGAAACAGAACTCGAATTTTCTATGCGATGAAAAGCTCTTAGTAACGTTCTTTTTTATATTTAACTACTCAAACGCCACTCAACTTCGCACTCCACAAAACGACTTAAAGTGATAGAGACAGCATGATACTTAATGGTAGCTTAAAATTGAGTTGCGTAAATAGGTATCTTGCCCCAGGACCAGGAGACTTTAAAAAAAGTTACTCTCTAATATATGACTTTTCTCACACGTTAATAGCAACATTAATTTAATTAAATACATCTGCAGGCCATTTTAAAATTTAAATGAACACACAAGATTTTAATTAAAATCCTTGAACTGCATATCAACAAAACAATAAGGAAAATACTGTTACAACAGAAAACAGCAATAAAATTGTTGTTGAAGAAACATCATTATTAGAGAACGTTATCCTTATTGTGATTGTTAATAATGTGAATGTGCTTTACACGATCATTAGAGCCGAAACACGAATTGGATAAAATAGAAATATGTATACTATAATGTTGATGACTGATATATAGAAAATAGACGTAAGACATTGTTTATTTTTTAGGCTAATAAGCTAGCATGTTGCCAGTGCGTAAGTAACTACGTACTACAGATCGTTAGAGGCAAAAATGTCTCCCGAGCTATGAGAACATGAACATATTTCGTTCTTTATGGAGATAAACGAAATAAAGACAATATTAAGCAACTTACAAAGAAGGAACAATATTGTTGTAACTCTAAATTATAGAAATACCTACCTATTACCTATAATCCAATAATAGCTTTAGGCATAAAACAAGTATAGTTCTAATCTAGGTAGGTACCAGCTATGACCCCAATAGATGAAAAGGTTTTCTTAAACAAACAGACCATTCAACACGAGTCATTTATGCATTCATACGAACTTAAGTAAGTAGATACGTATAGTACCCACTGTCATCAATGACCGATGACTAATTATTGAAACAGTAACTTGTGACAAGGCTAATAAGTTTATTTCTGTGAACATCTTAATATGCAATTCATTTTACCAACGTGTTCTAAATGCCTTTGTATTTGAATATTAAGTTATTTGGCTACGCTAAACCGAAAAAAAAAATGTTTATAGTATAATCGTATCAGCTGTTTCTTATTGTCATTTATCAATAACAGTTACGAAGGAAAATGGATTCATTTTTGCATTTAACCAAGAAATCATCGAGGTAAACAACTACTATATAACATTGTCTGTAAAAGAGATTGGACAATCCCACATTATGTTACGCTATTTAGATACTCAAATGCAATTTATTACCCCAATAACAGCTGATCAATTTAACTATGCCAGTCCATATTTAATCATCAGTAGACCTCTACTAACAATGTCTGTGTGCGAAAAACCCGAGCTAGAATCTATTCCCACAACTAACATTCAAAATAACTTAAACCAATGCAAAACATTACAACTTGATTCAGTATATATGTAAAGCATGTATAACATTAAAAACCTGAAATATTAAGCATAACTGGTTGACAGTTATTTCGAAACCTTCAAAGTGACCCATTTACTTTCTGACCCTCCACTTCGCATCATGAAAGGAAGTAACTAGTACACATTCCCCTTTTAATAGCAAAAGAACTACAAACCGAAATAAAATTCTGAATGTATATCATTCAAGACCCTCTTTACGCTTTTAGACCAATAGCTAGTCATTTAGAGAAATAACTCACTAAGTAACACTGGATTTAGCAAGTTATTGCTCTTAATCCTGCACTCCCAGCCAAAATTAATTAACTGAATTCAGCATTTAAGGTAGATTTTATAACTTAACCCATCTAAGAATTAAAGAATGTATTTCAATGTAACATAAAATAGCACAACTCAAATAAAATTGAATGTGCAATGTTTATTCCGTGTTGAAACTCAGCGAATGTAATTTTTAATAAAAAAACCTCTTTTCGTTTCAAAAATTCTTTCACATTTTGAGAACGTTTCCATTATAAAACAAAATTCATTGCTCATTTTTTTCCCGCACCTATCTGTGTTTTATCGAATCAAAATATATAAAGCCTAATGTAATTAATTGACATTAATTTATGGCAACGATCGCGATAACCGATCACGCGTTTTAGGTAAATAAATAAAGGGGTTTTTATGTATTATTTATTTTTACGTTGTGGGTATTCTGGACACCATTTCCAAAAGGACCACCCGGTACCTACATGATGTACCTAAGGACCTTGCAGATTGGAAGTGAATGATGGGATTGGGACAGCCTCTTTCTATACCACATGTAGACCGAAAGTGTCAGCTTATTCTTACGGTGTCAGTAAAGACATAACGATATTAAACAAACTTTATCCAAAGTTGCACATTTTGTCGAAACACGTCAAACCACAATTGAGTGTTAAACTGGTGACAGGTTGTCAGTCACCCACAACCAACCACAACAATAACCAGTTTCATTTAAATCTTAAAACTTACAAATCACAAGTATTGCGATGTTTTTCTTTGATTCCGTACAACAAAATACACAAGTGCCCAATGAACGATGACGATCACATACAAAACATTAACATAAACAGAGACACACACATATAAACGATTCGTTATTAACAATTTGAATACACGTCACAGAACAGTTCGTGTTTGGTGTAATATTGTTGACACTCAGGACAGACGGAACGCGTGGCGTCGCGGCTAAGGCGGGGAGTGAACTGGCGGTAGTGGCGGTTAGCGTGCCTGCCTGCCTGACGGCCGGACGCCCTAGGACCAAGCTTACTAAGAGCTCTGTTCTGTTAGTGAGCACTGAAGGTGGCACGTGTTATTGTAATGATTTCATTGGGTCAGTATCACCTAACACAGTATAAACGTATTGAACACCTGCTTTTTATGTATAATCTCTGACTCTTATTAACTTCAATTCAACGAAAGAGAATTTCTTGCATAAAGAAAAAATAAAATCTCCTGAATATCTCTAGAATACAAACTATGCTGAACAGCAACATCCACCAGTTAATATTTTAATAACACAACCACTGTATTACAATCTGATTTCTAAACACAGAGCTCCGAGTAATGTTATAATAACATTAACCCGTGGTTCAACAGAGTAATATACTTAGGATAAATCTGAATAAAACAACAGTGAAAGTGGAATATCAATGCGCCACACCGCATTTTATCTCTTATCCAACACTGAAGGCTTTAAAAGATTGTTAACAATCCTCAGAGCACTGACTTGTTGCTACTCCGTTTCAGTTTAAGTACATTGTTCCTTTTGCTAACAATCGTTTGTGCTCTCTCGCGAAACTCTTTATTGCTGTAGTTTATTATTATGTAACATATTTGTATTGGAAAAACATTCATAGAAACTGCATTTGAGAATGTCAATGACTTCACTTTGTGTGATTCGATCAATCTACACATACAACTTTACAATAATAATGATACGGGACAACTGAATAAAACATTGGTGTCCGTACATTAGTACCTGTCTAATGTGTAAAATATATTCGTGTGCTAAACGGGTCTCAAACAACGAGAGCGCGGATTAAAGGACCCCGAAAATCCTAGTCCTTTAGCCGGGTCCACGTTGCTAGGTTAAAAAATGTTTTTTTAGAGTAAAGCTTGCCTTCGCCGGCTCAACAAAAAGCTAAATTAAGGTACAAATTACATAAGCATTATTCAGAAACACGTTTTGCGAATCCTACAACTAATATTTTCATAGTTACGTCACGATAAAAAGTATTATTTCACAGAATAGGCCACACTGGATAATTAACTAGAATATATCGAGCATAATGTGGAACTAGGTTTAGTCAATTAATATAATAAATGAATAAATTATGATTCGTTATTATTCATGAATAAATCATTAAACAGAAATACGGATAATGTCACTGACACTGAAAGATAGCGATTTTACGTGATCAAAATTTGAAATTGATATTTTCTTTCAAGTCTACTAAAATTAACAGTCACGATGAAAACAGGATAAATCTTTCTTCACTCCTGAAACATGGATAAAAGATCTTATCTTCATAAAATACACAGTAACAATAGACCTATTTTTAAATCTATGAACCTTTTCTGTATCAAACAAAAAAGGATAGAGTGCCGCGTCCACAATTTCTAAGCTCAATGTAAATGATTTTTTATTTTATAACGTTGAATGTAACCTGTTGTATTGCTTTAATCTCGTAAACGCTGTGTAGTTACACATTAACCGATTATTATATCGAATACCCATGATTTTCCACTACACTTGCTTGAATTTGAGTAAAAATAATCGTAAATAAGTAGTTTTACTGCGGGATTGTCTTCTCAATTCTACTTTTGTTTTTAACTTAGTGGTTGGACTTTTAACTAAAAAGATTCTTTGAAAAGCTCCCAGTTTTACATAAGATCAAACTGACAACTTTACCTGCAACTGAGATAAATAATTTTAAATTATTTCTAGAACGATAAACATGAGAAACTAAAGGGCAAACTAAGTTTATCTCTTCTGATAGAAAAATTGAGATGTCTTGTCTGATAAAAAATTTGTCTCGGCTTTGTGCAAAAAAACCTTTTATTTTAAGATTTTTTGTACAATTTTAATAATCCTTAACTAATTTAAAAAAAAAATATGTAACTACAAGTATACGTATGTACGAGTATGTCTCTAAGGACCAAATAATTTTGGTCTTTAGAGTTCCAGGCTTTCATTTCAAAATAAATACGTAACAGTTGCAAAAAGTACGTTCCAATCATAAATTGTAAGTATTAAGAAGTTTAGTATAAGACATAATAATACACAAGTAAATCGAAACATTATAGCAGGTGATATCTCTGTCAGTCAGCTTTATTAGCATTCTTTGCATCAACGTGGTACCTATAAATATGGTGGTCCTTTTACCGGCAGGTATTCAAAACAAAATTAACATAACATAAGCCGTAACGATACTAATTAACATTCATGAGAAATTAATCACCTTATACATAATGATGTTCTTCTACAAGACGTCCAGAACGACGTACTGCGGTAAACTTACCTACTTATTGTGGTAAGTACTTTACCAAATTAATGCCATGCATTTAACACTACCTAGACTTCCCATTTTAAGGATGTTTGGAATCATGAATTACTTCTTAAAACGATTAAGCAGAGAAGAATGTGTTGTTTCCTGCTTAATATCGTCGTGTGATAACTATTCCTTTTTCATTAAATCTTGGCTCTAGACACCTATTGGTACTAAATTGTCCAATGTTCGTAAAAAGAAAAATCTAGTTTGGGCTAAACAGCATTTAGTTTAAAAATTCTTATTTATAAGCTCTAAACACAACAAGCAACATAATACACTTGAAGCAACTTTCTCTTTTCCAATTCATTACATAATCGCAGCCTGTTGACGAACGCAGCTGAATAAGGTCCCAAACGCCTACACTATGCTCTACCAAATAGGGTCAAACTCAAAAAATTGCTTTACTGTCTAGCTGGCCATTATGTCCAATTATAAGGTCCTAAGCAAAACCCGTACGGATTGATAGATCAAGGTTAAGCTACGTTTGCCGCGGTCGGTCTGTGGATGGGTGACCATCTATTTCATACTGAGTTCCCTCCGTGGCTCGGAAAGCAAGTAAAACCGTTGGTCCCGGCTGTCATTCGTAGATCTTTGGCAGTCGTTATGGGTAGTGAAAACATTTTTGGCTTCTGCAGAAATTTTGACAACCAGTCCTAACAAAGGGTATCGTGAAACCCGGTAACTGGGTTGTGGAGGTCCGATAGGCAGTCGCTCCATGTACAACACTGGTATTCACTTGCGTACGGTTAGACTGGAAGCCAACCCCAATATAGTTGCAAAAGTCTAGGCTCCAGTCTTTTTTGAAGCAGGTCTGGTGTTCACTCCATCCCGACTCATGGTAGCAGTACAAGATACATACCGTGTAGGTTTAGTTAGTAGGAGTTCCGATATATATTATCCCTTCGTTCATGGTATCCATTGGGAAATTCCGTTGATCCAATATTAATTAGCGTTGCTTTCATTTTTCGTCGCCTAAAAGGACCAAAAAAGAACATAACAGGATATCCTGCCCTTGAGACACTTATTAGACAGATATTCCACCGTCGTCGCCATTTCGCTATTTGGATCACTAAATAAGGGATAAACAGGAAATTGCCTCTTTGTCATTACTATAAGGAATACAGGATACACTTGGCACATGTAGGGATTGATTAGAACTATTTTTAACATCAATAATATGAGCGAAATGAAGGATGGATTGTGTGAAAAATTATATCGTAAGAGTCAGTAAATAACTACTGAGGTGACGCGTAATACATACTATTAAATAGTGTTTTTTTATGCGAGGTACATCGCATTCACATATAATTAATTATAATTCCTGTAAATGCAAACATAGTTAACAAAACTAAAACTAACTTTTTTAAACACATGGGGTTTTTAGCCTATTCTTCTCCATGCAAAACTACCTTTTGAAAAGGGCAACGAGAATTATTTTTGTCTTATTTGACGTTCGAAAGTACCTTATAACGGTCAATTGAAATAAATTATTTGACTTTGACTTCAGGAAGAAAAAAGAATGCTACTCTATTCCCAAATAACTTGGAATAAAGACAAAGGATAATGACCAGCTTCAATATTCAACAGCTTCTAAATTAATTTCAAATTCAAGTGTAATTCATTCTTTTATTTTTTGCCTTTCTGCACTCCTTCATACTTTAACTAACTATGCCAAATATCGTACTCCTTCGTGCGCGCAAATGTGCTTACAAAGCTACAAAGACATGAACACAAGACAAAGACAATCAAGACATGACAAGACATGACAAGACATAACAAGACAATCCAAATGATCAAGACATGTAGATGTGGCTACAAAGTTTTCTCCTCATGTAGGTACTAATATCATAATTTTCAGGAATGAAAAGTCTCCCATATTTTCCTCTGTACCAGAAACCATCAACATCATTAATTAAGGTAGGTTAGCCATGCCCTCAAAAAACATAAAGACAGTTTGGATTCATGTGTGTTTTTAATGAACACATCACGTCCTTTTTGTTGTTTTAAACTTTAGCATATATAATGAACCTCAAGTACTTCGTACGAAATGGTTTACCGAATTGTTAATGAGCTGAGTTTATTTTATTGTTACTTTTAAATGAGTTAAATGAGGAGAAATTATGTTATTTGCTTTTTATTAGAACATTGTTGGAAAAAATTGCTTAGCGGATGAACATAAAAAAAAGTAGGCACTTAAAGGAACAATATTTTGAAAATTCCCTAACAAAACAAAATTAGAGCTATTTTAATAAGTATTGCTAACAATAGAAGGTGTAGTCAAATGCTGTAACATTGCCTACATGCTCAACATTGCCTACACTCAAAAAAGTTAAATTATTGCCGCTGAGAAATGTTTTTTTGCCATATAGATAGCCGACTTTATTTGAGTAATACCATAGACAGCAAAAACATTTCTCAGCGGCAATAATTTAACTTTTTAGCATGTAGGCAATGTTGAGCAAGTAGGCAATGTTAAAGCATTTGACCGGTAATCAAATTTTAATTTATATTTTATAAAGCTGCTCTAATGCAGGCTATTTTTATTCTTATTTAGTTTTAACTGTCAGATGACTAGCCCAGAATTGCGATAAAAACATAAAATTCCAGTTTATTTTAAAACTCACAGTTGGTCGGCAAATGTTTGAAAACTTTGATGTGACAATTTTAGCCGACACAGTTTTCAACTGGCCTTTTTAAAGAGCCGCAAAGGCGAAACATTTCAATAAAAATATTTTAAAAATTCAACATTTTGAATTTCGACATCATTAAAAATAAACTAGTTTACGAATTGCGTCACCGTTATATATCTACCTACCTTTTTACTTTCAGATCTTTATGGTTTCATCGTTCATCGGCCTCACTGCTGTACAGACAAAGTCATAGTACATTTACTTCAATTAAATCATTTACAGGCACTTTTGAATTCTCAAGCAGTAAGTCAGAAAGTTGAAGCTTGAAGTTATTTGATCGTTCCAAAACGTAGGTAGACTTGGAAAGGAACGAGTAACTCTTTTAACGAGTACACGGACACTCTTTTAAATCAAGTTTTCCAAAATTCTGGTTATATTATTCAATTCTTGTTGCTTCTATATGTGAAAACAATGTAGGAGACGAGCCTCCGTGGCAGCCTCAATAATATTCTATGTGCTATAGTCGGGAGATAAGATAGCCCATTATTTTGTAGGATCGCTCGTGAACTGTTTATGTCACTGTTTGTAGTTAAGTTCTGTCATAAGATAAGAGTATTGTAACTTATAACCAAATGTATTTTCGAACGAATACTTTTAACTTTTAGGAGCATTGTAATCTCAGTCTCGGTCTGTCTTAAACCGCTCTATTTTGCCTACATTTTTGACAGGATTTAGATATTGTTGGTCGTTGAGATGCCATTTTAAACGTTTTTAATTACGAAAATTGGTTTTCTTATAAATAAATATGAATAATCATTATTTCGTCTAGAGGTCGTGCAACCGTGATGGTTGCCCTGGTTCTTGGAGTCCATGATCAGGTCGGGAAAACTGCTACAAAGTTTTCCATTACGAGATTCTCATAAGCAGCGTGGCGTCTGAATTAATGCAATGTTAATAGCAATACAATGTGAGCCAGATATGATAAGGATAGGTTATTAATTCGTCCAATCCCCTATTCTAATTTATCAATTCATACTTGAAGCGTGCCATCGACCATGAAAAGTTTTTAAGTGGTTGGAATGAAAATATTCAATGTATTCCAGACTTGATAGCGACTATTTATTTATTTTTATACTTGAACTCTCCCGTCTATTTCAGGATATCCAAAATTATCAATTGTATACAAAAAAAACACTGAGTACCTACCTATTGAATGTGTTAGAAGAAGTTGGATTACAAACAAAAATGTGACAGCAACCTAAACACTTTCAATGGACACAAAAGATAGGGAGTGTTATTTCAGTAACGTAATTCGTGTTTCCAATATAAGTCCCAAACAAAAATAGGAAACTTTTTCTGGAATTCGGTTAATGTGGCTGGTTTGAATATTAAAGATTACGCGAAACCTTTTTTTGGGTCTGATTTCCTGATCCTGACCGACCCTAATGCAATATGTAGGGACTACACAACAATAATGCTGGCGATGCCAAATGTTATGTTCCTCGCGCATTAATTTTGGCAGCCAGTCATACGACTGGGCGTACGTAGGGCATACGCCCTACGCCGTGTCAGTAACTAGTGTAAATTGTAAGAAACACCGGACACTTGGTGTAGTATTATTGATATAGACTTTATTTACTGACTGATGCATTTATTCTCCTTTTTCCAAGTTAAGACTGCTAAGGGATTTGTCATCCGAACTAGTGTTAAGAAAGTTTGTCGTATTCCTATTAATCAAGATAATGGTACTTGAAAATCTCATCACTAGTCCATACATCTGAAAGGCTTTTTTAACTATATTGTTAATATGAACATCAAAATTCAGACGAGAGTCAAGGGTAACACCCAAATCGCGGACATATTGAACGTCAAAAAGAATTATATTATTTATTAAGTAATTAAAGGACAATGCCAGAAACTCTATAGAACTTTGCCCCACTCAATAAAAGTCATGTGCAATATGTAGCATCTTACTGTTTATTTATTGCTGAAAACTAAACATTAGTCTTACTGACTGTAGAACTTGCGGTTTCCGTTTAAATCTAAAAACATTAATGACATTGAATATAGGTTAAATTGTATTTTAGGTAAAATGAGTTTGTATTTCGTGGGTAGGTATTTCGTAATCCGCAAGTTCTAAAGAAAAACAATTTACTATAGAAAGTTTCTATATTCATTACAAATATGTCAGCTGTCTGACACCCATAGTACAGGGTCTCCATAGTTTGGGGTCAGATGGCCGTGTGTGAAAATGTCCCCACATATTATTATTATTATTATTATGTTCATTAATTTACTTTTCTGTACATGGGTGGGGCAGGATCTGGCATTGTCATTTTATCAGATTTATATTTTTGGTAAATGAAATTGTGTAACATTTAGGAACACTAAGAAAGAGTTTATTTTTGAGGCAATATTCATCAAATCTATCAAGGTCCTGTTGTAAATAATAACAGTCACGAATGTTTTTACAGGTGTTATAAATTTTCATATCGTCCCTTGATGTATGCATCAAGAAATGTGAGTTGACAAAACAATATTTAATGTCATTAATGAACAATACAAAAAGAAAAGGTCCTAATACTAATCCCTGAGGAACCCCGGGTTTAACGACAATTTTCAATGAGCTACAGATATGAATCTCTACGTAATTAGGTACCAGCTATATGGTGTGTCTCTTTTTATAGTTCATAGCACAACCATATCGCTCACCATACATTTATTTAGAACACGCGTAATATATAGTACCTATAGCAAACTGTGAATATGTTCTAAATAATAATAATAATATGTAATAATTTGTGGGGACATTTCACACACGGCCATCTGACCCCTAACTAGGGAGACCCTGTTCTATGGGTGTCAGACAGCTCATATACATACACAAATACATTATAAAATACATATATATATAGATAAACAACACCCAGACACAAGGCAAACCCAAGTGCTCATCACACAAATATTTACCCTGGGCGGGAATCGAACCCGCAACACGCTGCGCAGCGGCCGATCGCTCAGCCACTGCGCCAACCGTGTCGTCGAAAAATAAATATAATAAATAAATATATGGTGAGCGATATTGTTGTGTTATGAACTATATGCTACAAGCTAGTATATTATAGCATAGTCTGAAATGAGCTTTACACGTAAACTCGATGAAGCAAGTAAAAACTATAAAGTTTAGTATTTATATATTTGTAGGTGTGGTAAATGGAATGTTTATAAAAATATTTACACACAATAATCTTAACTTATAGCCTTGAATATTAAATGATACAAACATGAACTAGCTTGTGGTTTTCAAATTCCTAGAATACTCTGTGTTAGTTTCCTGTTGAACATCGCAAATAGGTAAAATAGGAAGTGATGTGAGCAATATATTTGAAATAGAACATTTGAATAATTATGGGTCTATATTAAATATTGTACGCAAAGTAAAAACCGTATCAATCGCTAATGGTTGGTTTCATTTCATATCTAGACCCTCCATGCCTCGGAAAGCACCTAAAGCCGATGGTCCCGGCTGTCATTCGTAGATCTTTGACAGACTTTATGGGTTGTCAAAAGCAAGAATGTCTGACAACCAGGACTGGGTGACACGATATCTAGTAACTGGGTTGTGGAGGTCAGACAGGCAGTCGCTCCATGTAAAACATTAATATTCAGCTGCATCCGATTGATTCCAGTTAGACTGGAAGCCGACCCGAACTATGTTGGGAAAAGGCTAAGGGTACATTAAAAACAAACGATTCCATATCAATGGAATTGTTATTTTGATTACTTCCCGTCACATTTAAAAAGTGTTTTATGACTAAGTAGGTACTTAGAATATAATACGGTTGAGATTTAAAATTAAAATTCAACCACGCAGAGAACATTTTTCATTAGAAAAACAAAATGTACTCTACCAGCTGCATTATGAGTAACATAATTTTGTATATCTTTATATATAAAAATCTTCTGTACGTGTGTATGAAAAGTGAACTCCTCCTAAACGGCTGGATCGATTTTGATGAATTTGTTAGTGTGTGTTCCAGTGGATTCGAGAATGATTTAGATTCAAAATTGGACCCGGCAGGTGGCGCTATAGTCGGGTTGCAGGACAACGTCTGCCAGGCCCGCTAGTAATTTTGTATTTTTAAATTAGAAAGCTGCATTCACAACAAAAATCAGGAAGGCATTACAGTTAAAACAGTGTCAAACAATGCAAACACACATGTCACATTGCGGTCAACCGTGACCATTGATTGTATGAGGATTTAACTGTATGGATGAAACTACGGAGTAAATAATCAAGCACTATCATACTCGTATATTGTTTTCCTTCCTCTATATTGTTAGCGATAATGACTTGTCAGTTCTATATTTTTCCATGTTTTACCAGCATTTACACAAAATATAAAATCCTGTGATATTAAAATCATAATTAATAAAATTTTAGGTAACATAACAGGCACTAAATAATAAAATGCGCAATTCTTAATAAAAAAAAAATGTGTTTGAGGCACAATAGCCATGAATTACTGATCTCCCGACTCTGTAAGACCTATATTGTGGTTCGACATAACTAGCCCAATCTAACAGAATTAGCTAACGTAAAAGAAGGTCCAAAGACAATCAAAATGGCGGTACCTACTTAGCAATTGTATTAGTATTGGCCATTGTTGTCAGTCGAAAAGTTGCTACTTATCCGTTTTAAAACTTGAATTAACCGAAGAAGGAAGCCCTGTAGCTTTTAACAATCTAGATCTAATGGATTGTACTGCAGAAAGTTTGGTGACAGTAAAATGCATACAGACGTAAAACCGGTTAAAAATGTTTTCAACAACAAGCGGATAAAAATTGTTCTTTACGCTAATAAGCTATTTAAGCTGCCTAGATATTGATATTTTCATTAACAACACACAAAATAACAACCGCTTCTTTCATATATATAAATTGATCTTCTTGAATTCATCAATAACGTTGCAATCAAAGCCAGCTTAAGCCGTGTTCTCCAGAAACAAATGCCACTAACCTGATATTTCTTGATGGAGTCCATCTGTTCTTTGCTAACATTATCATGCGCAGGCGGCCGCGGCGGTGCGTCCCGTGCAGTGTCGCGCGGGGGCACCGCAGGCGCAGACGTCTTCGCTGTTCCATTCACCTGCTGCAGAGATGATGAAGGTTAGTACTGGTGATGGAGAAGGGTTGATGAAGAAGAGAGTGACATTTTTGCAGTTGACAGAGAAGAGAGTTGAGGAAGATGGTGGAAATTCGTGGTTTTACAATTTGTAATGGGTTCAATACACTTTCTAGAAAGTTAATTGTTCTGAACGTTTTAAATTTTCGCGATCACATCTCTGCGAAAATCAGTATCAAATCTTTTAAAAAATGTAGATAAAATAGAGGCAATTTTTGACAGATTAACGTTGAGTTGCACGAAACCAACATTAGTTTAATGGGGACTTTAAAATTATGGCATCCTTTACATTTTGTATCAAATAGAAAGTGACAGCAACAATTTAGAGTCTCCTTTAAACTAATGTTGAATATGTGCAACTCACCGTAAGACTGAGATTAGAATGCTAATGTTCCTAAAAGTTACAGAATTTCTCCCCTGTTATATAAGAATTCATCAAAGGAATTTGATAACTGTTCTAAAGATTTCAACCCGATCGCTTAACTAAGACCGTTCCTGAGGTAACTGCGCGAGAGCTCACTGACACGTCAACTTGTGACAACTGTCACCCCTCCCGTACCGCGCACTGCGCAGCCACCTCAGGAACGGTCTCAGTTAAACGGTAGGGCTATAGAAAGATAAAGTAGCTACCTACTTGTTGTTAGCTTTCGTATATAAGGACCCATTGCAAAATGTTTTGTGAACCACTCTTACTGGGGAATATGATTAGGTCTAGGCATCGAACCTAGATTTGGCGCCAGAAATAATTACCGACAGAATTTCAAGAAACAATTTTGGAATTTCATTTCAACATTTGGAATACAATTAAAAAGAAAAATTTTGTTGGAAAGTAGGTCGGTTTTACAAACCGCACAAATAATATTAAATTACCTGTTTCATTTTATACAAATAGAAGGATATTATTTAGTTACAGACTTGAGTTTTAGACCTGTGAAATCTTACTGTACTGTACTTTGAAATTATGATATCTCGTTTATAATTCCTTTAAGATCTAAGAATTCAAATCTGGACTAAAATAATAATTGCACATATAATACTTAATTATTATTTTATTACATTACAAAATAGAATCCCAGTTTCATGCTTTACCCATTTTTGTAATTAAAGGCTGATTTTTCAATAGTCAAATAATTTTTATCTGAATAATAAATATGACAGTGACCTATTTTTTATACAAAATCTGCAAAATCACCACATTTATTTCTCCGTTAAGATTAATATGACGATTGAAAAATGTGCCAAGGCTGAGTTCAGATGTTGGCGAAACATATATCATTGACCATTCTTGTTCACAAACAGCTAACTGTAAATGAAGACAGACCTAGACTTAATGTCAAAATAACTTTGTTTTAGAATGACAATTCTGTTACAATCTCCCTTGGTGAACACCTAGGTGAAGTGAGCTGTCATCCGATTGTAGTGCTTTGTAAATCCATATCATCGGGACGGATGACAGCTCACTTCACGTAGGTGTTCACCGAGGGAGATTGTAACAGAATAGCATTTTGCTTAGGTTACACAAATGGATAGAAACACCATTAACCAATAATTTCAAGAAACAACTTCTCTAAAAAACACTTGAAAGCCCGATTAATTTTGAATTTACTGTAAATTTACATTTTTATTTGCTTTGAACTCAATAAATAGTTTGCCAATGGAATTGACAAATGACTAACTACAAGTGACGTCATAAGTATAAAAGACATTGCCCATTTCAGGCCCTCCAGTGAACATTAGACTAGAGAAAAAATAATTCATGCATTAATTTTGTCATAAAAAAATATGTACCTATGTACTTTCTTCCAAATGAGCGCCACTACAATTTACAACAATTCGTTAAAAAAAGTAATTCTATTGGAAAAACAGGAAGTTTTTTGATACTGACGCAGGCATAATATTGCCAGCATCAAAACCATATTAAGAGTATATCATTAATCAATCGATTTTAATCGATTTATAAACAAACACAATAACCTCAACGGCATACCCACGAGACTTTACTGGTATTATAATCAAAATCCCACTAAAAGAAAACATTAAAAGAACTGAATTGAATATGTATATAAAACTAATAACAAAAATAAATCAATTTTATTATCAGTTATTTAAAAAGGTAACCGACTTATCGATATACGTTATTATTTTTTCGTTATTGTGACAACACTGAATTGAATATGACTCTTCGTTTGTTGTCTATGTTGTTTATACTCAATGTGGAATAATGTGGATGTGGTTTATTTAGTTTTTCTTTTACGCACGACATTGGCTTTGTGTTAATAATTTTGCAATCACGTTCGACGATAACTTTGACTCTAGAATCAAGGATCACGACTGCTTTCGATTTTTCGATTCGACATTATATACAATGACTGAAGAACATTGTGTGAGTTGTGGTTTTAATCTGACCGAGATTCAAAATCATACCTTGGAACCCGAAGAAATAAACGTGATACAGCAGTGAGCACAGCAAGTAAATATTCAAACCATAAAATAATTCTATTATTGCTTACATCATACAATTATTTACCTAAAAGAATATTGTTTTAGGTGTCAACAGATAATCTTGTTTCTTATAACGTTACGATTCTAAAATAGTGGCGTCAATTGGAATATATTTTTTAGATGTCTCTATTAAGACTTTGGAACACTCCATTTTTATAGTAATATTTGATGTCCAATCTTGGGCCTAGGACAGTATGGAGACCAGGCAATCCCCTTTCCATACAAATCAAGTCAAAGTCAAAGCTTTTATTTAAATTAAACCATTTACAGGCACTTTTGAATTGTCAAGGAGTCCGTCAGTCCGCTAGTCAGAAAGTTCCAAAACGTAGGTAGGTCTCCATGGAGAAGAACGGGCAAGAAACTCCATAGACACTCTTTTAATTCAAGTTTTTTCCAAAATACTGGTTAGGTACACGATTCTTGTTACTTCTATATATGTAAAAAAATGAAGGTAATCTAGCAATACAAAACATAAAAAAGAAGCAAGATAAGAGCCACGGCAGTTAAGAGCTGACCAATCTCTACTGACAGCGCCCGTTCACGAACATGACGCGTGGATCACCACCATTCAGCTCAACCATTTTGAAGGGAGTTGAATGATCCAACACGCGAGCCAATATTAGCGAGACATTTGAGTGAATATGACAATGCTTTCAAACGCCAAGCTCATTTATGTCAAACACGTAATAATTAGTCTATGAGGGAATCGTGTTTTGACAGGTGAGAAAAGTATGTCAATTGACTGATGGTGTCTTCTACCCAGTTGTTGAACATGACAGTTACATTTGAAGTTTGACGTAAGAATTACATTAGACACGTGTCGAACATGTGTCTAAGGTTACCAATGTAATACAGACGCCAGCACATCAAGCCATACCAAACTGTCAAATTTTCCCAATTGAATATGGACCTTAACATTTTGTAATAAAGTTGAAAATGTATCAAACAAGTTTGACAGATTGTTGTAGATTGATGTACTGGCTTCTGTACAACCCAAACGTTTATATACTTGACCATCGTTCTACATCTGAACCAACCTTTAAGCTTCAAAATGCAAGCCTTGCACCTTTTCCCAGTTAAAAGGCAATTACAGACATGCATTTTGATATAAAACTTTAGCCTAGGGATACCTACATAATTCTTGACATTTAGGACACAGAAGTATTCAAGGCAGAGTCTGCAATACAGCATTAACAAATAAAACCTGCTGTGTATACTCCCATGATAATTCACGGCTCAAGTTCAAGTTATAATTTATAATACTTATTACATTCAGGTTTGCAAATATTTCGTTTAAAAAAGACATTTGCAGTAACATGAAAAGTTTTCGACTCCCCAGGAAATATACTTTGTAAAATGTTTTGAGTAGGTACCAACCCACGCAGAAAAGAAAATGTTTTATTGTAACAGTTGATACACAAGTACACAGTGTCATTTTTTTAACAAAAGTTTGCCAAATACCGTTGACAGAGAGAGATAAAAAGAAATTACTTAAATTATTAGAAATTGAGCCGTTAATTACACATAAATTACACATAAAGACAGTATATATTATTGTATTCAGAATATGAGATAACCCCGTTATAACATGCAAATATTAGAAAAATTATAACTACGATAAATCATTATTTTTATAGATAGCCACCTGAAAAAGACAAGAGTATTATTTAATACACAAGTTACAAGTTTATGATATTCTAATTTTATTAACAACAGAATCATTTCCAGATATTAATCGGTAATATGGACATTTCTTACTTTTTCATTTACCTTCGAGGCCTACGACATTTGAATATTAAACGAAATAACGCTTAGGTTTATAATATATAGGAACTTAAATAATAAATATTTAAAATATAATCTCATTAATGCTTCTCAAAATGTAGGAAGGAGTTTAACAAAATATCGAAAATAAAAATCATAATATTTCGGTCGAATATAATGTAAGTACAAAAGATAAAATATAATAAGCCCTGTAAGACGGAAAATAATGGCGTATATTTCAAAGCATTAGGTGACCCTTCGGAAGGGATATAACCTATCTACGTAGATTATGTCCACGATTTGGGTACGCCTATGCCTATAAATTGAGGAAAATTATTGCCTACCACTAAGTACTAACTACATCTAGTCACGGCATTATCCCTTTGGAATAGGAAATTTTCTAAGCTTCGCTTGAAAAAAGAACGGATAAAATCTACGAACCCAAAAATGGGGAGTTTTTCATTGGGTGGCAAACAAGCCTATACACATCTGTAACACTAGAATCCTTGGAGATGTGTTCCCAAACCAGAAACAAAGTTGAAATGTCTCATGTGCCTATTTTATGGAACAAGCCCGCCACACTTTTCACCACAATTACCATACCACTGCGACTCCTGTGAGCCAGAATCAACAGTGGCGACCACCAGAAAAGCGTCGAAGCATTGAAGCTCGACGAGTCCTGGAGAAACGATTCAACTGTCTTGGATCCCGCAACAAAATTTATCAGAAAATAACAGCGAAGGAGTAGGAAATACGTATTTTCCACTTCGACCCATATCAAGCAGGAGACAGAACAGAACTAGGCCAAATTAACGACGTTTACAACTGGAAGAAGACCAGTTGCCAAACACCACAGGTTATAATTGACATGGGTCCTGAAAAGTGAGCTCTTACATTTGATTCTAAAAATAAGTATGGCAAAATCGTTTGAACGTACGGAAATTAGTTCTAATTTTTACAATGTCCGCATGTTATACAGCTCCGGATGTAACCTGTACACTATCTAATATAATATATATATAATATATAATTCTTTCTACCAAAGAATACACTCCCATAACATCATTGCTTAAAGGCCTTGCAGATGCGTTTGTCATCTCAGAAACAAAGTTGAAATGTGTCATGTGCCTGTAGTTCAGCCCCCATACCATACAGCAACGCTGCTTTGCGGCAGAAATAGGTGTGGTGGTAGTTTTAGCTCCTTCACATTAAGGTCTACTAGTAGCTGAATATAATTATCTTATTTGATTAATTTTAATATACTTAGTTATTGCGTAACATTCTACAGCTTTAAATAATACAAATTCGTCAATCATCTTTCTTATGTAACACTGAATACTTCAAATATTTGTCCACCTAAACAAAGCAGATTCCAAAGAAACAGCCAAATGCGTTTGCATGTTAAAATAATTTGTAATTATGTTAACGGTCAAATGTTCGAATTGTCCAATATTCCGCAGACAACAGAGCGTTCAGTGCAATAAGCGTGATGTATGATTATTATGATTGATGGAAATGGGGCTATTGTTAAGTGTTAAAACATTGAAAAAGACTCCTTATACAATTAGAAATAACACACACACACACACACATTATATTATATAATTTAAAATAATTATATATCTTTATTAATTTGTCGTTTGATCCATCAGATTTTTGTTGCTTGATCGCTTTTGTTATATACTGGCGTAAGCGTGTTGAGCTTTCTGCATTGTTTGCAAATTTTAACTAATGTTATCTTATAAAATATATTTGTCCCACAGTATATCAATGCTTTCCATTTTCTTTTCTTCATTTTGTTAAGTTTTAAAATATTATGTAACGAATGTTGATGATAAAAATTACGTTATAAGTGAAAATGAGAGAGATTAATTAAATACGAGAAAAAACATTATCGACGTCAGTCATTTTTAAAAGTATTTGAGAATCAAAGTGTTTTTATAATGATACAAATTTAATAATTATTGACAATTATAATGTCGTGCTTCAAGTATGTACAAAATGAGGTGAAGGTAACAGTAATACACGTCAGTTAGTAATTCTGTACTGACAAGCAGGTATTGCCTTATCTTTGCGGCAATGAAGATAAAATTACTATTTTTAGAATCCTATGAATCTAATAAACTGGTTGAATTGGGTGTTTCCTATTATGAATATTAAGTTCATCATTTTGAAACAATGAATTCAAACTTCATCAGGTAATATGTGGACAACTATACGTACTTTTAAAATTAGTAAGATTGTCTTAGAACCAGTGAATAATTTGTTAAAATAGACTAAGAATTTGATTGTATAATTTTAACTATGTATTTTTGTACGCTTTCTGTCGTAACGTAGCGTACTATTTATTGTTTAAAACAACTATTTATTGTACCTACCCTTATTACACATGTTAACAAATGAATCAATTTGAACGAAAAACTTCTAAGTTACTAGGATTTTTTCAAACAGACCCGGAACAACTACCTTTATGCCATTTTAAAGTTTTGTTCCGTGCGGGGATCGAATCCAGAGAAAAAGAAATTATTTTTTATCGCAAACTTAAATCTGATATGACAGACATAATTATCAATAGAATTGGGTACTTGACACCACCAATCAATTGACATACTTTTTATAAGCTGTCAAAACGAGATTCCTCCATAGATTTTGTATGACAATAGCGGCCTGCGACGTCACTTATTTACCAACTCAATTGACTAACTATTAATTGATTTCAAAGCAACTAAAAATCGAATTCTACAGTGAATTGAAAATTAATCGGGTTTTCCGGGCTAAAATAAAGTGTACTAGTATAGTAGTAGTAGTATTAGTTTATAAGTTGTATTTTGGAATTATTGGTTAATGGTGTCAACAACCCAATTCTTGATGACCCCAATATAGTGACTATACAGTCACTTACGCGACTTATGTAAACCAAATAAGGTTTGTATCAATACCGTCCCAAGAATTTAACAATAATTATAGAATACATATCACGTCTAGCTATCTTGTTTGACTAGAAATTCTATATAATCACCCACATAAAAACATTTGAATCGATGCTAATTAGAATGATTAACTTAAGTAATAGATTCATTAAACCTTATGAAGATAAAACATTAATTAATTTCCAATAATTTACAGACCTTGAAGATAATAGACATTGAAGTAATTAAATAACCCTATCTTCAAAGAATAACTGTGTGCAAATGAAAATGTAATGATGATGACAATATCGACGATAATAATGATTAATTACAATTTGTAATTTAACTGCTAATTACCTTACACGATACTGTTAATGATTTTGTTAATAACTACTTAAGAGGAATTGGTGTTAATCATGATATGTTAAAGCCCCACCAAATACCGACATCCATTGAATATATCGTACACAGCATCTTAGTTCTAATAGAATACAATGTCGATGTAACAGATGAGCCAATTAGTGGCTAGAAAAAGGCAGATATAGTAGTAAATGTCAACGATAAAACCAAACGATTTTAGGATCGAATTCCATAGGCTATTTTTTCTTCACCGTTACTCAAAGTCTTTAACATTGTATTCAGGAACCAAGATGGCGTACAAGTACCCACAACTCCAATGTTCCCATGAGAACCATGCATAGCAATGTGCCCATTACCTGAAACGCCACGCTCATTCTGTCCATGGTAGCAGTACCCGGGTATTTAGGTGTCGTTTTCACAATTTGGACAAAAGTATCTGGAACGTCCACGGCCACCTCTCTCCCGAGGAGCACTGGAGTTGTGTCAAAGCCAGGAGGCAGCTTGTATGAAGCGTAGACAGCCTCTCTGATCAAGACAGAATCTGTCCTCGCCGAATACGTGACTCCCTCTCTGCAATCTATCAATGAATCCTCGCCATTTGATATTAGAAGCTGGATTTTATGATCGCTCAAATTATGAGTGGTATTCGAAGCCACGGAGTCGGATCTTTCGGAGATGAGGTCTCCACATTTAGCTGTTTCTGAGGATCCTTTACTTTTCTTGCTGCCGAAGCTTCCCGAACCATCAGAGCTTTGTGGGAGGGAGAGCAGTTCTATGGTGCTGTTGTTTTTGAAGCTGCCTGATCCATCGGAACTGGGTGCTGACATGTCAATGGTGTGGAGGACAGTGCTTTGCTTGCTGCCGAAGCTGGTGCCTGAGCCGCCGGAGGAGAGGAGCGGCTCATCATCCCTGGAGGTCCGGAGGCGTACCTGCGGGGGCCGTGGGGGCGGGTAGCGGGGAGGCGTTTTGTTCCTCGCGATGAAACTGTCCGGAACGTCCACCGCCATCTCGCGGTGGGGACCTGGAATATAAGATTGTTATGTGAGTAAAAGCGAAACATAAAACACATACACACAGGAAGGGCAATATACCTACGACTTGCGTTTGCGAAATTGACATAGATGTAAGTCTGCGTTCATTAACATTACTATCAGAAGGTTTACTAATTCAAAACTTACAAAATCTAACAATCTCATCACAGTAACAAAAAAAAAGTCAATCACTTGTCAAAAATACAGGGGTGAGATTCTGTAAGACTTCATTTTAAACTTCGAATCTGAATCCGCTGTGTTTTTCTTGATTGGCATTCTAATAACTCGGTTGATAATTGGAATTTACACTAGCTAGCGAGTTGAACTAAATTGACAGGGAGATTTTGACAGATAAAGTATGAGATGAAGTAAGAAGTGGCATTCTGTAAGGTAATTTCCCCGTCATTTCGACGCTCAATTCGCACTCGAACCCGATTCAAAGTGTTAAATATATCAAGTGCATTTTGAACCTTATGCGAAGTCAGAGTGAATAGCGATGTGAGATGCGAGTTGTTGTTTGAATTTTACAGAATCGACCTACTGGTCAATTTACAAGATTTTTGACAGATAGAGACCAAGATTATAATGCAAAAGATTTTTAAAAGAACCAACTACAATTGCTTCTCTATTTTTATTCTGTCTTAGTCAGCCCGTATTACAATACCTACATAGTGTTATGTATTCAATTACCATGTACTGCATCAAACAGCATCTGTCGGAGCATATCAGTGTCGCCATCTGGTTGACGTGCAACCACCAATGACCCGTGCCGAGCAACCACGCGACCAATGTTATCTACTAATTATATTTATATAACACTGGCCTGAAATAGCTGGGATATTTATTGCCCTTTGTTACATGGTAAATTGGTATTTATGTGCCATTGAGGTGAAGTTAATAGTTTATTTTAATTTTTGTAGAGGCGGGAAAACCTTATTAATAATTCAAAAAAAGGACTTCATCGAGGACTATTCGTTGACAACGTAGCTTTTTTTAAAGGTGAAGATTTTTTTAAATCCGTTAAGAATTTTACGAGTTTATCCATTACAAACAAACACAAAATATCAAATCTTTTCATTTTATAATATCAGTTCAGATGAAAAATATTGTGATTAATGGATAGTAGAACCTTGGATAAAAAAAAATGTAGAAGCGCAATGGGACAAGAGTAATCTGGTCTTAGCAAAAATATGTAATAAGTGTTAATAACGTAGGGTTTCAATACGCAATGACAAGTATTCTATCCGATTGTTTGTCACATACGATTATCCGTTATATAATGTAGGTGCTTTTGATAATCTTGATAGTAATGGGACGCACCAAGAGCACCAAAGTTTAGCTAAGCTAAGCTTCAAGCTAGATTCTTCAAAAACAGATAAAGAAGCAGTTCTGTTTCATCCAGCCGACTATCAATTAACTACATAATCAAATTCTTATATCATACCAGTGCCATTTAAGTTAATTACAAGAATATCTGTGGCTTCCTTAGTTTTTGTTCTATTGTCTTAGTTGGAGGCCGTTCGGAAACAAAAACTGATGAAAATAATGTGTTTAAGATTTTTACGTTCTAGCAAAAACTGTATAGGAACTATTCTTGGTTGGCTGGCGTTTGTTTTCTATTTTAGATTTAGTTTGTTTTTTTGGTAATTTAATGCTTTTAGCAACTCTGTGAATTTGTCTATGTAACCTTCTATAATTATCATGATCCGAAAGTACGATAGTTTTAAAATAAAGCAACTGTTTGATAAATAAATATAAGTTTATGAGAGGAAAATACGAGCTGAGACGTGGAGTCGCGGACACCAGCCCGTTATACCATACCATAACATTATGAGAGGAAGATTGAAAATGGTGCCAGTCGCAAAAAGATAATGAAGTTTGACTTGGTATACAGAAAAGGAGTGTTCAAAAATAAGTGATAAATAACTTTTGCACAGAACACACATTACTTTAGTATCGCCATAACATCCAAATCCATAAAGAAACGGCGACACAGTTAAAACAGAGATTGAAAGTCCTCCAAAGATTGATGAAACTTTTTCTGATTTTTTTGGGATTTTGTTGATTTTTTCAAAAAGCGCAGAATCATTTTCGGTAAAATTTTTATGGAACCGTTTCGCAATAAAACCCCTTTCGAAAAAAGGAATAAAAACAAAGAATTTTGCAAATCCGTCTATATATGACGGAGTATAAAAAAATACTAACATTCGAATTGATAACCTCCTCCTTTTTTAAGTCGGTTAAAAAGCATGTGACCAAAAGAGTTAAGAGAGTAAGAGAAAGGCCAAAGAAGAGACTGATGGATTGTATGAAGAATAATATGGAAGAGAAGGCAGTCATCACTGACTTCCTTCTCTTTGACTTCCTTGACTATCGTGACGGTTGGCAGAACGGAATGGAAGAAGAAGATATTGATTGGGTTTGCCCGACCCGAAGTAACATGGGACAAGGGTAGGAAGATGACGATGGTGGATATTCATAACAACACTAAGGCTACGTTACCACCAGAGATGTGCGAGGATGTGGAGTGAGGGATGTGTGTGAAACTATCCAATTATAGCGCTAGCTTAGTATAAGTTATGACAATGAAGCGGTATCATTGGTCATTATCAAACACATCCCTCGATAAGCATCATACTTAATCATCATCACTACATATTATAAAACAAAGTCCCCCGCCGCGTCTGTCCCTATGTATGCTTAAATCTTTAAAACTACGCAACGGATTTTGATGCGATTCAAGAGGAAGATTTATAGGTATAATACATGCATATATATTATAGTAGAAGAAAACCGAGAAATTCCAAGAGTAATGTGAGGTCGTAATAAACATATTTTTGTGCGCTTACATTGCAAACGCTGGCTAAACCTTACGAGATATATCAAATTAATGTACTACGGAATTGTATATCTTAAAAAGATCGATAAAAAAGTCCGCGATGGTATATGTTTATCTCTTAAGAATAATCCACAGTAACCATTTTTATCTTTTACATATTATAAATAAGATATGGGTTACTTACCAAGCTATTTTAAACAATACAGTTTTATTCCTCACCAAATTAAATGTTTTAGATACGTTGTGCATTTCATATGATTAAAATCAATATATTAGAAAATATTACAGTGTTAAAAAGCGGTGGTAGAGCAGCTGGCGCTCAGATTTGAATATTGAGGGTTTCTCACATGGCCAGTTATAATATGTCGCGCTTTCGAGAATAACCACAAGTACATAATAAGTACTGTGTATAAAGATAATCATATATTATTTACCAAGCTATTTTAAACAATACAGTATTATTCCAATCACTACACATAGTATTAAACAAAGTCATTAGCCGCCGTCTGTCAGTCCCTATGTATGCTTAGATCTTTAAAACTACGCAACGGATTTAATGCGGTTTTTTTAATTTCATAGAATGATTCAAGAGGAAGTTTTATATGTATTATAATACATGCATAATATAGTACAGAAACACTGATAATTTTAGAGGTTTCTAATGTGATGTCGTATTCAATCAAATTTAATCTCTGTTTCAACTAGCCCTTAGCAATCACGCCATAGAAGAAAAAAAAGCTACTGGTAAAAATTCAATATTCAAAATATGGAACATGAATTCAAACTAGGAGGCGCCACAGCGGAGAAAATTATTCAGGAAAGACACAAAAGTCCGTAATAACACAAATCCAGGGAGTTTTGTCAAAAAAATAATGAACGACTAAATTAATGTCTGACAAAATTGCGGAGTTCCATTGCTCGTCGAGAATTTTTTAGAAGTTATCTTTTTTGTTCTCCTTTTTCGTGAAGTTTAATCCGGTACCTTGTTGGGCGTCAGACCGAATATCAATATGTATGATATAAAACCTTTTTGTGTCTCGTTTTCTGACAGTTTTGAAAGCTTTTCTAAAGGAATGGAACGATGGATTTTTGCTGATTGGTTTCAAATCTATGCCATACTGAAAGTCTACCACTAGTGTGCGGAGTACTTAAATGTAACGTAAATTCGACCGATTTTCGATCTGGAAATACCCGTTTTTCATTTATTATTAATTTAGTTTGACGGTTTTATTCATATATTTGGGTGATACTAATTGGATTAATCGTAACTTATTTTTAACCATGATGCTATTGGATAGTCTTATTGCTAATTTATAAAAGAAAACCAAGTGGAGGTGCCAACGCAGCTATAATAATACAACGTTCGTCAGTTGTACGTTCCTTAGTCTTAATTTTGTTTAAACAACAAATGAGCTTTTCGTCAATGTTGAATTTGTTGCTTATACCAAATAAAGACTTATTACAACTGACAAAGGTTGTTATTACTTTACATATTGTTCCGCATAATTGTGGCACGCACAATTTTGCTGCCTTCCACTAGTTTTTTTTTCTATTCCGTGTCCTTCACAAAGAGTTCTATTACTACTAAAACTTACTTAAAGATTCCTCTTACCGGTATCAGAAGTGAGTGAGAGCATAGTGAGCATGTCTTTCTCGTCATCCGGCGGCGGTCGCTTCTCGTCCTCGGCTCCTAGGACCACTATGCTGGAGCCGGAGCGTCTGCGCGGCCTGGAATGTTATGCACAGAAAACATTAGAATTATATACATAAACAATTTCCAATATTCGTATAAAAATATTTGGTCCTTTGAATATGGAAAGATCGCAAGCCATTGTAATAACTTATAAAACCCTGTTCATTAATTTAGTATATAGACATGGTTAAAGTAACAGTTTGATAAAAATCTGTTATTTTTATCTTCTAGTCAGTACGAGAATGAGTACTGATCTTCAGTATTGATAAATAATTAAAAATAATAATGTTCAGTTCAGTATTGCTTAAATTGTTTACACGTTTTCTCAAGTCATTATCTACTAGTTTATAACATAGGAAATACCAAAAGCCGGAGAAATTCTGAATCTCGCGATCGTTAATTCAATCATATTCTGTTTAATGAATTGAATAGACCTTTTAGACCTACATATTTCTATCATTTCGTCACGAGGACACCTAGACCATCCCGATAGCTTTTTCTATAATCTTGACTGTAAGTACCACCCATCATTCCACCACATAAAAAAAAGTACCTTTTAGTAGTATTAGGGCGAACAAATTTTAATCCTGGAAAAACTATATCCGAGAGTAAATCGCTAAACCGTCAAAATTCATCGAGTAAACAAGTTATTAATATAATGGCGGCCGCTACTTTACCAGCTGACAATGACAACTCGTGTAAATATCATTGACAGTTGACACCATTATTAACCGGCAAAATAATGTAGACATAAAATCTTGCGTTTCGCTTTATAAACAATCGTATTTCTATTTTAGTTGGCTTATACAGGGACAGACACGACGGACGAACGAGCGAAACCAATAGAGTTCGTTTGGACCCTTTGGTAAGGATCCCTAAAATCTGAAGAGAAATGCATCCGACAATAAACTGCAACAGATAATGATTATTCTTACCAAGAACAGTAAACTATTCGAGTAGGAAACGACTGCGAGCAAGTTTGAGAAAAACTTGAACCGCTCTGTTGCAGCTATGTGCGTAAGGCATACCGTTCCGCATAATACCCACAAGAAATATGTTAAACGAAGTACTGTAGACACTGGCTGGTTTTGCCATAATAATAATACCAGCTTAATATTGTCCCACTGCTGGGCAAAAGCCTTCTCATCATCATCATCATCATCATCATAAGGTCTTCTCATATCCCTTTAAATGTCCAGAAGCCAAATATTGGTCGTTTGTCATTGTTTGACTATTGTGTCTCCTAATTAACAGTTGAGCTCATTTAGAGAAGGCACGTGCATTGATTACCAGGCTTGCTCTATAAGTCCAGGATTTCTCACGATGTTAACCTTCACGTATGTCAGTGATGTTCACGATAAACTTAGAAAGTACATATGAATAGGTTTAGCCACATCCAACCTTATTTTTGTAACAATATCCATCATCATCTGCCTAACCTTTTCCCAATATGCTAGGGTCGGCTTCCAGTCTAACCGGATGCAGCTGAATACCAGTGTTTTACATGGAGCAACTGGCTGTCTCAGTCTGACCTCTGCAAACCCAGTTACTGGGTATCACGATACACCTTAGTAAGACTGGTTGTCAGACATTCCGGCTTCTGACTAACCATAACAACTGCAAAAAATCTACGAATGACAGCCGGGACCAACAACTTTACGTACTTTCTGAGACACAGTCGGGTCTTGGTATGACATAGATGGTCACCCATCCACATAGCGACCGCGGCAAGCGTAGCTTAACGTTGACCGATCGATCTGTATGGCTATTATTTAGCCTCGAGATTTACGCTTTATATCAATATCCTTATGAGATCAATTCTGTTCATGAGGACTTGACACTCAGTCAGACACCACAAGGGCTGACAGTTGTAAAATAACTATTAGAAACATAATTTATTATTTCATTCCATCTAATAACGTAAATTGTGTATCAATCATAGTAGATTGATGCCGTTAAGTCTCGTACTGTCACAGTCACTTTGACTTAAAGTGATAGAGACAGCATGAGACCTTATGGCATGTTAAAATTGAGTAGCGTTTGAGTATTTGGCCAAAGAATCCTGGTTCAATTATCACGGGCCAGTGATTACAGTACCTTCTTTACCAACAATAAACTAGTAGGAATATGTTCCCCTAGACAGAAGGCACTATCTCCCTACCAAACAGTTTTGAACGTTATAAATAATTCAACATCATAAAAAAACGACTAAATTAAAGACTTTATGTAGCATTAAGTACTTCAGGTCTAATAAAAGCTGTGAAGTGTGACGAATTGATAACATAACTTGACGTTTTCTTTGTAAAGAAAGTGTTGTTCGGATATCATTATTCCAAGAATTAAGAAGATCCACGCCGGACTCGGAATAGCAACCTGCTAGCCGTAACCGCAGAAGTAAGTATTATTCACAAGGGTTTGGTGCACTCCACCGAATATCTTAAAGCCTCCTTATGTAGTACCAATGACCACCATAAGCTGGTATTCGGTAGATGACTTTAACCTCCCATCACTTTTCCGAAACACCTATAAAAAGGTACCTTTGACAGCTGTTCTTTGCCGTAACATACACAGAATATCAAAACCGTAGAATTTATTTTGGGACAAGGCCGCCTAGCCAGAATGAACAATCGTGACAATGCCCAAAGAAACGATTCAATTGTCTTGGATCCTGCAACGAAATCAATCAGAAAAAAAAGTAGATGAGTAAGAAAAATCATAATTTTTACTTTCCACCATATCAAGCAGAAGAAGAGAACATAGAAACGTAGAATTTGTTTATTGTGAATAAAAATAAGACCTCATAACATTGCTAAGAAAAGGAAACGCGACCGACAAGATTGACGAACTGACGGGAGCAACGGTGTGAATCGTCACGCATACGTAACTCAACACGTTACGTTACGTAACGGTCTGAGAGTAATTACGTGGGTTTTGCTCGGAGTGACTAGATGCATTTGCTCTATGTCTTACACGTTAAGATATTAATATGTCACAATTGTACTGAGATTCCTGTAGATAGGTGATAGATATGAATTGATTGCATATTATTTTCTATTCAAAGGAAAAGAGAAAAAAAAAAGACGACACGATAGTTATGAATATAACTGAGGGGAAGAGGAAAACCGAAGAAAAGATGGTTTGTGTGAAGAATGATATGATAGAGAAGACAGTCAGTAATATCATAACGGTTGACAGCACAGGATGGAAGAAAAAACGTGTTGTCCCGACTCCAAGTAACATGGGGTAAGGACAGGAAGATGAGAATGGGACATTAAGCCTATTCACAAACTGCCGCAACGTCGGAAAGCCAGAATCAACGAGAAAAGTGTCGAGACGATGAAGCTCGAGGACTCCCGGAGAAACATTACAACTGTCTTAGATCCCACAACGAAATTAAACAGAAAAGAACAGCGAAGTAAGAAATAAAATTGGTTGCATATTGTGCATTATTATCTGTTGTGGAGCAATAAGATTGATATTCCGTCGGACTCGGATCAGCTTCCCGACATGGCACATACGTCTGGTCAAAAACACCCCAACAGCAAGAGCAATTGTTCTAATAAACCAATACCTTGACAGCAGTCCAAACGCTGACTAAAGTATAATTATTCTTAATTTGTCAAGTGTCAGCTGTATCCCAGTGTTTTAAAAGTAAAAGTACCTAGCCTACATCTAGTAACCTAAACTCCTTATAAACATCAGCCAGTGAAAGTCCCGTCAAAATCGGTCCAGCCGTTTCAGAGTTTAGCTGGAACAAAATAACAGACGGACAAAAACTTCAAAAATTGTTTTTTTCATATAATTACCATAAGTATATAGGTACTTTCATATACATATATGCATTTAGTAAAGAGCTGTTATTTGGACAACAAACAGGCACTTCAATTTTATTTATTGTCTAAATAAACAAACTATTATTATTTATATTGTGCATAAGATTTGTACATCGATACGTCTGAGTCATACAGGCTTGTCATAAAACGATATACGATTTATCGTTATATTCATAATCGATTAAAAAGAGCGTGGAGATAGATAAGCAAACACATGCTTTATTATTTTTCTGGGTTTTCAAAATAGTGCATTATATACAAACAGTAAGAAATACTTTAATTATGTGCAATACACAAATGTACTACAACTCGATCAGAATATATAAAACAATTGATCTAAGCCACGGTTGCCGCGGTCGACCTATGGATGGTAACTGAATGAATGGTGAATGGGATGGCTCATTCACGCACGAAAGCACGTAAAACCGTTGGTCCCAGCTGTCATACGTAGACCTTTGACAGTGGTTACGGGTACTCAGAAGCCCGAAAGACTGACTACCAGTCTTACTAGGGGTACTGCGATACCCAATAGCTAGGTTGTGGAGGTCGAACGGGCAGTCGCTCCGCGTAAAACATTGGTATCCAGCTGCATACGGTTAGACTGGAAGCCGATCCGAATATTGTTAGAAAAAGGTTTGTTTAGGGTTGGTTTATTAACAAAAATGTATAATTATATCGCTGTTGATTAATTCAATTTCATAAACCTCTACATATGACTGACTAAAGTATAATTATTCTTAATTTTCCAAAAAAAGGAAAAGGTATCATTGAAACTTCCATCTAAAAAAAAATACGATTAAGTACAAGAGTAGCCATAACCTAAACTAGACAAATCCAATGATAGTAATTTCCTTTTAAAACTAGTAGATACCTTCCTACCTAAAATCAGAGGCTAATCCAAGTAAATTGGCACTCCAAACTAAATATCCTTTCGTTTCCATTTTCAACTCCCTACCCTTCGGAACAGACATCGCATAATTAGGCGCAGATTCAGCACTTTTCACAATATAACAATGTAAAAATCAGCACATTTTCTGTGCTACCATATTGGAGCTCTTTCGATTTAAACCCAAACCACTTAGCCCCAGATCCGTATACCAATCAGTGAAGCCAAAATATAAATAATAATGGTAAGACGGCAAAAAGGGCAATTTTCTCCCATTATCAGAATGGAAGCCATTCGGAAATGGTTAGGGTAGGCTTTCATTATCTCTGTGGATACGGGAAAAGATTTAGCAAGACAAAAGTCTTAATGCTTTTTGTTTCTTTTTTAAGTAATAACGCGGTGAAATGGTATTCGGTTTCATGTCTCAACTTTCTTTTATAAAACTTTTTATTAAACATGTTTATTCGAATGTCTGACGGCGGCGCATGTGTTGTTAGCGGTACCATTGAAAATGGTGCTGATGCGTACGTCATGTTCGTGAACGGGTGCAGTCAGTTGGAACTGATCATTTTTTCGTCCGGAAAAAAAACAGCCTATAATTTATTCTGACGAAAAAGGAATCTGATGATGAATTCCTTTTTCGTCAGAGTCAGAGTGTTCCAGGAGGTAGGTACATACCTACCTCCCGGAACATAACCATACAAACAATACACAAACATACTTACAGAAACAGCTCAATATTTTACAGTAATTACATACACATTTATTTTCCTCAAAACATCAAGTCAAGTGTAAGTTAATTGTCTGTTTGTCTCGCGACATTGACTAATGATTGGAAGGAAGACACCGCGACAAGTAAAGGCTAATTTACTTAAACATTTCTTGCAAGACTATGTATAATAAAGATGTATCGTTTCTTTGTGACAATATTTGCTTGTTCAAAATTCACTTGGAATTCTAAATTACCATAGAACTAGAGCTATTTTAAAAAGCTTAAGTACACACACATACATCATAAGCATTTATAAGCATGTACACACGGCTACACTTCAAGCTATACATTTTCAGTATAAGCCGATCTCGCATTATATAGATTTTCCATACAATGAGAGGTTAACTTAAACTGGAAATGTGTAGCTTGATGTGTAGCCTTGTGTACAAACAAACAGACTAGTCTAGTACCAACTATGTTGGGGTCGGCTTCCAGTCTAACCAGATTTAGCAGAATACCAGTGTTTTACATGGAGCGGCTATATATTATGTCTGTCCTCTACAACCCAATAGAGAAAATCACAGAGGCAATGATGCTCTACGTATCCTGGACAAAGGATTCAACTGTCTTCAATCCATCATATCGCACTATAGAGTTTCTTAAACAAAATTCCTGTTCTTGCAATGTCAAACCGCCAAAATGTACCATTAATTCTTACGAAACCTTAAAATCATCGTAACTAAGTACTTCAAGGCGTTACAATGTATGTAGGTATGTGGTTGAACCCTTACAATTCTGCATATCTGACGGAAGAGACAGACAGTAACCCTTAAAATGCAGACGAGAATATTGTCAAATAATTCCGTCTGTGAAGTGCTTAGTTTTACTGTCTGCCGGATGAACGGGTGAGTTGGGAATAAAACGCACGGCCTTGGTTTGGTGGTCCAAAAAAAAAAGGAAAATGTGTAGAGGTTTATGAAATTGAATTAATCAACAGCGATATAAATGTACAGTTTTTGTAAAAAAAGTCTACTAGTTTTAAAAGGAAATTACTGTCATTGGATTTGTCTAGTTTAGGTTATGGCTACTCTTGTACTTAATCGTATTTTTTTTGAGATGGAAGTTTCAATGACACCTTTTCCTTTTTTGGAAAATTAAGAATAATTATACTTTAGTCAGTCATATGTAGAGGTTTAGAAAAATTGAATTATTCAACAGGGATATAAATATACATTTTTGTTAATAAACCAACCCTAAACAAACCTTTTTCTAACTATATTCGGATCGGCTTCCAGTCTAACCGTATGCAGCTGGATACCAATGTTTTACGCGGAGCGACTGCCCGTTCGACCTCCACAACCCAGCTATTGGGTATCGCAGTACCCCTAGTAAGACTGGTAGTCAGTCTTTCGGGCTTCTGAGTACCCGTAACCACTGTAAAAGGTCTACGTATGACAGCTGGGACCAACGGTTTTACGTGCTTTCGTGCGTGAATGAGCCATCCCATTCACCATTCATTCAGTTACCATCCATAGGTCGACCGCGGCAACCGTGGCTTAGATCAGTTGTTTTATATATTCTGATCGAGTTGTAGTACATTTGTGTATTGCACATAATTAAAGTATTTCTTACTGTTTGTATGTAATGCACTATTTTGCAAACCCAGAAAAATAATAAAGCATGTGTTTGCTTATCTATTTCCACGCTCTTTTTAATCGATTATGAATATAACGATAAATCGTATATCGTTTTATGACAAGCCTGTATGACTCAGACGTATCGATGTACAAATCTTATGCACAATATAAATAATAATTAGTTTGTTTATTTAGACACTAAATAAAATTGAAGTGCCTGTTTGTTGTCCAAATAACAGCTCTTTACTAAATGCATATATGAATATGATAGTACCTATATAATTATAGTAATTATATGAAAAAAACCATTTTTGAAGTTTTTGTCCGTCTGTTTGTTTGTTCCAGCTAAACTCTGAAACGGCTGGACCGATTTTGACGGGACTTTCACTGGCTGATGTTATAAGGAGTTTAGACTACTTAATGTAGGCTAGGTACTTTTACTTTTAAAACACTGGGATACAGCTGACACTGACAGTTGACACTGGAAGCCGACCCCAACAAAGTTGGGAAAAGGTTAGGCAGATGATGATGACCGTATTTTAATCAGAAAGCCAAAGTCAAATTATTTATAAGCTTCAATTTTATTTATTGCCATCAAAATGCACTTTTAACCGTAATTTACATGGAAAATTGAATCAACTGGATTCAATTTTCCAACCCAACCAACATGGAAATGTCAGAATCAACATGTTCTCCTATTTAAAATCTTGAAATAGAGCAAAAACCCCAACTTAATAAGCTTATTCCTCGCTCCACACCCTAGGGGCGCAATATTCTCAATTTCAACGAGACCCATAAAATAAAATGCCGAACTTATGCGACCATCCGTCAGGCCAGACCGGGAATTCTTCACGTAAACTATTAATGTTAGGTCAGTAGTTCAGGACGGTTGTACCAAAAGGGTGCTCAGTCGATTGTTTTATTTGTTATTGAAACGGAAAACTGGGTCTGTGTTTTATTTGCCTATTTTTTTGGTGAGTTATTTATGTTTGAACTACTTTATGGTTGCCGTAGTTTGTTCTATTGCCTCCCCATTATTTACTTCGTCACCGCTTCAAATAATATTCCCATATACAAGATATTTTATTTATAAAACACTGGCGCCCCTTTCTGCTTCGCACGGGTGTATTAAGATACTAATTTACTATGCATATAAACCATCCTCTTGAATCACTCTATTTATTGATGGGAGTTCAAAAGACCAAAGCGTCAAAGGGCCAGACGGCGGGATGCAACTTTTTTAAAATGTTATGTTGGATAAACCTCCTCTCCGGCTCAAAGGACCAGCTACAAAAATACAATTAAAAATGAAGTAAACCACTCTACACAAACAAAACTCAGTATACATGGGTACTATACGTACAGCCATAAAAAAAGATAAATAAAATCACACGAACAGCATGGTAACCCTAAGCGGCGCAGCTTCTGTTTCCCGGCTCAAAGGATCAGTACGAGATGCAATTATGAAAAGCCTGTCGGTAGACGCGCTCGGCTTCTGTCTAAATAAATAGAAAACTACAGAATTCCCTCGTACCGCCATTTTCCGCGCGTGTTATCTTGTGAATGTGTTGCATGAGGATTTGAAAAATGAAATGTGTCTGTATTTTTAGAAAAAGAAAACCTTTGATGTATTTTTTGTTGAATATGAAAAAATATTTCTGCTTTTCGTTACATTTTTGCTGGAGTTATGGTTTTTAAATCCGTTGTTTATTGAAGTAAGATAACAGAGTATGTGCCTATACTTATCACTGGTTTCTTTTTAATTGTATATCCAATTAAACTCAAACACTTAATTACTTTCTGCACCTCTTAATATTCTCAAACTTCATTTACACTCTCAAATTCTACTTTAAAACACTCGATGCACTTAAAAATGTAAAATAACAGTAGAACAGAATATGTATTTATACTATTTATACCACAGGAAACGTCCATTTACGTGCCACCGTAAGACATAACGGTCGATCTAGTGCAGTGCGGAACAATCGGGTGGAACCATTCGATTTTACATCGATTTGCGGTTGTCCGATTATGGTGCTCAGTGTTAATGAACTATTGTTGTGCAACAAATTGTTCTGTGTGTTGGAAATATGTATTACAAAAAAGTAGATCATAGTTTAGTTGTACGATCATAGGGTTGAAAATTAAAAATTAAAAAAAACCCCCAACGCAAAACATAAAAGCGATTATGTAAAAAGTAAAAAATAATACTTTTGTTGAGCCATCAAATGTTTGTTCGTTGAAATGGCGCTATAATGTCGCGGCGGGGTACCGCTTAAGTAAGTCAGTCCCTCAATTTCATTCACTGTCTATTAATTTACCAGCATTTCCGACCAATTTGCTTCGATATTATCAAATTTTTGTTGCTAATCTAGTTGTTAATCTTGTTGCAAATCTAGTTACCATCAGTTCGCTATTTTAGATATTTAGTTATTGCTTTAAACTTAGCGGTACCCCGCCGCGACATTATAGCGCCATTTCAACGAACAAACATTTGATGGCTCAACAAAAGTATTATTTTTTACTTTTTACATAATCGCTTTTATGTTTTGCGTTGGGGGATTTTTTAAATTTTTAATTTAATTTTTATTTTAAATTTTTTAAATGTAATTTAGTTTGGTTTTGTGTGGTCAGTGTGGTCACCTATAATAATATGTTTGAAAGCAAAGTAAACATCCGGTATGCGTCTAAGATCCCTACCGCAGCAAACAAAAGAGCTGATAACTTTAAAACTGCTGAACCGATTTTGATGAAACATGTCTAAGAACCATCGCTAGAGACTACTTTCAAATAAAATAAACCGCATTCAAATCGGTTCACCCGTTAAAGAGCTACAGTGCCACAGACAGACACACAGACACACAGACACGTCAAACTTATAACACCCCTCTTTTTCGTCGGGGGTTAAAAAGAATAAGTCACTTCTATCTATCTATCTATCTACTTCGAAAAGAGTCAAATATTTGTGGGACTATATCTAATGATCAAAACGATTAGGCGATTCCAGGATCTTATTAATTATAAGGTCAGGTTACCACACGACGTTTTCCTCCACCGATATCTAATTTCATTTATACCGACCATGACAGTAAAATTTAAAACATATTTTTTAAATTTTGCCTAAACAAATCACTGTCCTTTTGAACAACTAGGAAACAAAAAGGTAACAGGTCATTCAAAAGTATCTTTCTCTAAACTGTCCTAGCTATCTAGAATGGCGGACTATAACAATACCTTTCACTAAACAAGGTACCTAGTATCTCACAACGGCTCCACACAGTATCTTCCGACCTGTTTTTCCACATATAGGAAGTGTCCTCAATAGTACATCATAATAGGCCGGCCCTGAAGAGAAACGCGAAGGTATTGTGTACTGACCCGTTTCGTGAACCTATCTACACCCATAAGGCGATTATCTTGCGTTGCCTGATGGGAATTGATCGTCTTCACCGTTTAAGTAGTTAATTAAATTAGTAAGGCAGTTGGGAATTAGAAGCAGTTTGATGTTTTGAAAGGTATATCTGAAAGATTGTTTTTGCGGATCGGAGGACCAGGTTTTGTTTCGGTTACTGGTCTTTTTATTTTCAGGTATAATTTTGTTACTTTGACAGGTTTTACGAATACTTGTGATAATTTCAAGACAAATAAACTCCAGAATGCGCTAGCACCTACCTATTAAATTGGTAGAAATTTTCATCTCATATTATGCAGAAGAGAAAGTTGTCAAAAAACATGATAAGTATGAATTGTTACGGTCTATCGTTTGACATCTCAACTATTGTTCGCTATAACAATCACTTCTGAAACAAACCTAAACTTAGATCTCCTAACACAATTGCGACCACCCAACTCTGTACTATCTGGCAGCCTATCTATATCAATATATTATTATATATTGTCATGAAAGCCTTCAGCACAATGCCTACTTACACTGGCGTTACGTATGATAGTGTCGACGCTGACATGTCCGGCGGGCACTCAGAAAATATAAAGATATAATATGTTACCTTCAAGCTCATTGTTAAAGATAGATATATTGTTATATTTGACACAGTCTAGTTACTAAAGTTAGTAGTTGCAATGGAAATGATGAAGATTCTATGTGTGATAGCTTTCAAATTTAGGATGCTTCAAAAAAAGAAAAATTGGAGGTTAACATTGGATTCTATGACGTTGATTTTTACCTCAAAAGGTTTAACTATGAAAATTTCTCAAAAGACTTTGTAAAAATATTGTAAGATAAGATAAGATAAGATAAGATAAGATAAGATAAGATATTTTATTTCGCAAATATGGGTACAGGTACATGATGTTAGATACAATTATACAGTTCAGCCACATTTTACCATTAGGCATGCGAAAGGTACAAGACCAGCAAAAAACAATAATTACAGACACATTTCATTCAAGCATATTTACGTTTCAAAATAATGAAAAATCAAACAAATGCATTTGCTTTTTCTGCAAGAAACTCTGAAATATTGTAATATACTTTAGACACTAAAAAGGAACTTAGTTTTTTTTTAAATAACTCTAAACTTAACACCTTCCAAGATTCAGGTAACTTATTATAAATTAGTGGGCCCATGCAGAAAACACTTTTGCGCATGAGTGCTGTATTTGCGGCCTGTGAACATAATTTACTATTATCACGCCTGCTTCGAGGAACTACATCTGCGAGACGAGTAAAACGATTTGGATTCGTTTTCACAAATACCGCCACTTCAAGAATATAAAGGCTAGGTAGAGTTAACATTTTAAACTGTTTAAAATACGGTACACAACTATCGGTAGATTTTAGTTTAAACATAGACCTTATACATCATTGTAGTTATAATCGAGTTGCTGGGATACAAATAGCCGCAAGCTGTGCAACCACTTCACAATTATTAACATAACTCCAATTAACGACAAGCATACCCCGATGATTATATACTACAAACATCACACATGCGCAGTAAGAACTCAAGAAGGTAAGTAACAATAGCTATTGTATTCATAGTCTTGACACACACGTGTTTAACATTCCCTGCTCATATGTAACATTGGATCGTCACTATTGTATTGTACAGTATCCGAACAGATTGTCTGTGTGTCTGAACGTTTGATTGAAAGGATGATTTGGAATGATAATATACACAATTTTATATCTAGGCAGTTTGTTATAAGTTACAGTTTAAGTAGAACCAGGAATTATGGTTTTAAAACGAATGTTTACATCCCTTTTCTATTTATAATTAAGACGATAAGACGATTACGACGATTAAGACGATTTTGAAAACGAAAACACAGAAGAAACTACACAAGACAGTATAATAAAACAAAGAAGTCCTAGATAGACTTAACTATCACAATAACATCGAACATAGTCCTATATAATCTATAAATAAACTATTTATAAATACAGAAGCAAGGGAAACAGATACTGGAATAGTTAGTGGGTCAGTAGGTGTGAAACCTTTATTACGTAAGCAATAAGGGGCAGAGTTATTGGAAAACTGTTCGAAAAACAATGTTCGTTTTTCTCTAAAGTTTCCCTCTTTGGTTGTAGATGGATGCTCCAATTCTACAACATATATCGCGAGGCGCTTAATATGGAAGTAACAAATCGTGAAGGATAAGATGTAGGATAAAAGTATGGAGATAGCATATCATATGATAGAATATAATAGAAGAAAACATCATTTATTTCTGAGAATCATCATCTGCCTAGCCTTTTCTCAATTATGTTGGGGTCGGTTTTCAGTCTAACCAGATGCACAATGTATTACATGGAGCCACTGCCAGTCTGACCTCCATGACCCAGTAACTGGGTATACCATTGGGAAGACTGGTTGTCAGACTATTTGGCTCCTGACTTCCCATAACGACTGTAAAAGATCTACAAAATATTAAAAGAGTGTCTGTGGAGTTTCTTGCACGTTTTTCTACATAGAGACCTAAGTTTTGGAACTAGCAACTACCTTCAGGTTTCTGACTAACTCACCGACTCCTTGACAATTCAAAAGTGCCTGTAAATGGTTTAATTGAAATAAATGATTTGACTTTGACTTTGAATGATAGGCGGGCCCAACGGCTTCATTATTTTAGTAGTCTTAAAATAAACATATAAATCGGAATGCCTACTACTGTTGGCGATGTAAAACATATTTAATACAAGTATATAATATTAGTAGGTAGTTACGTTTGTTAAAACCCAATAGAGCCTCAAGTTTACACCACAGTGGAATAGAAAAAACAATGCCTATCAACAAACCGACAGCACATTCGAAGCGTATGTTACAGATTAACCCTTGCAAAAAAATCAATGCGCAAACACAGTGTGTGCTAATTCTATTGAATTGAAACCATCTCTTATCTCGCTATCATTCCGACCACGTTCGGCAGCTCACACGCCTATCCCAGTATTATTAAAACGCCCACTACCATTGTACAACGAAGTTTTCAATATTGCCATTATGTATTTGGAGATTATTATTATATATATATATTATTTAACACACAAACCAATAGGGTTTGTGTGTTAGGTAGTGATTTTATTGTGTATTGTGTTACTGTATTGATTTGCAATAGTGACTGCTAGATTTCAAGCATCTTAAAAATATGATTGTGAACTACCTTGTACCCACAAGTTCATATATTATCCCATGGGACACCAACATCCTCATCATCACCTGCCTAGCCTTTTCCCAAATATGTTGAGGTCGGCTTCCAGTCTAACCGGATACAGCTAAATACCAGTGTTTTACATGGAGCGACTACCTATCGGACCTCCACAACCCAGTTACTGGGAACACGATACCCCTTGGTAAGACTGGTTGTCTGAGTTTCTGGCTTCTGACTACCCTTAACGACTGTCAAAGATCTACGAATGACAGCCGGGACTAACGGCTTTACGTGCTTTCCGAGGCACGGAGGGAACTCGGTATGAAATGAATGGCCACCCATCCACAGACCGACCACGGCAAGCGTAGTTTAACCTTTGACCGATCGATCTGTACGGCTTTTACTAAGTCACCAGCTCCTCCATGGGATCCCAACAACGGAATAAAATTATCGTACATGTTAAGCTAGATCAATATCTATGTGTGCTTATCTAACTTCGTTCTGCCGTTAAAGTGTGAAAGAGTAACAAACCAACATCCATTCATCCTCAGAAAGTTTCACATTTATAGTAATAACAGGATAAAAAAATTGCTTGAGCTTTCTGACATCCCACGACATGGGGTGGTGTAATGTTACAGAGGTGTAATGTTACACCCACAGAATGTCCAACCCAAAACTTATTTTTCAAAATATAATACGATTTTTAAATGTCAAGTCTATAAATGGCATCCTCTAAAAGCAACCACCCTGGGGAAATTACTAGTTTTCATTCGTTTTATCATTACCGAAGAGTTGAGCTACATTCATAACTATTCATAATACCTACCTATTCTGAAATCTAAATATAAGTCTAGAATCTCCTTGAGTAAGCGTCGCAATTAATGCTCATGCCTTCTCTAAATGAGAAGCTTTGCCCTGCAGCGGGACAATACTGGTATTATTGTTTTATTTAAAAAAAAAAAACAATTTTGTTTTGTTACTAAGAGTTTCGTTTCAAAAATCCTCATAAATACCCTTTGGAACCAAGGTTGAAACATCCTATGTAGACTACCTGATTAATCCCATACCAAAGAAAAGTGGGCTTAAAAGTGTGAATGTATTATTTAAATGGCATTGTCTAAAAAAATAGGTGGGAGTTACTAAAGGAGGGTAACCCTTTTCCCAGCATAATCTTAAGAAAGCAAAAGCCAATAAAAGCTGAAGAGTCTTACATTTTTAAGAGTTTCTGCGAAATGCTGAAATTGGTATTACTTAGTTTAACTTTTGAATTTAAAAAACAGAAGAAGAAATAACATTTTCTAGAATACTTACAAAAATATTTTTAAAAAGAATTGTGTAAATAGTGTAAAAACAGGTACGGAAAATATAATTTTGAATTAATGAATAATTAACATAAATCAGTTTAGACTGATTAAATTAAGAAAAGTAACGGCTTGACCATTGCTCATTGTCCATAGGATCCAGGGTCTGATGATGCAGAGCTGAAAGGTGGATAATGGTACACATGTGGGGCACTAGTTTAAAAGTATCACATTCAGTTTGGTCTCGTCGTGGTAAGTCCTATCTACTGTCAATGTCAAATTCCAAGCATTTATTTCTTTATTTCAAATTAAACTATTTACAAGCACTGTTGAATTGTTAGTTAGTCAGAAAGTTGAAGCTAGTTGCTCGTTCCAAAACGTTGTTAGATCTCTATGGAGAAGAACGAGCAAGAAACTCCACAGATATTCTTTAAATCATTTTTTTACAAAATCCTAATTACATTATTCTTGTTGCTTCTATACTCGTAAACACACACTCTGTAAACAAGCATATTACAGTTTACAGGATTAAATCCATGATAAGAATGCTTGGAAACATGCTGGTCTGGGCTCCATAGGACAATTTACAATCTAGACATATTTTTTTCATAGTTTGTTGAAATGTTAGGAGTGGTTGTCTACTTTTTCAATAATGGTAAATAATAATATGTGAACACTATGTATCTATGTATACAACTAAGCTGTCATTCTTTATCTTGTAATACTTTGTACATACTTCAATATAGTGTTTTTTATGCAAGGTCCATCGTATTCACGTATAGTTATCCTACTAATCCTACTAATATTATAAATGTGAAAGTTTGTGAAGATGTTTGGATGTTTGTTACTCAATCACGCGTAAACCGTTGAACAGATTTGCATGAAAATTAGCACACAGGAAACCATTTCCTGGATTAACACATAGGATACTTTTTATCCCGATAATGTGTTCCCTTGGGATAATCGTTCTTTTAGGCAGAAGCTAGTTTAACTATAAACTGTTAATGCAAAATATTGTACACATTATTTTTTAAAAGAGTAAATATGGAGTTTCTTGCCCATTCTTTTCCTTACGAAACTACCTTTTGGAAGGGGCAACTAGAATCAACTTTTTTTCTATGACCTTCAAAAGTGTTTTTAATGATTTTACTTTGTCTTTATATGTGATAACAATAAAGTCGTAGTGCTGGATCTTATTTATTGCTGTTGGTAAACGTTCACGTCCTCTCATATACCTAAAGCCACTAAAATGTGCTTGCAATAAAATCCCACCAAAACATTTTCATGCTAAATGTTCCCAAAACGAGACCATAATTATGGCTCGCACTGTCAATAAATTATTAGATCTCATATAGAGCCAAGCTTCTAACTCTACACGTCGTACCTCCACAAGTTCTTGCCGAAGAACGTCACTATCGCAAAATGTAATCTTGAAAAATTTGGTCACTGTCGCAAAACGTCATTTTTGTACAACGTCATTTTCTGAAAACGTAATTTTGTCATAAAGTCAGTTTCTCAAAAAAAAAATTGCGAAATTGACGTTCTGCGTCAAGACCCTCCACAGGACCGAACTTCTCAAAGTCAGATGCATAACAATTGTCACTTTTTACCTCAAAATGATCTTGGTAACATTGTGAACTAGTGTTCTAATACCCGTATTGTTTTATACATTGTTTAATTTCGTAACGGGCGTGTATTTTATACGCTTTTGTTGTATTTTTTCTTCACTTTGTAACATCCTGTTTGTAATAGGTTTTATTAACATTGTTCGCGTGACTCGCGGTTTGTAGATGAAATTGGTTTTATTTATAGTTTAATGATGACTTAGTGGATTACTTATGTTACAGTTTTTTCGCCTATCAAATGATCCGAATTTTCAGTCGTTAAGGATAGTCAGAAAGTCTAACAACCAGTCTTACCAAAGGGTATCGTGTTACCCAGTAACTGGGATGTGTAGCTCAGACAGGTAGTCGCTCCATGTAAAACACTATAGCACTCATCTAGGCAGATGGTGATGATGATTTAGAGGTATGAGGAACAGAGTGTAAAATTCTTCATCCTCTATTGAAAAGGGAGGATCCTCCGACCAGACAGGTGTTGTGTGTGTCTGGTGGGCTACTGGCTGTAGTCGGGATTTTGTATATATCCTAATGTCGCGGATAACTCTGTTTGCGCGATCTAGGAAACGTCGGTTGTAGTATGCTGCATGTGCGATAGATGTCGCTACAATGATTTTGATGAGAATTTTCTATATAAGAAGGCTATGTTCTTTCATTCTAACAAAATTACTCTGAGAAGCTAGCCCTAGCTTTTTCAATAGTACTATGACCTGTAGTTAAGTCAGCTGTCTTTGCGACCCTTTGGATATCGTTTGAAGACCAAAAAAATAAAAATACCTAATTAACTTAACTCAGAGTAAGTTGCCTAACATAAGTTTAAGGTACAAAATGTCATACATAATGGGCCGGACTTTGCAAAGAGCCGAGAGTTAAAACACAATCCTAGGTGGCGCAAATGGGCATAAGCGTGAAAACCTATCCTTTTAAATATCTTGATTTTAAGGCACACTTTGTTCTTTACCATTTCATAGTATGTATTCACGTCTCCACGATAATCAAAGCATATACCAACTATCAATGGATTCAATAGCATGTCTAACGTGGTCCATTATGTGTAGGCGCCATTACAGCTATCAACTTTTTACCTAACGCGTAATTACTGGTATTAAACGTGACTACGTGAGTGGTGTCAATTGCTAACTATCTGTCTATCTACTGTCAACACAGTGTAATTACTGCAAATACGATTATCATCACTATATACGAGATGAAAAAAGGCTTTATTTGCAGGAATATATATAGTTTGTACATCAGGGGGGCAATTCTAATAACTTATAAGTAAGATCGTTCGCATTCTAACCAATCTGTCAAAAATGTCTTGTTTTACCCACATTTTTTACATTAATTATCGCTTAGATGAGACGGCAACTGGATTCTGAATGTTTTTGATTACGAGAATTGGCCTTCGGGTATTACATAATTTGTTTCTTTACACTATATTTAACCTTTGGTATCATAAAGTTCACATGATTGCAAAATTTCGTACATGACGAAAGGACCAGTGAAACATTACTGGTCCTTTGGTCCTATAGCCCTATGTCAACGTTACATGACTAAAACTCTTATATCCTTGCCAATGTTGAAATGTGGTATTTGATTCTCCATGACTGATAATAGTAATCATAGTAGAGGTCCAACACTGATAATAGTAGTCATAGTAGAGGTCCATTACAGGTTGGACCTCTACAATGATTACTATTATCAGTCATGGAGAATCAAATACCACATTTCAACATTGGCAAGGATATAAGAGTTTTAGTCAATTTTAAATACTAACGGTTAATGGGAGACCATTAACGCAGTTTGAGAATACTGCTTGCATCTCGTAGGACGTTAGGACGCGTATTATTAGTAAACTAAACATTTTTGACCCATTTCAGTTTGGTTTTAACAACCTTAATTTTTGTTTACCATAAACCAGTAAAAGGGTTATTATAGTTTCTTTTTTGTTATTATCAAAAAAAATACTGCTGGCTTATTTCGACAAAGATAATGGATCAGCTGATTTTTTTTCATGTTTTTAGGGTTCGTTTCATATAAAAACTTGTTCATAATGCTATGTTTAGTAAGTCTTTTTCAGGTTTAAGATAAACAAAAACTAAGCTTGTATATTTTATTTTTAAATGAATAGGTAAGTATAGCTTAGTCAGTGCTAAACCTATAGTTCTATAGTTGATTGTACAGTTACATCCTATTGACATACACACCATACATTTTCACCAAAGCACGGTGCTTACACGAGCTGGTGAACGATTTAATCACCGGCATGGGAGTAATGCTCGACTTTCACCAGTTTGAGTGATATTTAATCACCTTTTTCACCTTTTACGAGCGGAACATGCTTCCGAAAACAATAAAAAGCTTGTTCTTTTCTAAAATTCTTGTTTATCTATAGAGAACTGACATTGACAAATTATAGGTTTGATACGGTACTTACTTCTCGATGCCAGATTTTATTATTGCTTTATGTAATGTACGCAAATATAATTTAAATTTTAACTTTTATGGATTTGGTCATTACGTTAACTTTTTCCATTTTAATTCATACATTTTCTGCATGATTTTTATAACTTTTGATGGTAATCCATTGGTGTGCATGATGCGTGTGTAATAGATAAAAAGACTAACCCTAGCCCACTAAAATATTAATTCCTTGTTTGTGTTTATGCCATTATTAAGAAATACTTAAACAATTCTTTTATTTTTACCCGACTACGGCAAAGCCAAAGGAGGGTTATGAGTTTGACAGGCTATGTATGTATGTATGTACCTATGTATGTATGTTCATCTGTACGCTCATAGCTCCTAAACTACTTATCAGAACTGAACAAATGAGGTATCGTTAGAAGCGTCTTGATCGTCCGCTGGTTATAGGCTATATGACGTATCACCGAATCTAATGTGGCGCGCTGTGGCAAAAAAACCAATATTAAAAAAAAAAATGAAGACAAGCATACCGTGTTTGGTATCATTGGAAAAGGAGTTCACTAGTACATTTCAAATTTATATAATATTTAGTGGTGATTTGTCACAAATTATTGTAAAAAAGGAAAGATTAGCAAATAAAGTAAGATACGCATAGCGTGTTTAGTATCATTGGAAAGGGGTTCACTAGTACCTATTAAATATATAATACTTAGCTGTGACTCCAAAATGGTTTAAATAAAAATATAAAGTTTAAAAACTAAAACCCGACCACAACAAAAAGTGATCTAAAAAGTACAAAACAAGAAAATATTTCACACAGAAATCAAGACATAGGTACAAAATAGTCAAGGTAAGCCGTGGTTGCATGACTGTATCCCATATGAGTGCGATGAACATGAATATAATGGCATGCAACCACGGCTTACCTTGACTATTTTGTACCTATGTCTTGATTTCTGTGTGAAATATTTTCTTGTTTTGTACTTTTTAGATCACTTTTTGTTGTGGTCGGGTTTTAGTTTTTAAACTTTTTCAGTAAAGATACGTGTAATGCAAATTATATAGGTATTTCATAAAAAGTCAATAATAAAATTGAGAGCGTTTATATTTTAATGTGCGGTTTTCCCATTCATTATTATTTATATACTCGCTCAAGAGCTACTTACTATAGAAACATAATTATGATGAGCAACTTTTTTAAATTTATAAATGACAATCTTCGTGTGATTCTTTGGCACAGTCTATCATTAAATTGCTACTAGGACTTGCTCGGGTCAAAAGACCATAAGCAATTTTGTCATTTAAAAAAGCGAATGGTCATTCAGGCACAGTATAAATACGATATCTCGAAAACTCCTTGACCTATGAAGCTGAAATTTGACAGGTGGGTATTTTATCGATAGGAAACGACAGCTAAGAACTAACTCAACTTTGACTTTAATTCCATGTGGACGTATAGGCAAGCAAAAGAAGGTAATTTATAATCCAAAACCTCGGTCCAAAGGATCACGCACATTGCACAGATTTGAGTTCTCAATGACTCCAATTCGTTATACCTTCGCAGTTCCGATCTCTATTTATATAGAAAAGAGCAATCGAACATACTCATATTAACCACAAATTTACTACTATTAACTAGTTTTGTATCCGATGTAATGGCAGGTATTCGCCCATAACATCAAGCATGATACAAGTTACACAGGAAATGATTGAACAAGCGACTCGTGCGAAAGAGACGGAAGATATCAACGTCTCTATCACTCATTATCAGCTGATCGCAGTAATGACACCTGTTTAAAAGACGACCTTCAATAATGTTGAAGAGTTTTGAAAAAACTCTTTTATGTGCAATTTTCATTTGGCGTTTGTAATTCAATTTGTGTTTAATGGGCCTGATGTTACCTTCAATTGTTATTTTAAGTTTTCAACGCATAATAAACAAAAATATTTATTGTTTAATTTACACAAACATACCTAGTCGCGTGACAGATATGTTGCAAAAGTTGGAAAACAGTGAAAGTAAAAAGTTTATAGCAGATATCACAGAACATAATGTTCTATGGGAGTATGGGAGATACTTTACAAATAAGGAGAAACATTGAATGAATCAACTATTACCTACGTAATATAGAAATTCCCATAAAACAAATAGATACCACGATATAAGTGGAACAAGTAATAAGTGGATAATGTTGCTAGTAGTATAATAAGTCTTCATCTGCCTAGCCTTTTCCCAACTACATATATTGGGGTCGGCTTCCAGTCTAATCAGATGCAGCTGAAATACCAGTGTTTAACATGGAGCAACTGCCTATCGGACCTCCACAACCCAGTTACCGAGTAACACGATACCCCTTAGTAAGACTGGTTGTCAGACCTTCTGGCTTTTGACTACCCACAACGACTGCCAAAGATCTACGAATGACAGCCGGGACCAACGGCTTTACATGCTTTCCGAGGCACGAAGGAAACTTGGTATGAAATGGATGGTCACCCATCCACAGACTGACCGCGGCAAACGTAGCTTAACCTTTGACCGATTGATATGTACGGCTTTTACTAAGCCACGAGCTCCTTCACTAGTTGTTAAGGCATTTTAGTAATAATAAGTATTTTGTTTAATTAGTAAGATAGTATGTATAACATTAAATTGTACCTACTTCTGCTTTTCATCCCCAAATAAAACTAAAATAACAGGCAGCATAAATCTAAACAAAGATTCATAGATCAGCCACAATATTTAAAATGCAGTTCCACTAATTTTACGAACAAATAACCTTCTAACACTTTCCCTGAATTGACTCATCCATTTTCCGCGTAAAGATAAAGACCCGTATACCATTCATTCAATCATTCAATTTGAGATCAGAGCTGCATTCGGTTTTATGGTTCATTCTAGTGATTGATTTGTTCTCGGCTTAGTTTTTTACCAGGAACCAATAAAAGCTCTTTTCTGAAGCTTATTTTTTTCAACGAATTGGTGGATGGATTATGTGTGAAGAATGATATGAAAGAAAAGGGAGTCAGTGATAGTAAGTCAGTGGACATGACGAAATGGAAGAAATAAACGTGTTACGCCGACCCCAAGGACCATGGTACAAGGGTAGGAACTCAGTATACAGTATTCTGAGGCCAAGAAGTAGATGACGAGGTTTGCTATTGTGTGAACTGCCCATCTCTGTTCTCCGATAAGTATAATCTGAGTATCTCAAGACACGAGTGAACCGGTTTATCCTAGGCAAGCGCTCCACTTTAGGCCTTATCATCACTTTAGATCAGGTGAGTTGCGGTCAAACGCAAGCCTATATTAGCACCTATATAAAAAAAGAGGCGGATGGCCCAAAGATTAACCAAAATCCTGAATTGTTATAAGTTAAATAAATCGTGATTTGTTTTTCCAAAATTGCAAATATTTTTGGACGTTATTCTGTATCTCATTACTCATAGTTACTCATTTCCGTTGTTAAACTACTCAATATAGTTAACAAAAAAACAAAACCAGAAAGCAATATATAAAATGTTTATCGAAAAGAGTATCCATGGAGTTCCTTGTTCGTTCTTCTCCATAGAGACATACCAACGTTTTGGAATGGGCAACCAGCTTCAACTTTTCGGACTCACTGACCGACTCCCCGAATTGTCAAAGAGTGTTCAGTTGATCAGAAAAGAACTTAGAACTGGTTTAATTTAAATAAATGCTGTGACTTATTTCTATTGATTCACCAGAATGTCACACTCGTAAGACAACAATTAATTTAGATGAATTTATTTTTATTATTTTTAACGTCGTTTTGCATACATTTTCCTAAAAAGATATTATAAATACTTACCTATCGAAATGCCTGTAGTGCAATAGCTACATAATACAAAATATTTATACGTGTCGAATTGAGAACCTCGAGCTCGTGGCTAAGTTAAAGTCGTACAGATCGATCGGTCAAAGGTTAAGCTACACTAGCTGCGGTCGGTCTGTGGGTGGGTGACCATCCCTTTCATACCGAGTTCCCTCCGTGCCTCGGAAAGCACGTAAAGCCGTTGGTCCCGGCTGTTATTTGTAGATCTTTGGCAGTCGTTATGGGTAGTCAGAAGCCAGAAAGTCTGACAACCAGTTTTACCAAGGGGTATCGTGTTACCCACTAACTGGGTTGTGGAGGTCCGATAGGCAGTCGCTCTATGTAAAACACTGGTATTCAGCTGCATCTGGTTACACTGGAAACCGACCCCAATATAGTTGGGAAAAGGCTAGGCAGATGATGAATTGAGAAACTCCTTCTTTTTTTGAAGTCGGTTGAAATAAAGAAATATCATACTATCACTCATGAAGAGGCGGATAAAGTGGTCAGAATGACAAGTAACATTACAGATTCGCCATCGTCAAATCATAATCAAACACTTTTGCAGAAAACAAACCCTAGGTCAAAAAACACAGGAAAACCACACCAAGTATGTACACCGGCCCAGGTCAGCTACAAAATAAGGAAACTATTTAGGCCGGTAATAACTGTATTTATTGTGGACATCTAAAGTGCCGTCACGAAACCGGTTCCATTGACTCATGTCTGTTTGAACTTGACGCACCTCATTATGTCAATTGGATTAGCAAACGAATAATTGGATGCGGAATTCTTGACGAAGCCAAACAGTTTGTATATGACCGTAACTTTCTAACTTTTTTGTATGTTGTAGAAAATATCGGGGTGCAAATGTCGTTTTGTGTTGATACCATGGCGAGCTAAAGATTAATAGAAACTAAATATTGACTGAGCCCTAACTCGAAATATAATTCATTACACTCGAACGCAACAAACCTTTGATCTGGTGTAGGCGACGCCGACGCCGCAAAGAAATCACAAAACAACACTTTTCGAAACATAGAACGAACTTATCAACATTCTCAAAAAACTAATATTTAATTTGAAACACTAAATCACATTTAAAAAATAAAACACAGCTCTCAATCACTGACCACAAAAAAAATATAAGTAGGTACACCAGAAAACGAATTCCACTTTCGAATTTAAAAAAAATGGGCGTTCCATAAAACATTCACGATAAACGAAAATTCAAATTAGGAGCGGGCGCACGTCAGGTAGGAACCGCGGTGACTAATTGCTGTAGCACAGATAACACGCTGATAAACAAAACGCGCCAATAGGTGGGTGTCTATGGCGTGACGTCACACGCTAATGTAATTTTGCCGGGATTTGTACAACACAACATGTAATTGTTCATTCTATTGATTTTTGATGTTGACTGTATATTTGTTCGGGGCGTATTGGGGAAGTGCTCGCTATATATAAATTATTCAGTTAATAATAATATTTTGTACCTACCTGTTGTATTACTTTCTTTTTACCATAATTTGAATAAAGTAAAGCCGTGCTACGTGGTAGTGATCTTATACTAATTATTTAGATTCTATCTAATATATTTGGGTATTATGTAATTATAGGTTTTATAAATCAGATTTAAACAATGTTCATAGGTAGTAGTGTATACATGTCATATAATAATGACAGTGACATGACAGTAGAATAAAAAAACATCGAAAAGTAAATAATGAAGTTTTGTTGAACCACAGAGGTACGGTAGGTATACTTTATAACTTATAGTAATACCTTTTCTATTGTGAATGCGAAAGTTTGTGAGGATGGATGGATGTTTATCACTCTTTCACGCAAAAACTACAGAACGAATTTAGATGGAATTTTACAGTAAAATCTATACTAATATTATAAAGCTGAAGAGTTTGTTTGTTTGTTTGGTTGAACGCGCTAATCTCAAGATCTACAGGTCCGAATTGAATAATTCTTTTTGTGTTGGATAGTCCATTTATCGAGGAAGGCTATAGCCTTATTATAGACTCCAATACCGCAGTAATAACGAGCTCCTTTACGGGAAAAAACCGCCTTTCGGCCATCCCAAGGGCCACGAAATCGAGGGGTTCAGAAGAAAAAACTGTTGTTCAATACCAAACCACGGCTCTTTCACCTTGCACTTTCTGTATGTGTCTGCGCACTTAAAACGATGGTTGGTTTCTTTATGGAAAATATAAATGCACTATGTTTAGTTAGTTCTTTAAGTTCGAACACCAGTCCCTCAGTTAGACAATTAACAATGAGCTAATTAATAATGAGCTATTTATTAGCTTTATTGAAAACCAGCGTCAGGCACTTGTGGTCTGGCATTTATGCTGAACTAGGGCCTGTTTGGCGCAGCCGTGCAGCAATTTCTGTTTTTTATTAACCTTTTTATTATTGTTTTTGTGTGCACATGGTCAATAAACATTTTTTCTGTCTTTCTTTCTTGGTAAGACACATCGTCAGCCTTTCGGGCGTCTGACTATACCCGTATTGACTGTCTGACGACTTCTTAAAATAGATAGTATGTTGTGTATTGCGTCTAGAAATCATTCATTTTTAAAATGCGATACGTTCTTTATGCTCCGTCGAAGTTTTGAAAGTGTAAACCGGCTACATGTTAGCTATTAGCGATGAGGCGAGAAACGATCAGAGTAAAAGTTGTATTGTTACTACTTATTTGTTATTCATACAGACGCAACATAAGAAAATCCCCGTGGCTGTATTTTGTTATTTGGGTAATACCGGCAAAATGAAATTCTAGATATAATCCAGTGCAACCGTTCTAATAAGGATATTTGTTAAGTGTATTGTCGTCATTGGAAGCTTGTGAAAACCCAAGGGATCGACCGTTCATGATGGTTAAGCTACGCTTGCCGCGGTCTGTCAGTGGATGGGTGGCCATCCTTTTTATATCGAGACCCCTCCGCGTCTCGGAAAGCACATAAAGCCGTTGGTCCCGGCTGTCATTCGTAGATTTTTGACAATCGTTATAGGTAGTAAGAAGCTAGAAAATCTGACCACCAGACTTCCCAAGGCGTATCGTGTTACCCAGCAACTGGGTTGTGGAAGTCAGATAAATGCTGGTATTCAGCTGCATCCGGTTAGACTGGAGGCCGATCCCAATATAGTTGGAAAAAGGCTAGGATAGGTAGTCTATAACCAGTGGCCAGTCGGTGGTTGCGGAAGTATCTCCAGTTCCTGCGACCCCGACGTATGGTGTGAGATGGAACACCGGGGTGGTTTTTAGTCAGTCAAAGTCTGATAGACCCTTTCGCCCGCCCCAGGACGGAAGACTTACGTGAGAATTTTCCAACCCGGGACAAAAAATAAAAAATCGGACAAGTGTGAGTCGGACCCGCCCACCGAGGGATATACATAAACGGCCGTATCTTTTTTTCACGTTAACTTAGATGTTTGATTTCACAGCTTCGAGGGACCGTGGACCTAAATATATGGTTTTAATTTCAACACGTTACCTCTACGCGTTCCCGAGATATAGGGTCTTGACAGACAGACAACAAAGTGATACTAAGAACCATCAGTAAAAACCTTCTTTCAAATAAGAAAAACTGCTTTCAAATCGGTTCTACCATTTAAGAGCTACACACTACAATCAACATCATCACGTCAACCTTTAGACGTATACTACAATCAACATCATCACGTCAACCTTTAGACGCCCACTTCTGGGCATAGGTCTCCCCCAAGGGGGAGGGGGGGGTTTTACCGTAATCGCCATGCTTGGCCGATGCATGTTGGCGATCGCAATAGGTGTTATGGTACTCAGAAGGACGCTGCTGCCCGTCCTCTGGTCAATATCCCTCTGCCGCCTTTTACGACACCCACAAGTAGAAATGGGGAGAGCTACACTACAATATTTAATTCAATTACATCTACCTCTGTGCTGATGATAAGCTGTTAAACGCTTGCCGTGTTCTTCACAGCACCCAATTCCCTAAGCTATTAACTAACCTGTGTCACGTTAGGCGTTCTAATAGATATTGTAATAACCTTCCCCGCCCCTCTGTCACTCTCAACCCCCTCGTTCATTAACACGCTTAATTACGTCGAGGCATAAACTGCTCGGCTATTTAGTATATAAAATGGCTGCATTGTTGTAGAATATCGCCGCACCGTTGCTAGCCTATCGGGTACATTTCGGAGAGTGTGCTTTGGAATTGCACAATTTAATTCGCCTCATCCCCATTCCATCATCGGAAGCGTCACCGCTATATGGTTGAAGTTCCACGGTCTCGAACCAAGCGCTTTGATTCCACATTTATTGTGCGAACTGCCAGACTGTGGAATTCGCTGCCTGGTTCTCTGTTCCCTGATAAGTATAATCTGGGTATATTCAAGGCACGAGTGAACCGGTTCATCCTAGGCAAGCGTTTTCCAACTTAGAACGCATCATCACTTAAGAAACATTAACTTAACATCAACTTAATATTTGCAGAAAGACATATGATGCCCCAACGTAACTTGGGGATCACAACGATTACAGATTTTATTTGGAAACCGTAAACTTTCTGTGATTTGGAGTTAAAGTTTGTTTTATCTGTAACACTAGCTTTGACCTACGATTTCGTATGTGTGAATTTTCTTACGAATGTCTAATATTTTTATATTTTATATATATTATACTAATATAATAAAAAAGTTAAAAAAAAAAGTAAACCGCCCTCAATAAACGACTTCCGAAAGTAAAGTAATGTGTGTTCTGTGCTAAAGTTATTTATCACTTTTTAGTTTTTGAAGGCGGTAAACCGCCGTCTGGAACAATTATGGTAAATTTTATATGGGACCATTTCGGAATTAACCCCTTTCGAACAAAAAAAGAATTTCGCAAACGCAATCGCAATGAGAGTTATGCCCGAACATACATAAAAAAAAATATATAATCATTCGAATTGATAACCCCTCCTTTTTGAAGTCGGTTAAAAAAGAATTTTCAAAAGCGGACCAAATATGTACCCGGTTACCTAAAAATAGTTCGCTTCACCTATGTTGGAAGAGCACCGCAGCACAGTATAAGTATTAGTACGCGAGCGACACGCTCCGCCTCCCTCTGAAACCGTTCCTCACCTCTCCCCGCGTCGAACGACTAGCTCTGGAAACTGCGTTTTTGTTCGCGCGGCGCGTAGACACGCACACTTACGCACGTATCTGTACAGTCTATTATTTCAGTATTCGTGTAGGCAATTAAATCGTTTCGTTTCTATGGAGTGTCGCGGTTGTGACCGAAGTGAGTTCTTACAAAATAGCATTGCAGTCTTTCAGAAGATCAGCGCGTTCAAAAAAAAATCATACAAACTCTTCAGTTTTATTATGATATAGTTGCTTAATATTAACTATAGTCGGAAAATGATGAATCTTCTATTCTATACGATGAAGTTTACAGATGTATTTCGAATACTCCATAAAAAGATGTACCTACATAGGTCCTAACTTGTTTCAGCTATGCTATTCTGTAAGAACTCACTTCAGTTCTCACTTCGGATTCCGCGGTGAAAACTGTATTAGGTATTCTATAACTCGGTGAAAACTATGCTAGCGCCACTAAGTGAGAACATAGGTGAAGTGAACTATTTTTACGTAACTATTTTAGCGAATACCAAATACTTTTCACTTCAGGTCATCACATCAAATGAAATCGGAAATGACATATGATTCGAATTCACGGGGGATTTCTTACAGAATTGTACTGTTGTAATTTCAAATGTTACGAAAATATATATCGCAGTAATTACTACTGGTCATATAAATTTAGTTTTATTAGTTCCGGTCCATTTGAACAATAAATAAATTACATACGGGATACTTTACTTTCCGAATGAATAAGTTTAGTTTTATGGCACCTGCATGATAATATAAAGTAGCACAAACGATAGTCACGAAGTCTTAATAGGGCCAAATCTTATCTGCAAGGTAAATCAAAAAACAAAGGATCATGCAGGAGAAGCTGCTTAACCGACCTGAAATCAATTGAGATAAAGTTGTGTTTCTATTAAACACCTGCGAGGAAACGTATCGAGGGATGTGTGTGAAACTAATTGTAATTTAGCTCAACTTGAAAATGCTAGGTATGTCATTGGTCGTTTTCATATCGGCGCATCCCGCATCGAGACATGTCTGGTGGAAACGTAGCCTTAAGAAGGTAAAAAGAAGATAATATTATATTTAGAGCTGCAGACATCAATAAAAGACATCTAATTTGAATTATTATTATTAACTTCAAGGAATGTTCGCATTCTTATCTCAGTCTCAATTTGTCTGAAACGCCTCCATTTTACCGACATCTTTGACAAGATTTTGATATTGATGATAGATGAGATTGCTACTGATTTTGAACGTTTTATTATTACGAGAATTGGTTTCTAGAACTGCCATGCAGGTGTCATTTAATAACATTGTACCAAGTAGGTGTAGGTACTACAATTTTCTCTTTTAAAAAATCAACCACTTTGACCCTAACAGAAAAGAAACAGGCATGTGTTCCCCTCTCCCTCCCAATTTGTACCTCACGCTTCGTCTGCAGTGGAAAGTGGAAAGCATTATAGTCATTACAAATTCACCGCGTGTTTCCAAATGGCTGGATCTTAAACTTGGCGCGTTATCTACGTCTGCTGGCGTAATGGTATCTTTGAATATTAATGCTAGTGATAATGTACTGGTTTTTTCATTTTCTTCAATAGCGTTATCAAGCTTGTTTAACGTTTTACTGTGTTTGAAGGTTATTTGGCTGCTAGAACCAGAATCAGGAGTGATACACTTACTTTTGGGAGTTATTATGCTACACTTCTACTAGCTGGATCACAAAAATGAATGAAGATTTCGCGATCCACCATCATAAATGAGAAGGAGTGTTGTTATAAATAGATTTTTAACTAGAGGAGCATTTCTAACTATGTAAATTTCTTATTGTTCATTGATCGGTTCTATTATCTTCTTAATATGTAAGATTGTAACCGCACTTGACTGTTTACTAACAGTAATTTACTGTTCAAGATAGAATATCTTTTCACAAATCAGTAAACAAAATAAACGCTACACATCGTGAATAACTAACACGTAAGTAATCTTCCTAATCACACGATTGAATTCTAACGAGCAATCGATTAGACTCCATTCAACTGCTCCATAATCGATTAGAGTATCTCGTAATTAGATCGATTATTACGTTAATCGGCCATAATCGACCTGCCTTAATCAAGACCTTATTGTTTGACATTGTTGGTGTCGCCGACCATAGACAAAGACTTGCGGTTGCATCGTGGTCCTGGTCTGATGAACTGAATGGTATTGATGAATTTGAACTTAGTAGGTACTGCGTATTTGATGTAATCTAGTGGTCAATTAAGTTTGAGCGACAAGTCTTGAAGAGGAACTTTTGAATAGTCAAGACTGTTACAAAAAAAATATAAATTACGTGATTCGTGATTTTTAAACAGGTTATAAGCATAGACTTTCCTTTTCTTATAATGAATGAAGATAAGGTTCTAAAAACATGCAGATTCGTCATCAATATATTCCCCGAAATATATGTATTCATTGGGAAATAACAAATGAAATGGATGAAGTGAGATCAATTTTTCATCCACATCCACCGCGATGAACAACTCAATACAATCAATGGTGGACATGAATGAAACGTCATTTGGCACACCTCATCACATCGTAGTACATCGGGGCACATCGGCGCGCATCGGGGAGTGTCGCGTGGGAAGCAGTTGATGCACAATGCGAAACCGGTAATTGTATCAAAATATGTTATAGTAGGTACTAGCGAATAGGTCTTGGTCCTGTCACGATTTTTTGAAACCTTGTCAAAATTCAATAACATTTTTTTCGCAGACATTTCTTTGAATATATATTTTATAAGTATACTCATACATTTGAGCACGTGCGTGTTTTTAGATGCTTATTTTAAAAATATTAAATCTGAACTCAACGATGAAATTGCTATTATTTTTTTCCATATTTCTTTCATGTGAGCATATTACAGTACAATGTGCAACTAAGAAATCGAAATATTTTAGTATTGGGATACTAAATATTGACAATAAAACAAGGATGTTTTGTCAAAAGAAAGCATCAAAAATGAAGATAGAGAAGCTATATTAAGAGAATTACGGGCCTGATTGTAGGAATCTGCATCACGGTAAAACAAAGCATGAAAATGATGTTAAAATTGCCAGCGAATTCATAGAGCAAGTGTAAATAGGGCTGGAGTGTGTGGAGATTTGAGTTCATTTAAAAGTTACAGTTTATAGTTAGCGGCCAGGATATTATCATAGGACCGTTTGCACCTGTAAACTGAATTATACGTGTGGGAAAAGTTTGAAATCCAGGTTTGGTGTTTACAGTTTCTAACAAACAAAAGTTCATACAATACCTCTCATTATCAACAACAGTTATAGTTACTGATCAATGATCGTGAGTCTTTTGTAGTAAGTTTTTGCAGGCCTTGACTTATATGGTAAAGAAACTGGTTAAAGATGACAAAGAAATGTAATTAATGACTTTTGTCACAGAAAATATGTCATCAGTTCAATTGTTTTATGATTCTCGCGAATAGTTGATATTGAATGTCGATAATTACATAATTGGTCCGATAGAGAACGTTCATGGAATCGACGATAGATGTCAACCTGCTTTTGTTATACTTAAGTGAGAAGGTGGTGTTGCAAAACAAGATGTTTATACTAATATTCCGTTTATACTATTAGTCCGTGTGGTGTCGGACGTAAAGAATAGCACTATAACATATCTCCCCGTGGGTGTCGTAGGAGGCGACTAAGGGACTTACCAGAGAATGGGCAGCAACGTTCTCTGCGCCTTTGTAACCACCATACTGCGATCGCCAATCCGCCTGCCAAGCGTGGCGATTATGGCAAAACCCCCCCTTGGGGAGGCCTATGTCCAGCAGCGGACGTCTTTAGGCTGAAATGATGATGATGATGATGATACTAATATTATTGAAGCTGAAAAGTTAGTTTTTTCACGCTATTGGACTGATTTTTAAAATTCTTTCGCCGCTTTAATATAATAATAATACGTTATCCCTGAGGCTTATGCTATAGCCTTTATTAAGGGATCCGGAAAAAAAAACATGCGGATAAAGTCACTGACAAAAGTTAGTTTTAACTTACCTGCTTCAGCAAGATGTGACCTTTACCCAGAAGGTGTCCAAACCAGTAAAAAACAAAAAACGCATGAGATTCATAGAATTTATTATTAGTGACATCCAATTAATCAGTTTAAAATTAATGAAAAAATCCTTTTTTATTTTATTTATTTTTAATAAGAAGAACAACTTTATAAGTTGGATGAGGTCAGTAATTTGGTAGAAATAAATATAGAACCTGCAAAACTGCAAGATTTTTCAATATTAGAAAATCGAATATTTAGAAATCCTGCAGTTTTGCAAGGTCAGAGAGATATCAGAACAAGAGAGGGAGCAGTTAAATATGGAAACGTAAACGTTAAAATGTGAATGAATGAACAAACAATATAAAATCAACATTTGATTAAAAATGTCGAGATAACAAAATCTCTGATTCAGCTTGCAAACTCACCTTAAATTAAACATTGACCTTTCGATAATTATTATAGCGTCTCTAGTAGGTTTCTGTTTAAATACTTCCTACTGTGCTACCCGTTTCATTCTAATGACCTAAATACAGGTTATTTTTACTCCCAATTTGAAATCTTTTCTTTATTTAACATGTTTGATTTGACCTTTTCAATATAATTTGTACCTACATTATCTACAGAAATTACCGTGGTTGAGGCTTTTTCGATTATCTTAGACGTAAATATAAAACTGATCATGAGTTGATCTGAGTAATCTAGATTAATGAGAAGTTTGATTAACCTTTAATCCTATTAAGTACACAACCTTACAATGAGAGTCAACATAATCCATACTTTCATACTTACTTACTTACTATTAATATTATAAATGCGAAAGTAACTCTGTTACATTTTCACGACTTAACGGCCGAAACAATTTTTACGAAATTTGGTATGAAGATAGCTTAACGCCTGAGGAAGGACATTAGACTACTTATAATCTGCTACTTCGTCTGCATCCGCGTTAATCGACATTCACGCGGACGAAGTCGCGGGCAAAAGCTAGTCACATTATAAAAGCAACATAAATAATGTAACCAGGATTTTGTAAAAACTGAAAAGAGTATCCGTGGAGTTTCTAAGTTTTGGAACGGGCAACTAGCTTCCTGACTCCTTGACAATTTAAGAGTGCCTAAAAATGGTTTAACTGTAATAAATGCTTTGACTTTATTTTCTCCGATCTCAAATAAAACACCAATTTTCATTCAACCTTACTATTTCTCAATTTCTCAACAATAACGCAAGTTGAACGCTTAGTTATTCGTCTACCTGTCCGTATGTTCGCGGGTTCGTGAATAAAGTACGGGAAGTAGGGTCGGAATCATCTCCGGTAGCCACCTGACGCGTAACCCGTATTATTAGATAGTGGGGTCGCTTCGTCGGCTTGGAACAGTTTTATTTATGTTTACTGGCCATTCTACTTGAGGGGAGCTGAATTTTTCAAGTGTTGTACGTTAAGTTAGATTGAAGACATCAGTTAAGTAAATTATTTTATCTACAGGTTAAAAATATTTAAGTTCTAGTCCTTTAGGACTTAATTATGGCTTTGACTTAATAGTAAAGTCAAAGCCATAATTTTATTGAAACCATTAACAGGCACGTTTGAATTGTCAAGGAATTGGTCAGTGGAGTTAAGCCCGGCTCTCTGTTCCCCGATAAGTATAATCTAGGTATCTTCAAGGCACGAGTGAACCGGTTTATCCTAGGCAAGCGTGCTTCACCTTAGGCCACATCATCACTTAAGATCAGAGGAGTTGCTGTTAAACGCAAGCCTATTAGAATATAAAAATAGTCAGATAGTTGACGCTAGTTGCTCGTTCCAAAACGTAGGTCATGGAAAAGAACGAGCAAGAAACTTTCCGAAGACTGTTTTCAAGCAAGTTAAATAGGCTAGTTTTCAAATAGGCGAAATATGAATATAGATTTGTTCTTTTTGACAAGTAAACCTGCTTATCTTGCTTTAGAGCTTTCTCTCTCTTAACCTATTGCTGTGCCCGACAGGGTCCATAAAGATCGTAATATACAACACCTACCACCAAAGCATAAATACTAATGGAAAAGCAATAGAGATATTGAGTATGAATACTATAAAGGACCGAGCCACCGTGCCGTCGACACATCATCTGCATAGAGTTTTCCTAATTAAATTAAGAACGGGTTCCAATCTAACCAGATGCATCTGAATACCAGTGTTTTACTTGGTGCGACTGCCTATCTGACCTCCACAACCCTGTTACTGGGTAACACGACGGTAAGATTGGCTGTCAGACTTTCAGGCTTTTGGCTACCCATCAGTCTTGTGTGCACCGCGCTCTGAGGCGGACATTGCGACACGGTTCATAATATTATTATTATTGTAAAGCGCGGCGCAAGCCGTCGCTCGTAATTTTGTTGCCATGAGTGATAAACTTGTGTCAAATGAACTGCTGGCGTTCCTGCAACAGAAACTGGACGTGATGGACGAGGTGTCCGCCATCCAGATCTGTGTGTCGAACTTCAGCGAGGACGATATTGCTGCTGCGAAGCAGCTGCTGTTCCGGTCGCTCAATAAAGTCGACCAGATGGTGACTCGTCGGCGCGACGGGACAAAGAGAAGTGTGCAAGACATCATCACGCTTCTGAAGGCGACCGATCCTGACGACGTGCCGGCGTTTGTGGCGAGGGACCTGAACAAGTTACCTCCAGTCACGTTCGACCACGTCGACGTTACGAGCCTGTTGAAGGACATTAAGTCTTTGAAGGCTAGTCTAGCTGATGTGCAGAGGAAGTTGGAGACATCCCAGAGCACCGTTGCGGACCTGCGCACAGAACTCGATGAGTTGCGCAACTCTGTAGCGTTAACTGGGTCACCGGTGCGCGTATGCAATGCAAATGCGCGCCGAGGTGTCGGCTGCCTAGACACATCAGTCACGAGTTTCGCGTCAGCAGTTTTGTCGCCGGCGCCGATTGCTGAGTCAGCGTGTTGCGCCGCAAGCGTGCCTCGTTGTTCCGCTCCCGTTACCGCAGCTCCTCCCCGCAGCGCTGCCCGACCGACTCGACCATCTGACCCGTTGGTCACTGTGAGCACCCCCACTGCTCCCCCCGCAAAGCCCGTGACTATGAAGGAAGTGAACCGGGCTGATGATGACGGCTTCGTGACGGTGCGAAGGAGGAAGCGCCGGCAGAGCTGTAAGAACCGCTGCGGCAAGGCTCCTACGGAGCCCAACGAAAAACTACGTGCTGCGAAGCCGAATACCCCGGTGTATATTTCCCGTCTCCACTACACCACTGACGCGGAAGACATCGTGAAGTACGTACGCCAAAGGCTGAAGTACGCGCCGAGAGTGCAGTTGCTGGAGTCGCATCGCAACGTCAACTTTAAGGCGTTTGTGGTGCGCATACCAACATGCTACCTGCATCAGGTGTTGAATGAAAGCTTTTGGCCACAGGATGTGGTATTCCGCCGCTTTCACGGCCAAGTGCCACCAGAACGTGCAAAGACTTAGTGCAACTAAGTGATACTAACATAGTTTTAAGTTTTATTTACTAACACAATTGTTATATTGTTATATGTATACTTAAGTTAAGGTATTTTTCTATGGGTCTTTGTTACCTGAAAATAAATGGTTTTATTATTATTATTATTATAACGACTGCCAAAGATCTACAAATGACAGCCGGAACCAACGACTTTACGTACTTTCCGAGGCACGAAGAGGTCTCGGTATGAAAATATGCTGCCCGCCTCTCTGTTCTCCGATAAATATAATCTGGGTATGTTCAAGACACGACTGAACCGGTTGATCCTAGGCAAGCGTGCTCCACCTTAGGCCGCATCATCACTTAAGATCAGGTGAGTTGCGGCCGAACGCAAGCCATAATGATATAAAAAAAGATAATCAGCTGGAGACAAACAATCACAACAAATTCTAACTCAGCAGATTCAATTACTACAATAGTAAACAATTCAATAATGCAAAGTAAGAATATGTGAGACAGACAGTAGCTCCAACTGATACTAGTATCAAGCTAACTGTAAGCAAACGTCAAGTTATACACGACGCTGGTGTAGTGTTACGCGTTCGAGTCAAGTGACTGGCAGTAAGTTGAGAGCGTTCTCACGGTGAGACACAGGTTTGGTTTCTAACCGAAGGGATAGTGGTAGGAGTGTTGAGCCGATAGCCTAAAGCCGGATGAGATGTTTCGAAAATTATTGCAAAAAATATACAAAGGACAAATGACAATGGAAACTTTTTTAAAAGAAATATATTAAACTAGCTTTTGCCCGCGACTTCGTCCGCGTGAATGTTGGTTATCGTGGATGCAGACAAAGTCGCGGATTAAAAAGTAGCCTATGTCTTTCACCGGGGCTTAAGCTATCTTTATGTCAAATTTCATCAAAATCGGTTCTGCCGTTTCATCGTGAAAGCGTAACAGACAGAGTTACTTTCGCATTTATAATATTAGTAAGTAATAGTATGGATTTGGCAGAGGACCGGTCAAAATGGCGCACCATGGAGGAGGTTTACGTCCAACAATGGGCCGTTAGTAAGCGATGATGATATTGAATATATTACATCAGGATGAAAACCTTAACACAGTTTTCATTACTTCCTATACTATCCTATTACTATTAAAAACTTTATATTATATACCTAATGAATAGGAGTCTTTATCCCAAATGAGGATATTTATGTCAACCATCTAAGTACCTTTTTACAAATAAGTTCACTTAAGCCAGAGAGTAGGTAAACTTTTAATACTTGGCTAGTACGTTGCACGTTTATTGCACTAAAATAGGTAATAGATTCTTGAAATATTTCGAGTTTCGAAACAATAGCTCATATGCGGTGCCGAAGAAAACTTTAGAAAGTGCTCGAATTAATTCCACAAACACGTTCACTTTCTTTGTGTCTTGCGCAGAGGCATCCGCCGATAAACTATTACATTTTAGATGTTAATTAACATCACAATTTACATTTTCATGTGAATTTATGTAATACCTGCTTTTACCTTTAATAGACTATCGGAAAGACATAACTTGGTAGATAGTCATGTAGTGCAAAGTAAATTGGGCCCAACATAAAACCCTGCGGTAACCCTAAGAGGCCAATGAAAATCAAGTCGTTATCTCTTTCCAGCAACAATCAATGTCAGCATCTTGTTGCAAATGTAGGTAAATGTAGGTATATTGATAGCTTCATGCGACAGCAATAACTAATTCATAACAATAGATGTGCGGCCCACCGCAGCTCCAAGACAACCGGGGTTGACGGCTGGCCGCAAATCAGTGCGATATTGATATTGATATCATGCGGTTTCATGCAGCAAGTGCGCTTTAGATCTTAAAGTTACTAGAAAGGAGTTGATTCAAAATGTATGGAGCCTGGGCCCAGTCCTTGTACACCATACTTAAAAATAGGGAAACACATTTTAAATCGTTCTCAATTGTCCAAATACTTTAAAATGGCTTTGTGAGCAAGTAAAACACAAGAAATTGCACTCGAAATTGCAACACACAACAAAAAAACAGTCATGGCGGTAAGCTATCATTTTGATTGATTAATGACGTTTGACATTTATAATTCTGAATTTCTGCGTCGATTTGACAGATAGGAAAGAAACGGTGTTAAATTCAAAAAACGAAAGGGAGGTTATTAAAAAGAACTCCAGAAACTAGAAAAAAAAACGAGACGAAGGTGACTGTTGTGACAGTGACAGCTGACAGTTCTCTTTTTATGATCAATGGTCGATCTATGGTTTATAGAGTAGCTAAATCTGAGTGACGCCATGTTGAAAATTCATAAAAACAATAGTTAAATATTAATTTACTACCACAACAGTATACATTTAAATGAATTTTCTGTATTTTTCCCGGATTCTACAGATTTTTCTCTTTTTTTGAAGTGGTGTAGATAGACTGGGCCCATTATGAAACATGTCCTTTTCTAGTCTAAAAAACTAGGAGAAAACAAATAAATAAAAATTCATCCCCTTCATCAATCTCTGACTTAGCAACAGGCTCCACTAACGGCATTCCAACCGTCATCGAAACACAACACTCTAAAACAATAATAATTATTGTAATCAAAGCCACTGCGTATCATCCGGCAACTAAACAACTGCTGTCAACTCATAATATTTATGTTAGCACTATAAGAATATGAAAACAATCAATTAGCAATGTATCAACAAGTAATAAATGACCACATAGTAAAGTGACTACTGGTTTTAATTCAACAGATAACATATTGACAGATCTTAGTTTGTGTATTTTATCAATGGGCCTCATATGCCTGAAAATATAGTGTTTTTTATTACCTATATTCTGCTGTACCTGCAGTATCTTTAGTCTTATGCATTGAGATCAGCACATCAAGCTTGACCAATCAGTAAAATTTCTTTAATCGTGTTTGAATTTTATTTTAAAAGATTAAAGTTCATGTTCAATTCGGAAAATTTGACAGTTTGGGATAACTTGAACTGTACTTCTTTCTTTTACTCATAATGCGTGAAGCAAGCCAGATGTTTCACTTTCACTGCTTACCTCTTAAGAGATAGAGACCTACCTACGTTTTGGAACGAGCAACTAGCTTCAACTTTCTGACTAACTGACCGACTCCTTGACAATTCAAAAGTGCCAGTTAATGTTTTAATTGAAATAAATGCTTTGACTTTTGACTTAGGAATGGGTTTACGTTTTAATAAAAAATCCCATGATTCCGAGATTGTCGTGAACTTTTTCTTTTAATAAATTATTTCTAGAAGTCGCTATACCTACTTCCTTAGCGTAAACTAAATGTACACACATGAATGCAAAGAGATTTGATTTGATTTGAAAATAAACTTTAGGTCATCTCTATGTATCTGATTATGCGATCCTTAGATTAGACTAAGGAATTAAATGTTTGTTTTAGAAAAGAAGGTACCTACATTTTGTTTATATTTCACACAACGTTCCTACACACCTTTCCCTTTCCGAATAATTGACATTCCAACACGAAGTCTTTTGGCATCGTTTCAAACCACGTGTGGATTCCACGACTGTATCGTTTCTATTGGTGATAGAAAGATATAGGTATTTATAAAGGCACTAGCAGGTACCCCATGATTTCCCCCGCGTCTTTGGTTACTACTCCGCGCTTGTGGGCTGTAGCGTTATGTTTTATAGTATAAAACCTTCCTCGATAAGCAGGCTATATAACGCAATAATATGTTCTCAAATCGAACCAGTAGTTTCTGAGATTAGCCTTATTTTTTATATGCACCTGCCGTGTTATCTCTTCACCACCCTGGGTTGACTGGTAGAGAATGCCTAAGGCATTAGGTCCGCCTTTGTACCTTTGTGCATGAAGTGTAAATAAATAAATAAACGAAAAAACTCATTTATAATATTAGTAAATACCTACGTATATTTAAAAGATGAAAGAGAGTCATGTCATGATGACCTAATGGTGCGGGCTCCCGCCTGTCATGCATAGACTAGTAGGTTCACAACCGATTAAATACCTACCAATGTGATTTTCAATTCAATTGTTCATACTTTCTAAGTTTTGGATATCATTGACATCGGTGAAGGAAAACATCGTGAGAAAACCAGAACTGCAAACAAGCAAGCGTGGTGATCAAAGCTCGTGCCATCTTTATATATATGTATTTATTTATGTATTTGTGTACCAATATCAGCTGTCTGACACCCATAGTACAGGGTCTGCCTAGTTAGGGGTTAGGTGACCGTGTGGAAAATGTCACCATATATTATTATTATTATATGACTAGAAGAATATATCCTGCAGTAGTAGGACAGTAATATAATAGGCTAGTATTCTAAGGTGGCTGGCAGCGGATGGATGCGGGCTGTCCAAGACCGGGTTGGTTGGCGATCTCTGGGTGAGGTCTATGTTCAGCAGTGGACAGCAATAGGCTGATATGATAATGATAAGATTATAAAAGGTTTCTTATCAACTGAAAAAGAGCACTTATTAAAGGTGAAGAAATCGTTACATCATGTGTATTCATACAGGATGAGGTAGACTCACTGAAGAAGGCAGAAAGCAACTCACGACTTTGAACCAACAATTGTCTAAAAAGGTTAATAAGGTACATAGGTCATAGGGCAAAAGGGTGTACCGCGCGATAAATGAAACTTTACTGGTAGGTAATTACTTCCGTGATTAAAAAAGGCATAGACCTACCTGCCTAACAAAGACGACACGGTTGACGAAGTGGCTGACCGTTCGGCTGCTGCGCTGTGTTTTGAGCATTCGATTCCCGCACGGTACAAAAATTTGTACCGCCCACACTACATGTAGTTGTTCTGGGTAATTATCTGGTTAATACGCTCTTGCCTTCGTTCTCGTAGATTTTAACTTGATGTTCTATAAATTCCTTCACAAAAAATTTACCTACTACTTACTTAGATTCTGTCCGCCACTTCGCCGCGTGGAAGGACACTTGATTTTAGTCCTGGCAGTGACGCATATTTCCGTCTCGGACATTATTATCATTAGTTTTTGTTTTCTACAATATAATATCCACTTGTTTTAGTTCTAGACTTTGTTGTACAAAATGTTTTGTAATGTGCGTCACTTTCTCGTAAATAAATATTTTTTCTTTCTTTCTTTCTTCGGAAAATGTGCTTAATTTTAAATCTACGGTTTCCTTCTTTTTATTATAACAAAACCTCAGACTCTTCATACACCAGTGCATGTAAAGGTATACGAACTGGTATCGTGAAGCCACGGAATAGATAACGTGAAGCTGCCCTAGGCTTCGCAGGATTCGCAACATACCTCAAACCTACTCCACCTAAATACAACAGAGATGATTTTGACAGAATACCACTGCTGAACACTCATTCCTATAATAATACCATTAAGAGCTTAATTCTTAACTCCAAATAAGCATAATAAGCAACACCACACAAATCTCCTATACCCATCAATAAACAACTAACTCTAACTAATATTAAAAGCTCGCAAACATAAAAACTCCCAAAGAATAATGAGCCAGTTCTCAAACTTGGCCAATATAAGGCCAAACGATACTTGGCCAATAAGGGCAAACGATAAATAACGCACGGCGCTTAGAAAAGTGTTATTAAGCCTCCGTCGTCGTCTTAAATATTCTTGGCATTACTCAAGATTAGGGTTGGGTGGTGTTGCCAGTTTATGTACGTAATTTTAAGGTGTAAACACTGATGTTTTTATGTTGAGGAAAGTGGGAATGGCGATTTTTGTGAAAAAAATTAGTGTTTTAGGACTTGAAAAAGGAGATAGAGTTTTATTAAAGGTGCTAAACTTCTTAAAGAGTTAGAACTACATTAACGGCGGGCGTTGATAGTTGTGCCACAGTTTCTAAGTTCTAACTACTGCAGCTAACATCGTTACATATATAACATAGTTACGTATATTTTTAAGTTCCAAATAAAGGCTTTTATTATTATTATTATATTATATTAACGAGTAGTGTAGGTATATTATATGTATTTTAATTCGACCATTACAGTCATCATACACTCGGCGTCACAAAAATCGCACCTTTTCGAAAATAAGTTTAAAACATGTCCCGCCAGTAACGAATACATTAAACCCAATTAATATTGGTATCAATTAAAAGTATGTTTAACGACCTTTAAATTAACAACAGTTAGAATTCCTAAACACAACAGATCTCATTAGCACGTAACGTTAAAAAAAATGTTGTCAAAATACGCATTACAACGGCCACTAATTGCACCTCCCTACAAGGGTATAAAACGGGCGACCCGGGTTAAATGTGGGTGAAATCCGATCCAGCCTGTCCCTTTGCTGTCCTCTCCCAGCGACGCCCTAAGCCGAGGCTCGTACCCCACAGGGGGTGCCCTTAGCGTGTAGTCGCTTAGTTTGTAAGCATTTATGCCCTGGCTGGAGGCCCTAAAAATAATAATTTTTAAGGCACCACAGGAAAGTCCGGTTAAGCAGCCGACAACCTCCTAGGTTGAGCTGCGAGATGCCAATCCGAAAAAAAAAAAAAAAAAAATTAAATGTGGGTCATTCGCTATTCAACCTTTGAAGTGAACACACGTGAACAGCTACAGCAAGAAAAATACCCCAGAAGATGGATACCACTGCAGATGAAGCCGCTCAAGTCATTGCACTACTGCAATCAGGGATGCGGCAATGTGATGTTGCCCGGCAACTGAACTTGAGTCGTTTTGCCGTTCGACGAGTGTTCCAACGTTTCCAAGAGACTGGTGGCTATATCCGAAGACGTGGATCTGGAAGACAACGGTGCACATCCGAAAGAGACGATCGCTTCATTGTTTCGACGTCTTTACGTAATCGGTTCTCCAATGCTGTTGAGCTGCAACAACAACTGCGATCAGCTCGCAGAACTTCTGTAAGCGTCTCCACGATTAGAAGAAGAATGCGGGAGAAGAAAATTGCAGCTCATAGGGCTGCTACAGGGCCCAAATTGACTGCACAGCATAGGAGAGACCGGTTGCAATTTGCCCGTGACCATGTGGATTGGACAATAGACCAATGGAGGGCTGTGCTCTTCTCGGATGAGACGAGGGTGTGTCTTTTCTGCAACGACAGGCGTCGAAGAGTGTATAGGAGGCAAGGGGAACGATTCGCACAAGCCTGTATTCAAGAGACAGTGGAATACGGGGGTGGCTCGTGTATGTTCTGGGGCGGCATGTCAATCGACGGTAAAACGAACCTTGTGTGTGTTTCTCGGACTGCAAGTGCTCGCGGGCAAGGGTCGCTGACTGCTGCTCGGTACATAACAGAGATCTTAGAGGAGCAGGTTGTCCCTTATGCGGGTTTTGTTGGCAGTGGGTTCACGTTAATGCACGATAACGCCCGTTGTCACACCGCTTTAATTGTAAGAGACTACCTGCAAGAAGTTGGCATCCCTGTTATGCGCTGGCCGGCGCGAAGTCCAGACCTGAACCCTATTGAGCACCTTTGGGATGAACTGAAACGGCGAGTACGGGCACGAAATCCTGCCCCTACCACTCTCCAAGACCTTCAAGATGCCGTCGTTGCAGAATGGGACAACATTCCACAAGAGACTGTTGTCACATTAATAAGGTCCATGAGAGAACGCATGGAAGCAGTCATCAGGGCTAGGGGGGGTAACACTAGGTTTTAAGTTAGTTTTAAGGACTTTGTTGTAATTTTTGCTGATAAAATAAAATTTAACTTTTTAATCATTTGCATTAGCTTGCTTTTTTTTATTCCCTGGTAAACAAAAAACCAAATCCATTGATTTATTCTGAAATTTAAATAAATTGCCTTTCCAATTATACCTTATAGTCATATGTATACCATTGATTAATAGGGTTAAAATGACTTTGAAGGGAATTCTTAAAGAGGTGCGATTTTTGTGACGCCGAGTGTAGATTATTTGATGGCAGTATGTCAAAAAGTTATAATTTCTTTGGATTATTATTTATATTAAAAAGTATCAGTATAAAAAGCATTTATGTAATTATTTTATAATTAGAAGACATCTGATAGGAATGGATTTAGCTCCAGGGCCGAATAAACGGCGTCTTCGACTTCCACGCGAATGAAACCGCGAACAAAAGCTAGTAACTCTTTAATCAAAAGTTCACTCATTCTGAGCTACGAGATGCGTAGGCGTCCCATTTCATCGTAATCTACATATGATTTTGGGCTGACAAAGCTCCACGCTTATGATATTGCACGGAAAACATTTGCCTTGTAAAGCAAAATTCATGAATAAATCACCATGGAAAAGGATTAATAACTATTCATCGTACAAAATGAACTCCAAAATAGAAAAGGTATTGCTGAAGCGCAGCAGAACAAAAATAATAAAAGCTTTTTTTAGACTACGAACGGTGGCAAACCGGCATGGGTCCTACCTGATGGTAAGCAGTCACCACAGACACCTGCAACACCAGCACGCGTAGCATGACCACGCTATGTCTACGGAAGAATAGACATACTGACAGGAAGAATAGACAAACTGTACTGACTTGTCTATTCTTGCTGTCAGTATGTCTATTATTCCGTAGACATAGCGTGCTCATGCCACGCGTGCAGGATCATCCCACGCGCGTTGACGATTCTTAAAGATCCTCATACGGTATTCCATGGGAAAACCTCGGGGATTCATTCGACAATTATAACCAATAACATTTTAGAATTACATTCAATCACAGCGTCACGAATTCAAGACGGCGTCACTGTTTTCGAAGACAAGCAGCCTGACACTTGCAACAAGACTTTTTTCCAAGGTATTCGTAGGAAGTATTTTGTTTTAAGTTATTGAATGGCTAATAAGCGCAAAGGTAAGTTACCGTTGCCTATACACAACTGCCAGCAATTCAAGAGGCATTGCAGTTGTCATACCTGAGACAAAGCTAATTCGTCTAATGAACAGACGCCAGCACATCAAGCTACTACAATCTGTCACATTTCTTTAATCGATTTTCAACTTTATGGTTAAAGAATAAGGTTCAAGATTGATTGGGAAAATGTGACAGTTTCGGGTAGGTTGACCTGCTGGCGTCTGTTCCATTGCTTGTATTGCAGTCTTACGGGTATCTGACTACTAATACCCACAACGGCTGTCAAAGATCTACGAATAACAGTTGGAACCAACGGTTTAACGTGCTTTCCGCGACACGGAAATTCAGTATGAAACCAACGATGGAAGCTTTAAAGACGTATTCACCTTAAAAAAAAGTGCCAGCCCTACGTGACACGGATAAGGCAGTGTTCACAAGCATAAATCTCTTATCAGTCGTCTTCGAGATACTTGACTTATTAGTCACTTAGTTTACTTTACTACGGCCATGTGATGATCTACCTGTGTACCTGGTACTACAATATTACGGTAAAATGTTAGTTTCTGTTACTTGTTTCCTTACCCGGGTGATAAGAGATAGCAAACATGACTTATAGGAAGAGTTTGCATGATTTACTTATTTCTCAGATGGTTTTATTGAGTAAATATCTCGTATTCTACCTGTTATCTTGCGCAAGAAACAACTCGTGCGGTCAGAGGTCACAAACATTTTGTATTTGGGTCATGTAAATAAATAAATGAACGTTTGGTGTTGAACTTGTTTTGGTATACCTACCTCAATACGGGTAAACATTTTTGGATAATTTGTAATATTAGAACTATTTCAGGTGTGGTAACAAACAGCTGCTTTTAATCTCAATTGGTCAGGTCTTAGTCATCAATTCCGTTTTGTATAAATGCAGGCAACTAGTACATTAACTCAATAACAATCCTAGCATTTCGTAAGAAAAGATTAGCAATCATTAATTGTATCTATCTATGTTCAAAACAAATGTTTGGTTTAGTAAACTTTAAGTAGTTAATTTTATTTCATTCCACAGATTAAGAATTACTTAATACCTACGTATTTTTTTAAATTACTGTCGTAAAAATACCAGAACAATAAATAAGGGTTAAGTTAAAACAGATTAAACAATAAAATACCGTAAACAATTTCCAGAAAAAAGAACACCATTTAAAACTTACTATCTCGGTCGGAGTAAAAGTGCTATTCCAATAACAATCAGCCCCCAATAACACCAGCACAAAACAATAAAATAAAAAAGGTTTCAAATCCACGTGGTTCATGGTCGGACGTGGAAACCCCGGACGAAATTCTCACGAAATATTTGGCATGCCATTAAATGGAGTAACAAAAGAAGTCCACTTCGGAATAAACACAGTTCGAATTTCGGAATTTCGAGTGCCGAGTTGCCGACCGATTGGACGCAGAAAAAAATGCAGGTAACAAATTATGGGTGACGTAAGCGGGTTCCGAGACTGGAATATTTTAACGTGGTTGTATTTTTGTTTTGTTTTAGAGACAGATGGAATTGTTGGTTTAATTGTTTGTGGAATATAGTGGAGGCTCTGCGGTATGATCTACGTTACTTATTGAATGGTGTTTTTCTTTCGTAACTCGTAGCTTACGCTCTTATCCAGATTCCAAGCTATATTTTTGTTAAATTCCATTACGCTCGGTTCAGTGGTTTTTTTTTTTGTTTTGCCGTGATAATATAACAAACATACATACGGACAGAGTTATTTTCGCATTTGTAGGTACTTAATATTAGTGTGGAAAATATAAATGTGAAAAATGTGGTATTTCTTATTATAATAATTCATTCACCTTTACAGGCTACTTTAAGCGAATGAAAGAGAAAACCAATGGAGTCATTTTTTGAATTAAAGGATTACTTTTCTATCAATACCTACGACCTTTAGTAACGATATTACAGTCAATTGGCAGGTTCACCTACTTTCATATGCATTAACTTTTCTTACACAACTCGAATCAAGTAAATAAATAGTAAGTACTAGTTAGAACCCGTGGTTTCACCCGCGTTAAGACTTTGCTCACTCTTTGCTGCTCCACTCCCGTGGATTGTAGAATTATGCTATAAAGCCTATAGCCTTCCCAATAAATGGGCTATTTAATGCAATAAGATTTTTTCAAATCGAACCAGTACTTACTGAGATTTTAACAAAATAAGCGAACTTTTCTGCTTTATAGATACACTTAGTTCTGCCCGTGACTTTTACCGTGTAGTTTTTTACGGATTCCTAATTATTTTGTTAATAAAATATAGCCTTATACCACTCAGAGATACAGTAGCTTCCTCATATTGAAAGAATTTTCTGAATCTGACCGTCCATTTCAATAGTACAAATAGTATACTTAAGCTACCTCTACATCCATTTACAATAGCATTAGACAGAAGTTGAAAAAGGTTATTTATAATGCACATTTTCCTAACAAAAGCACAATAAAAAATGTTACAGTTTCGATAGACACCGATGTTATAATCTATTTTTACAGCTTCTGTCGCACTTAATTGTAGCCATTTTAATAATTTACCTTAAGAAATTATGTTACTTTTATTTAGTTGTATTATTTCATTCCAATTTCAATGCTAAAAGCCTAAAAGAATCAGAGATAAACAATACCAGGAACGCTTTTCGTTTCACTATGATTCTACCAAATTCTTTAAAATACTTTTATTTTGTTTATATTAATATATATCCATATTTGGTACTATCTTAGATCTATTTAACAAAGATAAATGTTGTAAATAAAAATCAAAATGGTTTTTTCTTATCTTTGAAATAAAATGTTTTTCGTTCCTGCATTTTCGAGCATCTTTCTTCTAATGCTAATGCTAGTTTTTTTTTAGTTATAAATGGAGTATACCTAAGTACTAATTGAAATAAAATTATTTCCTACATTTCAAAACTCCTAACATTAACACTAATAGAACTGCCACATTATAAAAATTATGTCCATATTAGTAGTACTTACTTAATGATAATTTCATCTTCCTACGTTTTCAACATGTCTGGATCACGCATGCGCATCAAGATTCTCTTGTAATGGGAATGGACATTAGGAGGAAATACCATAAATTTTCCCGAGCGTACCATTTTAGGGTTCCGTCGGTCACTGATCAGCTTATTTATATGAATAAGCCACTTATGGGATAAAAGTTAAGCTTAATTACAATCCTATGAAAGGTTCGAGGTGTTAGTTTAACTGACGAAGTTAAACTGGTAATTATAACTTTATATTTGAAACTATTCTGGAATTTACGTATATTGAGTCCCAGAATTTTGAATGGATGCGGGCTGCTCAACACTGAGATGTTTGGCGATCTCTGGGGGAGGTTCACGTTCAGCAGTGAAGGGTAATAGGCTGGTATAATGATGTTGATAAATTCCAAAATGGGTTGATTAAAATATATACCTACAATTTTTTAAAAACTCACCCAGAAACTCAATGAAAACCCAGTAACTTCATTGTGACTATGTAATAATTAAAATTTTGTTCAGATTGATTCTAATTATAGTTATTATTAAGTCTAAATTGATAAAACATATCTAAAATATTCTACTCAAAAATAATTAATAAAAGTTTTAATAAAAGTGTCAAATATTTATGAATATAAAATCATAACATCTGCCGCTATAAAAAAAAATTGTAGGTCTGTTATGTACAGGGATGTATCTTGTATGCTAATATAATAAAGCTGAAGAGTTTATATGTTTGAACGCGCTATTCTCCAGAACTACTGGTCCGATTCTGTAAATTTTATCACCAAATGGAAGCTACATTATCACTTAGTGCTATAGGCTATATTTTATTAGCAAAAAAATCGGATTCATAAGAAAAATCACGCGAACGAAGACGTGAAGAAAGAGCTAGTATATCTATAAAATACTCCCACAGAGAACCTTCAAAAACCAAACCTTTTTTTCAAATACCTCGAGCTGTCAGTAATCGTGACTTACGGGTCAAAACGAAAGCTGAGAGAATTTACCTTAACTTAACGTCAACTATTTTATGTAATTCCATTTCGAAAGTGTAAAGTTCAACGGGCCGTAATTTTTATTAAGAACCATTGGTAGCTGGTAAGTTTATTATAGGAATCTTGTCAAGGTACTCAGTAGCTGTGGTAAAGGTCGCTGGTAAAAAGTATAAAAACTGTTTATCAAAGTTTTGTTTCTAATAAATTCGTATTTTACGATTAGGTGTACAGCCCTGTAGCATAGCAAACTACCGACTGCCATAAAAAATACTGGATTTGTATTTAACTATTTGATTACAAAAAAAAAAACAGAACAAATAAAATGGTATTTAGATATTGTGCATGAATACATGATTCGTCAATTCTGATTTTAGTAAACAATTTATACAAATACAAAATTCCTAACGATAAAGTAGAAATATTGACAGACGATTAAAAATACTAACATATCAAAAGCAAACACAAATATCTACAATAAATAAATACTTTAAAAGGTGTTATCTAAAAAATCTGAAGTATCTGTACACTTTACTCGCGGTAATCGGTTAAAAGCATAGATAACGAACGTTATTTGTCGGTTAACTCACAAAAAACGGTTCCAGTTAAGTATAACTTATGAACGTAACTGATTTGAAGATGCTTACTTTTACGAATACTTTCTATAAAATTAGATTGTAGAGTTTATAGTTTCACTGTGGGATTTTTGGAGAAGAGCGATTGCTGATAAAGTATAACAATTTATGAAAAGGTGAAACGTTTTAGCTATTTTTTTGTTATTTAAATGTCCATAAGCGTATGAGCGGATTATAAATAACATGTTATAGAAGTCATATCAAATCTTTTTAACCGACTTCAAAAAGGAGGAGGTTATCAATTCGAATGTTTGTATTTTTTTTTTAATGTAGTATGTGTGTGTGTGTGTTCGGGGGCATAACTCTGTCATATATAGACGGATTTGCAAAATTATTTTTTGTCCAAAAGGGGTTTATTCCGAAATGGTCCCATATAAATTTTACCAAAATTGATCCAGCCCTTTTTGAGAAAATCAACAAATTCCCAAAAAACATACTTAGACGACGTTTTAGTTTCTTCGATCTTTGGAGGATTTACAATCTCTTTTAAGTGTGTCGCCGTTTCTTAATGGATTTGGATGTTAAGGCAACACTAAAAAGCGAAAAATAAAAAGTTTTTTCAAAAAAAAAAATCTTTTTTTTGAAATAACTTTTCTTTAATAAAATATCCTAAACTGTTAATTGGTGAAAGCCGATGATGTAATCCAGAAGTTTACGGAATGAGATTAAACATAATTATGTAGAAAAAGACGCGCTCGTTAAACTGCGGTTAAACGTGACGCAAAGTTAAGTCATATATAATAATAGTACTTAATAATAAACACACGTACGTAACCGTTAATTTGTTAACATTTTCTTTTTTCTACGAGCAGCACATGTTATTAGTAATAAAAAATAATATTTTTTAATAATAACGTAAGGTGTTTTTCAAGAAAGTTAAAAAGATACTGATTAATTTAATAAAGAATGACAACTTCCGAATCATTGATAAACGATAAAGAGCGACCAACCACAATAGCAGTGTACACCGAGTTTTATTTGTAAGTAAGTGTAAGTATGCCACTTACATAAAAATATGTCTGTATACGATCAATTAAATCTAGTGCTGAGTCACTTACTGAAACTCCTTAAGAGCTACAAAACTATTTAAAAAACTCAAAGCATAGCTCATTCAGTCAAAACAAAGCTAATTTCACGTCCCTAATTTTTCAATTACACAACACAAAACAAGACTGACAACAATATCCGTTTTATTATATATTATACACGAAACGGCATCCATAACAGTCGTTTCCACAAAGGAAATTTGTATCAAAACTTGTCATTGTTCAAGCCTTCGCAGTGACGACGTTTCTTAAGAGAACCGGCCCGTTTTCATAACTTCACGTCGGCATCCTAACAGTAATGTTTTAGCAAAATGAATTTTATATCTATAAGGATACAGCTGATTATGCTGAGCGTCGTTTTCTGGGATAGGTCGTAATGGAACGGAGGCAGGAGACAATGGGAGTGCTCAGTATTCAAGTGTTGTGCGTGTTTCCCGCGATATCGCGTTAATATTCGTATTAGGTATCGGATTATGGTTAAGGAATTCGGATACGCATCGAGTAAACGTTTTTAAACGATGTTTTAACTGACACGGGGATATTTTGCGGGGTTTCTCGGTCGGCCTTCTCGTTTTTTGGGTATTAAGAGGTCGGTGGGTAATGTACCCTACTGGAGTGAATATGTTCCGGAAATATTACTTCGTTTTATGAATTAAGTAGATGTTCCTTTTTATGCAGAATGCTTACCCATTCAATTACATAACGTTATTATGTATGTTCTGGAGCTGTGTTTTCAACGGTTTTCCGTACTGTATTATTTATAATAACTGTATCATTGTCACTGAGACAATGATCACTGAGACCTACCTACGTTTCTAACGCAACTAACTTTCCTGACTGACAAACCGACTCATTGACAAATCAAAAATGCCTGGAAATGGTTACATTGTAATAAAAGCTTTGACTTGTGACTTTGAAAACCTGCAGGGATCTGCTATCGAGTTATAAACTGATATACCTAAGTATTATAATTTCCCTTCGTGATAAAATATCAACAATAAGTAGAGACCATTACATCTCAAAGAGCAAACATCACGTCTTTACCTAGTAACTATTGAATTATTAAACAAAAACAACACGTAAGTTGACAATACATTTCCCACGTCCGCTAATTATCTTGCCAATGTCAAGTTGAAATGACGAAAAATTATCATTACAGCTTACAATCCTTCCGTAAAAAATGTGTGGAATTGTAAAAAATGTTAATGCTATCGTAAACAAGCTATTACCGCAGCATTTGCTAATTTGGAAGATTGTAGAATTTGTAATTTTGTACACAGAGTCTGTCATAATAAAAAATATTTTTACTGTGGGAAACTCCGATTCTGCAAGCTGTTTCAAGACCTAAGTACGGACAGAAAAAGGTCGTCTCAGCGACTTTATATTACAAAAACCATTTTAAGACCTACATTCAAGCTTATGTACCATTACTACCTAGGCGCTAAACTATGCTAACCTTACTTGCCTAGTATATTGCCTGGTAATCTAAAATTCTTCATAAATCTGGAGACGGGTATTAATACTAGCTTCCAAATACATTTGAATTTATTTGCTTAGTGTCCTGAAATCTCAACTATCATCACTTAAAAATCAACTACAATACTTATACCTTTTATTTAATTTTTATACGTTTTGTTCATCATCTGCCCAGCCTTTTTCCAACTATGTTGAGGTCGAATTCCAGTCTAACCAGATGCAGCTGAATACCAGTGTTTTACAGGGAGCGATTGATTTTTATACTTTTTACTTAAATTGCTGTCGATAATCTGCAAATATTGTTGAAGTTCCATGTATTAATAGGTATATCACCCAAAGTATAAGCAAAGTTATTGTAGGTAGGTACACCTATCGAAGGTAAGAGGAAATTCTGTTACATATTCACATCATGAACCCCCAACTGCCACTGCTCCGAACCTAAATGATAAGGGTAAGAACACAACTCTAGGGAAATTACCACCATTAAAATAAACCATAAAACAAAATACAAGCAGAAAATATATTTGATTATTTAGGTTTTACAATGATAGCATTTCTCATAGGGGCGAAACCGCTAGGGGAACAACCAAACTGACAAAAAAAGACCAACTGGCTAGAAATAAAGAACTCGTTAGTCTGTGACACTTTTAACTACAATAAAATCTAATAGGATATCCGTAGACTATTGATTCTGGTCATGAGCAATGAAAAAACTGGCTGAACTCGATCTGCAGTGTAAAAGATCGTTCCACACGCGACGGATTGTGCGATCGAATCGCTCCAATATTAATAGATTCATAGTAAGCGTTGAGAACGGACGATACACCGCTAGACACGTGTAAACTTACAGTAGAATGTGCGAGTGTTTGAAAAATTATCACGCTCGTGTTTTCTCAAAGTGTAGCTAACAGAACATTGATTTGGTATGAAATGCAAAACAAATTACGTTTGGAGATCGGTAAACGGATCAACATGGATTACATTCTAAAAATTAATTATGCCGAGAACTATGTCCAAAAACTAAATCAGACACAAGACTACAGGTGATGTTTAAAAGTTTTTATGCCTTACAAATCACATATCAATCAAATTAAAGTTATTGAACTAACAGCACACAATAAAAGAGAACAAGTACAAGACCCAAATGAAATAGATAAGATTCAAACAACTAATAAGAATAATCGTGTGAAAGGCGTCTTACACGGCACACAAGCAGCTCTTATTACTCGTAATATTACCGGCCCCGCCTCAAGGCATCGTGTGTAGCCGTCCTTAATGCACACTTTCTTGGGAAAGTTACAAAAAATAAAGTAGGTGTAAGAAGTTACAAACGAACTTCAGTAAGGATTAATAATGTAGACGCCTGCGGGTAGCAAATGGTTCTTAGAAATTTTGATGTGTTTCGTACTGTACTTAAGCTTTATTATAAGCCTGTTCCACAATATTTGGGTTTTTCACATTTTGAAGATTCTTATGAGGGGTTGAAAAATAAACTCACTCTAGTTGCTTTATGAAAGTGGATGGAAAAAGTAAAAAACCGGGTGGTGAAGTATTACTATTCCTTTTAACCTTGTCCATTAGAGAACTGTGTTAATTTGATTATGACAGAAATTCAATAAAAAAGAGGAAGACGATGCCGTCGGGATTGAACGATATAATTAAAATGAATCAAAGGAATACAATTTAAAAGCCAATGCTACGATGAAGAATTTGACTTAAGCATCAGAAAACGATTACAATAAAATAGAAATTAGACGTGATGTATGTATGTCAAGAAGGATAATAGCAATAACAAAACACACAGGATCCTAGTACGACGTGAAGTTTTTAATAATTTAGTATTATTTGGGACATCCATCAAATTCAATGTAAAACTGCGGTGACTGCATTTTTATTACAATTTTATTAATAAGTTGCAAGTCATATTTACAGTATGGTTAATTATAAGAATGGCTTGACGTCACGTACTAAACGCGAAGCTGAATATACCTCGTCACGATTCATTGGAATTTTTAGCGTTCCACTTTCAAGACGAAATGTCTTTTAATATTGTAGTGAACAAATTGTTTTATGCAGTTTTTATTTCAAAAAAATATTACTTCGGAATATTATCTAAGTCAAAATTTATATGAGAGCTTCAGTGATTTTTCACTTCAAAAGAACGGTTCTCTTAATAGAGAATCATTCCATTCACACCATACCATTCCATACCATTTTCACTAAAGGAATAATTTCCTTTAGTGAAAATGGTATCAACATCCTACGTTACCTATTCATTGAAACTTTCTGCTATGAAACCAACGTTGGTGATATGGCAATAGGTATATGATTTCATTTGCAGTCTCTTGGGCACATTTTCAGTTGACGGCGATGTGGGGGAATTATTTGATGTCTAATTGTATTCGATTATTGTAAATTTAATAGTTATAGGTTTTTTTTATTATTCGTGTAAATATTGTACATACATTGTTCTACATAGAAATGAACGTGCAATTCATTCGTTTCACTTGACCAACAGAAAGCTAATAGTTTTAAATGTGTCACTTTTACTTTCACACTAGTAATTAATTAGACGCATATCAACCTCATTTAATTAAACAAAAACTGATCACGCTAGACAAACGAAATACTTTATTTATTAATAAAAAAAACAAAGTCAATGAACTAAAGAGAGCCACAGTAAATTCTAAGACCATTAACAGAAACCATGAGAAAGAAAAAGATAAATAAGAAATTGAAGAATTTTATAGAGAAACAATTACAGATAATTCCATTAAAATTACAACAATTACTGCAGAAAGAGAATTTTACTAACTATTGTTAGTAAATCTGGGACACCGCCTAACGTTAGTGTTGGCTCACACGGACTGGGAAATACCTGTTCGATTTACGAGTCATGTAGAACTACTTGCTATAATATCACACTTCACTTGTAACGGGTTTAGCTAAGTTAAAATTAATGCCAGAGAACTTGAAAGTATTTACATGAATATACATAGTACTTATAGGTCTAATTCTAGAATGGCATAATTTGGCATGTTGAGATAACTTGACGACAAACTGTGTCCAAATTAGCCTAGACTAATAAAATTGGGAAAAGTTGGGCAGCAGCGGCTTCCGTGTACTTAATAATCTTACTGCGATCCCCAAGACGCCTGCCAAGCGTGGGGATTATGGCCCCCTCCCGCCCCTTGGGGGAGGCCTTTGTCCAACAGTGGACGTTTTCCGGCTTATGAGTATGATGAATAAAACTGTAATTTTTCCAAATTATTTTTATTTTTTTTCATAAATATTATTATTAGGAAGTTACTACATGTAAAACACTATTCAGCTGCATACGGTTGGACTGGCAGCCGACCCTAACATAGTTGAGAAATAGCTCGGCAGATGATAATGAAACTGATATTAAAATTTGATAATGTTATAGGTTGGATTCCCTCGAAGTATTGTTATAAGACCTGTCTGGAAAGCATCAGCGAATGATTTAACAACTTGTTGGGAAATTTGGGGTTTTCAGGCTGTCTTTCTGTCTTCAATAGGCTGACTCCTACAGAACCTTTACCATCTGACACTATCATTCAATTAGCATTCAGTTTAACAGCAAATATTATCTCAAATTCAACAAAAAATGTAACGTCAGACATATTGTTTGCTACTTCTCAAGTCAGTACACAAGTGAATTAAGCCGTCTGTCTCACGCAATGGTTTCTTTGCTGTTACAATTACACCATATTTTGTTCCTTAGTTTTAACACCTGTGCAAATCGTCGTCGCACACGATGAAAGCTGGTAATTTTGCAACAATATCTTTTAAGGTTTTTGGAAGTGGAACAATAGGGCTTGTTGTAAAGGTTTTGGAGTTATTGTGGCTTAAAAGGAAAGGATTAGACACATTTTAATTTTAATGTGATGTTGAAATGGTTTACAAATGGTGATTCTTTAACGTACACCGCTCGCTCTGGGCTATTAGCCCCGGTCGGTACCACGGCATGAGTTCTTCTTGTACAGTTTATTCGCGTGTTATGTACACACGGCTACACATCAAGCTATACATTTCCAGTATAAACTGACCTCGCATTGTACGGAAATCCTATACAATGCGAGATCAGCATTAACTGGAAATGTATAGCTTGATGTGTAGCCGTGTGTACAAGTACGAAACGCTACAATTTTTGTCCCCAATTCAAGCACTTTGCAACAGATTTTCGAAACAAATGTTTTAAACTTAATGTTTCGAACTTATCCATTATCTTAATACCTAACTACTTGACAGGCATCCTGTGTAAGCGAATATCGTGGGAATTATATCTGTAATGCCTAGCAATCAAAGAAAATAACCAGTTGTCGTCGTAGTATCTACTTACCTATAAATAGTACGGTGGCCTTAGTATTTAATTATTATACACGTACCTATATCATATTTCAGGAAACGATACTAGACTATTGACCTGAATAACTTCAGAAGGAAATACTATAAATAGATTATTGACAAGGATAAGCAATATTTATAAAATTGCAAGTAAGTCAAATTAATCTAAGGAAAGAGGTTGATGAAGTGCGCCAATTACTAGTAGGGATGATAGAATAATTGAAATTACAGCCAAGTAAAATGCCGAAATTATTACTTCGTGGGCATTTGGCTACAAAGAACCTAATGATAATGGAACGCCTAATTCGAGGTTCCTCTTAAAAATCGCTAAGCTTAGGGTCTTAATAGAATATTCTCGGCAACGGGCAGCTGCGCATTCTATAAAGAACATAGTCTAGGCATATTTCGGCCAATAAAAAATTAAAATCGATGGAATTATACGATAAGGGCGATAATATCTAGGCTCGTGGTAAATCTCATTTCCGTCGTAACTATTAATTACAAAGACATTACAGAAGAAATCATAAACTCGGTGCACGCAAAGAGGTACCTAAAACACTATTATTTAGTCAGGAGGTAACAATAAACAAACCAATCCACAGCCTACACCAAAAGAAACAACGCTTTTATTAAGACCATCACAGTTAATAATTTTCCAGACATTGACACTACACTTGCCAAGTAACCACATTATCTGAATTCAGTTAACAATTTACCATCTGACGTAGAAAATTATAATCTCAAAGGCTGCGCTTAACGACTTGAAAACTTCGCCCCCGGGACTACATCACAAGTTCACCCAACATTCTGACTGTTAGAAACTTATAGAACATAAACAAAGTGAACATAAAATAACATTACCTCTTAAACAACTGTTTGTAATGCATCCTAGAACAACACAGTGCACATCACAACACAACACAAAACACTAAGAATTCTAAACATTCACTTCAAATAAAAAACTCGCGTCCAGCGGTGGGTATCTCGAAAAAATTCTGAATACAAATAGCGGGATGCGTGCGTGGGAGTCGGGACGCGGTACGCGGAGAGAGGGGATAACCACACAGGTGGGGGCAGGTATCAACTATTCACCCTACCCTTACAAAGTTTTAACGACAAGTGCTGCTCCGACAAGTGCCGGCGATTGACTGAATCAGACTGATATACCTGGGTGCGCGGGCGCAGCGCAAGGCTGAGGTCGATCTATTGTTGTGAGTAAAGCGTATAACGGATGAAAAGTTTGAATTTTCCCTATGGGATGTGCGGTGGAGTGACGTTGTGTAATGACAGTTTTTGTGGTTACACTCTGTGTATTCTTATGTATATATATGTATAGTATTTCAATACATGACTGTCAATGGGTTTTAACATTAGTAAGCATTGTTGTCGAAATATATACCTACACCGTAAATACCTACCTAATTAAGGTTTGTTTTTACCCGACTGCGCCAGAAGGAGGGTTATGTTTTTCGGGTGTATGTATGTATGTATGTATGTGAATTTCTTTGGCACGCTCTGTAGCTCAAACGGCTTAATGGATTTTGACTTGAGAGGTGTCGTTTCATTCGTCTTAATTGTGTGAGTGACACTGGGTACATCAAAATTAGAAAAAATACACTGGCCGATTTTTGGCGATATATTAGTGTTTAAAATAAAAATATTTTTCCTCAAAACCTATCGAGTGGGGTATCAAAATAAAGGGTTTTATAAATAGCTTACAAATATATAAATAACTTATATGTTTAAATGTATTTTGGAATGAGAAATGCTAAAAAACAACAAATAAATTAAGGTTCGTTCCCTTTAAGTTGAGTTCCTTTACGTTGAGTCTGAGAGTTTTTAGCTTGAAAGGTGTCGTTTCAATCGTCTTAATTGTGTGAGTGACACTGGGTACATCAAAATTATTAAAATTAAACTGGCCGACTTTTGGCGACATATTAGTGTTTTCAAAAAAAAAAATCTTTAAACCTATCGAGTAGGGTAGGTTTTATAAATACCTTACTAATATATATACAACTATTTGTTTAAATGTAATTTGGAATCAGAAATGCTAAAAAACAACAAATAATTAAGGTTGATTCCCTTTAAGTTGAGTTCCTTTACGTCGAGTCTGAGAGTCTATTGCTCTTGCAAAATATTGCTATTTTACGCTATCTAATTCCGTTACGTCGAGTTTATATAATAAGTACAGTCAGGATATAAATTAAAAACCAGTATCATTAAAATATTGTTTTATTATTTGTTTTTTAACGTTTCTCTACACTATAATTTACTTACTATGATGATATCAGTAGGAGAAAAAGAAGAAAGGTTTTCGAGAATATGGCAGTTTAGCGATTTCTTGCAGCTTTGAAGAGGTTCCGAGAGGTTCAGAAGTATTATCTTCACTAGAAGGAAGAGGTTGGTTTTTCATATTCTTTGATATGATGATATTATCTTTGGATGATATTATCCATATCAAAGGTGTTAAAACCCTACTTGGTGTTATCTATTAATGTCCGCCCGCCATTGACTATTTTCGCAACTTTAAGAATCAGTAGGGTCAGTGTATGCACATTGCGTCTTCATGGGCGATTTCAACACAGACCTTGGGCAGCCAACCTGTCGTTCCCGAGAACTCTTACATATCATCGAGTCTGTTAGTCTCGTATGTTCTTCCTCTGCAACCTACTCGTTTTCCCTCTCTTGTGTTGGAAATAGGTACCTACTCAGGGGAGGCACCGTAAAGTGAAGAAGAAGAGGCAATGTTTTTTAAAGGAAAATCACTACGACGATAATTAAATAGCAACACAACCTCCTTCTTTCCAATTCTATCGCAACGGATAAAAACGAAACCGGGAAGTGGGGTAGATGGTAGAAAGAAGATTGAGGTTTATACCAACTCTTACAAATCAGAACGGGCGTGAACGTTGGCATTAGAAAAGGTGTCTTACATTGTTATGGCAGACATTAAACAAATGGTATTTCTATTAACTGAAGCACCGACGCACAAAGTCACCAAGGATGTCGGTTATTGAACTAAAACTTGCATCAGCGGAAGAATTAAAGGAAGCATTGGAAGCAAAAATGCGACTAATGTATAATTAAACCTTTTGGTGCTACACCAATATCTGTGCACCACCCACCAACAACACTAGTAGGACAATACATAACAACATGGAGGAGAAAAAATATAAATAAATAATAAAAAGTTCAGTCGGTTTAAGGTTTAGGTTAGTTCAAGGTTTGGGGCCGAGGGGCCCGCTAAGCTTGGGGACCTGGTGCACTGCACCGCCTAGCCCTCCGATAGCTAGTGCACGGAAAAGCGGGTACAGAAACTCGACGTTAAGGGAGTAAAACGGGACAGAAGTTGTAGACTCGACGTAGGGATAATAGAAGCGAGGCAAGCTTCTCGGCTCAACGTAAAGAGACTCGACGTAAAGTTTTCTAAATTCTAAATTGAATCACGGCGAAAACTAAAAATATTAAAATAAAAAAATTATTTTAAAAAACAAAAAACCCGACTGTGTGAAAAATTGTTAAACTCAAAAGATAGAAATAAGTGAAAACTTAAATATTTTTTTGGTTTTGAATCATCGTGGTTGACAGTGTTCACAAAGGCAGTCGGAGGCATCAAAAATGTACAATATGTTTCAAATCCGTTGAAAGTGTCTAAACTTTAACTTGATGCCTCCGACTGCCTTAGTGAACACTGTCAACCACGATGATTCAAAACCAACAAAATATTTAAGTTTTCACTTATTTCTATCTTTTGAGTTTAACAATATTTCACGCAGTCGGGTTTTTTGTTTTTTTAAATAATGTTTTTATGAGTTCAATCTTGATGGTCAAGATTCAAAGAAACCCATAAAAGTAGATGAAAATAACGTGGAATGGGCAAGTCTTTACATTCTTTACTAAATATTCTGCTACTAATATTAATGTTAATACTCTAAGAAAGTAAATTGATAGGAATTAATAAGGTGAGATTTTCCCGACTGCGCCAGAAGGAGGGTTATGTTTTTCGAGTTTATGTATGTATTTTAAGGTAGAAAACCGAACTGAACCGATCGTAATGAGACATAGAGGTAGATTAGAATCTGAATTATTCTGACGACACTCACATAAGTTGTTCATACATCAAATTATCAAAATTTCTGCAAATGTTCGAATAGCGATTATATTGTGCCTACAATACGTATAGCAAATTGGTTACACTTCAATAACTAGCCGAAATATTTCATTCTTCCATTGTGCTAACATTATACACATGAATTAGAATTGAACATAGGAAGGTCTGATGGCTATTATGTGGAGGTATACACCATGCATGAGATAGAGGGTGGTATCTGACGATGCGGAACAATGATGATCGGAGCGAGACTGCCGGCGTTCTAGATTCACATATTTACTTGTTTTTTTTTTTATAGCCCACTAGCTGATGCCCGCGACTTTGTTCGCGTGATTGTCGGTTATTAGCGGGGTTATATTTGCGCGTAACTCTACTTTTTTTCTAAAACAAAAGTAGCCTAAGTTACTCCATAAAACATCACCTATCTGCCAATCTTTTCTCTGAGACAATCAATGTCAGAAATATAGGTACCTACGATAATTTTAGGTATTTTTGACAGATGGAAACTGAAATTAGAATTCGAACGATGCTAAAAGGTAGGAGAATTGGGTAGATGTCCAGGAAATTGTGCCCAGAATCCAGCATAATACGATCAACGTCTAGCTTTTTATCTACCAGCATTCTAGATTGAGAATTGAGAAGAATGTCATATTGGCCCAGTGGATTGGCCTCTCATGCACGAATTGCATGAGAGGCTAAACCACTAATCATTCTTATACTTAATATAAGTCTGAAATCATCAATCCGCCTTGAGCGCACGTGGTGATCAATGCTCTTTCCTTCCCTGTAGGAGAAGAGGCCTTTGCCATGCAGTGGGACAATAGGGTATTTTACTCTATACGAGAAAAAAACTATAAATTTGTTATTGAGACAGTTTAGGCATTAAGCAGTCGGTAAATGTAAGTTTTAGTTCATAAAATGACAAAACAATTTTTTTAAATTCAATTCAAAGTTTTCAGTATTTTTAATCTGTTTTATAACACCGTGAAATAGTAGCGGCCATGTTATTACGCCGTACGGCTGTGTAAACAAAAAATTGTCAACTGTCAGTCAACCGATTTGGCGTATTATAGGCTTTGTACTTTTATTATTTTCGTAACCAACGTAATTTTTTCATTATTACACCTTTTACAAAATATGCTTTTAATTATTTTTAAATGATATACAATTATCATATTTAATATGAGCTCATTTGAAACAAAACGAACTGACGTCATTTACGCTGACCAATATGGCGTCCAGTAAGAGGCGTTTTCGTCAAAATTTAAAATTTAGATGCATTTTTATGGCACTTATCGATTGAATAAAAAATTTGTGTTTTTTTTTTGTGGCATATTAGCACTACAGAATTTCATTGATACACTTTTCGAAAATGGGTGTAATACCCTATTATAGGCTGGTGTTATTATTTTATTCTAAACTAGCTGTTGCCCGCGACTTCGTTCGCGTTGTGGTTATAAAACATAACAATGTTCTTATTAAAGGGACATCCTTCATTTACAAATTCCCATGAAAAAATCTTCACAGTCACAATATTTAACGAAGTTCGTAGAAAACTTTATTTTCTTTCACGATGATTAAAAAATAAAATATTTATTCACCTTTAGATAAAATCATAAATTAAAGTACGTTCCCTCCGCCAGCATTATTTTGCTGTATCATCCATGCGTATAATCGTATAATCAACTACCATCACTTTTGGTTTGCTCGCGAATATAGAATTTTCCCTAAACGTAATAAAAAGACTTTTCCTAAATGACTATGATAACTGATTGACTAATTCATCATGGCAGAGCGGAAAGTACTGAAGGTAGTTAAGACAAAGTGTTTGGCATAGAGTGACATAGGCTTCTGATAATAGTTTACAATATTTCTTTATAAACTACCTATGTTAAAAGTCTGGCATTCCAGAGCCAAAATAAAAAGATTGTCAGGATCGCTGACGCAAGAGCACGCAACATACAGCTGGCCGTGTGAGAAACAGCCAGTCCTGAGATCAACTCCTGCGGCTTTGAGCGTCTGCCCCTGCGATTTATTTATAGTAATTGCAAAACAAATACTTAGATACTGAAAATAATGGGACTCGTTTGAATTGAAAAAATATATATTTGGAAAACGTGGTATAAACACAGTTTCTCCCGCGCCACAACCCGTCAAAATTTCTGCCTCAATTACATTTCTTTGCAACGCTGTAACTTTTAATCGAGTTCCATTGTAAGATCTTGGGGGGCTTAAATTGCGTAAATGCATAATCGGAACCCCAACATTTATTTATATTTGATGGGCAGGAAGACCACACAAACACACTTAGCACTTAGGGAGTTTATGAACTCTACCGGATAATTAGTGGCCTCTCATCTTGAATTCTTGATCTACAACAGTGTTTAGCCCTAAGCGTTTCTGGCAAATTCACTTGACCACTGCCCTCCGTCCTTCACCAACTTTTAGCAACGTATCAGAAAAATCTTCAGATAAATGACGGCGTGCCGTGTGGTGTCGGACGTAAAGAATAGCACCATCCCATATCTTCCCGAGGGTGTCGTAAGTGGCGACCAAGGGACTTACCAGAGAATAGGCAGCAGCGTTCTCTGTGCCTTTGTGACAACAATACTGCGATCGCCAATCCGCCTGCCAAGCGAGGCGATTATGGCAAAACCCCCCCTTGGGAAGGCCTATGTCCAGCAGTGGACGTCTTTCGGCTGAAATTATGAAATGACGGCGATACATTTCCCACAACTCAACAGGACTTGAAAGTCCACAAAACACTAACATTACTGCAAACAAATGACGTAGGCGACTTCTTCACGTATCTGCTTAGCGCCGAAAGAAGTTATTTGAAAATGCGGCGTTGCGAATAAAGTTGTGACTCACGCTGTGTAAATGTTTCAGAGGCGCGAGACTCAGCAGTGCGGCTGCGTTAAGATGCAAGACTGACTTCTCGCTGAGTGTCTGTTTCTGAACTGCGAGACTCAGCATTACGTTTCGAGTTGCAAATAACTGAGCCTTACGCTCCTGATCGGTTTCAAGAGAACGGACTAATCTTAATCTCTTGGCTGACTTGTAGTTTTGAGACAGGTTATTTCTCTTTCTTGGAGGTATTTTAAATTGTCAGAGTAATAAATTAAAATATCGAAAATGTAATTGTGAGGATAGACAGGACTTTGATAGCTGCCGTTGCTCCCCTGCGTTGCCGGGTACAAGACGACACGCTCACTTACTTACTATCACGATAAGCAACATAAGCCCGAAGGCATCATTAAATGGGAGCTTGAGCCAGTAATATCGATCACTGTCATCACTGTTATCGTCTTCACCGCGTGGAGGTACTCCCAGCTTATGTCATTTATTATTTTACACTTACACACTCTTTTAGTCCAATGAAATACGCATTTGCTTGTGTTATAATATAATCAAATAGAGTATTTAGTTTAGAGAGAAAAGTAAATGGAAAAATTTAAATCTGCTTCTGCTCTGTGTGTCATAGCGTGATATATTAAATTTCATGATTATATACCTATAGCCCAGGTGACATAAGCAAAAAAAATATGTTCAGTATTTGTTAAGTTAAGAGTATGTATACTATTTCTACCTAACCCCTATATGTCATAGCGTGATGAATTGTACCTAAGATTATAGCTCAGGTTACTGCCAACATAATACAAAACGTTTTGTTCCAATCGGCGCAGTAGTTTTAAAGTTATGCGCGTGCATACAAACTTTCAAACAAACAAACAGACAAAAATTCCAAAAACTACTGTTTTGGGTTCAGTATAATGTATTTAACATGTAGCAATTACTCTTTGAAAAAAATATTGAATGTACAGAATTGACCTCGTTACGATTTTATTATATGTATAGATTACTGCTATATCCTCGTCACGTCGCGATCTACAAAGTTTACAGTTGGTATTCGTGCTAGTGCTGCCATCCAGCGGATAATGGCGGAGATAATGTCCCTCATGTACGTAATTGGCGCTAAGTATAAGTGCGTCTGAGTCAACCAGCGGACAGGAAAATTAACTGGTTGTTTTGGGTTCCTCATGGTTGGTGTCCTCTTATGAAGGCCAGTTCCCTCCAGTTTGTATGATGTACACATAAGTCCGCTACACTCAATCCAAACCACTGCAACTCCTGAAAGCCAGAATCAACATTGGCGAACACCAGAAAAGCGTCGAGGCAATGAAGCTCGACGAGATACGGAGAAACACTACAACTGTCTTGGATACTTCAACAAAATTAATCAGAGAAGAACAGCGAAGGAGTAAGAAGAAGCATATTTTCCACTTCCTTCCAAATCAAGCAGGAAACCGAACAGAAACAGGCAAATAGGCATAAAGGGGACGTTTACAAGGGCGAAGCTCAGTTGCCAAGCCCCGTGGAACCCATTAAATAATTAACATTATTTAATGGGTCCTAAAATGTGAGCTGTAACATTATTGATTCCAATAATACGTATGGCAAAAACGATGTACACACATCTACATTAATTACTAATCCCCGCGCTTACGAATAATGCAGCAGTCTGTCAAAAAACTTAACCTATGTCTCATAGAAAAACCAAGCCCTGTATCAAAAAGTTTTGAGCAAAAAAGCTCCACTTTCATTCGCTGAAAACGTAAAAACAAAAAGGAGTGTAAGTAATACGACTAAAATCAAACTTTTAGTTTGCTTTGAAATTGCAACCAGAAGCGTAGTGGTAAAATGGAGGTGTCAGTGGAACTAACTCGGACGTGTGACTGCGCAAATTGTTATTGGTTGCAACTTTAGAGCAAATGAAAAGTTTGTAGGTTATACCAAGGAACTATTAGTTAATCTGTGGTTATACTTAGTTCAGCTGGTATCTGATCTATCTAGCTAAATGGATTCATTGGCCCAATCGTCTTCTTCACCAAACCTATGGTCTACATGGTTAAACGGACACTGTGACACAGACTTCCACCATGAATTCAGTTCATGATTCTAGGCCCCTACCCCCCTGCATTCAAATTACTTTGTTTCTTTTTAAACCTGCTGGTTTAAAAAAATAACAGACAAATAATACCACTTATATTATCAATTGGTGTTTAGGAATCATGTATTGAATTCACGATAAAATTTTGTTTATACAATTCCGCAACTGAACTACTAGACATACGCTCTGCTTACCTCCTCAAGGAACACCGGGAGATGTCGTCGTCAGCTCTATTAGTGTACATAAACTTGAAGGATATTTGACGTTCAAAAGTGCCTTTTTTTCGTTCAAAATTGAAATAAATGATTTGACTTTGACTGACCTAAGCGAGTGTAATATATTATATTCATTGGGTTAAGTTTTTCTAATAAGCCATGTTTATATGTAGTGATACTGGCTACAAAAGATGCACAGGAGGTACGCTTGTATCGTAGTGGCTATATTGAATAGTGTCATTAATAAGTTTATCTATATCACTTCACCTTAGATCGCATGATCATCTCATCTCACATCATTATCAGGTGAGTTGTGGCTAAACAGAAGCCAATAAGACTATAAAAAAAAAAGAAATCAGGGTATAAGAGAATTCCATGGAAAATATCAATATTTATACGTACAGAACCCACTAGTTCATTACGAACCTGTATTCATTATAGATACGCAACGACTACCATCACGCACTCATACTGACAGATTTGTGCATCACCTAGATCTTATCTCAGCTAATTACGGTGTTCCACTTATTTGCATACCTATTTGTAAGAGGAATATATAGATAGGTTCTATGTAAATATGTCTATGGATAGTGATGATCTAGAAGATTCTATAGAAATTCAATATTGATGCATCTTGATTGAACGCTGACTCTGGTTAAATTGTTAAATACAGAAGAATGAAAATCTCAGTCACGTTAAAAAAAAGTGGTTGGCTACTGCGCTGCGTGTCAAGGTTTTGATTTCCGCAGGGAACAAATAGATATTTGTATTTTCCTTTAGGTAGCTGTTATGTGTCTGGTTATTTATGTATGTAAGTTTATATGTTTGTACAGACACCTACGAAATAGGACAGATTCCTAGCGCGAGGCAGTTTTCTTAGTAAATAATAGTAAACATGCAGCATGAACTTTAAGACAAGTTGAGATAGGAATAACATAAATCAAAGGCACCTTTCATGCTATTAATAAAAATATTCAAGCAGGTTTAACTGGAAGGTAAAAACAATGACGGTTAGGACAACGATTACAGCAGATATCTACCTACTTAAGCTAAGCTTTTTGTTATTGTAAACCCGAAAGAAGCACTAACCTACACAATTAACCTTGCCTGTTTTTTTGTCTGGCGTGATTAAGAAGGCTCTTCGGAGGTTGCGCATACGCAAGGACAGAAATAATACGTATAACAAGAATAACGAAAATGTAAATATTAAAACATATAGTTTCATATATTATGATAACATCAGCGGAATTCAAGAATTGAACTTTACACCGCAGTCCAACGTTGGAACACAAAATAAAAGTAAACATAGGACCATTAAACAAAATAATTGTTTTATGCTTACTCAATCGACTACTTTTTACAACTCATAATATTTAACTATTGATGACTCAGGCCATCATAGAACAATTGCTATTTGATGACGTCAATACGGCGTCAGGGATTGCCCAAGACAATAATTTAAAACTTAATACTTACATGCCATTTATTACAGTATTTCAATCTACATACTGGTTACAATCGCATGCACCAATCTACAGTAACTGCCTTTATGCAACAGGTATAAACGGTAGCTATGAATAATTAAAATTGATGATTTATGCTAGTTCATAATTACATCTGCAGGAGATGGTCATATTGGACAATTATGTTGTGTCCATCTATAATAAACACATCGTTATGTGATCGTTGAAACAATTGCAAAGAAAACAGCTGTTGGTACAGACTGGAGTATTGCAATTGTGTGCTAGGACTTCAGATCTAGGACTAGACACGTACACCGCAGGCAATCCAATTTAAATTACAATTGGTTTTGTTCAAGGCGAAAACTAGGAAAAAAAGGGGTCGGAACATGAACGCAGCACAATTTTCTGAAGAAGATGCACAAAAGTATGTAATTGAAAAAAGAATCACAGCAATCCAAAGCAGAAGCACTGAGTCAGGAGGAACAAGCACTGGTTACCACGCAGTTATGAAGCATGTGGTTCATATATGCCTAAAAAGAAAGCTAATACCTAGTCTAATTATTACTTTCATTGGAAAAGAAAATCAAGCCAGTTCTACTAACTTTTAGAAACGTCTGCATTCTAATCTTAATATTTGACTAGATTTTGAACATTTTTATTAACGAGTATTGGCTTTCAGTTTATTATTGGTTATAGATTTATCATCTGCTTAGAGGAAGTTCTCGGACGGGTTTTCCCTCACAACTCACAGCAGTCAGTACATATAGAATAGACAGCAGAGGAGCTGGCCAATGTCTACTATAATATTTTCTATGGACATCTTGCGATATCAATTTTCGGATCGCTGAACGCGGAAGATACGTGTTTCAAATAATAATGCTAGCTCCTAGTATTATTAAATATACCGATTAGATTTGCATACAATTATATTAGGTACATGTACATTTTAATCGACGGTAACCATAAAAGGAGGACAAGACATAAAATTGTAAGTAATGGCAATTAATGTCGGACAACACGGTTTGCAAACTAAAATCCTTTCTAAAACATGCCATTATTTAAAGGTAGCGGAGTACATTTTATTAACATAAGTTTGATTTTAAAGCTACAAGGCGTTCCATTTTCCTTGTCATGCTGCCCTTCCAATAAAGACAACATGGCGTATACAAAGCGGAGCGTATCTGGGCAAACGGTAACAGTTAGGGAACATTAGATGCCGATAGCTCTCAATCGTTTTAGTATACTGTAAATTATAATTATCACAGTTTTGTTCACGACATCGTCAGTCATAATGTTGGCTATCACGGACGCAGACGAAGTAGCGGATAAAAAACTGTCCTTTTTTAAATTTGAAGCTGTAGGTACTTCTTCGTCAACGTTCGGCTCAGTGGTTTAGCCATGATGAGGTTACAACCAACCAGATTTACTTTCGCATTTACAATAAATTATTAGTGTGGATAATTGTATTGTCATGATCCGCGCCAAGAAAAACTACCTTTTACCATGTCGCTGATGTGGAGCTTTTGATAGTTTATTATACGAATTTAGTTCTTAACGACTTGAAGAAAATTACTAATGCCATAAGAGTCATGCTCGCGGTTTTGAATTGGATACTACATCAACGTTATCAACCCTGTTATGAACTCCCAAACATACACTGGGGAACACTAATTACCAAATTAAGATTGCAATCAAGATTGTGTTACCGTTATGAGCGTGTAAGGTGATAGCTGTGATATAATATGTTCAGCTTACAGAAGAGATAGTGTCGACCTTGGACGAGACAGGGCAGTGCCAATGTTACTGCTTCCTAAGCTACCTAATGTAAAGCTACCATTTACGAGGTATACCTCTCATTGACTTGAATTTGCCCTGGCGGTTGGGAGAGTCATGCTCACTTGAATGTCTCGCTGACGGTGGCGCATGTGTTGGATCATTCGGTTCCCTTCAAAATGGTTAAGCTAAATGGTGCCGATCCAGGCGTCATGTTGGGACTGGTCATCTCTTAGCTGCCTCGGTTATTTTAAATTTTGGTTTGAATTGATATTATGACAATATTTTTCTCTAGACCTCTTTTAACATGCAAGACTTGTTACATTGTTCTCACATTGTACCTTTAGATTTAACAGGAATGATGTAACCTAAATTTGTAAAATATTATTGATTTTAATAGAGTGTTCATGGAGTTTCTTGCTCGTTCTTCTCCATAGAAACCTACTATTTGGAACGAGCAACTAACTTCTACTTTCTGCCTGACTGACTCTGAAAATTCAAAAGTACCTGTAAATGGTTTAATTGAAATAAAATATGATTTTGAGTTTGAGTTGAGTTTAACTCGTTCACTTTCTAACATTATGTTGTTTTTCAGTAAAGAGGTAATCAACATCATCTGAAATTCCTTGTAATTAGGTTTATTTCATCAGTAGGTGCGACTGAATTGTTTGTTTCTATGAATGGCGTCTTGTATTTGACGTATGCTGTTTCTATTCATTGTATCGTAACAACAATAGAAACATAAGCAGGAGATGCAAAATATGAATAATAATACTCTCCTACGACAGATGAATATAACAAAACTAGATAATCCCGGTCCGCGAGCATATTAATACGGATACCTAATATTTTAAATAGATAATAAAATATAGCCTACAGCTTAACTTTCTATTTTCAAAAGAAACAAACCAGTGGTTCCGAAAATTAACGCATTCAAACCAAATAACTAACGAACTCTTCAGCTTTATAATAATGTATTATTATAGATGTGAAGTATCGTAAAATACAAAATTTTACTGTTACAACCCAGAACTACTAAAATATAAAAAAAGAAGAAAATTTCCTATCATATCCCACCAATCGAAATACATCTTTGTATATGTAATTAAAAAGTTTAAACAAAAATAGGGAATAAACATTAATTTGCCGTAATAATCATTATGCAAAGAACATCCGTTTCCATTTTTGGTACGATTATGTAAAAGGTCTGGTCTGGTTTCCCGAAATGAAACAGTCTTCGTTTCATTTCGGGAAACCAGACCAGAGAATTAAAAAGATGTTGGAAATATAGGCTTTAAACTATCTTGGTTATTGATGGTTTTAAACGTTTAATACCAAAAATATTACACATTTAACCTGTACTGTCCCACTACTAGGCAAAAGCCGCCCTCGATGCATTTCATCGGACTAAAACGTATCGCCAATCTTTCAAACCCAAAAATATATAACACCCAAATTCTTAAATCTATAACAAATTAACTATCACATAAAACTCACCGGTTCTCTCCAGGTCCAAGCTTATTGTTTTCAACGATAGCTGTAGCCCTGATCCTATGGTCAGGTTGTTCCCCAATCAGTTTCTCGCTCCTACCGTTACTCAAATGCTCCCTAGCCACACTATATGCGTCACAAATATCCCTATCAACAACAACACCACTATCACTTTCACAGATCACTTTAACTTTCTCACTCGTGTCCACTTCGTGTTTCTCCGGTTCCACTTTATCTTCTTCTTTTATTACGTCCTTTTCTTTCTTTTTGTCGATGCCGTTAGCTATGACGGGCGCTGGCTTCGCCTGGAGGGATTTGGGTTGGGCTTTCGGAGAGGATATGGTAGGTTTGCTCTCGATTGCTCCGTTCTCGTTTATTGATGTCACGTAGACGGTTGAGTTTGCTATGTAGCCGTTGAGCTCTTGTCTGTTTTCTGGTTGAGTTTGTTTTCTACGGTTAAGCTGAAACAAAGAGTATAAATATAAGTATATATTATTCAGTGGTGTATCTTATGTCGTAATGTCCCAGTGGTAAGGCGACCGCTTCTCATACATGATATATCAGGCAAGTACCAAAGTGACCTTTTCAATTCTTTCTAAGTTTATCTTGGACAACACGTGGAAATCATCGCGAGGAAACCAAGACTTATAATTAATTTAAGTCTGGAATCGCCAATCTGCTTTGAGCAAGCGTGGTGATCGATGTCCGTGCCTTCTCTGATGAAACAAGACCTATGTCCTGTTGTGGGACAGTGACAGGCTAATATTATTATAGCATCAAGGCATCATATTAGTCAATGCGACGACAATGTTATCTTGCCTTGATTGCACTACGACACAAATTAGGTTGGTAATTTTTACTACCGCAGTCTAGAAACTAGCATACAATATTGATGGTATCAAAACTTCATTAGTTATGGGTACTCTAAGTAATGATACACGAACAACAACATAATAATATCAGCAAGTTTGATGAGAATGATGTTGAACTTAATAACCATATTAAAAAGATTTTCAAATATCTGCATCTACAGAACTATAACCGGATACAATATAAATATATCATTTGAAATGTATTATAATCAAGAGACAACAAAAAATCAACGCGATATATTATTAAAGATACATTGTTAGATACCGAACTACATTAGTGAATAGAATTAATTAACGGCACATAGGTACAAGACCTTTGGTTCTATTAGCTTGCTTTATAATGTACTCAAGGTTTTATAGACAAGTGCAGATAATAACGCAATAGGTATAATTTTTTGTTCTTGTGACCAAATGAGTTGTGAATATTAATTTGGATGGAAGGAGAGGGAGAGGACGGCCAAAGATGATGGATTGTGTGAAGAATGATATGAATGAAAAGGAAGTCAGTGAAATCATGACGGGCAGGAAGATGATGATTTGTTTTCCGAACTTCTACTGGGTAAAGGTCTCTTCCAAATATTTCCAGGAACTTTTTTCCCACGTCACCTCACGTCAGCTCCATGCAGAGTAACCAATGGGTACGACTTTTCACGCAATGGGTGCCTGAAGATGGACGGTGTCGCTGAGGACGGCCCAGAAAGAGGTGGCGAGATGAACTGGATGCATGCATGCTACGCAATACATAATTAAAAAGTATTTGATAGGACTGTAATATCGGTGTAGACAAAGACTACTACTTAGATAGTTCCAGGAACACTGTTATATGATGAGCCCTTATCTTTTTTGGAATATTTGTTTTAATAATATAGTAGGTATAGTGCGTGCCACGAAAGATGCCTTCAAATCGAGTACTGCGCAAGTCAAATCAAGTCCGTGTCAAGTCTCATCTTTCGTGGCACGGACTGTACCTAATTTTTACATTGCAATTGTAATAATAACCAGCTATTTTTGTCCTAGTGGTATTCGTTCATAGACAGAGGCAATATTCTTTTACCCAGAACGATAAAAATAAAATCCATTATCTACTTAATTGAAATCCTAAAAACATTCCAAAACTTTCGAACAGACAGTAAAGAATATATGAAATTCTGAAAACTTCCGTCTGTGACGAATCGAATCATCTCAATCATGCAATATTCTATGTCTGCCCAAAAAAACTAAAATTTATCTGCAGTTTAATTATAATCTCTCTTTTTTCCTACGTTCTATGTGGCTAGTAAAAGTCGATCCGTACTCGATCGGTGACGGTTAAAATACGCTTTCCACGGTCGGTCTGTAGATGGATGACCACACATTGACACTGCGTCCGTGCTAGTACTGAAGTCGTTTGCAGCCTGTGCAATGGGATGCCCGATCTGAATCAATCTTCCAGAAGACCGATTCATGGCCATACAATCTACTGATTTTTTGTATCGATTCAACGGGATGCGATCTTCGCCCAGATCGAATCGTATACCTCTAAGATCGTAATAAAAAAATTGTGTCAACTAAAACCTAAACGTCAACCGAAACGTACCGTACGAACTACAACAAAGTAAGATTACTTGGCTACATATTGAATGAGAATAGTTTTTTGTTACATCAATCAAATATTTAGCAAAAGAAGCGCCTCCCTACTTGCTCGTCTCCGTGGCAGTGCCAATATTATCTTGAGCTTATTTGCAGATAGGTGGGAGTCTCCAATGCTTCGACATTGGATGAAACTCCACACCCAATGAAATGTGTATGTCTACTAACACTAGTTCTTAAGATCATTGTTACTAACACTATGGGCGTAGCCCGAAATAAATGCTATTATTATTATTATTATTATTAAGTGCGCGTATTCGATTTAGCGCAACTCAAAATCTAAACGATTGCTAGAACGGCGTAGCAGCATTGACACACACGAGTACAATACAATGGTCTGTTTGTGTGCATCAGAAAAAAAATACGCACGAAATAAGCACGAAACATTGAAATTGATCGGCAAACGACAGCGCGCGAGGTTTTACACTGCTTTTAAAATAATTGTCTAAAATAAATGAGTGCGTACGAGGAACTGAAAAAAATGGTGTATATTGAGTAGTAGGTATAACCTTTATTTTCATAAAATAAATATATCAGTTATGTTTTTATTCAAATACTGGTGAAAAAAAATTGTTGAAGTGAACCGATTTTGTACTTTTTTAATACTGTTTTTTTAATATCTAATAGTAATATTTTCGTAATTTGGGCTCTGTTGTGTACTTTGAGACTGTATTTCCTGTTGGAAAAACGCATAAAACATAATATTTTGGCATACTGTAATGGTTGTATTTATCCTGAGAGTTAACTCTGATGTCCATTTTCGTAAAACGTTATGAAAGGATTGTCTTCGCTTTAAAAAACCATAAGTAAAAATTATACTTTTACTCTGTAGTTCACTAAAGCAAGACGTAATCTTTCTAAAACTGTAATTGTCTTTAAATACACATCACACTTTAAATCCCATCATTACGATATTTATCTGGGCAAAACGCGAAAACATGAAGTTTTCGTCACGAATGAAACACACGCTCTTAAAAGCTGTAATGTATAAAATATGAAGGTATCGTGATAATTTTTTGTTTATTGTATTGTTGAGTATCATACAGTAGTTGCAATATCGGTCCCCTGAACGCCTGTTTTCTCTAACTGGAAATACTTTGACAGAGGGCCGAAATACTAATAGGCTAAAAAAAGGCTGTCTTAATTGTAATTTAGAATCTGTAACGTAAAACATGTTTTATGCTTTTCAAAAATAGTAATTTGGAGATACTCTGCTGCATAGGCCCATAAATACCTTAACTTAAACATACATATTTTATAATTTGTAACTTTTGTTAGTAGAAAAAACTTAAGACTATTGTTAGTAGCACTTCACTTTGCACTAAACTGTCTTTGTGCTAACCTATACATGTTTATGTATAGTGAATTGTTAGCAATATGCGAACCCATCCATGTTCAAGTCAAGCCGTCTGAGTCTGAGAGCCACTTATCGCCGTTCGCAGCACATTTAAACGATTATTGGAGTGTGGGTTTCCGTACCGCTTCAAGATGGTGATAAAAAAATATACACATAGATCTAAATAAATAACAAATATTATACCTACGCTGAAAACGGACTTAAGAGAAATTGGAACTTTGAATAAAGTTTATTTATTTATTTGATTTATTTATTTTATTTATTTATTTACATTCATTAACACATACATTTGTTTTTACAGGAAAAACCCAAGCTAACAAAAGTAGTCATAAATTGTAAATTTCCCAAGTAACAGGTCTGGGTAGAAGTTACACAGTGGATAACATACTAAGTGTCACGAAACAATAAGAATAGAAAAATAATGGAGTTGGCACATAATACCGCAACTTTAGAAGGATAAAACCCACCTAACTAAGCTATAATTAAAAGGGCAGGCGCCAGGCAACTTTGACAACAGAGGAATTAAAACAAAAACCGAAAATTATAATAAAACTTGCAAAAAAAGACCCCAACAAAAGACTATCATGTTGAACAATCTCCTCATAATGCGCACCAGATGACAGTGTCATGACTTTTTATGAAAAATGTTAAAGGTCTCGAACAATATGTCACAGCGGTATGTGACCCCAATTAGTAGCAAAAACACCACTTGACTATAGGAACGTTTAAATACGTGAAATGCAACAAGTGGATCCTTGATGTTGCCTAAGTATTATTTTGGAGCGCAATGATTTTGTGGGAATCGTTGTTATGGGCGTAGAAATTTAAGATTTGAACACTAATAATCAACATTATATTGCATCATATATGATGGGTAAAGAGAAAACAAAACCGCATGCCCTTGTCATCACAAGGGCATGCGGTTTTGTTTTCTAGAGGATGGAGACTATTGAAAAGCTTTATAATGAACTAGCGACCTGCCCCAACATCGCACGAATTCTTGACCAACTATAGTCATATTTCAACCAATGAACACAAAACAATATCAAACCATAGATACGTATAAAACTTTCTCTTGAATCACACAATCTATTGATGAAAAAACCGCATTAAAATACGTTACGGAGTTAAAAAAGCCTGCACGTACATAGGGATAGACGGCGGCGGCGGTAAGCGACTTACTTTTATATTATTTAGAGATCTATAACATCTATGTAAAATGTATTTGATTTGTTTTGCGGGTACCTGCTTAGGACTTCTTGCTTATACAAGACCACAATCTTAAACTAAATCTTTCTAACCTCATCTTAACTTAGAATAGCGGTTGCCAATAGGTACCCGTAGTCCTGAATTAGATAATATTGAATCAACTCCAACAATTAGATAATTGTCTAAAGGTCCATCATATCAATTGCCAATTACAAGTTCACGGACTCAAGATCAGAGTCAATCAGTTCATGGAATTGATCCGAATGAAATCATCATTGATGCAAACATTCGAGCCATGGATGAATCAGAAACGAAACGAGTAAAACAAAGTACAATTGAGTATCTAAAATTCTTACTTCATCATCATCTGGCTATCCTTTTCCCAACTATGTTGGGGTACCATAACTCCATACTTACTCTTTCTTAATAATTGTTTTATTATTTTGTATAATTATAGGACTTATATAATCATACGTGAATACGATGTACCCACCTTGCATAATAACTACTATATGTATTATGTGTAATGACAGCTTAGGTATGTTCACATAAACATAGTGTTACATATTTACAAATATTGAAATTGTAGACGATCCTGACTTATATTTCAACAAATTGAAATAGTGAAACAGTAAAACAAGACTAGATATACAATACACACAGTTACGACAATGCGTTCAAGCCGCACCTCTTAACTTAGGCCAGCACATAAGTGGCTTCGTCAAGAGGAGTTGGACTGATTGCAGGCTAGCTCGCTCGCACACGCTCTAAGCTTATTGTGTGTACCTTAGGAGCACGATATATAACAACTAGTCGAGTGGTTTGGTCTGGTGGAGTGTTGGACTCGCTCGTCTATATCGTTTAATCTATTGTATGTTCTGTGGAGACATCTACCGCACCACATGTGAGTCGCAACTAACATCGCAATATCGCTACATATGAAAACTTAAGCAAGGAGTAGAGTAGCATCGTTAAGCCCCCGTCTATCTCCCTCGCACACATTATCGTAGCTACTTGTCCATAGTGTATCGTTCTCTTTCATTACGTCTACGCGCAGTAGTTTGTAACTTGGACCTTCGAGTCAAGTGGTCTCATCGAGTTGAGTGTTGGACTACTTTCAGGCTAGCTCACTCGTCCTAGCTAATTTATACTATATGTGCTATTTGATATTATTGTGTTTATACGAAGGATCACGTCTAGATTTTGTAACCTATGCGTTCTAATTTGAGCAAATATGCTCGAGCAGTTTTCATTGGTTAATTGATATTGAAGTATAAATGCAAATAGAAACAGAGTTGAAAATGGCGTGCAAGATAATAAATCAAACCACGTGGAATTATACCTTGCATACAATATTCAACCCTAGTCGTATTTTAATCCATTATCCATCTTTCTCATCATCATCATCTGCCAAGACATTTCCGAACAATGTTGAGGTCGGTTTCCAGTTTAACCGGATGCAGCTGAATACCAATGTTTTACATGGAGCGACTGCAACCCAGTCACAGGGTAACACGATACTCCTTTGTAAATGGTTGTCAGACTTTCTGGCTTCTAACTACCCAGAACGATTGCCAAAGATCTACGAATGACAGCCGGGGCTAACAGTTTTACGTGCTTTCCGAGGCACAGAGGGAACTCGGTATGAAATGCATGGACACCCATCCACAGACCGACCGCGACAAGCGTAGCTTAACCTTTGACCGATCGATCTGTACGGCTTTTGTGAAAGAGATAATACTATAAAATGCTGTTGACTCGCACCAACATTCCATTTCAAACAGCCTGATTATGACGATTCATAATTTGCGCTCGTTAGGGTGCGTCCACATTGTACATAATTTCATGACGCGCGTTCAAACTCGCTAGTTCGACGTGCAAACCTTACTACGCATATAGCATCGTCTTTGAAAATATTTACACCTTGAGCAGCTATGTGGATACTTGCATAAATTACGACCAGTGCATTAATATGTAGAACGTTTAGCATTATCCATAAGTATATAGACAGTTTGGACATGTCACGTCGAGACGCGTGATCTGCTTGAGGGCTGAGAGTCGCTTCAAGCGCTGACAGCCACTTCAAGCCTCGTAACGTATGCGGTAAGGTGCTACCCCGACCAAAAGTGCGTTTTTCGTCGTTATTCATGGGCTATTAACTCATTAATTAAAAGAAACAAACTTCATCTAATAGTAGATTGTTCTACAAGGAGCTAAAATAACCCATTATATACGAGGTAGTTTTACTCCCGAGCTTTAGCGAGGGAGTAAATAGAAACCGAGTTTTAATGGGTTTTAGCTCCGTGTGTTACACTATACTTTTCACTACGATTGCGAGAAATTAATTACGGTCACTACCAATTCAATTTGCAATTAGAGAAAAATTATAAAGATTTCGCGCCAATGTCCTTTTTTTTGTTTCTTCTGTAGCCGCAACACATTGCATGCATTCTACCAGAGATCGCTAATTTTAGTTCCATTTTCAAAATTAAAATGAGGTTCTTTTTTTATGAAACAGTAATAAGTCGAGTTTTTATTCATGATTATTCTACTTATGACTAAAGACTTTTTCGTTTTTGTAGGCTCATTGTCATATTTTACACACAAAAATTAAAAAAAAAAACTTTTTCCCCTAGAGGATGAAATTCTATTTTATCCCCGCTCTGGTATGCTACAATGACGGCCTTTTTGAGCAAGAGAAGTGGAAAAGCATATTATTAATGTTCAATATCCTATCATCACATTTCACGTTCTTATATATTTTTTTTATCTACCCCCGTCGATAGAACGTTTTCGATACGGCGACCGTCGATGTAGTGACTGTCGATATTATAAACCAGAACCCTATATACACCTAAATCTCCCTGTGAAAAAAATACTAAAATAATTGAAAACGTGTATCTTTTGCTAAAGTTACCGTTTCTCTATTTAAAAATAGAGAAACGATCTTTTGAAATAATCTAAACGGGAATTATAAAGATTTTTAAATTCCCTATCTATTAGTGTAATCCTTAAATTAATAGCACGTTAACTTAAGCAAAAGATACATGTTTTCAATTATTTTAGTAATTTTATCACAGGGAGATTTAGGTGTATATAACAAAAAAAAAGCCCAAAAATTGTACGAATTTCGAATCTGCGGCAAAAAGGAAATGTATGGTCAAGGTTATTTGGACAGGGAAGCGCCTTAAATCAGTCCGCCTTTCTTCTTCTCTTCTTGGGGTTTGCTTGCAGCTGTTCCAATCTCTGCTTCTTTAGAATTACATTAATAATACCAACCTAATACTGTTCCACTGCTCGGCAAAAGCCTCTTCTCATACAGAGAAGATATGAGCATTGATCACCACGCTTGCTCAAAAACTGATTGGCGATTTCATACTTATATTAATTACTAGCTTTTGCCCGCAACTTCGTCCGCGTTAATGTCGGTTATCGTGGATGCATACGAAGTCGCGATTAAAAAGTAGCCTATGTTCTTTCACAGGATTCAAGCCAGACTTAATGAAAATTGATTCAGCCGTTTCGTCATGAAAGCGTAACAGACAGAGTAAAGTGAGTACTTATTAGTAAGTATAGATTAATCCAGGGCGTCAAGTCTGCTATTACAATAGTGTCAGAATGGTCTATCATTGATTTTCATAATGACGCCATTATATTAGTAGCTTACCAAACTTGTCAAAATCAACAAGTATGAAATCAATGATAGACCATTCTGACACTATTGTAATAGCAGACTTGAGGCCCAGGTTTATTTACAATTTTTCCTTCACCATAGTCATTGATGTCCAAAATAAATTTAGGAAGTGCATATAAATTGAAAAAGACAGTTCTACATGCTTGGTATCGAACCCACAGCCTATTGCATGAGAGGCAAGCCTCGTAACCAACGGGCCCTCACGATATTTCAAAGGCTTATGTTTAACGAACCTCCAGATATAGTAAATGACCTCCAAAGATAGTAAATGATCATCAACGTTTAACCAAAGTATTGTTTCTACAATACTTTGGTTAAATGTTGATGATCATCACTCATACATTTCTATGTATGAGTTTGACTGTAAAAAGCGATTTGGTTCAGGTGATTTGGTAGTAGGGAGTCACAGTTCTAACCCAACCTAACCATATCGGCTCCGCCCCAGGGGGGACTTAGGGGTCCTAAGATTTGGTGACTAAGATTTGGTGATCATTTACTATTTTTGGTTTTCATTTGGTGACTGAGATTTGGTGATCATTTACTGTATTTGGTGGTCATTATATTTATTCCCTATTTCAATTATAAGGTTATACAACTATTTACTAAAAAATATTCATGTAAGTTCTTACCTCTACAGACAATTTGGACATGTCAACAGGCGTGATCCGCTTGAGCGCTGAAAGCCGCTGCAAGCGCTGCCGCGCCTGCTCCTCGACAGCGATGAGGAAGGCATCCTGAATTATGTTGTGACCGATGTCTGATACTGTAGACAAGGGAATATTGGTTAGTGCGATTATGATAACTGTCGACGACGACTTTGCGTACAGTACTTAATTTCTTATTATTAGCGACCCGCCCCGGCTTTGCACGGGTGCAATGTAGATACAAACTATACGTATAAACCTTCATCTTGAATCAGTCTATCTATTGATGAAAACTGCATTCATTTCTCTGCAATCTGTCATTTTTTAATAGATTTTTAACTTTATGACAAAGGAATAAGGTTCATATTTAATTAGAATAATTTGTCAGTTAGGTATGGCTTGACGTGCTGGCGTCTGTACATTTTATTTATATTTACGTATTCCGATTTCTATGGGTTCTTGTTGTCAGAGGTAAATGAATAAAACTTTTGAACTTAAAACCGGTCAAAGCTTAATTTTCACCTATTCTTAAATGTGTGTGATATCATGACAATTGACAGGACCGGATGGATGAAGAAAACGTGTTGTGCAGACCCCAAATAGCGTAGGATAGGGGCAAAAAGAAGAAGAAGAATTTGAAGTGTTAATAATACACTCACAGTGGACTAATGACCTGAAAAAGGTAGCCGGTTGTGACTGGATGCAGAAAGCAAGGCAGAGAACCGGGAAAAATGGCGCGCCATGGAGCAGCCTCATGTCCAACAGTGGACCTTTAGTAAGCTGCATAAAGTCCGCCTTTGCGTATTATCAAAAAAAAAAAGTTTTTTGTTTGCTTTATGTGATAAAAGTATAAATAAATAAATAATGAGTGATGGTGATGAAAAGACTGACAAAAGTAACAAGTTAGTAAAACTATTTTGCCGCGCGTCCTAGGCGTGTTTACAAATGTGTACACGCCCTTAAATGCGTTGAATTGGCTAATGCAGCCGCACAATGCCCGATAGATTGGATTATGGGCTTAGCTAGTACTTAATTAAGGCTGTAAAGTAATCCTAAACATTAAACACATTGCTATGACACACAAAATGACAAACGGCTTAATTGTACTTTTCATAACATTTGACAAACGCTCCATAATCAAGTTTACCCTATTACTTATTTATGGAAACTATTTCGGTGGATAACTTTTTGATGACCTAAATATGCGTTCTGTCATTAGAGCTTGAAGTACACTATGTTAGTCACTTTTAAGTTATTATTCGTCTTCATGGATGATATCTGTGAAAATCAAAAACTTATTCTCTTTGGTGCAAACAAACCTAATTTTTGTATGTGTTCAACACAATGCATGTTGGTAAATATTTTGGACCCTACAATGTGATAGCGGAGTTTCAAATAATTTTCTTCAAATTAACCTTCAATCCCCACTTTTGAACGTCATGTATAAGTAAAAATTATTGAATCTAGTTACCCCTTCTAAAAGGTAGTTTGGTAAGGAGAAGAATTGGTAAGAATCTCTATATCTGCTTATTCTTTTAAAATAAATGTTTTACAGTATTTTGTCTTCAGGAATGATAACATTACAAGTGAATACGAAGTACGTTACATAAAAAACATTTTAAGATACATCCCTATCGCTACATATTACATACTACCTGTACCCGCGGCTTCGCTCACGCGGACCAAGAGTGTCTTAAGGAAATATGTATTGAATTATAATTTCAACATAATTCTTCAAGTTGCAGTTGTAGTCTCCTGGTTGCTGAAAGTTGTGATAGTGCGTTTTTTAATAGAATTTTTTCTTTAGACGTCCGGAGCCCGATTTTGTGTTTAGTTGGTAATTAGACAGCTCCATACCTTGGACTAAACATTTGGTGGAAAGGTCATATATTATTATAATACACTCTCCGTGTATGATGATAATACGAGTTTCGTACACTAGCTATGCCTATCTGAGGTGATGTCGAAATTCATATCACATATTAAAGTTGAGTTTCTATTCGTTCGGGGCAATCTCCGAAACTACTGCTCCTATTATGTAAATTTATTCGCTGATAACAAGCTACGTTATCATTGAGTGCTATAATAGGCTATATCACTGAAGAATTAGGGATCCGTTACCGCACTTCCGTACCTAAAGAACATCACGCAACTTCAAACTTTACGAATAACAGCTAGATTATGTTCATAGATACATAGCGTTCACATATTATTTTTTAAGTGTGTGAAATTCAGTTCCTAGGCTACAAGGTTATGTCTTTGTAAGCCCTGCATCTGAAGAACCACCAACTTCCAAAATACAAACTTGCCTTAGTTTGGGAGTTGGTAGGTCATCTATTACGTACGTGCTGCTGTACAACTATCAAACATCTACAAATTATAATTCATAGATTAAGTTTATGTTATACTTTGAGAGCGAAATAAATTATTATTAATACATTTTTACAAATATTAAAACTGTAGACGACCACTCCTAACATTTCAACACACAATTAAATAGCCTGTTAGCCATATTAGAAATCCTTAAATCCACAAAAAAAAACCCGTTATATAAGTTTCTCCATTACCAATCAAAACGTTCAATTCCAATCCAATATCAATCGGCGGCAATTTCGTCAAAACACTGCAGCGCCACGTGCATTGAGACCGATGGAAACAATTCACGTTGCGATGGTGCAACCGAGCAATTAATATTCAGTTGGCAATCGAGGGCCTTCAAGATGAGTCAGCCATTGTGACTGTGAATATAGGTATTATAGACTTCTAGTGACTAGCCCCGGCTTCGCATGGGTGCAATGTAGATATTAAGAACTGTCAATTAGGAGACACAATAGAATAGTTAAACATAACATAAGTTAAATAGCGACCAATATTTTGGCTTCTGGACATTTAAAGGGCTCTAATGTGGTTCGTAATTATGTATTTGACACCATCTTCTATACATACAGGGGTGGATCTGTAGTATAAGGGTTTTTGGGCTGCAGCCAAGGGCCCCGTGAATATACAGGGCCCCCGGCCCCTATTGAAGACAATGGACAATAATTATAAATATGAAAAGAAAGCGTAAACATCTTTTTCGAAAACGGTTTTTTTGACAAAATGGCAATTAGTTGATTCATTAAGCAGTGCCCCAAGTAGTATTAGCTCAGGGCCCCACAAACTCACAGTCCGCCCCTGTATACATACAAGTAAATAAAATTGAAGTGTTAGTTTGTAATGTCAAAATAACAACTTTTACTAAATGCATATGAAAGAACAGGCTACACTTACGGTACTTATAAAAATCTATTTTTACCGTTTTAGTCTGTCTGTCTGTTCGTTCTGGCAAATGTCTGAAACGGCTGGACCAATTTTGTCGGGCATTTGACGGGACATCCACTAGCAGATAGATAGCTCATGTTATTAAGAGTAGCTGATGCTACTTTTATTTTAGAAAATAAAATAGATTTCAGCGCAATAAAAAAAAAAAAAATCCCGCTGAAAACCGACAATCAGGCGGACGAAGTCACGGGCATCAGCTAAGCCACAAACCTTTGCATTTATAACAGAAGTCGGAAGGATATATTTATGTAGATGAAGAACCGCAAATACGTAGGTACTATTAGGATTGGCAAACAGATTTGGCAGTCAGCCCCGCGGCCCTGATGTCGCCATGAGGAAAACAACACCAAAAATATTGCCACAATTTTCCACATCTTTATTACCAGTTTCATTACATCACAAGCTGCATATTAATATTCTAGTCAAATCAATCGAAAAAAAAACAATCAATCTATAAGTACCTACTAATATTTTAAAACTGAAGAGTTCGTTTGTTTGTTTAAGCATTTAATTTGTAGTTTTAGTCCGGTAATGCTGGTCTGTTTTTGGAAATCTGACGCGGACAAAGTCTTAGATATAATATTTAATAAAAATCGTTTGGATGTGGATGTAACCAAAAGTAATTAATTATCTCAAATACTCCTCCTTCTCCTCTCCTTTTCGCAACATCGTTGGCGACGGCTTCCAGTATAACCCTATGCAGCTGAATATCAGTGGCGGCTGCCTATCGGACCTCTGCAACCCAGTTACTAGATAACAAGATACCCAGATATAGGTGGTAAGACTGGTTTTTTTTATGGGACAAGCCCAACACTGCACTGCAACTCCTGTAAGCCAGACTCAACAGTGGCGAGAACAAAAAACGCCGAGGCAATGAAGCTCGATGAGTCCTGGAGAAACCATTCAACTATCTTGGATCTCTCACCGAAATTAATTAGAAAAGAACTGCTTAGGAGTAAGAAAAAAACATTTTTTCAGTTTAAGACCAGCTGTCTCATTTACACGTAAGTATGTAAGGAACCTATTGTACAGACAGCGTCATCAACTGCTTACCCCCTATCCGAAGAAGTTTTAATGCGTGGCGGTAAGCAGTTGATGACGCTGTCTGTACCTGATAAATGAAAAAAGGCATTGAAGCTTGCAAGAATGCATACCTTCTTACCACCATGTTCCTCTATCTGTCATCAAAATTTCAGCCATCCTAAACAGGCGTAGATCTAGCGACTGAAATCTCAGTCTAAAAATACCAGTAGTTCGATTCTGTAAAATTCAAACATCAACTCGCATCTCACATCGCTATTCACTCTAACTTCGCATAAGGTTCAAAATGACCTTGATATATTTGACACTTTGAATCGGGTTCGAGTGCGAAGTGAGCGTCGAGGTGACGCCGAAATTACCTTACAGAATGCCACTTCTTACGTCATCTCATACTTTACCTGTGAAAATCTCCGTGTCAATTTAGTTCAACTCGCTGACACGCCCGCAAGGGTGGCGTTAGAGTAAATTCGAATTATCAATCGAGTTTTTAGAATGCCAATCAAGAAACTCACAGCGGATTCAGTTTCGAAGTTTAGAATGAGGTCTTAGAGAATTACACCCCAGCTCTAATTGTCTCACTGCAGGGCAAAGGCCTCTTCTCATACAGAGAAGGCACGAGCATTGATCACCACGTGCGCTCAAGGTGGATTGGCGATTTCAGACATATTAATAAAGGTCCAGGTTTCCTCACGATGTTTTCCATCACCGACGTCAGTGATGTCCAATATACAAGTAGAAAGTAGGTACGTATGAAATTGAAACAGTCATATTGGTACCTGCTCTTGGCCGGTCATCACGACATTGCCGATCTCAGTTTTATTCAAAGCAAAATTCCAACAAAATTATCAAAAGGCCCTAAAAAAGAACATACTTTTTGTTATCACCCAGATGAAAAATAACTCTCTACCATAGATCCACCGCACCCCGGGGGTAACTAACTTATTTACTATGCCTGAAAGTACACTGTAAGGGTAAGACCATAAAAATGAAAAATGTGCCTCCCCACAGCACTTTAGTGTAGGGAAGCGCGAAAATTTTAGGGATTTTTGAGTTCCTTAGAAAGGTCATTTTGTTGAGGAATTCCGGGGTGTGTTAGGTACTTGCGATTGCGAATGTGGGCTTAGGGATTTGAATTCGGAATCCAGATAACGAATTTGGTGTACGAATATTTGGAGAGAATGAAAAGGATTTCTTTAGTACGCTTTAAAACCAACCTTGTTGACATCAAGCAACTAAATGACTCTTGGAGACACATTGCGACTGATTAACTATTGTGTCTGCTAATTGGACAGCTGAACTCATAAATGAAAAGTCGCCTATGCTGGTACGGCCACGTATTGAGACGCCCCGAAGACGTTAAGGTGTAAAAGGCCATCAACATACCCACAAAGCGAGAACGCGGAAGACCGTCCAATGTTAACAGGTTAACAATGGTCCAGAAGTAAAGGAAGCAGAATATGACGCCGAAACAGCACAAAGCTGTACAAAGCTAGAGAAAGAGGACAAGGAGAACCGACCCTACCCAAAGCGAGACAAGGCGGAACAAGACAATAATTAATGATGATGACCTACGAGTACAAGTACTTGAGAAAGCTCTTACTGATAAATTGCTCGAGTTATTCAATTGCATCCTTTAGACCCAATCTACAAAACAACCTGAGGCACAGTACATATATTACTAAATACTACCGTACAGTAGGGACACGCCCCGCCTTCCTCCGAATCAAAGTCAAAAAGTCAAAGTCAAGCATTTATTTCAATTAAACCATTTACAGGCACTTTTGAATTGTCAAGGAGTCCGTCAGAGAGTTGAAGCTAGTTGCTGGTTCCAAAACGTAGGTAGGTCTCTATGTAGAAGAACGAGCAAGAAACTCCACGGACACTCTTTTAAATCAAGTTTTTACAAACTCTGTCTGGTTACATGATTCTTGTTGCTTCTATATGTGAAAACTATGAAGGTAATCTAACAATACAACACACAAAAAAGAAGCAAGATATAGTTCATGGCAGATAAGAGCTGACCAATCTCTACTGACAGCGCCCGTTCACGAACATGACGCGTGAATCAGCACCATTCAGCTCAACCATTTTGAAGGGAGCCGAATGATCCAACACGCGCGCCACCATCAGCGAGACATTTGAGCGAGCATGACAATACTCCCAACCGCCATGTTAATTTTTGTCAAACATAAAGGTATTCATATACTTAGTAAATGGCTCCATGGTATTCTAATCAGTGTTCCTCACCTCTTCCCGCGTCGAACGTGTTCTCTAAATTGCTTTTAGTTCTCTCGGCGCGTAGACACGCACACACGCACGTATTTGTACAGTCTGTTATTTTGGTAGTAGTGTAGGTAATTAAATCGTTTCGTTTGTATGGAGTGTCTTGGTGTACCTGAGGTCTAAATCCTAGTTATTAGGCGTACCGTTTTTACAAAACAAAGGATCCATGTACATAAAACAAAACGTAACTATTTTCAAAACAGACATCGTTCTACCATTTATTCGTATATTATCAAATACTGTTCCGTGCCTCCGTTATAATAAGTGTGTGTGAAATGTTTCCAAGTGGCTCACAATTTACTAGGAAGTTTATGAACTTTGAGAGGTACGTCGAGCTATGATTACCTATGTTACAAAATTATATAAAACTGTTTTACATAAAGGTAATGATGATATAATTATCTACTTGGTGTGTGAGGCAAACGGCGACTTTGGTTTTGCTTGTTGTTTTGTACTGTCATCGACTTGCGAATTAAAGTTATTTTTTACTTTTTGAAGACGTTTGTCTTTTTTGTAAAAATATTTTTTTTCGCTTTTATTTATACAAATTAATTACGAAACTGTGACACCAAAAAATTTTTGTCATCCATTAATTTTCTACCCTTAGGGGTGGAATATTTTCATGAAATTTATATGGGATCAACTTTGAGGTATACACGATCAATTAAAAAAGAATAATCGAAATCGAACTTCACTGAAAAAAGTTAATGCAGTCAATCATAAAAAAAAAGAAAAATACGTGTCGCATTGAGAACCTCCTTCTTTTTTTGAAGTCGTTTGAAAACTAAAACAATATATTACGTTTCAAAATGAGAACTTCCTCTATTTTTTACAATCGTTTAAAAAATATGGATCAGTCCCTTAAAATAATAACGCATAGAAACCTAGTACGAGCTTCAAAAGTACGAGTATTCATACCTTACCATAAATGGTTTAGTAGTCGCAGCGAGCCGTCAGTGCTCAAGGTCACGCTCCGTTGAACACAGCTCGCAAGAAATATTTTAAAATGACGGTTTGTTGCGTAAAATACTGCCATAGCACAACCGGTAAACAAAGAATGTGATAAAATTACATTTCACATGTAAATTAGTAACATTATATCTATTACTTTTACGTAAATCGATCTCCGAATAAAAAATTTCATAACCTAATTTATTACAATGAAGTGTTGCCAGTGTTGTACGGAAAAATTACCCATAATTCTAAACATTAACATTGTTAGAGTCTACTGTATTATTCTGGTAGAAACCAACAGCTGATCCATACATTTATGTTTGTAAAACTCGGAATAATTATTTATTAATGTAACTAACTATATGGATCTACGGTTGTTTTTTGGCGATATTCAGGTTTTTAGTGAATTTTATTTTTTTACCTTGAATATTTTTAACAACTTAAAGCGTAAGTACTTCAATCTGTTGTATCCGTACGTTACATTTTTGAAATGCAATTGTGCTATGGCCCAAATGCATTATCATTTTTCCTAGAATCGGGGAAAAATATATTTCCTAGCAACATTTTTTTACGTGTGTGTGCGTGTCAGCGGTCTTAATTACATGCCGATCACTCACACATAACCTACTATTGTAGCGTAAATTTTTCATAGACAGCGTATAGAGACTGTCCTTCTATGCGTTATTATTCTAAGATCAGTCCCTTTTTGTTTTGATCAATCACAAAAATAATGCTGTTTTCGAATTTGCAGTTAATTCAATTACACATTGTATGCTTTGCACCCAAGCGAAGCATGGAAGTAACGCTAGTTCATACAATAATTTGATCTACGAATAATAAATTACTTATATGATTGATGATGATTTGTTTTTTATTAACCTGAGCAAATTGTTTATGCCTTTTATCTTTTTGGCATCAAGCCTTCGTCATGTAGTAACCGAGTGGTAATTATTATTTTTAAATTCATCTGTATCGTCTGTAGTTCGTCTGTGTGTGTGTGTGTGTGTAAAATCTATATAAATATATAAATTAATCGCCGAAATGTATGTAAGCGCACAACTTCCGAACGACTGTACGTACCAAACTGGATAATTCTTTTTAGGTAGGTAGGGTAGGGTAGGTAGGTAGGGTAGTGTAGGTAGAGTAGGGTAGGTTATGTAGGGTAGGTAGGTAGTTTGGTAGGGTAATAAAATAAGCGCCCGCCTCTCATACACTCCATACAAACGAAACGATATAACTGCCTACACTACTACTAAAATAACAGACTGTACAGATACGTGTGTGTGTGTCCGCGTCTACGCGCAGCTCGAACAAAAACGCAGTTCCCACATCAGTCGTTTGACGCGGGGAGAGGTGAGGAACGCGGTTTCAGAGGGAGGCGGAGCGTGTCGCTACTGTACGGTAATACTAATATTTATACTATAGCTGTGGGTTCGCAACCGAGCATGAGACAACCAATGTAACGTTTTCAATTTCATAATACGCTGTCATTGGCATACAGGGTGCGTTTTCACGCACGTGTGAGGGGGTGGTAGGGAGAGAGAGAAAGTCGTACCCAAAGTTATCTAATTGCAACTCACAAGCGTCTTAATGAGACATGTAACTCTAAAACTCTACCGCAAACCTGACCCATCATTAGTACAACTAGGAACATATACCAAGGACTTTAAAAACACAACCAGCGGGTTTGAGTTCATGACTACAAAATATAGTCCTCGTTTAATAAAATTTTATTCAAAAATGACAACCGCCTTTTAAAACTACTACGCAAAAAAAAACTGATATTTCAGAAGCCGCAAAATTGATCGGAAATAAAATTGATAAAAAGGTGATACTATTTTTCAAATCAATTAAAAAACGTCTTCTCTAAAAATACCACTGAAGAGTCACAGGAAAGCAAAAATACGCAATTTTGTTTACTTGAATGACATCTTTTTTCAGTTATTTTGATTGAAAAAACTGGCCAAGTGCGAGTTGAACTCGCGTGGAGAGGTTTCCGTACAAGGCCAATGGATAGAATTCTTATAGTTTTTCCTGTAATTTACAAGCAATGAATCATATTATATTGTATTTTTTACAAAAGTTTAAGCTCTGTACTTTCGGAGACCAGGGAATGGTCAGTTGTCTTCTTTCATGAATAAAATCAAAACTATTTATTTTACAATAATGACAAAAATATATTTGAGATCCTCATAACTATTCCATTTGATATAAGACACAGTAAGGTTTATAAAACTTATTTTTAAATTTCCTAATTTGTCCCCCGAAAATGACCCTTATTTAAAAAAATATTTACTTTGCTAATCTGTGTTTGGGTCATAGGATTACACCATCCTACTAAATTTCACCTAATTTGGTCCAGTAGATTCGGAGCAAATTGGCTGTGACAGACGGACGGACAGACAGTCGCACGAGTGATCTTATTAGGGTTCCGTTTTTTTTGTACGGAACCCTAAAACCAATTGAATTGAGAACCTTCCTTGTTTTGAAATCGGTCAAAAACTAGACCCCAAAGTCTTAGGCCCTAGACCGTAGACACAAGTACACATAACAAATACCGTTCCATCCGTTTGCACTGGAATGTATATTAAAAACTGGTTCCGTACTTAACAGAGTACTTACTGACCAACTTGCTGTACAATGCAAATGGTTTTATACCCTATTTTTCTAACACTAAGTTTTATTTTCCCGTGTTCATAAATGTGGTCGCTTTCTGATGTCAAAGATAGGTGATAGATACATCATCATTAGTAAAGTTTTGTGGGAATTTGATGGTTATAAAGTTCTCTATAAGGTTCATAGTTGCTTGATGGGGTGTGTAATGTAATGTGCAATCGCTTTTTTACATTGTTTCAATAAATATTAGCTCTCGTGAAGGATGTTTTCCTGTGAAGAAGATACTCTGTGAATTTAGGTACCTAGTAGAAATGGTTGGTTGGTAAAACTCCAGAATTTTATTTCATTTAGTTTTCAGCCCGCGTTTTCGTCAGCGTAGATTTCAACATTAGATCCTAAATTATGCCACGATAACACAAAAACGGGATAAAAAATATTCTGTGTTATGTGTGTCAAATTTCAAGAGACATCGATCGTCACAAACTATCAAACTAGTAGTAGAATTTTAAGAAAACTTACAGCTTTTTGTTTCATCTCGTTGCCCATTTTGTGTTTATAAAATAAAGATAGTGACAAGTGACATTAACGAATCTGTCAAATTGGCAGACAAGTGATGTGAATCGTTGTTTACAATGGCGGTGTTGAAAAAGTACATTGATAAATCATTATTTGTGATATTATTTTTCATAAAACGACTGTCAGTGTCACTGTAGCTGCCGTTTTGTTGTGAAATAACGAGATGATGAGGATGACAGCTATTTACTACATTTAATTAAGCAATACATAATGTAGGAAATGGCTAATTACTAGTTTCCAGTTACAGTGCCGTAAATAGCCTTTTATGCACCCGGTGCGAGCTTATACAACTGCGCCCTCGAATTAATTTCTAATCATACCCATTTCTGCCTATAAAATGGATTATGTCTATAAAAATAAAACTAACATCAAGAAACTACGTTTGAATTTTGAATTAGGAAGTTAATTCGAAAATATTTGTCAAAATTCACAATTACAAAAAAAAAATATGAAATTAGATTTTTCCTATTTTCTTTCATATAGCAGCTCTGTATCAGGTTGTGGCAGAACGTACCATGGCAAACAAAAAGATTGGGCCCATACTACCTTCGTAGGTACCTTTACATAAGAATAAGTCCACCAAGACGTGAAGTAATTCCGTCTAATAGCTCTTATTTCTTATGCAAGTAAGATTTTACGGTATTAAATGAACGTCAGAAATTCTACTTGAGTAAAGGAATCACCCCCGAACAAGCCAGCTTTGTAAAGGGAATCTGAGAGCAAATTTTGACAGTTCGGCAGATTATAGAGAAAGCCCGAGAATTTAACACGCTCACATTTATATGCTTTGTTGACTTTACCAAAGCATTCGACTCTGTAAAATGGCCAAAACTCTGGAATACACTGACGGTGATGGGTACATCAGTCCACCTGTTTAAGAAATTATATGAAGATGGTTCGAGCAGATGAAATCCTATCGTTCCACTTTCATCCCAGCTCTGGAGTCCGTCAGGGCTGTATTATTATCTCTCCCCTCCTTTTGTGTCCACAAACTCATAATGAGGATCACTTGTAAAGACTGAACAAACGGATTTCGATAGCCGGTTTAAAAATCTCTAATCTAGGATATGCAGACGATACAACTTTTTTTGCCACTAGCACTGGCCACATGGAAGAACTACTCTACAAGATGGAGAGCGTCAGCCACGATTTCAGATTCAAGAATAATCGCAATAATACAAAACTTAATAACTGAAAAATTATATTTTGCATGCCATATTTGGTAGGACATAAAAAACTGCGCATTTACTTAACATCGTCAAATGTATTTATATCTACTTATGTTCAGCAATAAACAATTGATTTGATGATTGTCGATCGCATGAATAATGAATGAATGAATGAATTCAGTGGTCCAATCATCATTTATACTAGGAGCCCTAATCACTATGGTACACTAATGGTGGTTGCGTCGACGAAGTCAAGAGACGTATGGCGATGCTAGGTCTGCAATGGACACGCTGAAAAGAATATGAAGGAACCGCAAAACAAATATTCACCTGAAAGAAAGAAAAATTGTTTCTTTGCAACCTCGTACAGTCGTAACCTGGTTCAAGCACTTGTGTTCCCCATATTCCTTTACGCCGCTGAAACGTGGACCCAACGGGAAAAAAGGAAAGACAGAAGGAAGGAAGGAAGGAGCAGAAGGATAGACGCCCTAGAAATGTGGTGTTGGAGAAGATTGCTGGGCGTTTCATGGACGGAGTTTCGTACCAATGAGTCTATCTATATTGCGGGAACTCGGAATTAAGCGACCTCTGTCCGCTGTTGTACAATCACGCATCCTCACTTTTATCGGCCACGTATGTCGTCGGGGAGACGTGTGCATCGAACGTTTTGTAGTTCAGGGGAAAATCGAAGGTCCCAGGCCGTAGCCTGGGACCTTCGATTTTCCCCGCGAAAGGCGATCTACCTCGTAAGGTAGATCGCCTTTAAGATGGACTGATCAGGTCAAGGCTGCACTGCAGTTGATGGCACCTTGCACGAATACACGAGGAAGGCAACTGTGAGGGAGGAATGGCGACGACGTGTCGTAAAGCGTGCCACCAACACCTGAAGTGACGACCACGACCACTCTGTCAAGAGTGACACCGATGAACAAGAAGAACAAGGTTGTATTTAATGTAATAAAAAAAATATTCGCGACAGTAACAGATATACATAGAAAAGCTAGTAAATGTGCATATTTAGTGTTATGGCGTTTAGGAGCTTTTCTAACTTGGAGAGTTATGTTGATGGTTTTCATTATTATAGTCAGAGAAAGCATTTATTTCAATTAAACCATTTACAGGCACTTTTGAATTGTCAAAGCGTCAGTTAGTTATTCAGAAAATTGAAGCTAGTTGCTCGTTCCAAAACGTAGGGTAGGTCTCTATGGAGAAGAATAAAGTGGTGATGAAGAACAATCCAAAACATTTACTAATAAAAAAAAGATAAAAGCCATGACGCACATCCGCGTACGCCCGCAGTGTAGTCCAACATCTTTTACGACCTCATCGTCTTTGATATTAATCATATTATTTACTTGTAAGAAGAATACGCGGACGATTCGACTCCAGTGGTACGACTCTATAATTAATAGGTATTGTTTGTGATCCTGGTCTAGTCATTTCTGCGCCCCCGCAGGGTCAGCGCCCTGTGCCTGGGCACCGCTAACACCGCCCTATTTACGGCACTGGTTATAAACATACATATATTCTTAGATTATTGACAGGTGTCCGAGCGCGCGGAGACCTATCAATAATCTAAGCATTTAATATTAACAGATCCGCGCAGACGGGGCATGAAAATCAAACAAATAAAGACTAAAAGTCCGTAGAAAACGCAGAAAGTGTTCACGAGTAAATTAACCTACAAAGACAGACGTCAAAGATACATTTACTCGTTTTTATTCCTGGATGCTAGTGGTTAACCAATCTAGCTGGACAAGATAACACACCATATATAAAGACCTAACCAAGTCAGCTGATCAGCTGTTAACCAACTGGTTTGATTGGACAACCAATCAAATAAAAACGAAAGAAAAAACCTAAATTTCATCCATTTTTAATCAATACCTAGACTACATATATATTCGTGGTTTCGGAATTTCATATCTCACATTAAATTCCAATTTGCATTAATTCATCCGATCTGCATTTTTATAAAGTAGAGTTAAAAATTGAAAGCAATCCTACAACCTAACCTACAACATATGTTACGTAAATAAATACTAGTTATGATAATATACCTAATTTCATAATATTAGAATGCTATTTCGCGCTGGACAGCTCTGTATTCAAACCGAGGTATTAACAGTATCGACACGACAAGCGATAAAATGACGATTGTTTCAGCGCTAACTTTAGCATGACTAATTAGTCCTTTTTTGTTTATTCTTAGACAAGCATACATTTTATTACATAAATAACATAATATCTGCCTATTATGGTTCTACTGCAGGGCAAAAGCTTCTTCTCATTCAGATAAGACACGAACATTAATCACCACGCTTGCTCAAGGATGATTGGCGATTTCAGACTTAAATTATAATATGATTGATGTTTATGATGTCCAAGATAACCATATATTATTAATTCAAAAAGTCACATTGGTACTCAACCGGCTTCGAACCCACAACCTCATGCACGAAAGGCTGAGCTATCATGTAATCACATTAACAGTATTATAGGTAATTTCATTAAAAGAAAAAAAACTACTGAAGACAAACTATAAAAAACCGAATTTATGTCTTAGTACCAACTCTTCTACTATGTAGTTGAACTTTGATCTATTTACGGTTTTTAGTGGAACTGTAATCAGCTGACATTATTTCTTATTCCACAGAAGAGGAATAGAAACCCATCACATCTTAAAAATGAAATATTCATCAAAGATTCCAAGATCATTAAGATCTGTGATAACGAAGCAGATTTACAAGGAAAGTTATTTAAAATCAGATACGAGTAAAAGTCTTGCGTGTTTAAATAGATATAATCTAAACTTCTAATAAAAACCGCTACTTAGAATAGTTAGGAACGTGATAATATCAATTATTTTAAATGCTCAGAGCTATGCGACTTTACGTGCGTTTATTAGGTAACTGTTGCGTCAACTCCGTGTCGCAACAGCCTGCGGATTATCGCGGTCTGATGCGATATGTCGGAACGCACAATGAAATGACAATATCAATCCGTTTTGATTGAAGGATTGAAAGAGCGGTTAAACTCGTTTGATGTTTAATAGTTTATAGAATGATGTGTTTTGATGTCATGTATTCATGTCATATGTACAGTGGAGTTTAGACTTAAATATATATAAGAGAGAAATAATTCGTCTCTGAGGATGAGACTGGCAGCATTGCCACGTTGGATGGCAATGCTTAACCTCTGACCAAGGTAAAAACCAGCTCTTAGGGCCAGTGTTAACTAACCTTTTAGAATACATATAACAGGATAAATCAATTCAAAAGCAACAATAATAATGTTGCACACGTTCAAACCACGCCTGGCTTTTGCAAAACATTGTAATAAAGAAGAATGTGTTGGTAAGATTCCATAAAAACTGAAATTGGTTCATCATTGATTAATTCTGGCAATTAATTGGTAATTCCAATTACGGAGTGATTGGTTGTGGAGCAATATACGTTGTTTACTGGACATGAAAGGTCGAAAAGCAATATTAGGCGCGATTTATCAGATAAATATGGCTAACCTTAGAATGAAGTATTAGAACCTGATCAAATTATATAGGTATTACTAGCTTTTGCCCGCAGCTTCGTCCGCGTGAATGTCGGTTATCGCAGATGTGGCGGAGGTCGCGTATTAAAACGTAGCCTATGACTTTCGCCAGGGTTCAAGCTACCTTCGTAGTAAATTTCATCAAAATTCTAAGTCATAAAATCTAATAATCTAATTCTAAGTCATAATCATAAAAAAACTAAGTCATAAAATCTACAACATAAAATTCAACAATTAAAATCAAAGCAAAACAGCAGGCCGAGTAGTCTAACGAATCATTACAACTAGTCACAATCTGCCTAGACTTTTCCCAATATTGTTGGGGTCGGTTTCCAGTCTAATAGCAAGAAGCAGTAGAATATCTCCGTGTTTTACATGGAGCTTCTGTCTGTCTGACCTCCACAACCCAGTTACTGGGTAACACGATACCCTTTGGTAAGACTGGTTGTCAGACTTTAGAACAACAACAACATTTAGAACTACTCAGTATTACTAGTATACTCTTCGAAGAAATAATCGACTCCTTTTCCTTAAAATATTGTCAGCGAAAATGATTTGAAAGCATTCACTTAAAAATTGCCAACATCGACATAAATATTGAAAGTCACTGATCAATTCCACGAATTTGTGTCGAAGGAATTTATGTGTAATTCAACAGGTACCTTGGTTCTGCGAAACCTTCGATACCAGCATCACCTTGATCAAGACCAGTAATTGAAACAACCTCCTACTTACAATAAATTTATTCCGAAAACAGATGGTTGCTGCAAGTTCTTGGCTACTGAACTACTAAGATTTTTCAGCACTGCTATTGTGTAAAATCACTCGATGATTTTAGGTGCAGTAAGCGTGTGGATGCGAGCTGATATGGCGATAAAACGTGTGGTAAAGGTAGATGATGAGGACTTCAGATGCTAAGGAACGTGAGCTTCCCTAGATGTGAGCGTCGGCTTCCAGTATAACCAGATGCAGCTTAATACCCGTGTTTTACATGGCGCGACTGCTTATCTGCCCTCTACAACCCAGTTATTGGGTAAAACTTGCATTTCTATGGGTAAAACGATATCCCTTAGTAAGATTGATTGTCAGACTTTCTGGTTTCTGACTTCCCATAGCGACCATTGATGATCTTCGAATGACAGCCGGGACCAACGAATTTTATGTGCTTTCCGTGATCCGTACGGCTGGTACTCACTATTCTGTTATAAGTTTCCTCTGCGAATTTATATAAGTAAAGAGGGCTTGTGATTAGCTGCTATCCCACCAACTGTCACTCCCTAGCATGGGATGACATTCACCTAAATTCACCAAGGAAGATTTTTAAAGAATGTACCGACTAACAATGAACTTGGCGGTATGGTAATAGTCTCATTTAGACCCATTTGGTTTAGAATCCCAAAAACTATCAATTCCACCCACTCAAACTTTTCACAAGACAATGATCCACCCACACGTGGGCCGTGGTACGTAGCGAAATAATCGGCAGCTATCATGACGTAACGGCAGTCATGCCGGTCTTCAGAACAGTACATTGTACACGTATTTAGGACCAGAAGATCTACTCCATACAAAACAATATCTATGGTAACGAGACCCTTCGGTACCCCGGAAAGCACGTAAAGCTGTTGGTCTCGGTTGTCGTATCTTTGGCAGTCATTATGGGTAGTCTGAAGCCAGAAAATCTGGCAATCAGTCTTACCCTGGGCCTAAATGGTTTCGGCAAATTATTGCGATCTAACGGTACAATTTTTTAAATGTAGCTCTTAGAATAAATGTTGCTTTTTGTGGTATGACTGTTGTATGTCCTGGTACATAAACTTACGACAGCGACTTTTTTTTGGTTTAGGTATCTAATGGAACTTCTGCATCTCTCTTCAATATTCCATCCTGCACTCCACTATTGTCATTACAACGATTTGGAACCGTTATTCTAACCGGCATTGTTCTCTAGACAATATGTTTAAATAACACTCAATGTAAATCTTTGTGCTCTATAATTTACAGACCGACTAAGAAGGATTCTATTAAAATAAAAAACTCTCTTACAAAAGCCAACCGTCTTCAAAAGGCGGCCTACAGAAGGCGGTTGTCGTTTAGTAAAAAAAGTTTTTAATACCTACTAGTTATCATCAAGATTCAACACTAAAAAAAATTATTTGAAGTCTAGTTTATTAGTTTACGTTTTCCGGATGTATTGCGTATGTGCGTAACATACCATGTCCTTCTATTTCTTTGAAGTCGATTTAAAAGAGTCATCGTTTATTTTATTATATTTAGTACTGTCCCACTGCAGGGCAAAGGTCGCCCTCTATTCATTCCATCGGTCTCGACTTTTCGCTATGTCAAATCAAAATCAAATTATTTTCTCCGCCTCTTCCTCTTTTGTCTTGCCACTCCTTAAGGAAGCCATCCAAGTCATTCCGCCATCTCTTTCGTCGTCTATCACGACCCCGTTTCGCCATTTCAGGCCACCAATTTTGGGATTTACGGGCCCATAGGTCATTTGGCATGCGGCAGACATATCCAGCCCAGTCCCATTTAAGCTGGGCAGCCTTTTGAGCCGTCTCGAACGCGGTCGGTTAATACAGCGAACCTTGAGTTTGGAGTTTTGGATGCTGCCTCAGTAGTATACTAAAGTGATCCTGGGGCGCTCCTTCCACGGCGATGAGGGTGTTTCCTGTGTTTTTAGTGAGTAGGTCTGGGTAATCTTCCCAAGAGTCTCACATAACGTCTCGGGCTCCTCCGACCAGGGCGTATGCATGAGCATTTTTACAGGGAAAAAAAAATGGACTTTTGGATGCTAGTCTGTGCTTCATGCTTTCGTTTATTTAGTTATTAAAATATAGAACAAAATATTGTATTTGTTGTGGATTACAAAACTAACTTCTTCCAGCAAGATATGGATCAATCGTAGTATCACTTCCATTACCTATTGTTAATATTAGTCTTTAGGTGTATTGCTGTTACCATCAGTCTTTGCCCCCATGAAGAATTTTCCGTCTTTTTTGTATGATTGACTGCTGCGCTGATAGTCTCGGGTTTGATTCCTGCACGGAATAAATATTTGCATGGCCTAGAGTTATAGCTGTTCTTAGTCTGATTGTTTGGGTATGTAAGTTTATATATTTGTAAACGCACCCCACGGTACAAGAGAAATTCCTAGTGTGGAGCAACGAAAATAATTATAATGAGAATCTTACACCTGTCTCTTTCTATGTACCAAGTAATCTTTCTGCACATCAAAAGAATCAACAAATTCATCATACAGACATATATACAGGCCAAACAGAGCTCACAATCGCATAACAACGTAAGCAAACCATAAGGATAGTCATAAACTTCACGAACCCTATTTCCCTAATTCCTAAATCTCGAAAATACCTGCAGAACTCATCTTAAATCATCATGGCATTAGGGAAGACCCTCGCTCACACACTCAGTGGGATAAGGCCGTGTTTTGAGAACATCTTAAGTCAGGAAAGCCGCGTAATGGCACCAAAATAATACCGCTCGTAAAGTTTGAAGATGTCCTAGAAAATATATCTGGAAGGGGAGGAAATAATTTCAGGATAGTGCCGAGATAGTCTAGCTAGGTTTTGAGTCTTTTTAAATAATTATTCGACCTAGTTCTTGAAGAACGACGGAACGTTATTTTTTATTTATTCTTGACTTTATCAGAACTTATTCGACAGACCTTTTTAAGTCTTTTTTTTTGGGACGAGCCCGCCACAGAATTGACCAGTAGTATAAGAACAGTGCAACTACAGATAGCCACAATCAACAGTGACAACCACAAGAAAAGTACCGCGGCAATGAAACTAGACTAATGCCGGGAAAACGAATCTACTCTCTGGGTCTGTCTGTCTTTTTAGAAATCAAAAATTTTGAATGATGCATCTAAAATGCTAAAAGAACCTTATTTCCAATATGTGACTGCAATACATTATAACCAGCAATATTTTAAGTATGACCCAGATATACTTAGAATGTTGCTGAAATACTCGGCAATATTTTACCGGCAAGTATTGCCGTAACACTTTTCTTTTCATATGATCACCCTACGCTCTATATTTTTCGGCGCTCTAAACGAGCCATATTTTATCAGCAATGTGTGGCTCCAATATTTTAAGTATTGCTAGGACCTATTGAAAATGTTGCATTCACATATTGAAGTCAAAGTATTGGCCGTTTCGAAGCACCTGGATTAATGCCAGTCCTATGTAACTCAGACATTCCAATCTAATCATTAAATCAAATAAATATCATATAAAAACGTCGATAAAATAATATTATCTTTAAAGACCCAGCAGTGGAGGTGAGGGGGCGGGGTACTGTGCAACGAATTGCGCACTTCAGATCCAATATAAAATTTGAAACTTACTGTATGGGATACCAACAATACCAAAGAGGTCCCTGATTCTTTGCCCACTTGGGATAATGTTGGATTTTACAGGTACCCTGTTCTACAGATATAATACATACTGTTTCCATGCTACGATATTGATAGTCTCTCTACAAACAGAATGACTGTCTGACCTGGTAATCAAAACCCAGGAATCCACAAGACCAACGGTGACGTCAGAAATACCATATTAATGCTCTTCTGTTGATATCAACAGACTTTATGGTCGTCCCACTAAAATAAAGTTGAATTTGTATTTGTTCGGGATAATGTCCGAAACTGCTGGTCCGATTCGAAAAAAATAGAAAGCTACGTCATCCCTAAATAGGTACTAAGCTATATTTAATTATCCAAAAAATAAGGGATCCGTAAGAAAATTCGCGTGGACAACGTCGCGGGCAAAAGTTAGTAAATAATAAACATGAACTATTATACTATTTCTCACGACATTGCACGCGGGTTGTGACGTAATGCAGACAATTATCACAGCATCAATCAGTGTGCTTATAGACACGATCTTCAAGAAAATATTTCCTTGTAGGTAAAACTTGGAGATAACTTTGTGTTGCTCTTGCATAAACGACCATACCTTAGAACTGAGATAGCAACCGTAGACGACATGCCCTTGTCTTGTATTTATTTTTCTGAATGGCATTTTGCAGGCCAACCTAGGAGGTTAAACCAGACTTTTCTATGGTGCCTTAAAGAGAATTCAAGACCTCCAGGTGGGGCCAAAACTCATAAACTAAGCTACTACATGCTAAGGGCACCCTCTTTGGCTTGGGGTGTCGCTGGAGGAAACCAGGAAAGGGACAGGCGGCAAATCAGTCTATTTACCTATCATGGTGAATGATTGGACGTATAGGAGACCTTTAACACACCAATTGGCATTCTATATTATAAATTGTTTTTTTCTTTTAGGGATTCTCAGTAAGAACATAAATTTTGGACGTTGATGGTGTAACACCCCAGTGTCTCGAATAGCATGTAATACCGTTGGTCGTGCGCCTGATCTCTCTCCGGTCGTGTCGGATAGCCGTCGTATAGGACAATGAGAATGAGAAAAGTAGAAGTGCACCCGTGTTTACGCACACACTTGAACACTACTATATTGCTGGCCGACATGACCGAATTCGGTCGGGAAAATAATTTAGTAGTAAATGGAGACGTAATATGGTAACCAAAAACATTGAATTCAGAGTCCTCTGAACAGTAGGTCGATTCTATAAAATTCAAACAACAACTCGCATCTCACATCGCTGTTCACTCTCATTTCGCATAAGGTTCAAAATAACCTTGATATATTTGACACTTCGAATCGGGGTCGAGTGCGAAGTGACAGGGAAACTACCTTACAGAATGCCGCTTCTTACGTCATCTCATACTTTATCTGTCAAAATCTCCCTGTCAATTTAGTTCAACTCGCTGATACGCTCGCAAGGGTGGCGCTAGTGTAAATTCGAATTATCAACAGAGTTTTTAGAATGCCAATCAAGAAACTAACAGCGGATTCAGATTCGAAGTTTAGAATAAGGTCTTACAGAATCAAACCCCTGGAGAGACTGGATTCCAATCCTCAAAGCTCAGCATTGTTGGCTAAAGGCTATCCTGATGTATATTCATATACATAGCCTCATATAACTATAACGTTCATGACTTGATGGTGGACAAGGTCGGCCAGTTTTTTGCATGTCGATTGTTCGGGGGGTACAGCATGGAAGATGAAATCCTTGGAAGAATCTGCCGGTCATATTTTATAGCATTAATTATTCATCTTGATACTTTATAAGAATGTTAATTGAATAGACATAAGTTTTATGTTCTTGATCATATTTTAGGTAAAATATTGGCCATGAAGGCGTTGGAATTTAGGTCAATACTGTAATAAATGTAGAAAACCTGAACTTTTTTTGTTGTTGATTTCAAGATATGTTGACATAGGTCAGCTACAAAAGCCGTTTATCACTTCTGAATTCTAATTACGTATTAAAATACGCTACTGAGGATAACCGGAGGGATCTGGAATTCAAACATGAACTTATCTTAAATCGTTTTATTTTCGTCGTCACATTGTCATCGCAAAATATGCAAGATATAGAATTTAATAAACCTAATGCATATAAATTATGAGATATCTTATGTATAATTTATAGTCGGAGATTATAATTACAGTAATTTCTAGTTTTCACTTTAGTGAAATTATGGCTACGTAAAAATATGCCTATTTAATACTGTGTTGGCCATCCGGCAGAACAGGAAGTGACAAAACAAAAAAAAGCCGGACAAGTGCGAGTCGGATTCGCCCACCGAGGGTTGCGTTTAAATTCCATGATTTGCTACTACTAACACAGCACAATTTTTTTATTTTTTTCTTACATTAACATACTAACATTTTAGTAAATCACTTTAATATTTTTTATTTCACATCAGGCAGCGAGATGGGTGGACGATATTATTGACATCGCCGATATATACCAGGAATCTAAGCGTCAAACTATTTTCGTTCGGACGAAATTTCGGAACGAATGGAACCGTGCCTACCACGGTAAATTTCACAGTAAATTTTTTAAACACGCGATATGTCGATCGGAACTTCGGTTTTCGTTGAATAAGAGTATACCCCTAGGATGAGGTTTGCGCACGACCGGGGATATTAGCAAATCAAGCAGTGAAGAAAGACGTGCTGCGGATGTGTGTGTGTGTGAATGTGGATGGTGATGATGATGACCTAGCACATTAACGATGAAGGAAACATCTTGACATAAACTTTCTGCATTCACGATAACCAACATTTAAGCGGAGGAAGATGCGGTCTGAAGCTAGTTTAAAATAAAAACAACAATTCCTAAGTGGTTATACCTATAAATAAGTGCTATAGATACCCTATAGCACTTATTTTACCAAAGGTCCAGGCGAACGAATCCAAAGACAAAGCTAGTATAAGATAAAAGCATTGCGAAATGCATTGCTTTGAGATTATGACTCCTAGGCAGAAGTCACGTAAAGTATGTACAAACACACACATATTTAAACGTACACAAGAAGGTAATTACTTTTTAATTGCTAAACTATTTGAGATAGTTCCACGGATTATCAGTGATGTGCAGTTTCTTAGTGACGCATTGTTACACGAGGTCATTACTAAATTCTTTAGTTGAAGATAGATATCATTTATAATTTTTAAGGAAATGACCAAAAGGTTAGTTTACACTTACCGGGAACAAAGAGCTGGTTATGCCTTGGTCAGTCAACGTGGCAATACTGCCAGTCTCCTGGGCACATTGCCAGGTGACGGCGATGTGGACCAATTTATTGATGCATTTTTTAGTTTAATAGTTATAGGTTTTCTTTTAATTATTCGTGTAAATATTGCACATACATGACGTAATAGATAGATAAGTTTACCTTTACGAAAACTGGAGAAGATATCTCAGTGTTTTATATTTGTATTTGCGTCAAGTTTTAGTCAAAATAATAGTGGAGTATATCCCTGCCGAAGATTACGAGAACGTGGTAGACTTATGTGAACCCACGAGACCGAGAGGAGTGGATTGGAGACGAGACGTGCAGGAGTCGACCAATCACAATGCGCGGAAGGTAAACATGTTGTAAAGTTCAACCAATCTGTGTCCTCTTTGCTCGTCACCAACTCAATGAAAAGTCACCCTTAGAAGATGATGAACTAGAGTCAGAAGATCATTATATAGACCGACAGATAGAAGAAGAGAAAGAGTTGGAGAAGTTGTAGTCTTACTGTTATCTCTTCACCACCCTTGGTTGACTGGTAGAGAATGCCTAAGGCGTTAAAAGTCCGCGTTTGCATCTTTGTGCATCACTATGTATTATAAAACAAAGTCCCTGTCGCGTCTGTCTCTCCCTATTATATGCTTATATCTTCAAAACTGCGCAACGGATTTTGGTACAGTTTTTTATAATAGATACAGTGATTCAAGAGGAAGGTTTTAGTATAAAATTTGACAAGCGGGCGAAGCCGCGGGCATCAGCTAGTGAAGTATAAATAAATAAATGGATAGAAAAGGAAAAAAATGCCACTTGCTTATTTGCAAAGTGACTTTGAAGGAATTTCTCATGTAGAATCGAAAACTGAAGCAAAGATCAAAGACCCGATAGCTATCGATCGTTAATAGTAAGGTAACGAACTGTTAAATTCGCTTTAATGTGTTACTCTTAACTTATAGGTACGATATAAATACGCTTCGAACGACTCGTCACATTGTACCCGTAGTATAAACAAGAATTATGTAACCTAAATTTGTAATATTTTATAGATTTTAAAAGAGTGTTTATGGAGTTTCTTGCTCAATCTTTCGCATAGAAACCTACTGCTTGGAGCAAGCACCGACTTTCTGACTGATTGACTTCTTGACAATTCAAAAGTGGCTGTAAATGGTTTATTAATTTGATGTTGAATTTGGCATGTGGAACTTATTTCAAGCGACCGAATGTATCATTAAACGATGATGTTTATTTTGACACTCATTCACAAACACGTCACGTGTGGTTTCAGTCCTGTGAACTTTCTTGCCAAAAACTGTATCTCGTATTTTGGCAAGATTAACGTTGAATCAAATCATTGTATGGTGACCTGCCAGCTACCACCACTGGGTTCAACCTGTTGCTTACTTATTGTTCACTGACGAGGGGTGATCAACAGCTGATTCTATGTTAATTAATTTACAATCATTTTGTTCTGTTAAATCTCTTGAATGTAAAAGCATAATAAGATTATTTTCTTTTATAAATGAAAAGCGAAAAGAAATCCCAGAGTCTCACAACATCAAACTAATTCACTTCCAAAATTCGATGAAGCCTCTAAAACTGACCAGTTAGGATATATTTAGTTACTAGACATAGTTAATGTAATAGATACCTAAGTAGAACTAGAAACACGGATCTTATTCCATCAAACACTTACTAACTACAAACTTCGTTATTAAAACAAAGTACCAGAGGATGTTGAGCTACAATACTGGACATTCACCCTGATATGCCAAGATGAAAATAACAAAAAATAGAAGAAATATACAGGTATCAAGACCGGATCCGTCAGCAGTTGCCTTTACGTCCCATACATTGCACGAAGATTCTCATTACAACATGGAATTTCACAAATATACCATCTATAAACAAAAAACGTCAAACACTGACAGTATTGCACAGAAAACGTCCATCGACAACAGCGACGGCCTCTCCAGAATCCTGAAGCAAAGGGCAAAAGCCTTACTGCGTTTAAGTTCACTCACCTCTGACAAACTCTTCGTTAAAACTGTCACTATTACAACACTGCACATTAACTACACCACATATTGTTAAAGGAAACGTATCGGTTCATAATTGGAGATTGTTATTAAATATTATTTGACGATGTTTTAAGTGAACACTACACGTATGTCGCGAACGCTAACAAACCTGTTACGTTCTTTCTCACTCTAGGTTGTATGGCGTGTTGCCGTGTATAGAGTTGCGTTTTACCGTAATGTCAGTTGCCGTGCCGTGACTCATTGAGTATCTGTTTAGTGGGTTAAAAATGTAGCTGTCAAATTGAATTTAAATTTGGAACGCGTATGTTTCTGTTTTAAAGTTTTTTCTTATATATCATTTGCTTTGTTGGTTATTTTAGGTTTGATTGCTGCTTATACAAACTAGAATTCTATTTAGTTTCTTATTAGAATTTATAAATAGGTTTCATGTTCATACTGTATATTTTTCAGGTTCTTTCCTTTCATGTTTCTTACTCTTCTTCCCTTTAAATACTATTAATTATTAAAAATAATATTATGAAGTTTCGTACCTAATTCTTTTTTGAAATTACATCTGCATAGTGCATGTCATGCAATTCAAATATTCAACTTAGATTCCTACTAATTTATGTAAGTATGTATATTAAGGCCTACTACCTATTAAGGCAGTAGTTAAAAAAAGAATATAGAATCAAGCAGTTAGGTAATAAAAACAATTTCTACAATCTTAATTCATTTCTTCACGCCCAAAAAATGTAACACCCGAAGTAACCCTCTGAAGTCAAAACCGCTTGATTACCCAGTTAAAAGTACCCAAGACCGAAGCAATATCTCTATATATGGCAACACTAAAAATATAACCTCAAAGGCTGCCATGTCCGAACGAAAACGCGGCGAGCGCGTTCAAAACCACGATCGGGCAATACAGTTACGCGAGCGAATGTGACAAGGTCTCATAAAGTCGAATACTCAACGACGTTAGAACCATGTCATAATAACACTCATTCGTTGTTTTACGTGCACAATACCGGCGGTGGAATGACGTACTGAAACTTATTCGCTGTCGTTCGGTAATTAAGTAAAGCAATTCGAACTTTATTGCTTAAAGATAAGGTCGTTAGCAATGTTTCTAGTTTGAAGTTGCATATTGGTGTTGTTGCAGAAGCCATTCGGACTATTCGTAATCATATTACTGCAAAGAGAAGTACAATCGCGTTAAACGTGGTACAGAATATATTAGGAAATGGAGTTTCGCTTTCTAGGTAGCTTTTTCTTTTCATATCGATTGTACGGCTTGAAAATATCTGGACATCACGTAAAGCCTAGGTAAATAAAAATTAAATTAAGTTATAATGTCTTCATGACCGATAAGGCAGCGCTGTGCCTTTATTTTTGTCTCAGTTTCTATGTTCTCTATCCATACTTCCGAACGAATATTATGAATACGGAAGTGAGTATGTTTGTTTCACTGCCACGGCTAAACTATTAAACTTGAAGCCCTAGAAAGGATGTACGCTACTTTTTATTCCGCGGCTTCGTCTGCATTCGTGATACGAGCATTCTCGCGTACGATGTCCCGGGCAAAAGCTAGTCTTTCAAATAAACACCTTTATCTTTTAGTGATTCATTTTCAACTGTAAGACAGTAAGTAATTCTTCTTTCTATAGTACCATTTACATCAGAATTTCATTTTCAATACTTAGAAATACAAGACAAAATTCAAAAATCCCATAGGCATTTCCGGACCAACTTATTAGAATTGAATGAGGAAAATTGCAAAAATGCAAAAGGCTTAACTCATACGCATCTATTAGGTACCTATTAACTTGACATATACGGATAGGTACCTTTCGAAGTACAGGCTGACTTAGTCATTTATCAGGATTACCAACTCGAGGACAATCACTGCTAAATTTCGGCAACTAGTAGACTGTATGATTTTTTGCCATAACGAGTTCCCTAATAATATTAATGCGTCCCGGTTCAGCTGTTTTCCTGACGATTATTTTATGTCACTTATGGTCAAATACTTAAACGCTACTCAATTTTAAGATAGACGTTGAAGCACATCATCATCATCATCACTTCAGCTTAGCTCGTATTCGTATATATTCGTATTCGTGTATGTATGTGTACACATACACACTAAATTAGGAACGCCTGACATGTTGTTTCGTCCATTACTACATGAACGGCCTGTCAGTGTCCATTCTCTCCGGAATTAGTTGCAAGAAGCTGTTGGGGCTGCCCCGCAAGCGCAGGATCAGGGACGCTATTCGCTTACGAGTATAGCTGAAAAACCATCCACTCGTGCGTCTGCAAACATACCTGATGCGCTACAAAAGCGCGACCACCCCACCAAAGTCCTGAACGCGTTATTGTATTGGACTTCCCCCCTTACTAACCCCCTTATGCTCATTGAACCGGAACACAGCAACGGCAGCTTTGCGACAGCAATAGGTGTGGTGGTAATACTTTCCCAAAAGAGTTTTAATACATTTTTGCCCTTATTTATTCAATCGGGCAGTACAACCGGGACTTTGTGGGGAAATTGTGAGCTTTGAATTGAACTAAGGAAGTTGGGCAGCAGCAACAATAGTCAAGAACTAGAAAATTTGACAACAAGTCTTACCAAGATTGATTCACTGTTTTCTGATAGGTGCTAATGATAGTACCTCGCGGGGTGACCGGGCCAGAATAGAACCCACCCATTTCATCCCGAGGGTGTCGTAGAAGGCGACTAAGGGAAAGTCCGGAAGTCGGCCAACAGCGGCTGTTCCGTGTACTTAACAACCTCACTGCGATCCCCAAGATGCTTGCCAAGCGTGGGGATTATGGCAACCCGGGTTCTATGGGGGAGGCCTTTGTTCAATAGTGGACGTCTTCTGGCTGATGATGATGATGAAGGATGCAAATCGACACCCATTAAGAGCATTGAATCAATCTTTAACAACGTTCAGAAAAGGTGTATCATTTTAATGAGAAACTGATTGTTGGAATAAAATTATTGTTTAGTTCTTAACCGATACATGGCGTTATTAGCCGAGCGATGATTTCTAAACCGCGGTGTTAAGTTTTTCTCGATTTGACTAGGCTCGCTATGATTATAGTTTTCAAAATAAGTGAACTGTCATACCATCAGTTCTTCACCCTTGTTACGATCGCGAGTGCTGCAGAATCAGTGCGGGATAGTGAACGGTTGTTCACTAATGAAAGTATGTTCTTTTCCTATTCCTTCACCTACATGCTCACATATATACCTACGTATCTCAAATATAGGTACCCAAGTTATACGTGTTAATATATTTCTAAAATCTTTCAATTAATATTTCAGTAAACCCACAGTAATTCGATAGCAGTCGTCAACAACTCTAAAAGTAAGTTACTGAAGCTTTCCACAACTGCGTATCATAGAAAATAATGCAACGCCATGAGCTTGCTTCATTGATATCCGGCGATTTGATATATTTCGGACCATTACTGAGTTTAAAAGTAAAATTCAGCCTCGCCAATATTGAATCATTGCCAGGACACTGTATGACTCGATACTGGCAACTATGGCGTTGACTTTTATAATATGCTATGACTGCTAAAAGAGCACTTTCGATTCTTAAAATGTCGTTGGGTGATATAATATAGATTTGTTAAATTTTTTGTTTAAACCCAGGTAACGGGGTATCCGGTGAAAGATCAAAAGTTGGCCATGGTTTGCTAGGAGACGCAGCATTGTCACTGAAGATCAGTGTCATCTGAGGAGATTCTCTTTGCTGCGGTCAACTTGAATGCGGAGTCTATTTAAATTGTTCAAGGTCGGCCATGGTAGCTCGTGCTCGTCAGGCGGAAGATGATGGACGATGAGTTGATAAAGTGTTTAGAAGTTTTGAGTTACTCTCGCATCTTTATTGATGCATATGCATCTTATTAGATGGACTCACGCAACCTAAAAAACTTTTTCGACTTTTTAGTCTCTGGTGCACAGAACTATTGGGCATTAGTGGCGTGAGTGGTTTTCTGTTTTCGCTCTTTCGATAAAAAGTTTGGTATTGCCAAATCCGCTAGTTTACTGAACAGAAAGAATTCAAGGCATTTTTTATTTTAAACAAGGCTTGTTTCATGTTGTAGCACATGAGACAAAAACTTTTTTGCTTTCTACTCTGTGGATCGTGGTCATATTATGTTCATTAAATATTGCTCTCTCGAAAAATTATGTAGTAATATTTCCATAGCGTAAACATTTCTTAATCTAGTAATCCTTTGTACCTACTTACAGTTACGATTCAAAATATCCGTGGTAAGCATGGCAATGCTGATAACGAGACCAAACTCTGTGGTTACGACATAACGGCACAAAGATGAAGATCCGCCTCTCTCAAGTTAGTTGGTATACCCGCCAAGAAAAGACAATGATCTCCATTTTTTAGTTTCAACTCTTTATCTGCTAATATTTCTATGATTTTTTTAACCGGACACCACACTTCGCTATAAGGTTTAATATATTAATATAGCTCCATATAGCTCTGTACGCAAAATACGCGCTGAGACCTTTAATAACGTTGTATTAAAACTTCTAACCGAATGCACCACCTCGATTATGTGAACAGCGATTCTATCAATTTCCATTTTAATAGAATTGCTTCCCAACCTTTATTTCCATAATTTTAAACGTTACAATTTTATTCTCCCTGACCATTTCTCCTTATTTGCCGAAAGATATTCGATACTAATTACAGCACACGTATTTATACACATTAGAATCCAACCTCTGTTGCGGACCACACTTTGAGAAACCAGATACCTCTACGATTCAGACCACAGACCTTAACTTTGGGTCAAACGGCCCTCGCCCCGCATAATGAGAAATAAACCGTATCATGAACCATCAATTAGATGTGGGATAGACAATTAGCGTCCGATACACACGGATTCTGGAAATCGCAGTTTGGAACTGACAAAATGTAATTAGTATTACTACCACTACGACTTCGAGAAACTGCTCTATTGGACTCGTAGTCGCAAGCTCGCCAGCTAAACTGGGAGCCATCGATCCGATTTACTTTAGTAATTGGGTTATTTCTCAGCCCCGCAGTTTGGAAGTTGGTTGTATGACACCCCCATGCTTCGGAAAGCACGGAAAGTCAGTCTTGCACCCTGTCTCTCCCTGGTCGTGTCAAATTGCCATTCCATCGGACGATGACCGTAAGGGAAAAGAGAGTGCACATGTCTTTTTGCAAAAACTTTTGCTCTATAATATCTTTCTCAGAGATTGACTGAAATTCAGTTAGGACTATAAGACTCCCTTCAAAATGATTGAGTTGAATGGTTCTGATCCACGCGTCATGTTTGTGAACGGGCGCTGTCAGTAGAGATTGGTCAACTCTTAACTGCCATGGCTCTTATGTTGCTTCTTTTTTATGTTTTGTATTGCTAGATTACCTTCGTTGTTTTCACATGTAGAAGCAACAAACCTACGTTTTGGATGAGCAACTAGCTTCAACTTTCTGACTAAGTGACCGACTCATTGACAATTCAAAAGTGGCTGTATATGGTTTAATTGAAATAAATGCTTTGACTTTCAATGTTATTACTACTTTGACGATAACAGGAGTGGTGATATGCCTTGTCTGGAAATATGAAAGCTTGCTATAATGCACTTCAGGAACCGTATTTCACGATTCCTGAAGACGACGCACATCAAAGACGATTGTGCCAGATCGTCTTGTCGTCCCGATTGATGTTGGTAAAGGCGAATTAGAGATTTCAAAAGAAACTGTGTATTCCTTGCTTCCTACAAAAATAACAACCTGCTGATATTCTTAGATATTCCTTCAACCAAGTGTGGGAATTATGATGGCAATATAATAAGTAGTCCCGTTCACTGCCCTAGTGTTTAGAAACTGTATGGAGATCGACTGTCTACTAAGATGAAGATCCAAATCAATTCCGGTGTAATTGAGCTCGTTCTTCCGGAACGTTTCTAACTAATTCAATATAAAAAATGTGTTACACTACTATTCAGCAATAAATGGCAATAATAGTGTATTGAACTTCCCAAACATACACATAGATTACAATAATACAGTAGATTTCAAATTCCAAAATCATTTCTTCGAAAAATTGAAGATGGCATGAATTGGATGTTTTTATTTCTATTGATCTAACCGCAACAGGAAACAGGAACAATATTTTGACAGTGTAAATTGATAAACTGAACAATACTCACATAATTTGGTCTCACTCCGTCGCTTCACGCGCAGCTTGATGACACACGATGAAATGCACTGCAAGCAAACAATACTGTTATTGTAACACGTCCAAATATTAGAAATGGCATTCCTAAATAGACTAGTTAGTTATATTTTCTCGGCTTGTAGGTATGTGACTACAATACATTGTCAGCAATGTTTTTTTTTATATTCTGATAGGCTTGCGTTTGGCCGCAAATCATCTGGGCCTCAAGTCTGCTATTACAATAGTGTCAGAATGGTCTGTCATTGATTTCATAATTGTAGATTTTGACAAATTTGGCGTCATTATGACTTTCGAATGATCAACCACTGACACGCCATTGAAATAAATGATAAAGAAAGGTAATCTCGTACAAAATGACAACTGAATGACTGACTTAGGCGGTAATCTGCTAAAATTTTGACAGTTCTTTTGCTCAGTGACCTACCATTAGGACGTCATTGTGCAGTCATTGCTTTTAATTCGACCGACCAATGATCGACCATTATGAATTTAGCAGATTACGAACTTTGCAAAATGACAATGGGATCGTGTTGGAATAACGAAGTTACAAAAATAGCAGACTTGGCCCCAGATCTTAAGTGACGATGCGGCCTAAGATGGAGCACGCTAGCCTAGGATGAACCGGTTCACTCGTGCCTTGAAGATATACAGATTATACTTATTGGGGAACAGACAGGCGGGCAGTGAATAACACAGTCTGGCAGTTCGCACAATAAATGTGAAAGTAAAGCGCTTGGTTCGAGACTGTGGAACTTCCACCATATAGCGATGACGCTTCGCCGTATCTCTGCTCATCCGATGATGGAATGCGGATGTTTTAAGTATGGCCCAACACTTGGTAATATTTTAAGGGTGGTCCGGCAATGATTTGCCATGTAAAAAACCGGCCGTACCACCTTACAATACTAACTGTATTGTACGGTGGTACGCCGGATCTTAATAAAATAAAAAAAAGTCTTTTATTTCATACACATATTACAATAACAACAAGTAACAGGAGATCCCCTTTTAAGCAAAGAGTTGCTTGTGTTAGGAGACTCCGCTCTTCGATTTTTACATTCTCTATACGTGAAAAAATAAACAAAAAATAAAACAAAGGAAAGTAAAATAGGGCGTAGTCATGGCGCACTTTTGTGTGATGTGTGATTGTGGTAGTGTGTGTATGGTGTGAGAGTTGTGTGGTACACAGCTCTCAGCGTGTGTGAATTTTTCTGTAGTGTTCACTATAATGGCTATTGATTCGAAGCTACTAAAGTCTCAATTTCGTCGTAGGTTTTAGTCTTTGGCCATTCCGTCACAAGTTTTTTACAGTCTCGAAACTTCAGAGAGTATATACGTATTTCTTTATTGACGTAGTTGTATAAACGTGAAGATTGCCTCGTAAACTGCCTTTTAGCGAATGCAGATCTAACTGCGACGGTAGGAGCGACTGTGTAATTCCTTCTGCCCTTACATTTAGTAGGATCACACAGAAGGGAAACATGTTTTTTTTTTAAATTAGTTGAAGGAGGTAAAGTTTTCTTACCGAGAGAACATCAGATGTCAAATAAAGGCTATGTGTAGGGAATCTATAAGGCTTAAAGAGCATAACCTTTAATAAGGACCTCTGAGCTCTCTCCAGCTCTAATATTTTCATTTTAGTGGCCCCACCACAGCATGGCAAACAATAAGTGACGATTGATTGAGCCAAGCTTATGTAGACCTGTCGCAGTAATTTGTTTGAGGCTACGTGTCGGAGAGTTTTAAAGGTCCGATCATTTTTCTGATCCTTTTCATGATCAGTTCAGTGTGTATGTGCCAAGACAGTCGCTGGTCTATCATAACTCCTAAATATTTAGCATGCTGAAGTCTCTCTATTTTTACGCATTGCCAGTGGGTGTTTGAAAGAGGTTAGAGCAGTTGTGGATTTTTATTTGAAAGTCATTGGAAGGTTGTGAGTGATTATACTTTGTGAAACAGATGAAGTTAGATTTAGAAGCGTTGAGAGTGAGGAGACTATGATTCAGCCAGTCAGCTATCTTGGCAAGCCCACATTCAGCAGTCTCTCTAACCACATCCCAGGTCCTGCCACTGAAGACTATTGCAGTGTCGTCAGCGTATGAGAATATAAGCCCCCCAACAATTCTCATGTCACACAAACTGTTTATATAAATAAAAAATAGCGTCGGTCCAAGGACACTCCCCTGACCGACGCCGTAAATTACAGTTTCTTCTAAACTAAAATATTTCCCTATTTTAACTGTTTGTTTTCTGTTACTTAGATAAGACTTAAATATTTCCAGAGGGGCTCCCCTTATGCCGATGGTTTCAAGTCTGTGTAGGAGTGTGGGGACAGATACGGTGTCAAAGGCCTTTTTGAGGTCCAGAAAAACAGCCAGACATTTGCAACCCTTATCTATATTATCTACTATAGTAGTGGTCAACGATAAGACTGCGTCCTCCGTAGATTTTCCTTGCCTAAACCCAAACTGAGATGGTGACAGTATTTTATATTTATTTAAGTAGCTAATTAGGCGTGAATTTATGAGCCTTTCAAGGATCTTTGAGATAGATGGCAATACTGATATTGGCCTGTAATTTGACGGGTCCGCCCTGTCTCCACCCTTAAACACGGGAGTTATTAGAGCGATTTTCAAGGCGTTTGGGAAGATTCCCTGCTCAAAGCAGAGGTTGACTAAATGTGTTATGACAGGTACAACTTGCAGGTGCGCGGCTTTTAAGAAGCTGACTGGTATTTTATCCCAGCCTGGGGCACTGTCAGTTTTCAAACTCATAAGTGTGGCATGAACTTCGCAAGGGTCAGTATTCAGCAAGACAAAGGATGAGGCAGAGGGACTACTTGTCGATGTTGATATAGGATCAGTAACTGCTGACGTAAGAGGTGATGTGATGTTACCAGCAAGGAGCTCGCCTATGCTAGGGAAGTATTTATTTATCTCGTTTACAGAATCTTGCGGGGTAGGGGATATTTCCAATAGTTCCAAATTATTTGATTTAATGGTTTTACGCTGAGTGATGCTATTAATGATATCCCAAGTTTTCTTTGGATTATTGTGTGCCTTAGATAGCTGGTCTCTGTCATGTTTTCTTTTTTGTTTTTTAATGATACAGTTGCAGTAATTTCGATACCTCCTATAGGTAATTCTTAATACGTCATTGAAAGGGTCAAGTCTAAGTCTTTTTTGCATGCTATTTCTATTTTGAATACAGCGTAATAGTCCAATAATCCATGGTTTTAAAATTCTATTTCTCACTGGGATATTCATGGTGATAGTACTTTGAGCAATACAATTTTGCAGTATTTGGATTAGATTATTAGCAAAAATACTAGGATTGTTCAATTTAAGCAAGTCCGACGACATTTTAGCTTTTAGGCACTCGAGTCCTTGTTCGAGGTTAAAAACTGTTTTTGTTTTTGTGCAATTTGATGTGCTTTTAAAGTCTGTAATTTTTAGAAAAATCATCTTATGGTTGTGTGATCTGCGATGGTTGTGTGGAGAATTACAATAGTTGCAGTTTTTTTGACAGGTTTGAGTTTTAAAATAAAATGATCTAAGCAATTGTTGCCTCTCGTGGGCAGCGTGTGTCCCGGTAATAGCCCATGCATTGCCAACATATTGAGGTAATTGAGTCTGTCTGTGCGCTCAACTGATTGCTCGTGTTGGTTATATATAAGATTTATGTTTATTTCTCCCGTAATTATAATATTTTTATTCGGTGTTATGGTACTTAGATGGTTGTTCAGGGACTGAATAAAGTCGTCTGCGTTCGTAGTTGAGGGGGAGCGGTACGTTGCAATGATAATAAGTTCAGGCAGGACATGAACCTCTAGGCATGAAGCTCGCGATAAACTAATTTCTCTAACTTTAGTTTTGTGTGTGTTTTTAATAAATGCGACTACACCATCGGCTTTGTTAAGATGATTTATTGTTTGGTATGAGACATAGTAAGGCATTTGAGGGATTTGTTTACTTGTATTTAATCTACATTCAGTTAGGATAATAAGGTCAACTTCAGTTTTAAGATTCAATAAATTTAATTGGAGGTCGTCGAAGTTAGTGTAAACAGATCGAATATTTTGCGAAACAATGGTAAAGCCGGGAATGTTAGGAATTATATGCTTCGTGAAGTCACCAATTTCACAGTCACGGACTTGAGCTATTTCAGTATTGTCAATAGTATAGAGAGTTTCTAGGGTGTTATTCATTATTGGTATTACGTGGGCAGAAGAAAACTACTACGTGAATATTTAATATGTGAGTGTTAGGGTGTGAGTGTTTCTGTGACTGCATAGTGCTATGTGTGTGTTGGAAACATGAGTGAGTGAGTGCTAGAATAAGTGTAATATTATAAAATAACTGTTTAGTAGTGCGCGATTGATTAACATTATATAGGTTAATACTTAGCCTAATGATTAACATATTATTAATATTGGTATAGGACTTACTTTTGAATTTAGTTTTTAGTATATTACTTAGTTTAGCATATGACTTATAATTAAATAATATTAACTATCCAGCAGAGTAATTAATCCATAACAAACGAGTGAAGCAGAGAGAAAACATATTACTAGTACAAAGAGACGCTTTCACTCGTACGAATTTTAATATAGTTACTAGTCACTTATTCTGTAGATAAAAGATTATGTACTTGAGAGTCTTGAGACTCACTTTTTATAATAATAGTAGGGGAGTGGTCGTCCTTCTTAACGTGTACTTTTCCGTAGGCCGTCCAGCAGTATTTATATTGATTGGACTTTGCTAGGTCGCGCGCAAGGAAGTGAAGTCGAACGCCCTTCGTAGTAAGCTGATCGGAGATATATATAGGCGTGTATTCTTCAGTCTTAAACCCAAGGTGTTTCGCACATAGCTTTTCATTATGTTTTCTATTGAAATCCCTAGACTATTTCAGGAAATCAGTTTTCCGGATGGTCGAAGTCATCTCAACTATGATCGGGCCGCTTTTGCTGCTATTCCGTATGTTTTGTAGTCTAAAAATGTCACTAATAGCCGTTTTTACAATATTGGAGCCAACTTCATTCGATAATCATAACGTCATTTTTATCAAGTCTTCTTGTGTTTCGTTGGCCATTTTAGGAACATTTTTTATTTCAAAATTCGACTTTCGGCTACTTCTTTGTAGATCTTCTATTTTGTCCTCTAAAATTGTGATGTAGTCTCTATCTTTTTTGGCTTGTACTTCAAGCAGATCAATTTTATGTTTTAGCTCTTCATTTTGTACTGTTAAATTGGCCATGTAATGGCGGATTCTATGCTGTTATTCGTAGTTTTAATTTCCATAAGTGTCGGATATATTTTTTTAATTTCTTCCTGTTGTGGCGACATTAAAGATGATATTAATGACTTGACCTCCTCTTTAAATGAACGAAAGTCGGAATCGTAGTCGTTCTCTCTCGATCTTTTATTACGTTGGTATACGAAATTTGGGGGGGTATTTTGTTTAGTATGGTCGGAGAGATTCGATTCTGACAGGGATTTGCTACTTGTGTCCTCCATATGAATTTTAGTACCAGGAGATAATAAAAACAAAGCAATCAGTTACGGGCTGTAAGGCAACTAAGTGCAGCGACGTCAGTCCGTCAATCCAGATAGTTCGTTGAGTTTAGTCGCGCCGAGTACCAGGAGATAATTAGTGCTAAGGAGGTCCGTCTCAGTCTTGCGTATCGCACGCACACAGCACTAGTGCGCAGGTATTTTGATTAATGCGTACCTTCTATTGACGAGTTACTCGAAGCCTACCAGGATACCAGGAGTAGCAAGGAGGTAGATACACGGAGCCGCGGTACAGCTTGTCCGTAGTAAAAACTCTTCTAATTTATGCGCTCCTAATTTTTACTTGAGATTTAACTGTGTCAAATTTAGTTAATTAATGAATTAAAATAAAGAAATACGGATTGTTCACACGTCTACACCAGTCGGCGGTCGGGGGGAAGAGGAGAGCCTAAAGAGCGAGCAATAAACACTACGGCAAAAAACATGTTTCTTTTATGGGGATTATTTTTTGTCGTTATAGGTTCCATAGTAATACACATTCTGTGTAAATTCTAAGTGTCAACATAATACGGTTTAAAAAATGTAACCCGCTAATAGACAGACGGACGCTGGAAAAAACATCTGGAAGTTAAGTTTCTCTCTACCCTTTACTTCAGCACGGTTTTAGGTAGCGCAGTTAATATGATACCAGGCACAAACGCTTCTTCCCATAAGAGTTGGTTTCCTTAAATTTCTTTGGTGCACCATTTGAGAAACTTAATATCTTTCGATTTACGTTTCTATCTTGAGTGGTAGATATAATTTGTACCGAATAGGGTTTCATGAATTTTGGTACAAGATCTTGGCAGCGAGCAACTAGCATCAAGTATCTGACTAACTAATTGACTCCTTGACAATTCAAAAGTACCTGTAAATGGTTTAATTGAAATAAATGCTTTAACTTTGACTTGACTTGAGCACTCTGTCGGATGCTGCCATATTACCCAAATTGACAATCTACAATCGATAACGCTAAAAGAAAACTAATCAAATGTATGGCAATGACGTCATCTCAAATAAACATGGATTACGACGAGGCGTTAATTACAGTAGAAAGAGAAACGATACGAAACCTTTGTAACTTGGCCTAGAGGGGACATAAAAACGACCACATTTAGGCTGATTGCAAGATATTAGTACTAGATAATATACCCCGCCGCCGCCGCCGCCGTGTGGTGCCGGTCGCGAATAGCACCATCCCATTTCAACTCGTGGGTGTCGTAGAAGGCGACAGAGGGATATTGACCAGAGGATGGGCAGCAGCGTCCTTCTGAGTACCATAACACCCACTGCGATCGCCAACATGCATCGGCCAAGCATAGCGATTACGGCTGAACCACCCCTTGGGGGAGACCTATGCCCAACAGTGGGCGTCTAAAGGTTGACATGATGATGATGATGATGATGATGATTATAGGCTGATTGCAAGATATTAGTATTACATACCTAGGTACTTTATAAAAATATACCCCAATCAACCGCTTCAAACCCACCCATCCGACTGCAGAGTAGCCTTTATAGAATAGGCACTAGAATTGAACAGCACGCATTTTCAAGGCGGATTGGGGATTTCAGACTTATCTTCATTATATTAGTTCAGGTTTCCTCACAATATTTTCCTTCACCGTAATGTCAGTGATGTTTAAAATAGAATTCAAAAGTACAAGTATATTTAAATAAATAGCTAAGTATTAAGTAAATACAGTGAAACTTGGTGAATTTGACCTTGGATATGTGTGAAACCTCTGTTATTGATAATGACAATGAGTGCTCCCGCCCGACACTTTTGCATTGAAATACCTCTGTTACTGAGAATTATCAAACCTTGTTAACTGAGATTAGATTTCATAGATTTTTTCGATGTTTACCTCTATAATTGGGAGTTCATAGCTCCCAATTTATCAGCTTTAGACAACTTATGACACGCTTGTTTACAAACAGTCTAATTTCTTCGATTTATATTTATGTATATGATAAATGGTAGGTATACATTTCGACCTCTCATAGTGGGAACCTCTATAAATAAGACAACTGTCATGTTAACCTGCCTATTTGGTAAACTGGGTAAGTAAATGAAAAGCCTCTATAAGTGATAAAAAAATCTAGATCCCTTGAGATCCCAATTAAACAGGTTTTACTGTATATTGGGTGACTGGTAATTAGTGTACGATACTTAAACACGTGATTGTGTTCATGATAACAAACAACTTTCCTGAAGTAAAAATGTTTTTTGTACTGATTCACTTTTGGTCACAGGCGTGCGCGCGCGTAAATTTCATACGGCTGTTGTGTTATTGTGATAAAAGAGAACCAGTACAAAAAACATTTTTTCTTCGGGAAAATTGTTTGTTATCATGAACACAATCACGTGTTTAAGTATCGTACACTAATTACCAGTCACCCTATATATCGAAATGTAACGTATAAAGGACCATTGGACTTAAATCAGCCCATCTAGTACAGAAGACAGCCGTTCCACTACTCCGCCATTTAGATCGTCATTTATTTAAGTACCCTCCTATTTTCCCACTGAGGCACCCTCACGGAAGGGCGGGAAAAGCGCCCCAATAGCTCTTTAAAAATAGATTGATTCAACAACTAGGTACTTACTAAGTGCGTTTTCTACGACGTAATATTTTTATTGTTCTGGTTGAAAATGAAAACATGTTGATTAAGGGCGCATATTTAATTTAGCGCAACTCAACATTTAAACGATTGCTAGAACGGCGTAGCAGCATTGACACACACTAGTACAATACAATGGTCTGTTTGTGTGCATCAGAAAAAAAAAATATATCAGTTATATTTTTATTCAAATATTGGTGAAAAAAAAATTGTTGAAGTGAACCGATTTTGTACTTTCTTAATACTGTTCTTTAATATCTAATAGTACCTAATATTTAGCGTTATAAAAAAATATTCTCCAAATATTTTTAACACAGGTATCTTGTGGTGGAAATCTAGGTTTGTATGAAGCCAAAAATAAACTTTTTTGAGAAACAAATTCAGTCTGAAAATCAGCTTTTTTATCTGAACTTTGGCCGTTCATAATGCACACATACTTTAAAAAAGTAAATAAACAGCTTCATAGAAACCTTGCACATGTAATGTTGATTCTAAATTACAAACATTGTTATTACCAAAAACTTGTAAGCCTTTTTCAAAAACACTTATTTCATGTAACAAGTTTTTTGAAATCTCCGCGCGTCAATTTTCCTGCGATGTTATCGCGTTCTGACTCACTTATTTATTTTCGAGATTTGCGTTGTTTGAAACAAAAAATATTCAATCACGCTTGCGTCGAAGTTCGCTCGATGGGGATGGGCGCTCTTAAAGGATAAATTCGTAGCTTGGTGTCGAGGGCACGTTTTTGCTTTGACGTGGCGATCAAACGGTTCATGACATCATCACAGCTTAGCATAATTCTCCCACAAAAACACAACATGCTACTAACAACACATTATTTTTCTTTAGTCTTGGCCCTTTTACACGAGTTTGCACGTATTATGAAAACCGCAGGCAGGAGACTGAAGCAAAGCGTTGGACTTTAGAACAAACAACCTGTATGTTCTGTAATCCTTTGGTAATTCTTACAGAGGGTTGACATAGGTAGTATAGGTATATGCACCTAAAGCCTGCTCTTGTGGGATTCCTTTTTTAAACGTTACAAAGTTTAAACTATTAAAAATGTCTTCGTTCTCAAAAAATCACATGAAAAACTAGTATATCACGCTTTTAAACGCAATATTCAAGTCGCCATTCTATTGAGGTCATACTAATTTAAAGTGTTTTGAAGGAGTCATCAGAATCTTACAATTTAAAATGGTAATTTAATTTCCCCAAAGTAGGACTGTCGACCGCAAAACAAAGATTGAGAAAATCTGCTGGTTGTGAACAGCACCAGCCCGTTCGTAGTAGCGTTGCGATGCCGAAGCTAACTACATAAATAAATTATTAAATAAATCAATGACTTAAAACCAAGACGAGCAAGTACCTTTTCAATGTAATATGTACTTTCTAAGTTTATCTTGGACGGAAGTTTATCTTGAAGGAAGCCTGGATTTATAAATATAACTAATATAGGCTCGACCGAGATGGGTTTTTCGTTCTCGGCCGAGACCGAGACCGAGACCGAGAATATAATACTATCTCAGCCGAGACCGAGAGCCGAGACCGAGAATAGACAAAGCGTGAAAAAAAAAAAATTAACTTTTCAATACAGCACTACCTATTTGATTTATTAATAATCAAAGTTAAATAACATTATAACATAAAAAAGCAATTTCTCTTTTCAAAGAGTGGCGCCTCTCGTCATACAATTGTCCAGCTTTGCTAAATAGTTGTTCACTTGCTACGCTAGTAGGCGGCGCAGATAAAAACTTATTTGCTGCAGGCCTAAGCCGCAAAATTTGAATGCCGATCCGAATAAAGTTACAATTTCTGCCATGACCGAGAATCTCGGCTATAACTAGCCGAGAACCGAGACAAATTTCTCGGTTGGATTTGTAGCCGAGAATGCCGAGACCGAGACCGAGACCGAGATCTCGGTCGAGCCTTAAATATAAGTCTGAAATCGCCAATCTGCCCTAAGCAAGCGTGGTGATCAATGCTCGTGCCATCTCTATACGAGAAGAGGCCAACGCCAGTATCATTTGTTATTATGATTGCCTATCATAGACCGGGATTATTTTTTGTTTACCAGAAAGCTAAAACGGGATCATTATAGTTACTTTTCATTATGAAAATCAAATCACTATGGGACTAACAACAAAATCACAAAATAAAAACATTCAAATAATGCAAACTTAAAAGTATGTATCAGCCAATCTTTTTGCAAAATTGTTCATAATCGTCGTTGCGATTTATATCAGTCGAGCCCAGCAGGTAGCACCGTTAATCTCAGCACTAGAACGACGTTTTTAAGCCTTCAAAAAGCTTTTTACAAAAAAGACAACCGCCTTCAAAAAGTGAAAAATAACTTTAGCACAGAACACACATTGACTTTAGTTTCGAAATTCAGTGGCTTTGTTCTGTTTTTTGTTTTGTATTGCCACCGACTTCCGAAACTAAAGTCAATGTGTGTTCTGTGCTAAAGTTATTTTTCACTTTTTGAAGGCGGTTGTCTTTTTTGTAAAAAGCTTTTTATTTTCCGCTTTTTAGTACCTCCTTCTCATTCAAATCTATTAAGAAGAGATTGAAAGTTAACTACTACAAAGATTGATGAAACTAAAACGTCGTGTATGTAAAATTTTTGGGTATTAATTGATTTTTCAAAAAGTGCTGAATCAATTTCGATAAAATTTATATGGGACCACCCCTGAAGCATACCCTATCTATAATAAAAAGAATTTTCAAAATCGGTTTACGTTTGCCTGAGAAATCGCGTAACAAATCGCGCACATACTTAATGCAAATTTAAGACTTATACGGTTTTCTCATGGATGCCATGGTCAGAACTGGACCAAATTAAAATGGGACCACACGGGAAGTACTAGCTTCCAAATAAAAAAAGAATCATCAAAATCGGTTCACCCAGTCCCGAGAAATCAGGTAACAAAATTAAAAAAAAAAAAAAAAAAAAAAAAAAAATACAGACGAATTGATAACCTCCTCCTTTTTTGAAGTCGGTTGAAAAGTGAACCGAACACGAAGTATTTCCAAGGTTACTCACCTCATGTATATGGCCAAGCACCTCCGCTCTAGACATATCCTCGAGCCGAGTCTCGTTCACGTCCATGATTTCGTCAGCCAGTTCCAAATTGTCCCAGTTACCGGCTGATGGTGACCCTGTGAAAGACAGAATAGATTTTTAAATATTATTTGTTGGCAAATCAGTTGAAATTTCTCATGTGCCTGTAGGTAATAATTATAAACCCATAGGTGGTTAAGCTACGCTCATCACGGCTTGTCCATGGATGGGTGACCATCCAATCGTACCGAGACCCCACCGTGCCTCGGAAGGCACGTAAAGTCGTTGGTCACGGCTATCATTCGAAGATCTTTGACAGTCGTTACAGGTAGTCAGAAGCTAGAAATCTGACAGCCAGTCTTACCAAGGGTATCGTATTACCCAGCAACTGGGTTGCGGAGGTCAGGTAAGCAGTCGCTCCATGTAAAACACTGGTATTCAGCTGCACCCGGTTAGACTGGAAGCTGCCTTTTCCCAACTATATTAGGGTACACAGTTGGGAAAAGGCGAGGCAGATGATGATAGGTGGCAGTGCCCCAGACTATCTCCTTCACAAAAACTTCTACTACTTTATTGGATGGCAAGAACACACCGTTGGCTCGCCTGATGGTAAGTGGTCACTGCCATCTATCATCATCATATTATGCCTTTATGCCTTTGGACGCCCACTGATGGACATAGGTCTCTCCCAAGGGGGGCTCAGCCGTAATCATTATGCTTGGCCGATGCTTGTTGGCGATCGCAGTAGGTGTTATGGTACTCAGAAGGACGCAGCTGCCCATCCTCTGGTCAATATCCCTCTGTCGCCTTTTACGACACCCACGGCTAGAAATGGGGTGGTGCTATTCGCGGCCGGCACCACACGGCACCATTACGGTGCCATCTATGACCAACTGTAATATCAGAGTTTACCATCCCAGAGACAAAGCTGAAATGTACGGCAGACCTTAATTCATTGTCGATCTTTCAAGGGGTGACAGTACTCGTGATAACGAATTATTTTTACTATGTAACTAACCCCGGAAAGTGAACAATTAAATCACCTGGGGTGTGATTCTGTAAGACCTCATTCTTAACTTCGAATCTGAATTGAGCCGAATCCGCTGTCCGTGTCCGTTTCTTGATTGGTTTGATTTGATAATTCAAATTTACACTAGCGCCACCCTTGCGAACGTGTCAGCGAGTTGAACTAAATTGACAGGGAGATTTTGGCAGATAAAGTATGAGATGACGTAAGAAGTGGCATTCTGTACGTTAATTTCCCCGTCACTTCGACGCTCACTTCGCACTCGAACCCGATTCAAAGTGTCAAATATATCAACGTCATTGTTTATACCGATGTGAGATGCGAGTTGTTGTTTGAATTTTACAGAATCGACCTACTGTTCTCAACAAAAATGGACTCACTAAAACACATTCATTGATTTTCGGGCTAGTCCCAAAACACAATAGGTTCATATTAGTGAGGGGGTTTCCACCCCCTGAAAGTGCAGTCAACAAACTCAGCCTGAAGATGTCTGCTGATCAGATATTCAATATACATAGGTAACCAGCCAATTACGTTCCCACTACTGGGAATCAGGCCTCACTATTAGAAGGAGTGGGCCGTAGTCCACCGCGTGGATCCGGTGCTGGTTGATTGACGAGGATATAATACTTACCTCTTCAAAGTACACAACACGAAAGTTTTTGTAATCCTGCCTTTTCTCAACTTTTGAACTTCGTTTCGCTTACGCTTTCGAAAAAGTACTTAATACTTTAAAAACAGCTTATGCAACCATGCCTACTTGTTGAAGAAACATTTGATGACCATTTAGGTAGATAATCTCTGAAAACAAGATGTGTTTTAGTCCCCCATAACATAGCATTATGCTGAGTCATAACCTGCTTGACAAAATTAGGACGTGTAGCTGCCACAAACTACTTGTTTCATTCAGTCATCGAATCTTCCTTCATAATAATATATAAAGAGTAACTCTTTGAAAGGTCGCTAACTTTAGACACCTAGACTAGGATAACAGAACAGAATCCAATTCCAGGCTGTCACTCTGTCCCGAGATACGGAAGGACTGAAGGAGTGGTTTGAAGTCAGATCAATTATTGGTTTATGGGTTGGAAACATTACTTGAACTCTCCGTTCTGATATTTGGTAACAATAGACCAGTCACTAGTAGATAAGGTCATTTAAAATGCTTGTTTTAGGTTATGTAAGTTTTTTTTACACCGGTAAAGTAGCAAGCAGCCCACGTGATGTTAAAAAAGTGGTCATAAAAATGGTCGCTTGCAAGATCAGAGACATCAGAGCCATCACAATCCAGTTGCCGACCATGCTAATACCTTTTGACATCCTTTTTAAAGACCCCTATGCCGTAGTTTCATGGGAAAACCATGGTAGGAACATCATTCCACAACCTTGTAGTAAATACATAGGTACTTGCTTTTAACTTTAACTTAAGTAAAGTTTCTCTCTCTTTCTCCTGTATCCCATTTTATTATGGGTTTGGGGTCAGCCCGCCCAGTATTTCTGCGCCACACGGTATACGGTTGTTGGTCTGGTGGGTTACGCCGCTCGTCGTTTTTGATAGTTTGTAGCCTGGTTAAGGCAAATCATTATTTTGACTGAATATTTATCGTCATTACTTTAAATCATGGGAAAAATATTTATTTCAATGACCTCCTTCTTGCCGTGATCACTGATATTATCAATTTGACAATATAAGTAGGCTTTCTTTTTTTTAGCATCACGAACTTACGAAATATTAGAATGCAAATTGATAATGAAAAAGTCAAATTATTTATTTCACTTGGACCATTAAAATGCAATTTTGAACATCAGAAAATAAAAAGAATTGAATCTAGTTGCCCCTTCCAAAAATGTAGTCCTAGTGTCGTATAGAGAAGAATGGGAAAGATACTCCATACTTACTTACTCTTAAATAAAGTTATGTTCTAGAAGGCTCAGGTGCTGCTTCAGAATTTGTAAGTATCTACTTATATTTGGAATAACCGTTCGAATAGGTTTCCCTAGTCACCTGCTAACAGAACGAAAAATCCCACTTGAAATTAAAAACAACCGTAGGTACTTTTACTTTTACTCTGCATCTAAATAATAAATGAACTATCCTAATGAAATGGCATAGCGTCGGAAATAGTCCGAATCCGAAGGGTCTTTGTGAAAGCAATGTAAATAATGAAGTGCTTCGCTAACAGCTTTTTCCTACTATCTTAGGTAGACTATTTGAAATTAATCAATCCATAGTTCTATAGTCTTGGCCCTAGCCTAGATATAGTTGATACTTTGTGCTCTGATATCTGTTAATGTAGCCTCCAATTTTTGATTAGTCTTTACAAACTTGTTTCTTATAAAACGTACTAGCTTTTGCCCGCGACTTCGTCCGCGTGAATGTCGGTTTTCGCGGATGCAGACGAAGTCGCGGCCTATGTCCTTACCCAGTGTTCAAGCTATTTTCATACCTACCAAATATCATATTAGGTAACAGACAGAGTTACTTTCGTATTTATTCATGAAAGAAAGAAAGTCTTCATGTTTAAGGAATACATCTTTTCGTTTCGCTCAGCTGCTTAGAACTTAGAAGATGAACAGTGTCCAATGGTGGCTGAACCATTGCTGTATGGTTCGCTTACTGAGCAATCGAAATCAATAGGTAACATGTGTGTATTTTAATTATGTGTATGTGGTCTATTTAATTGTTTTATGTTTTTGTTATTATTTTATTATGTAAAATGTGTATGGCTGTGCATGATCCTTTGTTGGTCGAATTAAACGTTTTATTATTATTTTTATTAATGGTGGTGCAATTCGCGGCCGGCAAAATTAGGCCTTCTTAACCTAAAACTTTAGCTTTAAGCCTTTATAACCTAATTTTGCCGGCATAGCACCACCCTATTTCTACCCATGGGTGTCGTAGAAAGCGACAGAGGGATATTGACCAGAGCATGGGCAGCAGCTCCTTCTGAGCACCGTAACACCTACTACGATCGCCAACATGCATCGGCCAAGCATGGCGATTGCAGCTGAACCCCCCTTTGGGGAGACTTATGCCCAACAGTGGGCGTCTGATGATGATGATGAACCTAATTTAATATATTTTGGTATGCAAATGACCTTTTGTTTGCCACAACAAAAAGCAAAAACGTCTCTTGGCGCCAAGCCACAGTAGGTACTTATAAGTATTAGTACTGCCAAGCTAAGTAATATACCGTATTTGACCGTGGCGTGCTGGGCACATTTTGGTTTGCCATCTTACATGACTGTGGCGATCAAAATGTTCAATGATTATGAAAACTAAGGTGCAACAACTATTGAGAGAGATCAAAAAAATCTACACAATATCGAAGACATTGTGAATACTTCATGCCTTTCATTCTAAGTTTAACAACTCCTGCATTTTTAGGGTTCCGTACCCAAAGGGTAAAAACGGGACCCTATTACTAAGACTTCGCTGTCTGTCGGTCCGTCTGTCCTTCCGTCTGTCCATAGAGTATAGTAATATAGATTGGGATTGCGTCTGTCTGTCACCAGGCTGTACCTATCTCAAGAACCGCGATAGCTAGACAGTTGAAATTTTCACAATTAATTATGTATTTCTGTTGCCGCTTTAACAACAAATACCTACTAAAAACAAAATAAAATAAATATTTGAGGTGGGCTCCCATTCAATAAACGTGATTTTTTGTCGTTTTTGTACGGAACCCTTCGCGCGCGATTCCGAATCGCACTTCAAACGTCAGCTAGTCCAGCAACCAATGATCATCAATAAATTCATCATCATCTCTTCAGAACTCACCTGACACAATATTCTACCATAACCAAACTGACAGGCCTGAAAACTCAACCCCCAATGTCCTCGCTACAGCAAAGGTCCAGGAAAAAGGGCCCAGCCGACTACGGAATTAGTCGAGCATGCTCGAAATGTGCACATGAGTAAAGCCATATTCATAAACGCGTAGGTAGGTTTATTTACAAGTAGTAGGCTTATATGTAGCTATGTCAGGTCAAAACTGTAAAATAATTCTTCATTATATTTCTGTGTTAACTTATTTCGAGACATGCTCGCTGGCTTGTGTTTGGTGACTTCGAGGCTGATTATGTATAGATACAGAATCTATCGACGAAATAAAAATGGGAAAGAAATACTGTGATAAAATAGTTTATTAGTGGAAGCAGATACTTACTTACTTACTTGAGGGTACTACTATCTACATTGTAGACAAATTGAATAAGAGTCGAGTTAAATAAAATAAAGATTGTAAGCTCGACCGACTAGAAGCACTTCAATAAATCTAATTCATTATGTAGGTATTGCATCCTGCCGGTAATCAACCCAAAGAAACAATCAAATATGAGGCGCCGTATTAAATAGATCTAGGTATACGCATTCCGACAGCATTTTGAAATTGGAAGACTCCGGAAAAAAACTAAAGAAAAACAGATTTCAAAATTAGAACTCTTCAGAAATAACGATAGAGAAACCAATAATCACCTCCATCTTAATTTATTTTATCTATGTTTAGAAAAACTATTATTATTGTTACTTACCATAAAGCTTAATTTTATTATCCTTCGTTTGCACTACTATGATAACATAGCCTTCCAGGTCAACAGATTTGCATTTCACCGTTGTCATTTTGTCAATAGCATTTATTTGCGTGGTTGGTGCGTTAAAAGTATTCATTTTGGTGTTTTATTAAATTATTTACTATGTCTAAACACAAAATAGCTATGAAAAAGACCCATTGACGCCCCCGTCGTAAGAATCAATGATTATTCTTTTAATTTCATGCCAACGTTTACGCCAACGCCACTTCAAACACAGCCCACTTTTTGAACAACAACTATTCATTTTTATTATTTTCCACATTATTTTTCAATTCTAACCCGGAGATAGTAAATCGGCCATTATTATTTTTGATTCTCACTGGTTACAAACTTAAACACTGCTTGTACATTTAAGTAATTATTATCACAATTTACTAAATAGTCTGTGTTAATGTTAGCTCACATGATTTAAGCGTATTGTCGAGGTTTATATGATTTTCAGAACATTTTCACAGTAAGTGACAAGTCACGTATTTAGAGTATTCGCGATCGGTTTATCACACTCCCTGAATGTTTAGTACATTTTATAATTCACGTGTACATCAATTGATGGTTTTTAGATAGTTATTCGGTTATTAATCTAATATTTAAGGCGTATCAACGTGTTTTTGAGAGTGAAAAACCGGTCCCACGTCCGCGGGCTGGGTGGTCGCCGCGAATGGATACGACTATCCCATTTTCGCGCGATCAATAATGCTCCCTACCCAGCATCCCTTCAGACTCCCACAGACTAGCGTTCTATTTTACCATTTTTGTGAATCCGGGTTGAGACGGTTTTCATTCATTGTAAATGAACAATACGTTTATTATACTGACTTAAAATATAATAAAAAATAAAATAAAGTGAAGATTTAAAATATAAAAAAGAAGGCTTATCAAACCAGGTCCCACCGAGATTTGAACTCGGATCGCTGGATTCAAAGTCCAGAGTGCTAACCATTACACCATGGGACCGCTTGACTATCGGGCTGAAATTACCGGACACTATGTTGCATTTATCATATAAAAGATAATATAACAAAAAAAAACATTGTTGATCAATATTAATTTTCAACAAAATTTGAAATGAAAATTAACAAGCTCTATACCCTTTCCTAGCTCCTATTCATTTTTTCAATATTTCTACGCACACAGACGGTGGCGGTACGAGACACTAACGTGCCTATAATATCTTTGTGAACAACGCCATCTTCAGTTGCACGTATAAACTATCACTGATCATATGTTTTTTCTAAACTATAAAATGAAATGTTTGCATCTATCTGCTGTTCTATCAGTTATTTGCATCTATCAGTTAGTAAATGTTTGATTATATAAATTACAAAGACATACAGCTGGCTTATATTTAAAAAATAATAGATAACAGCATTTTAACTAAATGGTCGTGCGAAATATTTTTTAGTACAATTTTTTCCACTTGCAAACATATTGTTTGATTGTTTGTGTATTTAGTGTCTAGCAACACTAAATGTCAGTTTGTCACTGACTTCGCTACGGTATGGTTGTCATTTCGTCCGTCTATCAAATATCGTGATAGATGAATGGAAAATAATTAACTTTATCGCAGCGAAGAAGCCTCTCGTATCTCCTCAAAACGTATCGTCGCGCGTGTTACAACACTTAAGTGATTTTAAAAGGGTCCTCGCTTCGACACAACACCGCCATGATCGATGTTAGAAACAAAGATGGCGGAATAATACGGTGATCATAACCAAACGCGTTGTTTTGTCGTGTGTAGCGTTATGTGCTGTGGTGGGCGGCGGCTGCAGCAGTGTCGGGGTGCGTGAGTGAGGAGGAGAGGCGCGATGGGGGCGCGGCCGGGGTGATGCCGCCGCGGCCAGCGGCCGGCCGCGCGGCCATGGCGGCCGACAGCGAACGCCCGCCGCTCGCTCTGTTCACCGCCGTGTACGACTATGTGGCGCAGGGAGAGGACGAGCTCTCCCTGCGCCGCGGCGAGATTGTCGAGGTGCTCTCGAAGGACGCTAACATCTCAGGGGACGAGGGCTGGTGGACGGGGAAGATCGGCGACCGCGTCGGTATATTCCCTGCCGTGTACGTGACGGAGGAAGACCCCCTGGCTGTGGAGCCGCCGCGCGTGTCCTTTTCGGAGCTGAAGCTGGAGGAAGTGATCGGTGTGGGCGGCTTCGGGAAAGTGTACCGCGGGTATTGGAACGGTGAGGTGGTGGCGGTGAAGGCGGCGCGTCAGGACGCGAACGAAGACATCGATGTTATTAAAGAGAGTGTGTTGCAAGAGGCGAGACTGTTTTGGGTGCTGCAGCATGAGAATATAGTGTCGTTGAAGGGTGTATGTTTGGGGGAGCCAAACTTTTGCCTGGTGATGGAGTACGCGCGCGGTGGGCCCCTGAACCGGGTGCTGTCGGGTCGTAAGATCCGGCCGGACATCCTGGTGAACTGGGCCATCCAGGTGGCGCAGGGTATGGAGTACCTGCACGTTGGTGCACCAATGTCCCTCATCCACAGAGACCTGAAGAGCTCTAATGGTAAGTTGATTTTTCATTTTATAAATAACTAAGCTGTAAACCTTGGGCTTTAGGGATTATTTTGTACCAAATTAGGTACATTGTTTTAGTACAGACTCTTGTAGGTCCGAGCTGTCATCACAAATCATTAGAGCCACTATTCAACATGTTGTGAGTACTAGGTAAGGTACTGGTCGCTATGATGATTTTGTACTCAACAACCAAAAATTCCTTCAGTCTCCTTGTTATGGTCACGATGAGGTTGAAGACAGACAGTTATGTTGGTTAAAGTTTTGAAATGTGCCGACCTGATAGGATTATGTGGAGCGGGGGGGGGGAAGGGGGGTACCCATTCCCCCCACTCCCCCCGCCGGAAATGTATACTTTTTTTATGATTTTTTTATATGCAATTTGATTGTCATAGCAAATGTAGATTGTAGAGGTTCTGGGGGGTTCAGAGGGGAGGGGGAGGGCAACGGCAGAAATTTATTTTATCAGTCGGATTGTATCTAACCTAATCCAGTCAAGGTGGACTGAGTCGGACTCCAGGTGTGCTCCCGCCAGAACCTCTTTGGTCACCCCTGAGTTCCCTTAAGCTTCTGGCTCCCGCCTTTATAAAAAACACTGTAGGGGTAGGGCCCACAAGACTACGTGGGGTCGGGGTGCTCTGTGTCGGTTCTAAGACCAAGTCCTGTCTGTATGATAAAATAATCATAACATATAATACTAACGAGTTGGGGCAAGAAGTATATCTAATATATATTTACCTCGGTTGTACTTCCTTTTCCCGAATTTAGATTCATCAATCTGGACAATTTTGCCGACTCTTCAAATTTTTCCTAATTGCACTTCTGAGGATAGGCCTAAAGATAGGCCTCATGACAGTGACAGTTATCAAGGTGACAAAATGGCGGCATTGCGTTTAGTTTCACGTAATTAGGATCATTGTAATACATATTTTTGGTCAAAATATGTACGTTTCTAACCTAAAAGTAAGGATTTTTTTTTTGTGTTTTTTATATTTCGTCCCCGGCAAAAAAAAGCTGTTGTAGGGATATCAGGAAACCCTCTAGAACCCCCTAATATACTCACTTTTCCCCCAGCGGGTCGGCATGTTTCAAAACCCAACACGTTATGTTTGCCTTCTGTTTTGTTTGCCACAAAATGTGTTTACCGTGTAAACTTTTTACCTTTGTTTTGGTGTTTTCAAACAAAAGATATACATTTGCTGCATCCTAGTTTGTTATCTTAGTTAGGCATTTTTATCATAAATTATATTGTTTAAATGTCATTAACCTATTTCATTATCAGTTACCAAATATCCTTGAATGTAAACCCAAGGTCATGTACAGCTGTGTTATCATTAAGGAAACTGTCCACATTCCAATAGATAACTGTATTGACTGATTGATAATACTCCTGACAGTTGTCTAATTGACCAAATTGTTACATTTGTTTATCAATTTCAGACAATCCCTATAATAACATTTATAAGTAATTTGGTTCTACTATCAAATATTATGTGGCAACACATTACGTTGTGTAGAATAGAAACTAGTTTAAATGGATTACTAAATAAGTAAATAACTTTTAATTAAGTAGATACATTCTTGTTCTAGGGCTTGCAAGGTGGATTACATCCACTCCCTCTGATAAAAGCTTGAGGGACTGTGAATGGAAACTATACCTACCTATTTACAATTTCTATTTTTCAAGTAATAGTAGTAGTAATTTTATCTTATTGTACCATTTTGGTGTAAGGTGGTTCATTGTTATGTAAAAGACCGCATCTCTCTATCAAACGTAAAAGTATTGTGAGTTTAAAGTTAAGTAATACTTCTGTTTTATAATTTATAATTTCACTAAATAAAGAAATGACAATGCCAGATCCTGCCCCACCCATGTACAGAAAATATAAATTAATAAAATAATTGTAATGATCAAGAACCTTATTTTAATAAATGGTTTTTCTGTAGAACTTACGAACTTGCGTTCCACGAGACAGGCTCGAGTGTGGAGTTCATTAGCAAAATGCTTCCTTTGTGTCTTATATTTGTTTTTTTTTTGTGATAATGTAGACTATAAGAAAATGTAAAGAACTTTTTTTTGTTGGCAAATAAACAACATTATTATTATTATTACTTGCGGATTACAAATCATTACTAAAAGGAATTCAAATACAGTTTTTTGATTTAAACAGAAACGGCAAGTTCTGTAATCATTAGGACTAATGTTTGGTTATCAGCAATAAATAAGCAGTAAGATGCTACATATTGCAAGCTTGTACATGACTCTTAAATTATTATTTATTTATTAAATTAGCTTAATTAAAATAAAATTATACATGCTGATTGAGTAATAATCAACAAAAACAACATTTAAACATTTGCATAAAAGTCAAAACCTAAACACAACATAAATAATACTATTATTGGAAAGTGGGTGAACTAACCGAAACAAGCTTAACCTTAATGAACAACAAAACACTATTTTTAAATTAATTTTTGTTATGATCTCAGAACATCTGCTAGTCTTGTTTTCCCAGTTATGTTGGGGGTCTGCTTCTAGTCTTACCAGATGCAGCTGAATACCAGTGTTTCACATGTAAGGACTGTCTTTCTGACCACAACATACTGGGTAACACAATACCCTTTGGTAAGACTGGTTGTCACTTTTGCCTACTAATAATGACTGTCAAAGATCTACAAATGACTGCCAGGACCAAAGTCTTTATGGCTTTCCCAGGCACAGAGGAGTCTCAGAATAAAATAGATGACTACCCATCCACGGACCTACCGCGACAAGTGTAGGCAAGCTTTTACTTGACCATGAGCTCAATCTCAGAACACAGGAGCAGAAAAAACAAGAAAATACTGCTTCGTCTTTACAAAGCAGTATTTTCTTGTTTTTTAAGTAGTTTTACTTAAATACTTATTTAATTCCATTTACTTATTCTATGATTAAACGAAACCTACATGCTTCTATCTAGATTAATCTAGGTCTTTGATTTCCTTTCAGAAAGTAAAATAATTTAATTATATTCATTCAATGACCCTTGCACAAGAGTTTGACATGACTGCCCACATTCTCTTTTTATTAACTCGCCTACATAGTAATGATCAGAAACCTGACAAATAATTAAAAGCCTTGCGCAGTTCATGTAGGTACCTATTTGCCAATTTTTAGGTTTATGTATGGTGTAATAATTACTTAACACTTATTATTTACTACCTTTTAAGTTGCAGCTATTCACTATTGTATGCTCTAAAAGGCGCCAAAGCAGCAGATGTCAATCGGAATTTTTCTCACCTTTTGGGGACTGCATAATTGACACTTCTTGAAACTTACTTAATTGGGCATGCCTTTTTATTGATTGATTTAATTTGCCAGTATTTAAAAGTGAAGTAATCTTCTCAATTCTGGGTAGTCTTAAATAGTAGCTCTATACTTATTGCAGATAAAAAATATTTACAAGTCTTATATTGTTAGGTATGTAATAACATATTAACCAACCCTGTTACCAGCTTTAGATTCTAATCATAACCAGGCAGCTCAACACTTAATGACCAAGATTAATTGAGGAAAGCCTGGTATGGACACTTGAACTTAGAAAACATCCAATTGATGTAAAATAATAAAAATCGCAGATGGTGATTGAGAGTCAGCCTCAGCCTTGACTTAAATTCAAGTACCTACCTAATCCATTATAAAACTCCCTATGTAATTAGGTAGATATTTTTCTATATGAATATGTAAAGCGGTAGTTTGTGGTTTTTGTTTGTAAGATGTACAGTGAGTTGCACGAAACCAACATTAGTTAAACGCAGACTTTAAATTGATGCTGTCAGTTACGTTTTGAAACAATAGGATGGCATGAATTTAAAGTCTCCGATAAACTAATATTGGTTTCGTACAACTCAACATTATTCTCTGAAAGTACAGTTCTGCTATTACAATAGTGTCAGAATAGTCTATCATTGATTTCATAATTGTTGATTTTGACAAGTTTGGTAATCTACTAATTATAATGGCGTCATTATGACTTTCCAATGGTTAACCACTGACACGGCAATTAAAGAAATGATATAGAATGGTAATAATAATAAAAATTACAACTGTACGCCTATTCTGTTACAATCTCCCTCGGTGAACACCTAGGTGAAGTGAGCTGTCATCCGTCCCAATGCTAGGGATTTACAAAGCACTAAAATCGGATGAGAGCTCACTTCACTTAGGTGTTCACCGAGGGAGATTGTAACAGAATAGCACTGCTGAATGACTGACTTAGGTGGTAATCTGCTATAATTTTGACAGTTCCTTTGATCAGTGACCTACCATTAGAACGTCATTGTGCAGTCATTGCTTTTAATTCGACCGACCAATGATCAACCATTATGAATTTTGCAGATTTCGAACTTTTAGCTAAATGACAATCAGATCTTGTTGGAATGACGAAATTATAAAATAGCAGTCTTGGCCCCCCGGGCCGATAGCAAAAAATATTTCTCTAATAGAAACTCAGACCATATTGGTCTGAGAATAATAATAATAATAATAATATGTGGGGACATTTTCACACACGGCCATCTGACCCCAAACTAGGGAGACCCTGTACTATGGGTGTCAGACAGCTGATATAAATACACAAATACATTTTTTTTTTGTAAATACATACATTATATAGATAAACAACACCTAGACACAAGGCCAACACAAGTGCTCATCACACCAATGTTTACCCTGGGCGGGAATCGAACCCGCAACACGCTGCGCAGCAGTCGATCGCTCCGCCACTGCGCCAACCGTGTCGCCAAAAAATCGAAATCTACATTATTGCCTAGTGCCATAAACTATGTTTTATAGTAGCTTAGCTTCCACGCGGACGAAATCTCGTTCAGATCTAGTATTCAATATAAACGCAAACAATTCTTTATCATGTAGGCAGTTGTTACTAAACCTTACATAGTAGATTTCATTACTGAAGTGAACTGGGCCACGCGAGTGTCATTCAGCCAGTTCTAGGGTCTGTGACCTCTTTTCATACGATTTACACAATTCAACAAATTATATTTATACACAGTTTTTGTCGTGTACACTTACCGGTTGGGTTATTGTGCAACCATAGTCACACCTATCTGTTTACCTATTCTTTTTTTTATTACTCACTAGCTTATGCCCGCGACGTTGTTGTCAGTTGTAAGCGAGGTTTTTCTTCTTTTTCTAAGTTAAAAAAATAACCTATGTTACTTCTTTATAGCACCAGCTATTGCCAGAGAAAACCCCGTCAAAGTCGGACCAGCTGTTTCGGAGATTAGTTAGGGGAAATAAACGGACCGACAGACAACTTTTTTTTTTTTTTTTTTGTGTTTGTAACCTTTTTATGCATTTAGTAAAAAGCTGTTATTTTGACTGTGGTATTTTTTCAGATATTTTTGTATTGAAATGAAATTATATTCCACTTAATAAGTACTGCGTGATCACCAATGTGTGCCTTCGATCTTGTGTAGGCCCAGCCTAAGAGTGAACGCATACCTATCTCATATCTGACGGGAGATGCGCTGCGCATCGTCGTCGCGTAACACCAGAACAGTCAAATAGATAATTTATAATTAAAAATCCACCATTACACACTAACCGATGATGCATTACTACGCCGAGCGCACTAAAAATCCGGTCTCTCTATATAATAAGCTGCTTTTTAATCCGCAATAGCCGACATTCACACGGGCAAAAGCTAATGCTAAATATTATAAGCCACATCGCCACTGACACTTGTCATTGAAAAATCTCAGATGAGCATAAAATTGGAATATACTTACAACAAACTACATACAAATATAGCAAGGGTTGAATTTTATCAATTAATGGCGTCATAAAAATAGCAGAATTCATTGACATTTTAATTCTTAAGGCTTACTAGGTAATAATGGCGCAGACGCTGCGTATAGTGCACAGCAACAAGAAGTTAATTACCATGCATGTTATAATTTATAAAGTAACATCTAAGACCTACAACGCACTTATCTGCCGCAACTGCACGCCGTATCATCTCAGTTCTGTTGCGGTCCGCCGCATGTCGTCGGCAAATACAAGCATTTCTTTTCCATTATATTGATCACTAATGCGACAGCAATCACAAATTTATAACAATAGATGTGCGGCCCGCCACAGCTCCAAGACAACCGGCGCGGTTGACGACTGGTCGCAAGTCAGTGCGTTGATATCATGCGGTTTCATCAGTAGCGTAGCGTGCCGTAGATTCCTAGAAGATCCCTGTATCAAAATTTGTCGGGGGAGGGGGGGGGGGCACTGCTATCGTATACGGCGAAGCCCACATGCAGGGTGCTTTTTCTATAAAATAAATAATTATACATATTGATTATAAGTAATTACTGACAATTAATTTTCGTAGTGTGCGAGAAAAGTTTGAGTGAGATTAGGGGTAACATTTATGAAATTTTGGGGTCCCTGTAGCCCGGGGCCCCGTATCATTGATACGGCTGCTACAACGGTAGCTACGCCCCTGTGTTTCATATAAAAATTGAAATGCGGCCAGCCGCAAATGCGTTATAGGTCTTATTCTGATGAGTGAAGTGAGTGTGATAGCATGACCAAAACTTGGTTTGATTTGCTTAAATCATTAATTTAATTACTCATGAAATAGGTGTATTCTACTGGAACAAGTCTGTCGCCAATATTGAAATAACCTTAAGTTCATCGATCCACGCTCGTAAACAAAGGTTACAATTCAAATGTCACTAACCCTATTAGTAATAAACGCGGAATAAACGGCAAGCTCATTACTTTACAATACGTATGGCTAAACAGACGTTAATCGTCCTTGATTGTGTTTTATTTAATAAAAACTCTTAATTACTCATACGTATAGGTAAGGTACCTACAAATCTTGAAGGTACCTTCACTACATATTACAAATTAAAGATGTGTGTGTGTTCGTTCGGGCTAACGGTAACACTAAGCAAATTAACTCATCCTTTAATTTTCCACCCTTGCATGTGAAATATTTTCATGATCATGATCATTTATATGGGACTAACTTTGAGGAACCCATAATATTATACTATCCATTAAAAAAAAGAATCATCGAAATCAAACTACCCTGTAAAAAGTTATGTATAAACAAACATAAAATTTAAAAAAATTATACGCCGTGTGTCGAATTAAGAACCTCCTCCTTTTTTATGTCGGTTAAAAATTACAAGCGTTTGTCATTAGAAGCGTGTTACGCAATTAGTATGCATGCAGACCTTTTTCTAAGGCGTTGCCACAATGTGCAGTTGACGTACAAAAACGTCGCTCATACGTCAGAGCCGTGACGTTAAATTAAAACGTGGCGTCACATCAACTGCGTACAATATGCAAGCATTTGAATAGCATGTAAAACCACCTCATCGAAACTTGATGCCTGTTTTTTTTAGTACCTACTGTTCCACTAATTTAAGTTCGTATCTTCCTGTCCATTTTAAATAGATCTTTAGCACGTATATTATGTATTTTATTAATACCTAGCATTAACGTGTTCTTTGGCTTGTAATTTTACAATCAGCAAATTGAATACTAGCCTACGTTGCTATAGCTACATAATACTGCAATGTCAGCTAACTTACTGCTTGTATCGTCTTGTTGAATCTTACTAAGTACCTACTTACGTGTCTGAACACAGTTGGAAGATATAATTATGGAGTTTTTCACTTCATTTGTACTTTAATCAACGACTGTATTCAATGTTATTTGTATAAGTTTTAATTATCATAGTTAAAAAGAATATGTTCTGTACTTAAATTACATTTTACTGGACTTAATTTCTTATATTCTCGTTAATGTAGTAATAACCCGGCTGTTAGTGTATGTGAGTTTGTAAGATGTTTATAAACGTACCCACGATACAGAAAAAATCATAGTGTGGGACAACGTTTCTTAAAAAATAATAAATAATTGCATGCCTTTTTGAAAGCAAAACATAAAGCACTCCTCGCTTTAATAGTTAATTATAATGAATTAATTAATTAATAACACCTATGTACAATTTACCCATGTTTGCAATGAAATAAACATAATTTGATATAAAACAATATTTCATTAGTTCAGAAAGTAAAATATCTCGTAAGTGAACTCGGTAACAATATTAGTAAAATCCACAAATCTTTCTAAAATAAAACACATAATTCCGAATCTTTATAGCCAAGAAATGCTTCAACAAACTGAGAGAGGTGAAAATTCCAATATTTCAATCTCCCCTCGGACGAGCCCCACGGATGGGGCGCTAACCCTTTTACGCCATCCAATCAGCTGAAAGCTTCCTGTCATCGTAGCTGCCACGTAATTGGACGATATTAAACGTAAACACGGATTTCCACCGTAATCGCACATTTCTGAGTAACATTTTGAACGGATTTTCATTTCCGTTTTTTTAATGTTACGTGGTCCTTTTTTGACTTCTTTAGTAACCATTTGGAAACTAGAATATGTAAGTACTTAGTAATAGTAAATAAGCTCTAGAAGAAAGTCATTTAATTTATATTATCCTTGTTGATCTGAATAATACATTTTATTTGGTGGTCCTACTTTAATGGTTAAATTTAAATCCATACCCCGACTTCGCCTATAATTAATAGGCCCGCCCTTGCCTCTCCACGCTCATAGGGTAGTAGTAGTAGTAGTAGTATGACGGGCCGGTGTCCGCAACTCCACGACTAAGCGCGTATTTTGCACCAGTTGATGACGCTGTCCTTACACCAGTCTCATCCACGTTCTACCCGCATCACCCACGAAAACAACTCGTTCTCACCTCGCATCTCCGCCGAACACACAAACAACATCCAAAAACTTTTTTAAAATCGTTTCATCATTAGCAAAACCACTTTATCTATTTGCATTATAATTTCATAACATAATGCGAACATTTCTCATTTCTGCATAACCTTGTCTGTATGTCACGGCCTCGTTTCCGTTTAATCTCCTTCGAGTATCCGCTGTTTCACAATATTCACATCCTTCACCAGCAGCCTTGAGATTTGATAACCATCCTGTTAAGCTAAATGCTTCTTTAATACGACACGATAAAGCTTACGATAGTTTGATGTTTTTGGTCTACAAGTTTTCTCAAGATCTTAAGCCACATTGTATGGAGGCCAAATCCATAAACTTGCACGTTTTCAAGTCCCTGTTTCTGACCTAAAAATTAAACCCTGCACGGAAGTTGCGGATGCAACTGCCAGAAACTTTAATCGATGTCAATGAGAAGGTCAAGTATTTTGTGTATCACGTCCACAGACTTACTCACACATTTTTGCATTAGTTAGGATTGTGATACAAAACCAATGCTCCTGATATCTGTACTTAAACACCTTGAAATTCCTGCAATGTAGGTACTCAGTACATTGAAAACAATTCCTTGCTAAGTAATTACAAAAACTGTGTTAAACTTTCACTTGTCAACTTGTTATTGAAATGCGGCTTATAATTGATCGTGCGAAATTCAAGCCATTTTGTTGAAATAATATTAATTCGGAATGCTCTTTTTATAGTTTCCGAACCAAATGTGGTATAGAGAGTGACGTTATAATGATTGAGGGTACAGCTGGTTATTACAATTCTGACATTTGATGCGACCCGACTTTAATGAATGTCGTAACGAAGTTGAGACATGCATTATTAAACAAAACCGAGTACGTATCGATTCTAGGTTATCGATTAACTGGACCGAAAACTCATATTAGCACGTGAAATTAAGAATATTTTTAATGATGCTAAATAATAAACGTTAATAATTAGTACTTACTATCTACATAGTAGATTTTTTTCACAACCCTCCTCCATCCATTGCGTTTTTAAACATATTTACATAGGTATTTTTTTTTACTAAAAATGCCTAGCGTGAGTGTTAGAAAAAAAAAATACTGAAGCCTTATGAAATATTTTGAGATCGTATTATACATGCACGAAATGGGACATCGACGTCCGCGAGCTAAGGCCAATCGTATCCGTTTGTACGCAACTTGAGCATGTGTTTCGTAAACTGTCGGCCGTAACGGCTTGGGGTTTCTCAACAGCCTTTATAGTATCCGGGTATCCGCCATGTCTATTTTATAGACCATGATGATTCCTTCCGTCGGGAACGTCGGAGGGATCTCAAATTTTATTGACATCCTGCGTCAGACGAGTCTTTTTAGTGGAAGTGGATAGACAGCTGAATTCACATTCATCCTAATAATAAGGGCGACTGGTAAAATAGAATTAAACCATTACTTAACCACCCTTTTTCTCGTGTGGTGCCGACCGCGAATAGCATCACCCCATTTCTACCCGTGGGTGTCGTAGAAGGCGACAGAGGGATATTGACCAGAGGATGGGCAGCAGCATTCTTCTAAGTACCAGAACACCTATTGCGATCTCCAACATGTATCGTCCAAGCATGGCGATTACGGCTGAATCCCCTCTTAAGGGATAAGGGAGACCTATTTCCAGCAGTGGACGTCTAAAGGTTGACATGATGATGAACCACCCTTTAGAGGTCATGAGGAACAGGGTGGAAACTTCCTAATCCTCCATTGAAAAGGGAGTATCTTCCGACCAGACGGATGTTGTGTCTAGTAGGCTTGTGCCAGACGGTTGTTGACGGGATTTTGTACATATATGTTAATGCCGTGGAGGTGGAGCACTTTGATGCCGTGATGTAGGAAGCGTCAATTGTAGGTCACATGTGGTAGATAGATAGGTAGTCAGAAGCTAGAAAGACTCTCACAACCAGTCTTACCAAGTGGTATCGTGTTACCCAGTAACAGGGTTGTGGAGGTCCGATAGGCTGTCGCTCCATGTAAAACACTGGTATTCAGCTGCATCCAGTTAGACTGGAAGCCGACCCCAACATAGTTGGGGAAAAGGCTAGGCAGATGATGATGATGTGGTACTATAGATTTTGACACAGTCCCATAAAACACCGTAAACCTTAGGATTTTATTTACTCACTAACCAAACCAACCCTCCCTATCTTACAATTTACATCTGGTCAGTAATTGAAACACTATTCTTTTGTGGATCTGACCGTAACCATTAATACTTCGGATTACGCGAAGATCCATTAACCAAGAATATGCATATATCTTGTTTATCCATGGAGCTGAAAAGTTTGTTTGAACGCTCTAATCGCTCCGGAACTGCTGGCCCGATTCGAAAAATTCTTTCCCTAAAAGGGAGCTACGTTATCCCTGAGATTTATTATAATTTAAGTTATAACAAAATTAATAAACCTAAAGCTTGTAACGATATAAAACTTGTCCTTCTTTTTTAAAACTAAGTTTAGTGAACAAATTAATCGCCCGCTTCTACTATGTCGATCTGCCGAAAGTTTAAACTGTGTTCGAGACCATTTGTCTTTTCAAAGTTTAACCCAACAAGCGTACCCAACACTTTTCCGTAGTGTTCTATTATTATGTTTGTGTAAAACCGTGTTATCAGGGGTTATTTGACGGATACGTTATAAAAAATGCATGGCCATCGTAGTAATCCTATCAGTTACAATAACAGGAAAGTCATGATGGATGGGGCTTCCCTAAACGATTTAGATATGGTTGGTTGCTATTCTTCGACGTGACGTTAGACATAGATACCTTTAATATCATTCTGTACTTAGTTTTCGAGTAGTGAATACCATTGTCTCTCACAATAAAATTAAACATAGCGTTAAATAACATACGATCTGTCTTCTAAAGTATGACCAGCTTTACCTAAAAGCTCATTAATCTTCAAAATGGCGACCATTACCCGCTAAATAACCCTATTTGTTGTATACCGATCGACGGAAGAAAAACGAATACCGATCGACTTTCATTTTACCGTGAGAATATTGTGACATTCTAGTCATTTCTGTTTAATTAAAATACCGATTTTGTAACTCGTAACGCCAGTTGGACGCAATTTGTGCGTGCGATGTGACGGCTGTTATAATCTTTCTTTATAATCGAAATGCTACAGAAACTAATTAAGTTTACTTCTGCCAACCTACGTCAAAATTTCTCCCATTTTTTCGAAGTAATTGTAATGGTTTTGAATATTTAACGCTCATTAATCTAATAAAATAAATAAAATTGAAGCGTCTGTTTGTAATGTCAAAATAACAGCTTACTAAATGCACATGAACGTATTTTACGGTACTTATCTAAAAAACAATTTTTAAAATTTTTGACTCTCTGTTTTCGGGCTAATCTCTGAAACGGGACCGAAATTGACGGTACTGACAGACAGTTGATGTTATAAGGAGTAACTTAGGTTTTAGAAAAAGATTTTGGATTACATGCAAAATAAACCGCGCTGACAACCGGCAATCACGCGGACGAAGTTGCGGGTTTCGGCTAGTTTTAGATTTTAAATATAAACATAAGTTTTGAAGAAGGTGGCTGGCAAGGGACGGATGCGGGCTGTCCAAGACCGGGATGGTTGGTGATCTCTGGTGGAGGCCTAAGTTTGGTAGTAGACGGCAATAATGGTGATATGATGATAATGATAAGCTTTGGATGTACAGAGGCGAAGCACATCAAGCTACAACATTGATACATTTTCAACTTTATCGTATATGAATAAGGTTCATATTCAATTAACAAAATTGGACATTTGGTATGGCTTGATGTGCTGGTTGTAATGTATCACATTTGGCATATTAAATTACTTAGTTTCACGTAATTACTTTACTCAATCAGAACAAAATTTTGATAATATTAAGACTTGAATTACTGAAATAGCACTAAAGTACTTAATTGAGGAGGCATTTTCCTGAATGATATTTCCTTATGTTTCTTTTCTAATTTGATGTCAAACGTCGACAAATTGCAGGTTGACACTAATAACAGGCCACCGGACTGCTTCCTTTTAAGGGCGCGTATTCGATTTAGCGCAACTCAAAATCTAAATGATTACTAGAATAGCGTAGCAGCATTGACACACACTAGTACAACACAATGGTCGGTTTGCGTTCATCAGAAAAAGAAATACGCACGAAATAAGCACGAATCATTGAAATTGATCGGCAAACGACAGCGCGCGATGTTTTACAGGGCTTTTTAAAATAATTGTCTAAAATAAATGAGCTCGTATAACGGACTGAAAAATATTCTGTAAATTAAGCATAACATTTAATTTCATATAATACATATATCAGTTATGTTTTTATTCAAATACTGGTGAAAAAAAATTGTCAAAGTGAACCGATTTTCTATTTTTTCAACATTGTTTTTTAATACATAATAGTAATATTTTTGCAATTTTTGCTCTGTAGCTGTCTTTATGACTGTATATACTGTTGGAAAAATGCATAAAACAAAAGATTTTGGCATATTGTAATGGTCGTATTCGTCCTGAAAGTTAACTCGGACGTCTATTTTCGTAAAACGATACGAAAGAATTGTCTTCGCTTTAAAAAACCATAATTAAAAATTATACTTTTACTCTGTAGCTGTCTAAATCAAGACTTAATCTTTCTAAAACTGTAAATTGTCTTTAAATAATCTGCTCACATAATTACGATATTGCTCTCGGCAAAACGCAAAAATATGAAGTTTTCGTCACGAATCGAATACGCGCTCTTAACGCTAAGCTTTCATAGCAGCAATCACACTGTCATGGCGGAACGGAGTGTCATTAGAAATTCCTTTTTTATTGGGAACTTTTTAAATTTGTTGCCATTGTCCAAAATTGTAAATGCTGAAGAGGTGTTTACATTAAAGTTAATTTACTTTATAGGCAATATTGAGACTGTAATAGATAAGTTAAACGGTTATTTCAAGCCGAATTTCCCAATTTCAAGCTTTTATCTAAAGTAGATCGTGAATGTTATATAAAACGAAATAATCCAGTTTATTTTATCCCAATATTCAGACTGAATTGACACCGCCGGCGTCGCGGTCGACAATTTTATCTGTTGAAAATACCATTCTTAAATATATTTCGAGTGTTTAAATTATTTTCACTTGACATTGATTTCATTTCGATTATACAAATTAAATATGCGATAGTTTAACTTTGACCATATTTGGTACTTAAATTATTTTATGAAACTAAAAACAGCTTTATTCGCTTGTTGTGTGTGTGCTAGTTAATTAAATATTAATACAGGCGAGTTTACAATTAATACTTAATTCTTAAACTCGCCAAACTTTTACGTTTGATGGCGTTTAATGATCGCCCTTTCTATATCTACTAGCAGATCTATACCTATGTGGTGTGGTGTTTGGTAGTCGATGCAAAGCCGTAAAGCATAGCTAGTATAGACTATTTATAACCATTTGAACTGAACTTCTCTTCGACGAGTGTGTTTTTTTTTAGTAAAATTTTAAGGATTTTGGATGACAAAACTCAAAATATTGCAGTGAGTTGGAAAGAATGGCCAGTTTGAAAAGTACATCATTTATTTTTATATGGTAAAATTATACAGCTGAAGAGTTTGTTAGTTCGTTTTCACGTGCTTATCTCCGGAACTACCGTTCAGACCCAGAAAATTTATGTCTCTAATAGGAAGCTACGTTATTACTGAGTGCTATAGGCATATTTTGTTTATGAAAAAATAGGTGTCCGTTATAAAATTCACGCTTACGGAATGCGCGGGCAAAACCTATTATTATTTTTTATTTAATTATTATAGTACCTATAATATGATCTTGTAGATGTGTAAATCGAGACTCTGCTGTAAATCAAGACGAGTCGAATGAAGAATAGACTTAAACTAAAGTACCTACCAATCTACCTTCAATCTTCATAGATCCGTGGACTTTTCGTAAGATACCTGCATTGCAGTGTTTCACCGTGACAGTATAATTAAAAGGGGCAAGATGAAGCGAAAACTAAAATCGTGTTTAAGATTAATGAGCTATTAACCTAAAATGTTACCGGTAAACAATATAGTTACTGGTAACTAAGATTTTGCTAAAATATATTTAACTGGTAGGTACTATTTTCTTATGGGAAATGAATAGGAAATGGCTCGTTTGTACTAATGATGCCGTTCATATTTGTAGCATTTATGTTTTAGTACCAACCAGTACAAGTATAATAACTAACAAATTGGTTATTTATTCATGATGTGTTTTGAATAAACAACCAATTAGGTTAGGTGGTGGTTGGAACGAAGTTCCTTAAAACGCCTTACGCACCATCCTTCTTGCTGTACGTCCCGCCAAGGTCATACATCAAAAGTAAGAAAGATGGTGCGTAAGACGTTTTACGCGGCTTACGGGTAGTGCGAATTAGTAGAAATCGTCATGTAACGAAATGCGTGTGTGTATTTGTGCGTGTATCGAGCCTACTACAAACAAATGAGCACACGAGTAGACGAGTATTTTCTTTTTTTTTGTACAGACACGTATGTAAGGAACTTCGTTCCTTACGGGGGTCCCCGACCGCACAATTTTTTTTTAAGGGGTCGTGGCTAATTCATTACGTACGGATCGCTCGGTCATGAAAGCCGCGCTTGCCGCTGTCAGTCCGTGGATGGGAGACCATCCATTTCATACCGACATCCTTCCGCGCCTCGAAAAGCACATAAAACCGTTGGTACCGGCTGACATTCGTAGATCTTTGATAGTCGTTGTGGGTAATCAGAAGCCAGAAAGTCTGACACCCAGTATTACTGAAGGGTATCGTGTTATTAGCAATTATTCAGCTGCTGCGGTGAGGCTGGAAGTCGACCCCGACCACGGATATATAGTTGGAAAAAAGACGAGCAGACCAAATTAATAGTTGGGAAAAGGCTAGGCAGATGAATGATGGATGGTGGGTGATGGATGATTCCTGATGTTGTTTATTCCAATAAGATCAAATGTAAGTTTTATCACACATTAGTTATCAATAGTATTACTTAATACTATAATATCATAAAGTTGAAGAAACTAGTCATCATCTGCCTAGCATTTTCCCAACTATCTTGGTGTCGGCTTTCAATCTAACCGGATTCAGCTGAATACCAGTGCTTTACATGGAGCAACTGCCTTTTTGACCTCCACAACCCAGTTACTAAACCAAACCCTAGTTTAGGAACCAGCAGGGTTTGATTGTAACAATTCTGTCGCCAAAAGCAAGCTCCATTGTCCTTAAGTGCGATTGGCTATGTTTTATGGTATAGGTACCTACTGCATTTCCACGCGAACTCAGAATCTAGTCCAAGCTATTATTATAAAGAGAAAATATTTAATTTGTATTGTTTATACTTAATTTTATTGTTAACTCAAAAAACGAAACCGATTTAAAAAAGAATTCTTTGACTATAAAGAACCTACGTTATCCCTCAGTGCTGTAGTATTTTCTTATAAAAATATAGGAATCCATAAGGAAATTCGCACGGACGCAGTCGCGGGCAAAGTGCTATTTCATTATGATATTGATACCTATTAATAAAATAAATTTACTAAAATCTATCTTGGATTTTCTACCAAAAGATCACGTTTAGGTACTGGGCTATTCAATTGAAAGAAGCCATTGGTATACAGACATAGGTACTAAATACATTATTGCTAGATTTATTTATTCGGTAATGCAATCCCCTTTGCATTGAATATTGCCGGAGGGTACGAGCTCTATTCATTGAACACGAAAAAAACTAAGATGCGTAAAGTTATTGCAGTATTCATACAACCCATTGATCCACGCTTTCATGTAGGTAGGTAAGTACAGTACGATTCAAACTTAATGGCGGCTCTGAACACGAGCTGAGTGGCTGCGTAGCAACAATTTCACGTGAAAACGGGGTGAGGGACGGGGTACTGCGCAGCCAACAGCGCGCTTCACAGCCGCCATTAAGTTCGAATCGAACTGTACAATCAACCACACGTCCATTGTATAAATATGCACTCCCTCTTCCCTCACTCATAGTCCGGTGGGACAGCAATCCGACACGACTGGAGAGAGATTAAACGCAGGACCAACGGCTTTACGTCCTTTCCGACGCACGGGGGTGTTATACCGTCAACTTCCAAACTCCGGGCAGCCGTAGGTACTGAAAAATTCCTAATGGTAAAATCCAATAAAATTTTGCCCACGCTCAGCAGTCACGAAGAAGTAAACACGTCCATAGTAACTTTGACAAAACCTTTTTTTTACAATAAAGTGGGTTTCGTAGTTCAAGTGTTCACTACTCCTGTGCGGTTGACCGTACCCGCATCATTGAATAAAAACCGAGCAGAATGAAAGCTTCCAAACAGCGTTCAAAATTCTTACCTACTTTCATAGAGCTGTCATATTATGGTTATTGAAAATAAAAAGGGAACATAAAAAATGTGTAGCTTTGATAATTAAACCAAATGGTTAATTATGTTAACAGTATATTTAAAATTAAGAAGGTACCTATATTTTATGCGTGTAGTAGTGCTTCTGTCCACGGCATTATTAAGAAGTTTTCATTGTGTTCGGTTTTTTATTTATGTGCCCGCATTATGAACAGCCTCAAGAATCATAATTATAAACAGCCCGGTTATCCGAGACTTCGTTTGTGACTTGCGCACGCGCCACAACTCGTGTCAACCGTGTTATTGTAACACAAGATGTTTTACCAAAAGTGGGCAAAATGAAACCAGTTATATGACATGTAATGCCGCTGTTCTGATTACATGCCCTCTGGAATATTTGCGCGGTATTTTTGCACGCCATGTTTTTGTCAGTTTCAGTTTTGTATTATTTGTTGAGCGTTGATTAAGTATCATGATTGAGACAAAGAACGTGCGAAAACATTTCTTAGATTCGGGAAATTTCCTCTATAACTAATATTTTAAAGAGATTTGATTGTTTGTAACGTACAAACAATTTTTTCAGCGCTCAGTCAACGTTTGTAATGGATTAACTCGAAAAATACTAAAAAGATTTTATTAATTCTCTCACCTATGGAGAACTAGATAATCTGCGAGTAAATAATAAGGAAATTCACGTGGACGAAATCACAGGCAAAGTGCTAGTAAGTGCTAGTGCTAGTACTCACTTTTAGTAGCTTCACGTCATTGAAAATTAGTTGCAGGAAAATCAACATAGTTCCTATTGCTTCACAATCCAGGCTGACTCAGGTATTTTCTTGATCTATACTAATATTATAAACAGGTAATAATTGGTTTGTTAGTTTGTATGTAGGGGGTAATCTCCGAAAGTTCTCATCCGAATTTGAAAATTCTTTTACCAATAGGAAGCTACGTTATTCCTGAGTACCAACTGGCTGTATCGCATTATCAAAAAAAAAATAATCCTTGAGAAAAATCTGTAGATTAAAATGCAAAGTACTAGTAATAAATAAACCTTCAGCCAACTTATGAATATTGAAAAGTTTAACATTTTTCCAAGCTTTTATGGGTCATAATTAACAAATGACGCACCCAAACGTGGTCACAGTTTAACTATCTAAAATTTAATTAGATATTGTTAGACGATGACCTTGTTTGTAGAGATCTGATCTAACTACCTATCTCATTAATAAATCTTTATCTTCTTTACATAGGTAGTATAAAACATAGTTGTGTACGCTTAGATCTTTTGAAGTACGTAACGAATTTTAATGCAGTTTTCAGCAATTATCATGATCATGTCAACCTTTAGACGCCCACTGCTGTTCATAGGTCTCCCCCGAGGAGGGATTCAGCCGTAATCACCATGCTTGGCCAATGCATGTTGGCGATCGCTGTAGGTGTTATGGTACGTACTCAGAATGACGCTGCTGCCCATCCTGATCAATATCCCTCAGTCGCCTACTACGACACCCACGGATAGAAATGGTGCGGTGCTATTCGCAGCCGGGGCACCACACAGCATAATACAGCATAGTTGAGTGTAAGGCACAAGTGAACCGGTTTATCCTAGGCAAGCGTGCTCCACCTTAGGCCACATCATCACTTAAAATCAGATGAGTTGCGGCCAAACGCAAGCCTATAAAAATATTACAAAAAAAGTAGTTTTCAGCAATATATAGAATAATTCAAGAGGAAGGTTTATGGTCTCCATTACACGGTACACCCGTAGGAAGCCGGAGCGGGTCGCTAGTAAAGTATAAAAGGAAGACAGGAACCTCATAAAATTTAGTTTCTCAAGTTTGCAATTCTGATAGATTAGTGATATGGTTTTTTATCTGAAATAATTTGATTTGATAAAATTGTACTTACTTAATATTATGTAATGAATTATGTATAACTGTGGAATGTCTAGAAGTCTTAAAGTGAGATATCACACAAAACTGCTAACAGTCTATCCATAATTTATGTTCATCTGTAAAATCTCCATTTTCCGTTCTAGCGCTTGTAACATGTAAGCTCTAACTAACCTTTACACTCGAATAAGTAGGCGGAGCATTTCTGGAGACTGGGTGCTGTGCGCATGCGCTGTATTAAGTAACAAATATACTATAGTAACAAAAACTCTTGCTAGGTGTTTTATAGATGAACTAGCATTTGTCTGCGACATCGTCCTCGTAAATATCGGTTATCGGGGATGCAGTCGAAGTCGCGGATTAAAAAGTTGGTTCAAGCTTAATCAGTATCTAGCAAATTTCATCAAAAGTGTAACAAATTTAGTATGTATGCAGAAACTATACCTAGATATCACCTCGATTCCTAAGACCGGCCATACACGTGCAGCTCGAAGCAGTCAGGATCGACTGCTTCAAGCTGCGACTGCACAGTGACTATAATCTTCTATTTACATACATACATGGAACCGCTCGAGCAGTTGCGACTGCTCCGGGCGGTCAGCAGCACGGTGAAATTTCACCGTGCGGTCATGTAGTTACCAGGCATATACTGACTTCTCGAGCTGTCGACAGACCCTGCCCGCGCTATATATCTCAACTCCGCGTCGCGCACTTGTTGCGAAAAATTATGACTAATCTAGCAGTTGAAACCGATGGCTTCAGCAGTTATCAATGGCAGCTATACAAGCTGTTGACTATGACTGCTCAAGAGGTCCGTGTATGCCAGCCCCTTTATGCCTTTATTTAATACTCCTTTTGCTTTGTTATACATCTGGTCATACACACGTATCAGAACTTCATGCTTTAACTATTGAGCAAGTATGTTCTCGTTGAAAATTCCAAAGAAACTGATACGGTGCACTGATAACTGACCGTCGGTCGACTAGATCGTAAAGCAGGTTAATTGCGAAACTGGCAGTAACGAGAGCGTTTAGGTTATACGCCCTTTGTTGACTTTATCACCACGGGTTTACGGCCCGGTGAAAGCTTTAACAATGTTTCTCGCCACATTACCTTTAATCTTTTCAGTTTAACGATACGGAATAAATTGTCTGGTGTTAGGGCTTCGCTTCACTACCAGTTTCACTGAGTTTGGCTGGATTTGTGGCATGTTTTCTTTGAGTTAACCCAGATTTTGTAAATTTTGCTGTTATTGTCAAAGTTGCAATTTAACATGCAAAAAAAAAAATAGGGCCCGCCCATTTTAGATTTCGGAATGCGACAGCCAAACGGCAGTGGGTCCGATTTTATCCTCACCTAACTTCTTATCGCGACTTCATCCGTGTGGAAGGCAAGTATGTATACCATAAAACATAGCACTCGGAAATAGTGTAAGCTTGGAAAGAAAATACCTTTTACAAAAAAACTACCTCATTATAATATTAGTAGCTAGCTTTTCCCGCGACTTCGTCCGCGTGGATGTCGGTTATTGCGGATGCAGACGAACTCGCGGATTAAAAAGTAGCCTATGTCCTTCCCCAGGGTAACTTCATACCAAAATTCATCAAAATCGGTTCTGCCGTTTCGTCGTGAAAGCAGAGTTACTTTCGCTTTGCATGGATTAGATGATTTTTAAAGCCGACTGCTTAACTTACGAAAGACTAGTAGTAGAGGACAAAAAATATATGCCCATTGTCCGTTTAATATCTTAACATCCGACCAATAAAAATACGCTCAAGCAAAGGGCCGTGGGAAAATAAAACTATTCTCAGTACTGTGTTGTTTTTTCTAAGAAAAAATACGTCATAAGTAGTGTTGTCAAGTTGTAGGTGTACTACACTCGGCGTCACAAAAATCGCACCTCTTTAAGAATTCCCTTCAAAGTCATTTTAACCCTATAAATCAATGGTATACATATGACTATAAGGTATAATTGGAAAGGCAATTTATTTAAATTTCAGAATAAATCAATGGATTTGGTTTTTTGTTTACCAGGGAATAAAAAAAAGCAAGCTAATGCAAATGATTAAAAAGTTAAATTTTATTTTATCAGCAAAAATTACAACAAAGTCCTTAAAACTAACTTAAAACCTAGTGTTACCCCCCCTAGCCCTGATGACTGCTTCCATGCGTTCTCTCATGGACCTTATTAATGTGACAACAGTCTCTTGTGGAATGTTGTCCCATTCTGCAACGACGGCATCTTGAAGGTCTTGGAGAGTGGTAGGGGCAGGATTTCGTGCCCGTACTCGTCGTTTCAGTTCATCCCAAAGGTGCTCAATAGGGTTCAGGTCTGGACTTCGCGCCGGCCAGCGCATAACAGGGATGCCAACTTCTTGCAGGTAGTCTCTTACAATTAAAGCGGTGTGACAACGGGCGTTATCGTGCATTAACGTGAACCCACTGCCAACAAAACCCGCATAAGGGACAACCTGCTCCTCTAAGATCTCTGTTATGTACCGAGCAGCAGTCAGCGACCCTTGCCCGCGAGCACTTCCAGTCCGAGAAACACACACAAGGTTCGTTTTACCGTCGATTGACATGCCGCCCCAGAACATGCACGAGCCACCCCCGTATTCCACTGTCTCTTGAATACAGGCTTGTGCGAATCGTTCCCCTTGCCTCCTATACACTCTTCGACGCCTGTCGTTGCAGAAAAGACACACCCTCGTCTCATCCGAGAAGAGCACAGCCCTCCATTGGTCTATTGTCCAATCCACATGGTCACGGGCAAATTGCAACCGGTCTCTCCTATGCTGTGCAGTCAATTTGGTCCCTGTAGCAGCCCTATGAGCTGCAATTTTCTTCTCCCGCATTCTTCTTCTAATCGTGGAGACGCTTACAGAAGTTCTGCGAGCTGATCGCAGTTGTTGTTGCAGCTCAACAGCATTGGAGAACCGATTACGTAAAGACGTCGAAACAATGAAGCGATCGTCTCTTTCGGATGTGCACCGTTGTCTTCCAGATCCACGTCTTCGGATATAGCCACCAGTCTCTTGGAAACGTTGGAACACTCGTCGAACGGCAAAACGACTCAAGTTCAGTTGCCGAGCAACATCACATTGCCGCATCCCTGATTGCAGTAGTGCAATGACTTGAGCGGCTTCATCTGCAGTGGTATCCATCTTCTGGGGTATTTTTCTTGCTGTAGCTGTTCACGTGTGTTCACTTCAAAGGTTGAATAGCGAATGACCCACATTTAACCCGGGTCGCCCGTTTTATACCCTTGTAGGGAGGTGCAATTAGTGGCCGTTGTAATGCGTATTTTGACAACATTTTTTTTAACGTTACGTGCTAATGAGATCTGTTGTGTTTAGGAATTCTAACTGTTGTTAATTTAAAGGTAGGTAGGTAGGTAGGTTACATACTTTTAATTAATACCAATATTAATTGGGTTTAATGTATTCGTTACTGGCGGGACATGTTTTAAACTTATTTTCGAAAAGGTGCGATTTTTGTGACGCCGAGTGTATTACAGATTGATCTCGGACGGCTGACAACATATTCAATGTCATTGGGCTCATAATCTAATGATTCCGTAACGACATAGGACATTATTCAACTGTGGTCAGACGAATTCTGAAATTGATTAATGTATTTTTGGTTTTCGTCGTAAACGGGACTGCCCTTCTATTCTACCGGTTTACTAAGTCGTAGTAAACATAGGATAAAGCAAGGTCAGACAACTAGTTATTTGCCAATTTGTATCTTTATTCTCTTTGGCGTGTAACGTACTAGGTGGCTAAACTGTGGCGGTTACTCCAAAACGTAGCATTTTTTTTTTTTTTATATAAAAATCCTTTTCCGTTATTACAAATTTCTCCTATGGGTACGTTTACAAACATATTCATTGCTATGTGAAGTAACGTTTGGTTGCTTAGCACAACAGGCTGCAAGTCCCGCCAGGACTTTGAGAAGACTCAGCTTTTTTAATAATACGGTTAATCTTTTAATTGTAAATATCTCTGTATTTAAGAAATTATTCGTACAAAACAATCCACCACCTTAAACAATTCAAGCAACCACACGTCTATGGTTAATCTGTTTTATCCGGCTATGTTCACGCAACTGCTGCCCTTCGAGCAAGTAATGCCGCGGTTATACCACCTAGTGCGTGTTCAGCCTAGATCCAAAGTGGTTAGAGGTAGAGATATTCTATTTTCTCCATAATTCCTAGAACTCTAAACAACCAGAGCCAATTGGTTGCAATAATTCGTCTCGGAACAAGGCCTCTACACAATTTAATATATTTTTCCGTAAACAGGTACATTATAATTATGCGAAAACAATTCACTAGTTTCAAGTATTCCTCTTTGTTGGTTGATTACCGTTATGTACTTAGAGGCAAACAATGTATCGGTTCTATTGTTTAAGTTATCCGAAAACTAAATTGAAACTTCAACCGTTGGTACACTGAAAAACTGTATTTAAATGATTTCTTAAGCGTCTAAACTGACTACAGTGGAAAATCATAAAATATCTGCTAAAAGAGGAGCTAAGTAACTAGAAATTGCTAAACGCCTTGATCAGCGTTGTCAGTCTTTGTCCAAAACAAAACCGAACAAAAGAAAACAGCTTGTTATGCATAATAAAAAAAAACAAGCCGTTAGCTATGTTGGGTTCGGCTTCCAGTCTAGCCGGATGCAGTTCGATACCGGCGTCATGCATGGAGCGACTGCCTATCTGACCTCCACAACCAAGTTACTGCGTAACACGATACCTCTTGGTAAGGTCTTCGGAGTACCCAAAACGATGGTCAAAGATCTACGATTGACAACCGGGACCAACAGTATTACGTACTTTCCGAAGCATGCAGGGGTCTCGGTGTAAAGTGTATGGTCATCCATCCAGAGATCGACCGCGGCAAGCGTAGCTTAACCATGGTCCCCTTAAGCATAATCATCAACCAATTTACATTAATCATCCCATTGATATCATGTCATTCTCGATCCACGTAATATTGTTTTATGTACAGAATAGTAATGTACAACAGTTATTTGCCTTATCGTCCACGCTTCCTCAAAACATGTTTAGCATGCGCCAATGTTATGCAAAATGAACGATTATGGGTAAAACCCAGTACTAATGTACCGATTGACACAGTAACAAAGGTTTTGTACACACGAAGTACACACGACAAAAGTGTTTATGTACTAGGTAATAGCAACTGTCAAAGATTTTGACGTAAGAACAAGTTTTTTTTTTACATAATTATGTAAATGTTTCGATGTCTAGGAAAAGCCTTTGATTACTTACTTTTTTAACCGAATTTTTAAATTTAAAATTATGTATTTTATTTTCTATATTTTTGTTACCCATGTCTCCGACATTTCTCTGCGATTATTCTTTTTTATTTGTAACATATTCTTGGAGTATGACTCCATGTTGGTTTCAGAAGTCAGCTGTAATACAATGGTACAAACAAAATCAAAGTCAACGACTTCTAAATCTAACATTATTTTTCACTTTCGAGCTTTTGATGGGGTCATCTTTTTTTGTAACAAAAGATTTATATAATATCTAATTCCCCTATTCCTGTTATTGTTGTAGTAAGTTTGATCAGAGACAATCTCCGTAGAGATTTTTAACGTGCACTTAAGAAACTAACTGGTGTGTTTGATTAGATGACTGAAGTAATTACAGTTAATCGAACCACGGAAAATAACAATGGTTTGGGTTACCAGAATTTCAACAGTCAGTCGAGATTAAATTGATATGTATGAGTCTTTATTAAACCGGGAATTGTGACTTCTCACATGATCACAAAGCTGTTTGCAATTATGCAATGCTGTTGTAGTACCTAAGTACCTACCCAAGTAGCTACTTAGTTACTTACCAATCTCTTTTGCCCACTATACACGTGCTACGAATAACTACGTTTGGAGGAGTGACAAGAGATGTGTATACAACAATAGAATTTCAACTTTTATTAATTAAATAGCTTACAGTGCTCACGGATAACGTAGTTCGTATTAGCGAAAACAAATTCAGAATTGGAACAGCAGTTCCGGAGATTAGCGCGATTAACCAGACAAAAAAGACGTTTCAGCTTTATAATATTAGTATTAATATTAACGTGGTTTCAATGTTCAAATTATGATGATATTTGTATCGCGGTGATTCTTTGTGCTTTCCAATGTAACCTTGAAGTAGTATTGCACGCGCGTAAGCACATAAAATACTTTCAGAGTAAACTCTCCTTTATTCTAACAACAAAGAAAGACTGTCTTTACGAAGTGGTTTCCTTTTATTTTTATACACTACACGCTTCAAATTAACTTAAACGCCCACATGCCATCAGTAGTGGGTGACTGACCCAGTCAGTGTGATTGCTCGCAGAACAATAAAATACTTAATTACGATGCCGTTAACGTTTCATTTTGTTCGCCACTTAACCGCCCTTCGATTCCTTTTGCGACTCTCCGCACCTTTTCTAAATCAAATAATAAATATCAGATTTCTTAACAAATTAAACAAACAACAATATTTCTCGAAATTACACAATAACACGTAACTATTCAAATATAAAGTTCAAATTCAAGCAAGCAAGAAGTATGCTAATTACGACCTAAATAGTTGACATGTATGAACATGCGACAGCAAATCTTAATTGCCGAAATCAAATACTGTCATGCAAAGTTGCGAATGAGACAGAAGGTACCGTGGGATCCGAATACTTGTATCTTTAATCCGATTACCTACTATTTATGTTATGGATCGGATGAATATGTATGAGGTTCAACTTTTACGTGCACCGGTAATACTGGATTACGAAAGAGATGTTTATCGACATTCGACAGAAAGACGAACAGTAATCGCACAGAATAATAAAGTGTAGCATTACATATTGCTATAACAAGCAGGATAAAAGCTAGAGAATTTGAAAGTCATCGACACGAACAGAAGCAGTCTAAATAAAAAATTATAAAAGCCAAATCTTACTTAAGTTAATAAAACACCACACCGAAAGAGTTACTGGTCTTGAATCAACGATTTTATGATCATCCTCCCCTTCCTACAGTTGGGCAAAACGGGAGACAGCTGTTTCGGCCGTTACGTAGTACCGAAGGGGCTCAAAGCAGTCTGCCCGAAGGTTAAACCTGGGGGGCTTATAAATGAATCCAGTAAAGTCTGTACGTGACGTGTGTTCGTCCCTTCATTGTAAGCTGGGCCTTCTGTACCCAATTTGTGATGACATGTTGGCTGTAATGCGGATTTGACCGTCTTTTACGGATGTGCTAGTCTAGGTTTTCGTTTTGCTTTATTGCCATTCTGCGGCACAACTGTTTGTTTCACCCACGCTTCTATCTTTATCGGATAATCAGTTTCTAACAGTGGGATGATTGTGTAAGTACCTTTCAGACATGCGTTTCTGCTTGAATACACTATGGCGGAATATCTTGCCATTCCCAAATACACCTTAAAATCTCAAGAGTGTTTCCAAATTGTGAAGGTTCAATGTCTCCATGTTTCAAATTGACACAAAATTGAACATACCGTTAACATTTTGATGAAGGGGTAAGTACATCGAAATCTTATATTCAATGCCTGAACTCAAATTGGGCGACACAAACAGAAATTGGCGTTGATTAAAAAGTAAACGGAGTTCGGGATCCCTAATTGAGTTTTTACGACCTTTTAATGGATCAGAATTTCTTTGGTTATTTAAATATTCTGTTTTCCTTGATCATTTGCTAAATTGCAGGACGTGTCGTTATGCGATCTTGCTTGTGACCCATTCCAACTCATTTAGACATCATCGTGAGTAGGGATGACGAACCAATGGCACGCGTGCCAACAGTGGTACTTACGTGATAAAATAATTCGGGCCCGCTAAAAATTTTAATGAATTTAAAATAGCCATTAATATTGTTGTACAAAGGATACTCTTGGGTACCTAAAGAATGTCTTCAGGCATTTATTTACAATATTTTTAAAACCCCGCACAAAAATGGATGTTAAAAATGAATTGTTTAACGAAAAGCTCATAATTTCAAAAAAACGCCGTTTCACAGGTCTTACACTGAAATTGCATCATTTTATGGGAAATAATGTCACAAATAATTATTAATCAATCTACCTTTTCAACTCCGCCATTGTAAACAACGATTCAAGTCACTTGTCTGTCAGTTTGATAGATACGGTAATGTCTCTTGTCACTATATTTTTTTATAAGTACAAAAAGGGCAACGAAAAACTGTAATTTTCATTTCGAAATATTTTAATTATGCGGGGCTTTAAAAATATGGTAAGTATATTAATCTACTCCTGGTAATGTATTCTCCACATTGGAAAATATTTTAAACCCTCTTAATTATTTTTTTTTCATACAAATGAATCTCGCTATGATTCTTTGGGGTTGCTTTTTTTTGTGTTTCTTCATTATATCACTAACTGCCGCACTCAGAGACGTCACTTAATAATAATGAATCATTAACTTTAATTGACCAACATAACTTGGCACATGTCAACAACAATGTTTTTGACTGACAGTGTTCCAAGTTATGTTGGTCAATTAAAGTTAATAATTCATTACTATTAAGTGACGTCTCTGAGTGTGGCAGTAAGTAAATATTCTTTGATGGCATGTCATCGCCAAAATTAATTGTTTTTATAAAATAGGACATTCACCAAGGTTCGCCATTACTGATCGTGAGATTTTAATGTGTTGATGTTTCATATGTACCTTCTATGTATCATTCTATTTTAATAATTTGTGTTATTATCATCTGTTTAAGTACTATTTCTTGGCTTTTGTTTGGCTTAGCACATACAATTTAAATCATAAATGGCAGCAAAGGTTCACAGCTTCAGTCTTTCGGATAGCAAACTTTTTGATTTTTGATGTTTAATCGATATTCTTTTTAAAAAATGATTTAATTTCATAGTTCTTACTAGCTTTTACACATGGCTTCAGAATTTGACCAGTAGGTAGTTCTGCAGTGCTATTCTATTACAATCTCCATCAGTGAACACCTAGGTGAAGTGAGCTGTCATCCGTCCCAATGCTAGGGATTGACCAAGCAGGCGGAAGGATGACAGCTCACTTCACCTAGGTATTCACCGAGGGAGATTTTAACAGAATAAACATACTGGACATTAGCAAGTTCAAACAATAAAGCAACGAACGTACTCTTTTGCTTTATAGTATTAGTATAGACAGATTAACTCATTACAACAAGGAACTATAGCATCCAACCACGGTCTAAACCCGTGACACATATTCAATTACAAGTCGTTTGTATAATCTATAAATAACCAGTTAGTGACCACAATCGTACAGGGGCTCAAGTGGTCCAAATGTACGAAACCTGCCTAGTTTGAGTCACACTGAAAGCGTTGTTTTTAAATCTTCATGATTCATCGCGGAAGAAATCACTTTCGACTGACCAACCTTGCAAAGTTTGGCTTGATGCATAGAATTTTTAATGTGGTCACGGTTAAAAATGTTTTGGAGCTCTTTTAGTAGTTTGAGGCATATCAATAATGGTTGGTTACGTTTCCATCTTGAATTTTGTTTTATTATTATGAGTTATAGTTGTGATGGCCCAGTGGTTGCAAGTGCGACCTGAAAAGTACCAATGTGACTTTTTCTACTCGTATTTACTTATGTGTACTTTGTAGATAGATAGATAAAACATTTTTTCGGTGCGCACAAAAGACACATTACATGAGGATTACAACAAAGTGAGGTGTGTGTGTCTCAAGGTTGCACCAAATAGGAGTCCAGTTCAGCATGTGTCAGGCAAATATACCTGACGCTGATATTCTCCTGAATCCATGCAGTGACATTCGGACGTCGAGCAGATGAGATATATTGGCGTCGACAGGTGTTGTGACAAAATTTTATGCGCGGACTGAAGTTTTATTAAGAAGAAGTAAGTTCTATTGTATCTTAGACATCACTGACATCAGTGAAAAAAAACTTCGGGGGAAATCGGGGCTTATAATTAAATACACAAGTCTAAAATGGCCAATCCGCTCTGAGCAAGGGTCACGACCCTTGCTCAGAGCGGATTGCAGCACAGCAGAGCAGCATCAATACTCGTACCTTCTCTATATGAGAAGAGAACTTTGCCCTGCAGTGAGACAATAATATGCTGGAATGTTTGTATTATAAATTGTTTGATATTAAACCAGTTCTAATAATTATGATAAACTTACATGCATATCATAACTTTCTAACTAACCGATACTGTCAACGTCCAAGGTTCATTCTACTTCGTAGTATTTTCTATTTTCCAGTGTTTCATAATACTTAGTATTTAAATCCAAGACAAGAAGTAATGAGTCCATTTGTCCTTCAGAGAAGTCAAGTCAGTATCATTCTATTACTTATTTATTATTATCGAGTTATGTACGTGTTTACATTGATAAGTTACCGCATATTTTATTGTATTAGTAAACGAATGATACACAATATTGATTTCTTTCATGGGCGTAAATATGCATCATTACGATAATGAATCCTCCAAATATCTTTTTATATTGACCAGATATATTTGCGCAGTTCACGCGGTATCTCTAACTTGTTTACTACTTTGTATCGATTCCTTGATTCTTTTACCGTTAATAAATACAGAGATCGTACGATTTTATTATCCAACCTTGACTTGCGAGACGAGTGGTAGACGACACCATAGCTTTGGTTTATAGAATATCCAAACAATTCAACGTATTTTAGGCAATAAATACAGAGTCTGTTCTGTCTAAGTGCCAACATAACAATAATTTATCTTTATGTGGCCGCATATGGCAGCTTTCATTGCTTTAGAAAAACGTAATGTCATCTTTATCGTGATTGGATTTTTATCTATTGGAATATGGACCCGATATTGTAGGAGTTGAAAACAAATTTGCAGTAGCAACTTACCTACCTCATCTTCAGAAATACTTGCGTAAGAAGAATCTATTATCAAATTGCTTTCTGTAGTATAGTAGTCATGAAAAGGTGAGCTAACGATTATATTAGGAACAAATGCGGTAACCACTTGACTACTGCAGCATTTTATGTTATCATCAGCTGAAATACCAGGAAATAGAAGCATACGTTGAAGTGGACTGTTAGAAACCGCTTTGGGGCATTGTATAACAGCAGATTGTTTAGCAGTCCAATGCTGGGCATAGGTCTCTCCAAATATCGTGCCATTGACTTAGCTAAATTCTCGGCTTCTCTTTACATAATATCATCTCTTTGCCCGTTCATCGTTAGACTTTTTCGCTTGTATATTTCAAAGGTCGTGTGAATTTTTAATACTATACAATTTTATTATATTGTTTAGGTTTTCCCCATATCGAATTTGATTCAATATTCTTCGAGGTCACCGTCAGCATGTAGACAAACTATGTTCACGTGCCGTTAGTTAATTCGCGTTCAGTTCATCTGACGGTGGATCTTTGTGCTTGCGGATACATTGCTGACCTTGAGGTGAAGATAGGCATACAGACTAGAACCGTAAAACTTTATATTCAAAGAAAGTATTCGAAGAGGGATTCTAGTTTAGATATTTTTAATGCTGGGGCTACATTTAGCGGGCAGATGCATCGTGCCGGATTGTGTTGTATACTGTTGTGCATTCTGAGACGTAGGCTGTAATTCAAAATGGATGGAATGATGCGCGCCAGTTTACCGACAGTGCCCCTATAGTACCTACATCGTCTTCGCCCGAATACTACGCGTTGTAACGATCTACCCGGCCACACTCATCGCGTTAACACGAATATTCGCCGTAGCCCGCTAATGTAGCTCCAGCATAGATACTTCGCCTATACACACATACATTTTATCGGGATTCCCCAATCTGGAGCTGATTGCGGCGAGGTCGCGGGCTGAAATTGGTCGGACGATAATAAATCCGAGTATACTTTATTATTGTTATATATTTTTGTTATTATTCGCCGCCCTATCAGGAAACGGATCATTGACTCGTTAGTATGCGTAATGAACTAATGAATTCTGATAAATTGGCATCCTCTCGTTCATTATCCGCGTATTCCTTCTCCATTCCTTCCGTATCCTCATTATTAATATGGTTTTTGTTTATTGTATTAATATTGAGTCTCTTTTCTTGCTTGTAATTTTCGCTTTCTTCAACATATTATAAGTTGCATTTGTTGCGTAAGGGTGTTACCAGACCAATCGATCGACGGTGTCGATCGATGGTAGAATGGATGAGTCGGCGTCGATCGATAGTTTCTACCAGACCAATCGATCGCTCGTCGATCGACGTCATCGATCGATGGTAGAATGGATTAGTCGACGTCGATCGAGGTGCTTGATGATTATAGCCGGGGTCAATCGATCAACGTCGACCGATACCATTGACCGGCAATCGATCGATTGGTTAGTCGAACGGTATCTGTCGATCAGCCAAAGCTACCACACCAATAAATCAACGTCGATCGATGATATCGATCGATTGGTGTAGTAACACCCTAAAGCTGTTCTGAGTTATTGAAACTGTGTTACAAACGTATATTTTAAAAATAATGCACTGCATTATGTTTTGCTAATTTCACTTTTCTTTCAAATAGGCTGACATAGCAACAGCACTTTGTATTTTTGCTAACACTGAATAGGCTCTTGAATCCAAATTCCAAAGTACAGTATACAAATACAAACAATTCAAAAAAGCCTATTCAAACTACAGATTTTTACGGTTGGTAAGCGTAAACCTAATGTCATGGTGACTCCGTTCTATGCCGTTGGTCTGACTTCCGAAAACCGAGTTATTAGCGAGTTTTGTTATCAAATATTACCTTGTGTTTTATATTTTTTGTAACTTTGTTTTTTTTTTAGCCTTATAAGCCATGCCATAAAACGTATCCTATGGCATTCGACAATAGTGCTTTCTATCAGTGACAGAATGTTTAGATCTGTCCAGTAATTCCGGAGCTTAGCTCTAACAAATAAAAAAAAGGAATGATTAATATTTTGTCGCATAGTGTCGGTCTTTACAATGTGGCTGGTAGCAGCTGGAGGAAAGTCCTATGTGAATACGATAATGCGTCCAGCATTGGACTATTGTGGTAGTCCAATGCCGGACTATTGCAATTTTCAAGCAATCACTGCTCAATATTTTTATCTAATGTTTATATTGTCAGTCAGCTAGTATCGAATGTTATCAAAGCCAAAATGATTGATTATTTGAGTGATGACTGTAATGGATGAGATATCAGTATGTTGTTTGGAAATCAGTCTAGTCTCAATGCTCCATCTTCTTCGGCAAATAGCAATGCCTCATTTTTTTTTTTTTATTTTGGCACCGTTTGTGTTGTTTGTTGTCAACTTCACATCACGCCCTGTCTAGTCTGAAACTGGTCTAATAAGTACTTGGGTACACCTGTGCTACATTTGTATTTAAATCTAGAACCAGTTATTACATTCCGATTTTACATTTTATCTAGATAAGTAAATACCTGCACGGCAGAAGATAAGTATAATTGCAATAAATAACTGGATCGGTTTCTGATAAAGTATGGACACGTTGGATTACTTGATCTGATTAATAACAATGATGTTATCATTTATGCTATCAGATTAGAGTACTAACAGTTGTTTTATTTAATCCTACAAAATAATTAAACACGAAAGAATGTCTTTATCTACTTAAGTAGATACCTAAATAACTACCTACTTGCTTTTATTTTCAGTCTTTTTCTCGTAAATTAGAGTAGCGAACTTCCACAAGAAATCATATTAGGAACTTTTACCAACTTGAGTAAATCCGTGCCATTACTTCCGAACTCTCAAGTTCCTGAAACACTTTTTCTATGTCCTATTCTTCACAACAATGTAATCCTCAATTTCCATACATCTAAACTGAAACGTGACGGCTAGTAGTCTTGCCACTGCGGTACCAGTAACCTTGGCCGATCGTGCCATGCTCGGCCCGGCACTGGTGTCAAGCCGGTCCGCGCTAGTGATGTAAGTAAAAAGTTTTCTACTATAGGTACTCGACTTTTGACATGGCTTGAACGAGGCTCGATATGTGTTTGACAAGCAAAAGTTATGAGTTATAGATACAGACTGGAATCACTAACGCCTCGGGCCCTGTCTAGGTAAACTGAATGCTTGTTGCTGTTAGTTGATTGTGTCTACTAGAGTTGCTAGCCCCTTGCTATCCGTAGTAACTGAAGCTTAAAGCACCGTAAAAATATCTATCTATCCACAACTATATCTTTAATTAATATTGTAAAGAGGAATGATTTGTTTGTTACGATTGAACTTAAAAACTACTGACCCTATTTCAAAAATTCTTTCACCATTAGAATGCTAAATTATCCCCGAGTAACATAGGTTATATCAATTGAAAAAATTAGGGATTCTTGAGAAAATTCTCGCGGACGAAGTCGCGGGTAAAGTTCTAGTGAGAAATACATTCTTACCAAGATTCCTTTTTTCCTCCCCTACAGAAAAATAGCAGATGCATTTAATGTTGAAATACTCCGCATAACTGACAAAAACTTTTTCAGTCTAAGTCTTCTTTCGAGTGTTAGACACTACCCCACTCTATCTGTCTTGTCGTTTATTGGCAATTTGGCAGGAAAAGCTTTCATGCAAAACAAACTTGCAAAGGGCATTTTATTCCATTCCGAAAAAAATCTACAGTAAAAAAAAATCACAGCAAGGTTACTATAGTAGCTAAACGTCAAAGCTATTACAGTGAAAAATAACTCTGAGAGTAATAATGTTCTCGACACTAGTCGAAGGCCCGGGCGCTGCGCCGTGCGAAAATGCCACCGACAGCCGTGTGCCACAAATATTTTGCCTTTTTTTAGACGTGTTCGTTTTGACTCAATTAGGTTGTGAATTGGTAGAAATTCAATTTCCTCAGTCATTTTAAAAGTGGTTTTTCTGGGCTGTGATGCTAGTGTGGCATACGCCTACTCTATAATCAAGCGATACTAAACAAAAACTGCGGGTGTATTCTGTAAAAATCTGCTCGGTGAATTTCTATGCGGTGGACTCACTGTCATCCCGCCTAATGCTCGAGATTGACAGCTTACTAGTGATGGAATAACTACCATTCACATTCATTGTTAGCATGATTATTTACCATTTAGCAAATTTAATGCAGCTGCGATATTTTGCGAAATTCGAGTTATTTATGAAAATTGCCAACTGAAATCAGCGTTTTAAGAACCTTTTTTGCTGTATATCCGTCACCAGTTGAATAACCCACCCAAAATTTTAACACGTTGGCCATTACAATAGCTTTTTCCGAAATAGCCGAAAGTGAACCCGTTCGACAATAATAGCAAATAAAATAGCAATTTCAAACTTTCGGAAGTTGGTGGAGGTAGCTTTGTGTTTGTTGTTTTGTTTTTAACCGACTTCAAAAAGGAGGAGGTTCTCAATTCGGGTGGTTTTTTTTTATGTATGTACATCGATTTATCTGAGATTTATGATCCGATTTACGTAATTCTTCTTTAGTTTGATGCGAAATTGTTGCCATTTGGTCCCATAAAAATTTAACATTATTTAGACCAGTAGTTTTCATTTTATGAACATTTTTTTATTTTTTATATATTTATTTTTATATTTGACCATGCATAACTTTTTTCAGTGTAGTCCGATTTCGATGATTCTTTTTTGAATTGATAGTGATACCTTAAATTTGGTCCCATAAAAATTTCAAGAAAATATTCCACCCCTTAGGGTTGAAAATTAAGGGATGACAGATTCATCTTCAGATGATGAGAAGTAGGCACTAAAAAGCGAAAAAAAAATATTTTAACAAAAAAGACAACCGCCTTCAAAACTACTTAACCACGCCAAAAAAACTTTCAATTCACAAGTCGGTGGCAATACAAAACAACAAGCAAAAACAACAAAACAAAAAAAAAATTGCAAATCCATACATAAATATGACAGTTATGCCCGAACATACATAAAAAAAAATATATATAAACAACCGAATTGATAACCTCCTTTCTGAAGTCGGTTAAAAATAGCGATTTCAATGGTTCAAAAATTTGCAAATCCATACATAAATATGAGTTATGCCCGAACATACATAAAAAAATATATATATAAACAACCGAATTGATAACCTCCTTTCTGAAGTCGGTTAAAAATAGCGATTTCAATGGTTCCCCATCCATTTGCATAAAATTTTAAGGCCTAATATAACTTGGCATACTTTTGTTTCGCATAATTATATGTTCGCATAATATTATTTACGCATAACAGCTTACGCATAATTTTTCTAAGCATAATTTCTCTAATCTTAATAATAATTAAGCATAACATTTTAAAGCATAAAATGATATTAATAGTTATTTGTTATACAAGAGTGCAAAGTTGCTTTTTAACCGCGTGTTCAATTTTGATGACCGAGCAAGCGAAGGATTCTAAAATTAGAATCCTGAGCGTTAGCGAGGGAATCAAAAGAGCACGAGGTGAAAAATCTTTGCACTCGAGTGCAACACGTAACTTTTCATTCCACCTCAGCGAGGAAATGACTAAATGCAAAAAAAAACGTTTACAAAGTCTGAGTTTCTAACAAATTAAAAAAAAGTTGTATGATATATTCGGCACCATAGAGGTAGCAGTAAATAGGTTTAATGTTTTTTTTTAATTCACAAACTTAGTGCACACGATGTTCTAAATTCAATTTACTTTATCCTCTAGAGAATAAAAACGGCTTTTCCACTCAGATATTGAAGATAAATTTACTTTATCCTCTAGAGAATAAAAACGGCTTTTCCACTCAGATATTGAAGATTAAAAATACTCTTTCCGAGATGGTGGGATGAAAAATATATTATTACCATACTAACCAAACAATCATACATCATGCAGCAAGCATGCAGCAAGAATATGGCAAAGTATTATTATGACAAAACAATTTATGCCAAAACAGTTATGCCAAAGTATATTAGGAAAAAGAACATTATGCGAAAAGAAGGGATCCCGATTTCAATTACCTCACGAATTCGCGTACTCATGATATTATTGCGAAATGGCAATAATTGCCATTACTACAGTACTTCACCATTACTCTAGTGCTGTTGGCTTGTCTCATTATACATAACCAACTTCGGCTAAGATCTTATTTCAAGTGTTCCCGTGTTTCCCGTACAGATGTGCTACACGACGGCTTTAGCCACAGTATAACAGCAGGTTTATCAGCATAATTATCTGACCGGATTTTCTTTTTCTTAAATGGCATTCACTAATTATTATTTTTCCTTATTACAGGTAAACCATTCAAACTTTTCGACACATCAATCATCATTACTCAGTAAGATTACTTTGACATAATCTGCCATTTCGTACATAAGGACCCACGGCCATTAATATGGATCTTGCGAATTTCCTTTTAGGTATTTTTTTTAATACTTTGTCGTCTTAAACTGGTCATAAAAGCTCAATGACCTGCTCAAAGATTCAAATGTATTCTAAATCAACACTAGAGTTTCAAGTGGAGTATAATGTAACCCGTACAGATGTCTTGACAAACATACTGACAAGCTTTTACACATAACAAGACACTTGGACATTTAAAGCCACTTAACATCAACCACTTTCACGGTTGTCCAACGCCACCTCGCCCTACAAACTAATTAGTTGACAATTCTCTAAGATACAATAACTTACGTCGCATCGAAGGGGTCGGGATTGTTCGGAATGCGTGTTCTTTCGTCATACACCTATATCGTCACAATACAAATACAACCTTGAATGTTAAACTGTAAGACCGATTTTGCATTGACGACGTATATTGTTTACGTTCTCGTGTGAAACCTGACGAAACGTTGGAGTGCCCCATAAGGTATGTAGGAGAGACAGCCGAGACAGGCCTTGTCTAAAGGTGTGTTGACACGGTACGGGTGTATTCGGTTTAATTTTCATAGCACGCGAGAACAGAACATGGTAGGGAGGTACCAAATGTTCTGATTTCATTTGTAACTACGCGGCGTGCTATCACTCGGTTTATTTTTGCTTCCGAAAGGCTGCATCCGTAATCAGGGTAGGTCACCAGTTTTTGATCGAACCGAAACTTAATTTTGATAATCCCGTCCTATACCGTACGTAAAGAAACCCTTATCATAAAGAGTTATTGTATAAATATTGCCGTAGATTCCGCTACGTCAATGGAGATTCTGCCAAAACACGTAGATATATTGTTATATTTTCCCCATTGCCGTAAAACATACTTACACAATCATTTGCCTAGCCTTTTCCCAACTATGTTGTGGTCGGCTTCCAGTCTAACCGGATGCAGCTAAATACCAGTGTTTTACATGGACCGACTGCCTACCTGATCTCCACAACCCAGTAAAAGATGCTACACATCGGGAGTACCCACCTTGAAGAATTTGAAGAATTTGAAGATACGCCTCCTTGTACACTTTAGCAGATCAAAGGATCTTTGTTCGTGTAAATAATTAGTGGAAGTTGTAAACCTGAGCAAGTTGGGTTTGTAGATAATTCTGTTAGTAGTAGATAGTATACGAGACAATGATTTCAAAGGCAAGTTAGGCAGGTTGTTGGTTGAAGATTTCCAGAAATATCAGATTTTTACTTTTTGTTAATTGCTTCTGACATTCGCCATTTTGAATTTTGTAATAGAGATTGATTTACTGAGAAGTGACTGCCCAAACCCTTTCTATAGCTTGAAATCCATAAACTGTTTGGCACAATAATAAGATAATTACTAGCACTTTGCCCGAGACTTTTATCAAGGATCTAAATTTTTTTCAATTGATTATATAGCCTTTGTTACTCAGGGATATTCCAAAGGTGAAAGATTTTTTGAAATCGGATGAGTAGTTTCGGAGATTATTCGTTATAAAGGTGTAAGTACGTGTAGAACGTGTAGATTAACTTTCTTAAACTTGCGTTAAATTGATCAATATCAAGTAATAACACACTAGTCTCATTTATCAGCAAAAGCCAGATAAAACGAAATATCTGTTATATGAGCACAATTAAGATAAAACTTCATAAGACCTGTATAAGGTTTAATCGCGGCTGAGCCAGAACTATTAACTTTCGACCGTCGACTATTTATGGGGATTGTAATCACCTCGATGGACTGTCCGGTGATTATTTACCAATTAAGAGGCTATTAACATTTATACGTCTATTTGATGTCCCAAAGAAATGTCTAATGACGTGGTATATGGCAGAAAAGGCCTCGTTTTTTGCTTACCTAGTACAATTTGAGTACTTAAATGGTATAGACGGTACTAATATGTTTAAGATTGTGACAAAAAAAATATTGTGTTTGTCAATCTTAACCTCTATATAAAGAGGTAAAGTTTGTTTGTACAGACGCCAGCACATCAAACCATACCAAAGAACCTAATTTTTCCAATTGAATATGAACCTTATAATTTTGTGATAAAGTTGGAAACCTATCAAATCAATTTGACAAATTGTTGTAGCTTGATGTGCTGTCCTCTGCACTTGGTAATCTCTGAAAATACTAGTCCGATTACAATAATTTTTCACTGATAGAAAGTTACACTATTACCGAGTGCCATAAGATACGTTTTAACCCATACTTGAATTCCACGCAGACAAAGTCGGGAGCACAAGCTAGTATTCGATAAACTAGGAAAAACCAGCTAATAAGTCCTAGAAACATTTCAAATGTACTAAGCCTGAGCCTATCTCATTACCATAATACATTGTCGAAGAAACAGACACACGATTGCTGACTTATTTAAAGAACATTGATCTTATGCTAGTTTCTCAGAAACTCTTAAGCTCTGCGGTAAACGGGCCACCGACCACAGCTACCGATGGTTGGCGATAAACTGTTTACAAAATTTTTAACACGTTTTGTATGGAATTGACGCACGCAAACGTGTAGCGATTGGCGTCCACTCTACTCGCGGCTCGCGAAGCCACACTGCTCCGTTGCGTCGTCGGAGCGTTGACGCTCTGTCATTTTACATATAAATTTTAAAACATGCCACACTTCTCCGTTGCGTTGCGTTGTCGTACGCATTGCGTCGACGCCAAGACGAAACGGGGGGAAGTGATGTGGAGTGGCAACGTAGTTAATTTTGTACTGGCAGAGAAAAAACACCAGCGCAGTGCAAGACAACGCAACGGAAAAGTGTGGCATGCAGTGCGTTCAAATCTTGCACTGCGACGTCGCATCGCAACGCAACGGAGAAGTGTGGCTTCACTCATAGAGTTCGCGCCACGCCATCGGTGGTGGACACTCGCCACTTAACCTTTTGACCACCACAAGAAAAAAGCAAAAACGTGCCCTCGGCGCCAAGCTACGAATTCATCTGTCATGTCTGTCACGTAGTCGTGACTGTGACGTGCTGGCACAGTATTAATATTAGTACTACCGTACAGTAGCGACACGCTCCGCCACCCTCTGAAACCGTTCGTACCTCACCGTTCGTACCACACCCCTCCCCGCGTCGAACGACTGCTCTGGGAACTGCGTTTTTGTTCGAGCGGCGCGTTGACTCGCACGCACACGCACGTATTTGTAGTCTGTTATTTTGGTAGTAGTGTAGGCAATTATATCGTTTCGTTTCTATGGAGTGTCACATTTTGGTTTATCATCTATACATGAATGTGGCGGTCCAAAGGTTAAAGACGTCAACACTCGTTACTACAAGTGGCGGCCACCGACCACCTTTGTTTGCGCGGTACCAAAGAACGTTGCGCGCGACAGCCACCGCTGGATGTAGTCGGTGGCCCGTTTACGCGAAGCCATAAAGAACTGGTAACATCTCGGTCTATGCACGTAAACAACATTTTTTTCGCACGTGATGCCATTTTGCGCCTTTTTGCTGACATCGTGTGAGTTCTGTTCGTTTATTGAGGTGGCAGAATTCGTGTATAAACGGATAAGGTAATGTTATTAAAGCCGTAACTGCCATATTAGATTACTATGCAAGATATTTCCATAATTATGTGCTGAAATTTAAAGAGGCGTTTATCGATTTTATGGGCAGTGATTTGGAACGTTGAGGTCTATTACTATTTTGTTTTATGAATCTATGTTTTTTTGGAAATTGTAGGATGGGAGATTGGAGAACAAACTCGCCTTATCTACATTATGTTCTTATGTACCTTCGACAAACTTTTGCCCGTGACTTTGTTTGTGTTTGTGTAGACTTCAGCATTATTCCAAAATCCTAAATTATCCCCTCGAGAACAAAAACGATAGAAATGTGTTAATCCTGTGTGTTTAGCATCCATCCATCAATCTACCGGGATGGCTCCCAAGCTTTCGCGTTTATGTTACAATAGGATGCATAAACCGTTAAAAACATTTTCATCCCACCATCTCGGAAAGAGTATTTTTAATCTTCAATATCTGAGTGGAAAAGCCGTTTTTATTCTCTAGAGGATAAAGTAAATTTATCTTCAATATCTGAGTGGAAAAGCCGTTTTTATTCTCTAGAGGATAAAGTAAATTGAATTTAGAACATCGTGTGCACTAAGTTTGTGAATTAAAAAAAAACATTAAACCTATTTACTGCTACCTCTATGGTGCCGAATATATCATACAACTTTTTTTTAATTTGTTAAAAACTCAGACTTTGTAAACGTTTTTTTTTTGCATTTAGTCATTTCCTCGCTGAGGTGGAATGAAAAGTTACGTGTTGCACTCGAGTGCAAAGATTTTTCACCTCGTGCTCTTTTGATTCCCTCGCTAACGCTCAGGATTCTAATTTTGAATCACTCGCTGCGCTCGTGATTCAATTTTAGAATCCTTCGCTTGCTCGGTCATCAAAATTGAACACGCGGTTAAAAAGCAACTTTGCACTCTTGTATAACAATAGTTATTTGTTATACAAGAGTGCAAAGTTGCTTTTTAACCGCGAATCTTTGCACTCGAGTGCAACACGTAACTTTTCATTCCACCTCAGCGAGGAAATGACTAAATGCAAAAAAAAAACGTTTACAATCACAAGATAGGTACACTTTTATTTCAGTTTAGGTATTAATTACTACATTATGACAGGTAAGTATTACAGAATAATCTTTAAATTATAACAAAATAATACTAAGGTATAATTAAGAAAATTTTAAAGTAACGTTGCTACAGTTATTTAAATTGAGTGTAATATTTTTGTTTGGTACTGTAATATTGGTGTTAGTCACTTGTGTACTGTTTTTCGGTAAACTATCTGTCATACTTAATAGTTGTACCGATTCATCGGATTCCCTTGGCGTGAATGTTGGAGAGAGAGGGAGATGGTTAGGTGTTTCATAACGGCTTATTTTTGATGTAGAAGGGCCAGTCCAAGGATCCGATTGAGGCTCTTTCAGTGTAATGGCTCCTACGATGCCTTCACATATTTTAGATTTATTTTGGATGGAATCCTCTATGTATCCCTCTACAACTGCATTGGACTTCCAGCCTCCGTGGCGCTTAAGGGACAGGAGATCAGCTCCGGAATCAGCCAAAAGTGTGGCTGAAGTTCGTCGGAAACAATGACCCGTGTACAACAGGGGTTCTGGAAGTTCAAGAAATGTTGCTATTTCTCGTGGGATACTGCCAATTTTATTAGTACCCATAGGCTGTCTAACACACTTTCCATTGCGATACTGTAGAAAAAATCGATTGATTGGAGTGTTAGGCGGGCGTAAGGCTTGATATTTCTCAACAATCGTTACGTATTCCTTGCGAATGACGAAGTTGCGGTCTCTTTTTGTCTTTGTATTAGGTAAATTAATTAATAGTAAGTCATCTGAATGTTTCTCAATGTTTTTGACATTAAGTTGTGTTAGTTCATTAGTTCGACATGCTCCGTTTATTCCAATAATAAGAACAACCTGTAACGTAAAGAGTATTGTAGTAGATAAATGAATAAAATTGATATGAACGCATAATTATGCCTATCAACATCTACTAAATATACTATTTAATTGAGATTAATATACTTAAGTAGATACTGAATGTGCAACTGACTTACTTTTGCCGCCAAATATACGGAATCGGGTGCTTCGTTAAGAAACTTTTCAATATCAGATACTGTGAAAACCTTCGATTTTTTTGGTTGATGACCAGATGAGGCTCTTTTTTAAAAATGCCACTAATTTAGGATAGGTATCGATATGTTTGTCTTTTTTCATCTTTATTGTTGCTTTTAGCATCGAATACGTACTCCATAGAGTGCTTGCTTTCTTGTTCTCGGATAATTCTATAAAATATGCCAGCAATACGTTTTCTGAGAAAGTTTTGGCTCCTTTTGCTAGTCGCCACGTGTTGAACATATCGTACTGTTTTAAATACTTCTCGCGTGATTGTTGAGGGAGAAAGCTCATTTGCGCATTATTAACAGTTTCAGTCAATTCTGTTGGCGTCAAGCAAACTTCCTCGTCGCTAGAATCACTCATTTTAGTTTTTTCACTTGTTTTCAAGTTTCTTGTTTTTAATAGGTTTAACAATGACGTGAAAAAATGCCGCGTAAAGAACCGCGTACAAAGCAAATTGAAAAAAGAACACCAAGAAGGTTCCGAGTCTGAGTTTTTAACAAATTAAAAAAAAGTTGTATGATATATTCGGCACCATACAGGTAGCAGTAAATAGGTTTAATGTTTTTTTTTAATTCACAAACTTAGTGCACACGATGTTCTAAATTCAATTTACTTTATCCTCTAGAGAATAAAAACGGCTTTTCCACTCAGATATTGAAGATTAAAAATACTCTTTCCGAGATGGTGGGATGAAAATAACTATTTACGTTTCATCATTTCTAAAAGACCAAATCTGTAAAGTCTTCTTTATCTCAACAGTCTCGACTATAATTCCCGACGGTTTCATTCCCGTCCCAAGCAATGAAGAAAAATAGTCCAAGCGGAAAAAATGTTCTCCAACAGCATTCCGTAATGTATTTAAAGTAGGTTGTTAAAAACAAAGTGAACATTTAAATTCAGATTTCTCAAGATTTAAAAGCAGACGCAATTTGCAAGGATTTTCTTAGTTTTCACACTTTGTAAGCGAGGCGAGACAATCAAAAGCAGACGCTAAATTGCTGATGAATATTATGATAAGGTAGATTCGTATTGCTTCGGTAGTCGCTAGACACAATCTTAAAACATACAATTACGTACTGATTAATGATTTGGACTAGATAATAAAGTACACCATTAACCAAAAATTCCAAGGTAACTTCTCAATAAAAATGTCACTTTAAGTCTTTTAGCCCTGAAACCCCGATTCATTGTCAATTAACTGTGAAATTAGATTTTTTGTTGTTTTGAAATTAATAAGTAGTTATTCAATTGAGGATGGATGCTAGCGGGAGGTTCCCGCTCGTTGTGGCGTTATATGGGGGAGGCCTATGTTTAACAGTGGACGTCTTTTGGCTGATGATGATGATGATGATTCAATTGGGTTGGAAAACAAGAGACGTCACAGTTTGCGATTGCCCGAACAAAATCAATAAAGGAATCGTGTTTTGTCAACTCATAAAAAGTATGTCAATTTACTGGTCTCCTACCAAATGTGCTTTGCTATGAGGTAGCTGTGCAGTGACATTTGCAATCATAATGGTTGAAGGTACGAAAAATGCAGTGAAGCATTCGTTGACGGCGGAATTGTCAGTATTTCCGTTCTCCGTTTTATAACTTGCAAATTCTTCGTATGCTCAGGCTCACTAATCCGTCCCGACAGTAAATGTCATTTTAAATCAATAAATGCGGTAATCGTTTTCCAATATTTCGTCGTTCAACCCTCGACTCACAGCTTAGGTAAAAGTACCTGAATTTTTTAAATGGGAAATTGGTAATATCGTTGCGCCTTCTAGGACCAATTCTGGCAACTTAATTTTACGCGATAATTAAATAATCTAATCATCATCATAGCATTCCTTATGATTTGCTAGCTTTTGTGACCAAAACACGTGGCTTGACACAGTTTCGATATTATCAGCAAAATAACCAAATAGATGTTGTCATCCTCTTTCTAGTGTTTCGTATTAAAGAAACCCATAGTAGGAATAGAATTTATCTTTGAAGCACAAAGTGCTAGAACACTATATCTGTTCTGCCTGCCCTTGCCCTTATATTCCTTTTTGTAATCGCAAAATGTTTTCTCCTGTCAGCCTGTTGTTTTTATTATAATTTAGGGATAATTATAATAAAAACGACAGACTGACAGGAGAAAACATTTTGCCCTAAGGAATATAACACAATCACAAAACACGCCCACAATCCATCCATCTTTTCTTAGATCATAAGAAGATATCCAAAGGTAAAGAGAAATGCAGCTATTTCCTAGAACATATTTCCACCCACGCCATCTTGGAACCGGTATGCCCGAATATGTTTACGTTTAATAGGCATGTTTACTACTGTTCTAGCGATTATAGAGCTAACGATGACGGAGTTAAGTATACTTGCTCGTAAAAATGCTATCGGTTACACGATGCTTTATGAGACTATAATGGACTTTATCATCGACCTGTCTGGGTGTCTGGTTTTGAAAGCTTTGTTTTTACCTAGGGGGGAAATAATGTAGGTCAACTTTTGGGGTTTACGGCGAATACTGTGTATGGAAATGAAGAGTAAAATATTGGAGCGAATATTCTCTTGGGTAATTTTGGAGCTCGGTTTGGACAGTTTCAGTCTTTTGTGAAAAATATTTTGTTTTTGTCTTCATATTTTTTTGTTGTTCTGAGATAAAATGGGGGCTATGTGATAAAGAACGGTTACTTTTCAAAGAGGCATGGACGAGAATAGGATCTATTTCAGGATTTCAAATTCAGTTACGTACCGCACTGTCAGCATAATTGTCTATTAAATTGCACACATAATTCAAACCTACCAAGTATCAAACGGTACCGAAACAACAAAACATAAAGGGAAAACTGTTAATTTATTACATTAGAAACCTATTTACATGTACAAAGCCAGGCTATAAATAATAGCGACTTAGTGACAACTGACTTCGAATTCAATGACCGACAGAACAGAAGCCTGTTTATCCGTCTGTCACCGCTGGCGCCTGATTATAAATACGACTTCATACCTACCCGGCGCAAGCGCAACTATTAATAAAACCCGGTTTTGCTCAGACATCCCGTTATGGGAGAAATAAGTTTTTCTGTTGTGAGCTTTCACAGTTATTAATTGATGATAGAATCTAGTACTTGAATGGTTGAATGTTTTTGTACACGCATTTACGATATTTTATTCTTTTTCGATACATTATTTTTGTTTTGACCATGTGTTGTTGTAAAATTGTATTGTTCATAGTCATAAGTACGAAATCATTGTCTTTTTTCTGAGGCTTGGACAAAAGTTTCGGTCAAGAAAACCGGTTATGTTTTATTATTTCAATACTAATTCGAGTTCTATTCCATACTTGAATAATAGGATTATAAATTAATTTAATAGGAAATTAAAATTGAATAGTTCAAGCCTTCTCCTGACAGTTTTGCAGCCAGTTATCTCATTTGACTGTACAAGTTACATTATGAATCTCGCATATTATAAGTACCATTTTAACTTAACAGTAGCACTATGAAAAAATCCTATCAAGATATTATATTACACACTTTACAACTCGAATACGAATGCTTACATAAAGTCGTAAACGCACAGTGAGCCTCTATTCCCCCCCATCATAAAAAAGATCAACGCACAGACAGCAATTCAGATGTATATCAAACATGTACTTAATTGAATTCTATCGTAGTACAAGTCGTGGGTGGTCTACAAAGGTGCCACGGAGTTAGCAAATGATGTTGCTACAATTTTTAGTAGCAATTTTATCGTTATTACTAATACTGTTGTTATTAGGTTTTAATTGTTCTATTTGAACATCTGTTCTTGTTTTGTTTCCTATGACAGATGGTTTATTAGTTTATTTTATGAGGTTTTATTCTTGTTTTGTTTTCCTGTTGCCAAGCTAGTGAAGAATGAAATATGTCTCTGTCCTCTGCTAAAATAATATAAACCTGCCTTGTTGGTACCTACTTCTTTTCTTTATTAAGAAATAGTTTTTGCCGCATAAAAGTTAAAGACCCCCAAATTCGACCCTGTCGTCTCCTACCTATTTTCCGATTCATAGATCAAGTAGTTTTCGAGATTTCATGTAAGTGTCATAACTTTTCTCACGGTCACACCATAATATTTACATTATGTATGACGTTGTCTTTCCCTGTACCTACCTATTTAGTATTTTCCGCAACACACCGCAATCGGCATACTAATGTTCGGAGCAGCACTAAGCTCGAGCAGTTTTTATTTACTAATTGACTAGTTTATGCTCACGACTTTGCCCGCGTGAATGTCGGTTATCTGCGGGGCAAATTTTATTTTAGCGGGATATCCTTTTTCCTTTTTTAAAATAGACAACGTTATTCCTTATAACATTAGCTATATGTCAGTGAAAACCCCATGAAACCACCAGCCGTTTTCATGATAAGCCGGAACGAATAGACAGACAAAAATAATAACGTTGGTTTGCCATGTAAACTTTCAGATGCATTTAGTAAAAGCTGTTATTTTGAAATTACAAACAGACACTTCAATTTTATTTATTTTTATGTACAGATATAGATAATGAAGTTAAAAATGACTGATATAGGGTTGAAAATAGGGTAGTAGGTAGTACTATTAAGTATTCTGTGTTAGTAGACACCATTAATCAATTATTTTTATAGGCTTTCAAACAAAATGTGCTGCCGTGAAAGATTCTGTATGGTACTAGCAAACTGTGACGTCAACATTTATTTTATTTACCAACGCAATTGATTAATTATATTTATTGATTTCAAAGCAACTGAAAATCTAATATTACAGACTTCAAAAATAGAAGGTATCCTTTTTTTTTGCATGTTTGTGGCGTGATTTCTCCTGCAATTGTAGATCGATTTTGAATTTTTATTTATTGGTAGGGTATTCCTGGTTATGGTTGGTCCCATATAAATTTTATCGAAATTTAATCATCGCTTTTTGAAAAAATCAATAACAACCAAAAAAATAAACATAGATGATGTTTTGGTTTGTGGTTCTCTTCAGAAAACGTTTTGATCAGCCCTTCAAATCTTTGATTTTGTGTTGCCGTTCTTTAATGGATTTGGATGATAAGCGGAAAATAAAAACTTTTGTCACAAAAAAGACAACAAATGGCAATACAAAACAACAAATAGAACAAAAAGCGGCCAAGTGCGAGTCAGACTCGCTCATGAAGGGTTCCGTAGCAACAAGAAACATAATATAAAAGTTCTTGTAGTTCGTTGTAACTTTGATCGATGTTTTAATAATAGTGTATTTTTTAAATTGCTGTTTACGATTTATGACGTATTAAAAAAAAAACTACTTAGGTACTAGATCTAGATCTTAGTATAGTTCTTACAGTTTCGGAAAATAGTGGCTGTGACATACGGACGGACAGACAGACATGACGAATCCATAAGGGTTCCGTCTGCATCTGGTCGGGTGGTGGACTGCCCTTAAGTCGACCACCCGCAGGCCGGCAACTCATGGAGGCCGGAGGTCATTAAACGCCCTCCGGCGCCCAGTGCGTCTTCTCCTGGAGGGAAGCGAGGCAGTTGCTTCCCTCACCCTTTCTGCTGCCTCTTTTGCGTGCATGACATGCTCGCAAAAAGAGGCGACAGCCTCCCACGCACTCGCGCTCCGGACCATCGAAAGAACGATGTTCGGGAGCGAGAGGTCACCTACTGCTGCGGAGAGTTCACGTCGCTGCTCTGCCCAAGCTGGGCACTCAGCCAGCGTGTGCTGCGCCGTGGCCTCCAGGCAATCCTCGCAGTGGTGACAACCGGGCGATTGTTCGCGGCCTATGCGACACAGATACTTCCCGAAACAGCCATGTCCGGTCAGTATCTGCGTCAGCCGGAACGTAACGGCGCCGTGTCGGCGCCCTAACCAATCCTCCATGATGGGCCTTACCGCCGAAATTACGGCGTGCCCTTGGCTACGGAACCCTAAAAACCGCCGACTTCCGAAACCAAAGTCATGTGTGTGCTGTGCTGAAGTTATTTTCACATTATTTTCAGGGTTATAATAAAATGACGCTTTTAGGGTGTTATCAGACCAATCGATCGACGGTATCGATCGATGGTAGAATGGATGAGTCGACGTCGATCGATAGTTTCTATCAGACCAATAATCGCTCGTCGATCGACGGCATCGATAGATGGTAGAATGGATAAGTCGACGTCGATCGAGCTGCTGGATTAGCCGCACCGCGCGCCGTCCGCTCCCCATTAACACCTGCTGCCCGCCTGCGCCCCGCGCTATCTACCTGGCCTGCGCGTCCTCTTGTAAATACATTTCGAAAGAAACTGATGGATTATAGCCAGGGTTAATCGATCAACGTCGACCGATGCCATCAACCGGCAATCGAACGATTGGCTAGTCGAACGGTATCCGTCGATCAGCCAAAGCTACCACACCAATCGATCAACGTCGATCGATGTCGAGCGATGGCATCGATCGATTGGTGTAGTAACACCCTTACTGATATGTCGTCTTGAAGTTATTGTTTTCTAGTGTCAAGAATGCTACGCGGCATTGATTTATCTTACTATGTCATCATCAGCTGTAAGACGTCCACTGTTGGACAAAGGCCTCCCCCAAGGAAAGAGGGCGAGCAGGGACGCTTAGCAGGCGTCTTGGGGATCGCAGAGAGATGGTTAAGCACACGGAAACCGTTGCTGCCCAACTTCCAGATTTCCCTTAGTAGTCGCCGTTTACGACACTCTCCGGGATGAAATAACTGGGTGCTATTCTGGCCCGGATACCCCATGGGTTCTTCGACACCACATGGGCGGCTATCTTACACGTAATTACGCAAATTTTAACTGCCCGAGCATATTGCTTCTCTGTCTGCGCCTGCGCTGGTCGTAATGTGACATCCGTCCAATCCCGTTAGTTTCCTATCCACAATCTGTCATTACACTTATTTGCATTGCAAGTATGGACTTCAAGCTTTACATGATAAATGTTAGCTTTTATATGTAACAATTTTCTGTATACTATGATTAAATTGTGGCGAAAGGGTCTTGAAATGTCTTAGGTTGTAAATTGCTTGGGGGAGTGGCTTGTTAATGGGTATTTTAATTACCCAGGTACAGATTGATGTACGGATGCTCTAATGTAAATGCTTTTAGTATTATTACATGTAAACGTCTTCTAACATGTCTCATTCATTTGGTTTGCTGAGATTTTACCGAGTTGGGAATCGAATCCAGATCGTTCTTGCGACTACGAGACCAACTGGGCAATCAAACGTCTTATATGTTACGGTAATTATTACAAACCATTCATCAAAAGAAGAAAAATAAATGTTTTGATTTAATTTTCTTAGGTCATGTAGCTTTACTTCAGTACCAAACCGTAACAACTAGGTCACATGTGTCGTATTTTCGACTTCGAGTTTCACATTTTCTTAGACTTAAGTACCTATATATTTCCCTCGGACTTAGTCTGCCACTCGCCCCTAACATTGATATTCCTACTAAGCTTGGATTTGCAGACTTTTCTCTTACGAAACAAGCACAGCTTAGGCAAAAGTTTTTTATGCTGTAAGACTGAAAAAGAAATGATATTACTTTTTCTCTTTATTCCAATTGAAAGATCTTGAAATATCAGTAGCAAGCGAGCTTACACATTTAAGCACTAAGAAGCTTTTATTATCAACTAGTTTCTGCCCGCGACTTCGTCCGCGTGAATGTCGTTTATCGCGGATGCAGACAAAGTTGCAGATGAAAAAGTATGCCTATATCCTTCCCCAGGGTTTAAGCTTCATCGCGAAAGCGTAATAGACAGAGTTCTTTTCGCATTTATAATATTAAAGTATGGATATGGATTTATCAATCAAATATTGGTAACATAAAGGGCAAATGCGCTTAGAAAACATATCAATTACTTACTTGATAATACATTTTTAAAAGAAATGAAGTAATTATGGTCACATAAATATTAGGTCTTTACATATGAAATTGCCGCTCGGTATCAAAAAATTAAAAATAACTTTTTTTTAAGAAATTATATATTTAGTCAATCGAAGTATGCACCATTGTTATCGATACACTTCCGCCATTTTAGCGGGAGCTCATTGATCCCTTTGGTAAAAAAAATCCTGGGAGCGAGAATCGATGAACTGCTTGAAGGCTGTTTTAACTGCCTCATCAGAATTGAATTTTTTTCCTTGTAAAAAGTTTTCCAAATTTCGGAATAAGTGGTAATCGGTTGGGGTAAGATCTGGAGAGTGTGGTGGGTGACGCAGAGTTTCCAGTCGCAGCTCCTCTAGCTTGGCGACCGTCTGATGTGCAGTATGTGGTCGAGCGTTATCCTGAAGGAGCAATGGGCTAGAGAAATTGACCAGTCTCGGTTGTTAAATGGTGAGCTTTTCCATCATTGTTTGCAACTGTTGACAATACATGTCTGCAGTAATCGTCTGGCCTGATCTCAAGAAGCTGTTGTGGATGACACCAGCACAGGACCACCAAACACTAACTAGAATCTTCTTTTTGGTAAGTTTTCGCTTGGGGCAAGGTTTTGCCGGTTCTCCAGGGTTAAGACATTGTGATGATCGCTTGCGATTATCGTACACGATCCACTTCTCATCACGAGTGACAATACGATTTAAAATTCCCTCATTATTGTGACGATTGAGCAAAGAAGCGCAGCAACCGACGCGTGTTTGTTGGTGTGCTTCAGTCCATTCGTACGGTACCCACTTTTCGAGCTTTATTACTTTTCCAATTTGACGCAAATGGATAGTGATTGTTTTGTCACTTACTCCAAAGGCTGCTGCTAATTCAGAAGTGGTTTGAGATGGATCCGCTTCCACTATCGCCTTTAATTCTTCATTATTCACTTAAGTATCCGGTCGTCCACGAGGATCATTTTGTAAATCAAAATTTCCAGAACGGAAACGTTGAAACCAAAAACGCACCGTTCGTTCGTTAGCAGTGCCTGGCCCGTACACGTCGTTAATCCTTCGAGCCGTTTCTGCTGCACTGGCGCCACGGTGGAACTCATATTCGTAAATACAGCGAATTTTTAATTTCTCCATTGTTGTTGCTATAGCAATTTTCAAGCCGAAACAAATGACGTGAAAACAAATGAAACACGAATTTTAAAACAATATTCTTTAGTCTTTATTTTGAAATAATTTTGAAGTTGGAATTCCTTATCAAACACAAAATATTTGATTTCAAAGTTGCCAGTATTAAGTATCGGCAATTTCATATGTAAGGACCTAATAGTACGTGCATACATTAATTATTATACATAGGTACCTAAAAAGGCGACTGGCACAGGACAAAAATTATTTGGCAGCTGCTCGTCGTAACTATGAAAATAGGCTTCCACTTCGCATAATGCTTTTTCGCTAATTATGCGAAGTGGAAGCCTATTTCGACGAAATAGTATGCTCTATTTCGTCTTAAGTATATCGTTTCGATAAAAGTAAGCTATTACTTTCTTTTCACACAGACACACGTTACTAAAATAATAGAAATATTCTACTAAACCAAACAAAATATCTCTAAAAACAAGTCTAGAGATCCCTCCAAACAGTACAGGCACTACACTACAGTTCGTTAAAACAAGTACTCACAGTCTGTTTAATTGAAAACCTCCTCATCTCCGCTTGGTTTTGTCTCCCGGGCTCGACTCTGAAATGTTCCTGCGTCATAATTAATGCTGCACTCTCAACGTGCTAATTGTGGTAGACGTGTTGTTTGCGTATTAATAAGGGCTCTATTAGTAACTGAGGGCCTGGGGTGTAATTAGATAATGTAGCTATATATCGCCAAGGATTTTAATCGTCAGATGTCGCTTCGTTTGTTTTGTCATGAAAATGATAATTAGGGTTCCGTACCCAAGGAGTAAAAACGGGACCCTATTACTAAGACTCCACTGTCCGTCTGACAGTCTGTCACCAGGCTGTATCTCATGAACCCTTGATAGCTAGACAGTTGAAATTTTCACAGATGATGTATTTCTGTTGCTGCTATAACAACAAATACTAAAAAAGTAAAAATAAAATTTATATTTAAGGGGAGGCTCCCATACAACAAACGTGACGTTTTGTCGTTTTTTGCTCGATATTTAAAAATGGTTATAATATAGTGTCAACGTTGTATAGATAATGGTACGAAACCATTCGTGCACGAGTCCGACTCGCAGCTTACTCTTCTTACTTTATACACTTTTTACGATTAAAATCCTTGGCTGTCCTTATGTTTGTATTAAGGTCGGGTAATACACATTGACCGACGGCCTTTCGCTCTTTGTCGTTTGAAATGGAGCACACTAGTACGCATTATGCCGACGATTTCCATCTATGCCCCCCGATGAAAGATCGCATTTTTGTGTCATCCGCCGAAAGTGCGTTCGTCGCTTCGATGCCAAAGGATGCGTACGTCGTTCCATACTTTGCCCTCTTTTTGTATGGACAAACCGTCGAACGCCGTCGATCAATGTGTCCTGACCCTGAAGCTCCGTGGTATTAAGTAGTAAGGTGTTGACTGGCATACCTACAAGTTGATCTACGCCTTTTCAAACTCTAAAAATCGATTTGACCCTATAAAAACTCCAGTGAGAGACCGATCAAGATTAAAAAGGTAGACCTATTCTTCAAGATGGAATGCGTCAGCTTCTTCCATATATCTACTTTGCAAAGGAAACCCTCGTAATAGGCAAATGTTACCGGCAATAAAACAAGGATTCCAAGTCCATTTACAGGGTCGACAGACAAACGGTTTCTCGAGGGAACAAAGAAAGAAAGTAATAGCACCAGATTGTTGCCATCAATAACATTTCCGAACACAAGTTTTATTTTAGGAAGTCGTTTGTCAACGTCGCCGTGACACCCCCGTTTCTACTGAAAGCCAAGGTGTTATGAATTTATAACTCGTATCGTATAGTTTTAGGACCAAAAGTAACTCATAACTCGTGTAGACGAGAATTTTATATGCGGTCGTTTGGGGCAGACCCTAAAATAATATTTACTACGTTCCATTCCTTCCAAAACTGTTTTTATGTAAAAATGTAGGTCAACCTGTCCACGCACGGATAAATAATTGCCATCAACGGATATTGGAACGAATAATTCGGGGGTGTTCCGTCCAACAAGGGTTTTACTTTATCGACAAAATATATATATCCTGGTTACGAAATAACTTTCCTGTTAGATATGGCAACGTAGCAACCGTGATGTTATCTGAAAAATCCAATAAGTGGAGAAACGTGAATTTGGTTTTAAAATACTTACACCGCTGCAGGATTTCGCAGTAGAAACCGAACTGTCGCAATTTTCTCCGTCAGCCACCTGCCCATTCCCACTAGCTGATTAAATTTTCACCTGCATTTAAGAGTTCTAGAGTCTCTAGACGCCTCTAACATGCATTTTACATCTAAGTAACACTTCTGCTGAAAATTTAAGTTTTCTTGGTCCCATTTCTTGGAATCAAATAAAATACAATCGTAGTCTATTTCTTCCAAAGAAATAATTCAATTCAATGCAAGACGAAATAATTCTGTGCATTCATAAACATAGAATCCTCAGGAGATAGGTACTACCGCATTTCATATTGTCTGCTTCAGTGAGATATTATACCCAACTGACCTAGGTAGTAGGTTATGTTAAAATATAATAAAAAGACGGCAAACAAGAGACGAGAACGTGAACTACCGTCTGGAAAATATTCAAATAAGTTCATATTTATTCAGGAATAAGTAGAGAAATAAGTAAAGGCAACACGGCATCGTATATGAATTTGGCAAGCACAAATGTGATGGTTACGTCTGGCGCAGTAATTTGAGCAATAAAAATATTTTCGTAGCGGCCGAGGAATTCGATTGCGAAATTACCAAGCTTCCAAATACCTTTCAGTTTCAAACACGTTTTCTAAAAGGAATGAAAATATTTACGAGATATTTATACGCTGGCGCCGTTTCATTTTACTTTCGTGTAAGTAGATCTTTCGATTCGAAGCAACTTATTCTCATTTAGAAGTCTTCACCGTTTCTTGCACACTTTGTAAATGAAATAATACCTAACAAAGTTTAGAAGTATTTTGCCAAATAAACTCAACTTTCTCTAAATGTTCCAAACTTTGGCATTAATAATACAGTTTTATAGGATATTTGCAAATATTGAAACCTCTTTCACTGCGGAGGGCTTCTAAACTTCTTTGTTGGAAGTTCTTTTGAATTATTTTTATAAAAATATTTTACGAGACCTGTCACAACTTTTGTGTGAACAATAACCCTTTTCCGTGACTGGTACCTGTTTAACCACGTTTTAAGAAAACGTTTTTTTATCCTTCTGCCAATGACAAAGGATTTTGAGGCATAGAATTATAACAAAAACGAATCTCACCAAAAACCCATTAGGCCAGAATGGTACGGAAGTTTGAAACAAAGCCCTTTATTCTTCCATCTTACGCCCAATTTCACTTCAAACACCACGAACACGCCTCTATTTCCATATTATCTACCCTTTCGGTACATAAAATTTGCTCGGCGTGTGTATCAGGCGATACAAACAATGCTCCCTCCCGTCCCTCGCCCTTTTCATGTTAATGCCACGGTAAAAGTCTGTATTCGATCCCACCGAAGGGTATTTTAGGGTATAACATTATTGCCAACAAATTTTAAAACTCAGCTAGAAATAACAGACACTAAGGATTAAACTGCACGAAACGATCTCAAAGTTTTTCGTCTAATATATTTTACAAATAGGGCACCGTCTGCTCATGGGATTATCTTGGAACCGCCATATTCAGCAGTTTTGAAATTCTTTATCGGGAAGAATTCTTTTTAGATTTAATCCTTCTAAAAATGTGAAAGATAAATGTTTGCTATACGCTTATGAAAGTACGAACAGATTTTGATGAAGTGAACTATACCCTGGATTAACAGTATAGGATATTTCAAAATTTAATCATCATGTAGCAGGGTCCTAGTATTAAAAAAAAAATGTATTCATATTCTGTTTATGGCGCATGGCGTGGTGAAAGAAAACACCATGTCGGCTGTTAATCATCGAGAGTGGTGTCAACTGAGACGCGTGTGGATTACTAATGGTACTCATAAGTAGGCTCGTCACGACTTGAGTATTTTATTACTTTTGGTGTTATTTCAAGGGTTACTGTTACTCAAGCTACTTTAATGTTTTGACCATAACCAAAATATTTTAAAACATCTTTTGGGCGTAAGTTCCCAAACGTAAAAGAAATGTGTTTTGATTTTTGGCAAAATGTCTCCGACCAGAAAAACATAGGACAGCTGATTTCACTTAGCCAGTGAGGCAATAATGTTTTTCTAAGAATAATCTAGCTACATCGCCCTGTTCACCTTAATTAATAATGAACACGCTCAATTCTCAATACAGACATGGCATGCCATATCAATAAACTAAGATAACGTATTCTATCTACTTCAGATAAGCCCGAGGTAAAAATAGACCTTCGCTATAATAAGGTAACCCTTATCTATAACACTTAAGGTCACTGCTAGATATACAACGGCTTTCTGGATTTATAAACTTCATGAGCTGCCATTGTTCGCGAGAAAGGAAAGGCAAAAACTTTAAACACTGTCTCACTCCTACCTAGAATATTAACTAAGTCTTCTTACCGCAGCCGTGATATTCTTATTGGATTATTTAGAAATAGTCGCAAAACATATTTTTATGGCTTTCTTGAGTATGCTTTAAGTAGGGATCTACTTGCTGGTAGGTCTCGAAGAAGCTGTAAAATGTCACTTATGTAAATTTCCTTAAGAGTTTAATTATTTGAGTAGTTGCATGAATTGAGCAAAGCATTTGACTTCCTTCAGTAAAGGTTAACATTTTACATATCATCAAGCGACACCGTGGCCTTGTCTTCTATGATTTTTAACTGCAGAATAAATCACTCCAAACTATCCAACGATTTTGATAAAAGAATCATTCCTAAGGACTCTCTAGGCAGCTTAAATACTTTTCCTAGCTTGCCTTGGGTTTCACAATAACAGTCAGAAGTTCTTTACTTGCTTTTTATAAATTAACCTAGACTATAATATCTGCAGCAATATTGAAAATAGTATCCGTGCAGTTTCTTGTTCATTTATTTATTTATTTATACTTCATGCGCAAAGGTACAAAGGCGGACTTAATGCCTCCTCTGTTCATTGTTCTCCATAGAGATACGTTTTGAAACGGGGAACTAGCTTTAACTTTCCTGACGATCTGACCGACTACTAGATTCAATTATTCTTTTATGACGTTCAAGACGTGCCCTTTAAAGGTCTAATTGAAATAAATGGGTTGACTTTGACTTCCCGTTCTACCTGCGTTTTAGAACGGGCAACTAGCTTCAAGTTTCCTGACTTTTACTTTCCTTCATAATTCAAAAGTAAATGGTTCAAGTGAAATAAATGCTTTGACTTTGAATATTTCCATTAGTTTTGTCGTCGAACTACTTCTGTATTCACTTCGGAGGAAACATTACGTATGCACACATGTTTACCCTACCTACCACTGTTTCACGTGTCCCGAATCAATATGTTCACAAATACCAAATTCAGTCAATGTATGTCCTAATTTAACACTGCTTCGACTTAGGCAGTGTTTGGTTTGTATTTGTATCTACTCATTTACGGCTTGCTTTGTACTTATCTCACTGTTTCTGGGTTAATGCATTTTTCCGGATGTTCATTTTCATGTTCAGATAACTTCCTTTCATTTGGTTTTTAAAGTTACATCATCTACTTTATTAAAAGTAGACTTATGTCTATGAACTTTCTGAAATTTCTGTTTTTATTATTTGGGTCAAATTTAAGAATTGTTCAGATTAAAATACGGCAAGTAAATAGTTTACGTGTAGTTTAGCAACCCAATTGACGGACACGAGTGACGCAAATCGTATTTTCCGAGACTTGAATGATTTTCAAATATAACTAGTTATTTCTTTTATAACGCCTTGTGAAGAACTTACAAATTGAGGATTATTAAAAAACATTAGTTTTAAAAATGCCTTAATTTCTTTCCAGATACAATTACTTACGTAATCCATTATTCCAAACCCATTAAATAGAGTCAATAAAACTGTCTACCATTCCATTCTTTACTTCTTCAATATAGTTCTTCAAAGATTTTCCGAACCCAAGGAACAGAGGAACCGGAACTATATCCTGTCAGTGGTTACCGCGCTGAATAATTCATGACATGTCGAGACGCGTGCGCATTGATTGACGATGGATCGGTGAAACTGATTCTTTGAACGATGACATCAGAGAAGCTTATACGATAATACTACAGGAAAATGTAGTAACCGTTACTCGAGTTTGGGAGTACATGTCATCATCATCATGTCGACCTTTACACGCCCACTGCTGGGCATAGGTCTCACCCAAGGGGGAGGGGGTTCAGTCGTAATCGCCATGCTTGGCCGATGCATGTTGGCGATCAGAATAGGTGTTATGGTACTACAAGGACGCTGCTGCCCATCCTCTGGTCAATATCCCTCTGTCGCCTTCTACGGCATCCACGGGTAGAAATGGGGTGGTGCTATTCGACGGCACCACACGGTTAAGACGGCGGAGTACCTACATGTAAAAGGGTTTATTGGTAACGACATGACATCAAGAAAGATTGACTAATTCGTCCCAATGATTCATCTTCCTACACTTTTACCATGTTACGATCGGCGATCGACCATGTTGGGGTCGGCGCAACACGTTTTCTTCCATTCCGTCCTGTCAACCGGCATGCTAACACTAACTGCCGTTTCTTTCATATTATGTGTATGTATATCAGCTGTCTGACACCCATAATACAGGGTCTCCCTAGTTTGGGGTCAGATGGCCGTGTGTGATTATGTCATTATGTATATTATTATTATTATTATTCTTCAAACAATCCATCCCATGTTTTATTTGGGCCTTCCTCTCCGTCTCCATCCATCCGTTACAAAGATTGTAGTGTAAAATGAGTTCATCACTTCAGCTTACTATTAGTTATTTGTCTGTTGGACATAAGCCTCCTCCATGGCGCGCCATTTTTCTCGGTCCTTTACCTTCCGCACCCAGCCACCACCGGCTACCTTCTTCAGGACATCAGTCCATCGGGCTGAAGGGCTTCCCACGCTCTGTCTACCGATTCGCGGTCTTCTCTCTAGGACAAGTCTGCTCCGTCGGCCGTCGTTCCTGCGACAGACGTGACCAGCCCACTGCCACTTCCGCTTGCTGATTCTGCGAGCAATGTCGGTGACTTTAGTTCTCCTCCGGATTTCCTCGTTGAGAGTTATGTCCCTTATAGAACCGAGTTAGCAGTAAGTAGTAGTATAATGAGTTAAAAGACCTGAAATAAAAAATATAGTTACAACAGCATTCGACAGTTTCAAAGAAAAGATTTCATACATATTTTGATTTAAACACGTCACGCAACAGATTCTTTGAACGATGACTGATTTTGGTAAATGGGAGTTCCCAGTTCCTGTCTCGATTATAATCTTCCAATAGTTACAGATAAACCGGTGAATCAATCCCGTGTTGCCGTCATCGTCAATTGAAAGTTGCAGACGTCTTAAATCTTATTGATAAACTGGCTTCCGCCCGCGTGGTCAAGTCAAGTCAATCATGAAACATATACGTATGATACTCAGCTTTAGTGTAGTTTTCTATCAGTGGAAGATTTTTTGTAATTGGACCAGTAAATCTAAAGATTGCCTCTTCCAAACATAATTATAATCAACCAAACTACCTATAATTTATTATACTCTATACCTACATACTTATAAATAAAATAGAAGTGTCTGTTTGTAATGTTAAAATAAACCTTTTTACTAAAGTAATGCATTTGAATGTTTACACGGTACTAATCAATGATATTACCTATATTAAAATATCATTGGTACTAATAACAAAAATAGCTGATGGTATCTGGAGTTATATATGCTACTTTTGTTTTAGAGTTCCGTTCAAAACAATTAAAACCCTAAAGATAACCGAAATTCAAGTGGACGAAGTCGCAGGCATCACAAACTATTTCATTGAAGATTCTTTTAGGTCTTAGTGATAATGAGAAATAGACCTAAACCTGGACACTGCAAAACTTCAAGAAAACTACTTAAATATTCAGTCTTCACACTAACCACAGAATAATTTATCGGCAAAATCGATTGTTGGAAAGACGACAATTGTAGGAAAAATTGAATTTGAGAATATGTTTTGACTATTGACTACGTGTGTAGGTACTGGCCATTCATTGAAGGAAACTTTTCTGAATGCTGTCATTACAGGCGGTAAAGATACAAGTGGTAATAACAATGATGTTAGGAAAAGGACGTTTACGACTGGGGAAAGCTCATTACCACCATTACTTAATGGGTCCTAAAAATATGAACTGTTATATTTGATTCCAATAGGTATGGCAAAAACGCTTGAATGCACGGAAATTAGTTCTAGTTTCTACAAGGTCTGTTTAGGTACCAGTTGATATGTGCAAAAGTCCTCAGGGCATGTGATACGAAGTATTATGGAGGATTATAATATGTGCATGATGTGGTCTCCTTTAGGTGTGTACTGAATAGAATTGGCACTCCTTGAGTACGGAAATCTCAAAATGGTTTTATCAGTGTCACTTGTCAGTTATCCGTGTGGTGTCGGACGTAAAGAATAGCACCATCCCATATCTTCCCGTGGGTGTAGTAAGTGGCGACTAAGGGACTTACCAGAGAATGGGCACCAGCGTTCTCTGTGTCTTTGTAACAATCATACTGCGATCGCCAATCCGCCTGCCAAGCGTGGCAATTTTGGCAAAACCCCCCCCCTTGAGGAGGCTTATGTCCAGCAGTGGACGTCTTTAGGCTGAAATGATTAATGATGATGACTTGTCAGTTCAAGTTGATGTAGTTCAAACTTCACCAATAACTGAGTCAAGGAAAAATTTGAAATTTATTTCACTCAGCTCGCTTGACAGTTTATCATCATCATCATTATGTCAACCGACAAATAGTACATTAGCTGGTCCCATTGACTTGACATAATGGTGACTGAGCACAAATAATGACTACTTAAAAGCCAAATTATCTTCTGTCAACTCAACAGAAAATATTGCCAGTAATTTATCCACGAAAGAGCAACAATATCGTCATGTCAAAATTTTCGCACAAATTGCTCATCAAAATATCACCGTTTAATCCTCATTATATCGCCGTTTAATCCTCATTAACTGTTATAATCGGCTGTCAGTCGTCTGGCAAGACAACCTGTTCTTTTGTAAGATGATGGACATATGAATCGACTGTATCCGTGCGTATGTGTGATGGTAATGTAATGTACGAGTGAACGTTATTGCTTTGTGTTTCACACTGTTGGTAATGAGACATGTAATGCTGAAACTTCACATGGCGTATATATGCACATAATCTTCTTATTTGGATAATATAAAATCGACTTAATATTAATTGTTATAGGGTATATTTTGTATTATCCAATTAAGGCGAAAATTTGCACAAATAGGCCATGTAAAGTGCCAGCATAAGAGTAGCTTCTGCCCACGACTTCGTTCGCGTGGTAGTCAATTTAAGCACAAAACAGCATTTGACTACAAGTAACGTTTTACTAAAAGAACTCTTGTAATCGAACCAGAACTTCACCTCATACAAACAAAAAACAAGAGACCGCTGACATAAGTATTTGAAGTTAATATCATCATGATTCCTCCACATGCTCCTGGGAAAAAGGGCTTGAAAGACAGACAGACGGAAAACTAAATGATCCTGTACGATTTCCTTTTTCGTTTTGAGGTACGGAACCCTGAAAAAGTAATTACTTACCTCTTTATAATATAAAGTACAGAAGGCTAATTCTCGTAATTTTATGACGCTCCGATGAAGTTTTAGTGCAGTTGCAGCTAAGTTCAAGTTTGAGTGAAAAACGGTATTCTTGTAATCTTTGAACTGCACGTAAGCTGCGCGTGAACTGCACGTCAACTGTACGACAACCAAATTAATTAGCCACATGAAAAAAAAACATGACTTCCTAAATAATCAAATAGAATCGATTACATTTCTGTGACGTTATTATAATATTAAAATAATACCCAAGTATAGATTTTAGTGCTTTTTAACTGTCATTTTGAGACGTCAAACGAATCGTAGAATACCGATCATGTTGCGTTCCGAAGCGCGCAACAGTAGAATGCTGTTATTGCGCTCGCGTGACGCGAACTTGACGCTAGCGTGTCTGACAGCGGTAGAGAATACGAAAAGCGATTGATCGAAACTTAAATGCAACTGCACTGCAACAGCACTTCTTTAGTTACGTGAATTAGCCCACAGATGTGTAATATTCGACGAATTAAGCTCTGAGCTAAGAATTGCTCAAAAAAACTTGCCCATTTCATGTTACCTATTTGTTGGTTGTCATTTTAGGAACTGCTGTACTATTCTGTAAAAAATCTTCCTGCTAGAGAATCTCCCTGGGCTGTGAATTTAGGTGAAGTGTACTGTCAATCCTAACATCACACGATCAGCTCACTCAGGATAGACCGGCTGTTCCTCAAGTAGCATTTGGTAACTGTTTCGCCGGTTGACGGCTCGATCGCAAAATGTCTACCGCATAATAATTCATTTTTGATTCCGTAGTTGACTGCAGACGACACCAGCAGACGATGTGTCTGCTTGCTACGGAACATATTTCGTAGAAATACGTAGAAACCACTTGTCTCATGGCGACATGTCGTCTCCAATCGGGTACGAAATCGTACCTTTGTCACAAGGCACTGCCTTCGTAACAAGCAAAAAAGATTATTTAGACATTTTACTTTTCATTTCATTTTAATGTCGTGATGGTTAAGGCGCCCACCTCTCATGCAGGTTGTGTGTTCGAAACCGAGCAAGTACCAATTTTGTCTTTTTCAATTCAAATGTACTTTCTAAATTAATCTTGGACATCATTGGCATCGGTGCAGGAAAAACATCGTGAGGAAACCTGAACTTATAATTGATATAAGTCTGAAATCACCAATCCGCCTTAAGCGCACGTGGTGATCAATGCTCGTGTCTTCTCTGTATGGGAAGAGGCCTGTGCCCTGCAGTGGGACAATTATAGGCTGGTATTATCTTATATATAAAAATCTTCTGTGCGTGCGTATGAAATTGAACTCCTCCTAAACGGCTGGATCCATTTTGCTGAATTTGTTAGTGTGTGTTCCAGTGGATTCGAAAATGGTTTAGATTCACAATTGGACCCGGTAGGTGGCGCTGCAGTCGAGTTGTAGGACTTTTTTTATTTTAAGGGCAGGACAACGTCAGCCAGGCCCGCTAGTAAATTATATAAACATTTTACACTTTCCACAACAACAACGAAACAGGTATTTATTCTTCAGGAATCTTCCACGACATAATTAACCATCGTCAATGCAAGTCTGATGAAACCCGCTCCAAGCATAATTTCGTTCGACACTGGTCGTTATGTCTGAGAGGCGTGGTCGGTGCCTATATATCATCAGAAGGTATAAAGACACGGCGACATTTTCTTTAAAATTACTTTGTTTGCTCGTTTTTCATGCATTGGTACTTACGTAAAGATGTGTGCTGCTTATTTAACGTTCTGTAGATTATTGACTATTTGAGGAACACAAAGCATAATACACACAATACATTGCATAGGTACCACTGAGCATTAAAGTTCAGGTCGAGACTGTTTTTCTAAACATGACTAGCATAAAAAAAATTGCCCCTCAAGTTAAAGGGGATAATCTACAAATCCGTGATAAGACCTGTACTGTATGGATCGGAATGTTGGGCCGTGAAGAAGATGGATAGAATAAAGATTGCATGTAGCGGAGATACATGCAATCATGCAATCTGCTAGCATTGCTATTGCTACTCTATCGCATTGGATCGCAGATCTGTATTGGTAGTTGAGAGTTTTGAAATAAATAAATAAATGAGAATATTGAGATGGATGTGTGGAGTGACCAGAATGGATAGGGTGAGAAATCAATATATTAGAGCCAGTTTGAAAGAGGCGCCACTGACAGAAAAGTTGAAAGGGAAGGGTTTGTCTTGGTATAGGCATGTGACCAAAAGAGTCATGAATTTTAATGTGGATGAACGGAGAGGGAGAGGAAGGCCAAGATAAAGATGGATTGTGTGAAAAATGATATGAATGATAAGGGAGTTAGTGAAAGTATGACGTTGGACAGGACGGAATGAAAGACGAAAATATATTGCGCAGACCCCAAGTAACATGGGATAAGGCCAGGAAGAAGATGATGACTAACATAAATAAGTATACAAGACTGTAAGTAAAGTTAATGATAAGAACTGATTAATGTGGGAACAAAACATACATACACCTACGGACCAGTTTATACATGCATAAGAACGTACTTGAATGTGTGTTTCAAGGCTGGCACTAAGGGTTATTGAAGTTGAAGTTTACGACAACAGGCGCGGTTAGGCTTTAGTGGTTACTGAATTTAAGGTCACTCAATATCTCTCACTCATTTTTGAAATATATATTAAGTAATATGCCTGGCTATATCTGTCCACATATTTTGGTGATGTAATAAAGATATATATTATAGCTGCGTATGTGGCCACTCAAAGATTACTATAGAAAATATATCGTAATATGCCTTGCTATGAATTATATAAATATATAATATTATAGCTACGCCTGTGACGGGCTTAATAGTGCACAAGTGTGTGCGCAAACTCAGGTGCAGTACCTCTTCCTTCATTCTAGTCCAATTTTATTCTGATATTGCTCGGAACTTTAAATATAAAAATATAAAAACTGAAAATGTATACCCTTTATTCTTAGTTAATCGATGTAAAGTGTACACGAAACCCTCATTTTATCGCGCAAGTAATAAAATCCTTTAACGTAATCTACAAAATAAAAAGAAATGCCTAATTTTGGGTAAAAGCTTTCCAAAAGAAGTGAGAAAAAGTCTGAATTACAGAAAATTTTATACGATTATTCTGAAAGTGGCACACACAAACACACTACAGTTTTCTTAGATATGTGTGTTTTTAGAAGCACTAATCACTCTGCAGTCTATCATGCACCTTAGTCGCCGTACCAGTAACATATATCTCACATAATCATAATCGTTTACTGCAGCTAATATTATGGCAGATCTTATAAATAAGTGAAATGTTTAATATATTCGGCCAATAAACAGCATCCGATATTACAAAATAAGTCTTGCATCATGTCGGGTAACTTACCCAAACGAAGGTCACATTGTATATATTCCCTAAAATATTGCTCAAACCGAATGTCGGGGTACATTTCAGGCGTACCATGTACCATTCTTTATTACTAACGTACGCACCTACAATGTATAATACACCAGGCTTCTGAGTCTGAAGTCTCAATTTTCAATGAGCTCGTTCCGGAGTCAGTTGCTCACTCATGTTTCTGGTCACGTCTACGCACTTTATGAGTATGGTGTGATGGTGTGGTATGGGAAATACGTTATACTATATGAAGGCCGTCTTATGCATGCTCTGATATTTATTTTGTGCTTTCGTTCTGATGGAAGTTTGGGGTTTGACTAAATTGAGGTGGATTAAAATAGATTTCTGCTATGTTATTCTAAAAATCTGCCTCGGTAAACTCTTGATAAAGTGAGTTGTGCTGACGAGATACTAGGGTTTGGCAAATCAATCCCTAGCATAGGGACGGATGACAGCTCCATTCACCCAGAGATTGTTAAAAAAAAGCACTGCATGAGTGACTATGTAGGTACAGCCAAAAGAGCTATTTTGTATACAGGCGACTAAGCTTTGATTGTATTGAGAAGTAAATTTTTTCACTTAATATTTTGTCAGTTTAGCTGAATAGTGTGTTCGTCAGTACATCTGGCAGATCTTGAGAATTGAGCTTCTGACCTATTCTTAAAACAGTTGTGATAAAATAGAAGATTGAACATTTTTTTGTGAAATTACATTTATGACATGTATTGTTACACACACTCGTTCGAAGTTGTACCTGCTAATCTATTCGAGGGAATACCTGTTAGTTGTAACCACTCGTAGATAACAATGTGTAGTACCGAATAATCATATCTAAGTAGTAGACGATAAGTCAGGAATTTTGTTGAGTGAAAATTAAACGACATGTGTATTCATTTATAATTTGACTATACTACACAATAGTGATGGGTAATATTATTTCCTCAGAGTGAATTGATTCACTTATTCCGACTCCGGATCCGGATATGATTCCCTTATTTATTCCTTTGGCTTACTTGGTTCCTGGAATGGAGGTCTAATGGGCCTCGCAAGTTTGTATGAAAGTCCTTCATTTTTTACGCTACAAACTTGAAATTCGGCAGAGAGATAGGTAATAAGTAGTAGTCGTCCGCTAAGAACGGATTTTGCGACAGGGTCGGATTAAGGAGGTCTAATGACTCTCGCAAGTTTGGATGAAAGTTCTTCATTTTTGCGCTACGAACTTGAAATTCGGCAGAGAGGTAGTTAATAAGTAGTAGATGTCCGCTAAGAACGGATTTTGCCACAGGGCCGGATTTAGGAAGTCTAATAGTTCTCGCAACTTCGTATGAAAGTCCTTGATTTTTTGTGCTACAAACTTGCAATTTGCTAGAGAGCTAATTTATAGTTAATAGACGTCCGCTAAGAACAGACTTGGGACAGAGCCGAATTTAGGAAGTCGAATGGCTTTCGCAACTTTTTATGAAAGTCCTTAATTTTTTGTGCTATAGACTTGATATTTTTCAGGTAGGTAGTTTATAGTTAGTAGACGTCCGCAAAGTACGGATTTTGCGACAGGGCCGAATTAAGGAGATCTAATGGCACTCGCCAGTTTGTTTGAAAGTCCTTAATTTTTTTACGCTACAAACTTGAAATTCGGCAGAGAGGTAGGTAATAAGTAGTAGTCGTCCGCTAAGAACGGATTTTGCGCCAGGGTCGGATTAAGGAGGTCTAATGACTCTCGCAAGTTTGTATGAAAGTTCTTCATTTTTGCGCTACGAACTTGAAATTCGGCAGAGAGGTAGTTAATAAGTAGTAGATGTCCGCTAAGAACGGATTTTGCCACAGGGCCGGATTTAGGAAGTCTAATAGTTCTCGCAACTTCGTATGAAAGTCCTTGATTTTTTGTGCTACAAACTTGCAATTTGCTAGAGAGCTAATTTATAGTTAATAGACGTCCGCTAAGAACAGACTTGGGACAGAGCCGAATTTAGGAAGTCGAATGGCTTTCGCAACTTTTTATGAAAGTCCTTAATTTTTTGTGCTATAGACTTGATATTTTTCAGGTAGGTAGTTTATAGTTAGTAGACGTCCGCAAAGTACGGATTTTGCGACAGGGCCGAATTAAGGAGATCTAATGGCACTCGCTAGTTTGTTTGAAAGTCCTTAATTTTTTTGTGCTACAAACTTGAAATTTGGCATGGAGGTAGACTATAGTTAGTAGACGTCCTCTAAGAACGGATTTTGCGACAGGGCCGAATTAAGGAGGTTAAATGGCTCTCGCAAGTTTGTATGAAAGTCCTTCATTTTTTGTGATACAGATTCGAAATTTTGCAGGGTGGTAGTTAATAGTTAGTAGATGTCCGCAAAGAAGGGATTCCGCGACAGGACCGGAGTAGGAAAGTCTAATGCTCTTGCAAGTTTGTATGAAAGTTTTGATTTAGGTATTGTTGAACTACCGACCTCAAATTTAGCAAGTCTAGAGTTTATGAGTGGGAGAAAGAACGAGAGAAATAGATTTGTGACAGCCTAGACTTAGGGCGCGACAGAGCCAGTTTAAAAGAATATATAAGAATGTATACAGAATATTCCAGATAACAGTTTACACATCTTTGTTTATCCCACATTTACCATCGTTTTCTATAAAAAGTATAGATTAAATTTTCGAATGCTCACATTTAAAATCTTTACTATCCGCTCCCTCTACAAACATGGGTACAACAGTTCCAGGTAGACTTAAGGAGTCGGAAAAGTTTTCTCCGCAGCACACAGGCTATCCAGGTCCGACCACGTACGGTCAGATGAAAGTTGTGGGAACATCACCCACCGCCACTGAACTTCGTTCAACCCAGGAACACCTGGCACTCTGAAGTGATTTACAGCAGCCTAAATGGAAAACGCTCAATAGACTGTGCTCTCAAGTAGGCCGCTGCAAACACAACCTACCAGAATGGGAGATTATAGGTCCCACCGATAACCAGTGTGAGTGCAGTACTCCTGACCAGACAATGGTCCACTAACTACAGTGCCCAAAGTGACGTGTCACCTGCACTTTACAGGACATTAAAAACGCCACTAATGCTGCGATTAATGTAGCTACCTATAATGGGCCCAAGCAGTCTAACCATGGATATGAGTCTAACACAAAAAAAGAACACGACCATCGATTCGAAACGAAGAAGACCACGGTTTCATAATCACAAATGCCATCTTTTGAACTGAAATAAACTGCAGCCTGAAAATAAAACTGTAAATGTGGTGTATAGGTACGATGTAGGTTTTACAAATTGGTGCCTTAAAATAGGCATTTTCTGTTGCCTGAAATACAAAAATAGTTTGCGCTAAACATCATTAAACTTCATATCTTCATACCCACGCGGATGAAGTCGCGGGCAACAGCTAGTAAAATAATATTTTCAAAACAATATTCAAAATTCACCGATTTTGTGCAAACTTCACATAAACCATCTACTAAATAGTCCGAACAAAGCCTAAACATTTGGTTTGGATAGTCACAGCCCGTTCTTGAGTTATAAAATTATAACGAAAAGTGGCATTGATTTATATATATATATATATATAGATTATATTAATTCATATTCTCTTATACTTGTAACAAAGTATAGAAAAAAATAGAAGTCAAAATCAAGTCAAAGCATTTATGTCAATTAAACCATTTACAGGCTTTTGAATTGTCATGAAGTTGGTCAATTAGTTTTAAGTAATTTAGTAAGTTTTTAAGTAATTAAGTAGTCATTCCAGAAGAACGAGCAAGAAACTCCATGTAGGTATACTAGATAACTAATAGACCATTTTGGTATTATGAACCAGAAACAAAATTAGTGTCAGAAATCAGACAGAACCTATTCAGATCAGATTCTTTACGAAATAGCATTAAACTAGCGATAAATAGTTACGTTTGGCGACCTCCACCAAAAATAAAATTTATTTTCCGATATCTAGTTCATTTGTCTTACATTCCGGAAGTCCTTTCTTCCTGTTTTTTTTTTATCCGAAAATGGCCAGAACTCGGCGGATGTACATAAATCAATCGATTCTCGATTTTGGCCGTTTGTCGCGCTATATTTCAGCATTGGGAGATCGATGCTATTCTTATGATAATCCTTTTTTATTGGGTCAGGGAGTGAAGGAAAATCTATTTTAGCTTGAGCGTGTCTCGGTAATATTCTTTATTCGGACAACCACGGAACCATTTCATTTACATTTATAATGTTACTTAAAAACTATGTTAGTACCCAATAACTAAGAGAGTCCTTTGGGTGAGGCTCCACACCAGAGGGCTGTCCAACTTGTTGCCGATTACATTTAAGATGCTGTTACTGCTCCCACGCAATCTGCTCAGCAGTGAGGCTGTCTTTTTGCGCCAGGTGGCATCAAAGCCATCTATGCGCGACTTAACGAACATTGTTGACGCACAGTAACAGCGCCCTGAATGCATTGTTAAACTGGATGCGCAGAGAATTGTAAGCCCTTTGGGTATATCTGAACCACAGGCTCGCTGAGTACAGAGATGTGCAATACGCTGACAAAAATGTGTTAGTATTAAAGCTATGCAATCTCCACCATCTAAATCCTAAAGATATTTACTTTATTCTATTTTTCTCAGACACAGTTTCTCAAACAATTATTTCATTCGCGATTTTATTTTCGACGTTGGTATACTTAACGTTTTCATTGCCAAGATTCATTAAACCTCCTTTTAAATCTTCGTTAAGATTAAGATCCGGTAGCCTTGTTCGGTTAAATGATGTAAAGAGATCTGACCACTTAATTATTGCTCGCGACGATTGCAACAGTTTTGCAATTATCTTTAATTTTGATTGGTTTCCATTGCGAACTGAACTACTTAAAACACAGTCTTTTGATGTAACTACTTCACACTTACACTTAGTCTAACATCCTCTCGGGTAACGACATTAATTTCCTTGCGAGAATTCAAAATGAACTGCATTTATTTGTGTGAACCAACTTGGTCTATATTTGGCTTAACACTTCTAAAACTCGGCCAGACGACTCAAATAAAGCGGTATCGATTTATGTAGCTTTTGCATGTGAACTACTTTGAACACGAGACGTATTCGTGGGTTATGTACCAAACCTGTGATGGAGGGGTCAAGGCATGGTTTATTTAAAATCTATGCTAATAAAGGAAAATTAACTAGTATAATATACAGTGGCCATTTCAATTGGTGCAAAGAAGAACTTTCTAAGCCGAATTTATCATTGTCATCAGGCAAACATTGGAATCCACATTATCCTAAAAATAAAAATCTATTTAGTATAAAACAAAGATGAAATCCATCATTAATATAAGAGACTAAGGTTTATGTAGCTCTTGTATCGAATTAGTCAATGTGTTGTCGAAACTCGTATACTTATAAATACTGTTTCTCAAATTCCAGTTTTACTGAGCGAGACCATTCTACCAGATGACCAGTTGGAGGACAAGACTCTCAAGATCACGGACTTCGGGCTAGCCAGGGAGGTGTACAAGACCACCAGGATGTCTGCCGCGGGAACGTATGCGTGGATGCCGCCTGAGGTAAGGAATCATTAAAATTTGTCAGTAACTCTCGTCATTTCTTTTTTTTCTATTTGGAACAGCTTGAGCAAAATCTTGACTGTCAGTTTATGACATTGTATTAGGGTCCCTCCCTATCTCTGTTACTAAAAAGCTTGACAAACTGAATTATGTCAGTAATAAAATCGGATTTTGTATTATTTTTAAGAATTTTTACTGTTTGATTATGTTCTTATCAAAACACGAGATTTGACAACAGATTTAATTGAAAAGTCTTTCGGAAATCGGTTCTCAGTACATATTGTGATTAATTAAAAAAGACAATTCATTGTCTATAATCAAACTCCTTTTGCTAAAAAAAGACGAACCATTGATAAAGTATAAAATAATGTTTGTGACACCATAGAGTACGAGACGCTGAGTCCCTATTCTTTTCTCACCACCTACAGCAAAGCTTGTCGGCAACCTGCACCCAAAGGCATCCGTAGTATAAGTATGATGTCAGATGTAGACCTAATTACAATAAAACATGTCAGCTCAGTACATGACCAATAACTATGTAACTCCTACGAAATCCAAGGTGAGACAGGCAGATCGAAATCAATGCCCACACCGCGTGGCCGTGAACTAAAATACGTTACTTATGAATTAATTACTGCCGATACAATATGAATAGTTCTTTCTTTGTCCGGGATCGTATGAGGCTTTGTTGTAGTTCAAGTGTTGCTCTCGTGACGTGCGGAAGGTGGCTTGGTTCCGGTAAGAAAAGATTTCCTGGGGTAAAGGAGATTGCCCGTTCTCTTAGGAGTTTTGGGCCCCTAAAAAACTTCGCGTGTCAAGGTGGTTTTGAATTGGTTCTGTAGAACTAGAATTGTCTATACTAGGTGATTTTTTATTCACGTTCCAAATTTCTCAGGGTGATAGTACCCATGAAATTGAATAACTTTCTCCAAAAAACATGGGTTAAATATTAAAAAAAAAATCGGACTTCCCATACAAAATCGATCAGCTGACTATTGATTTCGTATGGGAAGTCCGATTTTTTTTTACATATTTGTAGGTACATATCCATACTTCTATAGTAATCCATACCTACTATCCATACTTTAATCTACTTAATATCATAAATGCGTTTTTTGCGACATAAACGGCCGTATCTTTTTTTTAACGTTAACATAGAGTGTTGATTTTTTTACAACATCAGGGAACCGTAGACTTAGTATATGGTTTTAATTTCAGCTCGATACCTCCACGCGTTCCCGAGATAAAGAGTCTTGACAGACAGACAGACGGACAACAAAGTGATCCTAAAAGGGTTCCGTTTTTTCCTTTTAAATACTTACCTACTACTAAAGTCTTAAGGTGCGTACAGATTAGGAGCAGCCTCGCCTGAGGCACGCACTGCTCGTCCTGTTGCCTCAAGTGCGTACGCGCCACAGTCCGAGGCGTGCCTCGCGCGCGGCTGCCGCGGCGCGAGCCATTAGTTATCGGTTTTTTGACTATGCTCAAAGGCGCCTCGGCCTATGTGCCTCGCAACTGTGGACGTGATTTGAGCAGGGTTTTAGCGAGGCACGCACAATGACGAAAAGAAAATAATTTGCATAACTATTCCCCTACCTACCCTACCTACAGACTCCTTCTGTGCGTCATCCATAAATCTTGGACACTCCTTACGAGTAGCAGGAATCCCGCAAGTGTGACAACTAGTTTTATAAGGTAACATGTAATAATAATAATATGTAGGAACATTTCACACAAACCCCATCGCCAACCAACACTGACTCCAAACTAGGCAGACCCTGTACTATGGGTGTCAAACAACTGATATACATACAAATACATAGATACGTTAAAACCCAATGTAGGGGATGTTGAGGTCAAATGGGAAGTCACTCCATGTGCAATTCTGTATTCAACTGCATCAGTTAGCCTGGAAGCCGACCCCAACATATTTGGGAAAAGGCTCAGTAGATGATGATGACTAAAACCTTAACATCTTCTATGCGTTATGGCAACTTATTAAGATCACTAGGTACCCCGCTTCCTAGTAAGTTCACTATGCTATCCATGATTTGTAGTTATTAAAGTAGGTTTGGTAAAATATATTATAATATTGCGATGTAGGATAAAATGTACGTTTAGAAACACAAATACACACATACACAAATCATAGGTTCGATCCTCTGATTCTCGTTCGTAAAGACGGTTTAATTCGTCCCACATATCACTCGCAGTTGTAAAACACATTACTTTGCTCAGCATTTCGTCGGTCATATTAGCACAGTAGGAACTATTAGTTAATCTGTGATATTAGTAACTATGCAGTGCTTTCGATTTTGTTATAGTTGTCACATTCTACCCTGTACTTTATAAAAACTACCGATTTGGCTTCTTCACCAGGATGTGCTAGTTTTGCTAGAGTACTTTGCCCCACTTCTAAGGTGTCTGTTTTACTCCTCAACTGCAACAACACTTTATATTTTCAGGTCGGCCAGTTGCTTTCATTGAAGGGTTCAATTTCGAATTTAATTGTTGAAGACGACATGATTAACTCTTTTGAACTTTTATCATTTAGAAAACGAAAATAAAACTTATGCTTTGATACATGCTAAAGACAAAACCAAATGGAATATTGGCTTTATTCAACATTATAATACAGCATGAGAAAATAACAGACAGTAGTGACAAATATAGAGTATGACAATCTATCATAAAATCTTCTAAGTAAGCAAGGAGTTCATATATCATGCTCTCATATTTGCACGTCTCGTTACGATATTACGCTCAAATTACGCTCTAATTACGCTCTGCTGCTATAATAAAGTAATCGCAGTGGAATTAGGTTTGGTAAAATATATATAGCGATGTAGACTCGATGTAGAATAAAATATACGTACATAGCAAAGAGTACTAATTTAATAAAGACGAATAGAAACAACAGTAACCTAGCAACGACACACAGATATAAATTAAATCTGGAAGAGAAGACTTCATAAAGTTGTACTGGAAATGCTTTCCTACGGGCCGAGTCACACCGGAATGGCAGCGGCGCGGCGAGCACTGTCAGTGTGAAATAATTTTAAACTTTATCTTACTAAAAAGATCAGTATTGCTTGAAAACCTTGAAAAAATCGCGAAGCCGCCCGCTCAGACGCGAGCGGCCGGGCGCTTCTCACGCCCGTCGCTACACTGAGCGCACCATTTCTCTGTAGTATAGCGACGGGATAGGTTATACGATAAGTGCGAAACCAATTCCATCATGTTCACTCCAAACACACCGAGTTTCCTTGCCGAATGAAGAAACTAAACTAGTCAAGCCTAGTCTCCAGGCGCGTGGGGTGGGGTGGGGTCGCGCGAGGCTGCCAGCGACAACGCTGGCGGCCGCTGGCGTCGTCACCGCCGCCCGCTGCCATTCCGGTGTGACTCGGCGCTAACAGTGGTTTGTGTAGGAAGTGCATAATTACAAAGCAGGTTATATTAAAGTAAACTGGACCACGGCTGCTTTTAAAAAAAAAAGACAACAATAAATAGTAGGTAAAACCAAGAAGCTCATAGATAAAAGTGGACGCAACACTCTAAATACCTAAGTGAAGACCACTGTGGGCAGACGGGCTCTTTCTGAACGCATACATAAGATAAAGAAAACACGTATCACTGTCTCGTTCTTATGCATGCATTCAGAAAGAGAGCGTCAGCCCACAGTCGTCTTCACTTCGGTATTTAGTGTTGCCTCCACTTTTGTCTATGTATAAGCTTCTTGGGTAAAACGAACGTCATGTAACAATTTGATTGATGACATTGTTGCATTCATAGAGTATGTACCTAACTGTCTTTAGTTGCATTGATTTGACAGATAGATCTGTCTAAGTGTGACCATGTTAAATATTTTGGTAATCGAATTACAAAATCGATTTGTTATGAATAATATAAATAAAAAAGATAATTATAAATGCTATTTAGGTATGTATGGGGGTACTATACGTATCAGTAGAATGAGACTGTTAGGGCGTTTGTACACAAGACTACAAGAAAAGTTACTGTCCAGTAGTCCATTTTTTTACTTTCCGACTTGGCACGACATAAAAATAAACACTAGATGGTGCACTATACGTAATTTTACCGTCCGACATGTTACTTTTCCCCATTCCAAGAAGTTTATCGTAGCAAAAGCAACTGCCGACGTTCCAAGATACTCATCGTTCCTAGCGTAATTACGCGTGCGCGACATGTATTTTTAAAGAGAGCTACCCTAAACTGCGTCGCTCCGATCCGAGTATAGACGAACAAGTGCACGAGCCAATTATCCGTTTTTTTCATGCCACATCGGACCGTAAAAAATCGAACTGCCGCCAGACAGTAAAATTCCTTGTAGGTCACAAACGCCCTTAGTCAGTAGCTAGAATACGTCTGGAGAAAAGCTATTGTAGCCTATCTCCAGTTCTAATCGGCGGATTAGTAAAATGTCGATATTTTCAATCGATTACAATTATTTAATTGACATAGCCAGTCGTCTGACAACATTCAGGTTAAGTGTTAATGTCGGAACTGACTTAAATTCACTAAAACTAATTATGTTTTCCAATGCTAGGGTAGGGTAAAAGAAATGTTGATAAAAAATACTTAAACATATAAAAATACGACTTAGTTTTTGAGAAGTAAATAGTCTTGACACGTCACCAAAAATAAGGGGCCCATTGGTTGGCATTCTCCTTTACACAGCCGTTTGTTACCGAAATATGTTTTTACACAAAAAACTGGTCGATGTCTGTCAAGTGGATTATACTTTCTTACCTAAGCACGAACTAAATAAATTAATCGAGGTGCGAAGATAAAAAAGATGGTTGGGTGCTTTGCAGCTGAATCTTTTCTTGTGAACTTAGACCCTGGCTTCCCAAATTAAAAAATAATTTGTCTAATTGTCAAGCGCATAATTTTTTATGATTGGCTATTGATAATTCAATGAACCAATCACAGCTGGTTTTTGGGCTTTCGACAGTTTGTCTCATTAATTTTTCGTTTAATAAACCGGGCTAAGTAGCGTCACTTCTACAGGTTATTTAAACTTATCATCATAACTAACAACCTCAATGTGTAACAGCATAATTGTCTTTCCATATAACTAACCGCTTTATCTCGCATTCCAGGTGATAAAACACTCAACATTCTCCCACGCATCAGACGTGTGGTCCTACGGCGTGTTGCTATGGGAACTCCTCACAGGGGAGACACCATACAAGGGCATCGACGCGCTAGCTGTAGCCTACGGGGTGGCTGTGAACAAGCTTACGCTGCCAATACCCAGCACCTGTCCTGAACCTTGGCGGGTGTTGATGGAAGGTAGGTCTGTAGATAAGAGGGATGTATGGGAACAGCGCAGCCACAGCGTGAGTAGACCCCCATAAGTTTAATCGATGACCACCAGCCAGATTGGCAGATTACCTCAATGTTCACTTCGCTGATACTCACCGATGCGAAGGGGAGATATTGACAGAATAGAGGAATTGTGGCAAGTTTGAAAGTATTTACTTACACTTACACACACGTAGGTACACACTAAACTTATTCATCGACGTGAGTATTCTTCTCATCCTCACATATGGTTCACAAACATGGTCTTTGACAAATCAGCAGAGGTCCGCCCTTGCGGTTTGCCAGAGATCTATGGAACGGAGTATACCGGGTATAAAACAGCAAGACCGGTTTAGGAATACCACTATCCGTTTCATTACAAAAATAACTGACGTCACTCGGTAAGGTGTCATGCTGAAATGGAATTGGGCTAGACACATCTGCCGCAAACTCACAAACCAAAGGCTCTACATGGCAAGCGACATGGCGACAGGCTCAGGCGGAGATGGCGGGATGATCTGGACTCCTTCGACAAAGACTGGTCCCAAATAGCCTTTAATAGAGAGGTGGAAGGAGAGTAGAGAGACCTTTGCCCTTGCAGTGGGAAAATCCAGGCTGAAAATAAAATAATAATACACACACATGCTTGATGCCTGAAGAATGCCATTCGGAAAGAACCCTTTAAGAGTCACATCAGCATCAGCAGTTCTACGCTTGTTGACACTCCAGGTATCTTTAGCTGTTTGGCTGTGGCTAGGGCTGTATCACAAAATGTAAACGAGTATTGTGTAATTTATGAAACTTCCACTCAAAGTTTAATACTCCAAATGAAGCGAAAACCTAAGAATGTTAACATTCTCCCTATCTCTTTCTCCACAGCATGCTGGCGTTCAAACCCTCGCGAGAGACCCCTATTCCCCGAGATCTTGGAACAGCTGGAAAGGATCAGACAGTCTGAGTTCACGCGCGCCCCCCACGAGTCTTTCCACACCATGCAAGATGGATGGCGGTTGGAGATCGAGGAAGTGCTCCGAGATCTCAGGAGGAAGGAGAAGGTATGGTGTAAGAATGATAATCGAGGAGTAAATATTTCCTCAGAAAGCGGTGCTGTCTTACAACGCACCGGCGCGGGCGTGACATGACGCCGTCAAACATACGCTCTCTTTCCGCCGGCAAGCATTTTGTGGCGTTATCCTTATCTTTCGGCACGGGACAACTATACTGTGAATCACGGAATAGAAAAAACGAGTGGAAGTGCCGATGTAGGTATCCCGCCTGTTACACAATTATGCGGAAATTGAGTGAAATAATAACAACCTTCAGTAGTTTTAATAAGTCTTAATTTTGTATGAACAATGAATAAAAATGTTAAGAAAAGCTTATTTGATTGTCTTAAAAAATAAAGACTTATTACAACTAACGAAGGTTGTTATTATTTTACAAATTAGCCGTATAATTGTGCCACAGGGTAATAGCTGGGTCGGTACTTCCACTTGTTTTTTCTATTCCGTGCTGTGAATAGTGCCAGTGCCAAGTCGGAAGATCGTTGAGGTTTCACTGGATATTTAGATAAGCTTAAGTCACTTGTAAATATTCTGGCTATAATCACATACGCCATTTAATTAGTGTTTACTTGAATCATCTGACAATAACTTGGTCAAAGCACTAGAGATAGAATTAGAATCAGATTTGATTAAAACTCGATTAAAATCGGATTCATTAAAGATGGATAGAATCCAATAAGATTTGATTCAGGGTCAATAAGGTTTCTGATCAGCAAATGTAATGCCAAAGCACATCTAAGCATCTGCTAAAACGTGTTATTAATGAAATAAGGTTTCAAAAAAGGGCCATTGCAAACCCTTGCAATGGGCCTTTTTGACCCCACTGGGTTGTGGTGGTCTAAGCAAACAGTTGCATCCAGTTGGACTGGAAGCCGACCCCAACATAGTTGGGAAAAGTCTAGACAGATGAAACCAGGGCCAAATCATAATGAATGAAAGTTCCCTATGAAGTTATGAAATTCGAACTTTTTGAATGTTCACATAATTTATACACAAACATAATGAACAAAAACAAAGAATAATTTAAAAAATGATGGCCCTTTTCTATTAACACTAGATTTTAGCCCAGAAACCCCCATAAATTTTCAATTTACAGTAAATTCAAAATTAATCAGGGTTTATATTCGATTTTTAGTTGCTTTGAAATCAATAAATAGTTAGTCAATTGAGTTGGCAAATGACTAAGTAGAAGTGACGTCATAAGTATAAATTGCCATACAAAATCTATGGGGAAATCACATTTTGACAGCTCATAAAAAGTATGTCAAATTGGTCTTCTACCGTAAGAACACAAAAAAATAATCAAATTAAGTCGAACCGTTTTCAAGTTATCATCATCTGCCTAGCCTTTTCCTGTGTTGGGGTCGGCTTCAGGTCTAGCCGGAAGCAGCTGAATATCAGTATTTTTCATGGAGCGACTGCCTATCTGACCTCCACAACCCAGTTACTGGGTAACAAACGACAACAATGGTACCCCTTGGTAAGACTGGTTGTCAGATTTTCTGGCTTCTGACTATGTACTTTAACGACTACCAAAGATCTACGAATGACAGCCGGGACCAACGGCTTTACGGGCTTTCTGAGGCACGGAGAGAACCCTGTATGCATTTCATACCGAGTTCCGTGCCTCAGATGATCATCCATCCACAGACCGACCGCGGCAAGCGTAGCTTGACCGATCGATCCGTATAGCTTTTACTTGACCGTTTTCAAGTAATAAGATTTTTATATAAATAAAGGATGCATCATTTTCACCGACGAACCTATTCATTTATTTTTAGTCTATTTATTGTAGAGTAGAATTTCCTAACTAACCAACTAACATGTATGTAATTACTTATAACTATTTTTCCCTTGCTCTATGTACTAACTACTAGGTACTAATACATTGTATTTTCTCACAATGCTTGCGGATAGGAATGCAAAACTATAGAAGAGGTTAGTGATTGATGTTTTAGAGTGTGTCTGTGTGTTGTTGCGTATATACTTACAATATTATGCTTTTTGTATGATTTATAGGTATACATAAATCCTCCTAAGCTGCTATCCTTCGCCAAACAGTGGGACAATAACACTAAAAAGAAAAATAAAATAAGCTTTTCGTAATTATTTATGCAATTATTTTATGCATTAAATTACCGGACCTGAAAAAATAAAATATCGGCTTGTTCATATGCATGTTTATTTAATTTCTTAAAATGCCGTTTCTTATATTATGTATTGTTTTTTATCATTTCTTGAATGAAGATAACTATGTATTTACGGACTGTACTAAAATCATTTTTCTAATTTTTTTTTTTTTTTTTTACATACAAACGTTGCTTAAAGTTACAGCCAGTTACACCCTTACAGCCAGCGAAAAATAAATTTTCATTGATAAATCTATTAAGAACAAAATACAGAAATTGAAGATTGTCTGATACCGTTCCAGCGTCAGCGTAGACAGCAAAAGATAAACTAAAACTATACAGAAATAGAGTTGCGAATTGTCTGATAACGTTCAAGGTAATAAATGCCGCCCGGAATTTTATATTGCACACAATTTTTCACCCTATTTTTGATGTGTCTAAGTTTGTAGCGACATCTATCGCACATGATACGTACTACAACTGACGTTTCCTGGATCGCGCAAACAGAGTTCACCGCGACATTAGCCTATTTACAAAATCCCGACTACAAATTGTTCGACACAACACCCGTCTGTTCGGAGGATGCTCGCTTTTCTCTAGAGGATGAAGAACTTTCCACTCTGTTTTTCATACTCTAAAAGTTTATTATACATTAATTATTCAAAACTTCTAGAGCTTATTAATACTCTAATGCACTGATCCTTTCACGTCAAAAAAGGAACGGTTTAGCAAACGCTAATCATTACTTAACTTTAATCAACGTCTGTAACTAAGGGTGTTAGTGATCAACTGATTTAGAGCGCTTCATACTGCAACATATCGTAGCACTATGTACCAGATATACGGACAGTGTCAGCCACTGGCTACCCTTTACGCGTTAAAATTCTTTCGTAAGGGAAAGGAAAGTGTTGGTGACACTGTCTGTACTTGCACCTGTGTAAAGGCATTTGGAACAGAATGCTTCGGCACAGGAGTATTTTAAACGTATCTTATCGTCATCTCTCTAGCCTGGAGGGTTAAGATGTAGATGGCTTTCCTTAGTTGACTGTTGAGAATCCCTGAGACATTAATGGCTAAGTACTCAAACGTTACTCACTTTTAAGATGCCATTAAGTCTCGTACCTGTCACAGTCACTTTGACATAATATAGTGATGGAGACGGCACGAGACTAACTGCATCTTAACATTTTCATTCAGCGTTTCAATAGTTGGCCATAAGTCCGACTTCGCACCTTTTGTATGTATAAAGTATAAATGAGTGTGGTCTTCTGCAAGTTTATCTTTGCACTAACAAAAACTATTATAGTTTTAAGTTTATTTGTACCAACCGTTCGATCATATATTTCAAATAATAAATCAGTGTTGTCCTCCACAAGTTTATTCTTGGTTGAATCATGTTGTCTCAAATAAAGAACTTGATTTGATTATCCTCCACATCTTTCCAGGAACTCCGATGCCGAGAGGAAGAACTAACCCGTGCTCAGCTGCAGCAGCGGCTAATGGAACAGAACCTTGCCCAGAAGGAGAGGGAGTTGGAGATGAGAGAGATCGACCTGGTGGCCCGCGAGCTACACATACTGATCTTCGCGAGCAACATGTCTGCGAAGCAGCCGCCGCAGCCTAACAAACGAAAGGGTAAAGATAATAATCTCTATCCAGGTTTATTAAAAAGCCAAACTATGGAATTCGCTGCCCGTCTCTCTATTCCCCGATACATATAATCTGGGTATCTTCAAGGCATGAGTGAACCGGTCCATCCCAAGGTGGAGCGAGCGTGCTCCACCTTAGGCCGCATCATCACTTAAGATTAGGTGAGTTGCGGCTAAACGCAAGCCTATAAGAATATATAAAAAAAGCAGTTGGAAGCCATAGTCGTGTGGTGCCGAAATAGCACCACACCCCATTTCTACCCGTGGGTGTCGTAGAAGGCGACAGAGGAATATTGACCAGAGGACGAGCAGCAACGTCCTTCTGAACACCATAACACCTATTGCGATCGCTAACATGCACCGGCCAAGCATGGCAATCAGGGCAGAACCTATGCCCGCCAAGCAGTGGGCGTGTAAAGGTTGACATGGGAAGAGAAAAGAAAATATTTTTCTGATATCACAAAATTTTTGAACAAGTTAAATATGAGGCTTCTACGGCGTATTCCAGGACAAAAAGCAATGTACCATATTAGATATGAATATAATTTTCAAGAATCTAGATTTTTCTACATCAACATTATAAGTTATTTTCCATTTTCAGTCATACATCTCAGAAATAATATTGAGGCCTCTCAAAATAACTTTAGCCAATGTAACAAACGGAATATTTCTCAAAACCCTATTCGTAATGTATCACAGCTCCTCTCCGTTATTCAATTCAAGGAAACCCTACAAGTTCTTTAATCTGACAATAATATGAATACCGATTTTGAAGGTCATTCGAGGCAGGCCTTCAGAGTTATGAGTCTAGAAACTTTAGAGGTTACAACTTAGAATATGGGTGCTGAATCATATAAAAATATTTAAGCCCTAACAAGTTACTCTTTCTTACAACACAACCTCGCATTTCTAACAAACTATTACTGTGGGTTTTCTTCAATGGCTCAGTGCGTCATCTCATTGACCCAGTGACCTGATTCAGGCTTCGACACGGCCCGGCCATGGTCATGATTTCGATACTAGTACAGTTCAGATGCAGTTGTGATTTCTAGTTAAGGTTTACCTAGAAATCGATGGAAGTTTTTGAATAAAATAAAATAAAATTAATAAAGACATTTCAATGATTTAATTAAATTTCGTTCGAAATCATCCATCGGTTTCTAAGTAACAAGTAAACCTTCTTCAACCATTGCCGATGGCCTGCATACGTATCTCTTTTGCTGACTGTACATAATTACAAACGACTAGGTTTTGCCGACGACTTCGTCCGCGTGATTAAGTCCGTCTTTGTACCTTTGTGCATGAAGTGTAAATAAATAAATAAATAGATAAATATTATTTATGGATCCCAACTTTTTTTTTAAACAATAAATATATTATTCAGGCGTAACGTATCTTGCCATTTTTTTAATCTGGCAGTAGTTACGGAAATTATTGCGTTCAAAAAAATTAATGAACAGCATGAATACAGTAAAAATGCTGGTCATCGTTGAAATGATTAAAACATGTTAGGGAGCCATTTATGTAACTTGTAAGCAAGTTGCTTTAAGATCACTTTTGAAATAAGAAATAACAACGTTATATTTACCATTACTTGACATAAAAATATCTTGTTCCAGGCAAATTCAGTAAGATAAAGCTCCTGAAGAAGGACACGATCTCCTCTCCCCTGGACTTCCGGCACACCCTCACCGTGCGACCCTCGGAGGACGAGTCCAGCGTCAAGCAGCTGGTGGCCGTAGCCAAGGACACGCCGCCCGGATCTCCTGCCATCATGAGGGCTATTGCCCGTAAGTTCTTTATTATTAACTATACTCCATTTACAATAGCATTAGACAGAAGTTAAAATAGGTTCTTTTTAATGCACACTTTGTAACAAAAGTACAATAATAATAATATGTGGGGACATTTATTATAATCTATTTTTACAGTAGCTGTAACTAGGGAATGCAATCTCGTCTCGCCGAGATCCCGATCTCGCGAGATCCCGGCCATATTTTACGAGATTGTATCTCGTCAAATTTCGTACGAGATCTCGCGAGATAACGAGATCGACAAAATCAGAAGTCGTCTGTCAGATGATACTCTCGACATGATGTGTTTTTTAGAAGCCATTTTCAGACAAACTAACTTGCCTTTCCGTACCTTGATAACTTCATCTGACTTCTACTTTAAACTTCTTTTATTTGATTAATACGATCTCACAACATTTATTTAAGAACTTGTGAAGTTAAGTTTTTGTTTTGTTGTATTTATTTACCATAAGTAATGTTCCTATTACTCTTAATTATTGAAACTAAAGTAATAATTTACGAAAGACTATAGATAATTTTAAATATAGATAATTATTGTTTTGTTACCAATATTGTAAGAATTTGAACTGATTAGCTACAGTAGGTATAATAATTATAGACATAAACAAATGTTATTAGAGTTAGAGACAAAATAATAAGTACTCTGTTGATTTTTAAAATAAAACTTACATTATTTTTATAACTAAACAACGCAGTTTCTATTGAATTACATATCATGTCAATTACTAGTTCTTAAAACAAGCATTTGCATATGTTTTAATTGCGATTCTCCCAATCTCGCGAGATCTCGCTAGGCGGAAATCTCGTACGAGATTGCATTCCCTAGCTGTAACACGTATTTGTAACCATTTAAATAATTTATCTTCTAAAATTATGCGGCTTTCATTAAGTTTTATATTTAACTAGCTGACCCAACAGACATTGTCCTGTCCCTATCCACCTACTTCCCTACCCTACACCTACCCTACCCTGCACCTACCCTACACTACAACTACCGTATACCACACCTACTAAAAAAAATGTATTATTATACGTCCATATTTAGTATGTACTATCTTAGATCCATCCGTCCATATTTATATAGTATTATCAAAATTATGTTAAAAAAATCACTATTTAGTTTAGAAAAAAAATGATATTAGAAATCTCAATATCATTTTTGAAGACCTATCCTTAGATACCCCACACATAAGGGTTTGATGAAAAAATATTTTTGAGTTTCAGTTTTAAGTATGGGGAAAATCTTAATGCCGTTCACAGAATACATCTACTTGCCAAGTTTCAACTATAAAGTTCTTGTAGTTTCGAAAAAAGTGGCTGTGACATACGGACGGACAGACAGACAGACATGACGAATACATAAGGATTCCGTTTATTTGCCATTTAGCTACGGAACCCTAAAAAGTGTCACGTTCCGCCAGAGCCTGAGCGTGCAAGCGAGAGCGTGGAACAAGCGATAGAGAGGCGCGATCGGCCCAAGCAATATGCTTCGCCCACCTCGACGGAAGCTATTATTTGCTTATGTTATATAATTATGTTAGCATATGCATATGTTTCTTTATGAAGTTATCACGTAAAAATATCGTCCGTAAACGGACTTTTACAGACAACCAATTTTTTTATTTATTGTTTCAGAATACAAGAATATTTACTTTTGTTAAAATGCTATGTTGTGTAAAAATGCCAAGTCAAGCTATCGTCTACTTTCTATAATTCTCTCTTCATTTTGCGTCTTATTAAGTACCTACTGATTAGTTGTTCCTTCTAAACAGATATCGGTTGTTATCGATAGAAAAGAAAAATCAATATATCCATTAAAAAATACTTGATTTGTGATCTTATGTATTGTTTATTTAGGAGATTCATGAACTTTAAATAACAAACATTAACAAAATTCCTCATGAACTTTAAATATGACCACCCATTTCTGTTACATGCTGTATAAAGTATCTTTTACCCGCTCCCGTGGATCATTTCACAAGAACTAACCTGTTCAATTAAAATGTAGTGGCAGTGTCTAAAAATAAATACCTACTACAATTCATCGCAGAGTCTGCTTAAAAGGAGAAAGCCCCTTTTGTCTACATCTCTGGACCCACCTGTTACAGTCATGAAATTGGAGTCATTTTTTAGACAAATACACCAGGCATTATCTGACTTAATTTCAATTAAATTGGCAATTGCATTTTTGAGATTTTTAATTTGAATTTATAGCTAAGTTAGGTTAGAAAATGCACCAAGTGACAAGCAACGATACGATTAAATCAAATATAACTCTTATTTAGCTGGTTTGTAATGAAAAACTAGTTACAGGCATTTCGATTTATGTGTGATGATTATATCGAAACCTCATATTTTTTGTAGTATGTATCTACCTAGACCGTCTAGGTAGATTTGTCAAACATGTATTTTAAAACCTGACACAATGTCTTTTTATCCATATTAAATTAGTGAGAGGTGGAACTAAGTGCAATAAAATGTATTTTTCTCAGTTTTGCCATTGTGAATTGTTTTTTTTTTGTCGATTTTTTTGTTTTATGATAAAATCGTTGGTAAATTCACAGAAAATACGAATATCGTAACAGAACACATTCACCGGCGCAAGCACAACCAAGCGAATGATTTGTCGTTTGAGGTCATGTTTGACAGATGATGACATGTATTATAAAACCTGACACAATGTCTTTTTATCCATACTAAACTAGTGAGAGTTGGAACTAAGTGCAATAAAATGCATTTTTCTCTGTTTTGCCATTGTGAATTTAATTTCTTCTTCGTGTTTTTGTTTTATGATAAAATTACGATAATTAAAAACCTAAAGTTAAATAAATTATTCATCTTATTTACAACATTTATAAGAATTAAATATGTACAAAGCTTAAAAGTAAATTAAAAAATATGTATTATGTACAATAATTAAGCAATAAAACAGTTGACTGTAACGCGTAGGCCCAAAAGTGGGCACTCTCCTTTGTATTTCAAATCCTTTAACAAAATTGCAGTTGGTTAATTTTCTAATAAATGTTGTGCTTTTTATGTTATAATAGGCTTGCGTTTGACCGCAACTCACCTTATTAAGTGATGATGTGGCCTAAGGTGGTTAGTTGTTTGTGTAATATGCTTCATACATAGTTCGACCGTCGTTTCCAGTACCAGCAGACGGCGTGAAGGGCAAGACGTGGGGCCCGTCCACCGTGCACCAGCGCTCGCGCACCGCACTGCCGCACGCGCCCCCCCACCCCCGCCCCCGCGCGCCGCGCTTCAGCTGCTCCGCGCCCGACCTGCCGCCCGCCACGCGCACAGGTAACGTGTCGCCCCCGCAGCGCTCCCGCCCCCGCCCCCGCGCCCGCCCCGCCACGCCGCGCAAGCGCAGTGGCAGCCACGATGATCTACTGTACGAGAACGCGTCGCCGCGTCGCAACCGTTTCCTGCTCTGCCCTATGTTCACGTCCACGGCTGACCTGCCGCACCAGTACGATACCGTGTTCGACGTACCGTTAGAACGCGCGCGACGCAAGGGCAGCCACGGCGAGGTCAAGCGCAGCTTCCTCAAGAGCATCCGCTCCAACAGCCTCGCCGGGCTGCTCGCGGTCGCGGGGAACCTCTCCTCCGAAACGACGGAACTCCTTCGAGACGACTAGTTTGGGCTAAAGTTCGGTTTACATTAAATCGCACCGTACACGAAACGAATGTTCGAGAAAATATGACAGAAAATACAAAAAAAAAAGAAAAAATCTAATTCGTGGACGGTGCTGCAGTTTTTCTTTTGTTTTCGCGAAAATTTTCCGATGTTTTTTTTTTGCTACTACCTATCTGTGGACAGTACAAAAATGTTGCCATATTAAAGACATATCATTTCTTATTAACACATTCCTCCACATTGCATTTGACAGATTTAATTTCTTTTTCGTTACAAATACTAGCCTTTTAATATGAAACATAGACAACAAAACTTTACCCCAAACTAAAATTTCGAATTACGAGATCGATTATTTTATTTCCAATCTTCCAAGTCTTTACGAAAAAACGAGTTCCGTCTAAAATTCGATTATACTTCGACGCGAACTAATTATTTTTTCGACAAAGAATAAAATTAACTCAAAAAAATGAGCTGATACATCATTCTATCTGTAAATATGTTACTTATTAGTTAATGAAGTTCCAAGGATTTGATTCTAGTACGTAAGGTAAAGTAAGGTTAGACTATAAGGATTTTAAAAGACTTATTTTTTTAGTGTGTATTGTTAAGTCGTAATCGGTAATACCAGTGTCTGTCTGCCTTTTTTACGTAATTTATTTGTAATTTACCGCGGTAAACTACAGCAAAAAAAAAGGAAAAAATATATGTTTTTCGGTCATAATATAAAACGTAATAAGTATTTATTTCGAAAAAAATATAGTTTACCGTGGTAAATATTTCTATTTTACATGCAAACTTTGACAATCATAGGATTTTATATGAGATCTGTTATTTTTTTTTTACAGCAATGAAATATTTTATTTTGTTTTACTGTAGTGTTGTTTGGCCAATTAACTCTCATTTGTTTTCTATTCAGGAAAATTAAAAAAGAAATATCTCAAAAAATAGTAGATTGTTGTTGATTGTGAACAAGGAGTTGTTGTTACAAGGAGCTAAAATGTCCCATTATATACGAGGTAGTTTTACTCCCGAGCTTTAGCGAGGGAGTAAATAGAAACCGAGTTTTAATGGGTTTTAGCGCCGTGTGTTACACTATACTTTTCACTACGATTGCGAGAAATTAATTACGGTCACTACCTACCAATTCAATTTGCAATAAGAGAAAAATTATAAAGATTTCGCGCCAATGTTTTTTTTTTGTTTCTTCTGTAGCCGCAACACATTGCATGCATTCTACCAGAGATCGATACCGATTTTAGTTCCATTTTCAAAATTAAAATTAGGTTCTTTTTTTATGAAACAGTAATAAGTCGAGTCTTTATTCATGATTATTCTACTTATGACTAAAGACTTTTTCGTTTTTGTAGGCTCATTGTCATATTTGACACACAAAAATTAAAAAAAAAAGACTTTTTCCCCTAGAGGATGAAATGCTATTTTATCCCCGTTCTGGTATGATGATGGCCTTTTTGAGCAAGAGAAGTGAAAAATATTTTTTCAGTTTTAGTGATTACAATGTACAATACTGTTGACGTATCTTGGCGGTCCTGAAGTTAGCCGAATAGCTGCCCAGTAGACAATTTCGTTCCTAAAAGTTCCATTGCGCAGCCAAACAGCTAACTTCAGACGCGCCAAGATATGTTGACCGTACTGTAAAGTTATGATATTTATAATGAATACAAGCATATGCCCGCGACTTTTTTCGCCTGAATGTCGGTTTTCGCGGATAAAAAATTGGCCTATGTCCTTTTTGGGGTTCAAGTATACCAAATATCATCAAAATCGGTTGAAAGCGTAACAAACTAGCTCACTTACGCATTTATAATATTAGTATAGATTCCATTTTTGAAACAAGAATTCGTAAAACATGGATTGTCGCAAATTGTAATAAGTCATTAGTACTTTCTTTTAAGTTTGATTGGTCAAACAATAGTAAAATGTAATACAGCCAATATAAGCATTTAGAGAAAGGTATGAACGATAGACAATCTAGAAAATAATTTATCTTGTAGTTAGTAAATTATTAAGACACTTCTATTTAAATTAAAAGACTACGTTTACTATGTACTGTTTCGACTGACCGCAAATTTATAATAATTTTGGATCTTGCCAAATTGTGTAAAAATTACAATAAATAAATCATAGAGAAAAAATCTGTTTTTCTTTATGAAATATTTATTGTAATAAAAGAAAAAAGATAGCCAATTGTATGAATGTTCTTTTTAGTAAATTATTTGTTTAACGTCAGCCATTTTGTTTGTTTATTTGCTGCGCTAAAGGAACTTCTCAAGACAACTTGCTATATCCTTGTGAGTATGTTTTTATTATTCCAAATTTATTACGAACGCGTTCTAATTGAAAAGTCTTGAATTATTAAAGAGCTATTAAGACTTGCATTTATTTGTTGAAGCTACAAAATTTAACTAATCATATTATTTTTTGTAAGTATACCTATGTAGATATGGTGCTTAAATTTTGTTGTTATTTCGGTTGTAGATTTTTTTTTTATCGAAATTGCAAGCTTTTCTGTCATCGCGACTATAGTCCGACCGCTTAACTAATACCGTGCCTGTAGGTGCGCGGTGCGGGAGGGGGTGTGGTGACGTGACGCGAGAGCTCACTGATACGTCAACTTGTGACAACTGTCACCCCTCCCGCACCGCGCAGTAACCTCAGGAAAAAGGAACTTAAAAAAAAAAACATAATTACTTGGAAAATTGTGTGCAAGACAAAATTCCTTGTGGCATCTAATTTTAAACGCAATTTTAAACTCAATTGATTTTTAGTTCATTATCAATCAAATAAAAGCTGCTCTGGGCAGATCGTAAACCGTTGTCTCGTTCTCAGTAATCTCAGTTATGTGACAGTCTCTTATCTCCCTCTAAACACGTGTCTTGGGGCGGGTTAGGTTTCGATTAGAACGCGTTCTCTCCTTGTCACAAACCCATTAGCAATTGTGACAAATTTAAGGGAACATTACTATTGTAAGTTAGTTTGTACTGTTTGGAATTGATTTGATTGTATAATATCGTTGTGTCGAGCGTGTGATACTCAAGTGTGCTAAGTATAGTCCTTTGTTTATTTTATTATCAGATGGTACGGCCAGTCGACAATGAAGATGACCATAGAGATAGTTGAACCCTCTATTAAAATCAATAGAAGTGTATGCATATTATTTTCGTCAAATACGGTTACTCTGAAAAGCGATTCTGTTTTGTTCAAATGGTTATAGATGATTGGCCGTATCATCATGCAGTTTGTAATTTTTATCATTACAATAATTTTGACATTTTTGATTATATATTTTTGTTTCGTTTGTAAATTGTAAGCATTTGTTTGCTTTCAGCCAAGTTTTTTTTTCTTTAATTTTAAACACGTTATCTATAAGTGCTATGCATGCTTACCAGTTCATAGTATATGCTATATACAGTTTTTAAGGTATATATGTATCTGTTGTACTTACTTATTTGTTAGTTAATATGATTTTCGCTTTTATCACCACGTCATTACGGCACGCTTTCAAATGTTTACAATGATTCCGATATCTAATAACGTGTATTTGGATGACTATATGATTTTTTGTATGCATCAGTAGATATTTTATTTTCGTATTGATTTAGCTTCTTTTTGTAGATAGATTTTTTGTTTTCTTTTTTTATATCTTGATTCGACCAGATGTACTTTTTGCTTTAATATTTTTAATAGAACATTATTTTTAGAATTCACATTGACATAAAAGAATCTCAAAATATGTATTTTTTTTAATCATTTGAAAAAGAAATCATATAGGCGTACAAAAGTAGCGAGTATGTACAGAGTACAAACTGTATCCCCTGTAACAATCAGTAACAATGTTCCTGAAGGTGGTGGAATAGTATTATACGACATACCTGATCGAGAGGCTCACGTCGAATGAGACGTCTCAGAGCGGTGGACTGCCTGTGTGTCCCAACAGTGGGACATTAGTAACTCATTTGGGACATTCGGTAATATCCTGGGTATTTTTTTTTAAGAATCTCACCTTAACTGATGAGTATTTTGAATTTATAGTGAAGTTTCGAGAGCTATCAATTTTATGATCATAAATTCTTTTTTTTCTGCTATAAAGTCCGTCTTAGCATTTATATTGGGGTTTTTTTTGTATGAGATGATTTTAATGTCATAATTTAATTCAAAATAAGACGTAGAAGCTTAACCGCGACTTCAGTTTCATAATTAGATACGTAGACAGGGACATACGGCAGAACATACCTCGATAATTATAAGACGCTCGAAACACAATAATGTAAAAAAAGATTATAGCTCTTCGGTGATCTGGTTCTTTCATAGTTATAATATAGATTCTTTTTTTTATATATCAAATAAACCTTTTCCATAAAATCGAAATTGGTGTATTTTTTTAACATGGGTTTACTAATCATTTAGTTACTAACAAGATCCCTTTAACATTTGAAGAAAAAAATGGAAAGAGCCATAGAGTTACAAATACAGATAATGAAAATTAGAACAGATTAAAAATCGGTGTTGGATGACGCGCTTACGCTTGCTCACTATGGCTATCCTAATTCGGGAAAGGTTGAAAATGATAACAAGTTATTATTAACAACGATATTTTGATTTGTTATAAGTTAAAAGTGCTATCAAGTATTATTTGCACAATGTAAGTATAATAGATTCTTGTTTTATTTTGTTTGTTATATTTTAGTTTTTGCTTTTTATTGAATGAACTGTTTGGCATGTATAGTATGAGACCATTTATTTTTGCATGATATTTAAAAAAAGAAATAGAGGGAGAATAAAAAAGCTAGATAGCTAGTTTTAAGTTTATCTTTAGAAATCCTTGAACACTTTGTATTCTTCCTCTATTTTTATTCAAAATCGTTTATTTATTTTATTTATACTTTATTTATTTCACACTTCGGTATTGATATAAATAATATGTTTATTTCCTTGTATGTACATAAATAGCTATAATGTACGGACTGTTAAGTTTTGATGTGAAATCACTGTAGACTTTATTGAGTCGGAATTAGGTTCATTGTCATTAATGTCACCTGACAGGTAAATCGGTAGGTCTTATGAATAATATTGAATATGAATGTTTTCATTTTCATTTACCCTGTAGAATTTTAGTGCCTGTTATCGTCTAGTTTTTCATGTAATTAGTTTATTATAAAATCTTAATTCAGAATAGAACCAAACAAAGATCATTATTATAATTGTTTGTGTACAACAGACGATGATTTGATTTTATGATTTTACTTATCCAGTAAACAGATACAACCAAAAAAGAAACAACTTCTTATTAGTTTAAAGTTTAAGACATCTCAAGATCTCACTGACACAGAAGGTTCCAACTGTTCCCAGTTCAGGGCACACTTTTCGCATACAAAAAAGTAAATGACACTGTCTATGATCAAAAGAAAAACGTCGTAAGAAATGTAAAGTCAAAGATAAATTATTTATTTCAATTCGACCATTAAAAGGCACTTTTGAACTTATATAATTGAATCGAGTAGCTTTTTCTAATAGGTAGTTTCGTATAAAGAAGAAAGGGCAAGAAACTACACACTTTTTTTAAATGTATTGCAGTATTTCACATCAAAGCCTACCAGTCGTACACACAAGATCACACACGCACATATACACACTAATACCTATGTTTTCATTTACATAGGTTGTTTTCTTCCTTACACAGACTTCAGTCCGGACGACTGGGGGCCCGAGTTTCCACTGTCATCCTCTTCGCGATACTCCGTTCCGATGCCTACTCTATATTCTACTGAAGGTACGTTGAGTTTTAGGGGATGGGAGACATCCCTGAATCGTAGGTATATTTTTTCACACTGTCTTATTACTAGGTAAAGGGAGGCCTTTGTCCAGCCAGTGAGATAGTGTTGCCAATTATACAGAAATAGTAGAATCCTCCCATTACGCATTGAATTTTTAAGATGCATGAAAAAAGTCAATAAGGTCTTGCTACAAAAACTTAAGACGCTTGTTCAAAATTATGCCGTAGATAATATTTATGTAGCTTGAACACCTTGATAGACATGGTTTTGTTGTAATAAGTAAGAACTTTGTGAAGACTTGTATTTTTTTTTATCCTTTAAAATGTCGCACTACTAGGCTAAGGCCACCTCTTTCTCATTTCAAACCTTATTCATGGTCATCTACGCGATGATAAACTATAATGACGTTTAATGTACTTAGATCATTAATTTAATTTTAATGCTGTATTAAATTTATTGTTATTTGGTCCAAACTAGTTTGCAGTGATTTTTAGCTAATAATGCAACTTTTTAAATAAAACGTGAAATTCATAAACCTATCTTTCTTTTCTGTCTATATTTACTTTTAAACAGTGTATAGGTAATTGTTTTGTTATCATACAACTTAAAATTTTACAGGTTATAAGTTCAAAAAACCGAGTATAATCGAGCTAGTCCTGTACAATATGGCGGCTTTGCTGGGCGGAGTGGCGGCCGGGTATGACGTCAGAGTGTCTAATGTCAGCCCGCTGCATCCTACATTACAGCCGCATAGGTGAGTAATTATACCAGTCTTATGTGAACATTTTAATTGCAATGGAACTTGATCTTTGTTATAAACTATGTGAGTTAGTTGTTCCAAAATGATTCCCACTAAGAACTTCTCCTGGTTTCGTTACAAACATATAAACTCACACATAGTAACAACCAGATCCTGAACAGCCATACAAATATTTCAGATTCTGTATTCAAATAAAGGTATTTCAAACATCTGTTGTCTGTACTTTATCTTCTTGTGCTGTTGATGTAAACCTTGAGCAATTTTTGCAACATTCATACTAGTCTGAGGTAGTATGTATAAATGACAGCCGGGATCAACAGCTTTACGTGCATTATACGTAAAGCTGTTGGTCCCGGCTGTCATTTGTAGATCTTTGACAGACGTTATAGGTAGTCAGAAGCCAGAAAGTCTGACAACCAGTCTTACCTAGGGGTATCATGCTACCCAGTTACATTGTGGAGGTCAGACAGGCAACTGCTCGTTGTAAAGCACTGGTATTCAGCTGCATCCGGTCAGATTGGAAGCCAAATATAGTTGAGAAAAGGCTAGGTAGATCATGATGTACACTAATTGTGAACGTTCTGTCAGGATCATTCATTCTATTAGATCAAGTTCATATACTAAACTATTCTGTAGTTCATATATTATTTATTGATTTTAGAGCGGAAATAGAACCGGACCCACTAAGTTCCTCTGTGTACGAGGGGTTTGGATATGCACATAACACGTATCACGGGCCTACGAGACATTTGCGAGCACCGCTAAATGCTATCACTGGGTCACCTGTAAGTATTGTTTATCCCATATTATGCTGTTTTATGTCATTGTAAATCGAACCTTATGTAAAGTGCTCCAATACAACTATCACTGAGACTATTGCAGAGTGACGTTATATTAACTAATAATGATCTCCTCCTGAATTTGAACAAAAAATTTTAATCATATTTATTTCAGATTTCGGGCATCCAATCAGACGAACAAAAACCGATCAGGTTCACAGACTCGCCCACTCACTACGCGCACCCATCATCCTCATCCGGCTACGGGCACTCCGCACAGCCTCTGTCCGGCACGTCCGGGCTCGGGACTAACTACACCTCCACGCAGCCTCCCACGCCTTCGCCCAGACGAACCTCTTCCTCTACCTCCGACCACCTTGCCGACCTTTACCACAACTATAGAGAGAACTTCCAACCCTCGCCCTCACAGGACAGGGACTACTTCTATCGAGCTGAACCCTACACTTACGACAGAACAGCCGACTACGTCGTCAAACACCCCCCCTACTACGGCTATGACGAATGCTCCTTCGAATACAGAGAGCCAACACCTGACTACCGACCCTCACCGCAATACCTCACACATAGAAGAACACCCTCCAACTCCTCCGCATCAAACTCCCACCCTGAAGAATTCTCCCCCTCCAGACAATACAGAAGTAAAGAGAAGAGAGAAGAATACAGACCCAAGACTGAGTACCCGCGTAAATCAAGCGACTATTCTTTACCGAGAGACTTTTACAGGCAAGACTCTCAAGAGAAGAGCGAGCTTGAGCGGCCTGCGAATTTAGGACTAGAACTAGCATCGACAAAACTGAGATCAAGCTTGAAGAAGTACAACAAGAAGTCGAGTGCGTCGGGCGGGAGTTCAGGGGGTGGTACGCCGACCAACCCGACGCCTCCGGACAGCTTGACAAGCGAGACAGACAGTTCTTACGTGTCGGCGAGAGACGCGTCTAGCGGGTCCCAGTCGCGGGTGCGCTTCAGTCCGGAGACTCTGGAGGGGCCCGTAGTGGAGCGCCGGCCCTCGCGGCACACGTAGCGAAGGCTGAAGAAGTTCGACGACTACCTTGTTTGACGCAAACTGTACATACGCTTGCGGGTAGTCCGAACGCTTCGCTTTATAGTGGTTCATTTAAAGTGACTGTACGCAGTTCTGATAATAGTGGACGTAGCCAAGGCGGGCATGTGATTGTGGTTTGGATTGTAAGGTTCTTCTCTCCAGTAACGAACGTATTTAAGGTCAAAGTACACGGATCAGGTCTGCATCGGATTGACATCACCTTACCTCGGCTGGTCGTCATAGTTTGACGACCAGGCATAGGACATAGGAACGTAATTATTTTTCCACATACTATCTTATCCAACGAGACTTAAGCGAGGCAACGGCTATGTGGTAGCTGATCCCGAGACGACGCTGTCGTTATGGGTCTTTAAAGTGTGCGTTGACCTTTATATGTATGTATATAGTCTTTTCCTTATATCAAAGTTTTCTGATCACTGGCTCCAATCATATTTAATACATACATATCCTCATTACAAAATTTTATATTTCAGAGGTAATTTCTTTTCATTAGAACTTTTTTCAATGTATCATGAATGTTGGTCCAACTTAGATGTTGATAGGAAAGCCTTTGGCTACGAATAACTGCAATAAGCTAATGTATAAACGCGATTGTGTTCATTATTTAATGGTATGCGTAGTTTCCATTGTACATTATGTATGAATAAGATGTATTTATCCCGTCAATGTAAGGCGCGAATTACACAGAGAACGCGTACGGTGAAGGCGCAGCGCAGGCGCAGAGCAAGCGTGGAACAGATAAGGCACGGACGCGATTTAAATTTTATCAAAGAGGCGAAGAGACGCCGCAACTAGTTATTATACAGGCTGATTTTATCGTGTTAGCATGTCTTCCTCTTCAGACGACGAAGATGCGCTTGCTTTGCTGCAACTCATTAATGTGCAGAGACACCGAAGATATTGGGTGCACCCTGTGTGGAAAATGTCACAAGAGCATAAATATTTTAAAATAATGGAAAAATTATGCGTATATCCTGATCGTTTTCCTACAGTGTATAAAATGTCACTAAGACTGGACAAAACTGGGCTAAGATTTGACAATCAGGAGCACTTGTTTGCTATCAATCATTACCGCAAAAATAAAAAAGAATTAAACTCCCCATATTTTATCTTATACAATTTTATTACTGTACTCCGGCTTAGTATGGTCGTAAAGAGCTAGATATTGTTCAATTATCTCGCAGAACTCTAAATTAAATTCACTATTGTTACGCATTTTTCTGCTCCTACTGTATAAAAAAAGTCGTGCTGCTTGCGCGCCTCTCCAGTCGCGACTGCTAGCGATGCGTAAACAAGCGACGAAGCGACATGCCTGCGCCACGCCGCTTGAGTATAATTCACAACGTGTCGGCTACCTACATTTTGTATTGAAACGTTTTGAAGCGGCAAGATGCCTGCGCCGCGCCTTCACCTCACGCCGTTTCTGTATAATTTGCGCGTTAAGCGAATCGCTCTTTCACAGTGCCTATCGCGAGGAAATATTATAATTAATTCCTAATTGCGTGATGTAGTGATTAAATATGATAATTAAAGATTTTCTTTGATCGAGGTAGCTTCGTGAGGCAAGCACGTAATGGACAACTTTTCTTTATAATACCTATGTAGCGGAGTTTTCCTTGCACCATTGAAGATCAATATTTATCTCGAATTGGTTTAAATTATATTCTGGTTTGATGTTAGCAATGAGGAATAAGTAGGCACAAACTAAGCATTGTACAAATTGTAAATATCTGATCACAAAGCTGAGGTTACCGTCAGCGGGTAACTCGGTAATGTGCGAGTTTATCTAATTTCGTTAAATTTATAAATAGTACAAATGTATTTGTAAGTGTCATCGTTTTAGAACGCCGACGAAGAAAAAAAACATATTTTTAATTCAACGTAATCAGTGTATATTTTGAAACTAACAATAATTAATATATATTATGTAACTTATATCACTAAGTTGTATGCATTTTGTACAAAACGTTAGATATTTTTTACTGAAAAATATCAGTAACATTAGTACCTAGTATTGTGAGCAGCTTTTATATCCCACAAATAATGTAAATTAGGTAAAAAAAATACTAGTCGGAAGTTTGCGGAAATCCTAATATTGCATATCCAGCTATAAATTGATATTATATTCGATATTACGCTTCCCTTGCCCGAGAAACACTGGATTACTTTAATCATCGAGATATACTTAACAGTTTTTCCGTTCAAATGATCGGCCTATAATCGGGAAGCTTGAAATTATCACTTTAAATTAGCGTATGAATTAAAATTGTAAGATGTATATCGGAAAATTCGAGTAATATTAGCTTTGATAATTATTGTTAGCCCGAATCAGTGCCTAATGTTTGCTGGAACGGTACTTAGAGATTAGCCATGGAGAGAAACGATTTTATCAAAACGAATTTCTTATTATTTTGTTATTTTTTTTTACAATTTATTATGGTCAGTAAATCATTTTCGACTGGAAAGATGTATAAATTATTTTTTTTTTTCAATTTTTATGTTCATGTGCAATATGTGAAATTATTTTGCGTCCATAATTAATTTAATTATATTATTATTTATAAAACAAATCGTCGTGAATGTAACAGTATTTTATGCAGTATTCGAAGTATTGTATATTCGGAAAGATATTATGTATGGTTGTATGTAGTATAATTTATTAAGTTAGCTTGAACCAGTGCCAATGTCGTCCAGTGTTTTACATTATCTTTTATTTCCATTTTAGTACAAACCAAATCCCAACCAAATTATCGTAAGAATCTCTTGTAAAATTAAGTTTCAGTTTAACAAGTCACAAATTCCGAGTCAACGATTCAAAACGATATTTAAGTATGTAAATATTTTAACTGAGATTCACGGCGCGTTTACTTAAAAAAAAACTCTAGTCCTGATTTTTTTTTATTTTATATTAATATCTGGCTTGTAATCGAGTGGTTACGAACGACTGGCGAACGTACTTCGAATGAAAAAAATGTAGTTTATTGGGCATTCCTGTGTTTTGTATACATTCCATGTTTTGAAGTGATATTATTGTAATCAGTGATGCGTTTATGACGAATGTAAAGGTTTTGTGTGCCAATAACATGAGGTGGGAGGATGCCTTACGTCTGTACGTTGAATCGACAAATAAAAATCTAGATTAAGCTTTTTATGAAGTCTTATTATTCCTTCCAACTTATTAATCCTTACAATCAGTAGAATAAAATACTAAACTCGGGAAGAACATAAATTAGGAAGTCAGTGATGTCACCGTCATATCATTTAGATGCAAATCTTGGAACGAGAATTCACAAGACATACTCACAACTGGATTCTTTCTTGTCTAGTAATTATTTTTAATATGTTAGACATAGAATCAGCAGACATAACTCGTTTGTAACGGTTTAGCAGTTTAGGTCAATCAGAAAACAAATTCAAGATTTTATTATGTATGAAGACATAGTTGTTCTTTGAGCTGGGTTAATTAAGTTCACATTTGGCTATTTTTATTTTTGTTTACTACGTAACTTTAAGCTCCGGAAGAGCGAAGTGTCCTATCACAGGCAATTTTTGTCTGAAAGGTCACTTCAACTACTAGATTTAGTACATAACTTGTGAAAGAAAATAATTTACTTTTATTTATTTGTATCACATTTCACTAACTTTTTGATCTACGGCCACCGTAGTGACGAAGTCAGTTTCAATGAATAATTCAGTTCCAAGACTTCCAAGGCATAACAGTTCTACAAACACGCTACCCTATTCGTGACTAATGTGTTAAAGGCTGTATATTTAAGCGCTTGTACATACGTGCGCTTTTTAACCGCGAACTGGTTTTTCAACGCCCAGATTGACGCAGTCTCAAATTCAGTACGCGGTAAATAAAAAATCGACAAACCGCTTATTTTCCCTAATAAAATAAAAGTTGTTGCAGGCTCACTATGGCTGTTATCAAAACCATGATTAAATATTCTATCTAGACGATAGCGTTGGCATAGTAAAAGTAATTTATTAGCTCTACACTCAATGAAGTATGCTGTGTATGCTCCATACCTTCTTCGCAAATAACCCCTTCATTCAATACCAGGTCGTGTACTTGAACCCCATCGAGCCGATTGTGACCAATTAAATGTTCATTACACTCGCACTTATCACTTTCTCTTATCGCTTGTACAAGGGTAACAAATGAGACGGTGGCTTTATATAAAAACAATTTATTAAATACTGCATAACTAAAATACTATGTCAGTGCAATGTAAAAAATATTCTTAATCAGTAAGTAAATAGTGCTCTTACAGGCTAACATATTTACAGAATAAAAGCATTTGTCCACCAAGGTGTTCGTACAAATACATCGAAAATATATGTAGGTACTGTTCTTGAAGAAGTGACCCTTTTAAAAATAGTTAATGTTCTCTCTACACGTCCAACACAATACTTCAAAACATTTTTGTAGAGTGTAAATTAGCCAAGAGTACTTTTGACAAATCGATCGCACATTTACTAACTATACACAATAGATGGGAAATTTCTCGGGTGCTCATTTCTCACGGCACTTGCGCAGTTTTTTCCACTCGTTACAGTTTAAGTAGTCTTTAAGTAAGAACTTTCGTAAACATTAATCTCATAATAACAGTGGTTACGTCGGCAAAATTAGTTACCTTTACTTACTTGGATGTCTTAGCGAATCAATTTGCAAAAGTGCTACTTACTTTGCTGATTTTAAAACTGTAGGTTAGTACCAGACAAGATGTCAGTAAAATTGATACTTCTTCAACTATGCATTTATCAACAAAGTCGTCTCACAAACAAGAACTATGTTCCATAAATACACGGAAATGAATTAATAATTCAATCGATCGAATGAAGAGATTTTAAATCAATTCGTATCAAAAAACACCCTGCGACATAAGTACTTCAATAAGCATACATAATTTAGGTTTAGAACCAAAGTTCTTATGTCTAGGTACTGGAAACTACCAGAAATATCACAATCAAGTGTCCTTACATCCGTCTAATCTGTATTAGTCTTATTTCTAGAGAAGTTGAGTCTATTTGACTAGTCACTAGTAGAAACATTGTAGTTTATGTTTATAGAATGAGAAGATATAATAAGAAAGTAGCTTAAAATATTCTCTCGACTTTACTTTCGTATACAAAGATATAAGAATAATTGTTTTGGGAACTCCATAATTATATCTACAGATGTTTGTTAAATCCGCTACAATAATCTCTTACTTCGCAACTATTAGATATTTATTATCTTATTAAATTATATCAAGTTTGTAAATCTCTCCAAAATCATTTTCGTGTATCTGGTAATCTACAAGACTACAGGCAGTCTATTGACGTAAACACAGTCAGAAAAAACAGTTACCACTATTATTATCACTACAAATCTAAACGCCACAAATAACTTCTTCACCAGATGATTTATCGCTACGTACATGCAGAAGATTAGCATAAAATCAAACCAATATAAGTCGTTTTTATAAAACATTTCTCGGCCTCGAATGATAACATTCGAAGCGCAGCATATCTTAAACTTTAAGAAGCAATAATCTTTAATAATTCACCGGATCGGCGGAAAAACTACTCATTGTTCATTAAAAAAATTTACCACATCTCGACTACTCTATCTAAACCACCATTACTATTTTTATTCTTATCGTAACATCCAGTTCGTTTGTCTAAAAACGATATTAAAAACACGAATTAAATGCTTTCAATCAAGATGAAATTAGTTAAAACTTCATATTGTCTGTTACAATTTTTACTAGGGGGTCCTCTACCTTGTTTCATTCGAACTGTCTGTAGATCACTCGTGCATGTAGCAAGGGGTCAATTAAATACACTCAATATTAGTCCATCTGACGTATCATTAACGTGCTAAATTCCATAACATGACCATCAATGCGATACTCTTTTTAAGTCAGTCGTTTTTATCATTTCCGGGAAGTTAACAACGCTTACTTTGGTACAGAATGATAGTTTCGCAAGATAGTCTGACGCAGCAAACTTGAAAATAATAAACTATTTGACGTTATTTCTTATTGTATTTCCAGTTTGAACTGCTATCCGCTGTCTTCTGACCACGTAAACAATCATGAACACCTAACTAAACACATTTTGGTGCGTATTATTCCCCCAATGCTTGCTTACATTTTCAGTTTCAGTTTCAGAATACAATGACTGATATTTATTTTTATCGTCCGTATTGTAGTTTCAACACGATCTAAAACCGGTATACTCGGCTTGATTTTGCAATTATTATTAAAACCTTGTTTGCGTCCATCAATAAAATCTCAATCTTAAAATTTGTTATAGTAGGTAGGTATCGCATTAATTTTGTATTCTTTCAGAAGCGCGTCAGTGTTACAGCCTTGACCTTTGGTGTTATATTCATGCGATCCTATAATGTTTTATGAACATTATAAGCTACTTATCGCTAATTAAATCATATGAAATGAAGTTATCGCTCAAACCATAAGTTTGTTAAAATTCAGAGGTATTAAAACAATTTGTCGTTTATTGTTGTAGGTCCTGCAGTCTATTTTGGTATAGTCGTGGCTTGTGCCCACAACAGCTTCCGCCGCCATAAATCTCGGATAAGGAACAGGGAAACACGTCATAACGTTTTAATATCCCCAAGCTTGATAGATACCGCCGCCAGAATTTATGAGAATCTGCTGCCTACATTGCAAAATGCGACTCCGTTACACGAAACATAACTCCACATACGAAATTATATTTTTCCTGCCTTCCAAATGAAAGCCTTGACTGCAAATGAGCTAAACCAATCAATGAGATTAACTAGACAAGCGTCGACATGAATTAAGATAAATTGTAACCACTAAAACCAATAACAAAGGCATACATAGCAAACAAAATGGATTTCGTAACGTGATTTGCTTACAAAAACAGATTTGGGATTACTTGTTTGCTTAGAAAAGTATTCGAGGAAGATACTTTTAGGTGTCCGGTTTTTAACATTAAGTATACCGATGGTAATGTAACCGGTGATATAGAAAAAAACTTGTTCGGCTGTTTTAGCACACGACTCATTAGCATAGCATCTGTGAGAATACACAAAATTGTAAAAAAATACTGCTAGCGTCCTTCGTTTGAGCGTAAATGCATGAGTGCGTGTCAAATTTAATGTTACTTCTGAATAGGTACGTACCTAACTGTTTTAAAACTGACATACAAATCCTAGCATAGCAACTGTTCGAGGGGAATTTACGTCGACGCGGTAAGCACCCATTACGAAAGAATTTGAGGGAATTATTTTGAAACTCGACCCTCATAACACCAAATGTAAATTATACATTTACAAGCTTCTATTACTTGGCAACGAAAATTTCTCACTACAACAGCTACAGAGTTTAAAAGCCATGATGTACAATCACTGAATGAGAAATTCGTAAACTATAACGGACTATTTGACTTTTGTTTACGATACGATTCGTGCGTATCTAATTCGCATACGAGTATCGTTGTAACAAAATTGCGTGCACGATTTTAGCAGATGATATAACTTGAAGTGCTATGTATCGTATGAGCTAGCGAAGTGTTCGTGATTTTTACGCAAAAATTAATGAATATTGATCAGAATTTGAGCCGACAGAAACATTCTTTACATTTCTTCGTACATTGCCGGACTACTAATGTTTTATAGTCATGAATTATACTGCAATAAGAACGAGCGTTTTTTAAAGTGTGAGACTATGACGTGTACGATACGGTTAATTTAAATCATTACTCGTAACAGCTATAACTCAGGTGTTGCAAACTAAAAATACAAATTACTTGATTATGAGCATCTATCTTTTTTTAGCTTGTCGATAACGGTGGTTCAGTTGTAGCACTAAATCTAACATGTTAAATTGCCTTAGACGTCTGAATTAGCATATTAGAGGATTTTTTGTACTTACCTAAAATTTTTGTAGAATCTTATAAATTCCAAATTAATAAAATTACCATATTATCAATGTGACTATCTGCGGCATCAAATTCTTTATCGTACATAATATTACAGTCTGACTTCGTATCATTAAACGCCCTGCTGCGTCGACAGTCTAATCCTTATGAAAAATCAATACATACCCATTATACCTACCCAACCCTAAATGAAACGGAATTTCTTACTTTGAAAGTTCAACATTCTCTTTCTTTATCCTAAAAATCATTTTCGAATACATACCTCAAAACCACATAAACATAAAAAGTTAATAGTATTCTTATGACATTGAAATCTAGAATATCAATTAATTCACTCTTCTAGATTTACATATTAAAAAGACACTAGTCCTCTCAGCTCAGACTAGTCCGGCGGCAGACATGGTTAAGAGGTCGACGAATCTGAAGTAAATTGGTATTTATTATATCTTTTGCCCTTGAAAGGACGGCGAGTCCTAAACTCATTGACCGAGACTTTGCACACATGCGTCTCGACACATTTTCTCTTATAGGGTATTTTTTTATGCAAACACTCGGCTACGTACGGTATAGATTTAGTTCTTTACATTTTATTGACAACGCAGACCTACATATCCAGTTGACATATTTTATCCTCTTAGAATTACTTATTATGATTCAAGGCAGGATCCACATGGTCAGTGGGCAAGGACGAGCTGTCTACGACAGCATCCTTCCTCAATACACTACGTTAACAATACGAGTTTTTGATTTTACAAGGCATCAAATAAACAATTTATTCGTAGGTAACGAATTTTTTGAAAAGTAACTAATTTTATTTTACACTCGTGTTCTACATGACCTTAGTCAAAAAACCAATCATGATAAACCTATAATTATGGCAAGTTTTCACGTTTCATCTTGTGACGTCAATAAACAGGGAAAATGGCGGGAAAGGCCGTATGGCCAGAATGTATTAATACCTACGTACACAACACTCAGGGACGATATTATATCAATAGACCACTTAGCTGTCGAGTTTAGTAAGCTTTAATTATCAGTGCATTGGACCGAGTTATCTCTACAAACTAGTTACCTACGTCATGTGGATAACAACGTACGTGTTACAGCGACGGCCTAACTTGCTGAACGTTGTCAGAAATTCAGATCTTTGAAGCTCTCATTACTTTTACAGAAACATGCAACACATCATATTATGTTTAGGCAAAATTTCCATGTGCAAGACGGTAACGAAAAAAAAAATACAGGACAGGAAAACTAAACGTGTTGTAGGTCTAAATATAATAAAAATATTGGGTAATATTATATTCAAGTATTCAATACCTGTGTAAAAGAACATCGATAGCTAAATTTAAATGAACATTTAGGTCAACTTCCATGATGTCCAGAATTGTTAACGATCGATGAGTCAGTTTGGGTGCTACTGCTGCCGTTTTACTTTTGAAGTTGGGGACGTATGAGTCATGGGTTTATTGATACGAACGGCTACTGATATAGGGAATGCATGGAAAATATTAATTCGATTTTACAATTACCGGATTTTAACAGACTTCGCTCGGTCATTCTTAGCAACGAACACGTGCCGAAGCATCGATAAATATGTACTTGTAAGATATATTTCCATATGTCGAAGTTTATAGCTTTTCTTATTTTACAACTTATGATTTTTATTGCAGGAAAAGGCATAAAAAAACTTAACAATTTAAATAGCTGATGGATTTATTGTAACTACCCAAAATCTGATAATGTAACCGAACACAATCGACATGTAACTACAAAAGTATCAAAATTACTTGGATCGAACAACGCTAAGCTATCCCTAGCGGACTAGAATTATTTAAAACTGACAAATACCTAACTTTTAATTAAAATACATCATTACTCACCATCTAGATGTCACGGCGTAATACTTACTTTCTACTTTCTCTCCTAAAACCGTCGTTTGGTACATAATTGTCCCAAGAGGCACGGAGGGATAGGCACCTAGTGCTTTTATTCTAATTTGTGGCAGTCTATTGTAAGTAGGAAAATTCGTTTGGACCACACCATCATTGTTGATATTTCCAGTATTATCTTATCGGCTTCCTATGCTCTGGCGTGTCCCCAAAGATAACAGTTATCCTTGTCGGTGTACGCCCGCGCGCCTGCACGCCCCCTACGTGTACCTACCCTAACCTAATGGACTGACTCGAAGCCTTAAAAATGTATAAGAGATTAAAGCTCACTTTTCATTCGTCCACGACGGTATTAAATAATAAATACATTCACACATTATGTAACACTACATTTTAGAAATTAGAAGGCCTGACTTGCTACTGCGCCAAAAATAATATTGCATAAGTAACTAATGACGGGATAAAACAATAACGGGAACCATAAACCCTGAGGTAACATAAACAAATAAAAACTTATTTCTGATCTCTCACTACATACACAACATGCAATATTTAAGCGGTTTTAAACAGCCGACCTGCCGCCGACAGACAATACACAAATATATTATGCACATGTTAAACTACTGCCACAAATAATTATATTATGTATTATTACGTATAATAAGTAAATAAAGGACACAACGGGGCAGGGAAGTATATAGAAAAAAAAATAGAGAAATATACAATAAACTCTATCATGAAATTTATTAAAGATTAAAAAACATACAATGTTTGTTTTACACAAAATAAAATACCTGGAGGGTTATTATCGGGCGCCGGGGCGGCATTAGCTAAGGCGGGGCGGCCCAGGCGCCCGCGGCAGATATACATAGTGCGACAGGTCCATATATAGTCCAATAATATAATACCATAGCATATGATAAAAAGTGTACACATATATGATACTGTCAAGCCAACTAAAACTCACAAAAAAAAGTCATGTCGCGCTCTCGCGAATATAAAACTATGTTAATTAAATCTTACAAAAATACTTATGTGACTAATTTGAAATGCACATATAGGATCTCGTTTTCCGTCTACAAAAATAATCTGAAATTGGAATGAAAATCTTTTTTAAGCATTCGGCCTGGGAACGATCACAAAAGTAACGGCGTTCACAACGTCCGTACACATCTTAATTATTTCTCTTCTGAGTCTTAAAGCTAACCGATAGAACCTGTCCGTTGAGCGTGTATCCATTGAGCGCCTGGATGGCCATAGCGGCCTCATCATACTCACGCATATTCACAAATGCAAAACCTTTGTTTTTCTTGGTCTCAGGATCTTTGATCACTTTTATGGAGTCGATTGCACCATAGGGACCAAAGAGTTGCCAAAGAGCCAGCTCCTCAGTGTCCTCACCAATGTTGTATACATACACTGTGGTCTGATGGGGCGCGGGCGCGGCGCCGAGCAGAGGCACGGGGCTGGCGGGCGCGCCCAGCAGCGGTAGCGGTGTGTGGTTGGTGGCAGCCATCGGGTTGAAGCGTTGCTGGCCCTTGTTGATGAACGGCAGCGCCTTGCCGGGCGAGGGCAGCAGGGGCGGCGGAGACGCCTGTGGGAAACCAGGAGCAAAGGCAGCCGGCCGCGCTCCGAACGCAGCACTGAGGTTGGTGCCGTTGAAGGCAGCCGGCGCGGTGCCGTTGAACACAGCTGTGGCACCGTTGTAGGCTAGCGGCGTAGCGCCCACCGTGACGCGGGGCGTCGGCCGCGGCGCGTTTTTATTCGCATTTGGCTTGTTGGCGAACTTGACCACGATGGCGCCCGCCGCCGGTATTGGTGTCTGCCCGTTCATGTGTTTTATTGCTTCCTCGGCTTGTGGTCGCGTCTCGTAGCACACGAACCCGATGCCTTGTGACACCCGACTGTTCGTTATTACACCGAACTGACTGAATAAACTATTTAGACGTTCTAACGTCATGTCTGGTGGTAGATTGCTAATGTAAAGGTTAGATTCCGTGTCAGGTTTATGGCTGACTTTATTTTCGGGGTTGAGAAGTGCGAATGACACTTTCAGAGTCTTGCCTTGCATGAGGAGGCCGTTGAATGCCGCCCGCGCCTTCTCGGCATCCTCGTGTTTCTCGTACTCCACAAAGCCGTAACCACGGTTCGCTATGAGCTTACAACTCTCTATCTTGCCCATGGCGGAAAAGAGCGCGTACATCATATCCCGCGTCATCAGTTCGGGTATGTAATTGACCATGAGTTTGGTCGGTGACACATTGTTAGCGTCGCCGCCGCCATTCTCCATTTCGTTTTTTAACATTGTTCTTTTATTGAATAAACTACACTACAGAAAACAAAATACTAATAAAACTCACACTATGAATAGTTGTTTACTTCATTTGCGACATCTATATCGAACAAAGAACGAACACAAAAAGTCCCAGTCACACTAAAATGCCACAACGACGCCGGTTCACAAGTTCATCATCATCACACGAACGAGTTTGTTTTTGGAATGTTACCAGGTTTTGCCCTTTTTGTTTGGCAATTACGAAATGCAACTAGTAGTCAAGTTGTTACATTTCACTGCATTTCGGATAATATTGTTAGACTCAAAGGTTTTTAAAGGAATTTGGCACGTGTTTAGACACCTATTTGGTTACTGTCAAATTAATAATTTTATAAAATTTTGATCGCGTGGCACATTTTTATGTGATTGTCTATGATGTAAAAAACCGTTAAAAACCTGTTCCACAGCAAAAACCGCGCCAGGGATCCAGGGTTAAAAAGCACGTTTACCTTTTCTTGACAGGTAGTTATTGCTTGCTTCATAAAATCAACATTTTGCAATTCCCTTAGATCATTATTTCACTTGTAATTGTCTTTTCTCTCATACTATAACAACTGGGGCATAAATTAGCGATGCGCGACTGCGAATGATTTCATTCGAATCATTCGACTGAACGAATCATTCGAATTATTCGAGTGATTGAAAAAATTAGTAACTACTAACGAACGAATTGGACATTCGAATTGGATGTACTACGACTTAGTCACTTTGTGTTTAATGGTAAAATAATTCGATACTCTCTATTTAGGTTTAATAGAATTATTAGTTAATAGTATGTAATGTTTAGCAGCTGGTTAGTAGTACGTAAACCAATAAACGTGCTTATAAAGTTAAAAAGCATTAATAACCAATTATTAAAAGTAGGTATAGCTATTATGAAACAAAAGGCAGATAGACGTAGACCGCGCGGAACACAGAGTGAAGCCACAAAAGCAAATACAAATTCAAAAACGAACGCCTACAATCTCGTGATTGTATTCGCTTTTGAATTTTGTATATTTGTATTAGTATTTGTTTTTTGTAAAGATGCTTCGCTCCGTGCTGTTTCGACTCGTGTCAGTACAGAGCAAAGCGAATTTTGAATTTGTATTTGCTTTTGTGGCTTCACTGTCAGTGTTCCGCGCGGTCTAGCTGTCTTTTGTTTCATAATCTGAGACGCTAGGTACCTAACAACTAACAAGACAGTCTTCATTTTTCAATTATTTTTTTCTACTCACTCGAATTATTCGAATATATAATACATTGCTCGTTCAACCATTCATTCGAACAAGAACATGAATAGAACGACTTCATTTTATTTGACTGACCGACGCGACGCCATTAGTAGTTACTAATATTAGTAGTGGTCATTCGATTATGAAAATTAGTAACCTACTAATGTTCAAGTCGAATTTGTAAATTAGTAGTTGCAGATTATTCGAGTAACCAGATCATTCGCAGTCGCGCACCACTAGCATAAATACCTAGACTAAAACTATGAAAAGTATTAATTTACATTTTTTTGACAAATAATCGAAATCTCCTAAATTGATTCGATTTTATCCAAATAAATGTTTAGTGGTCTATGGTTTAGAACTTTAGAAATTAAAAACATTACACAGTATTTTTCTTTTTGTGTGAGGTGGTCACAGAGGGAGCTACGTAGGTCGGAAAATAAGGGTGGCTAGGGCTAGGATTACGTCAGTTAAGGTCATGAAGATAAAGGCAAGGTGAAGGTGGATTGAAAATAGAAATACAATGTTGCCATTTGTAATATATTGAAGTTCTGTCTCAGCAATCAGCTAGGTTTGTCAAGTTGACCACTTGACCTTGAATATTTACACCATAGAGCTAAGAGCTAAATAACAAGTTCACAACCAAGTGTACATAAGAAGACACGAAATTGTTTAAAAATGTGAGAAAAAATGTGACTTTTTAACAAAAATAGAGTTCTAAATCTAATATCTATTTATTTGTGATCCACTTTGACGGCCAGTTTACGTCTTCCAGATCAAAGCTCCATCGAACGCAGCCTCTATTGCGCCTAAGAAAGCTATTTACAAAGTAAATTATAATTATGTATGTGTTTGACATTTAAATGAACATGGCAGTTGAGTGAGAGCTTTGTCATGCTCACTCAAAAATCTCGCTGATGGTGGCGCGTGTGTTGGATCATGCGGCTCCCTTCAAAATGGTTGAGCTGAATGGTGCTGATCCACGCGTCATGTTCGTGAACGACCGCTGTCAGTAGATCTTTTTATCTTGATTCTTTTTTTTATGCATTGTATTGGTCTTTACCTGCATTGTTTTCACATATAGAAGCAACGTGAATAATGTGATCAGTATTTTGTGGAGTTTTTTGCTCCTTCCTCCCCATAGAGACCTACGCTACGTTTTGGAACGAGCAACTAGCTTCATTTTTCTGACTAACTCTTTGACAATTCAAAAGTGCCTGTAAATGCTTTGACTTTAGCTTTGATTTTATTAAGTTTTGCCTATTTTGATGTTGTTGGCACGGTTTTTTCGTAGGTAGGTAGGTGTAGTCAACCAACTTGACTAACGTCTGTTAGTCAAGTACAAAATACACAACACAAAATAGAACAAACTTAAAATCTGTTTAGGGTTTATCCAAGAAGCTTATAGATAAAAGTGGAGGCAACACTCTAAATACCTAAGTGAAGCCAACTGTGGGCAGACGCTCTCTTTCTGAATGCGTACATAAGATAAAGAAAACACATATCACTGTCTCGTTCTTACGTATGCATTCAGAAAGAGAGCATCAGCCCACAGTTGGTTTCAATTTTTTGTTCCAAGTGTTGGCTCCATTTATACCTACATCTTCATGGGTTTATCCAAGTCTATGGTTGAACCGTAAACAGCTGTTTCATATGACATTGACAGACTGATGACATGACACATGACGTTATTAAATGACAGACAGGGAGTGAAGCATAATTTATCTTTCTATTTTACTCTTTCTTTGGTGAAGCTGAAGCCTCTCGGCTCTCTTGTGTATTGTACTCTTTGGCCTCTCTCTTGGCGTAGGCGTAGCTAAAACGTAGTGATTAAAAATTATAATATACTCTTTGGGCGTAGCGTGTAGCGTAGAGAGAGAGAGAGAGTCGGTTATTGTGTATAGTTTACGTCAAGAAGGTTATAGGTAAAAGTGGAGGCAACACTCCGAACATCTAAGTGAAACCAACTGTGGGCAGACGCTCTCTTTCTAAATGCATACATAAGATAAAGAAAACACATATCACTGCCTCGTTCTTATGTATGCATTTAGAAAGAGAGCGTCTGCCCACAGTTGGCTTCACTTAGGTATTTAGAGTGTTGCCTCCACTTTTATCTATAAGCTTCTTGGTTTACGTAGTGGTTATATACTCTGTGGTTTAGTATAATAATTTAAGTTGTTTTGAAAAGGTTTTGTGCCCATAGTTCATTAGTACTCATAATACAAAAGGACCTAAGACTTTTATTATGTTCCTCACAAACGTCTTATTCAAAAAGGCCAAGAGCAAGTTAGTATTTTATATTTATAATCCATGTTAAAACCCAATCAAAATTGTGCAGCTAACACCATTAGGCATTTTTTTCAGAATGGTTATGGTGTTAATGGAAAGTATGGTGTCTGGTCACCAAGTTGTAAAGATAAGAGAGCGTCTGGCTGAGAAATTGGAATATATTCGGTTTGATCCATACAGTAAGTACCTACATAACTAACCTCAACCAAACTAGACCAGCACCAAGTCAGGAGTATTGAGTTTACACCTAAGACGACCCACTGACCCGCTGATGTGCTATCCGCGCGCCGCCTCATAATATAATAAAAAATTATATAATAACCTACTACTTTTACCAACACCGGCCTGTCTGCATACGTTTGCATGTGGGTAATTGTAATTGTAGGACGGAGAGAAGCCTGAAGCCAATCATGCGGGACAATGGAATTCAAATTTATAAAATTCAAATACTTAATTTATTAGGTATTACATTTTGTGTGAACTAAATATGTATATACAATTAAAAAAAAAAATAATATTATGTACAATTCCAAGAAAAAGGGGAGGGGGGAAACCTACATAACTGTTGTTAATTTGTTAGATACTACAGAACAAAAAATTTTTAACAAAAAAGACAACTTCCTTCTAAAAGTAATAATTACTTTCATTTCGCAAGTTGGCGGCTTTGGTTTTGCTTGTTGTTTTGTATTGCAACCGACTTGAGAATTGAAAGTTATTTTTTACTTTTTGAAGGCGGTTGTCTCTTTTGTTAAAAAATTTTTTTTTCGCTTTTTTGTGCCTTCTCGTCTTACAAATTAATTACGAAATGGTGACACCAAAAAAAATCTGTCATCCCTTAATTTTCAACCCTTAGGGGTAGAATATTTTCATGAAATTACCTACCTAATTACCATGACCAAATTTAAGGTATACGCTATCAATTAAAAAAAGAATTATCGAAATCGGACTACACTGAAAAAAGTTATGCATGGTCAAACATAAAAATAAATATTAAAAAAAATGTTCATAAAATGAAAACTACTGGGCCAAACAATGTTAAATTTTTATGGGACCAAATGGCATCTATTCCACATCAAACTAAAGAAGAATCACGTAAATCGGATCAAAAAATCTCAGAGTAATTGATGTACATACATAAAAAAAAACCAATCGAATTGAGAACCTTGTCCTTTTTGAAGTTGGTTAAAAGAAAAACTCCCTACATCATAGAGTAATGACATGCTTTCACGTTAGTACCGAAAGCGGTACACTACATCTTATTGCCATTGAACCCCGCCGTACCGTATTCGGTACACAACATACCATCTAACTTAAACCAAATTTTTATAATTAAAAAATTTGGCTCTAAATCGCGAGATGACATAATTAAGCGAGGGGAAGGGGAGTTTACTGTTAGAGAGAGAGAGCACAGACAGGTTAAAAGAAAAAGGTTTCACTTTAAAAAGTAAAGTTGACAAAATTGTGGTTCAACAAAAATTCTTTAATTCTTATTTAAATTTACAAATACATACCACAAAAGATGCTGAATGTCAGTAATTTGGACAGATTGCATCATAAACAAGAAAAAAAATATATTTGAATGTAAAGCATCCCTCACAGAAGGCCAACCTAATTATCACAGCCTTCAAGCACATTGTAATAGATTGCTGCCTCATTAGCCTCAAGACATCCACTCTTGAATAAAACTTTCCCCATAGAAAGCCACAACGAGCGGGATAGATACAAATTGAATAAATAGAATATAATCTATATATATATATATAAAAGAAAGTCGTGTTAGTTACACTATTTATAACTCAAGAACGGCTGAACCGATTTGGATGAAAATTGGTGGGGAGGTAGCTTAGAATCAGGAGACGGACATAGGATACTTTTTTTTTTTTTTTTTCGTTTAATTTTAGGTGTAGGGTAGGTAAATAGGCAGGTAAGTAGGTAGATAGCGACAGGACAACGTCTGTCGGGTCAGCTAGTATATCTTATATATACAAATCTTCTGTGCATGTGTATGAAAGTGAACTCCTTCTAAACAGCTGGACCGATTTGGATGAACTTTTTCGTGTGTGTTCCAGTGAATCCGAGAATGGTTTAGATCAGTGGTTCCTAACCTTTTCGATATTGTCACCCCTATGACTTACTTAGCTAGGCAAACTGATTTACCCCCCCCCCCCCCCCCCCTAAATATAGTACTTATAAAGATTGATAATATATGCACAGCTAGGGCATGAAATACACTGGCGAGCTATTCAGTGTTATTGGTCTAATTTTGTCAAACATAATTATTTATTACCAGCTTATACCAGTTACCCACAGAATACCAGTTTTACCCACGCAGGGGTAATTATCCCCCAGGTTAGGAACCGGGGGTTTAGATTCACAATTGGACCCGGTTGGTCGGTGGCAGTCGAGTTATACAAGTTCTTAGATGTATGTTACCCTGGTACTAGGAGCGCATACCTGTCACCGTGGTACTAGGAGCGCATACCTGTCACCCTGGTACTAGGAGCGCATAATCTATGCGCTAACTCGAGAACGGCAAGGTGGCTCTTCGTAGTAAAGAGGTATTTCAATTCATTGGTAGGTTGATAGGGTCGGTAGGTAAGTAGGAAGGTAGGTAAATAGGGTACGTAGGTAGGTAGATTTTTGTAACGATTTGCAGGGCAGGACAACGTCTGCCGGGCCCGCTAGTTCTATATAATATTATTATATAATTATCCCATGCAAACACAATAAAAGACAGCCCCCACGGTAGAACTGCCAGGCGTACTGATATGCTACTGGAGGAAGGTGTAGCAGTGAGTGTAGCTATTGTACATAGTAATTTTTTTTAGTAGCCTATGCTGTCCCACTGCTGGGCAAAGGCTTCCCCCAAGTCTTTCCAGCTTCTGTCTCGCGCCACCTCGAACCAGCCCTTATGGTACGCGTCCAGGTCATCTCGCCACCTCTTTCTGGGCCGTCCTCGGCAACGCCGCCCATTTTCAGGTACCATTTTGTGGAGACTTTCGCCCAGCGGTCGCTCTGCATGCGGCTGACGTGACCCGCCCAATCCCACTTGAGCCTGGCAGCCTTTTTGCCAACATCTGTTATGCCCGTTTTAGAACGCAGCGTGGTGTTCCTGATTTTGTCCTGCCTTTTTATTTCCAAAATGCTGCGCTCCATTGCTCTTTGGCAAACTCTGAGGCGGAACTTTTGCGACTTGGCGAACGTTATGTCTGGGCACCGTAGGTTAGGACGGGCAGGATACACATGGCGATGAGTTTTCGCTCAGGGAGATTGGTAGATCACCCTTCATTAGCGTCTTCATGGACCAGTAGCTTTTCCAGGCGTTTTCGATTCTACGGTCGATTTCCCTCTCTTGCCTGTTTTCGAAAGAAACTAACTGGCCCAAGTAGATATATTCATCGACATAATGTATTTCCTGCCCATCTACCTCGACTCTATGTTTAGTGCTATTGGTCATTAGCTTAATTTTAGACCGATTCATCTTTAGTCCCACCTAGGGTTGCCACCCGTACTTTATGATAAAGTATTGTACGTTATTTCGGGTAAATGTAAATGTACTCCTGGACACGGCGCGTATAGTCAGGAGATTCCTCTCTCAGGAGCCCTGACCACCGGTAGCTTGGACCCTGTTCCCGATACCGGTGGGCTACTATTTTTTATATTTTTAAATGTTTTTATTTTTTTTTACTGATATTTAAAAATATATTATAATATGTAAAAAAATGAATAAATGTGGATAATAATAATAATAATAATTTATTTCTCACCACAATATAGGTACATTAGAGAGGTATCAATACAAGATACATAAGGCTATTATTATACTGACATTTGTGTGTATCAAACTTTTTGGACAGAAGAAAAAACTTAGGTAAGTATAGGTCGACATCAGGGGCACCCCGAGGTTCGGTTAGTTAGGTTCCTTTAAACCCTGCAAACAGAAATAGGGCTTCGTCGACCTGATGGCGGCCGTCTTTGTGCCAATTTATGTACCCGTTGCCGACAGTCGACGCCTTTTAGGCAACTTTACCTAGTGTCAATTTTTTTTTTCCATTGATGGAAGTGATACCAGGGGTCGGGAGGTCTCCCCCTACCCCCTCCCACCATCCCCTACTCCCAATTCATGTTTCCGTATACTAGATTTTAACCTTAAATTGTGAAGCGGGGATGAAATCGTATTCCAAATTTGCGCATTTCTATTCAAATTCTGCTTGTTTACATTTGCAGTATCCATCGCAAGTTGTGAGCGATCTTTTAGTACGGTAGTACTAATACTTATACTGTGCTTTTAGAAAGATCAAGAAAGATTAAGCGATCTAGATTTGCTCAGTGTAGAGCGAGAAGAGACAGATAAAACAAATTTCGAAAACATCATCTATATGTTTGCGTTCAAGAAGACCAGGAAGGTGCAGTTGTAAATGCAGTTGTCCTATTTACGGATTTACATTATAAAAAAGATAATAAATCTCTGTTCTGTATGTAATATGATTAATGATTACTGTATCTGTTTTAAGGTTTAAATAAATACATAGGGGCGCAACTAATGATGCGTGCCCTAGGCGCCACTATCGGTTGGTACGCCCCTGCCTTTGGGCTATGAGATGCAATGCATTTGTGTTTGCATTGCAATGCATTTGTATGCTATGCAAATGCATTTGTGTTTGTGTACAGACTTGCACAATATTAATACATTCTGCATATGTGGTTAGTCTCCATAGAGATTGACCGCTTGCCAATTGTTCGCCTGTTACGAACCTACAGATTGAACAGGTACTAATCAAGTTGTTTGTTTCAGTTCAACAAGAAAGTTTGTACAAAGAAAGAAAGAAGATTAGGAGCATAAAGTCATCATAGGTCTGTAACTTTAATGTTTTCTGTGTAGATATTAGGATGTAAATAATATACAACATGTTTTAAATGTTATAATTTAGTTATTGTACTTTAAACAATAAATAAATCTTTGGATATATAATGTTTCACTATAATTACTACAAAAATTATGAAACCTCTGTAATTAAATACTGCTTGTTACAATTTGCTACCAAATTTATTTGTACAGAGCAGAGACTAATATATGTTCAATATAATGAGTTTAGAATATAATTGCTTTACTTTCCAACTTCTTACGGCTAAGTCCGATACTGTATGCCATTAAAAGAATTTCAAAATTACACGTGCTTCTTTCGTCCAATGTGCCTTATTCAGACAAAAAGTGCTAATAGTGCTAATTAAAATAAATTTGGAACTTAAAACACCAATTATTTTATAATAATATTCGTCACTACTAGGTAGGACCCAGCCCAGATAAATCTAAGTCTAATAAATTTTTCAAAAGAGAATTCTCAATTTATATAATATAGGCCAAATATTGATTAATACATAATATTTTTTATATCACAATACAAGAACTAAATAATTTAAAATTTCGTTTATGATAATTTTAATAAGTAGGTAATTAAAATGTTTTTTTTTTCTACATTTTCATATTTTAATACACGAATAATTTAATTATTCTCAATTTTGAATAAAGTGCTAATCCGATAATTTACCAACATTCAGTTTTCCAATAATAAATGTAAATATTATTTTTTTTCAATCAATAAACATTTTTCAAACACTTATATTTTATTCTCACTGTATTCATTAAATCTATCTCAAATCTTACTAGAAGGTTAAATATATGACTTACACACCCTTAAAATACCTTTTAAGGCTTTATCTATTATATGTGTTCTAATACTGTGGCCACACAGCAACCATGATATTATTGAAAATAAAATAATTTGAATGAAATTGACTAGAATGTAACATTAATGTACTTAGGCACCTAAAAGAATCTCTTTATTAATAAATATTCCAATAATTGAATACAGCATTTATATTTTTTTGTTTATAATTAAAATATTTACACAAGACAGACGAAATAATGTTGAAAATTTAATATTGACATCAAAAGAGTCCTTAATTGATTTAAAATCAAACAAAACTTACTATCTACTTATAATAAATGTACAATATGAGGAAATTCTTTGGCTTACGATTGTTTTACAAAGTATAATTAGTAAGATTAAAAAGATTTGAAATTATAGGAAGTTGGTCCTCTAACGACACTGTTATGATAGTATAAAATTTTAATGGAATGATATTATCTTTATTTATTTTTTTGTAGGTATAATAGATGCTCGGTACCATGAATTAAATATTCTATGATTGTATATTATAATGCGGACTGGCCCTAAGCTTGAGAACTATTTCACATGCTGAATACCTATTCTTATATTTAATGAATTCCATAGAGATAAACAGAGCCACAGAGTAGCAATACAGTTACATAAGGAAGACAACATATAGGCACAAATGCACTTTGAAATGTCCTACTTGCCTCTTCTATGTTTTGTCTATACAATATCAGAACTTCTTAGCAAGGAGATTTCATTACATATACTTACTATACTTATTACCATTTAATTTTCGTCCTAATCTTAAATTATTCAGATTTAATTTAACAGATAGGTATAATAATAACTCTTAGAACAATCGAAAAAAGTATGATTGATCCCATATCAACAATTCGAATTCTAGATAAATTATAGTTATAAAAGTAGACAATAGGTACATGTCATGGAATACACAAGAATAAGCATTAATTAATAGAATAAGAACAATAATTGAAAATTGTTTACATATAATAATAATAAATACTTAAAGAAAATATTTAATAATGAAAAGTACATAAAAGACTAAACTTGTTACTGAAATGTTACATAGGTAGGTAACATTTACATACATTTAATAAAATGTCACCAGAATTGTCTGAATATAATGATTTCAAATTTCAATTATTTCCATTATTACTTAGAACGATCATTCTGTTCAGTTCAATTTCTAATTTTCCTATAGTCTAATCGGCTTAGCAGCATGTTTTAAAGTTTATTTAGAATATGTCTACATAATCGTAATGAATACCCGTAAATATAATTATCTGAATTCAATGGATCACTGACAATTTCATATTTGCCTCCAATATTTCTAAAAAAGAACCGTTCCTGAATTACTAAGCTCTTATTGGATGTTTGTCATATACGTATTAACTGCTCCTAATTTCCGCATTGTCTTTGGTGTGTCAGAATAGGTACAAATTGTCAGTTATCCCTCTAACCGCAAGTATGTAACTTAGGTACTAAATAACTTACAAACTATAATTTATTAATTTCGAAAGGCCGAAAACTCACTCACAATTTTTTTTTCTTGTTATTTTAATCGTTCCAATTTTTCGATTAAATTAATAGATATACAGCTACCAACCTGGCCCAAGGTGGCCTTGTCAACAATTCCTTTCTTGGTCTGACACCGTCAACAGTGTTAACACTCTTATTTCCATCATACTGATCCACATATCGATAAATAGGTAAAGGACCATGCGTCAAATTGGGCTCATTGTCCAACAGAGTTATGGCATATGCCATTGTAAAGGATTTTGTTCGTACTTAAATTGTTACTATCGGCACAACTTTCAATTCCATTGCAGAAAAAAGATCACCTAAATAGGTTTTGTAGTTAAAGACAATTGGTACTTATAAAACTGTTATTTTTACAATAAATGGTAACATATTATTTATCTAAACGTATTCTATTTTCGCCGTGTGGTGCCGGTCGCGAATAGCACCACCCTATTTCAATCCGTGGGTGTCATAGAAGGCGACAGAGGGATATTGACCAGAGGATGGGCAGCAGCGTCCTTCTGAGTACCATAACACCTACTGCGATCGCCAACATGCATCGGCCAAGCATGGCGATTACGGCGGAACCCCTCTTGGGGGAGATCTATGCCCAGCAGTGGGCGTCTAAAGGTTGACATGATGATGATTCTATTTTCGAGATAACTGGGATCAATTTAGGTTAGGTAAGGTTCGAGTTTTTTCATTAACCCACCCAGAAACAGAAGCAGGCAATCTAACCTGTCCGAGTCGAAGTAGGTACCCCTAGTTCCGAGCTTGTGCGCTCGCTATTGCACAAATTCAAGTAACAACGTGTGTACCAAAAGGCTTATTTGGCAACGAAGAAAATACAAAAGCCATTGTTGTAGCTGACGGCACATAATTATTATGCACATGAATCAAAAAAAGCTCTAACTTTTAGAAGAACTAAAAATAGCTGGCACATGTGTCAAAACCTTTTCTGATTGTATGTAGTGGGTCGGCTTCCGGTCTAACCGGATGCAGCTGAATACCAGTGTTTTACATGGAGCGACTGCCCATCGGACCTCCACAACCCAGTTACTGGATAACACGATACCCCTTGGTAAGACTGGTTGTCAGACTTCCTGGCTTCTGACTACCCATAACGGCTGCCAAAGATCTACAAATGACAGCCGGGACCAACGGCTTTACGTGATTTCCGAGGTACGGAGGGAGCTCGGTATGATAAGGATCATTTTCAATAATGTGGTATTTATGGTTAGGTAGGCATATACAGTTTAATCCCCCGGCAGGTCATCTAAACAATATTATTATTTATGTTGATTGAAACGTGTACAAAAATATTATTAACTGATAACAGCTTTATTTTTTTAAATGTATTTTTTACACCTGGAATTAAGACTAATACAAGATGTCAAACCACAAAACCTACAATGTTATAACAGCATTACTTTGCAGGATTATAGTTTACTAGCTTTTGCCCGGGAGTTCGTCCGTGTGAATGTCGGTTATCGCGGATGCAGACAAAGTCGCGGATTAAAAAGTAGCCCATGTCCTTCCCCAGGGTTCAAGCTATCTTTAAACTGAGTTTCATCTAAATCGGTAACAAACACGAGTTACTTTCTTTTAGTATGAATTTATGGTACCTACGGAAAAATATTTATAGCTAATTAACCCCATGGATTCTGCACAAAAATGAGTCTTATATTTATTGAAGTACAAGTACATTCAAAGTAATTTCGTCTCTGTTGGTGGATGAGCCCAGGCTTCATACATTTTTGCCCGTGGTCCTTTAGTCAATAATAGAATCAAATAATTAATATCATATTTTTTTTTTAATAACGGGACGCGTCAAGTAATATGAAAAATATATTATTCTTCAACAAGTAATAATGTCAGCATTCCCCGCCAAGCGTCCCGTCAAAACGAATCTTAAAATTACTTTTTAAATATTTTAATGCATAATGATGTGATTACATAATTTGAAAATATATTTTTAATCCTACACAATCTTATTATCTACCAATTATATTTTAAAATGTTGAATTTAACAGTTTATTCTAGAGAGATCACTTATTCACTCACTGTTCAAGTTTAAGCTCTAACAGAGGAGCTATGTCGGGATACTTTCATGCAAAGAACTCGGTTTTTGTTGTCATGTCGAACTCGGACTCCTCCATCTTGTACATCTCGATCAGCTGGAACAAACAAGAATGTGCTGTCAAAACATCCTTCCCTATAGATTTTGTATCGAAATAGCAAACTATGACGTCTTGTCAGGTCAATTCACTAACTATTTATGGATTTCAAAAATAAATCTTGTTTTCTGGGCTAAAATAAAGTGGTTTTTTTTTTAAACTTGTGTGTACGGAATAATTAGTTAATGATGTCTACTACTGTAAAAAAAAAATAGCATATTTATTTTGCATATTTAAATATTTGTATGATAAAACAGCATAGATACGATTTTATAAGTGTGACTTTGAGTTTGACCCAATTGTTGGAACAGTACTTAATTGGTGCTTGTAGACTGTACCTGCTCTGGAAAATTATTAAATGAAAAATAATCTGGGCCTCAAGTCTGCTATTACAATAGTGTCAGAATAGTCTATCATTGATTTCATAATTGTTGATTTTGACAAGTTTGGTAATCTACTAATATAATGGCGTCATTATGACTTTCCAATGGTCAACCACTGACATGCCATTGAAAGAAATGATATAGAATGGTAATCTCGTACAAAATGACAACTGAATGACTTACTTAGGCGGTAATCTGCTAAAAATTTTGACAGTTCCTTTGATCTAATGGTACCATTAGAACTTCATTGTGCAGTCATTGCTTTTAATTCGACCGACCAATGATCGACCATTATGAATTTAGGAGATTACGAACTTTTAGCAAAATGACAATGGGATTGTGTTGGAATGACGAAATTATAAAAATAGCAGACTTGGCCCCCAGAAGTTATATCACTTCAAAACGAAAAACATCCACTGCTTGGCATCATAGGCTTCTTCATGGATCATGGTCTCCCCAAACATGGCCATAACGACCCGTCATATGCTGCCCTCATGCACCTGTTTCACCCCTTATCTGTGCTACCTTCATCCAGCTGGTTTACCGTATGTCCTTGGTCCACTTTGTTGGTAGTAAACTCTAATCCAGCATGAACTACTTCAATAAGACATGCACTAAAAAGCAGCCAGCCATAATAATTTAATGAGAATATTCTTGATCTACCTTCTTTGTGTGCAATCGGTAATTTGTTTAACATCTCGCTAATTTTGGGAATGTCCCTTGAATCCTGCATCCTCGGCCATAGGCAGAGGATGCAGGATTCAGGATGCAGGATGGTTTTAGCTGGTAAGAATCCAGCACGCCAAGTCAAGTCAAAGCATTTATTTCAATTAAACCACTTGCAGGCACTTTTGAATTGTCAAAGAGTCAGAAAGTTGAAGTTAGTTGCTCGTTCCAAAACGTAGGGTAGATCTCTATGGAGAAGAACGAGCAAGAAACTTTACGGACACTCTTTATAGGGTTCCGTACCCTAAGGGTAAAAACGGAACCCTATTACTAAGACTTCGCTGTCTCTCCGTCCGTCTGTCTGTCACCAGGCTGTATCTCAAGAACCGCGATAGCTAGATAGTTGAAATTTTCACAAATTATGTATTTCTGTTGCCGCTATAACAACAAATACTAAAAACAAAATAAAATAAATATTTAAGGGGGACTCCTATACAAGAAACGTTACATTTTGCTGTTTTTTTGCTCGATGTCTAATGTTGTAGATAATGGTACGGCACCCTTCGTGCGCGAGTCCGACTCGCACTTGGCCAGTTTTTAATCAAGCTTTTACAAAATCCTGGATCACAATGGAGGATGTCCATGAGAAATCCACCGTGCAACAAAAAAAGTAAATAAAAAGGCTATAAAAGCTACAGTTACAGTTATACGCACGTTATCAATGTCCTTGGAGAGCTCCTCCATCTGCTTGTCGTGGGTGACCTTCAGCTTTTCCTTCTCGCGGTTCTGTTTGATGGTTTGAGTCTGAAAATATTGAAATAAGACCAGTGTCAGTAATAGAATGTAAGTCTTCAGTTATTGAAAATTATTCTCATTGAATTCTGTGTCCTGTAATATTTTCTTCCTTAAATAGTTTATAAATAAAAAAAAATAAAAAATTGTTTGTCCTCTATGTGTTCCGAAACCATCGATCCCATTTTGAAGAAACATTGGTGGGTTGCTTTGCATATTCAAAAAAGAAAAAAAACAAGTAAACACCGGGATCTCGAAATCGCGGGCCCCAGTTAGTATTTTGTAAAAATCGGTTCAATTACCCATAATAGGTCCATCAAATTTGAATTATTCTGTCCCGAATAATGTCTTTCTATTTTCTGCTGAATTTCCGTCTACATTTTACAATTCTCCCACTTTTCTTTAAAATACTTCTTCTCCACCCTTATTCATAAACACCAAACTTTCATTAGCAGAAAAACACTATTAATTAATGTGTCTCACCTTTCTCTCATCCAAGAACTTCTTGGTATTGTTCTGCTTCTTCTCGCGCAGCCGTCGGTCCTTCTCCTGCTTGGTCTTCAAGGTCTTGTCGTTGGCGACCTCCTTGCTCGTTTCCATGCTGATCTTAGCTTGACGGCCGTTCATCTCTTTCAGCTCCCTGATATTTGGAATGGTAGTACGATTATACAACGTGTAATTGAATTAACTGAAATGGTATCAGTCCTGAAAACATGGAAAAAAAAGCAGCTGATCCTTACAACTTTGACCATAAATGTATGGATCACCTGTTTTATCATTATTTCATTAGATTTTGTATATAAGCTCTATTTTTTTAAAATGTGGGCAGGATTCGTGTGCGTTTCGACCGCGCGGCCACGGCGATATTTCGAAAAAAAAAACTTTTCCAAGATTATGTAAAATTTTGTAAAAGTTGATTCCCAAAACCATAAATTTGTCGAAGATATGGTTCAAAAGTTATAAGGGTTTGAACGTGGCCGCGCCATTGAAACGCGGAGAACCGCGCGGCCACGGAGATCTTTAAAACTAAGCGTAGCAGAGACCTAAAATTCAGGTAAATAACAGATTCAATTTGTAAAAAAAATGTCAAAATACAGAATAAAATCCTAGGTTTAAATTTTAGGAGCTGCAAGACAAAAACCCCATGGCCGCGCCATTGAAACGGTGAATAACACTCTAGCGCCGATATCACGCTGAAAATGCATCGCAGACGTCTGAAATTCATTGTAAAATCTAGATTTGAATTTGTCGAAAATGTAAAAAATATACAAAAAATACCCAGGTTTAGATTTTAGGAGCTGTAAGACTAAAACCCCATGGCCGCGCCATTGAAACGGTGGAAAACACGTTATCGCTGATATCTCGCTGAAAAAGCATCGCAGAGGTCTGAAGTTTTTTGTAATACCTAGATTTGAAGATGTCGAAAATGTAAAAAATATACAAAAAATACCTAGGTTTATATTTCAAGAGCAGTAGTGCGGTATCGTGTAAAAATAAGTTTTGATTATCTATCGAAGAAAGTAAGTATTAGTGAGTTTTTTTTTATAAACAACACCTATTAATAAGTAGAACTACCGATAATATGCAAAACATATTTTTTATTCATAATACTATATCTCAAAAATATTGACGTTTTATACGAGGTGGTTACCTCATTTTATAGTTTTGGTTTGTGTGAAATGTAATTTTTTTTGCATGATTTCGACAATTCTCCCCTTAATTGATAAAAAATATTTATCTTAGTGTAAGTAAACAATCTGTGATTTGTGATTTTAATAGAAGTTTATATCTTAGTGTAAGTAAACAATCTGTGATTTATGTGATTTTTAAAGAAATAAAGATATATTAATATGTTTTTGTATCTCTTCGTTTCATTTTAATTCAATTTAGAATCCTTGGGACATGATTTCTATTACAACAGGTGGAAAGTTTTCTGTAAACAACAAGGCATGGTCACCCTATCGTAATATTCAAAACACATTGCAAGGCTTTGTATTATGAATAAAAAATATGTTTTGCATATTATCGGTAGTTCTACTTATTAATAGGTGTTGTTTATAAAAAAAAAACTCACTAATACTTACTTTCTTCGATAGATAATCAAAACTTATTTTTACACGATACCGCACTACTGCTCCTGAAATATAAACCTAGGTATTTTTTGTATATTTTTTACATTTTCGACAAATTCAAATCTAGATTTTACAATGAATTTCAGACGTCTGCGATACATTTTCAGCGTGATATCGGCGATAGAGTGTTATTCACCGTTTCAATGGCGCGGCCATGGGGTTTTTGTCTTGCAGCTCCTAAAATATTAACCTAGGATTTTTTTCTGTATTTTTACAAATTCAATCTGTTATTTACCTGAATTTTAGGTCTCTGCTACGCTTAGTTTTAAAGATCTCCGTGGCCGCGCGGTTCTCCGCGTTTCAATGGCGCGGCCACGTTCAAACCCTTATAACTTTTTAACCATATCTTCGACAAATTTATGGTTTTAGGAATCAACTTTTACAAAATTGTACAAAATCTTGGAAAAGTTTCTTTTTCGAAATATCGCCGTGGCCGCGCGGTCGGAACGCACACCAGGATTCAGTGTTCAAGCACATTCAACGAAAAGGAACAGGGTTTCTGTAAATTTATCTGGCAGTTAACCGTGGTGTAACAGGCCATAAAAAGGTATTATGATCACATGTTAAGATCAAAAAATCACAACGACTTAAGGATTTCATTTACTGACGACATGGTTCTCAAAACAAGAGATCAGTCACCTATTTCTCCAAAATACATACGCATCAAACATGAAACAGCTATATTCACTCATCGAATGGCCATTCAATATTTATCTGACAATCATAAAACATATCCACAGTATCCGCTCAAGAAATGAATCATAGCAAAAAATAGTTTAGATATAAATGTTCGAATTTATTCACGTCAATTGCAAATATATTGGAACATTAAATGTTTATGATATGTAATAAATCTTAGGGGAGTGTTCAATTATTTACGTTGAGGAGTTAATCGCTGTTAATAAATTCTGTTTTACAGGTTTTTTAAATAGACAGATGGTTCTAAAATAGCTGGTTTCGTGTGTTGAATTTATGTATTTTGCGTCTATTTATATTTAGTTTTTCTTTCTTTCCCTTGTTCGTATGCTTAAAAGTATGGGTGTTATTTTATTTTAACGCATTTGAGTACTTGAACCCACTAATCAATTGACATACTTTTTTTGAGCTGTCAAAACGGGACTCTCCCGTAGATATTTTATGACCAACAAAGAAATTTACAGTTAAGTGAAAGTCAATCGAGTTTTTAGGGTTAGTATGAACTGATTTTTTAGAGAAGTTGTGTTTTGGAATTACAGTGGACCGCCCGTAATCCGACAAACATTTTGCAGGGCAGTGTCGGACTATCTAATTTTTCGGATTATAGAAGTACTGCCTAAGACCCCCGGAGTCCGGGTCCGGCGAGGAAAAAGAGTACCTACCTTGTAATCCGACTAATTAAAATAATAACATATCAATGACATATCAAAGACATCAAAATGATAAGTTCAAGTTGCAACCTGTTCAATCATGCATTACCTACATTAGTGAAGATTTGCCAAAATATTGTTTGTAAACAGTGATAGGCATGTCGGATAACAGGGGGCACCGTATTTGACAGGGGCCGGTTTACCGGGGGTCCACTTTATTGGATAATGGTGTGAAATATCCACTGTGACTGGTAAGGCTTAGCTCAAACTGCCGAGAACTGGTCCAGCCTTATCCCAAATATGATAAGCTTTAACTGAACATTACGTTACTGGAATGTCTCGTTTGTCTAATAGCCGCAAGCGCAATTGCTAACTGGGGATCTGGGTCTGATTACTGGTTTGGGAAGAATTTATTAGGAAATTGTTCCCAGTAGGAAAGTATTAGTATCCGGAGGTTGGATTGACCCATACTAATAATTTTTCAGATCGTTACCACGGGCATTATCTATTCAGTGTCCTCTCCTATTATGTGTTTTGGACTTATAATAAGAGTAGCTTTCGCGACTTCGACCCTATGGAAGTATATTTTAAATCCATCCTTAGCTGACGTGTTCTACGACTACATATATAAACTACCTACCTGCCAAATGTCAGCTTTCATAGGTCAAGTTTCGAGATTTCGTTGATTAATTAGTGAATGGTATGGCGCTTTTTATATATATGAGCTCAGCTCTCCAATAAGCAGACACAATAGTTAAACAATGACCACATAACTCTAAGATTCATGTCAACAGTCAAACTGATATTTTGTGTCGTTTGCCTTCTCTAAGAATGCCTTCTCTCCCTCTAAAAATACAGCAGTGTTTATTTAAGCAGCAAAAAAGAACAAATTATACAGCCCAAACTAATCTCTGACCTCTCATGTTTCCCCTCCAACTGCTTCATCTGGGCCAGTTGCGTGGCCTCCATCATCTTCTTGAGCAGGTCTCGTTGCTCGTTGAGACGGCTGCGTGCACTGGTCCACTCCTCCACGCGGTGCTTGGCCACGAGCTCGCTCCACGTTGTCGCTTGCTCGTTCACCAGCTTGCGAAATGATGCGTCGTTGCTTAACTGGTCTTTGCTGAAAGGTTCATGGTAAAGAGGGTTTTTTAATGTTGTGTTCATTGATGGTACCGATTAGAGCTGTTTGTGTGGTACAACTCATAAGATGACTCATCTCATATCGTGCCCTGCGTGGCCTAAGTTGTAGGAAGATTTGATGGCTGCCACCGACAACGCAGTCAAAGTGGCCCAGTTCTGGGCCGCAACGCAACAATTATGACAGTAATTTTGTTAATTCCCCCACCCCCATTCCAACATCGGACGAGCAGAGATATGGCGAAGCGTCACCGCTATATGGTTGAACTTCAACGGTCTCGAACTAAGCGCTTTGCTTTCACGTTTATTGTGCGAACTGCTAGACTGTGGAATTCACTGCCCGCCTCTCTTTATCGTGATAAATATAATCTGGGTATCTTCAAGGCACAACTGAACCGGTTTATCTTAAGCGTGCTTCACCTTAGGCCGCATCATCACTTAAGATCAGGTGAGTTGCGGTTAAACGCAAGCCTATTAGAATATAAAAAAACCGGTAAAGTGCGAGTCGGGCTCGCCCACCGAGGGTTCCGTACATATTTGTGTATAAATGCGTTTTTTGCGACATAAACGGCTGCTTTTTTTTCACGTTAACATAGAGGGTTGATTTTTTTACAGCATCAAGCGACCGTAGACTTGAGTCATATACTCAAGTCTACGGTCGCTTGATGCTGTAAAAAAATCAACCCTCTTTTATTTAAATTTCAACTCGATACCTCCACGCGTTCCCGAGATAAAGGGTCTTGACAGACAGATGGACAACAAAGTGATCCTATAAGGGTTCCATTTTTTCCTTTTGAGGTACGGAACCCTAAAAAAAGATTACTACTACTAACTTCTTTCCCTTAATCATCTTCTCAAGCGCGGAGCACTGCGTCTTCTGCAGCGCCATCTTCTCCTTAGAGTGGCGCTTCCTCATGGCCTCTAGTTCCTTCTGCTGCTTCCTGCCAGTCTTCACGAAGCCCTTCTCCTGGCGGAGGGACTCCACCGTGATTGGCTCGAACACTAGAGGAGGTTCTGGAAAAAAATAGGTAGGTATAGAATTATAAAAATATGATATTTTTTTTAATAATGTCTTCCAAAATTTTCTGGATATGTGGCTTCAAGGAATTAATTTTAAAGTTTTGAAATTGGTCCTTCGGTACGGGCTTGTCTTTTATCAGGTTAAGACAATAAAAGTATTTTTGTTATTAAAATTTTGGTATCAAGGACTCGTGTGTCATATAAAAGCTACGATTGTGGATAACGAGGTAGGTAATGTACGCACACTGCTGAAATGAACAAGATTTATGACATTAGGTAGGTACCTAAATAATTCAAGAATTATGTTTGGGTTCATGGCCATCCTGTAGACACATTAGGACTGCATGGTACGATTCGATGAACCTTATTTTCTTCAATGGTAACATTGTCATGCAAGCCATAAGTAAAGGCAATGAAATAAAATTAGAAACAAAATTATCATTCCTTGCACCACACCAAGGATCCGAACATCCTTTCCAAAAACGCACTTCACGACTCTCAAACCAGTACTGCTGTATTTTCCAACTATCACAAAACAAAACACACAAAGGACCTAATTAGAGGGAAAAACACAAACAATACCTAAACAAAACGACACAGTGTTCATGTCGCGCGGCACGCGCACACGCAGTCAACTTGAGCAACACTCCAAAGGCGTCTAATAAGATATCTGATACGAAACATCTGTATCTTGAAATATTTAAGGTAATACGTTTGGTGGGGGTGTGAGTTATAAGCGGAGCGATTTTGTGTGGAATGCAGGTAATTTATTTTTTCTTTACTCAAGTGATGTTTTTGGTATAAACAGTCTATTTATAGAAGGTGAAAAAACAGGTATTTGGGCTTCGGAATCTGTTTAGTATAGGATGCTAGATGCTAGTAGATGGTAAAGCTTAATTCTGCCAAATCGAGCCAACCCACAATCTGTCAATAAATAAACAAATATGCCAACTGTGTTGCGTTATTATACAGCAATAATAGTTCATTACTTAGTGATAATTAAAGAAATGGGAGTGCGTTGGTTCGTTTTGATAAGAATTCCCGTTTCACGACTTCCTACGTTAAGTTCTCAAGAATATAAACGACTTAGGAATGACACATCTTCCGCATGTCGAACGGATCATGGGCTAAAACGACCACAATGATGGTCCCGGAAAACGTCCAGCGACATCGTGGTAGACCCAGGCGAAAATAGCGGGATGAGCTTGACGCTTACAGGAGGGATTGGTCCGCACTAGCTCTCTGGACAGAGAGGATTGGAAAGGAGAAAGAGAGGCCTTTGCCCTGCAATGGGACAATTTAGGCTGAAAATAAAAATAAATAAATATGAATGACTTTGGCTGTGATTTCGTTTTACATGCTCGATGCAAGTTCTAAACCCGCTTCAAGCGTTCTTGTGCGTCTTCCAAATAAAATACTTTTATTACTTTCATTCATTCATTTTTTTTTGTTTTTTTCGCTTCCTCGCTCACCTTAACCCACACCTCACAATGGAATGATTCTTAAAATATCTGCTGCATGTCATATACTCCGCGGATTAGTTCGGTTAAGCTCCTGCGCAAATACAGGTCGGAAATTATGAATCCATAATCTATTTCTAGAAAACAGATCACGTTAAACTAAACACACTCCGCTAAAAATCCTACAGGAGATAAATGTCTGACATGATTTAGTTAGAAACGTAGTGAAGAAGCAAGTAAACAGGGTTTACGATTGAAATGTTTACGTTGCTCAAATTGAGATGTTCGGTTGAATGGAATGTCGTTAGGAAACGGGTGATCTGTAGGTGCGGGTGTTTCGAATTGACAGTTGTGCAGTTGTGTCCATCTTTGCGTGTTTTGGGTGCTATGAATAGGTACTGTTTTAAGACTTCAGAATAAATCGTCGGACATTGTTCAACAGTGTCGGACACAAATAGATCGTCGTATTAGGTATTTAGGGTTTAGATTTTGGAGCCAGTTACTGTATTTAAGACTTTATCTCGACGATTGTTAAGTTGGTATTACAATATTGACAACTAATATTACAATATTGACAACTAAGGATTACTTATACTGTGACTAAGGGCCGGTTTTAAAGGCAGTTCTTTTAAGGGCTTTAGATAACTTGTACCTACTTCTGTTGGATTACAGTTCGAAATTTAAAAACTATGTTTGGTTTGTAATTAGATAGTATGGGTCTTTTCGTATTGCTTGAAATGAGTTACATGGGATAAATTTTTGCGTGCCGGAGTTATGGCCAAAAAGTGATAAATAATTAAAGCACAGAACATATACCTATGACTTCAGTTTCGGAAGTCGGCGGCTTTTGTTATGTTCGTTGTTTCGTATTGCCACCGACTTCCAAAACTAAATTCATAGGGTATGTGTTCTGTGCTAAAGTTACTTATCACTTTTTAGTTCTGAAGGCGGTTTTGAATTTTTTTTGTTTTTAATAACCACTTGTTATCATCGAAACGTCACGACACGGTTACAACACGGCTGGCGCAGTGGCTAGGCGAATGACTCAGCAGTCATTCGCCTAGCCACTGCGCCAACCGTGTTGTTACGTGCCGCTACGTGTGGCGGGTTCGATTACCGCACGGAACAAATATTAACAAAAAAAAAATTGGTTGTCTGTAAAGTCGGTTTACGGACGATAGTTTTACGTGATAACGTCATAAAGGAACATAATGGCTAACATAAATACACATAAGCAAATAATGGCTTCCGTCGAGGTGGGCGGAGCTTATTGCTTGAGCCGATCGTGCCTCTCTATCGCTTGTTCCGCGCTCTCGCTTGCACGCGGAACGTGACACATTTTCGTGCGTGCAGCCGGTGTTCATCGATTTATAAGACGTTATCACGTCAAAAACCCATAAAGAAACGCCCCCACAGAAAAAATATTTCCGATCCACAATAGCCAGAGATATCGCGTCATAAATTGGGTGAAAATCAATAAAATCAAAACCTTGCAACTTTCCACGTGGAATATTTTCATGAAAATTATATCGGGCCACTCCGGAGGCATAAGTACTACTATCCATCAAAAAGAGAATTATCAAACTCAATCTACAATAATTGCCGGAGAAATCACGCAACAAACATAGGTACAAAAAAAGAAGAAAAAAAAAACACACGAATTGACGGCCACCTCCTTTTTAGGGCTCCGTACAAAAAAAAACGAAATCCTTATAGGATCACTCGTGCGTCTGTCTGTCCGTCCGTCTGTCACAACTCACAGCTTTGCATTTGCTCCGAATCTACTGGACCAAATCAGGTGAAATTTGGCAGGATGGTGTAATCCTATGACGCAAACACAGACGTGCAAAGTACATAAATATTTTTTTAAAATAAGTAGTTATTTTTGGGGGACAAATTAAGAAACGGAGACATACATACTTAAAGATGGAGCTTAAGAAGTTTCACTTCAGTCATGTGTGTGTCAGCACACTCGATTTTTTTTTATAGGTATTTGTGTTACATAATCATTAATCATGCATCACCCACTGTTATATACAACACAATAAGATGAATATCAAAAACCTCAGGTACTCAATCTTAATAAAAAATCAAGGGAAGCAATGAAGTTTATTTTTGCCTCTAGTTTACGTAAACAATATGTAATTTTGTTCTTTCTTACCACAGCAGTGAGGCAATCAAGAACTTATTTGAAAAATAGTTAAAAATTGTGTGATTTCCTTTACCTGCTTTTTTCTATCATTCTACAACCCCAAAAAAACTACAGACAGAGACTTCAAAATGATGATATTTTTTTACGTGCTTTGTCCTATTCTATAACCTCAAATAAACTGTACACCAAAGCCACAGAGTTCAAAATGGTGTGATTTCATTTACCTATTTTTTTCTTCTCCTTTTCTACACCCTCAAATAAACTGTACTTACATAAAAAAAAAAACATTAAATCCTTCGGTCGGTCAAAGGTTAAGCTACACTTGCCGCGGTCGGTCTGTGGATGGGTGACCATCCATTTCATACTGAGTTCCCTCCGTGTCTCGGAAAGCACATAAAGCCTTGGTCCCGGCTGTCATTCGTAGATCTTTATCAGTCGAAAGCCAGAAAGTCTGATGATTCTGCCTATATTCAAATGCCAATTGTTATGCCGACAGTCCATTTTAGACTTTAAGAACCATAGGTACGACTTTTTATTATGACTCGAGACAAGTAACTGACAGGTAAATTCTACCGTATTCCAACTGCCTTGGCATCAAGTCAAGATACGGCCAATCCTAAGACCATTACTCTATAGAACCTTAAATAAACTGTACATTAAAGACAGAAAGTTTAAAATTGTCTGATTTCCCTTACCTTTCTTCTCCTCGATCTGCACCTTCTTCTCGGGCCCGGTCTCCTCGATACCCATCTGCTTCACCTTGTCGTTGCGCGCGTCGGCCGCGCCCATGAACGCGCGCGGATCTGACAGCGCCGCCATGAAGTCTGGACAAAGTATTTAATGTATACTTATAAAGATAAAGAATCATGGCGAGATCCAAACATTCATTTGCATGAAAAAAAAAAATAATTTGGACGGTTTAAAATATTTTCCAATGTGAAGAATACATTACCAGGAGTAAATTGATATACTTAGCATATTTTTAAACCTTCGCATAATTAAAATATTACGAAATGAAAATAACAGATTTTCGTTTCACCTCGAGGCCCATTTTGTGTTTATATAAAAAAAGAAAGTGACAAGCGAGAGCGACGAACGGATCTATAAAATTGGCAGACAAGTGATGTGACAAGTGTGTGAAAATAAATAATCATTATTTGTGATATTATTTCCCATGAAACGATGCAATTTCAGTGTAAGAACTGCGAAACGGCGCTGTCAGTGTCACTGTTACTGTCAGCGCCGTTTCGTTTAGAAAGAGCTTTCCGTTAAAGTATTCACTTTTTTTTGCGGGGTTTTAAAAATATTGTAAATGGTACCCAAGAATATAATAATTAGAATTTTAACTTCATTTTTTTTTGTACAAATCCTGCTATGATTCTTTATGTTGCCAATTATCAAATATGGGTAAATGCCAAATATGGGTAAAGAGGATAACAAAAATTATAATAAGTTCAGCCATATTCTACTATGAACGCCATCAAAACACACAAACCTATATTAGCTTAAAAATATTTTTCTTTGTAAGTTTTTATGTTTTTTAATAAAAAACATTAGAACAGGGTAACCAGGTCTTGTGGGTGGTCAACACAGTTGCAGTCCACCACCACATGCAGGCCCGTGTAGGCGTCACACTGGATGAGATTGACGGGACCTGCTTACATCATTGGCGGGTCACAGCCACAGCCTGGCGAGAGCGCGGTGAATGCGAGAGCGAATCCTGTACCACCGTCCAAAGGTCGGCCGAGGAACACCATGATGGTTTTAACCGGTAAGAGTCTGGCAACCCCTAAGTAAGAGCTGGTAAGATTCTGGCAATTCATGAGGATTTCCCCACGATAAAAAATGGGGGGTAACCAGGTGATGACGTTATCCGCACCTTAATTAATTTCAGAGTACATACCTTCAAAGCCATCCGGCACGTAGATCTTGAGCTCGATATTACAGAACAGCATGGGAAGTGACATGGGGAAGTTGGCCTCCGTCCTCAGCGAGATGTGTCGATAGCCCGCCTGTAGCCCGTCCAGAGGCAGGATGCGTTGGCCGAGCAATTTACCATTCTCGTCGTACACGCCGAAGCGGAGGACTGCCAAGTCTGGGAGTACGACCTGGTTGAACGAAAAGATGGTTTGGATCAGGGTTTCTTCTACTTCTTGTAATCACGGACGGCTTTTAAATCTTAGACATTTCCACAGACCCCTGTCAAAGAATATTTTAGGAAAAGAAAACAAGTCTTATTTCGAGTTTGTGGCTTGGTCGAGATATGTTGTGAGTTAACTGACCTATTGCGGTCCCTTGATTCACATGTTACGCACCCCTGAGGGGTTAGAATTATGCAGAATATTTTACGTTTAATATCGACGTAAACAGCTACTACTAGAAGAGTGGCTACTTAAATAATCATCATCATCTGCCTAGCCTTTTGCCCAACTATGTTGGGGTCGGCATCCAGTCTAACCGGATGCAGCTGCGATTGCCTATCGGACCTCCACAACCAGTTAGTGGGTAACACGATACCCCTTGATATGACTGGTTGTCAGAAGCCAGAAAGTCTGACAACCAAGGGGTATCGTATTACCCAGTAGATAAGTTGTGGAGGTCCGATAGGCAGTCGCTCCATGTAAACCACTGGTATTCAGCTGGATCCAGTAACACTAGATGCCGATCCCAACATAGTTGAAAAGGCTTAGCAGATGATGATTCCTTACCTTTCTGAACAAGAACGGCTCCTCATTGTAGACAGGGTTGAGTCCGTTGGCTGGAACCATACGGGTTCTGAACTCCTTGCGGATTGTGTCTGATGGTAAACCGTACATGTCCACCTCGACGTATGTGCCGATCTTCTTGTCTGACAAGAACTGACCAGCTATGACCTGGTAACAGTTTATTGATGGGTAAATATTTATAAAATAAACTACGAATAGGCGTTGCCTTGTAGCTTCGATATTACCCCAGAAATAGGTACAGTCGAAAAAGTAATTGGTTTGGTTTGGTTTGGTTGGGCTACTATACTAACAATTTATTTATTTATTTTTAGTACGTAGGTACCAGGGATAACTACGTGCTCGAGATAAGAAAAAGGAATTAAATCAAATATTGTGAGTGTAGTAGAATGATGAATATTTTTGCCTGTAAACCAATTAGCTTGTTCGACTGTACCTACAGTAAATGTTTGATATTTTTTCGGGATTTCGCGTTGCATTTCGAATCAGTTTTTTTAGATCCATGAGGACTAATTTTCTTACTATTTTTCTGTATTTCTTATTCTTTTCTTCTAATTTTAAAAGTTATGAAGACAAATGGTTTTTTGTGTAACAACCAACATCTTTTTTTTGGAGGTCCTCCAACCTTTTTAACGTAACGTCAAAAAAGCAAAACATTGCCCTCTTGTCATGCAGTCGTGACCGAGGCGAGCTGGGCACATTTTGGTTCGTCATCTAAGCATGACTGTAGCGGTCTATAGGTTAAATAAATAAATAATTCTTGACGACTCTTTTTGAACCCCCATGGATCACTTCCTAAGAGGAAGTGGCCGTTGTGGGGTAGTAAACGTTAGATATTTCTTTCCAAATTGCTTTTGGTCGTCGAATAAAAAAGATGGAAATTAATAAGAGTTTTTAAATAAATACCTGCACGGAACACTGAGCAGCAATCACGCCATCTACCGGCGCATCAGCGAACGGATCGAAGCTCCTATCAGCTCGCCTCATGAAGTCGGGCTTTAGGAGGTATCCACAGTTTCCGTTGTACTCGAACTTGCCCTGGTTCAGCTGCATCGGCAGGTCTGACGTCTGGAAGTTCAGGGACACCATCTGACAGCCGGCGTTCCAGAATACCTGGGGAAGATCGGTTTGTAAATATAATTTTGAAACGCTAAGATGTCTTCGGTAAGCTAGAAGTGTCCACCCAAGTGTTTTGGTTCTAATTTTAACAGGAACTGATATCTCTCACACCGGATGATGAATGTGGCAGTTGATAGAAGTGTGATTACAAATCCCCATGCCACCATTCCCTGCTATGGGTCTGTACTTTAGAAAATCTTTTTTTCTCTCTTATAATCTTAGAACAGTCCTTTCTTACATCTTCTGGGATCAGACTGATATCGCGACGAAGAGTCGTTATCTTGTTAAGTTTCTTTTTGTGACAAGCCTGCTAAATTATTTGCAGAATTAACAGCGACGAACACCAGGAAATCGCGAGGCAATAAAGCTTGACGATTCAACTTTCTCGGATTAGGAAACGAAATTAATCAGAAAATAAAAGCGACGAATTAAAAAAAAAAAATGAATGTAGGCAAGACAAAAATTATGTCGAATGTCCATGTTCCACCTGTACCGGTAATTGTTGGGAACGATACTCCCAAAGTTGTGGAACACTATGTTTACCTTGGGCAAACTGTCCAACTAGGTAAGTCCAACTTCGTTAAAGAGGTCGCCCGAAGAATCCAAATTGAATGGGCAGCGTTCGGGAAACTAAGAGCTATCGATTAGTCCAAAATTCCACGGTGTCTAAAGACGAGGGTTTATAACCAGTGTGTGTTGCCAGCGATGACATATGGCACAGAAACATGGTCCTTAACCACCTCCTAGAGAAGCTAGAAGCTCAGGGTCACGCAGCGAGCCATGGAGAGAGCTATGCTCGGAGTTTCTTTGCGCGATAGAATCCGGAACGAGGAAATTCGCCAAAGAACTAGGGTAATAATAACTTCCACTTCTCTTCATATCAAGCTACGTCAATAGACATAAAGGAACATTTACAAGTGGCAAGAGATGTCCTAAAATGGTCCTAGTAAAATTGATGCTATTAATCTCGATTTATTAGTGGTTTCACCAATTACCTGTGGCATGTAGTTGGAGGAATCAGCCCTGGTGCCCTTAGGATAGATCCTGGACATCTGACGCTTGTTGTAGTTCACGAAGTCGATGGCCTGTGTCTTCAGGTAGTTCATGCCTGTTGTCTCCGCGAATGAGGACATGTTGTGGTAGATGTTCTTTTCTGGAAGTTTGGGGATTATTTTAGCCCAAGACTAAGCAAAAGGTACCTCATAGGTACCTTTTGGTTTGGCTAAGTGGCTAATTGGCTAAGGGCTGATTTTTCAATAGTCAGATAACTTTTATCTGAGGAATAAAAATATTGGTTTGCATATTTTCTATACATAAGCTGTCAAACCGCCATTTTTATTCCTCAGATAAAAGTTACCTGACTATTGAAAAATCAGCCCTTAGTGTACTACGTATTCATTAGGTAAGTCATGGATAAGTAATTAAGGAGCAATGTACACACTGGCTCCTGTAGAGACGTGGAGAGATAAGTAAGTGGCTTGCTCATGTTCGGTTGAAAAATGGCATTAGATGAGCATTATACACAGCGTGTAAACAGCGTGCGTGTCATCCACTTCGAATTATTATTATTTTGTTAGCAACTAGCTGTGCCCGAAATACGTTTGATTTTTTTCCTGTTAAAAAAAAGGTCTTGTGTAAGTCTTGGACCATTTACGGAAATGCCAACATCAACATACAAATTCTCAACTCAATTGAATGCCGAACCGTGCGCTAAGGCATAAGGAACGAACATACCAATATATATACTAAACTTAAATAGTAGAAAGTAGAAGAGAAGCTAATATACAACATTAATTTATTGTTTCTTCCTGAACCGCCTCTAGTAAGCAGTAGAAATGACTTGCAAAGTCTTAATCAATAAACCAACACCTTCACTTGCTAAGCACAATACAATGCTCAAAATTTTACTTGGTCCCTTTTGCTCTAATTAACACTAAACCTTCCACTCCACCGAAATCTGGTACCTAATCCTTGCACAAGACTAACCTCTTGTACTCAATTGAACGTGTAGTGTATGTAGATATCAATATATCACGCTACAAACCAAACCGATAACAGTATTATAACATTGTCTCGGGCGTGCACGTCGCTCGGTTATAAATACTGGTTCAATAGGTGGGGCGGCTAGTTGTTGTCGGGCTGTCGGCCTGAGCAGTGGTGCATTGGCGAGCCAACTATTATATTAATAAGTGTGCATATTTTACTGAACCGCCCTACTACCTATAGCTCCAAACAAACTTCAATATATAATCAACATACTGTCAGCTTCCTCGAAGCCCTGGAACTTGATGGGCTGCGCGTAGTTGACCATGGATGAGAGCCAGGGGTGAACGTTGGTGGTGGAGCCGGTGTAAGCCACTGGGGGAGGCGCGTCGTCACCTGCTGATGCTGCCTCCGCTACTATTTCTTCAGGCTGGAGGAGGAAATTAAGCTATGGTGATAACAATTCACTCAGTAGTTGACACTACCAAGCTGTCAAAACGCAATTGCCTAGATTTTGTACGGTAATAGCAACCTTTGTCGTCTCTTATTTGTCAACTCAATTTTGACTAACAATATACTATTGATTGTAAATCAACACTTAACGGTTATCCAAATCTAGATTTGAGGTGTTTTTTTTTAAGTTCTTGGACTTGGAATTATGGATGATAGTGTTAACTACCTGATTATGTAAGTGGTTATAGGAGAAAGTCTTTCAGTCTTTGGAATAGAAAGGTATTTCCACCGCATCTACAGACGCCAAACCAAACTGTAACATTTTCCCAATGGAATATGAACCTTATACTTTCGTAATAAAGTTGAAATATGTACTATAAAATAAATTTGACAGATTGTTGTTGTGATCTTGATTGTTGCCTGTGTACATTAAAGAATATCACAGATTTTTTACACGCCTAACAAATCAAGTCTCATTTGTTTTTTAATATTTACCTTTTTATCCAATATAGCGACAGCCGATGCATCTTCCTTCTCCTCGTCTTCAATCACAAACTGCCCCTGACGGAATAGCTCCAACTCCTGCTTCTCAACCTCAGGCTTCAAGCGCTTGTTCTTGATGAGGATCTTGCGCTTCAGCGCGGACGGCGGCGGCAGAGGAACCCCAGGTTCCAGCTGGAATTGTTGTGACTTTGTATGTAGAAACAGTTGTTTAGTTTTTAACGGAGGCTTGATTGGCTTGATTTACCATCTACGGTCACGGATAGGGCCCGGATTATCCGGTAAATAATTTTAAACAAAAAAAAAATCGATTGTTGGAACTTTGAGCTCCAATATTTTCAAAAGGTTCTACAAGGTTACAAAAAAAAATGACGTAAAGAACATGTCTTTTCAACCGACTTCAAAAAAAGGAGGTTCTCATTAAACCCGTCATTTTTACACCCATAAATTTTATTATACCTGTAATTTTCACACCCGTAGTTTTTACATCCGTAGTTTTTTTATCCCTAATTTTTACACCCGCAATTTTTACGCCCGTAATTTTACACCCCAAATTTTTACTACCCTTTATTTTTACACCCGTAATTTCTAAGCCAGGAAACCGTTTGACCCCCAAATAACCACACATCTCTTTACTAGCATTTGCCTGCAAATCAAAAATTCCCTTAATTCGGCCCTGGCGCAAAATCCGTTCTTTCTTAGTTAAACCAAATCGTCTCCAAGCAAGCAAGTTGCCAAAAAAAGCTTCATAAGGACCAACGGTTTCGAGATTTCGTATATAATCAGTGAGTAAATGAATTACTTTTTGCTTATCTATAATAGATTAGATTAAAGGACCAATACATTACATTATCCTAAACATTCCTATGGCGACCCAAAAGCCCCACAAATATCATCACAATAATACTCACAGGGTGTTCGGACAACGCCTCCTTCAGTAACAAATCCCCAAGGATCTCATCACAATACTTGGCCAACTTGTACTGCTGGGCCTTGCAGCAATGGTTCTCAAACGACAGAATCACAGGGTAGTCTGAAGTCACGAAGGCAGTATCTCGAAGGGCGTATATTACGTCTTTGAAGAGGATGTCGGTACACATGGCCATGCCGTGGGTGATGATTGGTTCCTCGTCTTCCCCTTTGCCGTCCCAGCAGTCGAGTTCTACGCATCTGGAAGGTGACGAAACTTGTTAGTAGAGACTGTAATAGTAAAGTATCTATGTATACTTACAGGTATATACTCTTCTGCAGTGCTACTTATACTATAAAGAAAGAAAAAGTAGTGTGCTTGAAGCGCGTTGTCCTTAGCATCAATGGTGGAATAACAGAGCTCACCTATGAAACGATCATCCAGCCAACCGACCAGTCTTACCAAGGGGTATCTTGTTATCCAGTAACTGGGTTGTGGTGGCCAGACAGGCAGTCGCACCTTGTAAAATACTGGTATTCAGCTGCATCCAGTTATATTGGAAATTGACTCCATCATAGCTGTGAAAAAGCTGGGCAGATGATGAGACTAGCTGTTATAATTCTACTAGTGACAAGGAAATAATAATTGGAAGGTTACTTCGGAGTTATCTACTTAAAAACATAGTACATTCCTACTGTAAAGGTTGTTGTAGTGTCAAGAACCTGATCGAAAGTGATTTTGACCGAAAAAATTATAAATTTTATCCAAACACCCGAGAGAAATCTAGAAGGGGTTTAAATTCGAAGAATGGTTGGTTAGTTTTATGAAAAAATTTGTTATAATAATAGAAAAAGTTAGTCTGTGTTTTAGTAAATTGTAGTTTGGGGGCTCCAAACTCCAATAGGTACTGTGATCATTGTAGAGTGAATACACGTGCCAAACCGTTTTGTGCTTCAGAATAAATTTACTCAACATATTTAAGAAGAAACTTCGATCCTACATAATATAAATTAAAATTGAGTTTGTGTTCGTACGGACAAGCTACCTACGTTATCCCTGAATGCTATAAGTTATATTTTATCATAAAAAAATTAGAGATCTTTAAAAAAATGTACGAATTCGCGGGAAATAACAAGTAAGTACATAAAAAGTAAAGAAAACAACACGTAAAGCTCCTCAATCAAAAGCAACAGCTTGCGAAAACAGAGAGGCAATTACTAATACATCATCTAAGATTAGGAAACAAGTAAACAAAGTTATAAACTCATAAAGTCGCTAATTAATACGAGCGTATTAATCTTTATGACGAATCGCAAGTTGAATCGGTAGGGCCATTTTCTCTTGACACGGGAAGAAGGGCACTTGATGCGGTGGAATGAGATTGATCGAAAGAATGGATTGGTTGCATTATAAGCTAAAAGTAGGGTGACTTCGAAGATGACGGCTAATAGAGACGTATGGAAGAAGACCATGCATGGCTTTATAAGTAGAGGAAGACCAAAGAAACGATGGATTGAGTGTGTGAAAGATGATATTGGCTAGAAATGGGGTGACTTTACGGTAGATGGAGCAGACACGCTTTCGAGTGGAGACTGCGTTTGGGCAAGCGTAGTGTGAGACGCCCTGCGATAAGATGGGCCGATGATTTGAACCAGGTTGGTTGGCGATCTCCTGGGGAGGCCTACGTTCAGCAGTGGACGTACGATATAATAATGATGATGATGAACATCAATACACGATCGCTTGCAAACATACCAGTACATCAAGAATCAGGCAGGTCTAGTTCGGCTTTTTCTGAGTTTTGTATCTACAGTAGCCGATTAGAAGGATCAAAGTGTGAATTTGTGTCTGGTTAAAATTAAGACTTTTAAGTTACTATAAATGTAATATGGAGAAGTGTGGTGTAAGCCCTCTTTTCCATATTTGCTTTATTTCTGCTTACTCTTTTCATTCAAACAAAAGTTTATAGGTATATATACAATTTCGCGTATCCATTGCATTGCAACTGATTTTACTGAAGTTATTATGTCCTTTTCCAGTAGCCGCCTTTATGAGTTTTTTCTTTTGTTGCCCGAATCGCAACTCTGCCTTAAAATTTTCAACGCTTTGAAAGACCAAATTATATTGGGCAGAAAGTAATTGAGTTTAGGGAGTTGGTCCTTCGAGCGTGCAAGTGTGAAGACATCGCGGATAAAGCGTACCTAGTTGAAACTTTTTGTGAGCATCTACTTTGTATAACTTCGAGAGAGTTTAAAGCGTCAGCGCAATTTTCGGTAATGTGTTGAGTGTTTACTGTATTACAAGGAGACGACTTTGGTGAAATATGAGCAATTTTGAGGAGGTGCTTCTTCGATAGGACTGTACTGTAAGGTTAATTCCATAATCTATGCAGAGCTAGTGAGATCTTTCTATAGCAATCATAAAGTGTTATAAAGATTTTCTTTAAGCTATTTTATTTACTTCACAGCTTACAATTAATACAACAATATGAAGTTACAGTTAGTTTGCCGTGTGGTGCCGGTCGAATAACACCATCCCATTTCTACCCGTGGGTCTCGTAGAAGGCAACAGACAGAGAAATATTGACCACAGGATGGGTAGCAGCGTCCTTCTGAGTAGTATAACACCCACTGCGATCGCCAATATGCATCGGCCAAGTATGGCGATTAGGGCTGAACCCCCCCAGGGGGAGACCCATGCACAGCAGTGGGCGTCTAAAGGTTGACATGATGATGATGGTGATCATTTTGATGAAATTATTGAAACTTACGCCAATTACGAAGTTCATAATATAATTACCTTATCTGTTAAGAGCGATATTTAACATATATCTGTGAGTGTGTAGGTACCTACACCTAATGTGCGTGTTATGAATTAAGTGTCGTGTGTGTAACGTCCGGAGTGCGTACAAAGTGGTTTCTATGCAGAGTTTGTTTGGACTAGGATTTCAAACTCAAGATTTCTTTTCCCCAGACAATTCTTCTAACGAACTAGCCAAAATCATAGCATCCCTCTGTCTGCTATATCAGCCAACTTCTTTCATGAAGCCTCAAGCCGGTACGAACCACGAACCCACGAACGTCACACTATCACACAGTAAGTATTTAATTAGAATGAGGACAAATAAATATCGAAAGTCATGTAACACATCATCGTCTGCCTAGTCTTTTCCCAACTGTATTGGGGTCGGGTTCCAGTCTAACCGGATGCAGCTGAATACAATGTTTCACATGGAGCGACTGCCTGTCCGACTTCCACTATTACGCTACAACTCACGGCAACCTGCCGCTTGCATCCACCGGTTACCCGCGACCTTGACGATGTCGTCACTCCATCTGGTTGGAGGCCTACCAACGGTTCGTAGTCGCCAGTCGAGAACCTTTCTTCCCCATTCTTTATGGGTTCCTCGAGCGTTATGGCCTGCCCAAATACGCAAGATCTCTCTGTAGTGGCGACCGCGAACCGGAGGACGTTGCGTTGGAAGGCCTCCCACTAGGTGGACCGATGACCTGGTATAGGTTGCGGGGATCCGCTGAATGCGAGTCGCACGGGACCGGTCAATGGCGACACTTGGGGGAGGCCTATGTCCAGCAGTGGACGTCTTTCGGCTGCAATGATGATGATGATGATGATATACCTAGGATGTAAGATTTCTATACGCAGCCGAGATCACTTAGGGCGGGTTGCATCAACTATACTTTACTGACGGGTAATAGTCAAAAATTGCGCTAACTATCGTCAAACCAAAAAACAGATTGTTTCACAAAATGGTGGCCGTAACGTACATTAAAAAGTTACTATTACCATTAACTGATGCTTCATCCACCAGGTCAACGTAATTTTGTTTTGTCAAACAGCTACGTCAAACATCAAAATATTACGGACTCTCTTTTTGAATAACTTTGACTGACGGAATTTAGGTCATGAAACAACCCGTTACATTTAACGAATGTTAAACATCTCACGTCATTGTATTTTTAACCGTCCGTATGTAACGTTAATCAACTGTTTGAAACAACCCGCCCTAAATCTAATGAGTTTAAAAATGTCTCTGAGCACATACCTGCAACCAGCCAATAGGACCTGCCGGTACATCTCTACGGAGCTCTTGCCACCGAACTGTCGGCCAGACAAGTAGGTGTTGTGTGAGGAGTTGATGTAGTAGTGGGCTAGAGGCTGGTCCATATCCATGTAGAAGTCCAGGCGGTCGAGGAATACTGGTGCGTTTTCATCAGACATCAGGTAACGGATCAGACCGTCTTTTGTGAGGCATTCTGGAAGGTAAGGAGATAGAATTTATGGCTTGATTTAAGTACTGTTGAACAAGGAATCATTTTTTGCATGAAGCAAGTGTGTGATATATTTATTGGATTAAGGTCATGTTGCTAATGGGAAGAGCTGCTCCCTGGTCTTTTTGCTTTTAGGACATTATACTTATAGAACAATGTCTTACTGATTCGAAATGTACTTTTTATGCAACAATTCAAAACTAAAAGAATTTGTTACATTTTTGGGTTAGTAGGTATCCTATTTTCGTCGACAATAATACGTTTTCAATAAAACCACTTCAGTATGTACCTAATTTACTAATCTACTTTTTAATCTTACTTGTCAATTACCAAATAAATAGTACCTGAAAAACGTTATGTATTTGTGGAAAAAAAGAACGAGTCCTTAGTATTTTAATTGTGGCATGGCTAGTGTTGCCTTGAATAGTTTCACAGTAGGTAAGTTGCGGATGGAAGGACCAAGATTAAAAAATAGCGTTCACATTTACAAGTTACTGAATCGAAAGTTAAGACTGATTTTTAGTTTTCTAAATCATCAATCGAGAAGTTCCGCAAGTTTTTTGCTTAAAACTTTAAATGCGTTGGTTTCTCTGCAGCCAATTGGCAACCAAATAGCGTTGATCTGCATTTTGGAACCTCTACAAGGCTCTAAGCCTACAAATTAAATGTTAAAAGCTTTTTAACTGGTTTACTATTGTTTGTTGCTAAGCTGTCAAAATGGTCTAGCTCCAATCAACAAACTGTTTATACTGCCAAAATGCAGATAATAAAAGAAGATGCACATACAGTTTTTCTGAGCGCATCTTTTAAAAATAAAACTACTCTATGCGGTGATCTAAACTACCTATTAGTTTAAGAGGTAAAGTTGTTTTTTTTTGTTTATTTATGTGCGTTAAAGGTAATCGACGAGATGGATTGATGGAATAGAAGTTCGATTTCGTTTCTGGTCTTTTTAAATATTTAAAATCATTGGTTCGGATTTTACAAACCGAAGTAATATACACTTGGATATATTTACACTGCCTCTGAGTCATGACTGTTCACACACAGATAGGCGATCATGCTACGCGTCGACGATACGGATACGGTGATGGGATCGGGCAAATGATCATATGTGGGTCCGCCTTCAGGTGTAACCGTAGGAAGGATAAGAGCCTGAACGTTTATAATATCTTGATGCTCCACTGACCTCTACAACTCAGTTACTGGGCGATACCACTTGGCAAGACTGGTTGTGAGAGTTTCGGTTTCGGACTACCCGTAACGACTGCCAAAGTGGAATTCCCCTTTACGCCTTATTATTGGCGAAGGGTCAATGGTCGTAAAAGGGAAGCCGAATCAAAAATTGCTTAATTTTCGAGTAATTTAATTTATAGGAAAACATACAAACAACCAGGGAAAACACATGTTTGCTTAACGTATTTAGTTCACCATTAACTGAACTATTAAAAATACCTGCAGTGTGACTGTATAACTTGGAAATAGCAGACACTACCGATTTCGTTATCCCGATGGTTAATGTCCCGAACTTCGAAAAGGCAACCAGTACGAATCGACTTGTATGGAATCTCCGCCGCTGTCGGTACCTTAGAAAGAATAGGCAGGCCAAGGAGCCACTTCCTGCGAATGATGGTCGCTTCACGAGGCAGGCCTTCCAAGTGTTCAAACAACACAGTCAGTTGTACTCTCGTGTTCAAACAACAGCTGCATATGGTCACAGCCGCCATAACCAGCCATGGGTCTTTCAATAAACATCTCTTTCATAGGAGTTTCAGACAGCCCACAGCCTACATAGAAGCAGACGAAACAGCAGCCCATGTGCTCCTGAACTGCCCTGAGGTCGTTTCATAAAGGGCAAAGTACTTCGATAACCACGGTATAACCTACAGGAGATCGCCAGCAACGTCAACGTGCTGCTGGCCTTTTTCGAGAAGATGGGGTGGATTGAATGAGAGTGAGACGTGGAGATGCGATCATCAGCCCGTTATACTATACTATAAATAATAGGCTTACATATGTATATCTTAGATAAAGACACTTACTATCAGTCTTAGCTTCATCGCACTGTTCATAAGTATTGATGATCTCAGCGGCTCTCTTCTCATCGTACAGTGGATACAAGATCTCGTTGAGTCGAGGGTCACGCTGCTTCTCGTTAAGGAAGTTCACGAACTGTTCCAGGTTGATGCGGTCTGACTTGCCTTGGGTGCTGTAGAAAGGATAGGTAATGATTAGTATCGAGACAATTTTGCCACCGGAACGCACAAAGACTTAAACACAAACTACTATACCCTGTTCACAATAAGATTAGACATTTACTCAAACCTTTTTTACAGTCCGTTCAACCGATTTTGACTTCTATTGCGTTGGTAGCATGACAAATGGCAACTGCAGTAAACAGTTGTTATTGTAACCACTTTTTTGCCCCTAATGTCATCCTTAAGCCTACGGAATAGAAGTCAAAATCGGTTGAAGGGTCTGTAAAAAAGGTTTGTGTTTATGTCTAATCTTATTGTGAACAGGGTATAAGTGATACTGACATTGTTTGAAGTTTTATTTACTTAAGTATCAACACAAATGTTATATGTAAGTATAGTTAGATTAAGGTATCTATGGGTCTTTGTAATCTGAAAATAAATGGTTTGTAATTTTTATATTATTTTGGTGTTATTATTCGTTTGTTGGTTAAGTTGTCGTAAAATTTTCACATGAACGTTTTGTATCGTTTATTATTATAGTTACCCAAAATCTGCAGTGTAAAAAGTGTGGCCTCCGAGCTAAGTGTTTGAAAGTCGTTAAAATGTAGGTGCTTACAATATTATCAATAATATTTGGAAGATAAATCAGTATGTAGGTACTACTACTGTCTAATGCATTGCTAGTGTCGTAACACGGCAGTAGTTTACCAGTGAAAGTGTATCAAACGAACAAATAAGTAAACTTACTTTCGCGTAGCCAAAACAATTATGCCCATTCAAAAAAAGATCGTTGCCTATTTCAATTCCATTATTAAAACCCTTCTAGAATCTACCCAAATGCTTGGATTCAAATATTCTCAGCCAGTAGGCACTAGTTTCGACTAGGTTCCATTAGCATAAAACCTTTGAAGGACATTTTAATTAAATATTTATCTGTTTGATATTCCTACCATTACAAAACCTATAACATAAATAATTCTAGCCTTCAATTAAATCGTAAAACATCCAATCATTCGTAATCCTCAAATGGCAGAGGGTTTCATCAATAAATAAAGTGCTCGCATAAAACAGTTGAAAGTAAGGTAGGTCCGTTTAAATCTTAAGGCTAACCGGGGCCGTAGTCCCCCGTCTCCCTTGGGGGCGATAAAACGGGACTTAGGGAATCCTATCAAGTGGATGGACATGGAAATAAATTGAGTGTTTCTTTTGAACTTTATGTGCTTTTACAGTGATCATCTTTCAAAGTGTAAATCTGCTTGAAGGTAATTTGCTTAATAGTTTTTCAAACACACGCGTGAGGAGTAAACTTAACTTATATTCGTTGCAGGTGCGGACCTATTATGCCACTGGCCATACCCCTGGTGGTATGGTGGGCCTAACTCTATACTATTGAGAAAATCTTTTCGTTTGGGTTAGGTTATGTTAGAACCATGACGATTAACGAGCGAAGCGAGCGGTGCCGCGGTAGCTGCCACCGAGCGCCAGATCCTCTCTATTATTGGTGAATCATTTGGGTTAAGTTAGGTGAGTGGTATAGTTTTACATCCATCCACGACCAGGGGCTCAAGTCTGCTATTAAAATAGTGTCAAAATGGTCTATCATTGATTTTATAATTGTTGATTTTGACAAGTTTGGTAATCTACTAATATAATGGCGTCATTATGACATTCCAATGGTCAACCACTGAGACGCCATTGAAAGAAATGATATAGAATGGTAATCTCGTACAAAATGACAACTGAATGATTGACTTAGGCGGTAATCTGCAAACATTTTGACAGTTACTTTGATCAGTGATCTACCATTACAACGTCATTGTGCGACCAATGATCGACCGTTGTGAATTTAGCAGATTATGAACTTTTAGCAAAATGACAATGGGATCGTGTTGGAATTACGAAATTATAAAAATAGCAGACTTAGCCCCCTGGGGTATGGCCAGTGGTATGGTGGGTCCGCAATGTTGGGTCCGCAATGTTCGTTGCGAGGCTCCGGGCAGCAGGTCTTTGTGAGGCCCTTGACCATTTTGCTACGAAATCGAAATCTAATCGAAAGTAGATATTTCCCGGGAAACGACTGTAGTCTTAGTTTGACAATAATATACTTTGAATTCAGGTAGGATAATTTGATAACCTACATGAAAGCTACATTTAGAACTGTAATTTTCAGTCATTTTCAGTATAGAGATACTGTTTCAGTAAAACAATATTTAGTGAGAGTTTGTTAATTTTGCTTAGCAAAAAGAATATAAATACAAAACGTACAACTATTTAGAGGAGCGTAATTTAGGCACCTCGGCTTACTTCGAAAAAAATTCGAAGTGGGTTTATTCGTTTCGGGAAAACTAACCCAACTGAAACTACTTAGGTTAAGTAAATTATGTAGTCTTACTTACATAGATCTAAAAAGCTCTTCAATATCATTCCTGGGACAGATCTTATGGTACAGAGCGTAGAACTTGTCAAAGGTAAACGCCTCCTTCTCCATCGCTTCATTCTTCCCTGAAGGCAGTCCAAGTTCGGACAGGCACTGGTAGACCAGCTTCTCAGTCTTGCCTGATGCGAAGGTCCGGGCTACAACCTTCACTGGGACCTTTCCTCGAGGGTCCGTCAGGAAGCAGAGGCGCATCCAACTGGAAAATGGAGGTGATTAGTATTTGTCGTAGTTTAAGAAAAGGAGGATAGGTATATGATAGAACAGTGCTTTTTAACCGACTTCAAAAATAGAGGAGGTTTTCATTTCGACACGTAGATATTTTTTTTTTATCTTTGACCACGCATACTTACTTTTTTACAGTGTAGTCCGATTTCTACGATTCTTTTTTTAAAGGATTGCCTATAATTCAAAGATGGTCCCATATAAATTGGACCATCTTTGAGGTGAAAATTAATTAAGGGATGACTTAATTTGTTTGGTGTTACTGTTTATTAATTAATTTGGATGATAAAAAGTAGTAGTAGGCACTAAAAAGCAAAAAAAAACCAAATAGACCTTTAAAAAAGTAAAAAATAACTCTAATTTCGGAAGCCGGTGGCAATACAAAACAACAAACAGAACCAATGCCATTTTTTGTAAAAAGATTTCGTGAAAACAATTCCCCCACGGCGAGTTTCGGTGACTTGAGCTGTCAATCCATAGCTTTGAAATGACATGACAGCTTCCGTCAATCTTATTTCACATAAATTCACCGCGGAAAATGTTTACAGAATGGACCGGTAGTTAACAGTGTTCGATATATAAATAGAAAATGTATTCGGTAGGGATATGGTCGATCGATAGTCGACTATAGATAATAGCCAACCAATCGCATGACTATCGATAGCTCAGTGCGAGGCAATACAATCGAATAAGTGCAATACTATCGATAGTATTGTTGTTCGAGAAGAATAAAGTATCGATGGTATCGACATCATCAATAGTATCGATAATTTTAGACTTGCGATAGCCTAAAATACTAAATCGATTCTATCGATAGTTTTTATTTACAAGCAACAATACTATACTATCGATAGTTTATTCTTTGCGAGCAATAGTATCGGTAGTATCGATAGTGTTTAACTCATTCAATAGTATTGCCTCGTTCTGAGCTCTTCAGAATTTTTTTTTAGATAAAAGTATCGATAGTTCAACAAATAACACAATATTTGAGACATTAAATTTAGCTAATTTTGCACTATTCGGGCTTTTCTTGACACATAATATAAATGTACAGTTTTAGTCTGTTAGTATGTGTAATACAAAGTTAAAATTAGTAAAGCTATACCTACCCGTCTGCCCCAAAAGAAAGCTAAGCCAATTAGAAAGCAGATCCAATGCAATATAGGACTGAAGCCACCACAGAAGAACGATATATATATCGTTCTTCTGTCACACTGATGGGGACTTCTGGAATATATTGTGAATTGACAATTGTTTTCCAAAAATCCTCACGGGTTAATTAAACACAACCATGTGGGGTTTTAAAAAAAAAAATTGCAATCTATAGGTACCTACCAGAAAATAATTTTAATTAAATTAAAATCTCTGAAAAGTCCCTGGCCCTGCTGTGTGTGCTTGTACCTTTGTGTATGAGGTATAAATAAATAACTAAGAGCGGGACAGTTTTAAATAGTCGTTTCTGTATCCTAAGTTGCAAAGAGAAAATTTGCAGACCATTTTACAGCATGTATATTCAAAAGCTCATACAATTTACATCGTTACAAAAGAACCTCCATATCTAGAGCATCACAAACGTCAAGTAAGCATTGAATAGCAATGTATTCTTCGGTTTGAATAATACCGTATTCAATAGATACATGTCCTATCTACCCTCCTCTATTGAAAAGCACAACACGTGATCTCTAATAACGGCTACGTTAGTGAATACATTGCCAGAACGTTATGTTGATAGATATGATAACTGCTATCATGTTGCTTTTATACGAAACACGTTGTATATTTGCCTAATGAACCTTTGAGAACCCTAGACTGACTATAATTGCTTCCATTGTTGTCTTTTAATCCATCTCTACCTATGCGGAGAATTATTTTAGCATTACCTACCTTGAGCGAAATGTACCTAGCTAAGTAATATCATGTGATATTAATATTAGGTAGAAGTTATTTATCACTTTTTAGATTTTGAAGGCGGTTAACTTTTTTGTAAAAAAGCTTTTTATTTTCCGATTTTTAGTACTTCCTTATCATCCAAATCCAATAAGAAACGGCAACACAGTCAAAACAGAGATTGAAATTACAAGGTTGGAGAACATTACAACATCATCCTTGTATATTTTTTTGCTTTCTACCGATTTTTACTAAAAGTGCTGAATCCATTTCGATAAAATTTATATGGGACCACCTTTGAGGCACACCCTATCCATCAAAAAAAGAATTTTCAAAATCGCTTAACATTTGCCGGAGAAATCGCGTAACAAATATACAAAAACAATAAAAAAACAACATACAGAGTACTTAATTGATGATACTGAAAAAATCAACAAACAGCAAATAATTATCCATAGATGACGTTTTCGTTACCTTCAGCAAAAGTTTTGATAAGGACTTTCAATCTCTGTTTTACCTGTGTTGTGGTTTTGTAATGGATTTAGATGATAAGAATGAACAAAAAAGCGCAAAAAAGAAACCTTTTTACGAAAATATAAACAAAAAAAAAATACAGACGAATTGATAACTTCCTCCTTTTTGAAGTCGGTTGAAAAGGACAACCGCCTAAACAACTATAAAGTCATAAATAAAAGAACACACAATACATGTATGACTTTTGTTTCGGAAATAGGCGGCTTTTGTTCTGTTTATTGTTTTGTATTGCCACCGACTTCCGAAACTAATCTCATACATGTGTTCCGTGCTAAAGTTATTTCTCACTTTCTTTGTTTTTGAAGGCGGTTCTCCTTTTCGTAAAAAGGTTTTTTTTTAATTTCACAGTTTAAACGGCTATACAGAATTAGCTCAAAGGAGTTGTTTCAAAATGTATGGAGCCTGGGCCCAGTCCTTGTACACCATATTTAATAATAAGGAAACACATTTTAAATAGTTCTCAGTTGTCCAATTACTTTAAAATAGCTTTGTGAGCAGGTAAAATACAAGAAATTACACTTGAAATTGCAACACACAACAAACCAGTCATGGCGGTAAGCTGTCATTTTGATTGATTAATGACGTTTGACATTTATAATTCTGATTTTCTGCGTCGATTTGTGGATACCCAGGCAAACAGATGGGAAAGAAACGGTGAAAATTAAAAAAAACGAAACGGAGGATGTTATAAAGTAGGTACTCTAGAAACTAGAAACAAAACGAGACGAAAGTGACTGAAGTGACACTGTTGTGACAATCAGCTGACAGTTCTCTTTCTATTATCAATGGTCGATCTATGGTTTATAGAGTAGCTAAATCTGAGTGACGCCATGTTGAAAATCCGTAAAAAATATTATTAAATTATCAATTTACTACCACAACAGTATACATTTAAATGAATTATCTGTACTTTTCCCGGATTCTACGGATTTTTCTCTTTATTTTGAAGTGGTGTACATAGACTGGGCCCAGAATGAAACATGTCCTTTGGCACACAAAAATATCGATCTAGCTTAACAAATAGAATAATTAGTCCCAATTTAAAAGTTCTCGTGTGTAATTTAGGGCTATAGCTTAATTCTGAAAGCTGAAAGTCGCGGGCAGAACCTAGTTCTTAATATAAGTCCAGATTTCCGACGATTAACACTAATGACGTTAAAACCGTGAAGCATTCACTTAACAAAATTACCCCCAGGTAATTAACAGCTAACAGCTTGATTCATCTTCCATTAAATAATCATAAATCAGTTTAAGTAATCCCATCTTCTATACCGGTAAATCATAGAAGGCCATTCTACATAATTTATGTCTTCGGTAAGTGTATCAACTCTAGTAAATTACTGGTTGGAAGTTAATTTGCAGAATGGCCAATCTTTGGGAGTGGAAGTTCCGCGAATCAAGGAGTGTAGTGGTGGTATCTAATTTATTTAACGCTTTAATAGAGTATTTTACAAAAAAAAATCTAATTAGTCCGTCAGTTAGATTATCGAAAAATATTGGATACATATTTTTTGTTTTATCAAATCAAAATAATACTTTAAGTTACTGTTAACCAATGTTGGATGTATATTATGCTGTTGGTGTAATTTATTGAATAAATAAATAAACAAATAAAAACTGACGAAGATAAAACGCATCAAAGATGAGTGGGGGTTTGTGACGTCACTTCGCCAGTAAAAGTGTACCTACTGACATGTGATATCACACGAGTTTTCGACGCACTGTATCGTCTGTATTTTTTGTTGTCGTGAAAAAAGAAAAAACACGTGTCCAATATTTTTTGGAAATTTATCTGACGGACTAGTTAGATTTTTTTTGGTAAAATACCCTATTGTGTTCGTGCATAAATACTTACTATAATATTATCTGCATAGCCTTTTCCCAGCTTTGTTGGGGTTGGCTACCAGCCTAACCGGATTCAGCTGAATATCAGTGTTTTACATAGAGCGATTACCTGTCTAACCCCTACAACCTAGTTACTGGGTAACACGATACCCCTTGGTAAGGGTGTTACTACACTAATCGATAGATCATCGATCAATGCCATCGGTCGACATCGATCGACGTTAATCGATTGGTGTGGTAGCTTTGGCTTATCGACGGCTACCGTTCGACTACTAATCGATCGATTGCCGGTCGATGGCATCGGTCGACGTTGATCGATTAACTCCGGCTATAATCCATCAGTGAAAATAATTAAGCAGCCCGATCGACGTCGACTAATCCATTCTATCATCGATCGATCGTCGATCGACAATCGAGCGATTGGTCTGGTAGAAACTATCGATCAAAGTCGACTAATCTACCAAATAACTATTCTAACTAATAACATAACGACTGTCAAAGATTTACGAATGAAAGTCAGGACCACAACTTTATGTGTTTTCCGAGAATAAAATGTGCAATGTAATACATATTTATAACTCCCGCGTGTAAGTTTTTTATTACTTATCGTATGGTAACCAGATATCTACTGAGCTTCAAATTGCAAAAAAATGTAAGAAAAATTTAATTTCGCGTGCTAAGTACACTAGCGCTTTTACCATACCTACCTACATTATTTTCTGAAATTAAAAAAGTCAATTGTTTAAAACACTTTTTAATAGTTTATGTACTTACCCTGTCCCTACCTCACACATAGGTCTTTAATATATGAGAAGGTAACTTATGAAAGTCATTATTATCACAGCTGAGGATCATTAAGTCATGTTCCACCCAGTTGAGTCTAAAACACGCCACATTGAACAAAAGATGTCTTTCTTATGCGCCACAAAATAGGAGAGAAACTGGTACATTTGGTGGTACTGGTACACTGGTGTACATATATGAAGTAAAGATGAAACTGATTATTTTTTTTAAATCTTGGGTTCTGCAGATATATATTTTTTTAAGCTTTATTGACTTAGTTGGGCTTTTATTTCAATGGATACGCCAATCCTATCATACCTTAAACAGAGTACTATGAAGCAATGAACAAAACTTAAACTAAAAGGAGAATCTTAATCAATATGGTACCTACACCAATTCACTAAATCTTTTCGCTACATCTGACTTAGGTTGTGCTAAAATTGATTAAATTAAACCTACCTGTGGGGTTCTGCAAATATAAGTATCTAATGTACATACCATAAAAGTACAAGTAAGTGTAGGTACCATACCCACATTTACTTGTATTGTACATACTTTCCATATCCTATTACTCTTAGCAAAAGTGTAGCTTTCGATAAATGAAAGATTGTTTGTAATATAACTAGGAATTTCAGAGATATAAAAAGCAAACATTTGAAAACATGAATACAAGCAAACTTCACCACTCTGTAATAACCTATAGATAGATAAATAATAATTATGAACTACGTTAAACTACCTAATTGTCCTTATAAACAGCAAATACTTGTAACTACCTAAATAAGACCCGGAAAAAACTATTTTTCAGAAACACTTTTGACCGTGGTATGTATTTTATTATAGTTATCTGAACTTATTTACAATGTATTCAAACAAACATGATCATACAAGATACCTACTGCCTGTATTTTCCTCCCATTCATTCAAAACTTGATAAACATTTAATATAATGCAAATGTGGTAACTACAATATTTTTTTCAGTTTCCTTGTTTTACTGTGGAACCCTAAAATATGGTATTTATTTTACAGAGATCTATAAACATGATATACCTATTTTTCATCCTACCTAACCTTCGAAGTTAGCCCAAGTTTAGCCCCAATAGAAGATGGCTGAAATCACTGAGATACTTCAAGGCGCCATGATAGTAGGTATATCACCTTTGAACTGGCTGGTTGCCAAGAGGTTGCCAAGTTACAGTTGGTACCTACTTCTTCAGACACAATGCGTCGTAAACTAGCGTTTAATGATGTCTACTGGTTTGATAATAATCTTTGTTGTCAAGTTAAGAGTAGTGGACTAGTGGCTGTAGCGTCTTCTAATCATCAAAGTTAAGTAGGTAAGTTTATAGGTACCTATGGAGTTACTACTGCTACTAGGTTTTACGATGACTTGAGACGGGCATATAAAGACGTTCTTTAAAAAATAAAAGGTCAAATAAGGTATCTACTGAAAACGACCGTATACGTGACCGATTTATTTAAAACTATTTTTCCATTTTACTAGCTTTTCCCCGTGACGACGTCCGCGTGAATTACGGATCTCAGCTTTATTTAAATAATAAAACATTACGATGACGACACGGTGGGCGCAGTGGCTGAGCGATCGACTGCTGCGCAGCGTGTTGCGGGTTCGCCTCCCGCCCAGGGTAAATATTAGGTCCTTACATATGAAATTGCCGATACTTAATACTGGCAACTTTGAAATCAAATATTTTGTGTTTGATTAGGAATTCCAAATTCAAAATTATTTCAAAATAAAGACTAAAGAATATTGTTTTAAAATTCGTGTTTCATTTGTTTTCACGTCATTTGTTTGGGCTTGAAAGTTGCTATAGCAACAACAAAGGAGAAATTAAAAATTCGCTGTATTTACGAATATGAGTTCCACCGTGGCACCAGTGCAGCAGAAACGGCTCGAAGGATTAACGACGTGTACGGGCCAAGCACCGCTAACGAACGAACGGTGCGTTTTTGGTCTCAACGTTTCCGTTCTGGAAATTTTGATTTACAAAATGAGCCTCGTGGACGACCGGATACTCAAGTAAATAATGAAGAATTAAAGGCGATAGTGAAAGCGGATCCATCTCAAACTGCTTCTGAATTAGCAGCAGCCTTTGGAGTAAGTGACAAAACAATCATTATACATTTGCGTCAAATTGGAAAAGTAAAAAAGCTCGAAAAGTGGGTACCGTACGAATGACAGAAGCACACCAACAAACACGCGTCGGTTACTGCGCTTTTTTGCTCAATCGTCACAATAATGAGAGAATTTTAAATCGTATTGTCACTTGTGATGAGAAGTGGATCGTGTACGATAATCGCAAGCGATCATCACAATGGCTTAACCCTGGAGAACCGGGAAAACCTTGCCCCAAGCGAAAACTGACCAAAAAGAAGATTCTAGTTAGTGTTTGGTGGACCTGTGCTGGTGTCATCCACTACAGCTTCTTGAGATCAGGCCAAACGATTACTGTAGACATGTATTGTCAACAGTTGCAAAAAATGATGGAAAAGCTCACCATTAAACAACCGAGACTGGTCAATTGCTCTAGCCCATTGCTCCTTCAGGATAACGCTCGACCACATACTGCTCATCAGACGGTCGCCAAGTTAGAGGAGCTGCGACTGAAAACTCTGCGTCACCCACCATACTCTACAGATCTTGCCCCAACCGATTACCACTTATTCCGAAATTTGGACAACTTTTTACAAGGAAAAAGATTCAATTCTGATGAGGCAGTTAAAACAGCCTACAAGCAGTTCATCGATTCTCGCTCCCAGGATTTTTTTACCAAAGGGATCAATGAGCTCCCGGTAAAATGGCGGAAGTGTATCGATAACAATGGTGCATACTTCGATTGACTAAATATATAATTTCTTTTAAAAAAAGTTATTTTTAATTTTTTGATACCGAGCGGCTATTTCATATGTAAAGACCTAATATTTGTGTGATGAGCACTTGCGTTTGCCTTGTGTCTGGGTGTTGTTTAAAATGTATTTGTGTATGTATATCAGTTGTCTGACACCCATAGTACAGGGTCTCCCTAGTTTAGGGTCAGATGGCCATGTGTGAAATGTCCCCACATATTATCATATTATTATTATTGTAGAGTGAAACCACACTGCTCCGTTGCGTTGTCTTGCGCTGCGCACATGTTTTTCCTCCGCCAGTACCAAATTTTTAGTAAGTACCTACATACAAATTTTTCCGCTTCGTCTTGGCGACACGACGACGCAATACGTTCGACAACGCAACGCAACGCAACAGAGCAGTGTGGCATGTTTTAAAATTTATATGTGAAACTAGCTTTTACCTGCGACTTCGTCCGCGTGAATGTCGTTATAGCGAATGCAGCCGAAGTCGCAAATATAAAGTTGCCTATGTCCTTCCCCGGGGTTCAAGCTAGCTTCATGCCAAATTTCATCAAAATCGGTTCAGCCGGTTCATCGTGAAAGCGTAAAGTCAAAGTCAAATCATTTATTTCAATTAGACCATTATAAGGCACTTTTGAACGTCAAATGAGAAAAAAAAAATTGATTCTAGGTGCCCATTCCAAAAGGTAGTTTTGTATGGAGAAGAATGGGCAAGAAACTCCATACTTACTCTTTTAAAAACGATGTTAACAATATTTGCATTTACAGGAATTATATAATTATACGTGAATACGATGTACCTTGCATAAAAACACTAGGTATTTGAAAGTGTGTACAAAGTATCACAGATTAAGGAATGACAGACTAAGTTATATGTACATAGATACACAGTGTTCACATATTACATATTACAATTAATGTTGAAACAGTAGACGACCACTCCTTATATTTTAACAAACAATGAATCAGTATGTGAGCCTGAGCAGTGTATAAAAAAAGAGTCAAATATATATATGTACATATTTATACTAAGTATGAAATTAGGTATTTTAAATTAGCAATCGGTTCGATTTTGTCTAGACTGTCGATCGTCCTATGGAGCTAGACCAGCATGTTTCCAAGCATTCTTATCTTGAATATAGTCCTCTAGATTATAATAAGCTTTTTTACAGAGTGTACTTTTAATATATGATTTAAATTTTGTTTCACTTAGTTGTAATATATCACTAGGAATTTTGTTGTAGCACTTAACACAGTACCCCATAAAAGATGTATGGACTTTAGACAATCTAAAATATGGTTGAGCTATTTTGTCCTTGTTTCTAGTATTAAAGTCATGTCTATCACTTACTTCATTAAACATATGTAAGTTTTTTCTTACATACATAATATTTTCATAAATAAATTGGCAAGGCACTGTCATTATATTAATATTTTTAAATAGTTACCTAAGAGATTCGCGGCGACGTAGATTATAAATGGCGTAACAGACAGAGTTACTTTCGCATTCATAATATTAAAGTATGGATTTTTAGTAAGTACAAATTTTTCCGCTTCGTCTTGGCGACGATGCAATACGTTCGACAACGTAACGCAACGCAACGCAACAGAGCAGTGTGGCATGTTTTAAAATTTATATGTAAAATGACGGAGCGTCAACGCTCCGACGACGCAACGCAGCGCAACGGAGCAGTGTGGCTTCGCTCTTAGAGAAAGAATTTTCAGAATCGCATCAGTACATAGTTCCGGAGATTAACTCGTTCAAACAAGCAAACTAACTCTTCAGCTTTATTATTATTAAGTAGTATAGATAATACTAGCACTTTCCCCGCGACTTCATTTACGTAACTTTTCTTGCGCATCCGTAATTTTTTGATAAATAACTTCAGCTTTAAAACAACTACCTATTAATATCCTACATTTAATTTCACGAATTTCTATCATCATTTTATCACTTTGCCTGCGTTTTTATTTGCTCCAATGGATCACCAAATCATCTAAAAGCGCTCGTTAGCGAGTTCACAGCCATTAGGGTGTGTTTTGAAGGAGAGCCTTCCGCTTCACTAAGCTTATGAACTGTCGAATAGTTAAAGATCACTTGAAGTTAACTAGGCTTGTACTAATAGGTACGACGCTAGGCGTGGGGTCGATGACCTTGTGATGAGGGTAACGGAAAACACTGGCATTTATATCAAGTAAAAGAGTAGGAGTAGGTACAATGTCTTCCTTTTTCCCGAAGACAGAGAGTAGGTAAATGTAGGTGCCATCAGCAAAGGAGATAGGTATGCAGGGTCGTCAGATATTGTTAAAGTTTATTTAGAAACCGATGGATGTTTTTGAATAAAATTAAATTTAATTAATAGTGAATAAATAGTAAACTTCAACCATTTCCGACAACCTGCATACCTATCTGTTTTGCTGACTGTACTTAGGTTTTATTTTTAAGGATCTGATGTCTAAGATAAAGCCGGATCGACCGGTCACGAGGGTTAAGTTACGCTTACCGCGGACCTTCCATGGATGGGTGACCATACGTTTCATACCGAGACTTCTCCGTACCTCGGAAAACACGTAAAGCCGTTGGTCCCGGCTGTCATTCGTAGACCTTTGATAGTTGTTATACGTAGTCAGTCGTTAAGTTACGCTTACCGCGGACCTTCCGTGGATGGGTGACCATACGTTTCATACCGAGACTTCTCCGTACCTCGGAAAACACGTAAAGCCGTTGGGCCCGGCTGTCATTCGTAGACCTTTGATAGTTGTTATACGTAGTCAGAAGCTAAAATATCTGACAACAAGTCTTGTAAGGGTATCGGTATCGTGAAACCCAGTGTCAACTGGGTTGTAGAGGTCAGATAAGCAGTCACTTCATGTAAAACAATGCAACATGTAATTCAGCTGTATCCGGTTAGACTAGACCCCAGCATAGTTGGGAAAAGGACACAGTGTGTTTTATTTTAAACCGTTGACTCCGACTACTCCTTTTAATCAAAGTGTTTTGACATGACATTAGACTAAACAAACTATAGAATTAATTTAAACAATGATTTATGTTAAAATATGATTAGCATTTTTTTGGTCATTTTCTTTTTTTGGGTTAACAATGATTCGATTTAAAGTAATTTGCTTTAATTGATTAGCATCAATAGCATGATGTAAAACTTTTGGTAATAATTTAACATTAAAATGGGGTTTACATTTTAGTGACCGTTTACATTTTTTTTTCGTTTTTTTTTTTGAAGTTATACTTCTTTAGGCGCGTTATGAAAAAATGATGAGAGTGAAATTTTACGATGCGCGCGCACACCGTCACACAAAATTCTCACGGGAGTAATTGTAAACAACGCCATCTCTGACGTACATGCTGAACTACTTACTGCCTTCGTTGCTATTTTGTGACTCGAAGAAGTATAACTTCTCACGCGCGTACATAAGTACACACTGAATTTTTGAAGTTATACTTCTTTAGGCGCGTTATGAAAAAATGATGAGAGTGAAATTTTACGATGCGCGCGCACACCGTCACACAAAATTCTCACGGGAGTAATTGTAAACAACGCCATCTCTGACGTACATGCTGAACTACTTACTGCCTTCGTTGCTATTTTGTGACTCGAAGAAGTATAACTTCTCACGCGCGTACATAAGTACACACTGAATTTTTTTTTTTATTTGATTTGACCTGTACTAATGCTAGGGTTTGTTGTTTTTATTTGACTACGTTAATCTCCGAAACTACTGACTTTCCCCAATTCTAAACAAAAACGAAAACTTCGCAGCCCATTCTTGGGACGAAATCTAAGCTATAATACCTATAATAATTTTTAATTCTATTAGATCAATACACGAAATAATAAGACAAATTGTGTTTCAATCACTTAAATTGAACCCCCAAGCACGCGTCAAGTCAGTACAGTTTATCTATTCTTCCTGTCAGTATGTCTATTCTTCCGTAGACATAGCGTGGTCATGCTACGCGTGCAGGTACCGAGATTACACCGTAGTTTAGTGGTTAAAATACCTACCACCTACCTAAACAACAAATGCATTGTAAAATATCATTTTAAACAAACAATGTTAGCATCATTCAAACTCCTCGCCCAGTGGTAATGGTCTGAAATATTCAATTTCCATTATGAAACACGTGTAAGAGGTAACGCCGGCAAACATAATTATAATATGTCACTGACCACGTGTACAAATCTATCTTAATCAAAAATAGGTTGTAAAATGTTGCTAGAATTTACACTAGCGATTCGCTCCGGCTTCGCTCGGGTGATTGCCATCATCATTTCAGCCGAAAGTCGTCCACTGCTGGACATAGGCTTCCCCAAGGGGGGGGTTTTGCCATAATCGCCACGCTTGGCAGGCGGATTGGCGATCGCAGTATGGTTGTTACAAAGGCACAGAAAACGCTGCTGCCCATTCTCTGGTAAGTCCCTTAGTCGCCTCTTACGACACCCACGGGAAGATATGGGATGGTGCTATTCTTTACGTCCGACACCACACGGACGATTGACAAAATAATATTTTAACAAATGAACACAAACTAAAGAAAACTTCCGCTTGAATCGTTCTATCTATCTAGGTATCTATATAATAGGGTATTTTACTCTATATGAGAAGAAAACTATTTAAAACATATTATTGAGATAGTTTAGGCAAATAGCAGTCGGAAAATGTTAGTTTTAGTTAATAAATTAACAAAATATTTTTTTAAATTTAATTCAAAGTTTTCAGTGTTTTTTATCTGTTTTATAACACAATGAAATAGTAGCCGCCATGTTACTAGTATTACGCCGTACGGCTGTGTAAATAGAAAAATTACGACTGTCTGTTAACCCATTAGCGTTTTAGGCTTGGTACTTTTATTATTTTGGTATCCAACGTAATTTTTTTATTATTACACCCATTACAAAATATTATTCTAATTATATTCAATTATCATATATTGTTGAAGATATATCACCTGCATGTAGTACTAGCACTGGCTAGATAGAAACTGTATTCTAGATAAGTGAGATAAGGTTTTGTAGATTATTGTTTTTTCCACGTTATTCTTAATTACTCCTTACCAAATACAGTAAAACCCGTTTTAGACGATTTCACAGGGCCCCAACCAAAAACGCGTCTTAAGCGAGAAAGCGTATTATGCGGGATAGGAAAAATAAAACGTACTATAACATAATATTATGTATTGTGTTCTAATTTCGTACATAAAACATAAATTACGTTACTTAAACATTTATTTTGGTTTGACAGAAAGATTTTGATGCATTAGCAATTACAAGATTTTCAACATAATTTATGTTTTGCAGTGCGTCTTCGTTTTAATTCGAAGAAGCTACATAGCGTCTTAAATCATTAACAGCTGATAATGCCTGGACGTTCAACAACATCGGAGTTGACTCATCTTCGTCGTCATCATTGTCACTTAGGGCCTCTTTTTAACCGACTTCAAAAAGGAGGAGGTTCTCAATTCTTGTGTGTTATTCACATTCTCAATAAGATCTTCAATTGATTGAATTTCGTACGGTGCCACATTGTCATATCAATGGAAGTATATCCAGGAAACTGCTACCCACTTCCACAGTTTGTGCGTGCGCGTGTGCGTATTAGGCGTATTAAACGGGATGACGAATTGTATTAAGAAATGTTCTATAATACGCATTTTAATATAATACGCATAAACATTTCTATAATACGAATACGATTTCTCGCATAATACGCCTTTTTATGCCAGCATAAAAAGGCGTATTATGCGAGAAATCGTATTCACCGTGATCGTATTAAGCGGGCTCTACTGTAATATACTAAACAGTATTTCCTGTTGTTTCGCTCTACAGACCTCCCCAATAAATATCAGCGTATATGTTAACCAGCGAACTGACGTCATTTCCGCAGAGCAATATGGCGTCCACTACGAAGCGTTGTCCTCAAACTACGCGCAAAAATGGTTATAATACCCTATTATATAAAAATGACTCCCTGTTTCCTTTGGTCACGTTCACGGCCTCACGCGTGAACGGCTGGACCAATTTCGCAAATTTTTTTTTTGCTTAGTTTGTTTTTGTATGGAGAAGAAGAATATGAAAGAAAAAACTAAGAAAGTTGCGCGGAACATTTAAAAAATCAACAAAACCAAAAAGAAATACATAGATGACGTAGGTATTAATTTCTTCACCAAAAGATATTACATAGACGACGTATTAGTTTCTTAAATTTTTAGAGGACTGGCGCAATTAGTGTAGGTAGGGTATATAGGGTAAGTAGGGTATGTAGTGTATGTAGGATATGTAGGGTAGGTAGGGTAGGGAGAGTATGTAGGGCAGGTAGGGTAGGTAGATAGGGACAGGACAACGTCTGTCGGGTCAGCTAGTCTATTGATAAAAACCTAGCTATATAAAATATAAGAGGGACAGACGTATCGACAATGTCGCCGATTTACTTGTTCACACATTAAACTAAAATTAGACAATTGGCATCTCTTACTGCCATGCAGCTGAAGAAAAGGACGGCGACCGATAATAACTAATTTAGAGATGTCAAATTAGCTTCTTCCTTGAACTTCGCCGTTTTTTTAATCAATACGTTCTGAAATAACAACAATAATTCTATGAACATTTTAGATCAACTTAAATTGACAGCTCTTATTCATATCTGTCTCGTTCTTGTTTTATTGGAGAGAAAGAGATATCAATCGCTTAAGATTTAACCTTTTGACCGCCAAAGTCATGTACAGATGACAAACCGAAAGGTGCCCAGCACGCCTCGGTCACGACTACATGACAGGCATGACAGACGAATTACTACTCTATGTTATTACGTTTAGAAACGTAATTCCATTGAGTAGTAATTCGTAGCTTGTCGTCGACGCTCGTTTTTGTTTTTGTGACGTGGCAGCAAAGGCGTAGCGAGGTACAGGCAGGGTGGGGCAGCTGCTCCCTCTAGAAGATGGAGGAATGCTCACAAATCGTAAAGTAATATTACGATTTACTTAATTTTAATCAAGAAGCCGAACTATGGTGTTTCTAACTTTGGTGGTTATGTATAAAAATGGCAGAACAAGGGTTTGTTCAAGAGGTTTTTCATTTTTACCGTAACTAACAAAATCTTAGCTACGCCCTCGCGGACAATTGGTTAAGATTTATTTACTTATTGACCAAAAAATAGTTGAACAATCAAACACTTAAGTACAAAGAACAACATCAATAATACACCTACAATAATAGCATCTTACAGTTATGTAACCATTTATGCAGTCGTTGTATGAACTCTGGTAGGTATCCAAAGAAAGATTTAACTCGCTTAAAATAAGTTTAGCTCGGTGAGCACCTAGGTGAAGTGAGCTTTTAATCCGTCTCGATGCTAGGGATTGACAAAACAGACGTACGGATGGCAGCTCACCTCACCTAGGTGTTCACCGAGGGAGATTATAACAGGATAGCACTGCAGAATTCGCACCATTGTCTTGGAAGTACATCCCTATCTGTCGGAACCACGAGATGTGGACTTCATATTAGTTAAACAGACTAGGTAGGAAGGTATAAACCTACCAACGTGAATACGGGAGTTACAATTTGCGGCAACGGCTTGTCGTCCAAGTGCAGTGAACCCCTTTTTTTACTTGATCTGAGAGTGAACCAATGTTTAAGTCGGTACGTATAGCTAGGGATTTTAGTAATTAATCTTAAAATGGTTGAATTATTACGAAACAGTAACACAATGGTTAATTTGTTGTCAGCAAAGCCACAGGCGAAGCGTTATTTTTTACCAATTCCAATAGATACTAAAAATTGTAAAATGTTTTCAACACTGATTAAAAAATGTTGCACCAACAAAAAGAAAAATGAACCACGGAACAAATATATGTTGTGTCAGATAAATCAAAATATGTATTGTGGTGCTTCGTTCTTGATCAGTGTTCATAGATGTAGAAAAACTTACAATAATTGTCTATGACTCCACAGATAAAAAAAATACATCAAGATATACACCAAAAACACCAATTTTAAAAATAATCAGTAAAAGCAAATGATAATAACTACGTACTGTTTCATAAGGTTCGTCCTTGGGCAGGTGTTGCTAATTTTGTTGTTGTGGAATATCTCCCGAATAGCTTCTTTCCATGCCTTTGACAAAGAAAGCGAATGAACGAATGAGCATGCATAATCTCGTGCAGAATCACTTGTGAACTTTCCAGGTGCTTCTTAACAAATTAGGAACCTTATTAAAATCACTTGAACAAGTTAGGCGAGTTGTATAACCTAGGAATGCAGACGTGAAATCAGATTATGAAAGTTCTTTTTTTAAACCTCAATGTGGCCATTCTTTTTTTTATTTTAACTATGCCTGGCTGGAATTGTCTTTTGAGGAAAGACAAAGGAGTTTATCCAGTCCAGACTAAATGACTTATTGCTTGTCAATCTCTGAACTTTCACGCGAATTTGTCTTGAAAACCATTTATGATTTTTGGCCGTGCATTTTACATAGCTTAAATATAAATAATTTATAGAAAAAATATATTTTTCAGCAATTAACATGAAGAATGGTCCATCGAAATTTATAAGTAGGTATCATGCTAAGTGACGGTTTAAGAATTTTTTTTGAGAGCATTCGTCATAATTTTATCCTAATTGAAAGAGAATTCATTAAATTAAGAATTTATTAGTCTAATCCACATCAGAACAATAAAACTTTGGGAATCCAGTAATGAAGATTGAAAACAATTAGTTTCAACTTCGTTCAAAATTAAATATACTCAAAAGACACTGAAATACCATTAAGTTCGATATCTAAAAATCATGAGTTCTGTCCAAATATTATTGTTTAATGATTTATTTAATTGTTTTTGTGTTTAAGAACCTTGAAAAGTTTACAAGACATTCACATCGACACGAAAATAATAATCACAACATAATATTTCAAGAGGCGTTGAAGCAAGTTAAACAAAATCCATGCAATCCCATTGGGCTCTTTGTGCAGTTGATAAAAGGGGTCATAGTACAAATCAGCTTAAAGCGCTTAAACTGTCTGAGACATAAGCTTGACAGCGCTTTGTAACAGAACTGTCCTTAACTGGACCGCAACACAGTTGTTTAATATTTCAGCTAACTTGCTTCAAAGCCTCGCGTCATTGCCTTATTTCCACTGCCTCGAAAATAGCAATTATTACTTGTTACCAAGAAGATTCTAGTAAAAGTGGAATTAACGTTGTCTCTTTATGGTTAGGGTTATCAGACAGAGACAACATTACCTCACTGTAAGAGTCACCAAAAAGCGTTAAAAAGATTCTTGCTTCTAACAAACATTTTAAGTACTATTGACTGATTGCATCTCCAGGCGTACCTATACGCCTATAAGTTCGACACGCTAAATTTGAGGCAGTGCAAATAAACTGGTTACTCTAAAATAGTCACCAACACTGATACCACAACATTAATAACTTGATTAAATTGCCGTGAATCCAAGTCTATTGAAGCCATGCCTCGTAAGCTTGCTATGAACTTACTGCTTCTTTAGACATGTCATCGGACAGACGTTGTTCGCTTTGACATTGTGGGTGATCCTCCTGAGTCCTTGCAACCATACCTTTTTGGAAATACATCGATTAATTTGTAGGCTATCAAAAAATTGGTGATGTCTGTTGAAGTCTGCCTCGTGAAAAGCAACGCTGATGCCTCGAAGTGAGTAAATATGTAAACTTTCAGTGAGGCAAGAGTGCAATAGTGGGCAAATGTAGGCCAGTGTTGATGATTCTTGTAAAATAAGGCCTTATTTTGCGTTGCTTGATATACATTCTTGATGTTTAATGAAAAAATTAATCTGCAAATATTGTAAAGTCAATCTGACAGTGACTCTAAATACGTTAAACATGATTTATCCAGTTTAAACCAGAAAAAAATTGGTAAGATGTAGTTCAAACTGACCTTGGCAGTAGCAGCATCAGGACACACCACATGCTGATAGTTGATATTGATATAGTCTGTGCCACTGCAGATCGTCAAGGACTTTTCTTCTAGATTTTCACCATGTTTGTTGACCAGATTCATACTAAGTTTTGAGTCCTGAGAGAAAAAAGAAAACATTAAAAATAAGTAAACTACCTCGTTACGGAATCACATGAAGAAATCATAAAAGTTATGCTTGGAAGATGATTGAGAGTGTACTGCAGTCCACTGATAGAGGCATTTACAATTGAGAGGATAATATTGCCAGACAACTGTAGAAAAATAATACTACAGGGGGTCCACCCTTTATAGCAGAACTTTATAAATCAAAATATTATTTTGCATAACAGCGGACAGCACAAACTTCATATCGCAGAAAATCGTTTGGCAGGCACTTATTTATCATACATTTTGTCAGAAATTCCCGGGAATGAATCATTTAAAAAGCTCATTTATAGACTCATCTTCACTCTTAAATCAAATCATGATGGCGGGATATTTCCATCTCCGCCGTCCCGTTCTAATCTAACTTGTCCGAGTCGGGGTTCCACAAGTTCCTCTTGCACAAATTCAAACGACAATGTTGACTGAACCTTGGACACTATGTGATTTTCTTTCACAATTTGTAATGCGCGAATTAAAAATATGAAATTCTGGCATCTTCATAGTATGAATAAAATGCAAGTGAAATTGTATCAAATAATCGTCGCTATAAATAGCTTTGCCAAGGGTATTAAAATTATGCCAAACAAAATTTTGAAATCTTAAAAGTACGTTATTATTGTAAATTCGGATACATAACATTCGGCCAAACAATAATAATGTTAAATAATTTTTATGCCTCAAAAATATTAGTTAAAAGAAGATTAGGTATGCCAAGTGTGTTATAAATTTCGGAGTATCACGATTCTTCCACATAGATGGATAGTAGTAATAGTAGATAGTAGGAACTATAGGAAATACGGGAATAAATAGGGATAAGTAAATTATTACAACTTGAAAAACTTTTTGATGGATGGATGCAAGCGGCAGGTTTCCACTCGTTGTGGCGTTCTATGGGGGAGGCCTTTGTTCAACAGTGGACGTCTTCCAGCTGACGGTAATGATGGTAATGAAACACTTTTTTGCGAGACCCCCATAGGCGCGAGGCGAATCTTTTGAACCGAAATAGGTAGACACTTGAAGTATTCACAGAGTATGTATTCCTGTGTGTATTCCTATGGCGACTATAACAGCAAATTGTAAATACGTCTATACTGTGGTACGGAATACGGTTCATTGAGCTATAGTTCGCGTTCATAAGTTTTATTCAATCTTTTTTTGATTGTTAAAGTGGCACTGACATGAGCATTTGCTCGATGTGAATATTTGGATCGAATATTTGTTACTAATGAGCAATTGCTCATGACACCTGAATATTCGCGACGAATATAATTATGCTCGACCGTGCTCCGCAGCTGTAGTTAAAGCAAACTGACACGCGCGCTCGCAGCGATGCTCGCGCTAGTGACGACTGGCTTGTATAACATTCAAAGGGATTCGCCAACAAACCAACAGCCGCGTGGAGCGTGTTCGGGTGCTCGGCGCTCGTCATCGAGCTGCTCGGTTCGCTGTACTGAAATACCGAATATTCGATTTGTGACGTGCGCACATCGAGCGAATATTCATGTCAGTCGCTACCTTTAAATTCATGACTTGTAAAATTGTTCTCACATTGTGAGTACCTGTAGATTCAACATGAATGATGTAACTAAATTTTTTAATATTTACTGATTTTAAAAGAATGCTCATGGACCTAGTTGCTGGTTCTTCTCCATAAAAACTTCTGTTTGGAACGAACAAGTAGCTTCAACTTTGTGACTGACCGACTCTGACAAATTCAAAAGTACCTGTAAATGGTTTATTTGAAATAAATGGTTTTAAGTTTGAGTTACATATCGTATGAGACGGGAATCCTTCTTTTCATTGTCAATTTAAATTCCTACAGCAGCTGACCAAAGGTCTCCATTTCCCTTAATCATTATCAAAGTTAAACCATCTCTTATTTCCTATATGTACAGAGATTCAAATTAATCAACTTCCCCCAACTCAACTCTCTCATAAATCTTTTTTGGGATCGTTCAGTTATTTTCGTTCCATTTCCGCCTCATTACGGTTGATAAAACGCCCTCGGTCAATTTAAACAAAGCCTTTGCTCCTCTCTATGACGTCAGACATTTTGCGGTCGTACTACTAATATTTACCCTACATTGTTTGAGAACGTGGAACTACAGTGTTTCAGGCCTTTTAGACTAGGGTTACAAATTGTTGTGTTTGAAATTAAATATATACTAGGTGTTTTTTTTGTCATCTATGTTCTCGTGCAAAATGTTTTTGGGAGTTATTTGCTCACCATCATCATCTGCCAAGCCTTTTCCCAACTATTTCTGTGTATTAATTTATTTATTCACTTAACATACAAATATCCTTAAAGTAAATCTGACAGTGACTCTAAATACGTTAAACGGGATATCCAGTTTAAACCAGAAACAACTGGTAAAATCTAGTTCAAACTGACCTTGGCAGTAGCAGCATCAGGACACACCACATGCTGATAGTTGATATTGATACGGTTACAAATATCCTTACACTTTAACTCTATCACTAACACTATAACACTAAACAATTAAATAGTTTAACTGTTGGTACATACTATAGCAAACCCTATGAGTAGATTTTTTTTTATGTTGGGGTCGGCTTCCAGTCTCTTGCCGCATGCAGCTGAATACTAGTGCTTTACATGGAGCGACTGCCTGCCTGACCTCCACAACCCAGTAACTAGGTAACACGATATCCCTTGGTAAGACTGGTTGTCAGGCTTTCTGGCTCTTGACTACTAGGTAATAACGACTGTCAAAAACCTACAAATGACAGCCGGGACCGACATGGAGGGGTCTCTATATGGGTGTTACTACACCAATCGATCGATCATCGATCGATGCCATCGGTCGACATCGATCGACGGTTATCGATTGGTGTGGTAGCTTTGGGCTGATCAACGGATACTATTCGACTAACTAAACGATCTATTGCCGGTCGATGCATCGGTCGACGTTGATCGATTAACTCCGGCTATAATCCATCACTAATACGTAATAATCAAGCAGCTCGATCGACGTCGACTAATCCATTCTACCATTGATCGATCGTCGATCGACAATCGATCGATTGGTCTGGTAGAAACAATTGATCAACGTCGACTAATCCATTCTACCATCGATCGATCGTCGATCGATACTCGATCGATTGGTCTGATAGAAACTATCGATCAACGTCGACTAATCCATTCTACCATCGATCGATTGGTTTATGTCATATCTCGTTTATGTCTCGATATTTATTTATAAATAAATAAATTTTGGAACTCGATTAGACAATGTTGTGCATGTCTGTAATAGATTTAAACAGTAGCCTTAGTCCACTCAAATGTTAAATGTAATTATTTGTGCTTTTCTTAGACTAGCTTTTGCCCGCGGCTTCGCCCGCGTGGATGTCGGCAAATATCCCACGATAACGTACTACCGGGATTAAAAGTACCCTATTAAACAATGTCTTCTTTCACTATTTTTTATTGTGTGCTGGACACCTATTGCGGATATCCATCGTCTCCTGTCTGGGTGCCCTTGAGACGTGGTCGAGGGTACCTCTTAGTGCAGCTACTATCTTTCATGAAGGGTGATTTGTAGTTTAAACTACCACAAGGATCATGTATCATGTTTGCCTTGACAATACCGTAAAGGAGAGGGTTCGGTTCAGGCTCAGATATTTCTGGACAAATAACTTTGTCGATTTTATCTGGGTTGATACGCTACTGGATGTGAGGAAGACCTCGTTTTTGTCATTCCACTAAGTATATAAAGGAAAGCATCCCCTAAACAGAGTACCTTTGGTTAGAAGAGCCATCATCTTTTTCACCTTTAGGTGGAATACCGTGGTATGACTTTTGACCGTGATCTCTATCCATTCAAAAACGATGATACATGTAATGTTCCTGATATAGGTCAACCTCTCCGTCCCTATTTTAGCGTCTATACAAATGTTTCATCCTCTATTTTACCCTCTTCTGGGATGATTTTAAAAAACGGTGATACATGTAATGTTTCTGATTTAGGTCAACCTTCCCGTCTCGGTTTTAGCGTCATTAAAAAATGTCATCTCCTATTTTACCCTCTTCTGAGATGATTTTTAAAAAACGCTGATATATGTAATGATCCTGATATAGGTCAACCTTTCCGTCTCTGTTTTAGCGTGTATACACATTTTTCATCCCCTATTTTACCCTCTTCTGGGATGATTTTTCAAAAACGCTGATACATGTAATGTTCCTGATATAGATCAACCTCTCCGTCCCTGTTTTAGCGCCTATACTATTTTTTCATCCCCTATTATACCCTCTACTGGGATGATTTTTCAAAAACGCTGATATATGTAATGTTTCTGATATAGGTCAACCTTCCCGTTTTTTTTACCGTAGATAAAAAAAAATCATCCCCTGTTTTACCCTCTTCTGGGATGTTTCAAAAACGGTGATACATGTAATGTTCCTGATATAGATCAACCTTTCCGTCGATATTTTGGCGTCTATACAATTTTTTCTTCTGGGATAACTAATAATTAAATACAAATTTTCATGGTTTGAACTACAAAACTAACGGGTTTCCTATTTATACATCCATCCCCTATTTTACGCCCTCAGGGACTGATTTCCCAAAAACACTGAAACACGTGGTTTTTTATTTTTAACCACAATGATAAACACCAACTTTCATGGTTTAAACTCCAAACAAATCGATTTTCCATTCAAACTTTCATCCCCTATTTAACTACCGTAGGGGTTGAATTTCGAAAAATCGTTCCTTATTCCTTGTCTACATTATAAAGGGAAACTCTGTGCAAAATTTCAGCATTCTAGGTCCAAGGGTTTAGGCTGGGCGTTGATGAGTCAGTCAGTCAGTCAGGACTTCTCTTTTTATTTATTTAGATCATTGATAGGTCTCCGCGCGCTACGAGACCTAACAATCATCTAAGGTGCAGTTTATATTTTTGACGTGCCATGTTTTAAATAAATAAAAAATGGTCACCCATCTACGGACCGACCGCGGCAAGCATAACTTTACCATGATCGATCCATCCGTACGACTTTTACTTAGCCACGAGCTCCTCTTTGGGAGTTATTTTCTAAGACCGTATTATCCATTATACCTTAATATTCGCAGACATACGGGTTTATCCAAACTCAATTTCAACTCAAATAAAGGTACGAGTAGTATTCGACCTTCTACATAGATGACCTAAAATTGCTTGGACAAACATTTTATGTTAGTAACTAATTTTATTAGATCATTCCCTCATCAATCTTGATTTGTTGGGAAAATACTAATGGGTTGTTTTACCGCCTTCACATATGATCCAGTTAACTTGTATGGCAGAAAATTAAACACAAATAATAATAGGCAGGTATGTTTAATCTTTCCATTTATCTGGTTTACTTACAAATACGTATTACAATAAAAAAAATATTATTCTGTATGGTGCAAGTAAAACATAACAAATTCAACCTTACACTTTCTGCAAATTCATTGAAATGAGCGCACAATCTTAGTTTGAGTGCTCATTTTTTGAATTCGTTTTTAAATCATTAAATCGTTATCTTGGTGTCTTTTGCGTATCAATGGGAGGAGATCAAACGATGGAGGGTGGGTGGCATACTGATCCAAAGCCTGAACAAAATTCAGGTCATCTTTACACAAACAATCTTCAACATAATATTCTACGTAAATTAATTAGAACATTAATAACGTTACCTTTGGCACTCCGCCGGATCTGACGTCACTGACTTGACACAGCTCGACGACGTCACCGTCCTGTAACAACGAACACAGATTATGTTAATAAAGTAAGTAGGTAGGTATGTACTAAAATACAGTGACTATAATTCCTTCAAAGAAAATATCAGAGAGAGAGCAAAAAAAAAATACATTTTCGGGACTGACTGAAGACGACATGACTACAGGCAAAATCGTAAATAACAGGATGCCCTCCCTTTATTATCTAGTCTCGGATAAAATAATGTAATTAGTAAAACGAGAAGGCAGAAAAATTCGAAGGAAAACCTGCTTTACAAGACTTAGTATTTTCCAAGATAATTAAGTATTAACCGATTTCAAGGATTCATTCAAAACTTGAGAGGTAAGTACTTTTATTCAATAAAATAATAATGAAATTATTTATTTATTTATGTTATTATGAGCCATTCAAAACATAAAATAACGCAATAACAAATATAGGTATATGTCATTATCATCATTATGTCAACCTTTCGACGCCCACTTCTGAGCACAGGGTACAGCCGTAACCACACTAACCACCATGCTTAGCCGATGCATGTTGGCGATAGCAATAGGTGTTATGATACTCAGAAGGACGCTGCTGCAAATCTTCTGTTAAATATCCCTCTCTGTGTCGCCTTCTACGACATCCACGGATAGAAATGGGTTGGTGCTATTCGCGACCGGCAACACACGGCAGGTATTTTTATAAAATAAATCTGTAAAATATTTTGCCAAATTGTCTTGCTTTCGCAAAAACCTAACCTACAATTTTAAACTCGTCCGTAAATAGATCACAGTTCGGGTTGACTTCCACGAGGCTATTAAGCGCAGATAGAACGCGAGGAATAGGGTATAATAAAATAAAGACCAAATTAGTAGGTATATAACAATCTTTATACAAATACTTGAGTGTATTCAAAAATTCACTAAGTTTTCAGTACGAAATCGCTACATAAATTCACGAGGTTGAATTTATAAGTACCAACCAATATAAGCCCCACTATTATTTAAATCGTGCATAATTCAAATCGAATTCATTCGTTAAACAAGGTTCTTAAAGGATCGTTCTGATGATGAAGAGGTTTTGGCAACTCCAATTTGTTCGGTAAGCTTATTATTACGGCAATTTGCCTTGGTTGCCTGTGGAACTAATTGCTTCGTAGTTAGAGGTCTACGATCTATGTTTAACGGTTTTAGTTACACCTGAGTTATTATTCAGAAAGTACGCAGCTCCGTTTACATGCTTTCAGTCTTTAGTAGAGCGAAATTTAATTACTTAGTGAATATGATCTTTTTTACTGACTAATTTATTCTACGTGTTGTTTATACGGTACGATTAGGTTATTAAAAGGACATGAGTGGGATTATGGGGTGCCTGCATATCTAAATTAATGTGCAGCAAATATTATTTTATTTTTGCAATTGTTTTGTTCTATCTATAGTCTACAGATAAAAAGCTTTCACGAGTGTAAAAGGTCAAGACACTGAGAAAATAAAGATAAATTTTCACTAAATAACTCGGCTTTTCGATACGAGATGAGGTTAGGCCAGGGGTTGACAACCTTTTGATACGGCAAAATTTCCCAATCTTTAAAGAGTCACTAAAACTTGTATTTATTAGGCACCAGCTTTTGCCTGCGACTTTGTCCGCGTGAATGTCGGTTATCGCGGATGCACACGAAGTTGCGGATTATAAAGTAGCCTATATCCTTCGGGGTTCATGCTATCTTCATACCAAATTTCATCAAAATCGATTCAGCCGTTTCATCGTGAAAGCGTGACAGAGTTACTTTTGCAATTATTATATAGTACCTACCAATGGATAAAATATGAATTATAATATTTGCTTACACTAGGTGGGGATGACGATACGACAAAAGATTTGAATACTAGTAATACTAGTTCATAAGAATATTTAGATACTATCAGACAATTCCTATCACCGAAATGAAAAGAAAAAAATTCAAACATACTAAAGAGCATATAATGTAAACAAAATAGAACACCATTTGAAATACTTATTAGTTTACTAACTTGTGAGAAGAGCGGCAACTTGTGGCGCTATAATTTAATATTATTATTATATTATTGCTCAATAAAAAAAAATGCACGAAATTACCTAATCCTGTCATGATCAGGTTTTGTGCTATTGTCATCGCCACCCTATGTACCTATATGTTATGTCACCTCACGGTGATTGTGAAAACCGTTAGTTAATAATCTCTCGCGACATTATAAACTGTCGATAAGTTGTTGAACTGTACCATACTGTTTACAATATAGGTGTAATGTATTCATTTTAAAATAGTTTAACATGTTTGTTTTTAAAAACTGGACACTTGTATACACATTTTTCCTTTATTACGACGACACGGTTGGTTCAGTGGCTGAGCGATCGACTGCTGCGCAGCGTGTTGCGGGTTCGATTCCCGCCCAGGGTAAACATTTGTGTGATGAGCACTTGTGTTTGCCTTGTGTCTGGGTGTTGTTTATCTATATATGTATGTATTTACAAAAAAAATATATATTTGTGTATGTATATCAGCTGTCTGACACCCATAGTACAGGGTCTCCCTAGTTTGGGGTCAGATGGCCGTGTGTGAAAATGTCCCCACATACATACTATTACCCCATTCGACAAATAAGTGCAAAGAGCATTCATGAAGTTTGTTGCTCCTTCTTGTCCATTGAAACCAACTGCAAAAACGACCTAGCTTCAATTTTCTCACTGACTCCTTGACAATTCAAAAGGGCCCGTCGGCAAATGGTTGAAGCATTGTAAACTATAAAATAGCACTTAAATGCAGTTATGTCAATAATATAACCTTATACCTATCGGTATTCCACGGCTTTTTTTCCAATGCAAAATAAATGGAGTACTTAGAAATGGCTCGCTATCACTGTCGTATTTATGTTCAGTTCATTCCAGTATTTTTACAACTGTCAAAGAAAAAATAACCCTTTTTCTTAAAAGAAAATAGGTGCTTAAACAAAAAAAATCCTATTGTCATAAATTATAGACACAATTAATAGTTCCTACATAAAGTAGGACAATTCTATTCTTCATCTTTTCTAGAAACATTTCATTACACCCACGCCACTAGAACCTTTGTTCAATCGAATGGAAATGATGAAGATGTCGATGTCACTATCGTCATAATTCATAAGAGTAGGTATTCTCTTTTAATTACAGTATCTATAATTAATTACAAAGCAATAGCGTGTGAAGCGGAGCTTCTAAAACAAAAGAAACTCGTTATGGAATATTAGGGATTGAGTAGAAAGACTATTCTCGGTCTTTCCTAGCAGTGACACGTATTTGTAATTATTTTTAAATAACCTTAAGGTAAATATACACCTGCCCCCTAGCCAAGTTACAAACGTTTCGTATCGTATCTCTTTCTACAATAATGAACGCCTCGTCGTAATCCATTTTTATTTTGATCACGTGACTTATCGTTGAGATGACGTCATTTCCATACATTTGTTTAGTTTTCTATTAGCCTCATCGATTGTAAATTGTCAATTTGGGTAATTTAGCTAGGGTCCTTGAGCATTTCGATGTAATTTAACGTTCTTACAAATAGTACTGTACAATTAAAACCTCAAATTATAAAAGCACTTTCTTTCTATACTGAAATTATAAAAGCATTTTCTTGTAATGTAACGTCCCTGCGAGTGATGGACGCAGTGTTCGACGTATTACTCAAGGTGAGAACAATTCTTTCTATTTTGTTTGCATTTACTTTTCGTCTGCAAGCGTATCTTTGCTTGATGAAATGTTACACAAATTGGCTCGTTGGTTTGTAAAATCAAGTTGTAACAAAGCGTCGAGGTCGAGCGTCGTGTTCAATGTTCGGTTCGTGAGACGGTGACATTACAGAGACTCGATGCATTACAAGTCAATGCTCAAGTGTATACTCACTTTTAGATATCCACATATTTAAGGTTAGGTAGGTACTTAAAAATAATTACAAATTCTCTCAACTTCTAGAGACTGGACTTTAATTGGGTTAGTTTTTTTTTATTTTAAGTTTAATTTGAAGTAAATCTTAGTTTCATATTTATCCTAATCCTTCGATATTCGAACTTCAAGAAACTTAGATATAAGAGCAAGTCAAATAAGGTATTTAAAGTCTCCAACACAGCTCAATTAACTACAAAACCTTCAATAAGATACACAACCAGCATAAATCCCGCCGCTACCATTATTTCACCCCTCAAATCGCCCTTTTCCTGCATACGACACAAAATCTCCGCCTAAGCATTTAAATCATAATAACTACCTCTCAGTGCTGACCTTTTCACGAACAGGTCTTGAACACTCAGCGACAAAGGAAACGCTCCTCGATGGGAAATGAACTTCCTGACTTAGTTCCATTACATGTACTAAGTGGGAGACTATACTAGAATTGTATGCAATTTGTATAGAACTTCCGACTTATTTGCTAAGGATTATCAAAACCTAACCCCCAAACCCAAAATATTACTTCACATTTAGGGTGAACAATATTTTAAAAAGCTATATTGGAAGCTACTACATTATCCGCAGAGTGTCAATCAAAATTAATCATAAAATACAACAAAATACCTATAAAAAATACAAAAATATGTCAAATTTAATCAAAGTAGTAGGGATGCTCACACCTATTAATAAACTAGAAAAGAGTTCAAATCCTAAAAGTGCTGAACAGAATTTCTTGAATCATACATAACCAAGAACATCCCAGTCAAGTCACCTTTCAAACAAAAATACTAAATCAAAACCGGTTCAATCGTTTAAGTGCTACAATGCCGTAGACAGACACACAAATACACCATGTTAAACTGAAAACAGCGTTCTGTTTTCGTCAGGGACAGAAGGCTCATAAGGCTCATAATTAACAGTTTAATTATAAAAAAATAACAGATATATAGATATTTTCACAGTTGATTCAAATCACATGATTTATTACATGACAGTCAAAAACGATTAAGTAGGGACTCTTCGACTCTGCCCGCCGACATTTGGAAATATTAAAAACTTTGTTTCATTTACAATCTTTTCATTGAGTGACAATGAGAGGCGGCTAACTCTTTTATTTTTGACTAGCTTTCGTCTACTCTTCGTCCGCGTGAATTTGTTACAAAGGGCCCTTTCAATGTATGCGATTGGTACCGGACTGCTGCGACTGCGGCTGTCGTACTGCACACGGACAGATGTCTTTTCCATACAGCTAACACGTGACGTTTGTCGTCCTGCCGTCGTGCGTGCGCGGTACTGGTGTCGCACGGCGCTTTCGACGTGTCAACTGTTTGAAAACAGACAACCGTCCGTGTGCAGTCCGACATTCGCAATGGTTTGGGCGTCGCAGCAGTCTGGCACCAAAAGTATAATTTAAAAGAGCCCAAAACCCCTTTTCTTTAATAATTAAATACAGCGTATAGAACTCAGGGGTCATGTAGCTTTCTATCAGCGAAATAATTTACAGAATAGCACCTGTAGTTCCAGATAATAATTCGTTCAAAAAAACAAACTCTTTAGCTCCATTGTATTAGTATCTATACGTAGTGATGATAGTGAAGAAACCTCTTTATTCTGGATCAAACCCAAACTCACTTACAACCATTTTTGATTTGTCAAGGAGTCTTTTGCTGTGTTTAACTTATTTTAAATAAATATAATTACATAATCGTAATATACCTAATAGTGTGGTGCCGGCCGCGAATAGCACCACCCCATTTCTACCCGTGGGTGTCGTAGAAGGCGACAGAGGGATATTGACTAGAAGATGGGCAGCAGCATCTTTCTGAGAACCATAACACCTACTGCGATCACCGAAAAGCATCGGCCAAGCATGGCGATTACTGCTGAACCCCCCCCCCCCCCCTTGGGAGAGACCTATTAAAGGTCGACATGATAAATTATCTGTAACATGACTCATGCCTATTTCAACTAACGTCATTAACCAATCCTGAATATGAATGAAGGCATAACAGAACTATCAAAGTAAGGCAGAAGATAGGCCAAGGCGCTTCCTAAAGTTAGGGACACGCGTCTAACTTTTTAAGTGACAATTTAGACAATGCCTGGGTTTACAGCTCCAGTTCAAACTGGTTTAATACAAGGCCAGCTGTAAATTATGGGCTTCTTTGTTCAGTCACGAGACACACAGAGATGAGAGGAGATGTATACAGATTGCAAAATTCAAAAGCAATTTTCTCGTGAAATAACTATTTCAACTTGTAGATACTCTATTATATAGTAGTTTGGGGAAAATACCATATAATTACGTAACGCCATAACATCTCAATCAACAGTTTAGGAGAAAAAAGCTTTTTTACAAAAAAGAGAACCGCCTTCAAAAAGGCGAAAGGCAGTTGTCTTTTTTGTTAAAAAACTTTTTATTTTTCGCTTTTCAGCACCTTCTTAGCATCCAAATCCATTACAAAACGGCAACACAGTTAAAACAGAGATTGAAAGTAGGTACTTACTTCAAAGATTGAGGAAACTGAGACATCGTCTATGTATATTTTTTTGGATTTTTGTTGATTTTTCAAAAAGTGCTGAATCAATTTCGATAAAATTTATAAGGGACTACCTCTGTAGCATACCCTAAAAAAACATACAGACGCATTGAGAACCTCCTTCTTTTTGAAGTCGGTTGAAAATCAGTTTAGAATGAGACCAACCGTTTACATGTTACTGCTCGTGACTGCACGTAATTATAATGTTGAAGGTACAGTCACCAAAACAGCTAAGTAACTAGTATCGTTGGGTATAGTTGAAGTTTACTTAGAAACCCATGGCTTTTTTCGAATGAAATTTAATTTAATGAATGAATTGCTTTTTCCCTATTAATTTTATTTTATTTTGTTATAAAACATGCATCGGTTTCTAAGTAAACTTCTACTACATACAATATCCGTTTAATTCAGAGAATGAACTTTTAATTCTCTATTAATTTAATTCAAATTACATCAATCGGTTTGTGAGTAATCTTCTAGTACGTATCCTACCCTGGTTCGTCTCTTTTGGTGACTGTATGTGACATGTCTAAGTCGTAGTTATATGCCTAAAATCAAACTATTAATATTAAACCACATAAACTGTACTTTTGAATTTTATTGTCAAGAATTCGGTTAGCCTTTGAAAGGTGGGCTAGCCACTGATCTGAACGTGTGAGTGGCCCGGCCATAGCGGCATGGGGATATTACTCACTGGTTTTGACAAGATTTCATACTTTCAACTTGTTGCTATTTCGCTCAAACTTTCACAGAGTCTAGGGGAATAAATGAGATACAAGTATAACATAGTTAGTCAGAAAGTAGAAGCTAGATGCTCGTTCCAAAAGGTTCCCTATCCACATGCATAAAATTAAAAAAACCCAGTATATTCGTTTAATGTACACAGTAACTGTATCAAACCAGTGAAGAGCTAAGTGGCTTACAGTGTCGCCTGCCATGTCTGGCGCAAGTCAATTTCATCCTGCACAAGTTCTAGTTAGGAAGTTCATTTCCTATTTAGCTGCGATACGACTGGCTAGGCTAGGTTAATACTGGAATCATTATCTGCCTACCCTTTTTCCAACTATAATGCTGTCGGCTTCCAGTCTAAACGAATGCAGTTGAATACCAGTGTTTTTAACCGACTTCAAAAAGAAGGAGGTTATCAATTCGAATGTTTAGGATATATTTTTTTTATGTATGTTCGGGCATAACTCTGTCATTTATAGAATAATTAATTAAATAATTTGCAAAATTCTTTTTTTGGTCGAATGGGGTTTATTCCGAAATGGTCCCATAAAAATTTTATCCAGCCCCTTTTGAGAAAATCAACAAAATCCCAAGATGACGTTTTAGTTTCTTCAATCTTTGGAGGACTTACAATCTCTTAAAACTGTGTCGCCGTTTCTTAATGAATTTGGATGTTATGGCAATACTAAAAAGCGGCCAAGTGCGAGTCGGACCCGCCCATGAAGGGTTCCGTAGCAGCAAGTAACATAATATATATATTTTTAATTTTAATATTTGAGAACGTATTAAAAAAAAAACTACTTACTAGATCTCGTTCAAACCAATTTTCGGTGGAAGTTTACATGGTATAATGTACTTTATATATTTTTTTAGTTTTATCATTCTCTTATTTTAGAAGTTACAGGGGGACACACATTTTACCAGTTTGGAAGTGTCTCTCGCGCAAACTATTCCATTTAGAAAAAAATGATATTAGAAACCTCAATATCATTTTTGAAGACCTATGCATAGATAACCCAAACGCACGGGTTCGATGAAAAAAAAAAAAATTTGAGTTTCACCCCACCCCCCAAAATTTTCTATTTTTGTGTGAAAATCTTAATACGATTCACAAAATACATCTACTTACCAAGTTTCAACAGTATAGTTCTTATAGTTTCGGAAAAAAAGTGGCTGTGACACGGACGGACAGACATGACGAATCCATAAGGGTTCCGTTTTTAGACCATATGGCTAAAGAACCCTAAAAAGCAAAAAATAAAAAGATTAAAAAAAAAAAAGAAAACCGCCTTTTTAAAAAAAAAAAACTTATTTACCTAAAGCGTTTTTGAGCTCGCCACACTATTCCCAAACCATTGCAACTCCTGTGAGCCAGAATCAACAGTGGCGACCACCAGAAAAGGGCCGGTACTTTTCAATGTAGCTTGACGACTCCCGGAGAAATGATTCAACTGTCTTGGATCTTAATCAGAAAAGAATAGCAGATGAGTAAGAGAAAAATATGAAGCGACTGCCTATCTGACCTTCACAACCCAGTTTCTGGGTGACACGGTACCCCTTAGTAAGACTAATTGTTAGACTTTCTGGCTTCTGCCTCCCCATAGCAACTGATAAAGAGCTACGAATGCCAGCCGGGGTCAACGCCTTTAAGTGCTTTCCGAGGCACGTAGGGGTCTACCAGATCTTTGATCTCATTTAATAAATGGAATATAATGTTAGAATGGGTAGTTCATATTGGACTCAACAATGATGCTTCGGCCGGATCTGCGTTTATCGTCGCGCTGTAATGTGTGCCGAAGCTTCGTACGTTTTGACAGCAGTGGTCACATTAGCGGCTTCGATATTTTGCATGAACTATCGTGCAATAATCCAAACTGAAATCATTTCCAAACGTTTAACTATGGACGACGGCTTTCTTTACTTCTACATGTGTTGACCACCAAATGTTTTTTATTGTATTCATATTTTATGGAGGAATTCCCGTACCATTTCATCGCTCCACTCCATTTTAACACAGTCACCCGCACACGTCTGAACTTTCAACTTAGCAGTGGGGTCCCGTACAGTTATTCCAGGAGGACGTAACTGACGAATGTCTGATCGAAAACAACTGCCGAAATGAACAACGCTAGTTTGACCACGCAGCGCGATATGTTAGCACGCTAAAACTCTTTGATGTACCGCCACCCGCGCAATAACACACACGCAGCCCAAATGTTCGCGACGATAGTCGATAATGGCCGGTCACATCTGCGTGTATCGTGTCATGGCACGAAGCATCGTGACGATACACGCAGATGCGGCCTAAGCAAGTTTACTTTTTTTCATTAGTTATCAGCAGAACCTTCAAGTTTGGAAGTGGTACCTATCGTATAGGCGGACGGAAAGTCGTTGGTCCTGCAGCTGATCCCTCCCAATTGTGTCAAATTATCGTCCCATCGGAAAATGAGAGTGAGGGAAGAGGGCGTGTACCTTGGCTTGCACACGTCCTTATGCAATATAATCCTGCATACTTGTCTAGGCTCCATTGATATTGCATGACCACCGAGACCGAAATTAGATTGGGGGGAGCACACAATGACGAATAATTGGAGCCGATAGAAGCAAAACAGAATTACTCTATAGTAATTCTAATCCTAATACTAATTTGATAGCTTCAAAATTGACCCTAAATTGTCTAGGGTATCTTTTAAGGCCATCAAATTAGTCTTAACCGTGGTTCCACCCACATGAAACGTGGAATTATTTCCAGCATATGAAATTAATTGCGGATGTTTTTATGGAATAGGCCTTTTAAATGTTACCCGTGGGTGTCGTATCGTGACTTCGTGAGCTAATGGTTCAACTACAGCAAAGGCACAGGTCATACTTAGATTTTCGTTGAAAATGTTGGTGGAAGGGGCGTAGGATGTCTAAAAGTACACGTGTACAGTAATATCTTGATTGTTTTATTGTAAATGACGTTTAAAAATGCCTTCTAATAATCTAATCGATATAAATGATTTGTCTCTGACTTTGAATTTTTCTCAGGATTCATATTCTTTTCATTCACATTTATATGAATGATGTAACCGGCTGCTTGTTCTTGCTCGTATTTATCCACAGAAACCTACTGTTTTGGGACAAGCAACTAGCTTCAACTTTCTGACTGACTCCTTGACTATTCAAAAGTGCCTGTAAATGGTTTCACTTTATAATTTTGAAATCAAGCTATTTGTTGGGAAAAGGCAATAGAAAAGGAAATCTGGTCTTTTACCCCTATTTGTTGACCTTCATAATGTAGATTTAACGTCAACAGACGTCTATGAGTGCGGTGGCAAGTGACGGTAAAGTCATTACGTTAACGTTTCAATTACGTAAGTACGTCATTAACAACATGGCGGAAGCTCCGCATCAGAGCGCCATTTCAATTAGTTACCTAACGTGCAATCTGATCGATTCTAATAAATCGGATCGGTCGTCATATTTCAGTTTTATTCAATAGAATATTGTTCAGGAACGGTTTATATTTTAATTTAAATTAAAATAATTTATTTCAGACTAATTGTATGTCCGTACGTACAGCCCACGGGATCTAAAGATCAGCGACATTGATTTGTTAAAAAGATATTTAAATTCAAATTCAGAGAGAAATATAAATAAAAGTCTATTTTAATTTCAAAGTATATTACAAGATTACAACCCCTGTTACCTCTATTTCAACCCTTTATTCAACTCGTAAAAGATGCCCCAGTTCATTTCATTCCCACTAAATCATACGAGACACAACCTTCCTTCCATTTTAGTTCAACTAGGGTTGGAATGGAAATATGATTTATGCATCCGTACGAAACATTTCATTTAGCTCCGGTCAGGTGAGAAATAGGGTTGAGGATTGTCACAAATCTACTGAATTTTATAGAAATAAAAAGCTAAGTAGACTTGCACATAAAATTTAATAGCTCTTCAAGAATGAAGTGATTAGAAAAACAGAGTTGTATAACCTAAACGCACTGTGTTAAGGCAGCGACGCCTAGGCTCCACAGCCTTGCCGGCAACAGGATCTGACCCTTCGGTCAGATCCTGTTGCAGCCTATCTTCATAGGCTGGCGCGGTCGGCTCCTAGCTCTGGGACGGAGGTCCCCAGGCGGTCCTATTAGTAGGACCCGCCCTGGGAGCAGCAGGCACGCGACAGCTCGACGGCTCGACTTAGGACTGCTACCGACTCTCGGTTGTAGACTGGTATTCTTATACGTTATGCAGACGTGTTTCTAGTTAGAAACCAAAATCTAGACTGACTCATCATTTGTCAGATTGCCTTCAAGTCGGCTATTCCGAAATTCATATTATTTTCTAAATATGATTTCTCTTCTGGAACTCCAATATCGTCACATAGAGGGGTATTTTAGAACCGGCCAGGTCCAAATGTAGTCTGCCAGTTATATTTATATCATTATAACAAGTGCGTATAGAATTTTACAAAACACCAGATACATTAGCTAGTAACCAGCAGTTTAATAGAAAATACATCAAACACACACTTATTAAACGACAACAAATATCAGTAAGAAGAATTTAAGTTACACATGCCAAAAACTAATTAAAAAGAATAACTGACAATTGTCAATGTTGACAACTGTCATTAGAAATCATAACAAAATCAAGTATTGCTTTTCAGGTCTTTCTAAAGAAACTATAAATATTTATAAAAACATATTTAATTAGAAGACACATAGTCTTTATCAAGCTTCGAAGACAAGAGGTAAATATTGCTACAGGATTACCACGAATCCTATGAAAACAAATAATATATTATTATAAGAAACGACAATTGAAGAAAATGGTTGGATGCATAAAAAAAGTAAGTACATAGTATGTAATACTATAGGATAGAGTTGTAGGTGGTGGTACCTCAGAGAAAAAAAACCGGACAAGTGCGAGTCGGACTCGCCCACTGAGGGTTCCGTACTTATTTGTAGGTACATATCCATACTTCTATACTAATCCATACCTACTATCCATACTTTAATCTACTTAATATTATAAATGCGTTTTTAGCGACATAAACGGCCGTATCTTTTTTTCGTGTTAACATAGAGGGTTGATTTTTTTACAGCATCAAGGGACTGTAGGCTTGAGTATAATTTCAACTCGATACCTCCACGCGTTCCCGAGATAAAGAGTCTTGACAGACAGACAGACAGACAGACACACAGACGGACAACAAAGTGATCCTATAAGGGTTCCGTTTTTTCCTTTTGAGGTACGGAACCCTAAAAATTACACGATAACTGCGATTATATTGCATCTCTTTCTTACCCATGAGAAGTGGTTTCATAGGATAGAAAGAGTAACTATCTTATAGATTTTTTCTTTTATGTTTTGTCTGCGATAGTTTACGGCTTCAATTTATTTTATAATAAATAAAGCCTCAGCTGTTGCTGAGTGCTATGTTTAGCACTCAGCGTAGCTTCATATTAGAAAAGTAATTGTTCGATTTTTTTTTAAGATTGAGATTTTTACTAAACAATATACAAATACATATACACAATAACAATATACACAAATCTTAAAAATCTAAAGAATAATATTATGTACAATTCCAAAAAAAGGCTCAAAGGGGAGCTCAAAGGGCATCAAAAATCACACTCGTCCACATCAACAATAATAGGCTGGCAGCATTGCACGGCAATGCTGATTCTTTGACCAAGAATAAAATTAAATAAAATTAAAAATGATAAAATTTCTTGCATGGGGACCCCCATGCCAAAAACGGCGTTTTGCTTTTCTCTTTCTACCTACGTTAGTTGAGGGTTGAGAGTTATTCTGCGTATCATCTTCTCCTTTTAATACATCCAGGGGATTTCTAAACGTGCCCCGAAGTTTTAACGACATAATGTAAGCCATTAAAGTATTGACGATAACTTTTGTTACACTTCGTTTTGCTCACGTGAAATTTTCGGGGATGCTCGAATAGTTTCAGCCTCGTGATTCGGACGAGGTCAGGTGTCACGAGTTTTCAATAAAAGTGTTGTCTCCAGTTAGACTTCTTAACTTTTTTTTACTAGAAATATAGTCATATTAAGGTCGGAGAAATGTAATGAACAGTATTTTAGAAAAGTAAACAGTATTTTTTAACGTATTGAAAAATCTTAATTATAAGTACTATAAATGGGTTTTTTAGTTTACTTAATTAAGATATTTTTTTAAATATTTGTAAGCGTCCCCATAATTTAAGTTAATATTAAAATTAAAGAGAAGCAATCTTTTTATTAAATCTATTTCTGTCACACCGAATTTCAGCGATCATAAAAACAATATTTTGTAAAGTTTATTTCTATCAGAACAGTAAAAACTATTAAGGACGCGACGTATAAAAGAATAATACTGTTTTTACGGCATGGTTGAAAACCCTATCTCCAGTAGAAGATCGTTTTTAATAACTTTCAGTTGGCCTACAACAACCAAGCAAGAGTTTTTCGTTTCTTTTTTTTTTAATTATGTTATTTTTGTGTGTTTTTGTCCTGGGGGGCTTAATGCTTCTTCTTACTTTTTTTCTACAAATTAATATTTATTTATCCATAATCCATACCGGCCTTTACTTTTAGGCATAGTTTTCCGCAACCGTAATTACAACGAATTATACATTCACACCTGCCTAGCCATTTTCCCTGTCGTCTGTCATTCCGTTCGTAGATCTTTGTGACAGTCGTTATGAGTAGTCAAGAAGCCAGAAAGTCTGACAACCAGTCTTATCAAGTGTATCGTGTTACGCAGTAACTGGGTTGTGGAAGTCAGATAGGCAGTCGCTCCATGTAAAACACTGGTATTCAGCTGCATTCGGTTAGACTAGAAGCCGATCCCAACATAGTTTGGGAAAAGGTTAAGCAGATTATAATGTAGGTAAGTACTGAAAGTTTGTATGAAATACCGTACTTATAATGTAAACACTCTTAGGAGTAAAAAGGTGGCTACTAAAGGTAAAGGTGGTTACTACTGCTAATGGTGGTGGTAGGTGTTACGTTTTTTTCCGTCCGTTGGACCATTGAGAGTTGAAAATAAAATGGCGACTTATCTAGCGCACTCTCTGAGCAAATAAAATTATAAGTTTTTTAATCGATTTAGTACTGAAACTACTATATTTTATAGAGCAAAGGCTAAGTACCTAGGGAAATCTAGAAACCTAAGCAAACTTTTAGCTATTTTCTAGCAACTGTATTGATGCGGAATTGGGGCATACAACTCAAATTAAGTTTCAGGAATTGGTGAAATCAAATATGGCCGTAGTCCTAATTCGAATACTGTTGGCGTCTAAGCTGTTCAAGTGATGCTGTCTTCTGTCAACATAAATAAATATCGCTATAAATGCCGTGCGTGTGAAATCTGTCAACGTCAATGTCATTGTCATCATGCGGCGCCGCATCGCTTCGCTAATGTTTCGCAGGCGTGGGAGCGCCAACACCATCCTGAGCGTGCTCAGCCACAAGCTGGACAGCACTGGGTTCAAGCACAAGTGAGTGTGCCCGGGGCACCAGTCGACGCCAAATACTTGAATTAGTTTTTAAAATGTAACTGTATAGTTTTAAGTACTTGTACTAACAATATTATAAACAGAAATGATGTCTGAAATAAAAAGATTTTATTTTTATTTTTAATTTATTTTATCACATTATGTCAAATGACGTGCCAACAAAATAACTTTCATTTTTGGCGTTGGCGTTTCGGGCGTTGTAAGTTTGACGTGTGTAAGTATGTGTCTATCTGTGGCAAGTGGCAACGTAGCGCCGTACCACAGAATACTTAATAGTACTGCCGTACTTAACGCCTAATCGGCTGAACCGTTTTAGTTTAGTTTTATTTTATTTGAAAAGTGACTTGATCGAGAGTGTTCTTAGCTATGATTCTAGACAATCTGCTCAGTCGTTTGAAGATTATCAACTCTTTTTAATTTGATGACTGAATGTGATCATTTTCCACAGGTTTGATCGGGTCAAAATTTGGTATTTCGTCACTTGAATGAAAACAACAACATACAGAGTTACTGTATACTGAGAGGTTTTTTAAATGTTTACACAGTGCCTCGGGGATTTATTAAAAGATTTTTTAAAATCGTGGAATGTCCTCACAAATATATCAGGAATAGAACCATCATTACAACAGTCTTGATTAGTAAAAATCCGCGATGAGAAGTTCGCAAACCGTTCAGTGACATTTGACATTCTAGAGACCTCACTAACCGTGGGTTGTCCAGGCTATATAGAATAGCACCCACCCATTTCATCCCGAGGGTGTCGTACAAGGCGCCTAAGGGAAAATCCGAAAGTCAGGCAGCAGCGGCTTCCGTGTCTTAACAACCCAAGACGCCTGCCAAGCATGGGGATTATGGCAACCTTGGGGAGGCCTTTGTCCAACTATGGACTTCTTTGGGCTGATGATGATGATGAGAGACTTCACTATACACTAGCGTCTCTTGCGGCGAATTAAGTAGCTTTCACAATTAACTAATAACTCTAAGACAGAACTTCTCTAAAAACACTTCATTTTTGCCCTGAGAACTCGGTACCTAAATCAATTCACTAAAATTTTATTTATATTTGCTTCGAAATCAAATTGGGAATCGTTTTAGGAGACTAAGAACACCTACGACACTCCCTACAAACGAATCGATTTAATTACCTATACTACTACCAAAATAACAGACTGTACAAATACGTGCGTTTCGAGAGCACATTCGAAGGTGAGGAACAGTGTTTCGGAGGGAGGCAAAGCGTGTCGCTACTATACGGTAGTGTACTTATATTTAAACTGTGCCAGAAGTGACGTCATAAGTATATTTATGGAGGAATCGTGTTTTCACAGCTCAATAAAAGTATATCAATTGATTAGTGCTATCATCTATCATTCAAGTGCTATGTCTTCCTCATTAGTTCAAGATCTATCTCGTAATTAATGACCTTTCAAATCTCAACTTAATAGAGTAGAAAGAATAAAATAGCTGAAGCAATTATTGAAAACACGGACTTCCACTTATTTCTGAGGACTATAGTGCCATTAATTATTTGACCCTAACATTAATGAATGTAGCAAAGTAACATTTGTTGTAATAAAAGGGAGTTGCCGAGTATGGCTACTTTTCCTTAAGAAAAATACGAAGTTAGGTTAACCGCAGTTGAGTTATTAGTACCTAAGGTTATTATCCTATTAGCCGATGTAATTAACAGATGGTATTAAAGATCCATTTTTGTAAAATAACATTTCTATGGATATTCTTCATGTTGAAAAAAGGTTAATAAAAGTCTTTCGATCAGTCTAAATTCTACCCAAAAATAACTCAACGCTTGATTACTTACAGATTTTCAGAATATTTACTATTTACTACATCATGGCCTATCCTACAGTAGGAGCGCAGGCCGAATGGCACGGCACGCCAGCATTAATGACATCCTCCGTCGTGCTCTTGCCACCGCCGGAGTGCCTGCTATTTTAGAACCCAATGGCTTGGCACGCAACGATAGGAAGAGACCAGATGGGATGACCATAATGCCTTGGAAGTTGGGTAGGCCTTTGGCGTGGGACGCAAGACGCAACACGTGTAGACACCCTTGCACCATCGCATCTTCCGAGCACGACGTGTTGTGCTGGGGATATATTTGAGCCGTTAGGGGAGGAAACTCTAGGGCCATGGGGTCCGAGTGCCCATATTGTTTCTCGGGACATCGCCAAGTGGCTGGTCGACCCTTCATGTGACCCGAAGGCTGGTCTATTCTTGGGTCAAAGAATCAGCATTGCCATACCACGTGGCAATGCTATTTTATTGACAGCGATGTGGACGACTTTTTTGATGCCCTTTGAGCTCCCCTGCCTTTTTCTTGGAATTGTACATAATATTATTATTTCAGATTTTTAAGATTTGTTTAAATAATAATAATTACTTTACAAGACCTATTTAATAGGTTAATTAATTATCAGGTCAGATCTGGGCCTGTAGACAAAATCCCTTTTCTGTTAGCGTTAACGCCAACGGAAAAACAAATTGTATGGAGTTGACGTTTGCTTACGCGATGTCACGTGATGCCAAAATTTGTCAAATCCATACAATTTGACTTTTTCGTTGGCGGTAACGCTAACAGAAAAGGAATTTTGTCAACAGGCCCTGTTTGGTTCGGCCACGTTTTTTAATTCCTAAATGGAGTATAATTAGGTACTACGTCTCCGTTGCACCTACTTATATGGTTTAATATGGAACCTCTTACACACAAAACCGTTCAAAAATTCACCCTAAAAACCAACCACCTGAGTCGACTGTACGTTCATCATAACAAACACAAGTACTAAGCTTCCTAGACAAAGCTAAAAGCCTATTCTACATTAATAAAGGCCCTCACTCACTGTCATCGCGTTGAATGCGCGCGCGCGCCCTACTTGCATCGCAGCGTGTAGGTATCAGTTCAATCTAGATCGGCTGTCAACTGCAATGGTGACAAGCGGGACAAGCCTGTGGGGGAGTGGGAGGGAGTGGTATTGACAGGCTTCAAGGGGAAAAGAGAGTAACGATGTTATGGATTTTATTATCTGGGTTTTGTGTTTGTAACTTAGGTATTTTAACGTTTTGACTGGTTCTAGGGCAGACCAAAAAGGGCGTTATCACGTATTATTTTGAAATTAAATTAGTCAATGGCGGCAATTCTGTTGTGCACGAACTAAAATTATTTTACAATAAAACAAGAAAGTGACAGATATTAATAAGAGCTGTCAATTTAATTTGATCTAAAATGTTTACACAATTATAGTTATCATTTCAGTATGTCTATTCTGTTACAAACTCCCTCGGTGAACACCTAGGTGAAGTGAGCTGTCATCTATCCCGATGCTAGAGATTTACAAAGCACTACTTTCGGATCAGCTCACTTCACCTAGGTGTTCACCGAAGGAGATGTAGGTAACAGAATAGCACTGCGAAACGTATTGATTAAAAACACGGCGATGTTGAAGGAAAAAACTAATTTGACATCTTTAACTTAGTTCTTATCTGTCGCCGTCCTTTTCTTCAGCTGCCTGGTAGTAAGAGATGCAAATTGTCTAATTTTAGTTTAGTGTGTGAACAAGGGAATCGGCACCAATGTCGTGAAAGGCGGGCACGAGTAATTACCAATGTGACTCTTCAATATCATATTATGTACTTTCAAATTTTATCTTGGACATCACAGACATCGATATATCTTTGAGGTATAGGTCTGTACACTATCCAATACAAAAAGAATCATCGAAATCGGACTATACTGTAAAAACATATTATGCGAAATAAAAAAAAATACACGTATCGAATTGAAGTCGGTTAAACGTATGTAGTTTCATGCCCATTCTTCTCCATTCGAAACTACCTTTTGGACGGGTCAACTAGGTTCAATTTTTCTCATATGACTTTCAAAAGTGCCTTAGAAGGGTCTTATTGAAATAAATGATTTGACATTGACTTTACGAAGGGCGCTATCGGACAAATCTAAACTAATGTAATAAAGAGGAAAGATTTGTTTGTTACGATTTAACTCTGACTGAAAACTACTGGTCGGTTTTCAAAAATTCTTTCACCATTAGAATGCTACATTATCTCTGAGTAAAATAGGCAAATTTGACAATTGAAAAAGAAAAGGGAGCCTTGACAAAATTCACGTGGACGAAGTCGTTGGCAAAGTGCTATCATGTATATTAAACACATAAGAAAATCACTTGGAACTCTTCACATTTCACTTTTAGGAAGATAAGCACGTAGAGCTTCTAAGTATGGAAAGTATTTTGCATACTTCTGAAACTTTTGAAGTCTTTACTCCGAAACTTTTTTAACCCCGACCTTTTTTGTTTGACGCGGAGAAAGCTCTCGAAGACTATTACGTGAAAATGAGTAGAAATATTGAGTGATAGGACAAGTTGAATGAAGATTATACTTTATTGTTTTTTTATATTTTTCATTACTTAAATCCGAAGCTTAAATCAAATAAATTATATTTATCTGTACACTAATATTAAAAATGCGAAAGTAACTCTGTCCGTTACGTTTTTACGACGAAACGGCTAAACCGATTTTGTTGAAATTTGGTATGAAGATAGTTTGCCTTTGACATTCACGCGGACGAAGTCGCGATCGAAAGCTAGTCTATAATATTTTTTATCTGTTAGCCCACTGGGCAGGGTGATTGCATGAACTAGAGTTACTAAACTAGTCAAGCCATACTAATATTATAAATGAGAAAGTGAATTTGTTTGTTACGCTTACACGGCTAAACTACTGAACCGATTTAGATGAAATTTAGTACAGACTAAGCTTATACCACTAAAAAGGACATAGGCTAGTTTTTAATCCGTGGTTTCGTCTGTATCCGCGGTGTTCGCGCGGCCGAATTCGTGGCCAAAAACTAGCAATACAATTATTTTTAATTATATTTAACCTGTGTCAGTTGAACCAGTTGTAATTTAATTCTAACGTATTTTTTGTTAAGGGGGTTGCGCCAGTGTAGCCCGCGAAATTCAAATCACGTCTTACGTTTTATAAGAAAAAATATTAGCGCGAGTAACGAAGTAAGTAAGTAAGTGATAATGATCTCATTAACACCTAATAAAATGAGTATATTTTTTCCATACTGAAGTAAACAATCAAAATATGTGAAGCCATTCACATTTCAGACAATATTATGCAAATAAACATATTCCATTCTATTAAATTCTTAAATTACGTCTCACAGATCCATTCCCAAACCAGATCAATCAAAAACTCTTATAATAAAGCAACTGCCTATCGCAATATAAAATCCCCTAAAACATTATCGACACAAAGAGACCATCTACTTCTAAAGGGCTATCATGTGACCCATTTCGCATCATTTTACCCATAACAGGCCACAATAGCCGAACAAAGTTACCCTGGACAATAGACTTCCTCAGAGGTACTTCACTGGTACTTTACTAAGTTCCTGGTAGTTTCCGTCAAGGGTTTGCGGAACTTTATCTCTTTGAGAGGGGTGGGTCGTTATTATGTTGTGGGTAATATGAGCTGTTGAGCTAGATATAGCTTGAATAGTACCTAGGGCTTATAGAGAGAAATGATGAAGATATTAGATTTGCTTCAGTGTTATAAATAGATAGAACATTATAAAGCATATTGTCCTATCTATTGTATTGGTAATATTGTAGCCAGGATTGCCAGATATTTTTTCGGGTAAATAGCAATTTTATCGTGAAAAAAGTGGGACTCAAACTATATGTAGAAGCTGACATATTTAAAAAAAAATATATATTATATTTTTTATGCGTGTATTTATTGTTTTGAATTGTTCAGTAGGTAAGTATGTACATTTAACTGCTATTAAAGATTCTTCCTGTCTTTTATAAGATTTTAATACTTTTACCGCACATGAAATTAACACCACTCAGTTTTAAAACCACAAAAAGCGGGACATGCTTTTCTGTCTATTTGTTTGGTACCTCGTCAGAACAAAACCACTGAACGATTGTAATTAAATCTGTCAAAGGTGTAGCTTGTCATCTAAATAAAGACATACTAAGACTACTTTGTAATTCACGACTTTTACTGCATTCATGATAACCGATACTCACACGAGCCAAAACTAGTTATTTAATTTTAAAAAATCTATTACCTCTCACTCACTCTCACTTAAAACGAATTACATACACAGTTTTCAGCAACAATTTTCTCCAGACATAACAAACATATTTCTTTACAAAATTGTCGCCAGCTCCTGTTACTCAAACTAAACTCCCTCCTCTACGTAAACAAGATAAACAAAATCATTCTCGTGACAGAACCATTAAATCTAATTGTGTACCACGTCACCTGCCCCTTTCATTAGATCCCCGGGGTAAATACACTGTGGCACGATTTGGCTAATAAATTAGTGAACACAAGACAACGCCCCCGAAATATGTTCCCTTTGAATTTGATAGTGTGAATATAGGATGGGACTACGTATCATGTTTTGGGTATCATTATGGGTATATATGAACGGTCAGAATAGATCAGGTAGGACTAGATAATAATATTATTATAGTTTACCGGCCAGCAGGCCTAGGATGAGGTGGCGAGATGATCTAGAAGCGTACTGTGATAAAGAAAAGAATACCTGGAAACTCGACTCGGGGGAGACCTTTGCCCAGCAGTGGGACACAATGGGCTAATAAAAAAAAACAAAAAATAGTTTATCAGCAACCTGGCGTAGGTTGCTGATAAACTATTTTTTGTTTTTTATCTTTGCACAGGTTTATTCTGTCGATGTAGGGACAATTTTTGGAGGAGTTTATGTAAAGTCGTACGAATCGATTGGTCATGATGGTTAAGCTACGCTAACCTCGGTCGGTCTGTGGATGGGTGACCATCCATTTCAAGCCTCGGAAAGCCGTTAATTAAGCCGTTTGTTGCAATAGCTAGGAAATCTGACATCCGGGCCTACCAAGAGGTATCGTATTACCCTGCAACGTCAAACCATCGAGATTTCTGTGCTATTTTTAAGATAAATATTGATATTTTATAGATTGACTCACGTTTAGTTATGATAAAATATTGAAATATTGTTTAGACACCTTCCAGAATAGACTATCTGAATGATGACGTAAACCGTATAAAAATCCTATGTGAAGTTTTGAAGAACTAAGCGGACAAATAGATACGAAAAGCAATTTTGTTTCATACTATTTTTACAAGGCAATTTTTTTTTTTACCAGAATCGTCAGAAGTGTTCAATTTACCCATTATTATGAACAACTTTTAATAAAGGACCGACCCCGAAATCGCGAAAAATAATTAACCGATCCGTACATTTATGTTCGCATAACTCAACAAAACGTATTGAATCAGCTGATTTATTTTCGCAATTTTGGTGTCGGTTCATAATAATGAGTTCAATGACCCCATTTTCAGGTGTCTGGTAAATAAAAAATAAGCTTCAAGCTTATTTTTTGTTCACAGTTGTAGAAAAAATTATGGAGCTCGTGGCTAAATAAAAACCGTAGGGATCGACCATTCATGATGGTTAAGCTACGCTTGTCGCGGTCAGTCCGTGGATGGGTGACCATCCATTTTATACTGAGTGCCCTCCGTGCCTCAGAAAGCACGTAAAGCCGTTGGTCCCGGCCAGAGAGAAAAAAAACCTTGGTCCCGGCTGTCATTCGTAGATCTTTGACAGTCGTTATAGGTAGTCAGAAGCTAGAAAATCTGACAAGCAATCGCTCCATGTAAAACCCTGGTATTCAGCTGCATCTGGTTAGACTGGAGGCTGGCTCCAACGCGTTGGGTAAAGTCTAGGTAGAGGCAGAAACATAATTATGTCAAACTGTCGAGATTTCTGTGCTATAAAATAAATATTGTTATACACCATTTAACTTCTCCTCGCAGAAAGTACGAACTTATCCAGATGCCACTCTGACTAACAAATAACACAAAAAAAACTAACGTAGCACCCTCCACTTGGACAATATAAATAAAAGAAAATACCCTTCGGGAAGTGAAGAGGGCAGACTCCATAAAAACCCAGACGGCATTATTTATTACACGTCAGCGAAAATAAATATGTTCGTGTTTCTCCAAAGTTTGTCGTCTTTATTCGAAAACGTCGTCAGGGGCCAAAAGTTTGTATCTTCTGAATGGTGACAGCAAGGCCCCCTGTTGGTGAACATTGTCATGTCGAGGTCAAGGATTAAAGGAACTCTGGAAATATGAGCATAATCATATGGGAGGCCAACAGAAAATCGCATTTGCAGCTTCATGAAATCAATTTTCGTCACGTTTTATTTCGTTTTAGGGTTCTGTACCCAGGGGTACTAAGTGGGATCAAATTACTAAGACTCCCTCTCCCCCCTGTGACAAAGTTACAGAAAGATAGCGTAACTTATATAATATATTATAGATAGAAAATGTAACTTTGTCAAGGGGTCTTTTGAACCGTAATAGAGTAGGTAAATTTTCAGTGTGTAATCCTGATTTTTTTTGTCAGGATTCCAGTTTTTCCCTAAGGGTGGAAAATGAAGGGATGACTGAATTTTTTAGTGTCACCGTTTCGTAATTAAGTTGCGTGATAAGGAGTAGGCACTAAAAAGCGTAGCTTTTACTTTCTGACTAACTGACCGACTCCTTGACAATTCAAAAGTGACTGTAAATGGTTTAATTGATATAAATGCTTTGACTTTGATTCAAGCTCTCCATCTTTTATTATATTTTATTTTATTTGTTGAGGGATAATAAACAGTCACAATATAAGATATTACATGTTGCAACAAGATAAAATATGGAGTAGTAACAATATTGCAGCCCACTACATTATCCGCAAATATCCAAATTAAATATGGTAATGAGTGCTACAAGATGAGCGTTAAAATTAATTAATAATAATTATATGAACATAATGCATTATAGACCAATAATTAAAAAAAAAAATACCAAAAACATCCCTTACCAGTGACAAATTATGAGCAAACGCTTCGTAGATAGTGACACACTTTCCAAAAGACTTATCTTCAAGAAGGTCATGTGCTACTAATGACTGCTCGTATAAACACCAGGTCATTATAAAGTCCATGATTCTCTCTGAAGAGGCCTTTAGACTCATCCCTGTTCCCTCACACACCTGACCTTGTACACTTGGCGGTGACGACAATGGAAAGTAGACCCTGAAACCTTCACATAAAGTGCTCTTCGGCTTGAGAACTCAAGATGTTTGTTACACAAAGGGTATTTGAATTTTTGTAAGTGGAAGCTTCTGCCGTGAAATGTGATATTAATTTTGGGGAAAGACTTTCAGAGGCTTGGCAAAATATCAGGAAGTTTTGTAGGTTGAATTTTGTTGTGAGATTTTATTTACTTAAGCTGTTTATAATATTGTATGGTTTCTCTTTACTAAGAGATTCATGAGGATGGATTAAATTACCTTTGGGTTATCTTTCAATAGTGTCAAACAAAGTTGTTTCTCACCGTCTGTCCGTATGTACGTTTAAATCTTTTAAACTAAGCAACGGATTTTAAAGCGGTTTTCATCAATAGATAGTGATTCAAGAGGAAGGTTTATACGTATAGTTTAATCTAAATCAATGGTGAGTCGCTAGTGAAGAATAATGAAAACACAAAAGTTTTTGAAATGTTTAAGAAAAAGCTTATGCGTATCAGAGGACCACTCGGTTGGCACAGTACAGTACAAACAGTGGGTGTATGATTGTCTACAAGTGTCGCGGCTTTAATTCCCCCGTCGATACACATTTTTTTATGACCTATGGGAAGTTGTTCCAGGTCTGATTGTTTGTGTATGTAAGTTTTATAAAAGTATCTAGGATACAGGAATTGAATTCCAATTGGTCGGGGCAACATTTACGTTTCAACGGCACGACCACGAAACGGCAACAATCTGTCAAGTTTCTTTGATAGATTTTTAACTTTGTTGCAAAAGGGTAAGGTTCATATTCAATTGGGAAAATTTGACAGTTTGATATGGCTTTATGTGCTGCCTGTAACTACATTCCAGAAAAATAAACCGATTGATATAAATAAGAATAGACCAGTGAACAACAAAAGAAAAAAAATGGTCTTTTGAGACGGACTCGAACATCAGCGAATTAATTCTATGGCTATGACTCCGGACAGACGCTCCACGCATATAGATACCATGAACTTCAATAACGAAAACAAACGAAGAAACAAACAGTATCAAAGTAGAATCAAGTCCAATCCATCTTGTCACGGTCTTTCCAACTTTATTGCGAATATTCCGAATGTTACATTCGCCGCCGTTCTGTTACGAGTCGGTTTAGTACACACGGCTACACATCAAGCATACATTTCATGTATAACGTCAGCTGTTTATCATGCCACGTTTCGCTGAAATTACTTTACCTTAGGTACTGTTTTTGTGGAAAACAGCAACACTTATAATTTTATGGTAAACAGTCTTTTATAACAATAAAGAAAAATATATTTTGTATCTAAATCTTTGTAACATGATATAGTTGTTTAAATACAATATAAATGGGTATGTGAGCTATGTGTAGTGGTCCATTTTAAGGCCCTGGAGATCTAAGAGTCTAACTTTATTTATCTTATTACCAGCCAGTTCTATTACCCCTAATCCCTATCCCATATCTTCCCATGGGTGTCGTAAGAGGCGACTAAGGGACATACCAGAGAATGGGCAGCAGCGATCTCTGTGTCTTTGTAACAACCATACTGCGATCGCCAACCCGCCTGCCAAGCGTGGCGATTATGCTAAAATCCCCCCTTGGGGAGGCCTATGTCCAGCAGTGGACGTCTTTCGGCTGAAATGATGATGATGATGATGAGCAAAAAATAATTAAAACCCCGCTGAAAACCGATCATCACGCGGACGGAGTCGCGAGCAACCGCAGTATGTCTGTTTTCACATACCTAATTATATTTTTAAATCTTAATTTTCATTTTAAGTCCATTTCCTAAATCCCTCCCTGAACAATGAAAATCTCTTTCACCGTTTCATATTAAATCATTACTTACACCCTACAAATAACCTCGTCATCATATTACCATTCTGGGGCAGGTTTGCGTAGTACCCTCCAACCCAGGAGTGACCCTAATCACCCTCTAATGGTACGGACAACCCTTGATACCGAGGTCAACGGTACAAACACTCGCTGGGTCCTCCCTGAGGGAACGGCTAAATTAATGTTTGTAGCCAACTGATTTGATTATTTACTTGCTTACCTACTTGGAAGACGTAGACGAATAATAATCTTTATTCCACAAAAAAGTATTTATTAAGATTTACAGATAGATGCTATGATATATCAGTATTTTGTACACAAAAGTTTTAGCAACTGTAGCCGAACTAGGAGGAACCTGTATTTCGGCTTACAGCGCCAGCCCCCTCGAGTAACAATCGATCAGGGCCTCAAGTCTGCTATTACAATAGTGTCAGAATGGTCTATCATTGATTTCATAATGGTTGATTTTGACAAGTTTGGTAATCTACTAGTATAATGGCGTCATTATGACCTTCCAATGGTCAAACACTGACACGCCATTGAAAGAAATGATGTAGAATGGTAATCTCGTACAAAATGACAACTGAATGACTGACAGGCGGTAATCTGCTATTTTGACAGTTCCTTTGATCAGTGACCTACCATCAGAACGTCATTATGCAGTCAATGATCGACCATTATGAATTTAGCAGATTACAAACTTTTAGCAAAATGATAATGGGATCGATTTGGAATGACGAAATTATACAAATAGCAGACCTGGTTACTTGAGTGCTAGCATTTTACGATACTATTAAATATTACATAATTAGTTTAGTGTTATTATTATAATGGGTACCTAGTCTGATCCTCTCTTTGTGTGATGTGCTAAGGTGAATGAGTGTATGTGAGAGGGTTTCATTGTAGAGTGTGAGTGTGAGATGTGGTTTTTATGAGTGGACATGTTAATTCTGAGTTATGTATTTGTGAGTATACTTTAGATCCACGATCTATTCTGTAAAAAATTACTTTAAATTCGCAAGTCGGTAGCAATTGGCACATAAGAATTTAAACTTTGAAGCAAAAGGCAGACAGACCGCGCGGAACACTGAGATATGCAAACAAGATATACAAATACAAAGATATACAAACGAATACCAACAATCGTGATTGTATTCGCTTTTGAATTTGTATTTGTATTTTTGTTTGTTTTTTTTAACGATGCGGCGTTTCGTGCTATACTGACTCGTGTTAGTACAGTCAACAGCAAAAGTAGATGATCAAAATCAGAAATTCAATACTAATTTACTACACTAATTTATATAATTTATTACTAGTTTATTTATTAAAAGTAAGTGATTGTCACACACATACTTTTGAATCACTTCGACGCCACACAGTTCTGACGCGAACTCCGTTCATTAGTATTGAATTTCTGATTTTGACCATCTACTTTTGCTGTTGACTGTACAGCACGAAGCGCGTTGTAGGTATTCGCTTTTGAATTTGCATTTGCTTTTTTCGCTTCACTCTCAGTGTTCCGCGCGGTCTATCTGCCTTTTGTTTCATAATCTGAGAAAAAACTGATTACCTCCCTCCCCCTCCTTTCTCTCTGTGTAGTCGGTCGAACCCGACAACACACTGCGTTAATCCGTTTTTCACAATCTATAATGAGTAACAATACTCATGTTTCGATTAATGATAAGAATTTAAAATTATTTTTTTATTTTTGAAGGCGGTTTTCTTTTTTGTTTTGTAAAAAAGTTTTCACCTCGTACAGTCAACAGCAAAAGTAGATGATCAAAATCAGAAATTCAATACTAATGAACGGAGTTTGCGTCAGAACTGTGTGGCGTCGAAGTGATTCAAAAGTATGTGTGTGACAATAACATACTTTTGAGTCACTTCGACGCCACACAGTCACATGCTTTTGAATCACTTCGACGCCACACAGTTCTGACGCGAACTCCGTTAATTAGTATTGAATTTCTGATTTTGATCATCTACCTTTGCTGTTGACTGTACTTAACGTGTAAAAAACTGCAGATTAATTGCGAAAATATGTTGTACAACATTTGAAAGTTACATTTTCAACCTTATTGAGAAGAGTAAGTACCAAATAACTTTACTGTCAAAACTAATAAGGCCCTAAGTAGGACAGACCTCTTTTCAAATGTTCCTCTTTATTTCATTTCCGATGTCAGATGACTGCTAGCACATTTTCCAAGTGTTACTGAAATTGGAAATGAGGCTAACAGCTTAAGAATGAATAATTCTACGTCTTATTAAACTTTTAAATTTTCCGGCGAAGCTCTCGGGCGCTTTGAACGGGAGCAGACGGGGAAACTAGTTTCATTCCCACGATGGCAGAATATTATTATGTACCTATAATGGTTGTAACAACAGAAATTTTGCGAGTTATCAAGAGCAGTTTCTTTGGAAACAATGTGGTTAGAAAACACAATCAACATTTGGTACTCTTCTTCTTCTATTCTTGGTATGGCTTTGTAATCTTATATATAAAAATTAATCGCTAAATGTGTTGGTAAGCGCATAACTTGCGAACCGCTTGACCAAATTGGATAATTATTTTTTTATAATATTCCTTGAAGTACGAAGATGGTACTTACGGAGAGAAAAAAAAAAAAAAAAAACTTTTGTAGGGTAGGTGTAGGGTAGGTGTAGGGTAGGTGTAAGGTAGGTGTAGGGTAGGTGTAGGGTAGGTGTAGGGTAGGTGTAGGGTAGGTGTACGGTAGGTGTAGGGTAGGTGTACGGTAGGTGTAGGGTAGGTGTAGGGTAGGTAAATAGGCAGGTAAGTAGGTAGATAAGGACAGGACAACGTCTGTCGGGTCAGCTAGTCAATTATATTATTATATTGTATATCCAATAATCATACTTGTTAATAATAAAATTAATTAAAGAAAAGAAAAGAAAGAAAAACCATTTAATCACGAGAGAGTGACGCACGTTACAAATTTTTTTTACAACAAGACCTAAAACTAAAACAAGTGAATTAATTTGTTAATAATAAAATCAGCCTTTTTTGCCCCACCGCTGGGCAAAGGCCTCTTCTTAGGTTCTCATACAGAGAAGAAGAGTAAGTATATAGCACGAAATAAGTATAAAATGGTTTGGTAGGTACCCTTCTAAAAGGTAGTTTAGTACCTATAGAGAATAATGCTTTTCTATACTAAACTACCTTTTGGAAAGGGCAACTACATAAATTGTTTCTTAGATGACGTTCAAAAGTGTATTTTAATGGTCCAACTGAAAGAGATGTTTTGACCGGCGACCTTGAGCGACCAGAAAAGTGTATGCGCTGCGTCCAAAACTCTCAAAGTTTAGTCGAAAAAATGAAATAAAAGATAGTATTCTTTAACTTAAAAAAAGGTGTATGTTAAAAGATAGATAATAAAATTGCCTGTAAGATAGTGTAAGTTTCGTTTAATTATACCGGGTAGATTTTGTGTGATTGTCAATGTTTTGTCCGCGCCAGACACAGCTTCACGAGTTAATAAATTAAACTGTTTAATATGAATATAATCAAAAACATTCACATACTAAATGATGAAGAGAATGTTCTAGTTTAACATATATACTTTTTCAAATCATTTACACTACACATTTTACCGTGATTGTCAGTTTAAAATCTGTAAAAGTCATTAATAGCCCCTTAACGCATTACTCGCGACTTCGTCCTCGTGAGTGTCGGATATTGCGGGTGCAGACGAAGTCGCTCATTAAAAAGTAAACCATATCATCTCTTGAGGTTCAAGCTTAATCTGTACCAAATTTTATCAAAAGCGATTCAGTAGTTTAGACGTGAAAGCGTAACAAATATACTCACTTTCGCATTTTTAATATTAGTATGTAATGCTGTGCTGGCACTTCACATGGCGTATTTGTACAAATATTCGCCTTATTTTGGATAATACAAAATGTACTCTAATATTATTCAAATAAAGACGATTTTTTATTATTCAATTAAGGCGAATATTTGCACAAATACGCCACGTGAAGTGCCTGCATAAGTCCAGGTGCTGGTCATGAAGCTTTCTTCCACCGGAAAATGAATCTCCTAACAAGAGAGCTAGCAAAACAGAGACTTCTTCTTTTCGAGTAGATGGTATAAGTGAATGTTTACTGGGAATAAATATAATGACCACCAAAAATAGTAAATGATCACCAAATCTTAGGACCCTACAGTCCCCCCTGTGGCGGATCCGACGTGGTTAGTTTAGGTTAGAACTGTGACCCCCTACAACCAAATCACCTGAACCAAATCGCTTTTTACAGTCAAACTCATACATTTCTACAATACTTTGGTAAAATGTTGGTGATAATTTACTATTTTTGGAGGTCATTAACTATATCTGGAGGTTCGTTTTTATTTATTAGGTACTAACCTTTTCCCCGCGACTTTGTCCGCGTTTATTTTCTCAAGGATCCCTAATTCAAAATATATCCTATGTTACTCAGGGATGATGTAGCATACTAATGGTGTGAGAATTTTTAAAATCGGACCAGTGGTTTTTGAGTTGAATCGTAACAAACAATCAAACAAGCAAATCTTTTCTCTTCCTAATACAGTAAAGTACAGATATTTATACTAGCGACCCGCCTCGGCTTCCCACGTGTGCAATACAGATCAAACTATACGTACAAACCTTCCTCTTGAATCACTCTATCTATTGATAAAAACCGCATCAAAACCCGTTGCGTAGTTTACAGTACATTATCGCATTCCGAGCCATGCTCAACTTGCCTTGGCGGTGTAGTGAGACTGACATGTTCGCAGAGAACGGACTTGTCGACTTCTTTGGGCTAATGAAGAAACTCAGGGCATCTTTCTTTACTCGAGTGGGTGCAAGTAACAATAGACTTATTACTGCTGTTTTTAAATCCGTCCATTTGTTGAGGGAATTAAAATATAAATGTGTTGCATTGTTTTATTATAATTTTATTTTATTTCTCTTCTTTTTAATTTTTATATTTTATTAGTATGTTAGTTGGTTTTTGTAAATGTATGGGTACTAATGCCTGAAAATAAACGATTATTATTATTATTTAAAAGCTTTAAGCGTCCAGACAACGGGAACAACTTTGTTTTATACTATGAAAAGATAAAGAAAAAGTATAGATTTTTTATTAGATACTTAGAGAGAAATCGGGCCCAGTAGGTAGTCAAGACAGAGCCAAAAAAAATGTAAATCTTTTATATAAAAATCTTCTGTGCGTCTGTTTTTTATTGTATGTTCCAGTGGAGTGGCAAGTGGCGCTATAGTCGGCTTGCAGGACAACGTCTGCCAGGCCCGCTAGTAGAAATATAAAGTGTTGACAGACAAACTGAATCGCTAAAAGATTGAAGCTAGATGAAACAGCCCAATCGGACTATCCAGCCATTACTTCTTCTAGTGCTATTATTGAAATGAATCCTTAAACACGCGAATTGATAGAGATATTATCTTGTTTATATACGTTGGTGAGTGAAATGATATAGTAGCTAATGGGTTCGTTCACATATTACGAGGTCAGATGAAAGATATATGGAGGTATCGAAGTAAGTAGTTGGAAAATCCCAATATCGTAAGGCATGTATTGTTTGGACACTAAATCAGCCTGGTCATCATCATCCCCAGCTGGAAGACGTGCACTGTTAAACAAAAGGCTTGCTTAGATCTGCCGGTGGAGGCGTTCACACATTATGCCGCAGCGCCAGTGGTACACACGTCTACACATCAAGCTATACATTCCCGTAAAAGCTGACCTCTCATTGTATGGAATTCTATACAATGCGAGATCAGTATTGGAAATGTATAGCTTGATGTGTAACCGTGTGTACCTCCGACGCCGCGGCACCCCGCTCAGTAGTATATATATATTAGTATTTTTCTGCACTAGTCCCACTTGGATTTGTATGGAGTCATGTACACGATACCGCGGTGGCGATGGCAGCTGCGAGTTTGTTCCGCGGCGGTAGAGAAAACGCTGCCGCTGCGGCATAATGTGTAAACGCCCTTACCCGCGACTGCCCGCGAGGCCAACCAAACCAACGCTGCGTCTTCCGGTTCGTAGTCGCCACTCGAGAACCTTTCTTTGGAACATTTCTCAACATTTTAATACGAGTTTTTGAGACACACACACACAATGTAAATAGTAAAACGAAGAAACCACCCCCAACGTTGTATTGAAACAATTATATCATAGGTAAATACAACAAAATACACTCAATTATTACTTAACAAATGAGAATCAAAATTAAACCGAGTGCAATCTAATGAATTCCAGTTCATTCTGTTATCAGAACACGTAATTGGTTACTCTTGTTAACTGTTTTACGTAACCAAATACAACTTTGTGTACATATACACAAATGATACCATAATATTTGATTAGGTAGGTAGGTACTCACAGTTTATGAATACAGAATTTATATTTACCACATTGGGAAGGCTGTTTTTTTTTTTTTTCATAAGAACATGCAATCAAAAATAAACATAAATATAATTTAAGTAAAACTCGACTGAGAAAGTAAAAAAAAATATCAACTCAAATCTAATATTTTTATAATATAATAAAATAATATTGTAAGTGTTCGTTTTTAAAGCTACATTAGTATAGGCACACTAAATAAATTAATTTTTATTCCGTTTTTGTCACCAATAATGGAGGACTTTGGCTCAATTCTGAAGTGTACGCAGACGAATTCGCGGGCAGAAGCTAGTACTTCATTTATTTATTTATTTATTTAGGTAACCAACGGCGATACAGATAATTTGTAATAATAATAGATTTCCCTGTTTAACTAGGATAAGTATCAAACATGCGAACGGACTACTAATACATTTTAAATTAACGATGTAATACAATATCTATACATACTTAGACTTAAAGTTTTGTTTTTATGTTTATAAAAATTAAATAAAAAATTGGTAATTTAATTAGTTGATCACAAAGCCTTGGCGATTACCTTTTGCTTTTGTTTTATGGTTTTTATTATTAGCGCTTTGAATGTTGGTTTAGGTTCACATCACTCTGTGCAAATATTGGCCTTATTTGAATAATACAAAATCGACTTCATTTCAATTAGCATAGGGTATATTTTTTATAAACCAAGTAACGCAATTATTTGTACAAGTACGCCAATAGAAGTGTCAGCATCATACTTAGGTATATGAGCGAAGAATTAACCCAGCCTTCTCCTCAAGGTAACATGGTAATCAATAAGACATCGCCAGGACCAGTTATTTACTTAGTAATCTAATACACAACGACAGATTTCCCAAGCGATAAACAAATTGATAGAAGAAATAGTTAATGTTTCACTATCTTACACAAGGTGGCTATCAAGGTCTCTTGGTGCCAGGGGAGATGAACTTCCCTAGCGGTATTGAAATCAATTAGTCTGGTAGGTAAATGATCTGAAGTGGTTTTCTATAATCTAGGCAATTTCAAGGCTGGCATTTTTATTTATAGACTAGCTTTGATCCGGACTTCGTCCGCGTGAATGTCGGTTATCCCGAATGCAGACGAAGTCGCTTATTAAAAATTAGCCAGGGTTCAAGCTACTTATTTTCCATCGTGAAAATGTAACAGACAGAGTTACTTTACGCATTTATAATTATCAAAGTATGAATAGTTAGGAAATACTTCCATAGATGGATTAAATAGGTACAACCCCAATTACATTAATTAACGTAGATGAGGAAACATAATAAATGGGTAGGTAAATAATGTTTAAAATATTTTTTTTCGTAATTTAATTTAGGCCTAATATGAAACAGTGGGCATGCTGCATAGGTACTTTTCTCACATAACACCTGACTGATCATCGGACACGGTTGGCGCAGTGGCTGAGCGATTGACTGCCGCGCTGCGTGTCGTGGGTTCCATTCCCGCATGAAACAAATATTTGTATGGCCTACAGGTAGTTGTTCCGGGTCTGGCTGTTTGTGTATGTGAGTTTATATGTTTTTAAACGCACCCACAACATGAAATTCAAAGCGTGCGGCAACGTTTTTTAAAAGAAAAAAAAACTAGACTTATCTATTACCTTTAAACGAGCAATTCTTGTATATAAGTATATATATATATATAATCTGAATCTCGCAAACGCCTCCAACGATTTTCACCGAAATTTAGTATGCAGAGGGATTCGGGGGCGATTAATCGATCTAGCTAGGTTTCATTTTTAAAAAACACAAAAAAAATTACCTATCAAAACTCGGTCGCCCAAATATTTCTATAGTTGGTTGGGTGGTTGGGTTGGGTCTCACCCAACCTTGACCAACCAAACACTATTCTATCTTCTAAAACTCAAGCTCATAAACCAACCTAGGTTGTAGGACATAAATAAGTCACGAATTAGATCCCCTGGGAAATACTACCTCATGATAGACTGTAGGCGGATTTGAATTTGTCATTCCGTCACATAATGTATGGACCTAAATTAGTTTCCAACTCGACCTGGTGTCGAGGCAGACCTATGTCAGCGTGGACGGGTAAAACAAATAAGTTTTATTTTTTCGTTCTTTGTTAAAATATAAGGAGTGGTCGTCTACTGTTTCAACATTTGTAATATGTGAACACTATGTAGGTATTTATGCACATAACTTAGCTGTCTTGCACATAACATTCCATAATCTGTGATACTTTGAACATACTTTAAAATTGTGTTTTTATGCAAGGTATCGGCAAGACATCGTGTTTCACGTATAATTATATAATTCCTGTAAATGTAAATATCAGTAACATCGTTTTTAAAAGAGTAAGTATGAAGTTTCTTGCCCATTCTTCTCCATACAAAACTAGCTTTTGGAATGGGCAACTAGAATCAATTTTTTTTTGACGTTCATAAGTGCCTTATAATGGTCTAATTGAAATAAATGATTTGACTTTGACTAAGGTTTTTCGTTACCTGGCGAAATAAGGTCGGAAGTATCAGTGGCCTTAATAGACCGTATATAAATTTACACTCCAATTTTGGCGTCAGTGGCCCCTCCGTCGCCAAAATCTTAGCTAAAGGTTAGGTTAGGTTGTTGTGAACATTATAAAAAACATCAGCAATCAAAAATTATTCGAAATTTTTATCGGATTCATTAATTTTTTTCATCGTTTCTTCATCTGATGAAACAAAATGTTAAAATATGTCATGTGCTTAGTTTTCACGACTCGACGTCATCAGTAATCCTGTTTATCATTCTCCTGTATTACCTAAATCTAATTAGTGCTAAGACCAGACTTACCTTGCCATCACTTTTCCAGTATATAAAGAAGCCATACTCGTCCACTTTGAACAGGCAGTTCTGTTCAAACTCTGTGTTGTCCTTCTCTTCAGTCCACCGGTCGAAGGTTGCACCCTGGGGAAGACATATAAGTACCTATTAGTAAACGATACATATATATATAAACGGAGAAAATATTGTGTTCGTAATTCTAGAGTCTAGAATTTCTATTTCTAGTCAAAAAAAAAAATTGATTGTGTTCATAGGTAATGTTTTTGTTAGGTATGACACTCTTTGGTAGGCCCCCTATCCTCTCATTGTGGAATGCAATCTGTATGTATTAACTACCAAGATAATTACACGTACGGTTGGTGATAAAAGTATGGATATTATATGGGGGAAAAGAAATGAAAAACAGGTATAATGAGGAGTGTCAGGAGATTAAAATAAATTGATTTCCCCCCAGAATGTGCACAATGTATTTATGTAGTAACTATGACCATGAGCGTGTCCTAGATAAACTATACTCTGACATTGTGTCTGCCCTCCAGGGCGCGGCGATGGTGAACAAAGCATTGCGATGGTTTTCAGAGAACAGTTTTCGGTCCGAGTCGGATCAGCATTTAGCACCCCACTCGCCAAACCAAGCGGCGTCTGGCGAGTGGGGTGCTAAATGCTGACCCGAACAATAAAATTGTAGAAATGAGTTATCTCGCGAAAGATATTGCGAAGGTCATAAGCCAGATTAAGAGGGGAAAGTCCCCTGGGCATGACGTACTCAGCATTGAGCACCTACAGCACGCCGGACCGCACTTGGCCAGAGTTCTTGCAATGTTCTTCTCGCTGTGTGTGTGCCACTCCTACCTACCTGCAGACTTTATGAGGACAGCTGTAGTGCCGGTGGTAAAAAATAAAACGGGTGATAAGGCGGATAAAAATAACTACAGGTCTATATCGCTTGCAGCGGTAGTGGCGAAGGTAATTTGACGGTGTGCTTAATGCACAGTTAAATAAACACGTAACACTTCATGATAACCAGTTTGGTTTTCGATCTGAACTATCCACAGAGAGTGCAATACTGTGTTTGAAGCATACTGTCAAGTATTACACGAAGAGAAAAACTCCGGTGTACGCGTGCTTCCTCGATTTATCCAAGGCTTTTGACCTGGTTTCGTACGATATCCTCTGGAGGAAGCTGGAGAGCAAGGGCTTACTGTGGGAATTCGGCAGCATGCTCCGGTACTGGTACAGGCACTAGGTCAATAATGTCCGGTGGGCGGGTGCGGTGTCGGACCCCTATATTAACGAATGTGGCGTAAGGGAGGGCGGTCTGACCTCGCCTACATTGTTCAACCTCTATATGAACGAGCTGATCGTCTCGCTCATGTCGGATGCTATATAGACGGAGTTTGTGTCAACAATATGAGTTATGCGGACGACATGGTACTGCTGAGCGCGTAATTTTTGTGGGCTGAGGAGACTACTCAGTACGTGTACGGAACACGCGCGTGGTCATGGGTTAAAATTTAATGGAAAAAAAAGCCAATACATGGTTTTTCAGGCCATCGGTGTGTCGAGCCCTATGAACATTCCGAATGTTATTCTCGATGGTGTTCCAATAGACCAAGTGGACCAATTCGAATATTTAGGGCATCTACTCACCGAGGACCATAAAGACCATGCTGTCATGGACCGGGAGCAGAGGGCGCTGTCGGTGCGAGCCAACATGATAGCCCGCAGGTTTTCATGTTGTACTACTAGTGTGAAGGTCACGCTTTTTAGAGCGTACTGCATATCTCTATACTCGTGCAGCCTGTGGGTTGACTATACTGAAAGGGCATACAGTGCCCTCCGTCTCCAGTACAACAACGCGTTCTGGGCGGTGTTGGGGCTGCCCCGTTTTTGTAGCGCAGGGATGTTCGCGATGGCGCGCACTGATTGTTGTCACGCTTCTTTGCGTAAGCGGTGTGCGTCCTTGGTGCCCGTGCGCCAGGTGCTTGCCAGCCCCAATGCTATCCTGTCAATAATCGCTCGCTAATATAACGCTCGCAACTGTGATAGCTAAGATACTGGATAGTGTGATTGACAAACATTTAGATAAACATCTTAAACTACATGACGCTCAGTTTGGTTTTCGATCTGGGCTTTCTACCGAAACAGCAATATTGAGTCTCAAACACACTATCCATTATTACACCAACAGGAACACACCAGTTTATGCGTGCTTTCTAGATCTATCGAAGGCATTCGACCTGGTTGTGTACGACAAGCTGTGGCAGAAGTTATCGTGTGACACTGAACTTCCTGACAAACTGACTTCGCTTCTTAGATATTGGTATGGCAATCAGTATAACAATGTCAGGTGGGCGGGGTCACTATCGGACACGTATATGTTGCAGTGTGAAGTGAGACAGGGTGGCCTGACTTCACCTAAGCTCTTTAACCTATATGTGGATCGGCTGGTCCGTGAGCTCAGCAGTACACAGGTAGGCTGTTCAATTGATGGAGTGTTAACAACATAAGCTACTCCGATGATATGGTACTGCTGAGCCCATCGATCAGTGCCCTCAGGCGCCTAATAAAAGTATGTGAGAGTTATGCGGAAGCCCATGGGTTCAGGTATAATGCGAGCAAGAGCGAAATGATAGTGTTCAAGGCCGGTACAAAGAGCTATGACACCGTACCGCAAATTACATTGAACGGCAATGCTCTCAAGAGAGTATCGCAGTTCAAATACCTGGGTCACTGGGTAACCGATACCCTTACTGATGACGTTGATGTAGAAAGGGAACGCAGGGCATTGTCAGTCAGAGCTAATATGCTGGCCCGTAGGTTTGCACGCTGCACTGCACAGGTGAAAATAACTTTATTTAAGGCGTACTGTCAGTCTTTTTATTCGTGCAGCCTATGGGTGTAGCATACGAAGAAGACTTATAATGCCCTGCGTGTTCAATACAATAACGCGTTCAGGATTTTGGTGGGGTTGCCACGATTTTGTAGCGCATCAGGCATGTTTGCAGACGCACGAGTGGATGGCTTTACAGCAATACATCGCAAACGAATAGCGTCCCTGATGCGCTGCTTGCGGGGCAGCCCCAACAGCTTCTTGCAACTGTTTGCGGAGAGAATGGACACTGACAGTTCCTTCATGGAGTATTGGACAAGACAGCATGTCAGGTGTTCCTAGTGTGTCTGTGTATGTAATATTATTATTGGATGTTATTTATTATTATTAGTTATTATTTACTTCTTAATTGTGTAACCCAAATATGGATAATTAATTGAATTTATTTTATCTGAAATAAAGAATTTGAATTTGAATTTTAATAATCGCCAGCAGGCGGGACTGCCCTTATGTCCGGCATTGTTGCGGCAGGCATGTCGCTGTTTTAATGTCGGTTAGAAATGTATATTTTTTGTGTTAATTTTATTTATATGACCAGTGATGTAAAGGACAATGCCAAGAAATGAATAGTTTTAATTTTAATCAATTGTATGTTTTGTGTTGTTAATGGAATTGTGTTGAATAAGATGGACGAGTCTTGTTACTTGATTTTTAATAAATAATAATAATAATTCTAGAGTCTACAATTATGAACACAATCTAGAGTCTACAATTCTCAGTAAAATAAAACAGATTTTTTTTTTCTTTATTTTTTAATTTTATTTAATTTTCTGTACCTATGTATCTACGTACCTACCATCATTGGAAAGAACCATATATCTATGGAAAGCACCTTAAAAAAGTTATGATTTTATTATTTGACCCGCGAGATAAAGTACCTATTTGACGAAAAACGACATTTTTTGTCCCCACATTATTTTTATGTCAACTTTTTACGAACCATTTTATTCTGCATGGCTCTAAAGCGTAGCTTTTAACAGCCAATTAAAACCGCGGGTTCCGCTAAAGAGTCCATAAAGATCGAGCCGTTTAATGGCCGTATTTATTTCGTCGTGTCAATAATTCTGCTGTCATTGGTTACTCGAGGGTCGCAGCAGGGGCCCGTTCAGTCATAAACGGAGCTGTTTGTACATCGTAAAAAGGCGTTGAAGTACCAATTAGTAGCAATTTTAAAATGACTGGGACTGTGGACCGTAAAAAGCTGATTAAGATAAAATTGAATTTCAGTTTCTTTTCAATAGCGGTCGGGAATTTAGCTGAAGCTTCTACTATTAAGAAATTGCTTTAAAACGTTTCATTATTCCATTACGGTCATTTTCAGGTCCTTCTTTCTGTTCTATCTTTATGAATCCGAGGATTTCTAAACGGCTGCTAACAAGTAACAACGTTCCCCAGTCGGTCTATTACTCCCTGTTTTAAAAGAAACCAAAATAGACTTTTATAGACTTCACGTAGGTATCAGTCAACGTCCTTAACTTATCAGTCAAAGTAAAGATGAAATCAATTATTAAATTCACTATGACCATTAAAAGGCACTTTTGAACGTTATTTTCAAGCAAAAATAATTAAATCTTGTTGCCTCATGGATCAGTTGTAAGTTGAATCAGTCATCTGTCTTGACAGCGTCAAAAGCAAAATAAAAAAATAATAGAAATCTGTGTTCAAATCAAATGGAAGAGACAGTAACTCGTGATATTCGTCTAGTCAAGCCGGAGCAGAGGTGAGAAGATTATGTGAGCGCACCTCGACTGAGCCGGCTTACCTACGACGACGCGTCGTTTTATAGATACCGACAGTAACTGGGGATTGGTGTGGTGTGCCAGTAATCGCGGAGTGACTCTGCTTTTACTTCCAGTAAAAGCAGTCACTCCGCGACAGTTTTCATGTTTGCAATACTGGACCCAGAGAGTCTCTTGAAAGCGTTTGCCGAGGTTTACTACTAGGTAGACATGTTAGGGTTTCGGTGAAATGATGGTCTCTTGGAGGTGCTATCAGTAGCTACTGATGTCAGACAAACGACCAACATTCTAGTTTGATTCGCTGTCATAAACAACTATAAAGCCCGTCACAGATGTAGCAATAATATATATTAATATACGTCAGACGTAGCTATAATATGTATTATTATAGTTCATAGCAAGGCAAATTACGATATATTTTAGACGCAACTATAATATATATTTCTACTACGTCACCAAAATATGTGGACAGATATAGCAAGGCATATTAATATATTTCAAAAATGTGAAACAAACAACGATCGCAGACGTAATAAGGGCGAAAATATTTTTTTATAATATAGCTACCGTGTGTGGTGTGGTAGCTAGATAATATATATTATAGCTACGTATGTGACGGGCTTTAATGAAATAATATGTCAAAAGCAGACCATGTCAGATACACGACTCTAAGAGGATATTTTCGACAGCACGCTACTGCGTACTACCCATACAAAAGTAGTGTAACCATATTTCGGTTAAGAAGTTACTAAACTGAATGACAGTTTTCTAAAGACATTGGCAAAGGATTGTGGTTAGTCCAGTTCCGTCAAATAACTTATGGCCAAATACTCAAACGCTACTCAATTATAAGATACCACGACATCTTAAAATTGAGTAGCGTTTGAGTGTTTGGCCATTAGTCTCGAAATTTGAGTCACTGTGTTTCTTTTTGAAATTAATTATCTTCAAAATATTAACCAGTTTAATTACTTATTGACCAAACATGACTAGACTACGTTTGATTGGAGGGCGCTGGATCATGCTATCGAGAAAACATCATAAGAGTAGAGCTGATTTAATCTGCATTTGACACATTATTTCATTTATACTGATCAATATAGTAACAGCGAACCAGACCAGGAGGTTGGTCGTTTGTGTGACACGCTAAATATCATCATCGTCATATCAGCCTATTGCCGTCCACTGCAGAACGTATGTCTCCCCCAGAGATCGCCAACCTACCCGGTCTTGGGTAGACCGCATCCATCCGCTGTCAGTATAGTTTATTTTAATAAATTCGTCCGTTTATCTCTCGCTACCACTGACACCCTTACGTATTTACGCTCAGTAAGCATGTGCGATCGACTCTGATTTACGGCATGATCGGCACACGGACTGCCTAGCAGCCATCTCGCAGGTCTTCACGTAACGCGAACTCGGGATATCTTTCACAGATTACATCATTATATGTGATCTTTGTATACGAGTAGAGTGAAGAGATTGATACTTATTCTCTGATTGTAATAATAAAATTTCGTGGATGTGAATGCCGAAATAAAACGAGATTTGAGTTAAAATAAACAACAAATCTGTCGGTTTTTATGATGATGGCTATCATCGTTCTGGAAAATGGATCTACTATTTCTGTAATCTTACATAACAAACTAATTTTCTTTTAATGAAAGTCAGCAATAATACCAGTACTTATAACGGAGTAGCTACTATGCTAATTAGCTCACTAAAGTTCAGATTTCGTCGGCGTCGATTGTTTTTATTATTTCGTGGCGTCGACGAAAGTATTTTGTGTCCCGGTATCAGAATGCGCTCCAAAACAATCGAAAACCATTTTGCCTAACTATCTCAAAATCTACGTTATCCGTGTCATCTAATACAGTGTGACTTCGAGCATTGACATTGTGCGTTAGTGTGCCAGTTTTGAAGTTCGTAACTTGCGTAGCTATCTTAACTTAAGCCCGACCGCTTAACTGAGATCGTTCCTGAGATAGCTGCGCCTGCGGGAGGGGTGACAGTCGTCACAACTTCACAAGTCACCACACTCCGCCCGCACCGCGCAGGTACCTCAGGAACGATCTGGACTGTACACCTTAATACTTGTAATATCAATGGAAATTGGTATACTCATGATTTTATTTTTGATGTTTTACGTTCGCACAATATACCTATCCCACCTCCTGTGTTATCTCTTCACCACCTTTGGTTGATTGGTAGAGAGTGCCTAAGGCATTACGTCCGCCTTTGTACCTTTTGTTGCATTAAGTTTAAATAAAGTTATTAATTTGCTCAAAGTGGATTGACGTTTTCAGGCTCATGAATTATATACTCCAGGTTTCCTCACGATGTTTTCCTTCACCGATGTCATTGATGTCAATGTCATGCATGAGGGGTTGGGCGTCTTTACCATTGAGCAATGACGACCTAATAGACATATTTTATTTATTTATTTCAGCCTGGACTTTCTCACTGCAGGGCAGGCAGGGCTTAGATAGACATATACAAGCTGAAATCTAAATAGTCCATTTCCCGCGGCAGAACGATTTGGCCTCAGTAGTACTATCGATACATAAATAAAAAAATATGCATCAACTCCTTTTTTCATCAACTGCTAGCCTTTTCCCAACTATATTGGGGACGGCTTCCAGTCTAACCATCAAACTCGTTTTATGACGGTCCTAAACCCGTGAAAAAATTTAAAAAATTGTGTGAAGTTAATATTGAAATAACTTTTAGGTAAGTATTGTGTTTCGTTAACCTCGCGCTCCTGTGTTAACAAAAACACCCTCTCGGGGTCGCTACTTTTCCACAATTCTAAATCTGCCGTTTTTTAATTTCTTTTTTTTTATCGATTGTACTACTTACCAAGACAAAATCATTTCGCTTCGGGAAAATAACCACTCAAATTTCAGCGTGTATATAAGGTTCTCTATAAGTTTCGCTTCATACAGACGCTCCATAAATAAACAGAGCGAAAAATGCACGTCTATCACGTATAGCTCAAATTGTTTTGTTTTTTTTGTAGTGTTTTTGGATTTAAATTTACTAGACACACTTTTTAGTTTTTCTTTTTGTCCCTTTTTCATTTTGTCAATGTCATGCATACCTGTTATTTGCATGGTTACTGAAAATATGCTGATTTTATATGCTATTTTTGTTTGAATTGTAACTGACAGTGCTGTTGGTGTGCTTATTAGAAAGAAAGAAAGAAAAAACGTTTATTGACACTGACCAGACCAGTGCACACAAAAACAATTAAAAAAAAAAGGTAAAAATACAGAAATAAATAAAAAACATTATTGTGTACCCCACGGCTGCGCCAAACAGGCCCAGTTCAGCATAAAATGCCAGACCACTTGTGCCTGACGCTGGTATTATAATTAAATAAATAAATATTCACCTGAAGCAGTAGCTCAGGGACCGGGATCTGCCAGTTGAACTCAAACTTCTTGGTCATGGTGCTCGCTTTTCAACACCTTCCCGCTCAAAGATTCAGCATACGGACATCCTTGACGCCCTGTGGAGAAAGAGAGGACAAATTATATATATTTACTGAGTAAGTAGGTACTATAGGAATTTGGAATACTGAGATATCTCAGTTAAACTCCATCTGTGTTCTTTAATGAGGTATAACAAGATTCACTGATGTTTCACCAAAACAGCATTGACAATTTTTTTTGTAATTATTGAATGACAAATTATGTGTTTGCCAAACGTTGCTTGTCAAACGTTTGCTTGTCAAGTCATTTTTTTTATACCTATCATTTTTTGGTGATAACGTCACATGATTTATGTCAATGAGTACTAAAGACGTTAAAATGTATCCTTAATTAAGTTATTAAAGGACACATTTTATCAGTCGACAATTGGAATTTGAAACGAAATGGTTTAAGTACCATTTTTTTTTATGCAGGTATGCAAAACATGTGCAAGTTTGGTTTTGCTAGGACCTGGAAACAATTTTAGTTCAAATCCGCCTTTCTATTCTTCCTATTATTGAAAGCCAGAATCAACAGTGGCGACTACCAGAAAAGCGCCGAGGTAATGAAGACCCGACAAATCCTGGAGTAACGATTCAACTGTTTTAGATCCCGCCACGAAATTAATCAGAAAACAACAGCGCACACTGTAATGCTCAAGTCCAAACATAAATAAAACGCTATAAAATGTTTATTTTAATTGAAATATCAGTCAGAAATTAAAAATTGATACAATATAACATTATATTTCGACATCCGAAGCATCAGAAAAATAATTAGAAAGGGTTAAGTAGTAATTCTTCTAAAAGCATATCTGTAACTTCAGGATTAAACGGTCTTCTTTTATTTTAACTACTTGCGAAGGTCTTAAATTTGTTATGACAGGGTCAGAAGAAATAAGTAGACGATGAAAAATATCTTTTAAGTTACTCTGTCTTGAGATTTTTCGAGAGAAGCGCACTCTAACAACTAGAATCAAGTTTATACTTTTTTTTATATGACGTTGAAAATTGCCTTTTTCCTAATGGTCTAATTGAAATAAATTATTTGACTTTCTATATATTTTAAAATCCTTGTTTCGTGATTCCTGCGCTTCTTCACTTAACTGCCCAATCGGTAGTAAACAATTTGATAAAATTTCATTACCGTGGATTAATATTTTGTGCAATGTCGTAGTCATTGGGTACCAAGGATAAAGAGTGACATATATTTCCGCGGTATTTGTATTTAGTATTTGTTTTAAGGTAGGTTTCCTAGGTCCATGAACTTCTTTTCCACAGATTTGAAGCTACTTTGGAATATAATCTCACATAAGATAGCCGTTTTTCAAGGTAAAGTATGATGATAAACTTTCTTCTGAAAAGTAATGAAATAAAGTTGTCTACAACAAAAAAATATCAAATGTCGGTGCGACAGACATGATTTATAACTGTTTTCTTCAAAATATATCTTATTTATTCAAATGAATTGCCAGGGACTAAATACTTTGGTTTTATAGTAACATCACAACGCCTAACAAAATTTGTGCGCAAGAAAACTTTTATTATCTTGAAAATGCGCAAAGTTCTATTGCTAATCTCTTCAGTTCATTACTAATCAACATCCTGTAGATATTGTAAAAAATATTTCAAAAATAGAACTTTGCGCAAAAAGAAAAAAATAAGAAATGTTTGATTCAGTACATAAAAAACCATACTAGGTATCACATATAATTAGTCATTAATCCAAAACTACTTATCGTTAAGGTTTTATAAAAACAATATTAGAATAACCATACCTTGCCTAGTTGCAGCCATGATGCACTTCAATTAAATATGACGATTACTTGCAGAAATAAATGTTTTAATATTCTCGTACGAATGTTATCGTATAATTAATGATGTGGGTTTAAAGTAAACTTGGGCTGATGCACTGGGCAGCAGATAGCAGTTACTGATTCAGTATTTGTAGAAATTATGTGACACATTCTTAAGTTTACCCTTACATAAATTGTTTTTTTAAAGTCCCTCATTTTGAAAATCGAGTTTTGTGCATTACGTTGTATGGACGGGTTCCAGTGTGCAGCGGTGGAATAGGAAATAATCTGGAACAAACTTATAGTTCTAACAGTCATTAGCATTCCTGACATCATACTACAGACTTGAATAATCTTCACTCATTGATGATACAAAGTTCTACCCGTGTCAATGTCGACATAACTTAATGAGAACCGTGACTATCCCAGGAACTAAGTACTACTGTATCTTGTTTAATCAAAGTTGTTAATTGACATTACTGAGTGCAAGGGACAAGATATCTGAGAGTCTAAACAATTTAATCTCATGTCAAACCATTTGATTGGCTGCTGTTTGGGTCTGCCAATTTCATGATCAGACACTTCATTCGACAATATCATAAGAAATCGGTTATGTTTTGTTAATGGTGAGTTGATATTTTTTTTTTTGCGATAGTTTGTGCGATAATGAGTTATTTAGAATCAGCAAAAATTCACTAATTACAAAAATACATATTACTCAATATCGCAAAAAAATGTCGCTTAGACCAAATAGCCTTGGAACCATCGAATTTGTATATTTTGTATGGCCTACATATAGTTGTGTGTTTGTGTATGTGAGTTTATAAGTTTCTAGGTGCAACGTTTTTTTTATAAGTGAAAATAAAATATTTAGTTATTCCAAAACAAAGCTCTGCCATCAAGATTACATAACTATTTACCCTCCCTGAGTGATAGCGCGATGTTATCTCGTTAAGTGTTTCTGTCGGCCCGGCGGGCGCGGCCTAAGGCTAGGGTGTGGTTGTCACTTGACAAATTATCGCGGTCTTATTTAGGGCTTTCGCAGGCGACAGGATTTTTCTGCCATCAAATTTGTGACTACCAAACGACATGCTTTTAGCACTCCGTGTGTGTCATTCATGACAGACGTGATGCAGCAATAAACTTGGTCACTTACTTGACCCAAATATTATCATGGATACGAACAGAACAATAATGTATGTGTGTGTGTGTGGACTTTTTAGCCTTTGTACTTTTTTTTACCTTTCTGCCTGAAATATAAATAAATGTCATTACTTTAAGTAAACCTAGCCTACTAATCTACCTAGCTTTTTCCCAAACACGTTGTGGTCTACTTCCAGTCTAACCAAATGCAGCTGAATACCAGTGCCTTACAAGGAGCGACTACCTATCTGACTTCCACAACCCGATTACTGGGTAACCTAGTACCATGTACCCCTAGTACCATGGTAAGACTGGTTGTTAGACTATCTGGCTTCTGACTACCCAGAACGACAGTCATAGATGAATGACAGCCGGGACCAACGGCTTAGAGTGCTTTCCGAGGCACGGAACTACCTACTATAACTATAAGCCAATATTAGATGTATTAGATTCTATTGTTGTTCTTTATTAAATAAATAAATAAATAGACGAAGGTTTTTGATTTCCAAAAAGGATATTAAACGTACCTAAAAAATATAATAATAATAAATATATAATTTGTTTTAACAAATAAAAAAATGCAGATTTCGTGCGTCGCAAACTTGTCGCACAAAAAATCTGTCATCCACTTGTACCCTTTAGGAGACTTCTTTTAAAAAGAAGTTCGTTATGAATTTAGCATAAAAGGTTAGTTGAATAGCAAAATGTGGCTCAAAAATAAAGCTAAGACATTCCTTAATATTACCTAAAACAGTAACTTATACCCCAAAACAAATAGCTTAACTGTTTCTGTTAGCACCCAAGGGAAATCTGGAAAATTTCAGTGCATAGAAGTAGCGTGCTCCTGCCATCAAATTTTGATGTTATTTGTTAATTAGGGAATTGAAATGATGTAGACATGGAACGCCGGTTATGAGTAAAGAGATAATATATCTTTTGTGAATCTTATTTTGAAGGACTCCTAAGGAAGGATTACATTAAATTAGTAAAATATGGAAAGGTATACTAGTTTTTGCCTCCGACTTCGCCCGTAAATGTCGGATATCTCGTACACCGACGAGGTCCCTAATAAATAAGAGACCTATAACCTATATCTTTAGTTAACAAAAAAAAACTTATTAAGGTTTACAGATATAGATGCTAAGATATAACAGTATTTTGTACACAAACGTTTTAGCAGCTGGAGCTGAACTAGGAGGAATCTGTATTACTTACGGCTTCAAGCGCACACTGTATGTACTTATGTAATATATATACTTAGATAAGTATCAATCTATCTATCTAGATCCCAAGCTACCTTTTTGTCAAATTGTATTAGTGAGTAACAAACGGAGAGACAATTACTTTTGCGTATATTTATAAATATTATGACGTTGTAGTTAAACAAAAATCATATAACATAGCTTGTCTATTAGGACTGGCTAGTCAACACAAAAGATGATAGTTCAACGAATTTGAACTGCTGACCTTAATCGTCAATCAACGCCTTCATGCTGTCGTTAGGATCAATGCACACGGTAGCCACCGAATTTGTTGAAAAATAAATTTGTGCATATTGCATAATGAACTTTATGGATGTATGTACAGAGGACAGTACATCAGGCTACCCCAATCTGTCAAATTTCTTTGAAACATTTTTAACTTTACTACAAAAAAAGCATAAGGTTCATGGTCGATTGGGAAAAATTAACAGTACGAGATAGCATAAACTTAAAAAAAAATAAAAAAAATAAGCCCCGGCACAAAAAAAAACCTGTTCCTGAAATTCAGGCAGCATTCATTGGCCCTTTTACTATATTTGAAGTTCTCGGGGAACCCAAGAGGTTTATGAACTATACTAATCAACAATGACTATATGATGCTACAGACATACACACATATAGATACCCCTTATTTTCGTCGGAAGGTAAAAACTGATCGCTCATCTTCTGATTAAATTTCATGGATTCCGGAGAATTAAATCCTACAATTTCGCAATCCGCGAGGTTTCCATTCCTTCCGATTCGCGGCCTGTGAATAGAGCCTTAGGCGACTCCGCCAGGATTGAGCATTGGAGCTCAGAGATTATAGATTAATCTAGTGAAGACTTCAAATTGACTGCTGCCAGTGATCCCCTGCCTAGGGATCATGTTTCTTCGGGAAAATTGTTCTTGGAAAGCTGCTGTGGAAATAGTTTCTCTTGCTCGTTTTAAAAAAGTAGTTTCTTACAATTTACGGTCGTATCACCATAACCGCACAATTTCATTTTATAGAAGGTGGGGATGAAAATTCAAATACTAGTAATACTAGTTCACAAGAATATTTTGAAACTATCAAATAAATCTTATCACCGAAATTAAAAAAGAAAATTCTAAGATACTAAAGAGCATAATAATGTAACCAAAATAGAACACATTTTGAAATATTGGTTTACTAACTTGTGAGAAGAGCGGCAATATGTGGCGCCATAATTTAATATTATTAATGCTCAATAAAAACAATTACACCAAATTACCAAATCCTACCATTATCCTTTATTGTTCTATTGCCATCGCCACCCTGTATGTTGCCTCACACAAGGTTTTTCACCTGTATCGTCAATGCGTTTACATACATGTGTAAAAACTCACATTACACATACAACTAGACTCGGCACGACTACTTGAACGCAAATTCCAGTAATAAAAGACGTTTAAAATATAATGTCAGAAATGTATTTTTGGAAGATTGATGATGCGATCGTTCTTAAAATATTACCGCTACATACAAATATACTGTTCCCTGTGGGAATCAAAATCGCGACACGCAACGCAACTGCCAATCGCTTAACCGTAATGTCAAAAAATTAGGTCAATGCTACCATCAACGATAGCATGTCAAGCAAAACTTACTCAAAATCTTTCGTCAGTATTTCTTGTCAAGCTCAATTACCAAGATTGAGTTCCACAGTCCTCGTTAACTATCTTATCTGAGTCTATGAGGTCATGTGCTGAGTTGTTGACCCGGCCTTAAGCTCACTTACGGCAGAACTTGAGCCCTGCCTAAGTAAGGGTTGAAAAGGAAAAATGTGGGATATTTGAGAGGTTTTGGTCTCGGCACCGAATTTTTGTGTAATTCGGAAAGAATTTCGAAAGTTTGTTTTTGTTGGTTCAAAAGAAAAGTTTGTTAATTGTTGTAATTGGAATGAGGTACTGGGGTAGGTACTTATTATTAAATGTTCAGGGTGAATTATTACGAATGCTTCTCAGTTTTTATCTTTAATATAATTTAAATAATAAAATCCAGATTTTTTATAATTTTAAGCACGTGTTGCTCTGTCGATAGAAATGTTCTGCGTTAGCAGTTACAGCTTGCTAAATTGCAAATTGTAACTACCAATGTTATTTAATTTTAATTATTTGTTACATAATATATTATTTATTTATTTACTTTACATCGTTTTGAAAAGTGGGTATTTGAGTTGTACCTACTTTTGTAGTGTTTGTCATACGTAAATAGATTTATTCTTTAAACATTGTATTCTAATATTATTAAGATCTAGTCAAGTAGGTTAATTAGTGATTTTACTTTTTATGTTTTTTTGTAAGCCTGTTGCTGTTTTACTCCTGGGTATAGACCTTCCTCCATGCCTTCCATCTCTACCGACTGGGCTTTGTAAAATTATAATATAACTAATAATTATATTTTTCTTACGGTATCTAGATAAGAGGAAGTTAAATAAACAAATAATCTAAAAATACTATGTTTTTAAATTACCTATACTAAATATTAAACCAATAATTTACCGCAAAGTTTGTTATGTTAACAAAACAAATATTATCAAAAAGCCATAGAAACACCAGGAAGAACTTTCCCTAGCTTTTTCTTACGGTTTCCTAAAGGAATTTGTTTACTTCGCACAGTTGATATTGAATTTTCCTCACGTTTCCCTCACTCGTTTGGAAACGTGCTTAAGTTTTCAAAATAAGAATGATTTGTTCATAAAAGTTGCAAAGATTAAAAATTGAAGGGCGTTTAGTACTTTATTTAGGGTGAAATGGTGTTTAAACCAGTTTAATCAAATTTTTGTAATGTTTTTTACTCTGAATTGGGCTCATTTTGTTGAGTGAGTGTTCGTATATTACAAAAGTAAAAAAGCTCGACTTTCAATTTCATAAAGTTCTAATTCTTCGAAATCAAGATGCAAGTACTAATAATATTTTTTTCAATACTTTCCTTTTACTAATTTTTCAATTACCTTATAATGCCACTACTTATTAATTACAAATAGATTTTCTTGCTTTACATGGAAGTATTTCACAAAAAGGTATTTTTTTAAATTGATTTTCACACTTTGAAAACAGCCTATTTAATTTTCATCTTTTATAAAAAAAATATTTTTCGCTTTTTGTCCAGCTTGAGTTCGTTGGTCTGTCCAGGGGATTCGGAGCATCTTCCTCGAGCATCCCATTTTAAAGGACACACACGTCAAATCCACATAGAACACACACGTCTGTCAAGTACCTTCACATCGTTATCTCAAAGGATATCTCACGGCAGTGGGGTCAACACAGATCAAAGCGCACATATACCTAATTGCGCGTCCTTATATTATGTAGACAGGCTTATCACATATGTAGGCAAAGTCCATTACGTAAACTTGAATAGATTTGACGTATTGTGAAGTATTTTATTGTCTCTCATCAAGTGCCTATTTAAAAGGTAAACAGTTATCGTAAACATTCGCTATGTCAACGTTGAGATTAACTACGTTTTGGATCGAGCAACTAGCTTCAACTTTCTGGCTACTGATCGACTCCTTGGCAATTTGAAGGTACCAGGAGATGGTTTTTTTTTAAATAAATGCGGCTAAATAGTAAAAGGAATGGGCTAAGGATGTTGGTAATAAATGGTGTCCAAGACAAAATAAAAGATTGAAAGGAAGGCATCGTCTTGAGAGGACGATACTCAGAGAATAGCTGGTGTTACTTGGAGCAGGATGTGACCCATGATCGCAGTGAATGACCTATGCGCAGCGGCAGCGAACAACAAATTCGTGCCAACGTTCGAATAATTAAGGGTTGGGATAATCGAGGTTCTAGTGTAGTTTACTCTGATGTGCATGTTATAAAAGATTTTTAAATAAAGGCCTTATTATAAAAACAACTGTAAAAATATTCAAGTATATTTGTTCAAGTATAAGATGTCGCGTGAAAATTCCCATTTGTATGAGACAAATGTTAACAAATGGTCCCCAATGTCTCATTCAAATTGATTGACAAGAACAAATGACGGCGTACTAATTTGGAATCGTGAATAATTGAGCAGAACACGAATACATCAATTATTTTTGTACTTGGGATAAGGAATTGTGAAGATTTTACATATGTCATGTTGACCTTATTCTAGTTTCCTAGCCTTTTCTCAAGTATTTTGAGGTCGGCTTTTAGTTTAACTGGATGCAGCTCATGCAGCTGAGCGACTGCCTGTCTGATCTCCACAACCCAGTAACTGGGTAACACGACTTCCCCTTGGTAAGACTGGTTGTCAGACTTTCTGGCTTCTGACTACCCATAACGGCTGTCAAATATCTACGAATTACAGCCAGGTCCAACAGCTTTAAGTGCTTTCCGAGGCACGGAAGGGTCTCGGTATGAAATGGATGGTCACCCATCCCTAATCTAAATTCACTGAGGGATTATTATTACCGAATAGTATTGCTGTTAAATCACTGGTGTTCAGCTGCATCCGCTTAGAGTGGAAGCCGACCCCAAGTCAGATGTTAGAAAGTTTGACCACCAGTCTTACCAAGGCGAAGTCGTGTTACCCAGTAACTGGGCTGTGTATGTCAAGTAGGCAGTCGCTCCCTTAAAAACACTGGTGTTCAGTTATATTCGGTTAGACTAGAATGTACATAGTTGGGAAAAGGCTAGGCAGATGATGAGCGCTGAGTTGCTTGTAGACTAATTTTTTATATTAAAAATACCTATTTCTTTTCCTTGGTGTTTGTCAAAACGAACCCTTAAATAGTTCCTCGTAATGCGTTCTCTCAAGTCAATCTATTAACTCGTAAATTGTGAAGTGTCGCGAGAGTTATGACACTAAGTGGCAAGTTGCCGCAACTCGGATACCAGTGTCGGACACTAATGGATTGCGGACACAGGCCACAGTAATGCGGTAATGGTTTAGTCGACGGATTGTTGGAAAACTTTGTTAGGAAAGTAATAGTGTAGACTGCCTCGTACCGTGGTAGCAAGCGCGACTGCTGGAATTCTGGTTCATTTCCCGGGTCGGGCAAAGTATTATTAATCATTTTTCAGTCGAAACATAAAGGACAATGCCAGAGACTCTATAGAACTTTGCCCCACTCAATAAAAGTCATGTACAAGCTTGCAATATGTAGCATCTTACTGCATATTCATTGCTGATAACTAAACATTAGTCTTAATGACTGCAGAACTTACCGTTTCTGTTTAAATAAAAAAACTGTATTTGCATTCCTTTTAGCACTGATTTGTAATCCGCAAGTAATAATAATAATGATGTTCATTTGCCAACAAAAAAGTTCTTTACATTTTCTTATAATCTACAATAGTCTACACTATCAATTAAGTTCTTAAAAAAAAAACAAATATAAGACACAAAGGAAGCATTTTGCTAATGAACTCCACACAACTCCACACTCGAGCCTGTCTCGTGGAAACAAACCAAGAACGCAAGTTCGCAAGTTCGCAAGTTCTAAAGCAAAACAATTTATTATAATAAGATTCTTTGATTATTATTTTATTAAATTACATTTTCTGTAAATAGGTGGGGCAGGATCTGGCATTGTCATTTTAGAAGTTGATGGTGTGACAAGCTCATGCCTTATTCTTCTTCAAAAGAATGCTCACTGCACTGGTAAACAGTATTTTTGTCAAAATGGCAATTAGTTGATTCATTAAGCTCAAAGCAGTATTAGCCCAGGGCCCGAGAAAGTCACGGACCGCCCCTGTCGGCAGTCAGTATTTTGTTACAAATTTTATTAAAATAAATAACCTATCTTACTCCGTATAACATTAGCTATCTGCCAGTGTAAGTCCCGTCACAATCGCACCAGCCGTTCCGGAGATTAAACGGAACAAACAAACAGACAAAAAAATTAAAAGTTCTTTTTTGATCTAGCTGCCATTCATGCATTTAGTAATTTTATCTAGTTATTTTTATATTACAAACAGTCAGTTCCATTTTTTATGTGTATAAAGTATAATTCTCATCTAATAGTATCTATAGTAGCTTCATCGAATAGTAGCTTCTCCTTGCCGTAGGCGTGACACTCCGTCGTGTCAACAAAGAGTGACCAGCACAAAGGACAATGGCGCTTAGTACTTGACTGACTTTGTACCTAATTAACGTATATTGTTACAAAGGTCTTTTCCAGAACTTACGGGTTTCTCTCAGAAAGCTCTGTCAATGATGTTTTGTTTTCTGGCGGGATCAGATTGTAGCTTTTGTTAACGTTAGTGGGTAGCTGAACAATAGTTCTGCTGAAGAACAAAGAAAATCTTTGTAATGACTGTATGAAATTCAAGAGTATAATTTTGTAAGGGAATGTTTACCTTGTGTAAGTTATTTAACAATACAATAATTAACCTTTCTGCACACGTTTTGTTCTAATCCACGTGTCACGTCACGTATTACATCTTTTTTTTAATTGTTTTATATTATTCTTTACCTACATTGTTATCACCTATACAAGCAACAAGAAGACTGTAACAATTTTCATTATAAACTTTCTTGAAAGGAGTGTCCATGGAGTTTCTTGCTAGATCTTCTCCATTGGCAACGACTGTTTGGAACGAGCAACTAACTTCGACTTTCCGACTGATCTATTTTATGACATTTTAAAACTGCCTGTTAATCCATACTTCCATACTTATACTGGGTGGCGCAAAAGTAAAGACCCTATTTGGTTCAGCTATAACATTTTTTCTAAATTAGAAAACTAGATTTAGATTTTTTTAAATGTATATTTGTGCCATTAAATTTCGTACCATTAGGATTTAAAGATGATGTCTTTTAAATGGTGACCTCCAGAGTTGATACACATTTTCCTTCAAAATTGGTTATGAGTGACGAAGCGCATTTCCATCTCTCAGGGCATGTCAATAAGCAGAATACTCGGTTCTGGGGCACTGATAATCCGCGCATTATTCAAGAAACACCTCTACACCCACTAAAAGTTACTGTATGGTGTGGCATCTGTGTTGACAGAGTGATCGGACCCTATTTTTTCGAAGACGCTGGAGGCAATGCGATTACTGTCACTGGAGAACGCTACAGAACCATGTTACGTGAGTTTTTGATACCCAGTTTGGACGAATTGGGGCTGGAGCACATCTGGTTTCAACAAGACGGCGCTACGGCACACACAGCGCGCGACACTATGGACTTAGTGAGGGACGCTTTTCCAGGCCGAGTTATCTCTCGTTTTGGCGATTTGCCTTGGCCTGCAAGATCACCCGATCTGACCAGTCCAGACTTCTTTCTTTGGGGTTTTTTGAAATCTCGGGTGTATGTGAACAAGCCACAGACTCTCGCAGCTCTAAAAGAAAACATTCGTCAAGAAATAACGAACATATCGCAGGAAGTGTTACGGCAAGTTATGCAAAATGTCATAAATAGGGCTCAAATGTGTATCAACTCTGGAGGTCACCATTTAAAAGACATCATCTTTAAATCCTAATGGTACGAAATTTAATGGCACAAATATACATTTAAAAAAATCTAAATCTAGTTTTCTAATTTAGAAAAAATGTTATAGCTGAACCAAATAGGGTCTTTACTTTTGCGCCACCCAGTATTATAAATGCGAAAGTAACTTGTGTCTGTTACGCTTTCACGATGAGACGGCTGAACCGATTTTGATAAAATTTGTTATGAAAATAGCTTGAACCCTGGGAAAAGACATAGGCTACTTTGTAATCCGCAACTTCGTCTGCATCTGCGATAACCGACATTCACGCAGACGAAGTTGCGAGCAAAAGCTAGTAGGCTATATTTTGAATAACATAGGGATCCTTGAGAAAGTAAACGCGGACGAAGTCACGGGTAAAGTGCTAGTAAGGTAGTAAAAAGGTAAGTATTCCATGGTTTGCACATAAAACATGATTCATAAAACATGTGACGTTTATGTTTGTAAAAGCACCCAAAATACAGGAAAAATTTCAAGCACGTAACAGCGTTATTTGAAAACTACTACCGTAATGTTTTCAGTATTTTCTCAACCTGCTACAGCGCTTTGCATACAGGAGGAGATCGTAAACTATCAAGCGCTCCAGCTAATTTATTTACGATGTGACCTGGTTTACCTTGTAACTGCTGAACTGTGAGCTGGGCTAGTCCTGGGCTAGAGAATAATAACTTTTAGTCACCCGGGAGCTACTGTCAATTCTAGGCGAAATTACCAAATTGTTTTTACATTGTCTAACGACAGTGTCCCACGAAAGGTCAGGCGGTAGCTGGTATACAAGTCCACCACACTATTGCCAAAACACTGCTACTCCTGAAAGTCTGAATGAATTGTGGCGACTACCAGAAAAGCGCCGAGGTAGTAGGAATATAATTTCCTAATAATTTTTAGGCCGGGATATTGGCTTATGCTATGGGCTATAAGGCTATTGGGTCTAAGCGACATATTTTGCGATATTGAGTAATACAGAATCAGGAAAAATTCTCTGATTCCAAAAATGCATAATAATACTCAATATCGCAAAATAAATGTCGCTTAGATCAAATAGCCTTGGAACATGGATAGGAGAGGACCCGTATGTCTATTCTGTTACAATCTCCCTCGGTGAACACCTAGGTGAAGTGAGCTGTCATCCGATTGTAGTACTTTGTAAATTCCTAGCATCGAGAAAGATGACAGCTCACTTCACCTAGATGTTCACCGAGGGAGATTGTAACAGAATAGCACTACTCCTAAAAAACTAAAAGTAAAGTTAATATTAAAACAAAAGAAAATTTAAGTAAATACAATACACGTTACTATGGGACAGTTGTTTTTTTTTTGTCCGACATTAGGTACATAGATGAAAATGATCATTGATCAGTTTGATCACTTTTATATTTAAACTATATAATTTGGTTGCTTCATGCACATTTAAAGGCAAAGGTGAACCGTCTCATTCCAGCATCGCCTACGAACTATTCCTTTTCCAAATTCTCTATCGACAAATGTGTACAAAAAATATTAAAATGTTTTGTTTTTTTTTTGTTTTTGAACGTGCTGTCATTACTCATTTCCTACGATTTTGCAAAAGAAAAAAAACAAATGCATACAAATATATGTAGGTATTAAAAGGCTAGGAAGAGTTTGTTTGTTTGCTCGCTAATCTACGCAACTACTGGCCCGATTCTGTAAATTGTTCCGCTAATAAAAAGCAACGTAATACCATACCTGAGTGTTACAGGCTAAATTTTATTTAAAAAAAAATATGGTTCCAAAAGATATTTCACTCGGACGAAGTCGCGCGCAATAGCTTGCCATCTCATTAAGGGGCTATTAACGACTTTTACAGATTATAAACTGACAATCACGTCAAAATGTATAGTGTAAATCATTTGAAAAAAAATATCTTAAACTAAAACATTCTCTTAATCATTTAGTATTTGAATAATTATTTATGATTATATTCATATGAAATAGTTTAATTAACTCGTGAAGTTGTGTCTGGCGCGGACAAAACATTGAGAATCACACAAAATCTGCCAGGTATAATTAAACGAAACTTACACTATCTTGCAGACAATTTTATTATCTATCTTTTAATATACGCCTTCTTTTTAAAGTTTAAGAATACTACCTTTTATTTTATTAAATTTTGAGAGTTTTGGGCGCAGCGCATACGATTCTCTGGTCGCTCAAGGTCGGCGGTATATCGTCGCCTTAATATAGTATTAGATGAGCCTATTTTATTCTTACCAGTACGTACTTAAGTAAGTAAAAAAAGCCTTCCAATTTAATTTCCACAATGATATTAGGGAAGCCGTTCTTCACTAATATTGTTACAGTATTATGACGCGTTTCCCCCTGGCCCCTGGGCCCCCACGAATGGGGGTCACGATAATTGGATTTATTTACTTATTATTGCAACTCGTGCGCTAAGGTCGACGGAGTTATCGGGGTGAGCGTCGGTGTCATGTATTTTGTCGGATTGAATAGAATGAGGGTGTTAACTGTCAATAGAATTATTCTCAGAATATATATACCGACTGATTCTTAGTGGCATTTTAGCCGTCTTCCAACGGCAGCCCACTTTATGTATCCAAAGACTACGAATAATTAATTTAAAAAAAACACACATTTATGAACATTTCAATACTTAATTACAAATGTGAAAATATTATTTAATAAAAATGACGCGTAACGTAGTTTAAAACGTGCTGACGAAACGGCGGATATCCGATTTTTATGTTTGTTATGATCCTTGAGAAAAGACATAGGCTACTTTTTAATTCGGGATTTCGTCTGTATCCGCGATAACCGACATTCAACAGGCCTAAATCGCGCCAGCAAGTCTAAAATAAATCCTCGACTATAATGCTGGCGTATTTTTATTTTTTTTTTAAACTTTGCTTCACATTTGGAAATATTCCTGTGTCAAACATATAAACTCACATACACAAACAGCCAGACCCGGAACAAATATCTGTAGGCCATACCAATGTTTGTTCCGTGCGGGAATCAAACCCGCGACACGCAGCGTAGCACTCGATCGCTCAACCACAGCGCCAACCGTGTCGATTTGTGCAAACATTTGCCTCATTTGTATAACACAAAATGGACTTTATTTCAATAAATGTAGAGTTCATTTAGTATTATCCATTTAAAGCGAGTATTTGTACAAATATGCCATGTGAAGTGCTAGCATGGTAATGTAGGTTACTAAAATAGACGTCAACAACCGATAACAGTATTGGCAAGGTCACTTTGGCTAGCACAGACTAGGTAGAAACAAAAGCCAGATATACCGCACGGAACACTGAGAGTGAAGCCAAAAAAGCAAATACAAATTGAAAAGCAAATACCTACAATCTCGTGATTGTATTCGCTTTTGAATTTTTGTATTTGTTTTTTTTTAACGTTGCAGCGTTTCTTGCTATACTGACTCGTGTCAGTACATACAGCCCGAAGCGCGTTGTATTCGCTTTTCAATTTGTATTTGCTTTTCTGGCTTCACTGTCAGTTTCCGCACGGTTTATCTGCCTTTTGTTTCTTAATCTGAGCCTTACATATAATAATAATAATATTTGACTGACCGGCGTGCTCATGGCTAAGTAGAAGCCGTACGGATCGATCGTTCACGGTTAAGCTGCGCTTTTCGCGGTCGGTCTGTAGATGGGTGACCATCCATTTCGTACCGAGTTCCCTCCGTGCTTCGGAAAGCTCGTAAAGCCGTTGGTCCCGACTGTCATTCGTAGATCTTTGGCAGACGTTATTACCTTCTGACTACCCCAGAAGACAGAAAGGGTGTTACTACACCAATCGATCGATCATCGATCGATGCCATCGGTCGACATCGATCGACGTTGATCGATTGGTGGTAGCTTTGTCTGATCGACGGATACCGTTCGACTAACTAATCGATCGATTGCCGGTCGATGGCATCGGTCGACGTTGATCGACTAACTCCGGTTATAATACATCACTAATAATAATCAAGCAGCTCGGTCGAGGACGACTAATCCATTCTACCATCGATCGATCGTCGATCTACAATCGATCGATTCGTCTGGTAGAAACTATCGATCAACGTCGACTAATCTATTCTACAATCGATCGATGCCGTCGATTGACGATCGATCGATTGGTCTGGTAACACCCAAAGTCTGATAACCAGTCTTACCAAGGGGTATTGTGTTACCCAGTAACTGTTACTGGGTAATGGAGGTCAGATAGGCAGTCGCTCCATGTAAAAAAGCGGTATTCAGCTGCAGGTCCACTCAAAAGTGTAAAACTTAACTTTTCTAAAAACCGAGACCCTTTCTAGTCATTCTCTCAAATGCCAAATATTCTTTAATGTCGGGAACACAACAATTAAAATTAATGAATCACTTTTGGTTATGCATTTAGTATCGGAACTAATTTAAATGGGTTTCAGTTTTAACTAAGTGCAAACCTACAAAATTAATTACCTAGTATGTATTAATGACTACATTATTATAAATTAAAGTTGAGTTTATTTTCGTTGGAGCTAATCTCCGAAACTGATAACAAACAACACACACAACAATAACAACATGATCAACCCACACACACGCAACACATACACATGATATGTTGTGACATTGTGTCGATAATATTTAAATGTAATAAGTTATAGGAAATAAGTTGTAAATATAATTTTTCGAGGCTTCCGGCGACTGGGACTGCAATTAACTCGGAATACAGTCCCAGTTGCCGGATACATTTAAGGCTGCTCTCTCGAAAAAAGCTTGAAAGAAGCACGCAGATGACGCAACTTTTCGTTGGCATTTACAGAGAAATTACATCTGAAAAAAAATTGTTAATAATCTAAATGATATGAGACGTAATTTGGTTTAGGCACAATTTTTCTTTCGGTATCATATAATAAGAAAAAAAAAATGTCAAGTCACCTCCAAATCATTGAGATGAAACCATTTAACTCCTTAATTTCTTATCAAAAGAGTACAAAAAAATATCTACTGCTTTGCAATACAAAGGATAATGATTTAGTTTTATTACTTTTTACAAATATGCATAATTTTGATTACAATAAATTAAAAATGCGTCCGATTAAAGACTGCGTCTACATCACCCCCGCATTCGTTCACAAATTCAGTGCGGGCCAAATGCTCAAGGTTATTGGCATGCAAGCCTTAATTTTTATATTTTTCTTCCGATGACTAGGACCACGCAAAAATCTATTGTTAAAGCCAAAAAAAGTACCTACAGTCAAACGAAAAAAAAAAAAAAATAAAGATGTAAAGATAACCAAATGATGTTTTTTAAATATTTTGTTTTTTATTTTACATATTTTTTCGTTTGACTGTACTGTTTTGGACTTGAACAATAGATTTTTCTTATTCATTTAGGCGTGGTCCTAGTCGCCGGAAAAAATAATAATAAAATTAAATGGATCCGGCAACTGGGACTGTACTCCGAGTTAATTGCAGTCCCAGTCGCCGGAAACTTCAGTTTTCTTCAACTATTGCATTGGGTTGTACTTGTAAAGATAGTTGTGAGTTTGTGAGGGATGGTTATATAAATAACACACGCGGTTTACAACGCGCGTCCGTCCACAGAGGTTGTTGAGTTGAAAGGTTGTCAAACGAATTTTTTAACCGCCGGTGGAGACCGATGTGGAGGGCTTGTTTACAACAGTCTGGCCGGGGTTTAAATATTAACTTCTCTAATAGGAAACTACGTTTTCCCTGGGGCTTATAAATACGAATAACTGCCGTAAAAACATCAAGCAGGTACTGTACTGTTGGATAGTGTACAGGCTACATCCGGTGCAGTTTATTATGCGGACTTTGTGGAAAGTAGAACTAATTTCCGTGCGTTCAAGCGTTTTTGCCATACCTATTGGAATCAAGTTTAATGTAACAGCTCACTTTTTAGGGCCCATTAATTATGTCAATTATAATCCGTGGTACTTAGCAACTGGGTTTCTCCCAGTTGTAAACGTCCCTTTGTGCCTATTGGCCTAGTTCTGTTCTGTCTCCTGCTTGATTTGGAGGGAAGTGGAAAATATGTTTTCCTTACTCCTCCGCTGTTCTTTTCTGATTAATTTCGTTGCGGGATCCAAGACAGTTGAATCGTTTCTCTGGGACTCGTCGAGCTTCATTGCTCTGGCGCTTTTCTGGTGGTCGCCACTGTTGATTCTGGCTTACTGGAGTTACAGTGGTTAGGGAACAGGGTGGCGGGCTTGTCCCATTAAAAAAAAAAAAGCAGGTACTAATGTCCGGTTTCTGAGGTCTTCGGGTAAACTTTCGATAGCTATTCAACATAGGTAGTTATCGATTTGAGAGATTTTCTTCCTTAACTGAGTGCTCGGAAACGCAATATCGAACCAATAGCACTATCGAATAGATATAGTCCAGTTAAATCACCCCAGAAACTGGGCATATGTCAAGGCCTATCGGGGGAGCGGTGAATTCTAATACGAATCCCGCACCCCCGGTCATAGGCAGAGGTGGAACACCGCGGTGGTTTTAGCCGGTAAGAGTCCGGCAAGCCCCTCCGTCACCCCCACGTTGGAGGTAATCCATGAGTATTTCCACCGAGCACCAAAAAAAAAAGGTACGAAGTCGCCGGCAAAAGCTAGTTTGAAATAAATGGTTTTGGATTTGTTCAACATACAGAAAGACTGGCGATTACAGTAAGTTGATTCAACTTAGACATACATTGCTCCATGGCTTCTGCTCAATGACTGTCAATTTTTCTAGGTACCATTGAACCCTTTCATGGCCTTTTTCATGAGAATTTCTTTTTCTATTCACTCTACCCAACATGACATAATACTTTTCACGGGTGGAAGGAACTACACGTCCTTGATACAAAATCAACGATACAAAAACTCGTTATTTACTCTGAAAAGTATTTCCATGTCACTTCCCAACAGAATGTCAAGCTTCGTCACGCTTTTCGTCACGGGACATTACATCAATATCGTGACAAATTGCTACGTCACGGAGCCACAGGCGTAAAGGTGTGCGTTTTATTTACCTGTCTATAATAAAATTGGTAAAGAGAAAATGTTGGTTTAGTAATTGATTTTTTGTCACTGCCCCGTGGGTATTATTTCCGGGGTAGCTGGATTCCTTGGTCCGGCAGATGTTATGGGGTTCCTCCCGGAGTTAGATAGTTGGTGTGACACCCCCCCCCCCCCCCCGTGGCTCGAAAAGCATGTAAAGCCGTTGAGTTCTGCTATGCTATTCTGTAACGTTACGTCAGCTGTGAAATCGACGTCGCGTTCAGCGATTATTTTTACTTAAGTATAGTAGGGGAGCCTAAGAGGCTAAATCGGGATTTACTCGAGCGTCGTGGAGATCTATTGGATTATGAAGTTTAGATGCTAAAAAGAAGAAAAGGTTATGACATGTATGCACTTTCACTGGTGGGGAAAGCGTGTACAGTTTTTCAAAAATGTAAAAAAAAACCGTCATATGGAAATACTCGAGCGCGTCAGATATTAATAGTGTATGCGCCCCACGTGTTTCTGGTAATGGAAAAATGTTAATCTGCCGGTTTGCATGGTGGGGGTGGCCGTACAAAGGGGTAGAAAGTAGGGAAAAAAAAATTTTTGTCGACCGCGTCAGATATTGAGAAGGGATGTTAAGTGAAGCCTCAAGTAGCTCCTATTCAAAAGACTGACGATTTGGATGCGCCCAAACGTCATGGTCGATTTTTAAAAATACAAAAAAAAATTGAATCCTCGAAATACTCGAGCGTGTCAGATTTTTATATAGACGCTTAATCTTGATGTCCTTGTCGTACTGACCCATAATCTGACAATTATGTGAAGGAATTTCCTTAATCTGACGGTTAGAAAAAAATATTCATATCTTTTTGTTCTTTTTTAATGTAATAATTTATTTTTACATTCAATTGCATGCTGCATGCTTGCTTGCATGCTTGCAGCTGCATACATGGCATAATATGCTTGTTTACATGTTTGCATGCTTGCTGCATGCATGGTAAAAATATGTTTTAATTATGCGCATTATGCGTTAATAAGTTTATGCTGTTCTCTAATGATATTTTTTTAAAGAAACAATTACACAATTACAAATAAAAGCTGGTATGCGTAATTAATGTTATGCGAAAATATAATTAGGAGAAACAGTATGTCAAGTTATATTAGGTTTTAAAATTTTATCCAAATGGATAGAAATCCTGTATTTAGAAAATAAAATAGTGTAGGTACTGAAAAAAAAAACGAAACAAATTTTTCAGTCATCATCGTCAGTGGAATCGACTTTATATTGGAAGTTCGGTTCGACTTGGTCGTTATCTTATCTTTTCTGAACTTCATCTTTATCTTTCTTTGACATCTCGCAGGTCAACTTGGAGGTTGTCCGCTGCTTAACCGGACGTTCCTGTGTTGACAAACGGATTTTAGGCCTCCGGCCAGGGAAATAAAAACTTACATGCACCACACTTTATTGATGATTTTAGCTACTTCGGCTTGTGCAAATCGGCAGATTATGTTATTTCCGTGATACGTAACTAGTTTCCTTCAAAATAAAAAAAAATTAACCACGCTCGAGAATGTCCACGTGACGATTTTTTTTGCAACTTTGTGACTCTCCCATTTCTTTATGTCACGCTCAAATTGTCAGATTATTAAAATCACACTTTTCTGCATGTAATTAAGTTACCTTGTCTTAATCAGACGCGCTCGAGTTTTTCTGATGATCGATTTTATTTTACTAATCTGATCGGCTGTCCTAGACATTCGACGCTACATAAAAAGCTCAGGTATGGTGGGAGCACTTCACAAGTCGCAAGGCTGCCCTCCATATGTTATTCTGCCGCGCTCGAGTAAATCCAAAAATCCCCACTACGGCTCCCCTACTATTAGCGAATGTCGTTTTTCATGTTATGAACTGTCAAAAGCTGCATATTATTCAACCTTGAGTAGTTCAATCAAACTGAATTGTTTGAACGTTGTTTGAATGTGTGTGTACATTAAGTCTGTGTGTGTGTGAAAGGTGACTAGGTAGATACTAATTACTATAATGTGTTTTAATCTATTTAAACACTTACCTATAGGATTTTTAACCAGAATAGTATTGCTGTTTTGATAAAACCGTAGGTAGGTAAGATACGTTTCATCTCGATACGTTGAAGAAAACCAGGGATAGATTTTTATAGCCAAACGGTAAATACCAAGATTGGTTAGTTTATTAGAGCTATTTTTGTCCAAAACTTTTCAACAAGCAAAAGCAAAGCTAGGGAAAAAATATCCATGTTATAAAACTAGCTGTATCATGCGAAAACTGATTTCGCAAACGCCGAATGTCGTAACGGGTAAAACCGGGAAAAACTAGCTTTTTCATTTTTACAACCCTTGTTATTTATCGGTTTTTCGTTTTTGTACGGTTTATTCGTGTCGTATGAAAATTTTAGCCTCAGATACACGCTGTTTCCGTGTTTTAGGGTTCCGTACCACAATAGGAAGAAACGGAACCCTTATGGGATCACTTTGTTGTCCGTCTGTCTGTGACCCTTTATCTCAGGAACGCGTGGAGATAGCAAACTTCTAAGTTAACGTGAAAAATAGAAACGGCCGTTTATGTCGCAATAAACGTATGTTGGCGATGGCAGTAGGTGTTATGATACTCGCTGCGCTGCCGCCCATCATCCGGGCCTCAAGTCTGCTATTACAATAGTGTCAGAATGGTCTATAATTGATTTCATAACTGTTGATTTTGACAAGTTTGGTAATCTACTAATATAATGGCGTCATTTTGAAAATCAATGATAGACCATTCTGACACTATTGTAATAGCAGACTTGGCCCCCTGGTCAATATCCCTCTGCCGCCTTCCACGACACCCACAGGTAGAAATGGGGTGGGGTTATTCGCGGCCGGCACTACACCGCACTATATTCCCACGTGTGGATATAATAATATTCTTCTTTTTTCCACAAAATTGTTACCTACCAACACTATGAGTATTGAAAATAGTAAAAGTTATTTGTATTCATGAATACTTTCACCCCTCGAAAGCTGTAAATTAAAAGTCAACCTGTAGATTGGAAACCGTCGTATAAAAGAATAGCTACGTGCTTTTATGTGTTTACTTGTACCCTTTTGTAGGGTTCTGTATTCAAAGAGTGATAAATGGAACCCTATTACTAAGACTACGCTGTCTGTCTGTCCATCAGTCTGACATAGGGTTACATATGTATTACTTTCTGTTTTTTTTTTTAAACATTGCCCTACACTAGGAATACCTGTGTCGTCGGTGCGTTTACAAATATATAAAACTCACATACACAAACAGCCAGACCCGGAACAACTATGTTCCGTGCGGGAATCGAACCTGCGACACGCAACGCAGCAATCAATCTTTCAACTACTGCGCAAACCAAGCAAACCGTGCCGTCAAAACAGATTCTTTCATTTTCAAAATTTATTAGGTCGGAGTTCTAAGGTCCGTCATAATTATTTCGGTAAGTAATCTATAAAGTGATGAATACCTAAACTTTTTTAAGTTATTTATTTTTATTGTTTTTAAATATCTTTTTGTTTCCTTTTGTCTTCTTTAAATTATTGTCATACCTAAGTGGTGTTAACAGTTTTTATTATAACAAAATCAATAGCATAAAAACAAATAATTAAAATAATTCTTTATTCTTTCTTTACAAGAAACGTGTATTTTTTGTCTGTAGTGTTACAAATTGTACGATAGTACAGAACCCTTTATGTGCAAGTTCGACTCACATTTGACCAATTTTTCCAGTTACATGTGACCTCTACTTGAAACGATTGACCCTTCTACTCCCAAGAGCATCGTAAATTGTAACTAAAGACTAGCAATGTAATACTATTCCAGTAGGAAAATCAATTCTCTTCTGGTGATTTCTGCTTTAATATAGGTACACACGGCTACACATCAAGCTGTACATTTCCAGTATAAGCGGATCTCGCATTATATAGAATTTCCATACAATGAGAGGCCAGCTTAAACTGGAAATGTATAGCTTGATGTGTAGCCGTGTGTACTAACGTTATAAACAGATAACGTTTAGAATATAATAGAAAATAATTAAAATAAAATAAAAATTGGTTAAAAGCATGGTATAAAAAGATTCATCATCATCTGCCTACCTTTTTTCCAACTATATAGTGGTCGACTTCCTGTCTAATCAGATGCAGCTGAATACCAGTGTTTCACATGGAGCGACTGCCTATCGAACCTCCACAACCCAGTTACAGGATAACACGAAACCCCTTGGTAAGACTGGTTGTCAGACTTTCTGGCTTCTGGCTATCCATAACGACTGCCAAAGATCTATGAATAACAGCCGGGAACAGACCAACGGCTTTACGTGCTTTCCGAGGCCGCAGTTGCGTTTGTAAAAGGTCCATAAGTTTCTTAGTTACAAGTAGTTTTAATATAAAGTAAATAATGTTGACAAATTGCTGATTTACAGCGTGAAACCATTAGTCTTGACATTAAATTTAACACCCCAGTAAAACGTGTATAATGACTGTTTTGGTGCACTTAACTTACTGTGTTTAAGTGTATAATAATATCCTTGTATAATTCTTGCGGAAATCCTTATGGGTGTAAGATAGTGGTAGGCATTTTATGTACCCACCCATAGCTGTGATATTCTTAATAATACCAGCCTATTATAATCCTACTGCAGGCGAAAGACGAGAAGAGTCTCCTGTAGAGAATGGCGATTTCAGAGTTATATTAACCCATATATGGTGGCTGCTGCAGGTACCGAAAACCTCAAACGGCGCAAATATTATAGCCTTCTCTTATATTTGAGCCGTTTGGGGTGGAAACTCTAGAGCCATGGGGTCCGAGTGCCCATATTGCTTTTCGTGACATCGCCAAGCGACTGGTCGACTCTTCACGGGACCCGAAGGATGATCTATTCTTGGGTCAAAAAATCAGCATTGCCATACAGCGTGGCAATGCTGCCAGCTTGTTGGGCACGTGTCCTGTTTACAGAGATGTGGATGAGATTTTTGATGCCCTTTGAGCTCCCTGCCTTTGTCTTGGAATTGTAAATAATATTATTATTTTGACTTTTTATTAAGATTTGTACCTATGTGGTAATAAAATTAAAATTTCCTGCATATAGAAAAAAAAATCCATATACTTACTATTCCATACTATCCATACTAATGTAATGCAATCTTCCGACCGAATTTCGGTCACGGCGGCCAATATCTATGGAGATCAGCCAAGTACGCAGAAGATATTATAGTGCACAAGTGTGTGCACAAACCTAGGTGCACTCCCTCTTCCCTCAATAAAAAATGCCTCAATTATAAAATTTACAATTGAGGCATGTTTTGTGAATTTAATGTGAAACTATCTCCGTCTGTTACGCTTTCACGATGAAACGGCGGAACCGATAATTTTGATGAAATTTGGTCAGAAAATAACTTGAGCCCTGAGGAAGGACATAGGCTATTTTTTAATCCGCGACTTCGTCTGCATCCACGATAACCGACATCTACGCGGACGAAGTCGCGGGCAAAAGCTAGTAATAATTTTATTATAAGTTAAGATTTACGATGTTTTCCAGCACCAATGTCAATGATGTCTAAGATGACAAATGACGATGATAAAATATATTATGTTAAGATGTAAATTAATTAGAAGGGAAGAGAAGCTGCGAACTGCCAACCTACACTAATAGTGTAGATAGATATTTTAAGTTCAAAGAAAGCTATAAAAAACAGATTCGTCCTTGCTATCGACTGTCTGAAAAACGCAAGCAATGGGAAGAAAAAAACCATTAAAATGTTATTTTTACGAGTCCTTTTGATGTAGTTTTAGATCTACCTTTATGAAGTCTACAATCATGTATATACTTACTCACTATTTATTTATTTAACCAGAATCAACTGTTGCGTGTTGCAACTACCTGAAACGCGCCGAGGCAATGAAGCTCGGCAAGTCCCGGAGAAACATTGCAACTGTCTTGGATCCCGCAACGAAATTAGTCAGAAACGAACAGCGGAGGAGTAAGAAGAAACATATTTTCATCCAAATAGGCCAATAGGCACAAAGGGACGTTAAAAAATGTCGCCGCGTAAATGCATGGTTAAAGGTTGGTCAGTGATTTTCCCTGCCAGCGTGTTTATGTACGGCTCAATTTACACTACGGGCGAATTTTAGACACGTAGTGTGTATAATGAGTTATTTGACAATTGTGTTAACGTTCAAATTAAAAAGAAGTTAAAAAATTTCACGCGGCTCTTGGCGAATTCTCGAGCATTCCTGTGGCTACTGTCGCGCGAATTCTCGTACGACCAGGAGAAATTTTCTCTTCGCTTCCCTTTGCACGCAGTGTTAATTGAGCCTATTATTATAAGCCATTTTTCCAAATCGCAGTACAACTATTAGTACTACCGTACAGTAGCTACACACTCCGCCCCCTCCGAAACACTGTTCCTCACCTTTTCCCGCGTGGAACGTGCTCTCAGAACTGTCTACGCGTCGCTCGAACTAAAAGAGTTCGAGCGATGCGTAGACACGCACACACACTCACGTATTTGTACAGTCTGTTATTTTTGTAGTAGTGTAGGCAATTATATCGTTTCGTTTATATGGAGTGTCGTGAGTGTGCTAAAATAATCCCTCGAAAATGAACTCACGGCGCGGCAGCATCACGTTTACAATGCAACATAAATCATTTCACACGTCCATTTTGACTGCGGCCTTGATACTCGGTTTTTAATAGAAATTATATATAAACAACATAATAAATAATATTTAAAATAACGCATACATACAGTGTGTGTTATATCTCTTGTAGGTACCTACGTTCAGTTTCCTTTCAATGTGGTGCGTGAGGAAAATATCGTGTTGAATGTTATCTGGCAGGAAATATATTCAATGTAAATACATATCGGCAGTAATTAAAGATAGATGAGTAGGCTTCAAATGTTTTTAATGGTAATTCAAGGGATCTATGCCTCATTTGTGCTTTTGCATGCGTAAGGAAACCATCAATTAGTGATGGTTTAATAAAGAAATTACTGCTTTTTAAACCGACTTGTTAACACACCTGTGCAAGGGCGCCAACTCCGTGGGTGCTCGGGGGCTCGAGGCTCTCTAAATCGCCTTTTAGGTATGGGCGTTTTTCCATTATTCGTAATAAAGTAATTAGTAATTAAGTACCTACGCAGTATGTAAGAAGGACATTTATTTTTTGGTCGGTCGATCAGTGTGCATTTCTCTTCTCACACTTCGCCACTTTTCGAGTAATCAAATGAGTATGAGCACCCATGAGGTTTTCTAAAAGCTGGCGCCCCTGCACCTGTTTTATAACACACTAGTTTGTAAGTTGTCTATGTCATTACTAACAATAATGGATTGTACTGATCTGACAAATAAATGATAATAATAATAATAATAATAACATTCAGGGAGAAACCATACAACACATTACTGGAGCATGCACAACTCTCACACAGACAGACTACACTCACAGACACAACCAAGTAGCAAACATCATTCATCAAAAACTAGCACTCAAGCACACTCTCATACAAAATACGAACACTCCTTACTACAAGTACACACCACAAACTATCCTAGAAAATGACACGTACAAACTATATTACGACCGCGCTATACTCACAGATAGGACCATCCACTATAACAGACCAGACATAATCCTACAGGATAAAACAAAAAGAATCACTTACCTAATAGACATTGCAGTCCCCAACACACATAACTTACAAAAAACAATAGTTGAAAAAATTAGTAAATACACAGAACTCAGAGATGAAGTAACTCGAATATGGCGACAAGAAAAAGTGTACGTAATCCCTATAGTCATATCCACAACAGGCGTTATCCCGAACCATCTTCTCCATAGCTTAAAACTACTTGATCTACAAGAAACTCTTTATATCACTCTACAGAAAGCTGCCATATTAAATACGTGCCGAATCGTGAGAAAGTTCATGCAGATTGATGAACACGAAGCAGACCCCTAACAGAATACACCCTCAACATAATACACACCACACGCTACATTTACTTGGCTCCGGCCCGTAAATGCAGTTAAAACCAGCCAAAGAGCTGAGAACAAAGAAAACAAACACAAATAATAATAATAGAGCAACCCCACATAAACACAGTAGCATAAGTGGCTCAAAATAGGTATTTTATTCCCCGAAACTGAAGGATTTATTATAGCCATCCAAGACCAGATCATTAACACAAGGAACTACAGAAAATATATAATCAAAGATCCTACAGTAAGCAATGATAAATGCCGGAAATGTCACATTCAACCGGAAACGATACAACACATTACAGGCGCATGCACTACACTTACACAGACAGACTACACTCACAGACACAATCAGGTAGCCAACATCGTTCATCAAAAACTGGCACTCAAACACGCACTCATACAAAACACCAACACACCTTACTACAATTATACTCCACAAACAATCTTAGAAAATACCACACATAAACTCTACTTCGACCGCGCTATACTAACCGACAGAACCATCCATTATAATAGACCGGATATAACCCTACAGGATAAAATAAATAAAGTTACTTACCTGATAGACATTGCAGTCCCCAACACACACAACATACAGAAAACAATCACTGAAAAAATAAGTAAATACACAGAGCTGAAGGAGGAAGTTACTAGAATACGTAAAGTACGTAAAGTATACGTAGTCCCAATAGTCCTTTCCACCACAGGCGTTATTCCAAATCACCTTCTCCATAGCCTGAAATTATTAGATCTTAAAGAAACCCTCTATGTAACCCTACAAAAAGCTGCAATATTAAACACTTGCAGAATAGTCAGAAAGTTCATGCAGATAGAAGAACACGAAATAAATCCTCATCACAATACACCATCATGAACACACAATCTACACACCACGCGCTACATTTTCTTGGCTTTGGCCCGTAAATGTAGCTAATACCAGCCTCGAGCTGAGAAGAACAAACAACACACCTAAATAATAATAATAAGGAGCGACTGTATATCCCTTGGTAAAACTGATTGTCAGACTTTCTGGCTTCTAACTATCCATAACAACTGTTATAGATCTAGCATGACAGCATCGACCAACAGCTTTACGTGCTTTGTAAGGCACGAAGAGGTAACGGTATCAAATGTTCACCCATCGCAAGCGGCGGCCCCGACCTTTCTAGAAGATGTTACTAAGGAGGTATCCATCCACAGTAACATCTTCTAGGAAAGCTAGAAAGACTTCCACATTTATCTTTGCTTCCACATTTATTGTGCAAACTGCCAGACTATGGAATTCACTGCCCGCGCCTCTCTATTCCCTGATACATATAATCTGGGTATCTTCAAGACACGAGTGAACCGGTTCATCCTAGGCAAGCGTGTCCACCTTAGGCCGCATCATCACTTAAGATCAGGTGAGTTGCGGTCAAACGCAAGCCTACTTAATCAGAATATAAAAAAAAAACGTAAAAAAAAATATTAAATGAAAACTTACGTTTTAGTACAAGAATACAAATCATTCACGTGTTAGTTTCAAGGTAAGTAACATAATGCTAAATAACAAGTTCATTAGAATATCTGGAGCATGTAAAGTGTAAATTAGTATAACTAACAATAGTTTATGTGTTGCTAAGTGGGGAACTATAGAGCTATTGTGCGAGGTTTTCAAGAGAATAACGATTTTGACAGCTCACTCAAGTGAGCTTGAGGTGAGCGGTCAATTTCGGGGAGCTTCAGATTGTGTTATAGTGGTCATAACCGGCATCCTTTATTTTGCCGCTTATCACGTGTGGCTGCAATATATTGCCAGCATTATTTCAAGCCATCATCATCATCAGTTGAAAGACGTCCACTGTTGTGTCTGAAGTATCACCCTTTAAATGTTGCTAATCACTCGTCAATATTTCCAGTGACCACCAGCTACTCCGCCAAGTATTGCTGCAATACTTTATCACTTCATGTACTTAACATATTTTTTTACACTCCTACAGGGGCCATATTTTTCCGGAAAAGTATGGCTGTAATATACATTGTATCGCCGGTCTTGAAAATGTTGCAGCTAGTATTGCGGTAAACGTATTCCTCGTTTAGGAGCAATGTATCCAAATTAGGCTGCTGTTGAAACTTAAACCCAGACAGATAGATTCAAGTTAAGATAAGAACTGGCAAGTGGCAAGTTGCCACATTGCCACATACAAAGTTCTTATGTTCTTATGTTCTTATGTTATCTATTGACCCACAAGAGAACTTTATCAGACCTTTCCTACGTAGCGACATTAAAATTCTCCGCGACATTAGCATATTTTACAAAATCCCGACCACAACCGTCGGGCAGTTAGCAACACCCGTCGGCTTGCATATCGTGTGGCAGGCTTGCCCCAAAAAAAGACCCAACTCTAAAGATTCAATCGTCCCTATATTCGAGGTTACACGTCCAAAGAGCAAACAGATTACCTGACAGTTCACACTAGACATGCATGATGATGTATATACGTACCTACACCGCGTTTATCCGAAGGTTCGCGACCACCGGAATACTAATCGCCTTTATTGACACACGGAAAGTGAGAAGGGTTTTCTCCTTTTCCGCTGGCAAATTGTTGAAGGACAGTTCGAAGGTAAAAATGGAAGTTTACAAAAGGGATTCATGTAGAAAAGTGTTTGTATTCCGGTCGAATTGTGTGTGTGTTAACGTTCTTTTGAAGATGCAACAGGTTAACGAGTACTGGGTCTTTGAATTGAGATGTACTTTGATGAGTAAGGAGTTTATAACTATTTAGGTTCCTATATGGCTTACCGATAACCAAGCATTAGGCATTAAGTCTGACTTTGTAGCTTTGTGTTAAAAGTGAAGAAGATAGGGTGGTATTCGAAAATGTATGGGTGTTAAAAACACTTTTCTCTTTCTCCATATAAGTAGCCTGAAGGCCGGATGAAGTATCCTTCATCATCATCAGCCTTGCCTTTTCCCAACTAGGCATGTTTGGGTCGGCATCTAGTCTAAACGATACAGCTGAATACCAGTGTTTCACATGGAGCGACTGCTTACCCGACCTCCACAACCCACTTACTTGGTAACACGTATCGTGTCCTGTCCAGTTTGGCCAAGGGGTAGCCTCGTTGGTAAGACTCGTTGTCAGACTTTCTGGATTGGTTTTGTAAGTAGGTAGATAAAGCAAGTTAATTCTACAAACCAATCGTATATGTAGACTTGACACTTATAATTAAATCCTTATTCATAATGACTTGTCTCAAGTTGACATGTTTTACGGTGTTATGCATCAGTAATCACTGCAAGGCTATGCAAAGTATTATTTCTAGGCATAGAACAAAATACTGTATGCTACTTAGATGTAATATTACTTTATGTTAATTTACTTTGTTTAATATCACTTTTTGAAATACTAGCACTTTGCCTATGACTACTTATAACCGTATAACTTCTTATAATCCTAATTAATTAACAGACGGTAACACCAAATTAATTAAGTCATTCCTCAATTTTCCACCCTTAGAGGTTATTTTCATGATATTTATATGGCATGGGAACTTTGAGGTAGTATACACTAAAAAAAGAATCATCGAAATCGGACTACACTGCGAAAAGTTATGGATGGTCAAACATAAAAAATATATATACGAGTATGTATACCTACGTATCGAATTGAGAAACTGCTCCTTTTTTTGAAGTCGGTTAAAATGAAAACAAACGTGCGTGAGAATAAGGGAACTGTTAACAGACATGACTTTCAAAACTATTTATTTATAAATAATATAGCTGATGAGTTGGTTTCATTGAACGCGCTAATCTCCGGAACTGTTGGGTCGATTCTGAAAGAATCATGGCGAGATCCATACATTCATTTGTATGAAAAAAGAAAAAAATCATTTAGAGGGTTTAAAATATTTTCCAGTGTGGAGAATACATTACCAGGAGTAGATTGATATACTTACCATATTTTTAAACCCCTGCATAATGAAAATATTTCGAAATGAAAATAACCCTTTTTCATTTCATCTCGTTGTCTATTATGTGTTTATATAAAAAGAAAGTGGCAAGTGACATTAGCGGATCTATCGGAGTATAGCACAAACTATAGCCTATAATATTTTGTGCTATACTCCGTTCACAATAAGATTAGACATAAATACACAAACCTTTTTTACAGTCCGTTCAACCGATTTTGACTTATATTGCGTTGGTGGCATGACAAATGGCAGCAGCAAAAAGCAGTTGTTATTTTAACCACTTTTTTGCCTCTAATGTCATCCTTATGCCTACCGAATAGAAGTCAAAATCGGTTGAAGGGACTTTACAAAAGGTTTGTGTAAATGTCTAATCTTATTGTGAACGGAGTATAGTAACCAATAAGCCTGAGAACTTCGTAGTTTAGATATTTCACTATGATACCTTTAACATACTCCAATATCAATTTTACTGTGTGTATGTGGTACACCTGGATTAATTTCCAATCTTATTCTCTTCCAAGTATTAAAGTAAAACTAAGGTTTCCTGGAAGCTTCAATACCGCGAGAGCCGATATCGCGGTATTCAATGATTATATTCGCTTCAGTCGCAAATTCCCTGGTATCGATAATGTGTACCTAGGTAAAATGACAATCAAACTGACAATGGAATACTTAATAATGAATCTATGTAAGCAGCTGAGACCGCAACCACAGTAAATATATTCAACGTTGATTACTAAATATTTAAATAAGTGCTTACCTTATCATTATGTACTTATAATAGGTATAACTTTTTATAGGTTATAGTTATAGGTAAAAACAAGCATACTTTTTAACTCCAATATATATTTAAGTCGTTCCAAACTATACTATACTATCGGAAAAATCACTTTTCATTTTATATTGGTCAAACTCTGCAGCTTTGTGGTCGTGTCTAACCATGTTATCATTTTATCGAAATGTATTATTACCGAAACTATTTACGAAAATATTTTAATAATTGGTTTTGTTCAAGTGTTGGTTTTGTTCGAGTGTTGACGCCACCAACACTTGAACAAAACCAATTATTAAAATATTTTCGTAAATAGTTTCGGTACCTACATATTAATACATTTCGATAAAATGATAACATGGTTATTATCCAATAATAATATCATTGCCTCCATAGCGGCATACTTAGCTTATGCTACGACAAATTGATCGTAATAATGTGGGGGCTGTAACGACCGCTTATATCGCCCGTATTGTAGTCTTACTAATGGATTTATCATACAGGGTTGTTTATGGTAGTGGTTTTTATTTTAATGTTGGTAAACACCAGGAATTTCTCCTCTATCGTGGGTGCGTTTACAAACATATAAACTCACATACACATACAACCAAACCCAGAACGACCACCGATAGGCTGTACAATTACTAGATCCGCAGAACAGAACTAGACTGAAAAATATCACAAAAGCATAGGAGTACCTACATAAAATGTGACGGTCAATAGCTATTGTTAATTTAGTACTTCACTGACCTGACGTTTACATTATTTGATTATCAATCATCATGCTGATCGATAATCCCTACCGTTCGAATTTCACCGGTAGTTCAGTAAATTGATCAAAGCTGTAATAGAATATTGCGGCTAGAGATGAATTGCCTTGTTAAACTACTACGCTAAACCACTAAATAATTATTGTACATGCTTGTAAGTAAGTTAGAGCAAGACAATTTATTGTCATTACAACATACCCTGATTATGTAGAGAATTTATCGGGTTGAACACTTTGGACAGTGTAATGAACTTGCCAACAATAAGTCGTATGATATACTACAATCAGTGCCTTCACACTGTAGCATCAGTTAGCTAAGACAGAACTCATAATCATAAAATACCTCTATTTATTGTGACGTTCATAGTAGAATGTGTCTATTCATATTTCAGTAAATAAATTCTGCTATCTGCAATGACACATAAATGTCAACTTGTAAGTGTACATAAAAGCGCTTTGGTGTCGGCCCACAAAGTGCGTCGCTAGCAAAGTTACTTATAAAATATTCAACAACCCACGTCAGTATTCAAAAAGAAAATGCTGAAGCTTTCAGCAGTCAAGTTAACAAAAGTGCTTTATACCTACCCACCCACTTGTGGAGTCTGCCTTTAAATGAGCCTCGAAACAGGACAATGAAACTGACAGTTCGTGTTTAAGGGAAGCGTCATGGCGGCTGCGGCGGCGGGAAATCGTTCCGGTGACGGCGCGGCGCCATCTTGCATTGTTTCGCATGAAAACATCTTTTAATATTACCCAGTGGAAGATACGTATGTACAATACGGTCAACGTAACTTGGCGCGTCTGAAGTTAGCTGTTTGGCTGCGCAATGGAACTTTTAGGAACGAAATTGTCTACTGCGCAGCTAATCGGCTAACTTCAGACGCGCCAAGTTACGTTGACCGTACTGTACTGAAGTGAATATTGTGACCACAGTGGTTATTCTAGCATGTTTTTTTAGAACAAAGCCTCAAGTTCCATTGTTACTTTTGTATTAATAATGACTGCCGTTTGACTGTTTTCGTCTCGGCTAAAAATAGACCGTCCCTTTTCTTCCCACACTTTCGTACAAGTGAAATATCGCATAAAGTAATATTTGCTGTATCCACACCTACAGCCCAGCTTTTAGAACATAGATCATCAGACGTAAATAAGATAAGTTCTGAAGATAGGTATTTATTTAAACTTGTCTGCGCACACAATCAAAGTACAACACCAGTTTTTAATACCCTACAAATGTATTTTGAATTCATATAACAATAAACCGTTATAAAGAGTACCTAATATTACAGAACTTTAAGCAAACTGTAACGTTCAAAAGATAACTTTCCTTTATTTAGTATCAGTTTGCTTGCACGGTGTACAGTGAAAACAGCGAACCATTTCCTTAATTGACTGGCTCGACTCTGTAAACAGTTAAACAGCCTTGTTGTAATACTAAAGAGCTTTAGAAGTTTCGTTTTCATCATTAAATGTTACTTTTACATTGAATTCAAGGTTGCATTTATTTATAAGACTAGGGCATCGGAATGGAATGGCCATCTCATTTTTTTGCAGCGCATCGAAGCCAAAGAAGGGATTAGAGTTTACCAGCCAGTACAACCTGTAATCCGAGCTAAGGTAAGCCGTACTTAAGAAATTGATACCTACAATACGGTCAACGTAACTTGGCGCGTCTGAAGTTAGGTGTTTGGCTGTGCAATGGAACTTTTAGGAACGAAATTGTCTACTGCGCAGCTAATCGGCTAACTTCAGACGCGCCAAGTTACGTTGACCGTACTGTTCATTCTTTTGTTTTAACTTTGCTTTACTGTTTTTGTCATTGCTATAGAGTTATGTGCTAATTTTAGGGTAAAGAACACGTAACCGACATCATTCTGAGGCAACCAAACAACGATGAGATTATAATATTTTTTAATAGAAAACTTTGTGTAGTTTTCACAACTGCCAACAGGAATTTTATAGGTATGTAAACACGCCTGCAAGATACAGAAATGTGGCAAATTCTCAGCGCCACCTGCCGTTTAAACCATGAAACGGTGTGAGTTATTGTTTAACTTGTAGCTCAATATTTATGTGCTAGTATTTGCTTAGATACTATTTCCTATGTTTACGTAGCTGCTAAAATGTTAAAATAGACGGCTAGATTAATTTGTTATCATTCGCTGTTTGTCATACCTAATGGAGCATTAGGTGGGGATGTTTGGATTATTCTGGTTTAACATTTTGATAGGTCTGTAAAAAACAGAGAATAGTTTTATAGACTTATTCTAAGATTTTATTACGTAAGCAGCAGCAAACATTTAAAACGTGCACGTTTCTTAAAATAAGTCAAGTGGTTTTAATAAAATATGTATCATTAAAATAAGAACAACTAACAGACGTATTTTTATAAATACATTTTGAAATTATTGCACAACACGTATAGAATTATAAATATCAGACAGGTACCTGTAGGTATAACGCTAATACTCTTCTAGTTGTTTTAGTTAAATTCAGGTTAACAGCTCCGTGGTAATGAGAGGATTATCCGTACGTAAAATACGGATTGCGATACCAGCTCCGTATCTGTTGGCTATAAAATTTTGATTGTGATTTAACCCTGATTTACTCTACAATATTAGCTACAAAACTTTGATAATACCTACCTTTAAAATAATAAGGATTTGATGCAATCGTGCTGTCGTCATCGAAAACCATTTGCTAGGTAAGTAGGTAGATAACGATTGTCACCTACGTCATCGGTGACATGACGTATACTAAGTAGGTATAGTTTTGCCCGCGAGTTCGTCCGGGCGGTTTTTGCTTACGGAAATTTTCATATTATTTTTCACAAACAAACAACCTCAGGGCACAGACTAGAAAAAAAAGAAAGCCCTTATTACACTTGGCTAAATTAAGTCGAATAAAATTTACCTTTTTTTTTTGCGGTCAATATTACTGATATACAGTATCATTACCCGCGGTTATGGCTACCGGCTTTATTCAATTCATCATTAAATAACGTTAATAATGTAAATAGGCGAATAGGAGCTACTGGATGGGCTTTGTAAATAAAACCGATGAGTAATTTTTATATGTATATGTATTTATATTTTCCTGTCGTACATATTGACTAGATTAGAGAGAGGAGGAAAAAGCTTTATGATACTCACCGTTTTGACGTCATACGCCTATGTATTATTAAAGACATACCTAATATTAATTTAAAGTTTCCTTTGACCTCTGCTTTATTTGACGGTTTAATCTCTCCACTCAAACATTTAAATGTTATGACATAGTCAGATTATTAACATACGTCGGTAAACATATTTTATTACGTCAATAAAAGTATATTATTACATTATCTGACGTAAACAATATGTAGCTACTGTTTTGAATCGTTTTATCAGTCGACTAGTAGGTCAGCGACAAGTAGTTTAACACTTTATATCTTTTATTACTAATTATGAGCGCGATCCAATGTAATATAATTAGGTATGCGAAAGTAATTCTGTCTATTACGTTATGACTACTTGATGAAATTAGATAGGAAGATAGCTTGAACCCTGGGGAAGGACATAGGCTACTTTTTAATCCGCAATTTCGTCTGTATCCACGATGTGACAATAACTGATATTCACGAGGACGAAGTGGCGAGCAAAAGCGAGTATTTATTATAATATGGATTGGATGTAAAATCAAGATATAACGAAATTACCTGGAATGCTGAAAATGAGTGCATCGCTTTGTACTTAAATGTAACGGTGTTAATTGACTTTCCATGCCTCGGAAAGCACGTGAAGCCGTTCGTCCCGGCTGCGTATTGCCAAACTGTATACTGACCCAGACCGGGGTTGCTCTGAGTTTGATCGCAGTTTGCCTTTGTAGTTGAAGAGCAAACAGTATACCTATTCAGACAACACTGTCTGAATAGGTAAAGCAAAAAGTATATTCATTCAGACACCTGAATGAATATACTTTTTGCTTTAAAATACTAGAGCAAAATACATACGAGTCCAGACGTCCATACTTTCCACTGTCTGGTGTAGTAGAAACCAACAAAACAACACATTGATCATGCATCTCATCATCATGCATCATGCCAGAGAGCATGCAACAGGCATAGTTTCTGTCACGGCTCCGGCGTTGCGGGGCTCCGGCGGTCCCACGCGAGCTTATCGTCGCAGATGGTATTCACGCTCACTACCGGAGCTTCGGCTTACTGGCCGGCTAGGCCGGCTAGGCAGGCCAGCCTCAGCCGCGGCGGCGGGCGTTAAAACCACCTGCTCCTCAGCTCGCGGGCCGCCTCGCCCCTTCACGCCTACGCAGATATAAATTACACTCTAGGCGTAAGGCAGACAAGACTACGTGGAGTCGGTTTCGCAGCGATTCGTTTCTGTCATTAACTTTGGTAGCACAACATATTACTTTTACCGACGAGTGTAGTGAATTATTAATAACTTACTTTTACAGAATACAGATATTCGCGTGTCACAGTTTGCTTTACATACAAGCGAGCAAAATGCATACATTCTCAGATTGCTCTGAGCTCGTATGTACTTTGCTCCAATTTGTTGCGAGCAAAATGCTTACCTTCTCATATTGCTCTGAGCTCGTATGCACTTTGCTCCAATTTATTTGTGATTTTAATGAGCACGATGTAGTTCAGTACAGACTACGGGTGTCTGGGTCAGTATACAGTTTGGCAATACGCGTCCCGGCTGTCATTCGTAGATCTTTGGCAGTCGTTATGGGTAGTCAGAAGCCAGAAAGTCTGACAACCAGTCTTACCAAGGGGTATCTTGTTATCTAGTAGCTGAGTTGTGGGAATCAGTAAGGCAGTTGCTCCATGTAAAACACTGATATCCAGCTGCTAGACTGGAAACCGAGCCCTACATAGTTGGTAAAAGGCTAGGTAGATGACGAGACGACTTTGGTCGCTAACCTTCAAATGAGGTCGTGTGTTTTCGCAACTTCAAGCGAAAATTTGAAATCCTTCGAGTGTAAAACAGAAATTAATACAAAACAAACAAAAACAACATCGTCCTCTAACAGAAGTTACTTTTCACATGAATTTCGTTGCGGCAACAAACAAATCTGCGACGAAAGCAGAATATTTCAATTTTGTTTCCATTTATACTTGTACTGTGGTCTTTTCATCTTTCTCGTAGTCTCTGATGTCGACTGTTGTTTAACAAAATTACATCTCCCTAATTATTTTCCTTTCCTTTACATGTGACGCACATTGTTTATTTCTCTGTTGTGATTTTGTGGAAAAAAAACATGAGTAGGTAAAATATTCTGCCTTTAGATCGAGAAATATGTTGTTATTTACCTGTCTGTGTAACAAAAATATTTGTCAAATATGTTGGTAGAGGTTGTTCCCCCTCCTATAGTGACCCTGACGGCGTCACACTGTCACAGTACCGACTGGGAGGCAAAAACTACGTATAGTGGAAACGTTGACTATCTTTTTTTTTCCATCATGTCCACCTATAGACGTCTACTGCTGGGCATAGGTCTCCCCCAAGGGGGCGTTTCAGCCGTAATCGCCCTGCTTGACCGATGCATGCTGGCAATCGCAGTAGATGTTATTGTTCTTAGAAGGACGCTGCTGTCCATTCTCTGGTCTATATCCCTCTGTCGCCTTCTACAACATCCACGTAGTCCTATTTGCGGCCATCACACGGCATCATACAGGGAAAGATGCGATCTTTGGCGAAATAATAACCTCCTGAACATTTTATGGAGCCACTTCCTCTTGTGCACGCGTAGCCATAGCCGACCTGGAAAATTTAGAAGAATATTGCATAGTACCCATATCTTCGAATCTGCCAATCTATGGGTTAAGCGAGACGGGAGGAAAATCCCAGCATTTTGTTAAAAAGGACATAGTACCTACCTACCTTTAATGACAAGGAATGTAATCAGCAGTTTGTGTAATGATCAATGGCTTGGCATAAAACGTTGTTTGCGCTTAAGCTAAGCTTATCTACACACCAGATTATGCGGTTTTCCTCAAACATTTGAATAGGTGGCCAACTGAACGACGATTTATATGGACACACCTAACCGTTAGCCTCCCTAATCCTCCAGGGCCTCAGACTTAAGCCGAGGGTATACACTCGGTATCGCCCGTTTGAATGAAAGCAAATCGCTGTAAAACATATTTCCTACGGTAGATATTAAACTAGCGATGATTTTATGAACAAAAATGGAACACCAGTTTGATCCCGTAAGTATACAAAATATATATAGTAGGTACTTATATTTTATAAGTTTTTCTTGGTAAGTATGGAGTTTTTTGCCCATTCTTCTTGGTACGAAACTACCTTTTGAAAAGGGCAACTAGACTCAATTTCAGTCTAATAAAAGATAAATTGCCTTTAACTTTTCTGGCAAAAAAAAACAATGTAGGTATAAAATGTATCAATGACAAGTGATCGATGATCAATGATAACAGTTTCAGGGTAAGTAATGTAACTTTTTATAGATACTGCGGCGTTTTTGTATTATGGCCAGTCCAAAAACACATCCTTAACAAACACAAACGCTTCTTTTAGAGCCAAACTAATCGATAACAAACCTCCACATGTCAACAAAACAATAAGCCTTTGAAGAACAAAAGAAATCTCTGTCATTCCGTTACCTACCTACGTACCTACGTCAGGGGGTCTAACAAGCGTATTATGTAGGGTCTATCTGAGCTATAAATACGACGAGTTCCCCCAACCACGCCGCATTAAGTAACATCTTGGGTCAGTACACATTTAGTTTATTTATTTACGATGGAACGCGTATGGGTCACAGGACTTATGCGTTTATGATCCGACGTCATAATTATTAATGTAAGGTGACGTGTTCGTGTTGTAACGTAAGCTAAGTGTGTTTTGTTTTGATTTTTAGAAGAGTGTGTTTTGGGTGTGTTTGCTTGCGTCAAAATGACATGTATTTGATGAAAATGAGACTATTTAGTGAAAAAATACGATTTTATCCTTCAAAAATGATATTGTGATTTATACGAATGTTTTCAATGATGATAATTTAATAAACATCATCATAATTCTGAATGCAATAAGAATGCGTAAGAAATATTTATTACCTTTTCCCGGGCTACAGTGAAGAAATCACAGTAACTTGATTAACTTAATCCACGAATTCTGAAGTTGTATTCAATTCAAATCGGTTGTTTTTATCTCATATTTGCCTGAATAAAAATAACAGGTGAAACCACAGAACATAACTTATAATTTTTGTGAGTAAAACCAGCAAAAAAGAATTTCTAACAAATCGAAGCACCGGTAATTAATCGTTAGACAAGATAAAAAAATGTATTTTCTTCCAAAAAAAGATAGGTAGTTACCTAAGTATCTATTAGATAAATTGTCTGAGATTAGAATGTAGGTATAATTAGGTAGGTATACATATAGGCTAATATTATAAAGGTGAAAAGTTTGCATATTTATTTGAACGCGCTAATGTCGAGGATTAAACATTATTCGTCTTCTCCATAGAAACCATTGGAAACGAGCAACTAGTTTTAACTTTCTGCCTAACTTAACGACTCCTTGACATTTTATAAGTGCCTGTCATCTCTAATTTTAGTTATATACAAATCTTAGAAATCTAATAATATTATGTACAATTCCAAGAAAAAGGCAGGGGAGCTCAAAGGGCATCAAAAAACTCGTCCACATCGCTGTCAACGGGACACGTACCCAACAGGCTGGCAGCATTGCCACGTTGTATGGCAATGCTGATTCTTTGACCCAAGAATAGACCAGTCTTCGGGTCACGTGAAGAGTCGACCAGCCTCTTGGCGATGTCACGAAAAACAATATGGGCACTCGGACCCCATGGCCCTAGAGTTTCCACCCCAAACGGCTCAAATGTATAGCTTCCAAGAAGGCTATTATATTTGCGCCGTTTGAGGTTTTCGGCACCTGCAGCAGCCGCCCCAGCACAACATGTTGTGCTAGGAAGATGAAATGGCGCAAGGGTGTCGACACATGTTGCGTCCCACACCAAAGGCCTACCCAACTTCTAAGGCATTATGGTCATCTCATCTGGTCTCTTCCCATCGTCGCGTGCCAAGCCATTGGGTTCTAAAATAGCAGGCACCCCAGCGGTGGCAAGAGCACGCGCGGAACAAGCGATAGAGAGGCACGATCGGCCAAGCAATAACAGAACACACACACACGCACTTACATTTCACACCCCTATTATTAATGGCGAATTTAATTGCATCATACCTACTATCACTGTCCTAGGCAGTCTCCTTTGTTTTTGGAATCCTGTCATCTGGGTGGCGTACCTTAATACAGGGTACTGTGTAACCTAGCTAACACGCTAGAGCCATTCTTGAATTTGTTACTAGTTAAAACTATTTGTTGTAACTGTAGCAGACTGTACCACAATTTGCAAATAAATACTTACTAATAATGCACCTGCCTTGTTATCTCTTCACCACCCTTGGTTGACTGGTAGAGAATGCCTAAGGCATTAAGTCCGCCTTTGTACGTTTGTGCATGAAGTATTTAGATCTACACGGTCTAAAACTGAATTGCTCTCACAAAACAAAATATTATTATAACTTTATAAGTACCTACTTATTCATATTCAACCACAAACCACATTGTTTTAAAGTTCGCTCTGTGGTTAAGTCATAAGTCAGACTTTAGACTGAGCTTAACATAAGTCTGAAAGGATGAAACACCAATACATTAGGTAGGTACCTACCTAATATCTATTTTTCTCTGTTGTCTTTCACTCTCAATAGTTTTAGTAAAATTATTGTTGTAAGTACCTACCTACTATTCAAACGTTTGTGTTTTTCCTTCCGTGTATCCAGATTGAAATTATTAGAATATTGATGTTTAGAGATACCTGTAGTATTTACGTATTATATATATGTAGGTATTCAATTCTATCCTTTTTTACGGCAAGCATTATGGACGTGCTCAATTCTGCCAATGTCAAAAGTGAATAGGAATTGCAAGCTTGGGAAAAAAAATTGTAGATTAAAAAAATACTTTGATTTAGTAGGTATTTAGTAAAGTCAGCTATATAAACTCTAAAGTACCTAACTATAGACACAGTGAAGGAAAATGTTTCGAGAAAACATTGAAATTCGTGGTGCGAAGTCGTCAATACGCAGGGAACGTCTGAGCAAGCGTAATGATGGTGATCCGTGGCATGAAAGGAACCATACCACGCAGATGAAGTAACAGTTAGGCTGAACCCTATTTCCTACAAGTCATCATGTTGCCCGACGTTCACTTGCCCGAAGAACGTTTGCCCAAAGAACGATCGCCCGAATGATCGTTAGACTGAAGAACGCTTGTCCAAATAAACGTTCACCTGTATTACATGATATTCCTTATTATATGGGATTTTTTCATAATTTAATCACAGTAAACGCAGATGAGGTAGCTTCAAGGCAAGATGTAACAAATACGTCTTTATTGTGATTGGTAATGGTACTCACGTTCCCAAATCCAGTTTGTTTACTTAACATCTGATTCGCAAGTTGTTTGATCTAAATCATTTGTTTTGGGTTCTGCTATTGTTGGCGTTTTGAAAAAATAATGGCTAACAAAGCTTTGATAAATCTTTATCAAAATTTGGGGTTTTTGTAATTGAAACAATGTCAACATAAAACCAGAATTAAATATAGGTACACAAACCTTATAAATAATAATAATTTTAGTATAAACAATTTATAAAACAAATGGCCTCCCCCTTTGTTTCCCCTCAGCACATAAAGGGCATCAAAAATCTCGTCCACATCGTTTTCAATAGGACAAGTCGCCAAAAGGCCTGCATGATTAAATAAATACGTACCTACATTTTATTTTTTATAGCAATGTTAACATCATCTTCTTCCTTTCGACTAGATGGTGGTGATAAATCCTTTTTTTTATAAGAGGCCTTTGGCCCATTAGACATCGTCAACATCATTAGAGATAGGTACATTATGTAGCTACTTTTTTTTTGTACACTAGTGGGACAAGCCTCTTTCTTCTGCAACACAGCTTTTACCTCGGAATGATGTCAGTGATACAAAATTAATTTATACTATCTGTCCATATCGTAATCATCCTCCCCTATTCCCCTATTAGCGCTTAAGTCAGCACACCACCGGTTCCTTGACCGTCACGTTTGTTGTCAAGTATCTCAAGACTAGATACGTAAATGAAATTAGAATTGAGACGTTACGGATGTCAAAAAATGTCGTCCATATCCTATAAGGCAATTACACTGGCCTTAAACTGACCCGCGAACGTCGTCGTCTAAAATTCCCGCGGTCACACCTCGCTGCGTTCTCCACTTCGAACGTGGAACGCCGCGAGGTCCGACGAACGCGACCCCGCGATAATCCTGCGAAAACCTGCGGTTTACTGGTTTACTCTGTTCGCGGGGATTCGTGAGTGTGGAATAGCCTTTATGTCTTGGGTACTAAAAGAAATTGTGCAATAGTGCATGCATTATAAAACCAGCAATCACGTCTTTATAGTTTTACTAGTCATAAAATATGCAGTGCGGTTAAATGGCCATAATTCTTTTAAAACTGCTTTAACTGGATGTTAAAGACAGATATTTTCTTTGCTTATTATATAAAAATATCATAAGCTTCCACTAGGAATTTGTGCTGTGTCGGGGGTGAGTTAAACTAACCGAAGTTATTTAATAGAAGATTTACACTGGTGCCAATTCTGTTGTTCTGTTATTGGCGAGGAGCTCGTTAAAGCCGTACAGATCGATCGGTCAAAGGTAAAGCTACGCTAGCCGCGGTCGGTCTGTGGATGGCCGACCACCCCTTTCATACCAAATTCCCTCCGTGCCTTGGAAAGCACGTAAAACCGTTGGTCCCAGCTGTCATTTGTAGATCTTTGGCAGTCGTTATGGGTACTCAGAAGCCAGAAAGTCTGACAACCAGTCTTACCAAGGTTTATCGTGTTACCCAGTAACTGGGTTGTGGAGGTCCGATAGGCAGTCGCTCCATGTAAAAGACTGGTATTCAGCTGCATCCGGTTAGACTGGAAGCCGACCCCAATATACACTCGCGAGCAACCAAATCGACTCAAGCCTTGTCGGCGCATACATACATTGATTCAACTAAAATTATGAATGGCAATTATTAAAATTATATGTCATTCGAAAGCTTAAGATGCAGCTTTAATTTGATATCATTATCATTGAAATCCATCCATCTTTCTTGAAATAAATGATGTCTGAACGCAAGAGTAGGAAAAACGGGAATTTAGGAAAAAGGATATGTGTTTCGTATTTGACAAATTAAACAAAAAAATTTAAAAATAAAATTAATTTATTTAAATCAGTATTTCGTATTGCCCCCTCTAGCCCTAATTACATCCTGCAGTCTGTTTTTCATGGACCTTATCAATTTTTTGACATTTTCTTGAGGAATGCCGGCCCACTCCTCTAATAATGCTGTCTTTAGCTCGCCTACGCTTGAAGGGACTGGATTTCTGGCCCGAACTCTTCTTTTAAGCTCGTCCCATAAGTGCTCGATGGGATTCATGTCAGGACTGAGCGCAGGCCAGTCCATCGTGCGTAATTCGACCTCTTGCAGAAACTGTCGAGTGACTCGTGCCGTGTGGCAGCGGGCATTGTCGTGCATTAACACGAAGTCTTCACCGACAAACCCTGCGTAGGGCACAACATGATCCAGTAGAATGTCGGTGATGTACCGATAAGCTGTTAGCCCGCCTCCTCGGCCGCCCCCAGGCACGAAAACAAGTTCGGTTTATCCCTCTAAAGAGATACCAGCCCACATCATGCACGAACCGCCGCCATATGCCACTGTTTCAGCGAAACAACATTGGGAAAATCGTTCCCGCGGACGCCTGTAGACTCGGCCTCTCCTGTCACTGCCATGCAGACACATTCTGCACTCATCAGTAAACAGGACCGATCGCCATTGCGCAACGCTCCAATTGAGATGCTCTCGAACAAATTGAAGGCGCGCTTGTCGGTGGCCTGCAGTCAATTTAGGGCCCGTCGCAGGTCTTTTTGGTGTCAAGCTGGCTTCCTTCAAGCGTCTTCTCACTGTCCACTCGCTGACAGCCACTTGTCGTACACGTCTCAGTTCTTGCTGCACATCAACGCCCGTAAGGTGTCGATTGCGCAGCGAGGTTGAGACAATGAAGCGGTCGTCTCTCTCTGAGGTGCACCGGTGGCGGCTCGTTCTTGGTCTCCGATTGAAGGCACCAGTCTCTTGGAACCGTCTGTATACTCGGGATACAGAAGACTGGCTCAAGTGGAGCTGGGCAGCGACTGCTCGCTGACTTAACCCTTGTTGCAACAAGGCAACAACTTGAGCGGCTTCTTCTGGTGTGGTATCCATGGGTTAGCGAAAACAAGGAATGCAATTTACGGAGATGTGTACCGGTCAACCTGTAACGAGCAACTGATAAGATAATTTTTTTTTTTTTTTTTTTTTTTCGGATTGGCATCTCGCAGGTCAACCTAGGAGGTTGTCGGCTGCTTAACCGGACTTTCCTGTGGTGCCTTAAAAATTATTATTTTTAGGGCCTCCAGCCAGGGCATAAAAGCTTACAAACTAAGCGACTACACGCTAAGGGCACCCCCTGTGGGGTACGAGCCTCGGCTTAGGGCGTCGCTGGGAGAGGACAGCAAAGGGACAGGCTGGATCGGATTTCCATTATTTAGGGACGAATTTAAAACTACAGGCTCAGCGGCGCGGGCTGGCACGAGCAAGGATCGGGGAAGGGATAAGATAAACCGGAAGTGGGGGGTTTTATAGCGGGAGCAGGTAGCGCAACTCGTGGATTCCTAAAGAGGTAATTTACGCTGACGGCCAATTAAAATGTGTCAATAAACCAGCGCTTAGTTTTTATTTAAGGTATTGATGTTAATTGAAAGCCTAATTCTTCAGCTTTCGAATGACATATCACTTTTGTAATTACTATTTGTCGTTTTATGAAAATCAATGTATATGTGCGCCGTCTAGGCTTGAGTCGATTTGGTTGCTCGCGAGTGTAGTTGGGAAAAGGCTAGGCAGATGATGAGATGCACAAACAAACCGAAATTATTAGAAGAAGAAGAAGATTAAAGGCAGCTGATATTTTCTTTGCCTTTTTTTATAAAAATATCGTAAGCTTCCACTAGGAATTTATCCTGTATCGTGGGTGAGTAAACAAACCGAAGTTATTTAATAAAAGATTCACACTGGTGCCAATTCTATTGTGCACGAGCTAAATTGATTTTAAGCTATTTATACGTATCTCTTTCTCTCCAATAAAACAAGAAAGAGACAGATATTAACACGTTGGCGGACAGTAACAGCCACAGGCGTCTAGGTAGCCACAATGTGATACGACAGCACGCCTGTCGACGTTTGAGTTTTTACTTGCATAAAATCAGTACGCCACACAACGACCGATTTTCCATACTATCATAAAGAACGGCATGTTGTACTGTCACCACAGGTATAATTAAGGCTTTCGTACTGTCACTAGGTACACAATTTTCAAAAATTCGTCAAAGATGGAACCTCCACGCACACATTCAGGTTTTTATGGTCCCCTCCCTACGCACACTACGCCTGTGGGCGTCGTAGTTACATACTATCAGTCGAGTAGTGTGCCGCTGCGGTCGCTACATGTTTTCTTCTGATGATCCGTACTCCCCGTACGGATCGCAGAACGCCTTACGACGTACTTACGCCTAGATCCGTTCTGGTTGTCATAACTTATATTTTTTTACACGCTTTTTATTAGCTTCACCTGTATGTTTGTATGTTTGTTTGTAACCGACTTCTTTGGGCGCGATTTTGACCCACTTTAAACGGCCAGATTTCGTTCAAACTTTGTAGATTTATCGAGGACCGATGACAATACACTAATTTGATAAAATTATTTAAAAAGAAAAAAAAAAAACATAAGTCGTTCAATATTAGTTGCCGAAAAAACAGCTATTATATATTAGGAAGGTACTGCACAAGCGCCCCTGGTAGAATAAATGTACATAATATTTTATAGATATAGATATAACCAAACTAAAAAGTAAAAAATAAATAATAGTTTAAAAAAAACTAAAAACACGCTTTTTATAAAAACCAAACTAAAAAATAGAAAATAAATTTTAATAAATTATTTTATTTTAAAAAAAGCTATCATTAGTTAAGAAAAAACGATTTTTCCAAAATCCGAAAACGTACTTAATTTGTTTTAGTATTTTAATCTGTGCTTTCTTTTCCTCGGTAGTGGTCGGGTAAACAGTAGACAGTTTCAAAAAACACCTACCTATATGCTAGTTTTAAATAAACATTTTATTATTTTGTACATGTTTTATGTCATAATAATACACATTAGCGGATGTTCAGAGCTGTAATCACGCGCAACTACGTTCAGTTCAAAAATACTTAATTTATTTCCTGTTTTTTCAACGAATGCATAGGCTCGTGTTTTATTGACATAATGTTAATGTTAGGATACATTTTTTATTAGGTAGTGGACAGATGACTACTTACTACCTAGGTAATGGCATCATGTTCCTGATAGGGCCACGGAATCGGTTAGGGTCCAAACAATATACCTAGTCGAAATCATAGTTGCGAAGTTCATTACCTGGTAATGATATTCGCTCCATCAACCATCGCGACATTCGTTGTTGTGAAAGTAATCTAAGGTGCCTACATTTATTTTAGAAAATACATAGAGTTACGCGCAAAAACAAAAAGAATAAGTAGGTAGGTACCCTGCTGATAACTGACACCCATTACGGACGAAGCCTCGGACCTATGTAGAAAAATGTCGCGTCTTGGCATTTCAACTTACGAGGAGGTCCAACTGTGGACCTCAAGTAAGCTGAAGTGCACACAGTACGTCAAATGCTGTAACATTGCCTACATGCTCAACATTGCCTACATGCTCAACATTGCCTACATTAAAAAGTTATAAGATATTACTAAAAGCAAGTCTTGTATCTATATGGCAAAAAAACATTTTTCAGCGGCAATTATTTAACTTTTCAGAATGTACTTAGGCAATGTTACGCATGTAGGCAATGTTACAGCATTTTACCGGTAATAAGGATTGAACAATCTGTAGTCTGTAGTATTCAACGATGTTTGTTACTGTCAGTACCTGTTTAAAAAACAGGCAAATTGCCTCCCTGATAAGTGGTTACCTACACCTATACACCTGCTAACAATGGTATTGTCAATGTGTTGCCGAGCATAACTAATTACAGGCACATGACATGAGATTTTTGGACATACACTCAATGCACTTAACCAAAAGTAGCATGCCTATAATATACCTAACTTTTAACTCCAACCGATTTGTATTAAACATGAATAGGTATGCAATATACGTGTGGTGCCGGTCGCGAATAGCACCACCCCAGTTCTACCCGTGGGTGTCGTAGAAGGCGACAGAAGGATTTTGATCAGAGGATGGGCAGCAGCGTCCTTCTGAGTACCATAACACCTACTGGGAATCTGCGATCGCCAACATGCATCGGTCAAGGATGCCGATTACTTTTGAGGAGACCTGTGCCCTGCAGTAGGCGTCTAGGTTGATAGTGGTGGTGATGCAAAATGGTCGATTGGAAACATTTTTTAAAGTAGTTTTGTAGCATTCCTTCTCCAAAAGTTTAAACTTGAAAGTTTGGACTCGAAAATGTGTATGAGATAACGCGCGGCGTATACGCTTTTAACCAATGAGGTGTATTGCATCAATTACAAAAAAAAAAAAATACAAAAATGTTTATTGTGTCACAAACATATGGTATCTTACAAAAATTGAGACAGCCCCAGTAGTATCAATTACCGATCAATAGTATTCTATTGCTTCAGTTTATTCCGTATAAACATATGAACTGATTGAGCCGATAACTGATTGATATCAGAAGCCGACTATTTACGTGTAAATACCTACTGATTAGCTACACAGCATTCAATCAAAATGCCGACCCTATGACATATTGTACTAACTAACACGGTTCAATTTCGCCTTTCAATTTGGATGAAGCAACCAAATTGAATCCTGTTATCGGATAAATGAATCATACATTGTCGACAGTTCGATAGGTAGGTACTTACTCTTGCCTTTTGCACCGAAGCTTTCAATCAATTTGGTTGAACTGTGCACCTACTGCGAAAGATAAAAGTATAATAAAATATTTTATTTGTAAATTATGTGTATTAAGTTCTAGGTACTAGGTACCTAGTCTATGTTAAGGCAGTGGCTTCCAAAGTTAATGGAATGCGACCCTTCTTCCAAAAAACAACTCAAAGTTAGAACACATCTTGGCTGTCTAGAAGAAAAAGGGGCTAAAATAACTATTTTAATACTAATCTCGTCTTGTTTTTCGGGACATCGCCAAACGGCTGGTTGACTCTTCATGTGACCCGAAGGCTGGTCTATACTTGGGCAAAATAATCAGCATTGCCGTACAGCGTGGCAATGATGCCAGCCTGTTGGGCTTGGGAACCTTCGTTTCGTTGACAGCGATGTGGACGAGTTTTTTCAAGCCCTTAGAGCTCCTCCCTCCCTTTTTGAAATTGTAGGTACTTAAGTACTTAAGTAATATTATTAAGTTTATTTTTAAGCTTTGTATTTAATGACTTTAAGTTGTGAATAAAAAATATTTGAATACCTACCTAATTAAAAAATACAAGGAGTGCTAATTTAATGAGCAGGATGTATTTGGTTCCTATTTTTTGTCATTGTCGTGCCATTTTTAAGGCCCATTCAATATTCCCCCACGTCGCGTCCCATAGTTTGGGAAATCCTTGAGTAAAGTATTAGGTTACGATGACGAAGGTTTCAGGGGATGTAAAGGTAGAAGCCGGCGCGACATGCGGTGTTCCACTGGGCTCAGTCCTGGGTCCAAAGTCCCAGCTGAATTGTGGGAAGCATCACCAGGGCAGCTTTTAGTCAGTAAGAGTCTGATAGATCTTTCTACACACCCCAGGGACGAGTCCTTTTTTAAGGATACATAAGTATGGAGTGTCTTGCCCATTCTTCCATACGAAACTACCTTTTGAAAGGAGCAACTAAGTTCAATACTTTTTTTTGCCATTATTTATACTTACCATTTAAAAGCATTTATTTTTACACAAGACAGGCCCGACCTAGTGTGGGAACCATAAGCAAAATGGTTCCTTTGCGTCTTATTTTTGTTGTTGTTTTTTTATGTATTAGACCTAAACCTAGCTATTAATGCAGACCATAAGAAAGAAGTGTAAAGCAGTGTTTATAACAAATAAACAAACATTAAATAAATTATTTTACTTAGAATTTAGCGGATTTTCCATCACGACAAAAAAGAAAATATGTGTAAGTATATGAAATGATCTGCATGTTTTACCATAGAATATGGCATATAAAAATAAAGTGCCATATGTAAGATACATAAAACATGTATTGGTCCTTGAATAGAGAAACAAATAACTTAATTAACACTCGTGATAGGCAAGGCCAATCAATTTGTAGCTACGAGTACTTGTAAGGGATAAGTGGTTTCAATCTATCTGAGATTGAAACTATACAACTATTATCGCCCTCCTAACCGGGTTAAAGGTTCAATCTAAACTGATATTGATTTGACCTAACCGCGGATAGTTGTTCAGGTAGGTCAATGATATTAGATTATCATTGAGGTAGGTACTGTAAAGGTTACATTTGGCATGCTGGTCTAAGCCTTTAACTATTTGGCATCGTCGAAACACTCTGGATCTGGACTCTGGTACCAGTAAGAGGCTCGTCAGTAGTGACCTCTTACTGTACCTACCCTATAGTTACATACCTACCTAACTAGGACTATGTATCACGGGATGTATAGTCACGAACAAAAACATGTAAACAGTTGGTCTCATTCTAAACAGTTTTTCTCCTAAACTATTGATTGAAATTTTATGGGATTACAAATAGGGTATTTTTGACCCCAAACTATTATAAAATAGGTTTTATCTTATGAGTTCAAATAGTCATTTCACGAACAAAATGCTTTTGAATTTTGCAACCTGTATACATATTAATACTCGTGACTGTACATCAACATCTGAATAGTCTTTTCCCAAGTATGTAGGGGTCGGCATCCAGTCTTACCGGATTCAGCTGAATACCACTGTCTTACATGAAGCGACAGCCTGTCTGACCTCCACAACCCAGTCTAGTAACTGGGTAACACGATAATCTTTGGTCAGTACGGCTGTCAGATTTTCTGGGTTCTGACTTTCCCCATAATGACTGTCAAAAGATCTACGAATGACAGCCGGGACCAACAGCTTTACGTCCTTTTGCGAGGCACGAAAGGGTTTTGGTATGGGCATCCATTTCATACCCATACATTTTATACTCATCCATGGACCGACTGCGGCAAGCTTAGCTTAACCATGATCACTTGATCCTGACGCAGTAACGCTGACCTGATTAAAGTATTTGGTATTCGGTATGAATATTCCCGATCGGTAACACCCGAATCAAAAATTTCCCGATCAGTAACACCCCGTCGTCAACACTGTAAACGACCGGGAAAAAAAAAGTTCCGTTCGTTCACAGTGTTGACGAACGGGACCTTTTTTCGATTATTCCAATTATTCCCGTTCAGTAACACCCCTGTCGTTAACACTGTTGACGATCGTAAAAATATTATTATTGTAATTAATGTAACATAGGTATTTGATTTTTTGTGTTACAAAATTCCTGATACGCTGATTTTAAAGTAAAAAAACAAGTACCTACCTATTTCGGGATTCGCGATTCGGGAAGTGGTACTTAATTAAATCATTTTAAAAATCCGTTTCATTTTTATAACTCCACCTTTATAAACGTTGACTCTTGAACTAAGCATGTGTACGACGACTGGGAAAAAATAGTTCCGTTCGTCAACACTATGAACGAACGGAACTTTTTTCCCCGATCGTCAACAGTGTTGACGACGGGGTGTTACTGATCGGGAATATTCGATTCGGTAAAATAGTTACGTAAAAATAGTTCGCTTCACCTATGTTCTCACTTAGTGGCGCTAGCGTAGTTTTCATCGATTTACAGAATACCTATTACAGTTTTTATTGTGGAATTAGAAATGAGCACTGAAGTGAGTTCTAATATTTCATTTAGTTTTCGAACCATGACTACTACACCACAAATACACGATTGGTCACACGGTAAACTATATACATATGACTAAACTTATTATCAGGAGCTTATCACCTATTATCAACATGACAATATTTAGCCCACTATGTTTATTTTACTCACATTTTAACTGTACCTAACTATACGATTCCGTGTTACAGCTGTTATTTCAAATATTTTAAACCCCATTCCGTAAACAAGTAATTTTTCAGACGATGCATTGGTAGGCCTTCCACTAGGTCATCATCATCATCATGTCAACCTTTAGACGCCCACTGCTGGGCATAGGTCTCCCCTTAAGGGCCCTTAGATAGGGGGGGGGGGGGAACATGCCTTATTTAGAGTTCATAGCTTGCCCGAGAAATTGCTTGCTCAGGGCGCATTGTCCATTTAAGACTCTTACGAATTATAAGTCCAGGTTTCCTTACTTTGTCTTCACTCACGGGTGTCATTGAGGTTTAAGATAACTTAAAAAAAATAAGACGACACGGTTGGCGCAGTGACTGAGTGATTGGCTGCTGCACTGTGTGTCGCGGGTTCGATTCTCGCACTGAACAAATATTTTTATGGCTAGCAGGTAGTTTTTCCGGGTCTGGATGTTTGTGTATGTGAGTTTATGTTTGTAAACGCACCCATGACACGAGAAATTCCTAGTGTTGTTAAACGTTAAAAAAAAAACAATTCTTGTTTGGATGATAATTTATTAATTGACATATTGAATGATAATTGTAATGATAATTTATGAATTGATCTGGTTTTAAAATGTAAGTTCATTGTAATAACGTATCGTATATAATGTAAATGTATCCATGCCGAATGGTAAAATATTGCTGAGCTTTAATGTGATAAAACAACTAGGTATTGTGTATTACCCATATTTGCAAAATAAGAGTATTATATAATGCCATATGGTTTTTACTTAGCCACACGCTCCTCTTGTGAGTAGCTATATTATTTTAAAAAACCTATTGGTATTACGACAGACCACAGATATAGACAGACCTAGATAACGCAAGAGCAACTACTTCGCGTGCCTAGTCTCGTGCCTAGCTTACGTACAATAATCGTAAATAAAAAAATAAAGAAAACGTTTCCTTCCATCGATAAGTCATTTTGTGATTAATATTTTGCGTAATTAATTTAAAAAGCAATTATTTTCAATCTAATACCCTCAGTAATACCTGGTAATACCAAATTTAAGAAAAACAAAACACACATTGTGACATTATTACATTGTGACGTCTAAAACATGGCAAGCTTGGTTTTCATAAAGATCGTGATACTTGCGTTATCTAGGGTCTATATCTGTGCGACAGATCCTATTCTACATATTACGTAAAGATGACTTCTCACGTACTATAGTTTGACAAACGGCAAAAAGGTCACTGATTGACTCTTGTAGTCCGTCCACACAGATTGAGTGCGATGCTCAATTCAATTCTCCCTAAAGACCAATTTACAAAATTTATGATCGAACTATTAAGTCTGATCATTGTAGACAAAACGTTTGTTTTATTAGAATTTATCTAGTAATATTATAATTGTGAAAGTAACTCTGTCCGTTACGTTTTCCCGACGAAACGGCTAAACCGATTTTGATAAAATTTGGTACAGCTGGAATCCTGCGGAAGGACAAAGGCTACTTTTTCCCGGACTTAGTCTACATCCGCGATAACAGACATTCACGCGGACGAAGTCGCGGGTAAAAGCTAGTATTTTAAATATTATCAATGGTAAAGAAACTCTGTCTATCTGTTTGTTACGAGTTCACAGCAAAATCACTGCACCGATTTTTGGTACGGAGTTAGCTTGAACCACATTGCAAGAAAGGTTACTTTTAACCTTCTGACCACCACCGTGATGTATAGAAGCTAAACCAAAATGTGCTCAGCACGTCACGGTCACTTCATGACTTCGTCATTGGGGCCTCTGTACCGAACGTCCCGACAAAGCACTATTACATTCCATACACTGTTAGGACTGAGAAGCTGAAGGAATTTTGCCCTTATGTTGCCCTTGCCTGCCACACACGCACGTATTTGTACGGTCTGTTATTTTGGTAGTAGTGTAGGTAATAAAATCGTTTCGTTTCTACGAGCTTGACAAGAACTAAAAGCAGTTTCGAGAGCACATTCGACGCGGAAGAGGTGAGGAACAGAGTTTCGGAGGGAGGTGGGGCGTGTTGATACTGTACGGCAAAGAGAATTTATAGTCTTTGCTGTACGGTAGAACTAATATTTATAGGTACTGTGACATGGCGGTCAAAAGATTAATAACCAACATTCACGGAGACGAAATCGCGGGCAAAAGCTAGTATTTCTTTATTTCATGATACAAATAACATTGGTAGACCATAGACAAACCTATGACTTTAATTTTAAATCTTCACATCGTAAATTATACAGGATTTCCCAAAACCGTACGTTTTTAGTATTTAATAGCACATCATTCTGGTTTGCATTAACACTGATCGTTTCCCGAAGCAATATTTTTATCTCAACTAACAAAATAAACATAGCAAACGCGATTTGATGATTTTCATCAGAACAGGAAATTATATACGTAAGTACCATTGATTTTTTCGTTAAACAATGAACAGGTGTTACCTAAGTATTAGTTAAGAAATAAATATAAATAGCCCTTTGGTTTGCAAAAGGAGTATTAAAATGAGATGCTTTGCAGATGGTTCGACATACGTTTACATAATTATGTTTTTTGTTTGATGTTATGAACGCGGCGCCCGCTCGCCTATTTTTTTATTGTTTTTTTTATGTGTAGGTAGGTATGTAAATTCTCTTCAATACCAACCTCTTTTCTGGAAGTCTCCTCTCCAGGAAGGAGGTTAGAAAGAGGCTATAGAAATCCTATTAACTAAAAACACACGGTTGATTCTACAAATACAGGGCTGACTATGAACAGTTTTGACGAAGTATGCAGATTATCTGCAAGATTATCTATCCTACCAGTGTCTAGCATTAGACATATTCCTCTAAAAGGTATGTCATGTAGGTATATTAGGTAAGGATATTAGGGTAGGTAGGTATGTTTGCTTCTATGGTTTGCTTGCTAGCTACCTTCAGTGTTTTTTTTTCAGGTATCAGGTTTAAAACCTTTTAAACCTAGTTACCTTACTCATAAAAGTACATTTGAGGCGACTGTTTTTATGTTTTACAGAATGTTAATAAAAATCGTTATTCCCTAGTGCCAGACACTTTCCGCTGGCCAATACTTTAGCCAGACACTTGAAAGTTACGAAATAGTCTTACCGACATATTTCCCTGTCTAATTTCAAAATTTAATATGTCATAGGTATGAGAACTCTGGGATATAAGGCAGTATCGGCAGCCGTCTGAGATCAGCGAGCCAGCAACTTTGGTATCGGGCCGGAGCCCACTAAAAAGTAGGTATAGTTGACTAGACCCTTCTCTTGCACTGTAAATTAATTGATCAAGTTGTTCTTCTGTGTGACTGACTATAACACAATTTAGGTAATACTCTTTGACTTAGAAGCCCAAACTCAAGATTTGTCAACGAGTAAAGGAGCGCAGTATGGGTACTAGGTGTTAAATTAACGGATTGAGTTCGAAACACTATATGCGCTCCAAAACAGGGATAGCAGGCGTGGCCGGAGAAACTGTGGGCTCAGGTAACACAGAACTGGTGCCCTAAGACGCACCACGCGCGTCGCGCGTAGACGGGGCAGGCACGAAGGAGATGGCGAGACAAACAGGACAGATTCCTCTAGAAATGGAGGGAATGAAGAACAGGATCGAAAATGATGTCTGCATGGAAGGAGGCGTTTTTCCAAGGAGTGGGACAGAATAACAAAAAAAAAAGCTATACACCGTGGAAGGGAAATCATGGCTAAACTTTTAGTTGGATTCAGTTCATGATATTAGACCTCCACTTTTATAAATCGGATGTTCCGTACACTTTCACCGTGTATATTGCACTTTTGTATGAAACACCCTCAGACCAATAAAAAAGTATGGTCTGAGGAAACACCTGAATATTTTTAATAATCGACAAACAATTTTAACTCTTGGTGTCTGGCATTTTAAACTGAATTCTTGGTTAAAGTTCTCGTCACGATGTTCTACCCTTTATAAAGAAACTTTAATTGGAATAGGTCTTAACTGTAATTGGAGAAATGTAGGCAGGTAGGTTAGGTACCTGTCCACCTACTCGTCTGGGTTTAAATTGAAATTGAAAAAGTGCTCGATCGGAAACTTTTCAAATCATTTTCTAATTAATCACTTAAAATGTGTCACGACTACATGACAGAATTGTGTACGTAATTCCATAGAGTGTAATTTAGTTAGCGTCGTTTATTTATGCTTTTGTGACGTGACGGTCAATAGGTTAGCAACGTTCTTATTCCAATTTCAGTGTCAATATGTCAAAAATCCGCTATTTTCGCAAAATCTTGAATGTCGTTGAGACGAGATTGCGACAAGTTAAACGTTTTTTATTACGAGAATTAGCCTTCAGATTAGTTCACAGTACCAAAGACTCCTAATAAGAGTAAAAAAACAATATTGGAATTGGAAACAAATGCGGCCGTGTTTTTTGTCAATACCTACTTACTTTTTTTATTATAAAAACTATTTTGTATTTTTCCGTTACTAAACTTACTATTATAAACATCAGAAGGATAAATAATGATGAACGCTATTCTATATTTAAAAAAATGATTCAGTTGTTGTATTGACAATCAATTGGTAGGTACCAATCAGAAGTAAAATAATAAAATTCCAAATGTTATTGTAATGTATAAATAACGTAGTAACAATAATTGGTAAAGCTTAGATAAATTGTTACTTACCATTACGAATTTCTCATGTAACAGGAATGTTTGTATTTAAGCCCAATCAGTTCTAAAATTAGATACTTCTTCATGAACAAAATAATCTACTTTGTGGTTAGAAAATATATAAAATAGTTTATGGTACGTAGGTACACACTGTTTTTAATTTTTGAATTACAAATCCAAAATCGATTTGCAATCTGTCAAAATCTTGACAGTTCGACTTGTGTTTCTCAACCTTTTGTTTCAATCAATGTAGCTGTTTATTTCTCAGGCAATTCTTACAGTTTTTGTTTACACCAGAAGCCGTGCCTCGCTTAAATATACGGTAGACTAAATAGAGAACTGTTTAGACAAAGAAATTCTTCAGTTTCGATGGAATTTTAAGTGTAAAACGGGCAGAGAGGTAATCGTAAAAAGACACCATTACTAGTCTGCTGCTGTGCAATAAAAAACTAACGATCCACAGTCCGATCGCAACTATACATCAACAAACAGACAGACAAACAAACCCGGTATGGATTGAACCTATTAACAGCGCATTGAATTGTCGAAACGTGACAGCTTAAAAGATTATCTCCATACTAACCTTATGTGAATGTGTAGATTCCGTGCTCTGGGGGTCACGACACACACAATGACAACTGTCCACGTCGCGATATCGACAGGAATAGTATTTATTTGATTTAGGTGAGGTTTTTTGTGTTATCACGCGCCCGCGTTATCCCGCACTCGCGGTGTGAGACGCTGCCACAGCGGAGCGCTGTCGCGGACTGTGGCACCGAACGCCGCCGAAGTGTGGCTGGATGGGTTTGGGTCGGCAGGCCGCGACACCGCGCATGCGCGCCGGCCAAGGTCATGCGCGAGAATACCGCTTGTGTACAGGCGCCGTGTTTACACACCGACTATGACCACTACAAATAACGCAGCCACCATTGCGCATAAAGTCCCCGCGATGTTTGAATTATGAGATTAATGGCGCGCAGTGTAAAGTAATAGATGATCTGGTATGTAGTGATGAAAAATTGTCCAACATTTCAAGTTATCAGCTGAACTGGGAGGTGACGATTTAATCACCACGCCCACCGCTGCCGGTGATACCCCACAGGTTTAAAAGGAAGTCTAGTCTGGGTGATAAGGCTTATCATAATCTGCAACTAATGTTTATTGAAACCGGCATGAAACGTTTCAAGCGTTGAAACTCATTTTGCCAATTTTTACGAGTACAGTGTCTTATTAACATTGTACCAATAGTAGATAATAAATAGGTAAACACACAGGTTCTTGTGACATGGTGTTACAATAGCCTTATTTGATGAACCTATTCTAACTACAATGAACAATTTTATGTAGGTACCAACATAGGTATAGCAATTTAAATAAATAGAAAGTATAAAAGAATAACAAATAAACTTTTATTTAAATAGTAACTCTTATTAACAATAAATAGCCTTTTTAAATAGACATCAAGAATTATATATCTAACGAGATCTTATCAAGCTAGCAAAATAACTTAAAGAAAACTAAATAAATGTCGGCCTTGACAACTAAAGTTCATGATTGTAAAATAGTGATTGTAAACGATAGACTATGTTCTTATTTAAGTACTTATGTAGTTTAAATATTGTAGAACCTCCACCAAAACTCCAATTTAAAAAAAGTAGCAACAGTTCATAAACAAAACATTTTTTTTTTAGACTTCGATTTAAAACTTTATAATATCATCTAACACGATTATAAATATGAAACAAATAAAGCTCAAAAAGCTAAGAATAATAAATACCTAATTACATATTCCTTTAAAAAGAATTTAAAGTTTGAGATCCACAGACTTTGTTAGATTTTTTAACCCTTCCAGTAACGACATTATTATACCTACATATTTGGTATAGATTTAGTTAATTTCTTTATAGGCCCATAAACATTTCGATTAATGTATGGCCTATCTATGGTATACATTATTTAATATAATAACAAACTAATAAAACAAAAGTCTTCATATCAGCCTTTTAAAGGTATGAAAAAATGCACCTTCTACTTAAATTAAAAAATATAAAAACTGGTCAAAAATTTGAGGATTAACTTATACATAGGTACTTACCTACTCATAAAAGAGCTGAACAGATTTTTTTTCTGATTTTTTAAATCTAAGTAGGTACCTATCCAGAGAATTCTCTCTGAATTCTTAGCTGTCTGCATTCTTGTATTCACCAGATTGCTAAAGCACATCTTAAAAAAAAATAAAAAGCAAGATTCTACACCAGCCAGCCATTTCCTACTCATTTTCAATCATTTTCAACTTTCTATTCAATTTCCACCTTAGTAATCTCTTAGCTGGAGGTATTACAGTGCCGTGTTCCTTTGTACAATGTCTCTTCAACTCAGAATACTTCCTAAACCTCGACCCACAGACTAAGCAGTCCACAATAAACTTTCTAACGTTATGAACTGTCCATTCATGATCCCACTTCTCCTTCAAACTTGTGAAGTATTGACGACAGAACCTACAACTGAATTTGCTAGTCCTTACCTTGACATGCGAGCATCGCATATGCTTATTCAGCATCGACTCAAAATGGAACACTTTCTCGCAATATTTACATTTGATAGGCCGATTCTTGTTGTGATATTGCATATGTTGGGTTATCATTTTCTTGGAATTGAATTTGCGTTGGCACATGTCACATTGGAAGTAAGTGGTGCCGTGTATTTTTTTGTGCTTAGAGAAATTACTGGAGTCGCTAAAGGATTTATCGCAGAATGTGCATTTGTAGAGAGTGAGTTTGGCGTGCTCCCTCAAATGGGCTTTGTATCTATCAATTTTGGTAAATACCTTTTCCTGACATATCTCGCATCGGATGTTGAGGACTCCAAACTTATTCACTGGGTTCTTGGCAAGAGTGCTTCTTATTACATGTTCGATGAGATGTCTTTTTAGGTCGCCAATCCGGTCGAACTTTTTAAGACACACATCGCAGGTCTGGAAAAATATTTTTACTGTGTTCATTGTAACTGTGTAAGTGTAAGACTTGTTGTCAGAAACCGCGAACAGGTTTTTAAGTTGTAGATGACAGGTCATATTTATTTATAAGTTATTCAGCATGTCAAAATAGTTATTAGGTACCTACAGCACTGTGAGTAGCGTGATAGCGTCGTCGTTACTAAGTAGGGAATAACAATGGGTAGTTAGGATCATATTAAATCCCATCAGACCTTTTAAATCCACTGCTACTGAACATGAATTTGGTCATAGACGACTTCAATGACCTGGCCTCAAGGAAAATGGGTAAAACGGTTTGACGAATAGGATGCTGGTTGAATCCTATTACGGCACTGTTATGCATAAAGAAAGAAAGTGCCTCTTCGTCATCACTTTTGTAAAAAACAGAATGAAAGCATGAACTCATTTTATTTTGCTTGAAAAGATAATTATGAAAATGTTTTAAATTAATTCAAAGTTACTGAAGTTTGTTTTTCTTTTTTCAGCAATGGATTTAGGTAACGGTTCTGTCCATTGACAGCTTATAAAAAGTGTGGTAACGATTATAATACTAATGGCCAAACAAATACTCAAACCCTATCTACTCAATTTATACGTACTATCGCAGTCACTTTGACATAAAGTGATAGAGACAGCACGAGACTTAACAGCATCTTAAAATGGTGAAGAGTTGGGTTATTTGGCCAGTAGTGTGAGGTAGCTGTGGAAAACAAAAATTAAGAAATGACATAATACTTATAGCTACCTTGTTATACCTCCTCTCTTTCTTGCTCTCCATTGGGCGAGATCCAAATATGTTGTTGGACATCACCTTCGCGATAACGGAGTCAGGATTTTGAAGATGTTCATCCTCCTCATGCTTCACAACGTCTTCCGTCACTGAAATATCACTTATATCTTCAAATAGCCCTTCAGCGTCCTCAGAGTCACTGCCGTTCTTCGAGGAGTTGGAGCACTTATGGTCTTTCTGGTGAGTCGTCAACTCCGATAAAGTTCCGCATACATACGGACACGATTCGCACATAAATGTGAAGTGGAATTTCGATGAATGTGCGTGAAGCTCTTGGACCGTTGAGAAACTCCTTGAACAGTAGCTACAGGGGAATATTCGAGAATGTATCTTACGGTGATTGCGTAATGTGAATTTTGACGCGAAGACTTTGTGGCACTTGTTACATTCTAGATTTGGGTCACCGTGGCCGAGGCAGTGTTGCTCAAACTTTTCTTGGTTTTTCAAGCTTTTCCCGCAATCTGAGCACATGAACTTGAGGTTACCGGAGACGGACAGCCGGTGACTCCTGACCATGTGTAATTTAAAGGCCGATAGTTGGTCAAATATTTGTTTGCATTTGTTACATTGGTATTTTTTTGCTCGTGGACTGCTTGTAATGTTAGAGTCATCTGAAATGAAATAAAAATTAATAATTAATAATAAAAAAAAAAACTAAGCAGCTTCTTGTTGAGTTACCACCACACAACATCATTGCACCACACCATTATAATCCATAATGGGCTGGTTCTGTGTTCATTCATTTAATTTATATGAAATACTTTATCATAATGACTTGAATTATCATACTCAAATAAACATTCAAAAAGTATATTTTTGTGTGGCGATTTGCGTCACTCAAAAATAAATACCTAGATAATTTCTGTGAATCTGTATAAAAAAATTACCGAAATTCTTTGCAATGGAATTTTAAATTTTTCATGTGAGTTTGTGGTTGATTCTAATTTCAAGTTTAATATTTACAAACAATTTTCCCTTAGCAAAGAAATTTCATGTAATATTGTAATGTAATTATGGTAGTCTAAGAAAACTAAGGGTAAGTATATAAAAATGTTAAAATTATTATTCTGTTAAAATTATAATCATGTTACAATTATTATTATGTCAAAGTCATTATTATGCTAAAATTATTATTAGCTATGTTAAAATTATTATTATATTAAAATTAATAAGATGTAAAAAAGATTGTGTTAAATTATTATTATGTTGCCGTGCCCTAACCGGGTTTCATGTTGGAACTTACACTATTATAACAACTAAATGCACACACATGAATGCAATAAAGAGATTTGATTTGATCTATATGTTTAAAAAAATTAACAAAAATACCTACCTACGGTTTATTTATTTAATCATGTTATAGTGTAGGTACAAATAAGTTATCTTTAGCAGACTTAAAGTACGTATTGATAGATGTAATTAAACTGCCATTGTTTAAAAAAATACTAATTGGTATTTGTTGCATAAGAAAAATCAAACAATTTCTTTTAGCTCAAATGTGAATGCTGAACTTTAAAATATTTTTAATTACATACATACATTCTCTTAATCTGTAAGTAGTTATTTATATTATCGTACCTATTTTATTATGTTCTAATGGCTTACCAATAGTAACTTCACTCTCCACCTCACCAGCTCCAACGCACTCCAACGAAGGATCATTGATGGCAATATTCTGAACAGTCTGTCCAGACCCAGAGTCATGGCCTAAAAACAATATAGTCTTCTGCTGCCTCGACACAGACTGCACATTTGTAGACATCAGCTGTTTCAACGCCTCATTGTCCGTCTTCAGACCAACAAACTTCCTCTCATCTCGTTCCCTTGCATCCTTCTCATTGATAATTTCCTCAGACAACTGAGATAGGAACACACCACATTCAAACTCGTCTTCCCCATACATATTATAGCTGTCTGAATTCTGAACATTTTCTTGTATCTTCTTGACCACTTTTTGCTCTTCGCAGACCGGAGAGTACCGAATAGCTTCATTATAATTATACACATTTTGTGTTATGTATGTGTTGTGTTGTTCGATAGTAACATGGTTGTCATTTGTTTCATGTATGGTATACGTTTCCAGAGGCGGTGAGTCACAACGGTTGTAGACAAACGGGCTCCTAACCGGGTCAATCCAGACTTGAGAATCATTGTAAGCTGGTATTGTTATCTGATTTGCTTCAGTCAGAATCACAGGAATGTGGTCAATGCTTGAGTCACTATTTGGTGTTGCGTATCTTATGTTGATATCATTTCCTTCCATCACTTTCACGTTACAGAGACCTTTATATATGGCAGTCTCGTTGCCTTCTGTGTCCGGTGATGAAATGTTCAAGTGTATAAACACATTTTCCGACAATTCACAGTTGGTCTCCAACATTGTACACACTTTTGGTATGAACAGAATTGGGTAAGGCCCTTCTAAATTCAAGTTACACTGTCCGCCTTCCATTTTCGGAATTGAAACCTGGAAAATACTGAGAAATACATATTGCTGGCAGTTCGTGGCTCATGTTAAACTAAATGAAGGTAAATTAAGAAAACAAAAAATATAAAAAGAGATTTTTTTAAATAAATTGAAGGCGTTTTACCTCGTGTCGCTTTGATGCCTGCCAAGAAAAAGGTTTAGCGGAGGTAGAAGTAACAGACGAGTATTTTGAATATAACCCAGTCTACCCTCCATTTTTAGTTTATTAAGTACTATTTCTGATAATTTTTGTGGGTAAGCTCGCTTTGTAGAAGTTAAGTTAAGCAATTTTAGGAAAACATAAACGAAAAGATAAAAGACTTTTTTAATTGGACATTAAATTGTTTTGAAATTTTGAATTTAGAAACACTAAATCAAATCACCGAGCTTGTTTTGTTTTGAATTTGTTTTCGTTCGAGTACAAACTTTGAAGTACTATTAAGTAAATCCAAAATAGCCCTTATTCCTTTACAATAAGGTACATAAAACATTTCATGGACTGTCATATTTAAAATGTTACCATTGACAAGCGTTGCGTTCGGATTTACGCAACAGTGAACACATTGACCGAAATGATGACCGATAAAAATAGAAATAAGTAAAATTGAGAATTCGATAATTATTTTGTAAACCAAAATTATGTGAAGGTCAATTTTGTTAGACAAGGTCAAGTTAATCCTATTGGTGGATTAATAAAATTGTGTATTGTAGGTAATATTTGTAATCTTTCATTGTTTGCATTTTTCGTCGATTTGTAATGTAACCTCGTTTTTTATTGGCCTGAGTGTAACCTGTAGATTGTAGGTAAGCACACTAGCACAGAGTCGACAGAGTACTTTTCGAATTGTAAACAGCGGGGGTTATAATTAAAGACCGTTAAGGAAGTCATAAGTTGGTTTCAATCCAAGCGTTAAAAAAAACCCTTTTGTGAAATATTTTTTTATTGTTATCAACGTAATCAAAACCTATTTATTACTTACAAAAACAATTCAAACTTAACAGAACAGCAGATCGTTAATTTTAAATTAGCTTATATATTTTCCCATGATTAAATGTACGTAGTCCGTGTAAGCACTGAGTCTGGTATGCATGTCGGGTACTCCAAGGGCACACGGAAAGGCCCAGGATGTAATGGCGATCTGACAGCCCGACTTCCTTGACATCAGGGGACTGCCGGAATCGCCCTAAAAAAGAAGTCATCAGACATTATTATAAAAAAAACCGGACAAGTGCGAGTCGGACTCGCGCACGAAGGGTTCCGTATCCATACCTACTACATTAGACATCGAGTAAAAAAACGGGTTAAAATCACGTTTGTTGATTGGATAAACAAAAACAGAATAAAATAAATATTTAAGGGGGCTCCCTTAAATATTCATTTAATTCTGTTTTTAGTATTTGTTGTTATAGCGGGTAGAAATACAATAGCTGTGAACATTTAAACTGTCTAGCTATCACGGTTCGTGAGATACAGCCTGGTGACAGACAGTAAGATAAACAGTCAGCCAGACAGACAGACGGACAGTGGAGTCTTAGTAATAGGGTCCCGTTTTTGCCCTTTGGTTACGGAACCCTAATAAAAGAGTAACTTAGGTGCTTATGGCAACATTTCCATACAGATACCTAGGTAGTTATTCCATCTTTGGGTGACTGTGCAGGTGTGCATGTAAAGAAGGGATTTGTGCTTGTAAACGCTTCCTTTTAGAGAATTGCTGCTGCGTTTCGCGGGTTCGATTCCCGCACGTAACCAATACCTATTTGTATGACCTAGTTCATCATCATCAGCTGCACGCGTAGCATGACCACGCTATGTCTACGAAAGAATAGACATACCGACAGGAAGAATAGACAAACTGTACTGACTTGTCTATTCTTGCTGTCAGTATGTCTATTCATAGCGTGGTCATGCTACGCGTGCTGGAAGACGTCCACTGTTGAACAAAGGCCTTCCCCATAGAACGCCACAACAAGCGGAAACCTGACGCTTGCATCCACCGCGACCTTAACGATGTCGTCGGGCCTCGGGCCATCTGGTTGAAGGCTTACCAACGCTGCGTCTTCCGGTTCGTGGACCTACAGCCCCTACAGGTAGTTGTTCCGAATCTGGCTATTTGTGTATGTGAATTTATATGTTTGTATACGCACACACGATACAGAAGACATTTCTAGTATGGGGCAAAGCTTTTTACGAATTTTTTTTTTACAAAAATTTTTAACAAAAAAGACAACCGCCTTCAAAAATTACAAAATTACTTTCAATTTTTAGTTACTTTTTACTTTTTGAAAGCGGTTGTCTTTTTTGTTAATTTTTTTTTTTCGCTTTTTATTGCCTACTGCTCATCATAGAAATGAATAACGAAACGGCGACACCAAAAAAATCTGTCATCCCTTAATTTTCAACCCTTAGGGGTGCAATATTTTCTTGAAATTTGTATGGGACCAAATTTGAGGTACACACTATCAATTAAAAAAAGAATCATCGAAATCGGACTACACTGAAAAAAGATATGCGTGGTCAAACATAAAAATAAATTGTATAAAATATAAAAAAATGTTCATAAAATGGAAACTACTGGGCCAAACAATGTAAAATTTTTATGAGACCAAATGACAACTATTCCGCATCAAACTAATGAAGAAACACGTAAATCGGATCATAAATCTCAGAGTAACCGATGTACATACATAAAAAAAAAACAACCGAATTGAGAACCTCCTCCTTTTTGAAGTCGGTTAAAAAGAAAGAAAGAAAATCGACTCACATAACACAAGCCGCTCCTTGCGTCAGAGTTGAGGGAGCAGATCTCGAGGACTGGATCGATGGATGGTGCTTGAGGCCAAAAGTTAGCACTAGCCTCACGAACCATATCGACGCAAACCTGAGAAGTTACGGTGTCTACTTCCAGGATCTGGAGGTTGAAGGGAGTAATAGCTGGCCGTGTCTGGAAAGAAAAATATCCTATTACATCTGAGTTACGTAATGTGTGTTCTGTCCTAAAGTTATTTATCACTTTTTAGTTTTTGAAGGCGGTTTTCTTTTTTTTTTTAAATGTTTTTATTTTTCGCTTTTTAGTGTTGCCTCAATTAACATCCAAATCCATTAAGAAACGGCGACACACTTAGAAGATATTGTAAGTCCTCCAAAGATTGAAGAAACTAAAACGTCGTCTAAGTAATTTTTTTGGGAATTTGTTGATTTTCTCAAAAAGGGCTGTATCAATTTTGGTAAAATTTATACGGGACCATTTTGGAATAAACCCCTTTAGAATTTTGCAATTCCGTATATATATGACAGAATAATGCCCGAACACACATAAAAAAAAAACATTCGAATTGATAACCTCCTTTTTGAGTTCGGTTAAAAACAAAGTCCACCGCTGCGTCTGTCTGTCCATATGTATGCTAAGATCTTTAAAACTACGCAACTGATTTTGATGCGGGCTTTTTTAATAGAGTGATTCAAGACGAAGGTTTTAATAAATAATTTGTCCCGCGGGCAACAGCTAGTAAAATCATAAAAATTCACAAAATAACAGTGTCTTCCACACAACGAAACCGTGGAAAGGTCACATAATATTTCACTTCCGTATAAATATGGAATGAAATCACAAATCTTCCATAAGCCATAAAGCATGTTGAAGGTCACTATAATATTCGCAAGACAGAATAGGGCAGCCATTTCTCCTTTTTATGACTGTAATCTTAATAACCCAAAATGTTCGTTAAATACTTATTATTTCTAACTGCGCAAATAGCCCTTGGTTTTGCTAACCCAAAACTAATGTTTGGTCTACCGAAGTTGAAGAAAATTTGAATACTATTTTGTTTTGAAACCCGTTCTAACAATGACGGTAGAATTTTAATTAAAGGAATTTAGGTTAACCTGAATTTAAGAGTTGTTTAAATAAGACTGTTGTCTGTTATTGTTCGTTGCCCACTTGCCTGGGCCTGTCTGCTATTACAATAGTGTCAGAATGGTCTATCATTGATTTTCATAATGACGCCATTATATTAGTAGATTACCAAACTTGTCAAAATCAACAATTATGAAATCAATGATGACCATTCTGACACTATTGTAATAGCAGACTTGAGGCCCTGACGGGATGTATTTATACTTGGCGTAGGTTTTATTCTTAGATTCCTGTAAAAACTTGACCCTAAAGCTGTGAAAAGAGACGTTCAGTGTAATGGAAGAAGCAAAATCAATACGTTGGAGTTTATTGCTTAGTGACCTACGTCTATTTATAATTGACTCAAGCCCTGTTGGCCAATCTCTGCGGCTCTGTACCAATTATATACCTACCTGAAAATACCTAAGGCTGCTTTGGGTCTCCTACAAACGTCATCGGCCATATACCTACAATGTCATGCGTCATGAGGATTATTATAGGAATTTACCGAAGTAGGTACCTAGGCTCTTTTGCATCCTCACTCCTAGATCCCAAGACCGCTCCGCTGATCTTGGCGACGTGGGAAGTTCGATTTTTCAGATCGGGGAAAGTTTTATCGGGTTCTTCAACTAGAAATGTCTCAGTAACAGCCTGGAGTTTGTAAGTTAGTGGTGTAATACCCCCGTGCGTCGGAAAGCGCGAAAAGCCGTCTAACGTCTAATCCACCTCCGGTCGTGTCGGACAGCTGCTATGGACGATGAGAAGAAGTAGTGATAGTACCTAGTGAACTAGATTTGCGCATAGACTTGTGCACTATAATATATTCTACGTACTTGGTTGGTCTCTAGTCCATTGACATCCATGGGTTTTCGTGACCGAAATTCGGTTGGGAGAATTTAGTTCTTAAGGAAAATATCTAGCTCTGGTCAGTTTGCTTGTTCATAGGAACTAAGCCTTTTTGTTTATAGTGGGACATGCCCACCACACTTCCCAAACCACTGCAACTCCTGACAGCCAGAATCAACAGTGGCGACCACTAGAAAAGCGTCGAGACACTGAAGCTCGACGAGTCCCGGAGAGACATTACAACTGTCTTGGATCCCGCAACGAAATTAATCAGAAAAGAACAGCGGAGGAGTAAGAAAAACATATTTTTTTTTGGAAGGAACCAAGCCTCCTAGCTACATATCATATATACTGTACTTATCATTATCATCATCTTGTCAACCTTTAGACGCCCACTGCTGCGCATAGGTCTCCCCCAAGGAAGGTTCAGCCGTAATCGCGATTCTTGGCCGATGCTTGGCAGTAGGTGTTAATGTACTCAGAAGGACGCTGCTGCCCATCTGGTCAATATCCCTCTGTCGCCTTCTACAACACCTACGGGTAGAAATGGGGTGGTGCTATTCGCGGGCGGCACCACACGGCCTGTGTACTCACCGCGATCAATCCCCATCCTGTCACAAAACTGCGCTCATCACCACCAACATGGTCGAAGTGGAGGCATCCCAACTTCACATTTCGGCTCATCTGTATCTCCTCCGTAACAATGAAACCTATGTCGTTCTTCATAAGGATGGAGTCCCATTCAGGGTGGATGTGGTAATCTTCAAACTTGACTACTACGCCACCTGATTTAAAGTTGTTAGATCCTACAACTGCATGGAAAGTTCTGGAATAAGAGAAATGGACTGTTCTGAATGGATGAAAGAGAGTGATAGAACTCTTATTGTGTAGTAGGAAGGTCGTTTTATAGAAAATATTTCTTTGAACGTTCGTGAATTACGTAATTAATGTTAATTCTGCCAAAACAAACCAACCCATGTCAAAGAAAAACCCATTTTTCGAAGTAATTGTAATGATTTTGTATATTGATTTTATGTATCTATACTAATATTATAAAGCTGAAGAGTTTGTTTGTTTGTTTGGTTGAACGCGCTAATCTCAGGATCTACTGGTTCGAATTGAATTTTTTTTTTTGTTTTGGATAGTCCATTTATCGAGGAAGGCTTTATGCGCGCGCGAAGCCGGGTCGGGTTGCTATTAACTATATATGATGATCGTTCAGGCAAAACTAAGCTCAATTGGCATCTATTGGGGCAGGAAGCTTTATGAGTGTTCAAAAAAAAACTAGTTCAAAAACTAGCGGCCACCCTAGCTTCGCAAGGGTGCAAATTCTTTTTGCTTTTTCGAAATTTCCTTTCATGCAAACCTTGTCCTGGTAATACCGAACACAAATAAATAATTATCCAATGGTGCAGTAATTCGGAAGTTACGCGCGTATCTGAGACATTTCGACTTTGTTTTAGAATAACACAACATGTCTAGCACTTCGAATTAGGAAGATCTATACGATTTAGTCCATCATCTCCCCAGGGATGTGCCCTAACAAAATTTTAAGAAGAAACGTAAGTAATCCTTTACATGTAGTGATGACGACTACGGGGCGGTCTAAGTGAGGTAAGAATCCCACGCTCCGCGGTCTTATCTCCAAAGACAGGGCGCATTTTAAAGGTTTTTCCACAAAAAACAGGTACTTACTCCATCAAACCTCCGGGAACCTGATACACGTCAATACAATGAGCTGCAGTGAGGATGAGCTTCGGCAGTACGATAGACCCTCCACAGGCGACCATGGTGACTGCATCTCCGATCAGGATCGCTGCCATGTAAGGGGCATAGCCTTGAGGTGCTTCTGTTCCTCCTATGATATGCGGGCTGAAGTACTTGTCCATGTTAGTTGGTGCACTTTGTATCGGGACTCCTGAAATTGGAGTAGGTATTAAATCTAGCGCAATTTGGAATACCAGTCTTTGCAGACATCTCTAATCGAGGCGTAACAAACCGAGAAACACATTTATTGGTTAATAATTACAAGTCATAATTTTTATGTAAAAAATTTAAAACGTAGGTGCACATTGCCGTTTATTTATGAGCATTATTGCTTAAGCAATTGGGTTGTTGACACCATTAACCAATAATTCCAAAATACAACTTATCTTAAAATACACTTTATTTTAGCCCCGATAACCTGATTAATTTTCAATTAACAGTAAAATTCGATTTTAAGTTGCTTTGAAATCAAGTAATAGGTAGTTAGTCAATTGAGTTGGTAAATAAGTGACGTCACAGGTCGCTAAAATCTGTGGAAGAATCTCGTTTTGACAGCTTATAAAAAGTATGTCAATTGATTGATGGTGTCAAGTACCAATAAATTGTAATAATTATTAAAGTATTTAACCCGTAGCCGCGCGGTGCGGGAGGGGTGTGGTAGCATGACGCGAGTGCTCACTGGATACGTCAACTTGTGACAGCTGTCACCCCTCCCGCACCGCGCAGCTACCTCAGAAACGGTATGAGAGAAGCGGTCCGGATTTAGATGAATTTTCGGTACTTAGCTCGTGTGAGAAAATAAAGAATTGGATACATATTCGTGCTAATTAGATAATATAATTTAGCGTTTTACATACCATTGATATAGTTTCGTAGAATTAAAATTAGAGCGAACAACACTTTAAACTGCATTTTGAAAAGGTAATATAATAGAAGTCGTAGGGACTAGGTAAAATTCAAAAGGTCCTTCCGTATTACAGTTGAGCTTGTAACTGATACATAATTGTCAAAATCAATAATATTTATACTTAGTACAAATAGTCCGTTGACTGATAAACATAACAGAATTCAGTAGGACTTAGTTGACTTTGAAATTAAGTCGCCTTCCCGGAAGGTTACGGGCAAGATGATAAAGAATTTACGTACTAACAAGTTCAAAACAGAGCTATAGGTAGTAAACTAACCTACAGTTTCCACAAGCAAAAGCAGCTGAGAAGGGGGCTCGTGGCTAAGTAAATGACAAATGAGTAATTCACATGGCCTCATCTTCGATCATTTGCAACTTTCTATTCAATTTCTATCTTAGCAATATCTTGGCTGGAGGTATTACAGTGTCGTGTTCCTCTGTACGTACAATGTCTATTTAACTCAGAATACTTCCTAAAGCTCGACCCACAGGGCCACAGACCAAGCAGTCCACAATAAACATCCTCACAATATGAACCGTCCATATAATAGATTTTTATTAGTTTAATAGTTATAGGTTTTCCTTTTTTATTATTTGTGTAAATATTGTACATATGCCAAGACCATTTACAAATAAGGTCAGGGTTTGAAAAGATATCATGATTTCACCAATGCCATGAACCCCAGGCAGAGCGTCCCTGTGAGCGTGGCAGGTAAGTGCAGCCCCTCATGAATCAATTCAAGGTTGATCCACCTTTAGCTACGGCTGCGTCGTCATGTGTGCCCAACGCTGAGAGGAACTCCCCATCGAAGTTCTCTGCCACGGAGGTTGCTAATGTCATCAATAATATGGTAAGGGGTAAGTCTCAGGGACATGATCACCTCAGCGTTGAGCACTTGCGATATGCGGGTGTGCACTTGCCAAGGGTATTAGCTATGTTTTATACATTATGCATGGGTCATTCCTACCTACCGAGCGAACTTATGAAAACCATTGTTGTCCCAATGGTTAAGAATAAGACGGGGGATTTGGCAGATCCTGCAAATTACAGGCCCATTTCCCTAGCTACTATTATAGTGTAAGTTCTGGACTGTCTGCTTGACACACATATGGCAAGTCGCGTAAAATTGCATGACGCACAATTTGGCTTTAGGCCCGGTCTGTCAACAGAGACTGCCATTTTGTGTCTCAAGCGGACGGTTCAGTATTATACAGATAGGAGACACCAGTCAATGCTTGCTTTCTCGATTTATCCAGGGCATTTGACCTGGTGTCCTACGACATCTTGTGGGAAAAGTTGTGTCAGGAAACCGAAGTGGATGATACAGTAGTTTCTTTACTTAGGTTCTGGTATCAAAACCAGACTAACTTTGTCAAATGGGCCGGGATATTGTCGGAGGAGTACCATTTGAAATGCGGGGTGAGGCAAGGGGGGATAACCTCACCTCGCCTCTTTAACCTGTATATTAATCAGTTGATCGTTGAGCTCGGCAACACTAATGTCGGTTGCCACATTGATGGAATTTGTTTTAATAATATCAGTTACGCAGACGACATGGTGTTGCTGAGTCCTTCGATCAGCGGTCTTAGGCGCCTTCTGCAGGTTTGTGAGGATTATGCAGTGGCTCAGGGACTCAGGTATAACGCCAAAAAGAGTGAGCTGCTAGTGTTTAAAGCATGTGGCAAGTGTTACTCTACCGTGCCGCAGGTTACTATTAGTGACACTCCTCTAAACAGAGTCACGCAGTTTAAATACCTGGGTCACTGGGTCACGGATGATATGAGTGATGATATGGACATAGAGAGGGAACGCAGGGCGTTGGCTGTCCGATGTAATATGCTGATCCGCAGATTTGCACGGTGTAGTAAGCAAGTTAAAATTACACTCTTCAGAGCTTACTGCCAGTCATTCTACACATGCAGTCTGTGGGTTAAGGTATACGCAAAGGACATACAACGCCCTGCGGGTGCAGTACAACAACGCGTTCAGGATGCAGGCGGGGCTGCCGCGGTTTTGTAGCGCATCGGGGATGTTTGCTGCGTCACTGGATCGGACTTCATACGTCTACGAGTATATGTACTACATACTGCGTGGGTAGTGTGAGGGTCGATCCAGGGCGTTAGGTTATAGAATATTGTAAATAATTGTAATTATTAATATTTTAAAGTTTATTAACATTAGCCTTAAGGTCTTTACTAACACTTTATATGAATTCACTGTCTGAAATAAATGTTTATTATTATTATTATTATTGCATGTTTATAGGAGTTACAATTACAACAGGTTTTTAATGTACCTATGTGCATAGGCGGCCCCGTGATATAATCGTGTTTGTCTTGAGTTCATCATCACTTTCTGTCTGCCTAGTTTCTCATTGAGGGACATGGTGCTATCAACGCATGGAGTACGCAGGTTTGGCAGTCCCCCTACAAAGTGAACCAATGTCCTAGTAACAGTCGCGTGAAGTCGCTGAATGCGAAAGGCTCTGGGTCGGTTCATTTGGAATATCTTGGGGCAGACCCTATACCTAACAGTAATGATGATGATGATGGTGATGCTATCAAATCATTACTGCATGCAACAGCAGCAGTTGAACGCCATATATGGGGGACACCGTATAACCGTCGCTTGTGGAGGTTTAACCTTCAACATTTTTGGCTCTGAAGTCAATGACTTAAGGGCTTAAGGGTGTACTGTGTAAGTGTATCAACAGGTCAATCACTAGACATGGATTAAAACATTACCAAGCTTACCGCTTGTTTATCTACAATTACAAATTGATTTGTTAAATCAGACTTATCACAACAAGGTTACTAATGAAGAAAGTGCATTCAACGTAGATTAGAATGTTTTGACTGTTGGAAATTGTACTATGTACTATTATGTATTGTGATTAGTCATGTACCTATATAGCCCGTCTAGCTCGTAGCTAGATATTATTCCTATATTTGTTAATTGTATACGTCACATAAATTACATTTTTATATGTTAGTCATTATCATCTGCCCTGATGCAGTTGAATCCCAGTATTTTACATGGAGCCACTGCCTGTCTGACCTCCTCAACCCAGACCACGGGTATTTAGAACAGGGTCCATGCTACCGGTGGCTAGCGCTCAAAAGAGAGAAACTTCCTAGCAATGCCGGCCGTGTCCAAAAGTACCGCTTTTTGATTCAAGCCCTCAATCTAACTGTCCAACGAGAGCCTCCTCAGGTGATGACCGAGGATCTTGGTTATTATGCCATTGGCCACATCGACTATTGACACAATGATCGCTGAGGATCCTTTATCATAAACGGGTTCATATCGCGACGTAAGTTCATCTGTTCCTTATTAAAAGAAAACGTTTCTTGCTAGTGAATGAATGTTTGTTTATTTTGGAAATATCATCAGCAACCATCAAGGTTAAGCAAAGTGCAACAAACTGATTACACACTTTTGTTTATTAATTACTTAATTGTTATCTTTTACTAATTTTAATGAATCGTAATATTTTTGATGTCAAGGGCGATAGTTTTTCGAAAATGGTTTGAAAATGTAAGGGTTATTAGCCCAACATTATCAGTTATAGACGAGAAAGAAATGTTTTGTATAAATAGTTAAAAACTAATTGGGAAGGCATCAGTAATTGTAATTAATTCGGTAGAAACGGATGTTAGTAAAGTGAAAATGGAGTCCTTAGCTTATGCAGTTTTGTTTGCACTGATAGCGAGAGAGGCATACGGTAGGTATAGAATTTTGCTATTGTACATAGTTTTATCTAAGCGTGTCTCAAAGTGCCCGTCTTCCTTACTTACTTTAGCTTGTCACATACCCACTGACATTTGAAGGTGATATTTCTCACTATGTTAACCGATTTAAAAAAAATTGGTTCTTCTCTTATTTAGTCTCATGTTTAGTAGGAACATCTGGGAATAAATTATAACTAAGCGTATCCCAAAGTACCCGTCTTCTGTTATTTATAAAAATATTTAGCCCACCGACATCGGGAACAGGGTCCAAGCTACCGGCGGTCAGGGCTCCAGTGAGAGAAACCTCCTAACAATCATGAGGGTCGTGTCCAGAAGTACTGCCTTCTGAATCAAGCCCTTAATTCAGCCGCCTAACGAGAATCTCCTTAGATGTTGGCCGAGGCTCTTGGCTTGACTGTAACAACAATAAATACATGTTTACAGTACCTAATCTAATTTTCCAGGAGTACCAGTGCTGCCCTCAGACCACAAGCCCTTCATCATAGGTGGGGAGGACGCACCAGAAGCATATGCCCCGTACATGGCTGCTCTCATCTTTGGCGACCGAGTGAAGTCCCTTTGGTGTGGAGGTTCCCTCATCAGCAAGGTCTTCGTGCTGACTGCTGCTCATTGTGTAGAACCGTTCAAATTGGAAGATGGTACTTTGTTAAAGTAAGTGATAAAAATGTTATATCTTGTAGGAACGTTTTTAAAACGTTGCTCTACACAAGAAATTTCTCCTGCGTCATGGGTGCATTTACAAACATATAAGCTCACATTCACAGTCATTCATTATCCATATTCTGATTCTATTATTTAGCTTAATAATCGTTCTAAAGTATGAGCGAATTCTTGTTCTTACAAAAACCAAGAAAGGAAACCCTTGGAGTTAATTTTCAATTTCAAAAAAGTCTCATCGTCATCATCATCATCATATCAGTGTAATGCCATCCACTGCATCTGAACGTAGGCCTCCCCCAAAGTTCGCCAACCAACATTTGCTGCTAGCCACCTTCTTCAAATCGTCGGCCCATTGTGCCGCAGGGCTTCCCACACCACACTACGCTTGCCCAAACGCGGTCTCCACTCTAAAGCACGTGTCTGCTCCATCTATCATCTATCCGTCTACAGATGTGGCCGGCCCACTTCCACTTCAGCGTGCTGATTCGACGCGCATTGTCGGTGACTGGTGAAAACCCTCGAGCATCGCTCTCAAAAAATTCTAAAAACGCCTTAGTTAATTATTTTTGTTACAAACTAGAATATGACTTACTAGTATCAGCGAAAAATAAAGTCATTGTCTTCTACAGAACATTTCACATCCGACTAGGATCTAACCAATGGAACTCTGGAGGCACAATAGTAAATATTGAAGACTACCACATGCATCCGAAATGGGACTCTAAAAACATCAAGTATGACGCAGCAATAGTACGTATTGCAGAAGTGGTACTGTCAGACAATGTGGCTCTTATTGGACTGGCTTTCGACGTTGTAAAAGAAAACGAGAGCTGCTTTGTCACTGGTTGGGGACGGACTGGGCCTCGGATTGAAGGAGATGTCATGGTGAGTAGCCTTTTTTTTTGTTTTCGGGGGGAACCTTTAAAAGGCGTCCGGTCCTTGGGGATAAGATGGGGGAATTGTGGGATTCTTAGCTTAACGAACTATTCCGGTGAACGCGCGATATCTGCACATGGAGAAGGTCGCCCCTAAGAGACGATCCGCTAATCAGGATTTCCTCTTAAAAGACCGCCACATCGCCAGACATAACTCTAGAGAGACTGTGTCTCCCCTGCTCGTAGTTCATCTTATAGAATACTTCACTTTTTTTCTGTAAGTTTTTCTGTACTATAAATATCGAATGTTTCTTCCAGCATTTGCAGCCAACGCCGGATGACCTGCAAGTCTTATATATGAACACTCTGGTTGACGAACTGTGCCAGACACAAATGACTGAGGTCTCAGGAGGCCGCGCGCCTCCCATTGACAGTAAAATAGAGATCTGCACCTTCCATTCTAGAGGCCATGGCATGTGCTTAGTAAGTAGACAAAACTGCAACGCCTGCAATTACAGGAAATTATAGGTACACTACAACACGTAAAAGTTTACATCAGGTCGCTAAGCTCGACGTTGATTTTACGGCTGAAACGATCTCGAGTTAGCCGTCGAGCACAGTCACGAATACTAATTATAGAATAGCATAGCTGATCTGGGACAACTACCTGTAGGCAAAAGCGTCGCCAGCTGATGGCCTAGGGTTGCCCAATGGGATGTCCAAGTTGATACATTTAAAATACAGTCATAGGCACATGAAGCTTTTGGGTTACCTAGGGGGAGGGGACAACTCCCCCAACCCCCCCGCCCGTGACGCCCTTGCCTGTAGGCCTTATAGATTGATAAGACCAATCCTTCTGATTCCTCATTCACATTTTTTATGCTTTATTTCTATCTTCAGGGTGACTCCGGCAGTGCCCTCGTTAGGCAAGGCCCCAGGCAACAGATCGGCATCGTATCCTGGGGCTTGCACTGTGCCGTTGGAGCTCCAGATGTATATGTCAGAATAAGCGGAATCAAGGATTTCTTGGAGCCATTCCTGAACTCTAAATACTGATTTAGTAAAAGACTAATCTGATTGTTATTTTGTAATTTTAGGAATTGTTAATAAAGTTTTTGAAACAAACCTGTCTGGTATATTATTTACTAGCACATTGCCCGCGACAGATCGTGCGACGAAAATTTTCTCAAGGAACCCTAATTTTTTCAAAATATTCCCATGTCACTCAGTGATAATGTAGCTTTTTCTAATGGTAACCAATTCAATTGGTCGAGTAGTTTTTGAGTTAAATCGTAACAAACAAACAAACAAATCTTTCCTCTTTATAATATTAGTTTAGACTAAGCTTTAGTCGTTCTTGTCTTGACTGCGAAAGTAACTTTGTCTGTCTGTTACGTTTTCACGACGAAACGGCTGTCCCGATTTTTATAAAATTTTGTTTGAAGATAGCTTGAACCCTAGGGAAGGCCATGGGACGACTTGTTAACCGACATCACGCGTTCGAAGTTGTGGGCAAAAGCTAGTACATAATATCTATAAACTACCAGTCTGTGTGTTTAGTCAGTAAATCGGTCGTTCTCTAATTTGGCGTTCTTTGCCTAATTACCGTAACCTTTTTTATATTTCACTGATTTGACTTAAACACATTACAATTTGAAACAAATCAAAGATATGAATTCAATAATTAATGAGGCATGTAACAATTAATGGTGGTTTTCTAGTTATTGAGACTTAAAAATTTTATGAGTATGGTAATTAGAAAATTTTAATATATAGTGCAACGGTAATTAGAAAATATCATCAAGTCTATGTAAAATATGATTTATAATGAAATGATAATAACACACTACAACGTACGGAGGCCAAGGTACTGTCACCATTTTACATGATCAACTAGGGTCTAACTTAAAAAATCAAGTATTAAAATAATTACAACAGTGATTAGATTTTTATTTTACCAAGGCTACGGTAATTATATTCTCATGTGCTTCATTGGCGGTACACTAACGCTAGAGACGTGCTACTGCTGAAGGGCCGCGGCAAAGAGTACAATATAATTATATAGGCCGCGGCACACACTGAGGAGACGCGACGCGTACGGTAATGATGTGCCAAATACTGTTAATTAGGGATGTGCACCCGAGAACAGAAAATGTCACGGTAATTATAACTTTCGATTGGACATGCGGTTATTTAATGATAATGATTTATAGACTGATTCTATTGAGTCGGTATTTTATTATGCGACACACGTTGCTTAATACCTACCGTTTAAAACGTTGAATGGATCAAAGTAAATCTGTAAGTTATAAAAATTACAAGCAAGTTTTAACATTAAGTTGGTGTGCGGACACGCCAAGGTAATTAGAGAATAGAGGTTCTTTGAACATAGGTTACATTAATTTAGTCTTAACTACTTAAAATAGAAGCCAATGTTTTTGTTTACAGCTAGATACGGATGCTATCTAACATATAAAAAAATGCATAATTAAAATATGATATTATTACGGAATATCAAGCACAGACACGTAAAACTTGCTAATCGGAGAATGGCCGAAATGACCCGCCCCGGTTTCGCACGGGTGCGATGTAGACTAGCTATGCTTAGAAACCTTCCTCGTGAATTACTCTATCTATTGATGAAAACTGCATTAAAATCCGTTGCGTAGTTTGAAAGATCTAAGAGTACCGAAGTGTCTAGTCGTCCGCTAAACGGTTGAATACAATTAATTAGTCTTCCGATAATCGTATGATTAGGTTATAATTCATTAAATTACGTATATTAGGTATTAATCCTTTTAGGGCGGATCCGACATGGTTAGGTTAGGTTAGGGTAGAACTGTGACCCACTCCTTGCTTCTTTCGACCTTTTTTATAGATGTCAATACAACAAGTTCCGAAAGTTAGGTTAGCATTAAAAAAAAAACAATCAACTTTTCTTTCACAGGGGGGTTCTACACCTCCCCTGGAGGAGGAAACAGGGAAACAGGAGACACTCCCACAGCTGGGCAAGGTTACTTGTGACAAACAAAATACGTCAACAATAAGTTTCAAAGTATTTATTAAAAAACTCATCAATTATTTACAGCCGAAGTCATAAAGAAGCTCGAAGTCCAAAAGCAAAAGCAGTTGATTCTGAATCATTGAACGAGGTCCATCTTCTCAGGTCTTCAAACAACGTTGGAGTTCAACCAGTTCTGGTAGGCACTGACCCTGACGAACATGTCGGGGGCTCCACGGGCGCATGGGAAGCCCCAGGAGACGATACCGAACTGCTGGCCGTTGTCGGCGCGGGTCAGAGCACTGCCGGAGTCACCCTGGAAGAAGGAAAGACAAGTTATTAGAAAAGGTATAAGTAGGATCCAATCTATAAGTAGGATCTATCCCTACAAATAAATACAATTGTAGTGCTTGTTCGTAATTTCAAAATAACATCTTATTCGTGTCCCTATGTGTCTGTTTGTTCGAGCCAATCTCAGAAACGGCTGGACCTATATTGACGGGACTTACACTGGCAGATAGCTGATGTTATAAGGAGCGACTTAGGCTACTTTGACCCCTGCACAAGTGTACAGCGGTCAACATAGTGATTAATTCTGTTCCGATTAAAGCTCTGATTATGAGCCGTGTTCGGTAGAAAAATTACAGGCAGACAATTTAAAATTACTTTTGTTTTTATGATTATCACATTTCACATCATCAAGATTCTATATCGATCTTTTGACTCATCATCTACCTAATCTTTGCCCCAACTATGTTGGGGTCGATTTCCAGTGTAACCGGATGCAGCTGAACTGCTGAATACTAGTGTTATACATGGAGCGACTGCCTGTCTAACCTCCACAACCCAGTAACTGGGTAACACGCTACTCCTTGGTAAGACTGTTTGTCAGATTTTCTGGCTTCGGACTACCAATAACTATACTGTCAAAAATCTTCGAATGACAGCCAGGACCAACGGTTTTTCGTGCTTTACGACGCCCGGATGAGTCTCGGTATGAAATGGATGGTCACCCATCTACAGACCGACCGCGGCAAGCGTAACTTAACCAACATGACAGATTTATCTGTAGTACAGGTTTTACTTAGCCACGAGAAGTTTAGTAGGTACTTGTCCATCAAGATTCTTGTGACTACGGAAAGCAGGGGCGGGACCTTCATTCAAGCCGAAAAGCTGGGTAACTTGCTGATTTTTACTTAATCGTAAAATGTCTATATGTGTCTGCTGTATGGTGCCGGCCGCGAATAGCACCACCCCATTTCTACCCGTGGGTGTCGTAGAAGGCGACAGAGGGATATTGACCAGGCGATGGGGAGCAGCGTCATTATGAGTTCTTTTTTTATTCAATAGGTACAACAAACAGCAACAATATAAAAAATAGGATCAATAAATAAACAAAACGAAAAGACAATATTGCAGCCCACAACGAGATAAACAAAAGAATTCAATAAAGTGAAAATAATCGCTAAGGTACAAATACGCCATATTTTTTTTTTTTTTACTAACTTACGAGTGTAGGTAAGTTGTATAGTTTATGTATTTAATACTCAAGAAATGGCACAACAAAGAAATACAAAATTAGAATAGCATTCAAGAAACGTCCATACGTATCATAAACACCTACTGCGATCGCCAACATGCATCGGCCAAGCATGGCGATTACGGCTGAACCCCCCTTGGGGAAGACCTATGCGCAGCAGTGAGCGTCTAAATCTAAAGGTTGACATGATGATTTCTGTCTGGCTTGCCCTAACCTGGACTCCTAGGCACACCATTAATAGAAACCATAAAAATAAGAGAATACTTACGTTGCAAGTACCGAATCCAGGGGAGTGGAAGGTGCAGACTTCGATATGTGGCTCAACTGGAGGAGCACGTACGTTCAACTCGACGGAAGCGCGAGCCACGCGGGTCACACAGTCGTTACCCTCGAGGGTGTTAAGTTCCAGCTCCAAAAGAGTGGCAGACAAAGCACCGCCAGCCTGGAATGCAAATAATGATTTTGAGAATTGTTAGTCAGGAGTGAGTCAGGATTGCACCGGGTGCAATCATGAATACTTGTATGTTTCAGATGCGTTAAAACCTACTGATGAGGGTCATTCAATCAGAAGTGGAGTAGTGCTACATTGCATTATTTTAATATGCATGTACGCCACTAGTACAGTCAACAGCAAAAGTAGATGATCAAAATCAGAAATTCAATACTAATGAACGGAGTTCGCGTCAGAACCGTGTGGCGTCGAAGTGATTCAAAAGTATGTGTGTGCCAATCACATACTTTTAATAAATAAACTAGTAATAAATTATATAAATTAGTGTTAGTAAATTAGTATTGAATTTCTGATTTTGATCATCTACTTTTGCTGTTGACTGTACAGTGATGAAAGGTTGACTCCTTCCATTTGCTGTTACAAAATTATTAGCATTTATGAAAAATTTCGTATGGGAAACTACAACAAAATCGCTACACGAACCAATAGCATCGACATCTTCTCTAACTCTTTCTGCATATTCTATACAAGACTTTTAACCAGCTCGGAGTCTCGGGACCTCTGTTTGACACGAACCGTAATATAAATTTTTATTGTATTCACTTCCATTGCCTTATACTCGTAGTTTTTTTTACGCTGTTCAGTTATTTCTATACTTCCCATAGGTATTTATGAACATACCTCATTTTAACTTTTTATAAACTTGTAAATAATTTGACTAACGATATGCAACATGTCGATTAGATAGTGTTGTGCACTTCTGTGACGAGTTCACTATACTTAAAACTGTACATCATTTTTGCTGTTTTATGTTTTAGTAAGTCAACGTTGAAGTACCTTATCAATAAATACATAAAACTTACCCTGATTCTGCCCCAACCGGCAACCCTGGAGCGGACACCACCCCCGATGAAGGCGTATGAAATGGGCACGGTCCTCACGGCGTTGTTGAGGGCAACGTTGGAGGTCGTGATGAGTATACCGATGTCGTTCTTGATGGTGGCGGAGACGTAGTTGGCGTGGGTGACGTTGCGAGCCAGGGTGTAGGCGGTGCCGCCGCTGTTCCAGCGGTTGGTGCCGACTGTCACACGTAGGGAACTGAGAAAATCGATATTTGACATGGTTTAAAAAAGAAGAATCTTAGGTCAGGTACCTAATGCCTACTATCAGAGAAAATTACTCCGTTGTTATGTAAGTTTCTTATCCCTTGAAAACACATAGGTACATAGGAGTGGTTTCATAGATACTGTTTTTACAATAAATTCAACCTCATCTAGGATTTATTAAGTCACCAGTAAGTCAGTGATTACTCCATCGCGCAGATGGTGAAGTGACGACTAGGATTGAAGGAACAATTTGATAGCTGAACTTGTATACATAAAAAAGCCTGCAAGAAGCTACTTCCCTTAGCACTCATCCCCGTTAGCAGTATTGATGATCATTTACCCTGATGTGACCTACGTACAGCTTATACAAACAAGTGCTTCAATATTAAATTTCATTTGCTGCACTCGAAACAAAGATGAACGAGAATTATTCCGGGGTTAGTTATGGCTTAGTACCTACAATCTATCTTATCTGTACCATCTTCAGAGATGATTAATAAATTGACAGTTAATTACGGTTCTTCAGTAATAACTCATATTCTTGTATTAATTAACTTGTAATGTTTGTATGTAGCTAGTAAATCCAAAAGTAAGGATTGGGCTGACATATCTTGATAAAAGTCCCTAAATAAAAACAGGTAAAATTATAAGTTGCCTTACCTAGTGAGAGAGTTGCCGCTGAACACAGCAGCGATGCAGTGAGCAGCAGTCAAGACCGTACGCTGGGTGATCAGAGAACCACCGCAGAGGAAACTCCTCACCAGGACTCCGCTGGACATGGCCACCATGTGAGGGTGGCTGCCTTCAGCCGCCTGGGTGCCGCCCACGATGCGAGCATTAGGGTCGGTGTGGTCGAAGAAGATGGACATGTCATCTTCGGGCGTTGGGAGGGCTGGAAAAGGAAATTCGTGTTGCAGTGTCTGACTACGAGGAGTGAGTATGAATGCTCATCATGTATTGAAGAAAGTGCTTCTGAAGTTGGTAGATTTTCGGGCCAAAACCATTTCAGAGTGCTTTGTTTTATTTACTCAACCTTTTTGTGTGCCTGTCTATAAAACGTGTCCACCATGCAATACTGCTATGTTATTTTCTAACGTTACCATTCGTGGCTATGCTCGACGGCGAACTCGACATTGTGTCAGCCGTGAAATCGACGTCGAGCTCAGCGACTGTTTTTGGCTAGCGAATATCGTTTTTCATATATGAACTGTCAAAAGTGTAAAATTATTCAACCTTGAGTATTTACATTAAATTCACGTGGCGCTGCATAAGCAAAAGTTAATGAATAGGAAAGTGTAACTCGCCGTTGCCTACGGCAACGGCGAGTTACACTTTCCGGCACACTTACACGTACACTTTCCGGCGTGCTTTCGGTTGTGTTACTCCACTGTAGTCAAGCTTGTTTATATTGTCTATATTAACATATCATTATGAAAAAAAATGAATTATGTAAATGTGTTTTCCAAGTTTGATAATTATGATAAAGAAAATACCTGTAGGTAAGTAGGTACTTTTTGATTTTCAACGTTTACTGTAATTAACCAACCAGTGTGTGTATTGTCCCACTGCTGAACAAAGGTCTTCCCTAAAGACTTCGACTCTTCCCTACATGTTGCCTGGTTGTTGGCAAAACTGCTTATTTACTTTTAAATATTTGGTCCTCGCTTGATTGAGTAGGTACGGCACGAGTCATATTTATGCAATAGGTAGGTAATGATAAGGGATTATTTAGATAAATACACTCTTTATCACCTCAATTAACTAAAGTTTACTGCCTTATCAGATAGCACTAGTGCTAATTATGACTGGCAATTAATGAAAAATCACTGGCACGTGAATAATGACTAAATAATCATCACAGAATTACTGCAATCATCCATCATTTTGATATGCCTACATGATTTTATGATGTCCCAAGTTAAGTCCAAAATCGTCTTGAAAAAGATTAGCAAAGTGGCTGATAAAATTAATTTTACAATAGTAGATCAGATAATACGACAATCGTCCGAGATAATTGTACTGATTTGTTAAATACAGTTAGGTGCAGTAAACATTATCTACCAATCTACTAATCCGATCTTCAACCTGACTGAAAATTCGTAAACACAACAAGAGATAATTTAAAAACGATTAGTAAACGTGATTGGGAAATTTTATTAGTGAATGCGTAGGATTTATATCAAACCATGAGACTGTTGTGAAATTAGGTTCAGCTGAAAACGTATTGGATACATAAGCTGAGTATGTATGTACGGGATTTGGTAAATGGAGGAGGCAACATTTAGAAACTTACTACTTAATTAATTAAATTACTTAACAGGTTCACTGTCCAGGCTCCAGAGTGGGAATGGTCCATAAGTCCAGTTATGTTTTTATTTAAAGTTTATGTCCTGCCAAGTCCGCATTAAATATGAGACTTTCTCCTTAAGTCCACAATATCAGATGGCTTAGAAATTGTACGGGCGAACATACCACATACGGTCTGTGGACTGATATGGAAGTCTCTCTACAGACCGTAGGTGGTCTGTGGACAGTGAACCTGTTAATTAAGGACCTTAACTGATATAGGTACTTACTTAACTACTATGTTCTTATACTCTCATGAAACATCTTTATCTATTGTAACTAAGAGACCACTGGGTACTTAGTAGAGAGTAAAACAAAAATGGTTAGTATCTAATAAAGTGTGGATGTGAGTTAGAAAGTTAGTACTTACTAAAATTAAATCTAGGCTCATTACCTACTAACTTTCGGTCGAAGAAAGCATTAGGGTTTGACCAAACAAGCTAACCGATTGTTTTTATAATTAGGGTAAACCAGGCATACGTGCCCCAGTCGATAACGCGCCCCACTCGCAAAACTTACAGAAGCATTTTGAATTTGGCGCTAATTTCGCCCGAACACGTCAGTGACACAAGTATGGCGACGATGTAAACAACACAGTGCCGGTAATTATTAGTTTTAAGTGAGAAAAAGTGAATAAAAAGTAAGTATGATAGTCTGAATTTGTTTTGTATCTCTTAAAACATTAAGTCTACGTATTTGCTTCATATTTGCTTCCGTTTTTTAAGTTTTATTCTTAAACTAAAATCTTTGAAGTTTCGTATACCTACAATTACGTTCCGTTTCAGACAAAATTTTTAGTCGATAAGAAGTGGGGCACGTTAGCTGATAATTTGGCTAATTTGCCCTGATTTGTTCTGGGTAATGTGCCCCATGTGTGTATTCATTTTATAAAATAATATTTAAGTATTTCTTAATTATTATTATATTTCAGGAAATGGGAAAGGAAAAAGCTGCAGATCCAAGAAGATGGGCGGAAGAAAATATGATAAAAGCAATAGAAGATGTCACAAGCAAGAAAATGGGAGTGAATGAAGCTAGCCGGACGTATAAAATACCTTCACGAACCTTACGTAGACACATAATAAAAGGTTGGACAAGTAAGCAGAATATAGGTAGACCTTCTGAATTAGGTTATGAAAATGAATTGAGACTCGTAGCTCAGCTTAATGGGGCACATATGACTGATGTATCCGTGAAATGTGCCCCATCCTAGACTTTAAATAAATGTTGATCTCAGCTGATTTAATTACATTAAAGATTTTTTTTTTAGTTTTTGTTATGCAAATTGAGTCAGAGGATAAGACTAATTACTTTAATAAAGATGTTTCCAATTATACCGTTTGTTATTTGAATTCTTCGAATGGTGGGGCACGATTGCCAGGTTTACCCTAGTCACCAATTGGTGATTAGGTTGGAAAATTAGCCCCGAATGGCCCAGATTACTTTTGAAAGAATCTATTTTATGCAAACGTTTTGGATTTACATTGAACAGTTATTACTGGATTCTCAATCGCCAAGTGGGGGTCAGGAGAAGCCCCCTACCCCTAAAGATTCCAAAAGTTTCATGTGTCTTTGACTGTATTTAAAATTCATAGGTACCTACTCTTTCTATCCTCCATACCTATATCAACTTGCCCCAAAGACATCGGCTGGCGACGATCTTCGCTTGACGTTATTATTGTAATTATTGAGAAATTGTGCATTGGCTAATCGTTTTAGAACTAAGCTCAAATGTGAATTTAATGCGTTTAAAAGAAGAGCGATAGATTCAAGAAAAAATAATTGGCCAAAAGGAGTTAAGAAAAAGAAAGCAAAGCTTGGAATGAAGTCAATACTGAGTAATTGACTGATAAAGATGTAGAAGAAAAAGGTATAGGAACACACCGCGTCAACAGAAAAAAAATAGGCAGAAATATATGATGATGACTTCAATATCAAACTGATGTTTTTTGACATTAAATAGAAAGCTTTATAAAGTGGCCTAACGACCTTGTCTATAAACACAATTAAAAAAGAGGAAAGATGTTTGTAACGAATAAACTCAAAATACTTATACTGATCCGATTTCAAAAATTCTTTCACCATTAGAATGCTACATTATCCCTGAGTAACACAGGCTATATTAATCAATTGAAAATATTAGTGATCCTTGAGAAAATTCACGCAGACGAAGTCGGGGACAAAGTGTTAGTTACTCATAAAGAACTCATGCGCGAGGTTGTGGGCACTTGTGGGTTTGCAACTGGACATGAGCAAGTACCGATGTGACTTTTTCATTGTCATGTGTACTTTCTAAGTTTATCTTGGACACTACTAACATCGGTGAAGGAAAACATTGCGAGGAAACCTGGACTTATAGTTAATATAAGTCTGAAATCGCCAATCCGCCTTGAGCGCACGTGGTGATCAATGCTCGTGTCTTCTCTGTATGAGAAGAGGCCTGTGCCCTGCAGTGAGACAATTATAGGCTGGTAAACAAAAAACAATACAAAGTCCACTTATAAATGAGCTTAAGTAAATAATTATGTAGGACTAATGTAACATACGATTGAGCAATGCTAGTAAATATTATAATCTTTTAATCTTGTTATAAACACTTCAAATAATTTGAAAATTACGCTTCTTCATAAGTAATAGTCTTTTTGCCGTAGTAATATCATCATCATCTGCCTAGCCTATCTATGTTAGGGGGGTTTGGTTTCCGCACTTAGGGCGGGTTGTTTCAAACAGTCGGTCAACGTTACACACGGACGGTTAAAAAGTTACTATGACTGATGAATACTGATGATGTTTAACGTACGTTAAATGTAACGGGTTGTTTCATGACATAAAAATCCATCAGTTAAAGTAATTCAAAAAGAGATTTCATAATATTTTGATGTTTGAAGTAGCTGTTTGACGACTCATAATTACGATGACTGGTCGGTTATGGAAATAGTAACTTTTTGACGTATGATTTTGTGAAACAACCCATTTTTTTAATTTGACGATAGTTAGCGCCATTTTTGACTATTACCGGTCAGTAATGGTTAGTTGAAGCAACCCGCCCTTAGTCCTTTAAAAATGGCCCATTGTACGTGAGCCATGGCGGCCGTTACTCCAACCACCCCACCTCCCTCCAGAAGCAGATCAGTCTTCCCAGTCTTCTCAGGGCAAGGGAGTTGGGTGTTCCAAGGGTTTCCCTGCTGCGGATCTGGGTGACGCCAGTGCACTCAAGGAGTACAGTCAACAGCAAAAGTAGATGATGAAAATCAGAAATTCAATACTAATGAACGGAGTTCGCGTCAGAACTGTGTGGCGTCGAAGTGATTCAAAAGTATTTGTGTGACAATCACATACTTTTAATAAATAAACTAGTAATAAATTATATAAATTAGTGTTAGTAAATTAGTATTGAATTTCTGATTTTGATCATCTACTTTTGCTGTTGACTGTACATGCACCACCGTTTCTTCCTAGCCTTTTCCCAAATATGTTGGGGCCACTTCCACACACATTTACACAGCTGTATACCAGTGTGTTTACATGAAGCGCTTTCCTATCTGTCCTCCACAACCCAGTTATTGGGTAACACGATACATCTTGGTAAGAATGTCAAAGGTCTATGAATGACAGCTTCTGAGAACTACCGTTTATCGTACTGGTTTATCCGAGGCGCGGAATGGTATTGGAATGAAATGGATTGTCACCCAGTCACGGACTAACCGCGTTAAGCATAGCTGGGTAACACGATACTCCTTGGTAAGACTGGAAGTTATAATTATGTGTAAGCAAAATAATTTGAAGCGAAAGAATAATGTAATTCCAACTCACCAAAACACCCAACCAGGAACGTAAATACCAGAAGTCCGGTTTTGATGTCCATATTTAATAACACCCGAAGACAGATTGATAGTTTTACAACACATGCTCATATTTATAACAATAATGAAAGAGATAATCGTTAGTAGGTAGCAGATTGATTACCGTTGATAAGAAGTTCAAAATAGGCAGTACGCAATAGTGCCGTCATCGAAGTCTTATCACTGATAGTGTGAGGTGACAGTCTCGTTGGACTGGATGCCGCAATTGCTGAGTTTGAGGTTCTAAGTTTGATTACCAGGCAGGTCGGGCGGGACAGGTTAAATTTTGATCAATTCGCAGTTCCTGACGTCCTCGGCGCTTTGGTGGTCACCACTCCCATACAGCACTTTTCGGTCACAGAATCTTCAAAGCAGTAACAAGTTGTCACAGTTTCGTAACTGCTACGAAACATGGTGACTGTGTGGGGTTTGGTCTCTATGTGTGGTATTAGTTCGCACACAATTTGACCAGAGATCAGTTTAGTAACTATATATTATAGTCTTTGTGTTCACACGTTACGTAATAATTTGTGTAGACTTATTTTTAAACACTTAGTGTTCAGTTTGTAACATGCGTACAATCGAGTAAAAATGTGTAGTAGCAGTGTGGTTACTAGAATAATAACTTAGAATTTATATTTACACGAGGTGTCGTAATGTTACATAATTGTTACTAAACAATATATTGCTAAAATGTAAATAAAAATATCATCATTAGAAACCGTTTCTCAAACTGTTTCGACAAGTGATCAAATGATTGCAGTTAAATACGAAAGTTGGTTGAATACGGGTGAAAAAGTAAATACCTACTACTGTAAAAATTAGAGAGAAATCCTCACTCATTTTTACAGCTGGTAATTCCTTTTAAAAATTACCAGCTGTTAAAACACATTAAAGATAAATGGTTTTTAACTACCGATAATAATATCGCAGAAATGAAATTCACAACTTTTGATCAGGAAAGCAAAAATCGTTGGAAGGAATATAAAAAACAATTAATGTAATTTCTTTCTTTGAAGTAAGTAGTTTAGTCCTTCAGCGTTAGCCTTTTAGTTTTATGACACATTTTAATTTTCTCCAGTTCATCGAAGGCACACCTATTTTCATTTCAGTTCAAAATCGCTGTGTTTTCTCGTCCTTGGCCAAAACAGGATAGAGTTAGAACATCTACCTACTAGGCACAACCGATATAAGGTGGGACGTATCATCTTTAGTTAGTACTATAGAAAACATTTTGATATTTTATATGGCCTCCGGGTCTGAACGTTTGAGAATCGCTGGAAACAAAAAACCATTTTGTTAATTCGGTAACTTTGTGACTACTTTTCGTTTCTCGTCGACATATGTCGACACAATCTAGTAACTTCCTGACCATTTATGACTAGAATAATTTATTTAAATAAAAATACATTTTTTAATTATTTACCAATGTTACGGTTCATTTTTAGTTCTATTATATATTAGTTAATACTAACTATAAAAATACTTGTAAGCTTTTGCTCTGGGAATGTAAAGTCTTGTTAGATAAAACTATTGTTTACATTTGTACTACTAAGGTTAAATTACAATTTTATGGTGGCGCATTAATAAATTTCAAACTATTTGAACAAATTACACAATGAAATTCTTTTCCCATTTATATTTAAACAATAAAAACTAAATTAAAATAGAAATAAAAACTTACGTTGACAAAACAGTAATGGCTGCTAGAATGTTTTCATATTATTTGTTTTTCATTTTGAAACTTCACCTCGCAGAACAAACAGCTAACGAACGAATGAACAAACGAATGATTTCTGAGAAGTGGTTGCAAACTAAGAACAATGTTACCACACAGTAACGTAACTTTAAAACCAAATGTTACTGTGGCGAATGTTCCCCATTTTTTGTAGTAGCGACGGAACTAAGTCGACCCACCGACCAAAAAATGTTACTGGAACAAAATGGTGTCGACACGACAGTGTCGAATTGTTTCGACACGGCTACTAAATAGCGCTATATGGGCTGGGTACCGAGTAGTTAGTTTCTCGCATAAAAAAAAGAAGTTTTTTATTTGAAACTATTTTGGAAGCGACGAATTGTTTGGGAAGCTGGTACAAACCAGTAAACGATTTCGGAAACGCGAGTCGTTACAAAACAGCCATAATTAGTGCCTTAAAAACTGTTTTTCGTAAATGGGGGAGATATAAGATACCTACATATCAAAGCTACCCTTGGTTACGAGAATTACCTATTTTCCTACCTTACCTAATTACCTATTCTCAGATTATTTTGTCAAAATGAGGTCATTATGCCCAAATCATATAAGGGCCCTTTAGGTCTACTTGACAACCACACCGTTCATTTGACCAGTTGCGATCTTACTTTTTCCTTGGTCAAAATCTTTCCGGAAAAAAAGATTCATAGTCTTCGCTCATAATAACTTGTGCCTACGCAATTGGGAAAACCGATTTTATCACAACTGATAATGCAACATGTCTTAGATAATAAACAAATAATATTTTTTGTCATAATGAATCAAATTGGTTATTATCCAGTGATGATGGACCTGTATCTTCTGTAAGACCACAATAACTGGCGCGCGAGTGAGCAATCACCAAGGGTATCGTGTTCAGGGTAACACGGTCCTGAATGTCGCTCGCAGAGATCTGTGAAGAAAAGATTTTGTCACGGAAATTAACAAATGTAAAGGTGTACAACATAAAACTGTTTAAGCCGTTGTTCCCAGCTTTGCTTTGGCAATCGTTATGGGTAGTCAGAAACCAGAAGTCTGACAACCAGTCTTACCAAGAGTAACTGAATTGTGGAGGTTAGACAGGCAGTCGCTCCATGTAAAACACTGGTATTTAGCTGCATCCGGTTAGACTGGAAGATGACCCCAACATAGTTGGGCAAAGGCTAGGTAAATTATGGGTCAACCATTAGGGAGTTCATTACCCGAACAGACACCGGCTTACCAAAGACGACAGCGTCCTATATTGTCAGGAGAATTTGCGGCCGTTCTATAATACTATAGCGTCTTTAAACCGTAAAACAATCTTGTGTCCTAATTCCTTAGGTGGCTTTAATCCTATGTTCCTTCACTTGTGATGTGATTGGGAAAACCTAAGTTATGGATAAGGATTGATAATATCTTAAACATTTTAATTATCTAACGTTATCATAAATTATCTTAATAGATGTTATTTGCCTTATTTTTTTGGATAAATTTTATCATTTTAATGAATCATGTTTGTATTGAATTCAATTCAATTCATGGAGAAGCTCGTGGCTATTGTAAAAGCCGTACGGATTGATCGGTTTTGATGGTTAAGCTGCGCTTGCCGCGGTTGGTTCGTGGATGGGTAACCATCCATTTCATACCAAACCCCTCAGTGCCACGGAAAGCACGTGAAAGCCGTTGATCCCGGCTGTCATTCGTGAATCTATGACAGTCGTTATAAGTAGGTAGTCAGAAGCCAGAAAATCAGACGAGTCTTACCAAGGAGATATCGTGTTGCCCAGTTACTGGATTGAGGTCAGATAGGCAATCCCTTCATGTAACATACAGTTATTCAGCTGCATTTGGTTAGACTGAAAGCCGACCCTAACAAAGTTGGAAACAGGCTAGGCAGATGATGGTTTGTATTCAATAGGTGCTTATCAGCTCAACTGACTAATTAGCAGACACAATAGTAAAACAATTGACGCCGGCCTCCTTGAGGCTTTTGTACAGATGAAGGGTAGTAAGTTGGTTGGTTATACTCGGGGACCTGTGGGCAGCGAACGTGAGCCAGTTCGTCGCTCGACCGGGCATAGTCCCGAGACGGCGTTGTTCCATGCGCGCCTCTCCAGTCTCCAGTGCAATATGTGGAACAGGCCACACATGGTGAAGGGACCCGTTTAAGATGATCCAATACCAGTCGGGGGGCGGGGATCGTGCATCAAGCGAATACCAGTCGGGGGGCGCGGATCGTGCATCAAGCGAATACCAGACCCCCGACTCATGGTATCAGGAGGGACCGTAGGGTTTTAGTTGGCAAAAGTCCCGACGCAACCCTCCATTCTCCCCAAGCGGAGGGTATCCAGGCGAACTTCCCTACGAAAAAGTAAAACGTAGGTTCTCCTTATACTCACCCAATACCGAAGGTGGACACTTATCATCCTCGGGTGTTTCGAGGGTTGGGAGCGTTCAAAAAGAAAATAGCATTTACTAGAAATTATAAGTAAAATCTAAAATTGAACTAGATAAGACTTGAACTGACTAAGACTTTCTCAGTTTTTTTCTGAGAAAACAGAGATATTTTTTTTTTTTTTATCTATTGATAGGCATACGTTTGACCACTATCTCACCCGATGGGAAGCGAAGATGCGGTCTAAGATGATATATCCTAAAATAGTGTGTGTGAATGTGCATGTGTGTGTGTGGGTGTGTATATGTGTGTGTGTGTGTGTGTGTGTATATGTGTGTGTGAGTGTGTGTGAGTGTGTGTGTGTGTGTGTAAGTGTGTGTGTGTGTGTGTGTGTGTCCTAAGGAGGACACAAAAAAACAAACCTTTCCATAGACATGTATTATTATTAACATACAGCAGACATTACAACTCATTCAGAAAAAACCCAAATTCGGAATAAAGGCATCTCAGATAATTTCATTTCGTTCATCTTATAAATAAATGCTTCAAACAATGTTGGTTTGCAACCAGACCTGGTAAGCGCTGAGCCTGACGAATATGTCGGGGGCTCCCCGGGCGCAGGGGAACCCCCACGAGACGATACCGAACTGCTCACCATCGTCGGCACGGGTCAGAGCGCTGCCAGAGTCTCCCTGGAAGAAGAGAATAGAGAATCAGATCAAAAATATGGAAAATGCTTCCTTGTTTCCATTTTCCAGGATTTTATAAAAACTTTTCGGGAGTTTCGTGATATAAAACACATAGTTTTTTTTGCACTCCGACGAATAGGGGAAGCTGAGATAAAAATACAGAGCGAAGGAACGGAAGAAAATGGGTAATTGAAAAAGATTGAACAGTGTATGTAAAGTTAGTGCTCATTCTTCTACATAGACCTATTATTTATTATTACATATAGCTTCCCTACCTGCGTATTGGAACGAGCTTATATATAATAGCTTCAACTTTTCTGACTAACTAACCAACTACCTCCTTATAAACTAAGAAAAACGGAATAACTCGCTGTGAATGTAGCCGGGTTCGTCCGACTAGTTTCGATGGCACACGACCACCATTTTCAAGGAGCTCCACAGGATGGGATGACACGCCACACGTCGTGTTCTTGTGGACCCGCAGGTGTGAAAAGGTGGCCGTATGCCATCGAAACTAGTCGGAACCCGGCTACATTCACAGTGAGTTAATCCGTTTTTCTCAGTTTATAATGTGTAAAACTCATGTTTCGTTTAATGATTAACTGCCTCCTTGACAATTTAAAAGTGCCCATAACTGGTTTAATTGAAATAAATGCTTTAACTAGTTCCTTCTCCACGTTCAATCTTCAACCACATAGACCGGCTTGATAGAGGCCTGGTCTATAATAAATGGTTTAATACCATATACATCGGAAAAAGATTGATCTATTTTTTCCGCATTTCTGTTCATCTTTAATGGTTCCTGCTTTCAGTTGGGCGTGCTCCGTCAGTCAGTAGATAAAGTACAAAATCCAGATGGTGATAGTCACTACATATTAAAACAAAGTTCCCTATCGCGTCTGTCTGTCTGTCAGTCCGTTCGCGATAATCTCGAAAGCTACTGAACGGATTTTCATGCGGTTTTTATTTTTACCAATAGACAGAGTGATTCATGAAGGTTTACTTTTAGTTTTGCGAAAATTGGCTAAAATATGACAATGGTTGTTAAGAGTGGCGAAAAAATGGCGACTGGTAGGTAGTTATGCAGATAGCTGTGCTCTGCAACCCGGGTAAAGCCGGGGTGGGTCGCTAGTTTCCTAGATAAATTAGTAAATTACTCACGTTACAAGTACCAAATCCAGCGGCATGGAAGGTGCAGACTTCGAGACATGGATCCGTAAAGCAAGGTGCGTTAAAGTCAACGGAGGCACGATGCACGCGATGCACACAGTCGTTACCTTCTAGGGTGGTGGGAGACAGCTCTAGGAGAGTAGCAGAGAGCACACTCTTAAACTGAAATTGGGACAATAGAATAAAAGTTCCAAGGCTGAAATAGAAATGTCTGCAGCAAAAAATATATATCGCGGAAGAACACGAAGAAAGTTTAAGCTTGAATTGATATCACTATTACTTATTTTTGTTAATGTATTCCGGTCGTCAAATTGTTAATTCAGAAGTAAGAAGAAAGAGTTTTGAATTGGGAACAATCGAAGTCCCCAGTCTCATAGATACTCTTTGTCATCATCATCATCAGCCGGAAGACGTCCACTGTTGAACAAACGCCTCCCCATAGGAGGGGGATTTGCCATTATCCCCACCCTTGGCAGGAGTCTGGTGTATAAGCCCAGTAGTGCCAGCCGCGATTAGTACCACCCCATCTCTACCCGTGGGTGTCGTAGAAGGCGACAGAAGGATATTGACCAGAGGATGGGCAGCAGCGCCCTTCTGAGTACTATAACACCTACTGCGATCGCCAATATGCATCAGCTAAGCATGGTGATTACGGCTAAACGCCTCTTGGGGGAGGCCTATGCCCAGCAGTGGGCATTAAAAGGTTGACATGATGGCAGGCGTCTTGGGACTTCTTATTACTACACATTAAACTCGTTGAGTGTCGATGATACCGCAATGCATAGAAAGAGCGTAGTCAGCTGGGCCTATAGCCTATCCATCAGTTGCAAGGGGCAAGTGGATATATGGAGGATAGGAAAAGTATAAATACAGTCAATGGCTTTTGGAATCTCTAGAGGGAAGGGAACTGTTGTCCCTGACGACAACTTTGCCGCAAAGGCGTATTACTAGCGGAGGCTTGACCTCCAACATTTTTTGCTCGGCGTAGATGGGTTAATCCTCACGATAGATAGGTAAGTCGCTCAATGTATAACACTGGTAACCGGTTAGACTGAAAGCCGAACCCATAGTTGGGAAAAAGCTAGGCAGAAGAAGTTTAAGTTTTACTGACTCACACTGGTCCTGCCCCACCCGGCAACTCTGCCGCGGACACCCTCCCTGATGAAGGAGTATGTGATGGGCACGGTCCTCACGAGGTTGTTGAGGGCAACGTTGGAGGACGTGATGAGGACAGCAATGTCGTTCTTGATAATGGAGTCGGCGTAGTGCGGGTGTGTCACGTTGCGAAATATACTGTAGGAGGTGCCACCACTGTTCCAGCGGTTGGTTCCGACTGTTGCACGCAGAGAGCTGAGGAGGAACGTGAAGACGATCTTCGGAATACTAACAAGATTATATGGTCAAAATTCTTAAAGAATAGAGAATAAAACTCTTCGACTCGTACGGTTATTTTCACACGGCACTTTACGATATTTTACAGTATAATGTCGGGTCTACTGCAGTCCAAGCTTATGAATAAATACCGTAAAGTCACGGTCGGTGGCCATACAAAACCACAAACAAAACCAAAACCGCCGAGTTGCGAAATTAAACTATTTTTAACCGATTTAAAAAAAAGGAGGTTCTCAATTCGACCCGTATGTCTCATGTAGGTATGTATGTTCGTCGGCTATATCTCCCGTTTGGCTGAACCGATTTTGTGATGCGGTTTACAGAAAACTGTTTGTTACATTCTGAAGGAGGTTTTGGTATACTACAATTAGAAATTTATTCTGAGCTTTTTGAAAAAATCAACAAAAAGCAAAAATGTATTCATAGAAGACGTTGTCGTTTCTTCCATCTTTGGATGACATTCAATCTCTGTTTTAACTGTGTTGTCGTTTCTTAATGCATTTGGGCGATAACAGGCGATAAGGAGGCACAAAAAAGTGGAAAATAAAAACTTTTTATAAAAAAGAGAACCGCCTTCAAAAACTAAAAAGTGATAAATAACTTTAGCACAGAACACACATGACTTTAGTTGCAGAAGTCGGTGGCTTTGTTCTGTTTGTTGTTTTGTATTGCCACCGACTTCCGAAACTAAAGTCAGTTGTGTTCTGTGCTAAAGTTATTTATATACTTATCACTTTTTAGTTTTTGAAGGCGGTTCTCTTTTTTTAAAAAGTTATTTTTAGTTTTTTTAGTTATCATACAAATTCATAACAAAACGGAGACACCAATAAATTTTTGTCATCCCTTAATTAATTTTCTACCTACCCTTAGGGGCGGAATATTTTATTTATATGAGGTCAACTTTGAGGTAATACCTTAGAATAATAACGCTTAGAAACCTAGTACCTATGAGCTTCAAAAGTACGAGTATTCATACTCGACCTTATATGGTCTAATATGCGCAGCGAGCGAGCCGTCAGTCAGGGTTGCCAACTTTTTTTGCAAGAAAAACAGTATATTCAGGTTGGATAAAGAAAATCAACAGTACTTCAATTATATAGTAAGTGTATAAGTATATATTTATAAAATAAAGTACTATATTTTTTTTATGTTTTAAAAACATATTTCTCGGTGTTTCGCGCTGAACTTAGTGTCATTTCTGAAGGCTTCATGAGGAGCTCATTTTTTGTTAAATTTATGGAAGATTATTTCTGTCGGCCCGCTACTTTGCATTCTTGACAGAAAAAAAATATTTCTGTGGCGGGAACAGAAAGTAGTAACAATTTTGTAATATTTTAAATTGTTCTGAAGTGTTTATCAATTATTATCAATTAATGTTTCAACTTTTCGCCAGTACTAATTTGGATACATTTTTTGTCTTCTTCTGATACTCTTTCATAAATTACTTTGAACTATTCTAAGTCTGAATTAAATCATCCATGCCAATACAATAGTAGGTCATTTAAAGTTAAATGACCTACAATTTTTTCAAAATGCGTTTTCGTTCTGAAACGATCCCAGGCCTGCACTGCATGCACTAAAAACAGTATTTTTTATACTGTTTTTTTGTCCGACAGTAAGAAGTATAATTTAGTGAAAAAGAGTATAATACTGTTTTTAACAGTATGGTTGGCAACCCTACCGTCAGTGCTCAAGGTGACGCTCCGTTGAACACAGCTCGCATGAAATATTTTAAAATGACGGTTTGTTGCGTAAAATACTGCCATAGCACAACCGGTAAACATAAAGAATGTGATAAAATTACATTCCACATGTAAATAGTAACATTATATCTATTACTTTTACGTAAATCGATCTCCGAATAAAAATTTACATAACCTAATTTATTACAATGAAGTGTTGCCAGTGTTGTACGGAAAAATTACCCATAATTCTAAACACTAACATTGTTGGAGTCTACTGTATTATTCTGGTAGAAACCAACAGCTGATCCATACATTTATGTTCGTAAAACTCGGAATAATTATTTATTAATGTAGGTAAGGATCTGCTGTTTTTCTTGGCGATATTCCGGATTTTAGTAAATTTGATTTTACCTTGAATAATTTTAACAACTGAATGCGTAAATAATGTAATTCTGTTATATCCGTTAATATCGGACACTGTGTTATCTATGGTATATGCTATGTGGAGTACATTTTTAGTTACCAAGTAATCCGAGTAGGTATACGACTGTAAATAATATTTTGATGCGATGATAACAAAAATATAACCTATAGTGCCAATCCCACACACAACTCCCCGCACCTCTAGAACACGTCGTGTGCCTGCCCGGTTGCGCGACTAACTAGACGGCACCCCACTATGGGCGACATCCCGCCAAAGCATATGACAGTTGGCCACGATCGCTCCTAGTCCGCGCACGTGTTTTGTTTCCCGTGCACTTCTGCGTCTCGCGTGCCGCTACCTACCCACTAAAAGTTCTCAAAGTCAAAGTCAAATCATTTATTTCAATTAGACCATTAAAAGGCCACGAACGTCATAATGTAAAATTTGAATCTAGTTGCCCATTCCAAATGGTAGTTTCGATTTCTGTTTAATGTTTCTACCTACTACCGTGTTATACTATACAATATACAGTTTTACACCACATCGTTCGGAGTTTTCTTGTGTAGAAGTACCCCGGCTGCGTATTTCCGTTTCCGTGTACAATAGGAGGCAGTACTGCCCTGAAACACGCACGGGTTTGTCGCGCTAACTGCCTTTACAAGATCGTGTTCAATTCGAGGCAAATGTCCTCCAATCGCGCACGGCTTTGCAAGGAGTATGCGCCTTGAAATTCCTTTACAAGATCGTGTTCAATTCGAGGCAAATGTCCTTCAATCGCGCACGGCTTTGCAAGGAGTATGCGCCTTGAAATTCCTTTACAAGATCGTGTTCAATTCGAGGCAAATGTCCTCCAATCGCGCACGGCTTTGCAAGGAGTATGCGCCTTGAAATTCCTTTACAAAATCGTGTTCAATTCAAGGCAAAGGTCCTCCAATCGCGCACGGGTTTGCAAGGAATATTCGCCTTGATTAAGCGCCACAAATCCGTGTGTATTAGAAGATATTTTTGTGTGAATGGTAAAATAAGCTAATATTATAAAAAATCAGATTGATGCTAAATAATTTTGCATGTGGTGTTTGCCTGTAATTGGTTGTACAGTTAGATTTAAGACACAAATACTTGTATTCCTATCTGCATTATATCTGTAACAACTATAGGTAAACCTAAATAAATAAATAAAATGTGAATGGGCAAGAAAACTCGAGCAGTTTTATTAACTTTTTATTAAGACCAAAATACCTAGGTACATAAACAAATACAATGTAGTAGGTGATGTTATACCTAACATGATCAATGTTTTTTGGCAGGAGGTTCATTTTCATCAATATTAGATAAAATAATATTATGAACACGTTTTCTTTTAACAGTTTCTGACTTGGCTGGTCGTCCTGATTGAATCCTTCCACTGCATGGAAGACCTCTTTCTTTGCGGCGACTGATCGATGTTGGTTGTACACGAATTTTTCGAGATTTTTGGCGGCCATTTTTTTCAACTATAAATGATATAATACTCGATGGAGTTTGTAGCTTCGACAAATCAGATCCAAACTTTTCAAGAATGTTCGTGTATGCAGCATTGGAATCCTTTTCCAATGCTGTTTCAGTGATTCTTTGCCACTGAGTTTTAACATTACGAACAGCATTGTCAAACTTTTCATTGTTGATAGTTACACTGTTTTCCGTTCGATTTATTGGAAGTTCAAAAGTATCTGGTACAACATCATCAGGTGTAATAGAGACAGTTTGATTGTCTTCATTATTTGTGCTTGTTTCATCCGTAATATTTTCAAAGAATGACGGTGAAAACTGGTCACCCAGAGCGAATTTTGCAAATTGTTGGCGATCACAGTCATTCAAATATAGCGATGTGGTAAGTGCAGTCCCATGTTTTCTTTCTACAGCGCAGAGATGTTTACAAAATCGCCCCCCAGCACCATACGGACAGTCACATGTTGCCATCTCACAGTCAACAACATACAGATCAGTCTTCTCTTTCACGAAGTAGGTATTGTCATCCTTATGTACAATATCCTCAATACTGCTACTTGCTTGGCAAAATTTGTCATACGCTAACGTAAGATTTCTTGCCCGCCTATTGGCAAACTGAATCAACCTTTTCTTGTGGTATGATTCAAAGGTATTCGCGATAAAGTCGACTAACGCGCAAATATTGAACACTTTACAGCGCTGCAAGACTACGTCTTTAAAAATTCTTATTGAGGATTCACAGTAATTGTTTGTGTTATTCCCTCGTGTTAGAATACCAGAGCGATAAGCTAAACACCATTCTTAACGCCAACTCCATAAACTAGTTAAATGTTTTTCAAGCTTTTTATTTTTTTTAACTTTCTCCTCATTTGATAAATCAGACATTCTAATTTCGGCCTCTTGCATTGTATTGGCATACATTACAGTACGGAATTTCTTCATAACTGATTGCCGATCTTCTTTAATAACTCCATGTTCGCTTTGCCACAACCAACGTCAAAGAGCTTGATTTACATGAAACATGCAAAGAAGTAATCTGCTGTAGGGAAATACTGTGGGAATTGAACACGATTTTGTAAAGGAATTTCAAGGCGCATACTCCTTGCAAAGCCGTGCGCGATTGGAGGACATTTGCCTCGAATTGAACACGATCTTGTAAAGGCAGTTAGCGCGACAAACCCGTGCGTGTTTCAGGGCAGTACTGCCTCCTATTGTACACGGAAACGGAAATACGCACCCCGGCTACAAAACCTATATATATATTAAAATGTTTGGCGCGTGGACATGGAGATACAAATGAATTTCTAAGCATAAATACGAGTTACGTTAAAAACAACAATTAAAACTTTTATAACATTGTATATCGATAAGTAGATGTGACTGTATTTTAATTACTATAAAAAACCACATTGACAAATTAAATTACGTACGTAACATTTTTTATATGCAATCGTGCTATGGCCCTAATGCATTATCATTTTTCCTAAAATCGGGGAATAAAATATTTCCTAGCAACATTTTTTTACGTGTGTGCGCGTGTCAGCGGTCGTAATTACATGCGGCTCACTCACACATAACCTACTATTGTAGCGTAAATGTTTCTTATACAGCGTATAAAGCCTGTCCTTCTATGCGTTATTATCTATCAATTAAAAAAACAATCCTCGAAATCGGACTACACTGAAAAAAGAAACGAGTGGTCAAACAAAAAAAAAATTTTATAACTAGTACGTGCGAATTGAGAACCTCCTTCTTTTTTTTGTTGTGTTTTCTTCTTTTCTTCATCTCGTACACTGCAACATATAGAGTAGTACAACGCCGCGTGAACGAAGCTTTACTTCTACATGACCCAAAATACTTGCGGTACGGCAAACGCCGTTGCATAAGTATATTATAACTTAAAATAATGTTCTTACTTTATAAGATCCCGCCGTCTAAACAAAGCGTTAGTACAATGCGCAGCAGTCAAAATAGTCCGTTGGGTGATCAGAGAACCACCGCAGAGTAAACTTTTGATCAAGTCACCGACGGTCAGGACCACCATGTGAGGGTGACTGCCTGCAGCCGCCTGGGTGCCGCCCACGATGCGAGAGTGGGCGTCCGTGTGATCGAAGAACATGGACAGGTCCACCCCGGGTGCCTCGAGTCTTGGGAGCGCTGGTAAATATTAGAAGCCTCTATAAACAACACAACCTAGCAACATGGGGGATAATAGGTAGATCCCACCAACACCCAATGTGAGTGCGATGATCCTGACAAGACAATGGCCCACTTACTACAGTACCTACGCAAAGTGCCCCTACATCTGCACCTTAGAGGACAATAAAAACGCCTGTAATGCTACGATAAATGTGGCTACCTACTGGGCCCAAGTAGTCTAACAAAAAAGATAACCATCTATTTGAAAAGAAGAAGAGCATGGTTGTGATCCACTGATGAGCATCTAGGGCTCCCCCAAGGGGGGGGGGGGTTAGCTATAATCGCCATGCTTGGCCGATGCATGTTGGCGATCGCAGTAATATGTGATAATAATGTAAAACTTCTTTATATTTTGTTATTAACTTTTTTAAATTCTTATTTATATACCTAGTTAGTTACTAGTTGTAAATAACGGTAAAGGCACACTGGCGAGTCGAATTTTCGACCCCGGAGTCCGGAGATGATCAATGCTTCCTAGGATTAATCAGCATTAGAACCGATATGAAGCAGGTAGTTGCTGGTGGACACTGATAAACACAGTGACCAAGTCCTTCACCTGATCACTGGGTAAGCAGGTAGTTGTGGACACTAATAAACACAGTGATAAGTCCATCACTTGTTCACTTACTTCACAATGAGTACCTAAGCAGGTACAATTTCAACTTTGATTTGGATTTGTGAATTGGTACGATTCAAACTTAATGGCGGCTCTGAACACGAGGCGAGTGGCTGCGCAGTAACAATTTTACGTGACAGCGGGGGTGAGGGTTTCAAGTTTGAATCGAACTGTAGTAGCTGTGCACTAACGCAGTGATCAAGTGGACTTGATCACTTTACTCCACAATGGGAAAGTAGGTAGGTACTTTAAAATCTATGTGCAGTACTCGTCTAGTTGTCAGATGTAGGTTCTCATTTTTGGCTGACAGCAGTTTTGTGAGAATACTTAATTGTTGTCTATAGTATGCTGTAGTTGCGTAGGCAATCACGTGCCCTCATATCTTGTACCAGTTTTTTGCGATATTTAAGGTATTAACTCTTTGACATGTCTCCAAATTTATCTGAAAAAGTAATTTTACAACTCACCGACGCATCCAGCCAGAAGCGTAAAAGCCAGCAGTCCAGTTTTGATATCCATGTTTATTCACCAGAAAATAGTTTGGTTCAATACCGATACCTAAATATTTATAAAATTATTTTTCTATTTGATTCTGATTGGTTTTCGTTAATAATTTTATGCTGAAAACTCAGATCAAGTGAGGCTGAAAAGCTGTTAATCCTATTACCTACAAAGTGTCATAGTGTAAGCCGATAGCAGCGAAAAACAGAAGCTTACTAATCAAAAACAAAACAATTAGTGACACAAAGTGTAAAGTTGTACGAACATTGACGAGCCGTGTTCCTCGGGCGAAATAGTACATTATGATAAAATGCTCACGCGTTTCTTATAACGTTTTTCAACACACTTATGATGATAATATAAATTATTAATAATTTAATTTAACATGAGTGACGTTCACAATTTCTTTTCTCTGGCATTAGAATGTCAACCATAGTGTTAACAAGAGACTTTACAAGCGACCAGCCCAACCAAAGAGTATATAATCACTACGTTTAAGCCAAACTAAAAAGGTGATAAATATTTTTCCTTTCTTCTTTCTTCACAAACTGAACAGGTATTTTAAAGTGAAACTTCTTAGGCGACTTCCAACAAGGTTGCGTTAAACGCTTAACGCTCCTGGGGAGGGGGAATAGAAAGAGACAGAGCGAGAGTGAATGTGTGGCACTCGAACGTATGCGTGCGTTTTCATTTCCACATTACGTTACGAAGTTTCACTTCTTCCGCGCGGAGGGACTCCACGCACTATTTATTATATTTATTTAAAGAACACAAATTAAATGTTAATAAAACAAAACTTAATGATTTGATGAAATAAAAAGTTTATTAATCATATTCCTATAATAATCAAGAAAGTAGCTAGAAGTTCTAGCTACTGGCTAGAAGTTCTAGCTACTGGCTAGAAGTTCTAGCTACTGTCTAGAACTATATGTATATTTACTGAAATCTTTTACACTCACTGTTCGCGACCGCGAAGCAGATAGAATCAACCTGAATATTGGCTGAACGGGTTAATTACGTAGTTTATTTATTCAAAAAATATTTTCACAACACCTTTTGCAGATATTTAAGTAATAAACCATAACCGCACTTGTCTTGTAGACTATAGTACAACATAAAAACTGGCCAAATGTGAGTCGGACTCATGCAAGAAGGGTTCCGTACCATTATCTATTCAATACAAAATTAGACAGCCAGCAAAAAAAGGTCACGTTTGTTGTATTCCCATACAATAAATGTGACCTTTTGCCGTTATTTAAATATGCCAAAAATAGTAGGTATGCCCCCTTAAATATTTATTGAATTCTGGTTTTAGTTATTTGTTGTTATAGCGGCAACAGAAATACATCATCTGTGAAAATTTCAACTGTCTAGCTATCACGGTTCATAAGATACAGCCTGGTGACAGACAGCCAGACAGACAGACGGACAGTGGAGTCTTAATAATAGGGTCCAGTTTTTACCCTTTGGGTACGGAACCCTAAAAAGCAAGTGTGCGTAATACACTGCATTACGTGTTCTTCTTCTTTTCGAATCGAAAAGAAGAAAAATGCATTACGCGTTGAAAAATAAAAAACAACATTTAAAAAAAAATATGGTGCAGTTTATTTGTAGTGTTAGTAGTGTAAGTGTTAAACGTATGGCAATAATACAATATAATATCACATTGCTCTTATACATAACCATAGCCAGAAATACTTATTTTATAACATATAACACTTCCTTTTTTGTTAAAAGTTACAGATCGTAAAGAAATACCATTATTTACACATTTTACTTTTACTACATAATTAAATTTTTTGTGGGAAAATAGTGTAAATGCTATTACAGCGACTTATTGTAAATAAGGTTTTATGGAAACATTAAAATCAGTTAATATATGATTTTAGGAGATTATTCATAACTTTTTCCACTATAGCATTAATGACAAACTATACCATACAGACTTAATAGTGCATCGGTTGACAGCATGGGAAAATTCAACAACATGTTGGTCCATTTGCCGCTTGTGGGCAATGCAGCCTTTCCAGTATCTTAATCCCAGCTCTATACAAGAACCAGGCACAATATTTGACAGAGAGGCTAAAATAGAAGTATTACAAGTGAAATCAGCCAGCACGGGAAAATCCAACATGTTTGGGGGCCATCATTGTGGGCCATATGGCCTTACCAGAATTTAATTTCAACCTCTAGACGAATAATATCTTAGCAAAACCGCGCCAATTGTTGTTCTTTAATAATGTTTGTTAATTCATTAATTAACGATGTAATAAAATCTCAATTATTCACCAGCTGTAAAGTTCTTCACAATATAAACGTTAAACACACCAGATAATTATAATACCACTTTTTGTATGTCAACGCAAAGTTTATGTTCGACGAATACTCAACACTACATTTTAAGTGAGTCTTATTTGTATAGTTTTAGCATTACACAGACGTTTTTCAATCATTCCGATTCAAACTTTATATCTATGTTTATAAGTCCCATGACTACAATGTGAGTGGTACCGCTAGCACAGGTCAGTGGTCGCACAGATCAATGGTCCCAGTTCAGTGGTCCCAACTCAGTGGTCCCAGCTCAGTGGTCCCAGCTCAGTGGTCCCAGCTCAGTGGTCCCAGCTCAGTGGTCACAGCTCAGTGGTCACAGGTCTGGTTCGCTCCAGTCAGTGACGCAGTGTCCGTGACAGTGCGAGCGCGTGACGTGCGCGCGCGCTAGTTCGCGGGATCACCTCATCAGTTCGCACACCACTCGCGTCGCGTCTGCCGACGCTCCCTCCAGGGCGAGCAGGACTGATAGCTCTTCGTCTCCTGGACAAAAAAGAATAATAGGGTATTTTACTCTATACGAGAAAAAATCTATAAATATGTTATAGAGACAGTTTAGGCATAAAGCAGTCGGAAAATGCAAGTTTTAGTTAATAAAATAACAAAATAGATTTTTAAATTCAATTCAAAGTTTTCAGTATTTTTAATCTGTTATAAAACTCCATGAAATAGTAGCGGCCATGTTATTACGCCGTACGGCTGTGTAAACAAAAAATTGTCTACTGTCAGTCAACCGATTGGCGTAATATAGGCTTTGTACTTTTATTATTTTCGAAACAAACGTATTTTTTTAATTATTACACCTATTACAAAATATGCTTATAATTATTTTTAAATTATATACAATTATCATATTTAATAGGAGCGCATTTGATACTAAACGAACTGACGTCATTTTCGCTGAGCAATATGGCGTCCAGTAAGAGGCGTTTTCGTCAAACTACGCGCGAAATTTGAAAATTTAAAATTTAAATGCATTTTTATGGCACTTATCGATTGAATAAAATTTTGTATTTTTTTTGGTGACATATTAGCACTGCAGAATTTCATTGAGATACTTTTCAAAAATGGGTGTAATACCCTATTGAAAAGTCTAGTGCGCGCGTGCTTACGTATGGCTGTGTATCGTTGTGCAAACAACGGAATTACGCCTAAGTACCGAATACAGACAGTTAATTTTGCTAATAACTAAATATAAATAAAGGTGAAGTGTAAAAAATGCAATAGAGTCGCGTCGATCGCGAAAGATGATATCATTAAATGTAAAGGATCATGTAATGCAGTCTTCCATAAAAAGTACGTCACACGATCTACCTTTAGTAATGAAAAATATGAGGATTGCCTCTCCCTGCCCGGCTCGGAGCCTGGTTCGACTAGTCTTGAGGAACCTAATATTGCACTAAGTCTTGCTGCTTTGAACAGAAAAATGGATGTTGTATACAACATGGAGATGGAAAATAAAAACTTTTTTGAAAAAACAGAACCGTCTTCAAAAAAAAGTAAAAAGTGGTAAATAACTTAAGCACAGAACACACATGACTAGTTTCGGAAGTCGGTGGCAATACAAACCAACAAACAGAACAAAGCCACCGACTTCCTTTTTATTTTCCTCTTTTTAGTGCCTCATTATCACCCAAATCCATTAAGGAACGGCAACACAGTTAAAACAGAGATTGAAAGTCCTCCAAAGATGGAAAGATGGAAGAAACGAAAACGTCTTCTCGGTTTGTTGTTTTTTTTCAAAAAGCGCTGAATAAATTTCTATTTGTTGTATACTAAAATCTTCTCCAGAATATAACAAACACTTTTCTGAAAACCGCATCAAAATCGGTTCAGCCAAACGGGAGATAATCGCGGACAAACATACATACATACATACAAACATACGGGTCGAACGGATAACCTCCTTTTTTTTTGAAGTCGGTTAAAAATACGACTATCTGTTGGAGTACCAGATATGAGGTGAACCCAAAATCAAATCCCTAGAAAACATGAATGCATAAGATTTAAGATTTATTTATTGAACAAAAAAGTAGTTGGACAATCAAACACTTACAAACAACACCATGCGTATACAATAATAGCGTATTGCAATTATGTAACCATTAGTGCTATAAGCAGTCTTTGTATGATCTCTGGTATCCAAAGAAATATTTAACTTGTGCTATGGATACCAGCATTCTCACAATAAATCAACATATAGGTAACATTGGTTGCATCAGAAGACGATGTCAAGAGTGGCGCAGTATACAAGAGAGGAAGCCTTTAGTGGAAAGTGTGCAAGTGTAGTTAAATGTTAAATTGTAATGCAAGAGTAAGGAAGGATTGTTAGGATTGTTAGTATTGTCTGAAGATCCATCGTACTAAGTTAACTTGTGTCTAAAGAAGTTACGCTTAACTTGATAACTTTATAAGATTTTTGGTTTCTTCGTAGCTCTGCGCTTGTAACCACCTTTTTATTCTTGAAATCATACTTCTTTCATTCTTAGTTAACGTACGTGTAAATGAGCTGGAAGAGAAAGACAAGGAGAAAGTGGAGCTAGCTGGATCGGAGAAGAAAGAAAATGAAGATGTTGCTAAAATAGTCGCCCAGGTTGCTTAATGGGTGTATAGTATTAGTATACCATTCACAGGCATTTTTAAATCGTTAAGAAGTCGGTCAGTTAGAAAGAAGACAGTTGATATCAACTTGTCAATACCAACAAAGAAAAAATCCTTACCCGCAGAATCCTTCAAAGCACCTTTCGGAATATCATGATACACCAAGAACCCGCTCAGAATCTTCTTGACCTCGTCATCACAAGTACTAATCCTACGACTGCTCGGCAGACCAAGGTACTTCTTCAAGAACGGCGTTAGTCTTGCCTCCCAACTATCAAATATGTTAGAAACTTTCTGTTTGATCGCTAAAGTAAATTCACTTGAAATTAGAGGTTCGTTCGAAGTCTCCTGCCCGTCGACTTTCATTTCGTTTAATGTACGTCTGTTGTGGTTCTCGATTTGGGAGAGCAAAAGCTTTATTTGCCAGATGTGGTACGACGAGGGGTCTGGTTTCATTGTTTTTATTATCTGTAAACAGGAAAACAGGTTTTTTTTTATTGTCAATAACTAGCTTTTGCCCGCGATTTCAACCGTGTGAATATTGTTACAGATTCGTTTAAATTCGTTAGTTGTATTTAAAAATAACTCTCCAAGTTACAATAATCTGTAAATGTGCCTATTTAAGAGCGCCCTTCCCCATCGGCCGAACTTCAACGCGAGCGTGATTGAAAAACTTCTTGTTTCATCCAACGCAATGTTCGAAAACAAACAAGTGAGTGAGAACGCGATAATATCGCATGAAAATTTGCGTGCGGAGATGTCACAAAACTTGTTCCAAGAAATACGTGATTTTTAAATAACCTTTCGGTAAAAATGTTTGTAATTTAGAACTCTATTACATGTGCAAGGTTTCTATGAAGCTATTTTTTTACTTTTTCAATGTATGAGTGCACTATGAACAGTCAAAGTTCAGTTAAAAATTGTGCAAACAGGTGATTTTCGGACGTGTTTACTGAATTTGTTGTTCAAAAAATTGTTTTTTTCGTTACAAATATTAACCACAAGATACCCGTGTCTTAAAAATATTTGAAGGATTTTTTTATAACGCCTAATAATCACGTACGAGCGTTTGTATGGGATCCATGACAGGATGGGCGGTCTTAATGAAAAAATGACGTCTACGGATTATTCTAACTTATTTAGTTCTTTTGATGATTTTAATTATTATAATTCAGTTGTTACGGCTCATTGACTCAGATCTGGATACACTCCATGCGTGCGGTTTGCATTCATGATGAGAAAAACGAGGTCGCTTAACTGTGTGTAGTGTGGAGTTGTTGAGGACTTATTGATGGACTGTGTTCGAGTCGATGGTGTGTGTATGAGTCTAAAAGAAATGACCTGGTCTTGAGGTTGAACAGATTTAAAGTAGGCTCATTCCATAAAATCGTGGCTCAAACCATTTTTATTATTAGACAACCAGATACAGATCTGAAAATTGTTAAATACAAATATTTAGCAACATCTTACCTTTAAGAACGTGGTCCAAATCGGCAACGCACATAGTATATCCTTGACAACACACTCATAGGTCACCATGCCCATCGTCTGCAAATGTTCCTTCTCATCTTTCGTATACTTCCTGCACTGACACAGCCTATTTACCACCACATCTTTCACCCCTTTCTTCTTCTGAGAAAGCACCAAACAATCGCCACAAACATTGGTCCCAATATCTTTGACCAAGTATTGTTTTACGAAGTTTCGGACTTTGTCGTCGTTGGTAAAGAGTTCAATGTTGTCTGTGTTACTGGACCAAATGTTGGACTTGTCGAGGGTTAATGTTTGGGCTAGTATGGTGAGGAAGCCTTGTGGGTCGTCGATGTATGAGAGGCAGCCGGCGCGTTGTTTTATGTCTATGCACCATGAGTATTCGAGGAATAGTCTGGAATATATCAATAAATGGTTATTTTAGGTCAATAGGTCATTCTTTGCTTTCTGCTAGACGAGGTCGAGGTCTAGAGGCCCATAAGCAAATTATAACAAACCATAAAACATAATATCCGACAACTCTTGGCTTGGCAGTAGTATAGCGGGACTAATATCTTACTTCCTACAATCCTACGACTGTTATAAATACGAAAGTTTGTGAGGATGGATGAATTTTTATTTTATTTTATTTTTATTTATTTTTAAAAAACGTTCTCCCGCACTAGGAATTTCTCCTGTGTCGTGGGTGCGTTTACAAACATTTAAACTCACATACACAAACAGCCAGACCCGTAACAACTATCTGTAGGCCATACAAAATAGTTGTTCCGTGCGGGAATCGAACCCACAACGCGCAGCGCCGCAGACAATTGCTCAACCACTACGCCAACCGTGTCGTCAAATTGATGTTTGTTACCGATTATTCCCGATCAGTAACACCTTATCGTTAACACTGTTGACTAACGGGAAAAATTGTTTCATTCGTTCACTGTGTTGACAAACGGGACTTTTTTTTTCAATTATTCTCGTCCCGATCAGTAACACCTTGTCGTTAACACCGTTGAATAACGGAGAAAATAGTATTCGTTCACGTGTTGACGAACGGGACCTTTTTACAATTATTCTCGTTCAGTTACTGATTATTCCCAGTCTGTAACACCTTGTCGTCAGCACTGTTGACGAACGGAAAAAGAAAGTAATTGAAAGTTCACTTACTTCAACTGATCCCAATTCCGATCCCGCTGGAAGGTGATCGGCCAATAGCGAGGATCGTTGATCTTCACCTCTTTCAGCGTGTTCAGTTCTGGTATGATGCAGGGAGCCTTCATCTCTTTCACTACGTTATTCAGGTCGATGATCTAGCATAAACACAGAGGTGTTCAATATTATATTGGCCATTTAACCATCAAATAACTACCCAATAAGAGGCTGCGTGTACCGGCGGCACGGCAATTATTATAATAATCATTTTATTCAGACAGAGTTCACAGCGTTAGTAAAAATTTAATTACAATACCTATTTTATCCTCTACCTAATTACTGTACCTACTAACAAAATTAATAATGATAGTGGAGTTGTTCGCGCGTAGCACTACTGTACGCGCGTAGCTCTAGGACGAGCGAGACGGCAGAGAGGGGCGACTAGCTGTCACGGCTGTCAGTGCGCGCTGGCGCCGCCCGGCTGTCTTAACTTCAGTGAAAAATTGCAATCCAATTTAATCAGTTTTAGTAAATCAGTTTGTTTTATTTCTAAACAGGAGTCATACCTCTCTGCAATGACCCTAAGGATGTCGGTATCGATGTTATAAGGAGTAACTTAGGCTACTTTTATTTTAGAACAAAATAAAGTTCCGCGCAAAAAGAAATTAAAACCCCGCATAACCGACAACCAGCATCAGTTAGTTCTTAAATAAATCTAAAGTTACCTGTATATGTGCGTAGCAAAGCTTCTCTGTGTTGATATCTCTGGGCAATATTAATCTTGCTTCTACAGCCAATACGTATAGATGTCGGAAGGCTTGCAAATGATACCTGTAAAAAACATTAACAATTACTTCAGATATACTCGTAACTTATCAAGTTTATGATTTTAGTGTCAACGCCCTTGAATAGGCTCTGTCGGGACTTTACAAACAGAGAACTGTACAAATATAGGTTTAATACCGGTTCTATAAATCGATATAGAATGTCGCAAAGAAATGCCCGTAGTCGATCGTAGTAATGGGCTGAATGGTCAACGGCGGAGCGTGTGCCTGCCAGGGCTTCCCAAACTACTGGTTTTTGCCTTATTTTGCGACGCCCCGGGCCCTCTGATCAAAAACTACTTACCATACCAGTTGTAGTTCTAGCCTAGTAACAAGTCATTAGAAAAACTCCAAATAACTTTTATATCTTTATTAGAACCTAAGAACAACAACAAAACATAAGAATGAAAATTAAAAAATATATTTGTTTTACTTTGTTGACTGGCTACTAATGAAAAGGATGTGCTAACTTTTCTGAGCATAGCTTCTTAAAACGGGACCTCAAGTTTGGATCCCAGCATGATCAGTATGATGATGATGATGATGCTGGGGTCGGCTATTATAGCTAAAAAGTATCGATACAGGCACTGAATGCACACATGCAATAGTAGTCTGAAATAGAGAAGAGCAGTTGGTAAAAATATGTCATCGATGAAAACCGACTGCAAAAAAGAGAAGTGTATTTTGGGCTTATTTTGTAATGTTTATTGTAATATCGCTACCTATAGATACACTACGAAAGGTTAACCAAAGACTACCAATTTTGGTACAATGTCAAAAATATGTGAAAGAAAGATAGTACAGGGAATTCCAATTTGGGTCAAAGTGGCAGATTTAATTGGAGTCTGATAGGCTGTAAATATTTATCAATTATAAAGTGTATTGGTTTTTGTAAAACAGGTTCACAAATATTATTTCTTATTTAAACATTTTTCAATCAACAAGGATTGGTAAAATAAAAATAATACCATATTTATAATCTTTTCGATTAGCCTATTATACAAATATATATTACCAAAATAAAAATATTATTTTATATTATTACGCAAGTGTTAGTAATTTATTAATTTATTTTATTTATTCTTTATAATGGAAAAGTTCATTTTGAAAGAACAACTAACAATTATTATCGATATCTATATGTCAACGCTGCACACCACTAATTCGTCGCAAGCTTTTGGTCAGTTCGAGTATATGCAGGCGACATGTGGCACGCCCCCATGCCATATCCCTCGATATCCGTGGCCACGAGCTTCTCAAGAGAGCCACTTGTCCTGTTAAATAATTACATATATCTATTGGACCAGCTGACCATTTGACAGTCAGCATAATTATGATGATCATTACCTATTGTCTTCGCTGTGTGTGGGGAACTTGGGGAAGAAGGCAGCTAGTAATGCTGCCACCGCTGTAGGTGTAGTGCTTAGCGTAGCCCTACCTCCCCCTAAGAAGAGGAGCCCTATGGTGCAGTGGACTGCCATCTGAAAGTGGAAAAGATTTAGTAGTTCAGATGCCATAAAATAACCTTGTTTAGTAATAGCAAAGACATTTTATAAACAGCTTCTTAACCATGTTATACGGTTAAGAAACTGTTTATGGAAATGTCTTTCCTCTCATCCTTATTGTGTCTTTTGGTAAAAGTCTCCTCCAACTCTTTCCATTGTGCTTCCTCTCATGAGACTTTTCTCTAATTTTAAGATAAAGAAAAAATGGACAATATAAGTCCGCAGTATGTTTTTATTCTAAATGGTAAAAGTTTGGACAGGCTCTATAAGGGAGTGTGAAAATAAACCATTTAGTTATTTTTTGAAACGTGAAAAAAATATTTGCTGCTTCATACATTTTTTTTATGTTAATATTGCGCTTTTGTTTGGAACCACTAGTTTTTTTACATATCAAAAATAAATCGGTAATTCAAATAAAATATATTCGTATTTGATTTTGTGTTAATTGTTTGTTTGCATTGTTTATGTCACACGCAATATGAAGCTTTTACGGATGATTTCGCTATCAATGCTCAGAATAAAACCATTATTTATCTCCGAAGGTATTCACCAATTTTTGCACGGAGAAATCAGTTCACCTAACTTCAGAGATATATAAAAAACACAGTCAAATTTAAATTAAAGGACCACGGGCAAAAATGTATGAAGCCTGGGCTCATCCACCAACAGTGATGAAATTACTTTGAATGTACTTGTACTTCAATAAATATAAAGATATTCATTTTTGTGCAGAATCCATGGGGTTAATTAGCTATAAATATTTTTCCGTAGGTACCATATAAATTCATAGTAGAGAAAGTAACTCATGTTTGTTACGCTTTCACGATGAAACGGCCGAACCAATTTAGATGAAATTCGGTATGAAGATAGCTTCAACTCTGGGGAAGGACATAGGCTACTTTTTAATCCGCGACTTTGTCTGCATCCGCGATAACCGACATTCACGCGGACGAACTCCCGGGCAAAAGCTAGTAAACTATAATCCTGCAAAGTAATGCTGTTATAACATTGTAGGTTTTGTTGTTTGACATCTGATTTGATGTCTTAATTTCAGGTGTAAAAAATACATTTAAAAAAATATAGCTGTTATCAGTTAATAATATTTTTGTAAAAGGATGATGATTATTTATTATTTATAGTATATTATTATTATTCACATTCATTTATATTCTATACATATTAAATTACATTTATAAATATTCATATAAAAATAAAAACATTTAAAAGTATTATTAACTGTTATTATTATTATCCCAATGCCTGTAAGTTTTCTAGGCTATCTCGAAAGTCCCTGTCCAAGATGAACACATTATTCTGGTAAAACATACAGTGTGAAAGGATTTTTCTCGTTGTTTCAATCATTGTTCATTATCGATGCATCAGAGCACGTAGCTGCATATGGACCATAAACGTTGATTTTGTAGCCATCACCACATACAATCAGAAAAGGTTTTGAAACTTATGCAAGCTATTTTTAGTTCTTCTCTGAAAAAAAAAAGTTACAGCTTTATTTGATGTACATAATAATTATGTGCCGTTAGCTATAACAATGGCTTTTGTATTTTCTTCGTTGCCAAATAAGCCTTTTGGTAATAGTAGTAGGTTCCTTGTAGCATATTTTCTTGCGAAATATGGTCAATTCCGAAGTGTCTGTTAACGAAGTCATTCATTAAACAATCTCTAGCTATTACAAGTTTTCGTTCTACTGTTCGGCGTGATATGTTGAACAGTGTAGACAATCTCTCGTTTGACTCTCTGTTCTTAGTTTTGTCATACATGTACCGAGGACAGTCCGTGGACGGTTACATCTTTGTGTCAGAGAAGAAACCTCTACCAAAATTCTATCAAATTGTAGCAAGTTTAGTCCAGTCCAAAAATGTAGGTAAGTTGATGTACCTCTCCGTTAATGCAGCCTCTAACTCAAAATCAAATCTCTGGCTTTGCATTTCTTGGAGCCATCCTGTGTAGTCCTTTCCTTTCCTTTCTCCGCTATTATTTTCACCGCTACTGTCAGAAACCACTAAAAACAGCACATAGTTAATCAATATTTGGGTTGGTTTAATCAACGTTGTCTTGTCACTAGAATTTGTGCAAGAGCGAGCGCGCGAGCTCGGAACTTGGCGTACCCCAACTCGGACAGGATTTTTTTTACCCCCCTCTTTATTAATTTATTCGGGGTTTTTATCCCAATAGACACGCTAACCCCATTTTGAACTGGACTCTTTTGAGTGGGTTAAAGAAAAAACACGAACCTTTTTTGATACGGGGTGGAAAATCCTCATGGATGTCCTCCGCCCTGGGGCGGGCGGAAGGGTCTGTCAGACTCTTACTGACTAAAAACACGAACCTAACCTAACCTTTCCGAGTCAGGTTGCACATTCGACACTGAAACTACCCACCACATTAGAAATTAATCCATCGCGCAATACATATTAAATGTAGGCGAGTCATTCATTAGGTTTTTCATACATAGGTAGGTGAAATATCCAATATTTAAAAAAACAACATTAGATTAATCGTTCGGCAGTGAGATTAATTTTAGTTTAATCAAAGTTAAGTAAGTAAAACAGTGCTTGAGGCGACCAATATGCGTTATGAACATACTATGTGAATTGGGATCAATTCAGTTATCTCGAAATCATCATCATCATGTCAACCTTTACACGCCCACTGCTGGGCATAGATCTCCCCCAAGAGGGGTTCCGCCGTAATCGCCATGCTTGGCCGATGCATGTTGGCGATCGCACTAGGTGTTATGGTACTCAGAAGGACGCTGCTGCCCATGCAATATCCCTCTGTCGCCTTCTACGACACCCAAGGGTAGAAATGGGGTGGTGTTATTCGCGACCGGCACCACATGGCGAAAATAGAATACGTATAGATAAATAATATGTTACCATTTATTGTTAAAATAACAGTTTTTTAACTACCAATTGTCTTTAACTACAAAACCTATTTGGGTGCATATCTTTTTTCTGCAATAGAATTGAAGGTTGTGCCGATAGTAACAATTCAAGTACGAACAAAATCCTTTACAATGGCATATGCCAGAACTCTGTTGGACAATGAGCCCAATTTGACGCATGGTCCTTTATAATCTCCATTCGTCAAATTGTACGTTGGTTTATTGATACCTTTGGTTGATTCTGTATATTAATGTAATCCTACTTTTCTTTGCCTTTTAAATATTTTTACCAACAGGTCATCATTATTTTTATTTCATGTTTCTATATGTTGCGGCCATACGTGCCTAAGCCTATTTAAAGTCTAAAACATTCCACCGGAGAAGCTGCAATTGCAATGTTATAGAAACTGGAAATATGCGAACAGTACCTGAACAACTGTTGTTCACTATATCCCCGATCCCGCACTGATTTTGCAGTAATCGCAATCGTAACAAGGGTAATGATATTGTGTTGATGATATATGAAGTTTCTTAGGCTGCCATCAGACAGACTGCATCGCAGCAACCGCGCGCAGTCGATATATTCAACTGCATGCAGTTGAATATTGGTCGCCGTGACCACACATTATCTACAACAGTACCTGTCCCCCATGCGTGAGTGGCGGAGAAGCCGGAGCCTGCGTGTGAGCAGGAGTGCGCGCTCGCAGGCGCCGGCAGATGCGCAACACTTGCACGTCGCCGCGACCACACATTATCTACCAACAGACAACAGCTAAACTTAACTATCATTATCTTTACATACAGTACAAAACAAAGTTGTCAAAATGTATGTACTATCGCGGACTTTTCCGCCTGCTCAGTTAAAAAAAAAATCCCTTTGCACCTGCGAAGTCAACGGGGCGCATCTTTTCAGTGCAAGCAAAAATGAACTTAGTGGTGGTCAGGCGGGTGTGTCCACGATAGTACGTACGTGCATAACTTCCGTAAAGCTGCAGCAAATTGGATAATTCTTTTTTGTGATCGGTATTGCCAGGACACGGTTTATATGAAATTTAGAAAAAATTGCAACCCTGCGAAGCTGAGCTGGATCGCTAGTTTGAAATAAATGGGTTTGATTTTGTCTCTTTTACAGCTATTACGATTTTGTCGCATTGCTTACCATCCCCGCAGCCAACAGACAGACACACAGACACGCCTCGAGGGTGGACCTGCCGGCTAGCTCGGCCACACTCTTCCCCCCCACAGTTATGAACAGCCGCGCGTAGTGTAGCGCGGTGTCTCGCGCGTCTTCGTCTCCGGAACCTGCGAAGCGCAGCCCCATCGCGAAACATGCGCCAGCGATTATGTTGCAGTAGGCTTGGCTGGAACAAACAATAGTAAATATACTTTAACACTGGACTTCTGGAGGGTGGATGATACATAGTTAAAACCATCTTGGGGCGACATCTATCGTACCACATGCAAACTACAGTTAATGTATGCAACATCGCGATGTTATAGTTTTCCGCGACATTCATTAACATCATCATCATATCAGCCTATTGCCACACCCGCGACACTCCATAGAAACGAAACGATAAAATTGCCTACACTAATACTAAAATAATAGACTATACAGATACGTGCGTAAGTGTGCGTGCCAACGCGCCGCGCGTGTGAAAATGCAATTTTCAGAGCTAGTCGTTCGACGCGGGGAGAGGTGAGGAACGGTTTCAGAGGGAGGCGGAGCGTGTCGCTACTGTACGGTAGTATTAATACTTATACTGTGCTATTGCCGTCCACTGCTGAGGGTAGGTCTCCCCCAGAGATCGCCAACCAACCCGTTAGACTTTACAGTATTTTTTTAGTAGTAACCTCGTAATACGTTCCTATTTCGGCCTTAGACTGGTGCTTTTTAGTCAAACGTCGAAAGTAAAATAATCAAAACTTACACATTCCTACATCTTTACTTCCGACTGGTCAAACCTAAATCGAGTTTCTCCGTATAAGTATTTGTTAGAATTAGACATGAATTCATGACTAACGAATTTATTTATATATTACGGCTAAAAAACGAAGTGCAGATACACCTAGTTTTAACCGGCTAGAACTAGGTGTAGCCGGTACCAGTTGATTGAACTTAGGTGTATCCTCAAGCTCGAACCATTAAGTAGAAGAAGACGGTTAAAGAAACCGGTTTTGTGCGGTTCAGAGGCGTAACAAGGGTGGGGCAAGTAGGGCACGTGCCCCGGGCGCTTTTCGAAGGGGGGCGCAGAAATAGCCAATTATTAAATTAAAAAAATCTAAATACAGGACAATAAACCATTAATTAACTGTTATTTTTACTTTATTATTTCATATGATCAAACAATCAAGTTTACGATTCCCGCACTTCACGAATAAGCGCACAGCGAGCTGGGAAGGCGCCACTCCCTATGAGTGGTGTTCCTCCGGACACACTCCATCAAAAAGTGATACTTTCAAATCTTCAACAACATTCACAGAAAAATTGAAATTATTAACGAACATGTGTCCGGAACGCAACTTAAGAGGAATTACAATTTGCTTACGATTTAGCTTCACATTGGCATTCCATGGTATATGAGGAGGCTCACTTTGTATAGTCCGGTACCATATCCCATCATCGCGAGAAACAATGTCAAAATACTCCTTCCACTGTGATGCAATTAATTTGCTTGCATTTTTTTTTTAACAATAATACCCGGGGATGAAATCGTATTTCCAAATCTGCGCATTTGTATTCAAAATCTGTTTGTTTAGAATAGGGTATTACACCCATTTTTGAAAAGTGTCTCAATGAAATTCTGTAGTGCTAATATGCCACAAAAAAAAAAACACAAATTTTTTATTCAATCGATAAGTGCCATAAAAATGCATCTAAATTTTAAATTTTCAAATTTCGCGCGTAGTTTTACGAAAACGCCTCTTACTGGACGCCATATTGCTTAGCGTAAATGACGTCAGTTCGTTTTGTATCAAATGAGCTCATGTTAACACGTTGAGCGCCAAGCTTAAAAACCGTGTTTTTTAATATTTTGGAATTCATAGTAAAATGTATTGAAATGTGTTTCCTGGCGTACACACTGGCCTACGAATAAAGCACTGCTTGTGTTTTCCAAAGGAAACACGCGGCCTCTAAAGGTGGTACTTTGTGTTTCCAGAAAGAAACATATGGCGCTCAACGTGTTAAATATGATAATCGTATATCATTTAAAAATAATTAGAAGCATATTTTGTAATAGGTGTAATAATGAAAAAATTACGTTGGTTACGAAAATAATAAAAGTACAAAGCCTATATTACGAAAATCGGTTGACTGACAGTTGTCAATTTTTTGTTTACACAGCCGTATGGCGTAATAACATGGCCGCTACTATTTCACGGTGATTTATAACAGATTAAAAATATTGAAAACATTGAATTGAATTTAAAAATTTGTTTTGTTATTTTATGAACTGAAACTTACATTTTCCGACTTCTTTATGCCTAAACTGTCTCAATAACATATTTATAGATTTTTTCTCGTATAGAGTAAAATACCCTATTGCAGTATCCATCGCAAGTTGTGAGCGATCTTTTAGTACGGTAGTACTAATACTAAATACTTTTAGAAAGATCAAGAAAGATTAGGCGACCTGGATTTGCTCAGTGAGCGAGAAGAGACGGATAAAACAAATTTCGAAAACATCATCTATATGTTTGCGTCCAAGAAGACCAGGAAGGTGCGATTATTGTATCTGTTGGGGCGCAACTAATGATGCGTGCCCTAGGCGCCACTTTCGGTTGGTACGCCCCTGGTGCGGTTGTTGTATGTAACCTCGAACAAAATAAATAACTGTTGAGACCGCGTCTCTCAACATCGCCGCGAGCCAGCGGCAGTGAACGAGGGGTGCGGGGGCAGCGGGGAGTCAGCGGGCGCACAGCCGAGCGCTGGCCCCGCACCACACCACCAGTCAGCTGTTGCACGCACTTACGCACGGCTGTCACAAAATATAGAGGCTACAGAAAGTCCGCTCCCGCCATTTTTCAAAAATAATTACCTAAACTTGCCAAACTCACTAGGGCTGCTACTGTATTGACTCTGTAGGTTTTATTTGTGACAATATGAAATTTTATTGACACGTCTGGTTGGAACACTTTGCATTTTTTTATAACAAAATTTTCCTGTGTGTCATGAAATGTCAATGTATCTCATTTATTAATTTAGACAACACACAATATGTGCGTGCGAAAAATAGCGGTTTGTTCTGAGTGTTCTCTCTGCTCGGGCGCGCCGCAGCCTTAAGTACTTTGTGTACCTTGTCTTAGCATACTGACTTGTTTTTCATAGTTTTCCATTATACATGTTATACAGTCCACTGCAATTAATGTACATAGTTCCTAACTTATATTCATCTCCAGCGAGAGCTATCATCGCGGAGAATAACCTCGGGGTGCCCCTGACGTCTACCGTCATCTTCCGGTTCAAAAGCACAAAAACAGACAATTTAACCACCGGTGTGCACCTATTTCTAGTCGCTATGATGAAGGCTAAACTTAGTTCTAACCGAAGATAAGTATGTTACACCTAAGTTTAACCAACTGTTGCCGGCTACACCTAGTTCTAGCTGGTTAAAACTAGGCGAAGCCGCACTTCAGGTTTTAGCCATAACATATACATACCTATAGATTTCCAGTCAGACCTGTGGTTTGACTAGCCAAACCTAGGTGCGCTGGAGCTTCGGTGTTTGGCTAACAGAATCCTGACAACCGTTGGTTGTGCTAGACATTTAATAACTTAAGTAGTCAGGTGGTTTAAATGCTATGTAAATCTTTGCTGACGTCAAAATAAAGTAAAGCTAATTGACTAAAATTGACACGAAACTGAAAAAAAATAATTATTAATAAATTCATTATTTCAGAAAAACTCACTTCATAGCTTCATAATCGATGTTATCCTCAGTCGGTTTGACGAAGCAGTACGGTTTTATAGAAGCCGGCACTTGAGCCTCCACCCAGTCTTCAGTGGGCTCTATACTGTCCCATAGCACTAATCCTGAAATAATCAAAATAACTTCAGAATAGGAGTCAATGAGTCATTGCGCCATTTCTACCTGTGGGTGTCGCAGAAGGCGACAGAGGGATATTGACCAGAGGATGGGCAGCAGCGTCCTTCTGAGTACCATAACACCTACTGCGATCGCCAACATGCATCGGCCAAGCATGGAGATTACGGCTGATCCCCCCCTTGGACCAATGCCTATCAGTGGGCGTCTGAAGGTTGACATGATGGGGAATAATTGAGTCATCTAGTTAAAATTCAGTAGAAATGTGTAATACACACATAATAAACTATTTACTAATAGTACTTCATCTAACAAACAGAAAGGTACCTACATTGGAAACCCTAGTTTTGTATAATTTAGCAGCATTATTTCAATTTAGTGAATGTGAATACCATGGAGCCATTTATAAAGTAAATTATATGTATGTTTTGACGTAAATGAACATGGCGGTTGAGAGCATTGTCATGCTCACTCAAATATCTCGCTGATGGTGGCGCGTGTGTTGGATCATGCGGCTCCCTTCAAAATGGTTGAGCTGAATGGTGCTGATCCACGCGTCATGTTCGTGAACGGGCGCTGTCAGTAGAGATTGGTCAGCGCTGGTTGGCATTGTCAGTAGGAACTCTTAACTGCCATGGTTTTTATCTTTTTTATTATGATTCCTTTTTTTCAATGCATTGTATTGGTCTAAACCTGCATTGTTTTCACATATAGAAGCAACATGAATAATGTAATCAGTATTTTGTAAAAACTTGATTTAAAAGAGTATCCGTGGAGTTTCTTGCTCAATCTTCTCCATAGAGACCTACGCTACGTTTTGGAACGAGCAACTAGCTTAATTTTTCTGACTAACTGACTGACTCTTTGACAATTCAAAAGTGCCTGTAAATGGTTTAATGGAAATAAATGCTTTGACTTTGACTTTAACAGGCACTTTTGAAAGTGTAGATAACAGCCAAGGAGCTTATAGCTTGGCTGATAGAAAAATGGAGGCAACACTCTAAACACCTGAGTGAAACCAACTGTGGGCAGACACTCTCTTTCTAAATGCATACATAAGTAAAGAAAACACATATCACTGTCTCGTTCTTTTGTATGCATTCAGAAAGAGAGCGTCTGCCCACAGTTGGTTTCACTTAGGTATTTAGAGTGTTGCCTCCAGTTTTATCTATAAGCTTCTTGATAACACCCACAGTAAATTTACTTAATTTTTATGGGTCTTTTAATTCAGAAAGTTGAAGCTTGCTTGTAGAAGTTGCAGCGGTCCAAACAGTCTTAATAATATTCTTAATAATAATAATAATCAGTCTTATAAAAATGCTGACAATATTTTGTATAATTACAGGAATTATTTAATAATACGTGAATACGCAGTCGCGATATTTTGCAGTGCTGGGAGCCCCCAGACAGGAGAAGAAACACGGCGAAGTTAAAAAAAATAATAATTCCACAGCTCTAACTTACTTTTTAGGGCTCTGTAACCAAAGGGTAAAAACGGGACCCTATTACTAACATTCCACTGTCCGTCTGTCTGGTTGTCTCTCACCAGGTTGTATCACATGAACCGTGATAGCTAGACAGTTGCAATTTTCACACATGATGTAGGTATTTCAGTTGCCGCTTTATCAACAACAAAAGAAAAACAGAATAAAATAAATCCCATACAACAAACGTGATTTTTAGCCGTTTTTTTTTTGCTCGATGTCTAATGTTGTATAGATTGGTACGGAACCCTTCGTTCGCAAGTTCGACTCGCACTTGGACAGTTTTTATCTGTCGCCGTCCTTTTCTTTAGCTGCCTGGCAGTAAGAGATGCAAGACATTTGTCAAATTTTAGTAAGTTTATGCTACACTGTACCTCTAGCAATAACCCTGATGTATTCATCAGGGTTATTGCTAGAGGTACCCTGGATGAGCAGGTCCGGCCTCACGAAGTCGAGCTGGTAGGCGGTGCTGGGCGGCTCCAGCCACGCCGCTAGCGCCGCACTGTTGGAGCGCAGGTACAGCAGGCCTAGGGCCAGGGTCGCGGTGACGTCACGTATGTGCACTGTACCTCTAGCAATAACCCTGAGCATGAGCAGGTCCGGCCTCACGAAGTCGAGCTGGTAGGCGGTGCTGGGCGGCTCCAGCCACGACGCTAGCGCCGCGCTGTTGGAGCGCAGGTACAGCAGGCCTAGGGCCAGGGTCGCGCCCGGTGACGTCACGTCCAGGTTCACCGTGGCTCCCTCGCGGATGGCGAACGAACCTTGCTTGTACTTCTCTTTTTGAGAACCTTTGGAAGAATTGGGTAAGTTATACTTAATATTATAAAGGTGAAGAGTTTGTTTTTGGAACGAGGACGTTCCCTAACTCGGTTTACGGGTAGAGCGAATTAATAGAAATCGTCACGTAACGAAATGCGTGTGTTCGAGCCGCTGCAGCGCACTCGCCTGCTCGTGATATATTATTATTTTTTCTTTTTGAACAGACACGTACGTAAGGAACGAAGTTCCTTACGGGAGTTACCCGACCGCACAGTTTTCTTTTGTTTCATCATCATATCAGTCTACTGTCGTCCACTGCTGAACGTCCCACATAGGAGTATATTCATGTAAAATCCGGTCAAAAGTCGAAATATCGAAGTCCGAAAAATAAACCGAAAGATAAACCGACAAATTGAAAAAAATTGCATAAAATATTTATTGAATCTTTTTTTTTGTTTATTTGTCAAGGATTGTCAAGACTTTATTTTACGATTGATATGATATCTAGGACATGCATTAGTAATTGCGCAATTTTTTATTGCGCGCGTTGGCGCGGCAATAAAAAATTGCCGCGCCAACGCGCGCCATTTTTATTTTAGGTTATTTAAAGATGCAAACGTAAAATGTGGTTATATTTAACTTTATGTTGTTTTATTGTTCTATATTTCAGATAATGTAGTTCAGTAAAACATTTTACCAGAATAATGGACAAAAAATTGAAGCACACTATTTGTACATGCTCCATACAGAATTTGTAGATGCCCTACACATCAGAAAATTCCCCTTATTTTTCCCACAATAAGACATTATTATTCTTACACAAAACGATAACAAACAAAATTTTACTAAGGGCCAATTTCACGAAACTTTTCATTTCAACATTTGGAAATCAGACATTACAACTAACATCGGTGTTAATTGTATTTATGTTCCACCAACAAAAAATAACATGACATCAGGAAATCTGGAATCTGGAAAAAGTCGCATTGTCACAGGTCAATGTTCACCGACAATGTATCACTATATCTAGCCGTATCGTACAGACTCGTGTTAAATAATACAAATACATAAAAATGTCAGTAGTGTAGTCAAGTATGAGTGTGTTCTTGCAACATTTCATTTTGTTGGTACATAATTATGTCAAAATTAAGTTGTGTCCACACACAGCGCGCAAAGAAAGCTGACGCGCGGTTATTTCCCAAGACACAAATCAACCGTGCGTCTAGTTAAGACATACCCAGAAATGTTTGCGCGGCAATAATACAATTTACATCGATGTTAGTTGTAATGTCTGATTTGCTAATATCCGATTATGAAAAGTTCCGTGAAAGTTAATCGTGTTTCAGGGTTAGTATAAAGTGTCTTTTTTAGAGAAGTTGCGTCTTGTAATGGTTGATTAGTGGTGTGAACCACTCAATTATGTTGATAACAAGGTATACATGCTATCTTCAATGCTGCCCAGCATTCATTTTTCAGGCTTGTCGGTCCATAAATGTAGACACCAGCACATCAAGTCATACCAAACTGTAAAATTTTCTCAATTGAATATGAACCTTATAATCTATACCTATACTAATATTATTATTAAATAGGTAAAATTTGTTTGTAAGTTTGTATGCTTGGAAGTTTGTATGTAGGGAGTAATTTCCGAAACCACCCATCCGATTTTGAAAAATCTTACACCAATAGGAAGCTACGTTATCCCTGAATACTATAGGCTATATTGCATTATCAAAAAATTAGGGAACCTTAAGAGAATTCACGCAGACGAAGTCGTCTGGTCTCCTGGTACATAGAACCTATGTACCAGGAGACCAGACGCAAACGCAAACGAAGTGCTAGTTTAGAAATAAAGTTGAAAATCAAAGATGTTTGACAGATATTTGTAGCTTGATGAACCGGCTTCTCAGGTACAATGTTCTAGCTCACCAGTAAGCGGATGCTTGTCCCCGCCCAGCATGTAGGTGCGCAGCTTGTTGGCGAGCGGTGCCAGCACCGCCCCCGCACCGCCTCGCGCCGCCCCCACGCCGCCCCGCGCCGCCCCCGCCAACACGAGCCCCAGCGCCAGCCCCGCCGCTAGCGCGTAGCCCTCGCGCTCCACGCAGTTCTCCATCTCGGGCCCCGGGGGCTTGCCTGGGGGCGAGGACTCAGGTAACCACTCGTTTACACCAAGAAACAAGTATAATACATGTTTTATCCAAAACTTGTATAGTACTTGTCGAAGACACAACTTGTCTTAAACTTGTATTATACTTGTTTTCTACATGTTTTGTTTTATATTTTGTTCAGACCGGATTAAAAATAAGTATTCGCACAACAAGTATGATACAAGTTTTGTCAAAAACAAGTTTTATACTTGTATTTGAGTGTGAACGATAGTTACAGACATTGCATAAAACTTGTAGAATACATGTATTATACCTTGGTGTAAACGAGAGGGTGAGAAATGGCGCCGTCGTATAACGTCAGCCATATGGAGAGTGATTTTTGACACCGGAAAAGTCAATCACCAAAGGTCATTATTTTGTGGTGTCGATAAGGTGATTTAGTTAGACTGGAAGCCAATGATGATATATTACGTACGTACAAACGCAAGAACGTCTACCGTTATCGCATCCTTACATTCGTAGTTATTAGTATTGACGGTACTTTGTAACACAAGAAAATTTAACCAGCTATGACTATTCTTAACGAGCGAATAGACGTATTCACGTCAAAAACTGATTGTTCGTCTTCAGACGAATTCTCAAGGATTCCGAAGAATCAAATCATACGAATTCGCACGCAGCCTCCGTTCTGTTTCGTTCCACGGCGATGTGAATTAAGCTTAAGTGTCAAAAAAACCTACATAAAAATATTTAAATGATAATAATTGTTTGTTCGTTCCCGCTAAAGCTTTGATCGCTTGCAAATTAAAGATGTATGCCACACGCATTAATTCCGTAACAAACTAGAAAAATTAATGGGTTTAGTAATATTTATTTCAATTTTAATTATTCTTCCATTTGCCTATAATTAAAAAAAACAGCAATATTGATATACTGTAAAAATTAACCAATTATAATTTTGATAGTCTCTAAACTCACCGATCTCATTAAGCAAAACTTGCGCGTAATGCGTATGCGCAGTGCCCTGGTATATAAGCCCCACGCCAAGCAGTGCAGCCACCAGGATATTCTGTTGGATGTCCAGCTCGATAGATGTGGGTGGTAGAAGCGGTTCTAGGTGGATGCTCATCATTTTAGTTGCTTGCACGTCCATTGTTCCTGGGGGTCGAAATATGAAGTAAGAAATGTCCACGCTCCATTATGTTCGAACTTTTAGGAAAGCCTCCCTCAAAATTGGTGAAGAGGTCCTATCAAATTTGAGGGGTCCGTAGAGGGGTACAAATAGGGATTGTTTGCGATAAACTTTTTGGATACAGTAATTTAAAATTGTATCAGCCTGTAATTGGTCTCACACAGCAAAGCAAAAGGTAAAACAATTTTATTAATAACATTGTACAGATTTAGATTAGAGAGACCTTCTCACATTATTATACAAATACAAGGTATTTTTCTGATTAGTTGGCGAAACTTCACAACTGTAAGTGTATACAAGTGAAATAATTAATAATAATAATTAAATAATTACGATTCCAAGAAAAAAGTTTTTACACAGTAGTTTGTGCAATTTGCAGGACCATGATCAGCTGTAGTTACAATCTGGTCTAGTACTTGAAAATTCCAAACAATAATAATATCTTCTACGCGTTACCTCTATAAGTAGCAGCCAACCCCAGCAGCAGTCCAACACTGATCATCTCGTTACACTTCACGAGGTACTCGTAGATGTTCATGAAGGGCATGTCTCGGAGGTGACCATTCAGTCCTAGCGCCATGAGGAACCCTGCGTGTTCTGTTGACATTTCTGCCGTACCCTGTTGGAATAGAATTGTATGTGTATGTGATTAGATATTCACCATCCTTATTTTGGGCTCAAATATGAATCTTGATAAGTAAAAAACATATGTTTAATATTATTTTGATAAAATTCGAGAATTCTAAGTTTGATAAATACGAGAACTCATTGACATAGCCGTAGTGAAAGCGAAGAGAAAGTGAAACAAAAAGAAAGTGGCGGGTTCTATAAGTCGTAGAACCGATAGTAGACGGGGACCGATAGGAGGGAGATAGTTCTGGTGTGGAACTCTAGACCTGGTCGGTAGAAGTGCGGGTAGACAGCCACGGAGTGTGAGTGACGTCCTGGTCTAGATTGCTGGACGAGGGTGGATAGAGAAAGCCCAGGGGCCTTAGCCAAAATGACAATCTACAATCGATAACGCTAATAGAAAACTAATCAAATGTATGGGAATGACGTCATCTCAACGATAAGTCATGTGATCTAAAATAAAAAATTGATTACGACGAGGCGTTAATTATTGTAGAAACAGATACGAAACGTTATTAACTTGGCTAGGCCTGCTGGACAGAGGCGAATAGTATGCAATACAGGATGCCAACGCTCGGAATTGGGTGAAAACAATGTGAAAAGAAGTAAAAGAAACGAAGGAAAAAATATTTTGTAAGAAGTTTACGTTTTTTGTTCTTTTCATTACTTTTGTTTTGTTAATTGAATGCTGTTTTTTTATTCTATTTTGTTATGAATGCTGTGCACGTCTGTTGTCGTCACGTCTTTGTTTTGTTATTTGTAAATGTTAGTGTGTTTTTATTATTATTATTTTTTTTTCTTGTGCGAAAAATAGGTTAAAAGTTAATACAATATTCGCTATATTAAAAGCAATTTCCACCTAATTATTATAAAAAAATAAAATAAAAAATTGTGTTTATGGAACAGAAAAAGATATAAACGATGGCAACTGGAAAAGTTAAAAACTGTGGCGAGTCTCCTAGCGAGAGGATACGTCTTCCAGATTCAAGTGAAGGGTACAATAAAACTTCGAAAACTATGAAAAGATTAATTCAAATCAGTTACCCTCGGTTTGTTGTAGATGACCCACTCGGAGTCGATGGTGAAGCCGGACAGCGGTACGAGCGCGAGCCCGGCCGCGGCTCCGTTGTGGAAGCTCGGCCACGCCCCCGGCGCCGTGCCCTCGCCCGCCCCCGCGCCCCCGGCCCGCCCCCGCCACCGCCCCCACACGCACACGCGCGGGACCTCCACCGCCTCCGTGGCGGGGCACGGCACCGTGCGCAGGCTCGCCATGCCCCTGCAGGACATATCGGATGTTACCACCAAGAAGCTTAAAGATAAAAGTGGAGACAACACTCTAAATACCTAAGTGAAGCCAACTGTGGGCAGACGCTCTCTTTCTGAATGCATACATAAGATAAAGAAAACACATATCACTATCTCGTTCTTATGTATGCATTCAGAAAGAGAGCATCAGCCCACAGTTGGTTTCAAGCTTTTGTTCTAAGTGTTGGCTCCATTTATACCTATATCTTCATGGTTACCACTACCTCATGAATATCAAGTTGAATAGGACCAATCTGCCATCCGTAAATGTGGTGATAATGCTCGCCCTTTCTCTTTATGAGAAGAAAAATAACCGCCGAAAAGTTTCTACGGCGTCTGCAGTGTTAAATTTTCGCCCAAGAACCATTATTTTTAAATGGTAGCTACAAAAAACAGTTGTTATTGTAACCACTTTTTTGCCTCTAATGTCATCCTTAAGCCTACGGAATAGAAGTCAAAATCGGTTGAAGGGACTGTAAAAAAGGTTTGTGTATGTCTAATGTTATTGTGAACGGAGTATAGATAATTATAACGTAAATTCTTCGAATCGTAATTTCGTTCGTTTTTTCTGAAGCTAATATAAATATGAAAAAGTTAAAACTGAAACAATGCCCTGAAGTGGGACAAACAAGGCTAAAAATAAACAAATAATAACAAACCAGAGACAAAAATACCAAACTCACCTTGCAATCGGCAGTGCCATAGTCCTAGTACTGATAGCAAACAGGTACTTGTCCTGCTCCTCAATGAAGTCGTGGTCGGACACTTCAGGACGTTGCTTCAAATTGATCGTCACGGGGATCGAGGATTGAAGCAGGTTTATTACTTCTGTCATTCTGGAATAAAATATGTGTGTTATGAATTTAAGTCAAAGTCAAATAATTTATTTCTATTAGACCAAAAAAAGTGTCAATAATAATCTACAAAAAAAAATAGTTAATCAAGTTGTCCCTTCCAAAACATAGTTTAGTATGGGCAAGACCATCCACTCTTTAAAAATAATTTAATTAAAAATTGTTTTATGAGTTATAATGTTATAACGCAAAATACGCGCTGGGACGTGGAGTTGGGGACACTAGCCCGTCATACTACTACTACTAATGGTCATAGAAAAAAGTGTGTAGATACGTAAAAATAAACAAGAGAATACATATGTGAGCTTTGATAGTTACGAACACGACGGCTTTGAATAAAGAGTGGAAATTTCACTATTGTGACAGCCAATTCATTTTAGCGACTTGCCCCGGCTTTATACAGATGCAATGTAGATCAAACTATATGTATAACCCTTCCTCTTGAATCACTTTATCTATAAAATCTATCCATAATCTCTACCTATAGTAAAATTCATAGAGTACGAATTAAAAAAAAAAAATAACAGAGGGACGGACGGCGAGAGGGGACTTTATTTTATACACTCGGCGTCACAAAAATCGCACCTCTTTAAGAATTCCCTTCAAAGTCATTTTAACCCTATTAATCAATGGTATACATATGACTATAAGGTATAATTGGAAAGGCAATTTATTTAAATTTCAGAATGAATCAATGGATTTGGTTTTTTGTTTACCAGGGAATAAAAAAAAGCAAGCTAATGCAAATGATTAAAAAGTTAAATTTTATTTTATCAGCAAAAATTACAACAAAGTCCTTAAAACTAACTTAAAACCTAGTGTTACCTCCCCTAGCCCTGATGACTGCTTCCATGCGTTCTCTCATGGACCTTATTAATGTGACAACAGTCTCTTGTGGAATGTTGTCCCATTCTGCAACGACGGCATCTTGAAGGTCTTGGAGAGTGGTAGGGGCAGGATTTCGTGCACGTACTCGCCGTTTCAGTTCATCCCAAAGGTGCTCAATAGGGTTCAGGTCTGGACTTCGCGCCGGCCAGCGTATAACAGGGATGCCAACTTCTTGCAGGTAGTCTCTTACAATTAAAGCGGTGTGACAACGGGCGTTATCGTGCATTAACGTGAACCCACTGCCAACAAAACCCGCATAAGGGACAACCTGCTCCTCTAAGATCTCTGTTATGTACCGAGCAGCAGTCAGCGACCCTTGCCCGCGAGCACTTCCAGTCCGAGAAACACACACAAGGTTCGTTTTACCGTCGATTGACATGCCGCCCCAGAACATGCACGAGCCACCCCCGTATTCCACTGTCTCTTGAATACAGGCTTGTGCGAATCGTTCCCCTTGCCTCCTATACACTCTTCGACGCCTGTCGTTGCAGAAAAGACACACCCTCGTCTCATCCGAGAAGAGCACAGCCCTCCATTGGTCTATTGTCCAATCCACATGGTCACGGGCAAATTGCAACCGGTCTCTCCTATGCTGTGCAGTCAATTTGGGCCCTGTAGCAGCCCTATGAGCTGCAATTTTCTTCTCCCGCATTCTTCTTCTAATCGTGGAGACGCTTACAGAAGTTCTGCGAGCTGATCGCAGTTGTTGTTGCAGCTCAACAGCATTGGAGAACCGATTACGTAAAGACGTCGAAACAATGAAGCGATCGTCTCTTTCGGATGTGCACCGTTGTCTTCCAGATCCACGTCTTCGGATATAGCCACCAATCTCTTGGAAACGTTGGAACACTCGTCGAACGGCAAAACGACTCAAGTTCAGTTGCCGAGCAACATCACATTGCCGCATCCCTGATTGCAGTAGTGCAATGACTTGAGCGGCTTCATCTGCAGTGGTATCCATCTTCTGTGGTATTTTTCTTGCTGTAGCTGTTCACGTGTGTTCACTTCAAAGGTTGAATAGCGAATGACCCACATTTAACCCGGGTCGCCCGTTTTATACCCTTGTAGGGAGGTGCAATTAGTGGCCGTTGTAATGCGTATTTTGACAACATTTTTTTTAACGTTACGTGCTAATGAGATCTGTTGTGTTTAGGAATTCTAACTGTTGTTAATTTAAAGGTCGTTAAACATACTTTTAATTGATACCAATATTAATTGGGTTTAATGTATTCGTTACTGGCGGGACATGTTTTAAACTTATTTTCGAAAAGGTGCGATTTTTGTGACGCCGAGTGTATTATGTAGAAAGGCCTTTTATAAGGCCGAATGGAAGAATCTGCTCATTGACCACTCTAAAGTAGTACCTTTGCGAATGTAGCAAACATGAATAGTTGTACGATAACAGTTTCGATATCCTTATAGTTCTCTCACCTATGATCTCTCGGATACAGCAAACTTAGTAACTGTGTGTTGAGATGCTCCATGCCGGTGATGACATCAGCATCATCAGGGTTGCTCCTCGTCGGCTCCACTGGGCGCTGGGCCAGGGTGTACACTGTGTCTTTCTCCAGCACTTCCAGGGCTATAACTGGTGGGGGCATAGTGAATATTTAAGTATAAATTGCGCTAACCATTTTCTTAGTTTTTGAACTTAGCGCAGACTGCGCAGATAAAAAATACAGTGGCATAATCAGCACAATATTGCAGAACACAACCAAAACAGATGCGCCATAATTGCAGTAGTTCGCTGCGTAATAAGCTGCAGTTGGTAACATATTAATTTAATTAGATTGGGGTCGGCTTCCAGTCTTACCGGTTGCAGCTGAATACCAGTGTTTTACATGGAGCCCCCCACAACCCAGTTATTGGGTAAACCAGCACCCCTTGGTAAGGCTGGAAAATTTGTAACCGGTATTATGTACATTTTAACATTGTCCCACTGCTGGACAAAGGAACTCTCTCTTCTTTCCAAGCTTGAGCTAGTATGGACGATAATATCCAGTAAAATACCAAAATGTCCAGCAATCTTTGCCGTCATACCTATACAAGCTTTTGCCCTCAACTTCGTCAGCGTAAATTTACTCACAGATTCCTAATTTTTTGGTAATAACATAATATAGCCTAAAGCATTTAGGGATAAAGTTGCTTCCTATTAGAGATATAATTTTCAGAATGTTACAAGCAGATCCGGAGATTAGTTGGAAAATTTTCAGCTTTACAATATTTGTATAGATTTAGGAAAGTACCCCTACTATAACAGAAACTTCATTTTTTATATGCGTAAGTCTATTTGATGACAACCTCCTCGGAAAGATGCGATCTTTGGCGAGATAAATTAAAACCTCCTGAACATTTAATAGAGACATCGGACAGCCTTTCATCTGGGCATGCATTGCGGTGACCGACTTTGAAATCTTTAAACCGACTCCGCAGTCAGAACTGCCGTAGCGATGAGAATCTTTACAGGTGGGGGTTCTCAAATGATGGCTATGTTCAGCGCCCTGCGGCGTCTCTTTACAGACTATGGCCCTTCTATCTTGCGCCGCATGTCCTGTCACCTGCTAATGTGAGGACCTAATCACTGCATCGGCCGATGGCGTCGCCGTGGCTGAATACTGGACCAAACAAGAAATTTGACAAGAACAAACACAACACACACATACATACACATCTAGACACATACGTACACATCCACACACATACATACACATCCACACACATACATACACATCCACACACACACACACACACACATACATACACATCCACCCACACACACATACACATCCACACACATACATACACATACACACACACATACATATCCACACACACACACACACATACATACACATCCACCCACATACATACACATCCACACACGCATACATACACGCACACATGCACACACACATATACATACACATCCACACACACACACACACACATACACATTCACACACACATACATACACATCCACACACACACCCACATACATACACATCCACCCACACACACATCCACACACATACATACACATCCACCCACACGCACATCCACACACATACATACACATCCACACACGCATACATACACATCCACACACACATCCACCCACACACATCCACCCACATACATACACATCCACACACGCATACATACACACACACACGCACACACACATATACATACACATCCACACACACACATACACATTCACACATACATACACATCCACACACACACACATACACATCCACCCACACACACATCCACACACATACATACACATCCACCCACACACACATCCACACACATACATACACATCCACACACGCATACATACACATCCACACACACATTCACACATACATACACATCCATCCACACAAACACACGAGCGCGCGCGCGCGCACCCACAATTGCGCACACATACACACACATGATATATATCTGTGTTTGCCATCGACACGCTTAGAAGAAGAACAGTCATTTTACTCACACTCCATATAATCCGATGCAGTCTTCATAGTATGAGCCACTTCGGCCTGATGGGCCAGGTCTTCCCTCATCACTAGATTGTAGGCAGCTGGGGGCCAGTCCGCGGGCGGGGAGCTCTTGCAGCGGCTGAACACTGTGAGGAGCAGCAGACCAAGCGCGGGGGGCAGGTTGCCCAGGTCACGGAGGGTGATACCTGGGTAAAATGTTTAATGACGTTATTGGAGCCGATTCCCTTGTCCACAAACTAAACTAAAATTAGACTCTTACTACAAGGCAGTTGAAGAAAAGGACGGTGACAGATAAGAGAGAGTTTATTCAGCTATTATGGTAGCTTGTGGTACGAAGTTATAATCGGCAGTATTTTTTTTATGGAGAATCATCCATTTTCTTTTCTACCACTTACAGTAAATGTTTTCTTAGTAACCAATATTGTCGAAAGTACTTAATAAAATTTGACGACCCCAGTTACTTATCTTTTGTGTTCACTGTACATCAGAAGTTAATGAGTAAAGGTGAACAGTCATCATTATCAGCCGGAAGATGACCATTGTTAAACAAAGGCCTCCCCTATAAGGGTAATAATCCCCACGCTTGGCAGGCGTCTTGGGGATCGCAGTTGTTAAGTACACGGAAGCCGCTGTTGCCTGACTTTCGGATTTTCCCTTAGTTGCGTCTCTGACACCCTCGAGGTGGAATAGGTGGGTGCTACTCCAGCCTGGACACCCCACAGGGCAAGGTGGACAGTCAGTGGAGCTCAACTGTCCAATTAACAGACACAATAGTAAAACAATGACAATATGACTCCAGGCGTCATATCAACAGTCAAGCGGGTCGGCGTATCCTATTTGTCAATCTCAACACAACCTGATAACATTATATCGAAAATGCCAAATCGCATGCTCCGACCGACTTATGTGTATAGCGACGAGCGACAAGAATAAACGTACCTTTATCACAAGCCATGATAACAGCCTGGCAGTAAGGCGAGCTGTAGGTGTTGTTGTCTCGTCTCGCGCGCGGAGTGCTGCTGGCCGTCACAGTGTCGCGAGACGATATCGTTTGTACGCCGGCCGAGCGACCACAACCCACCGTAGATAGGATCTGGAAATCAATAATACAATATGTGTAACTACAGGATAAAATTGAATTTAAGAGCAAATTTTTAAGGAGTCGCTCAGAACACAAACCTGATCAACTTTCATTACGCGGCCAAAACAAACCGCACGAAAAAAATCAGCTGTTCCATACAGAAGTGCAATAGGTACTTGGCCAAAATGTATGGGACAGCTGTTTCTTTTTTCGCGCTGTTTGAGTTGGCTCCATAATGAAAGTTGTTCAGGATCGTGGTCTGAGTCACTCCTTAAAAATTTGCTCATGACTTTAATTACACCCTGTATAGTTAATAGGATGTGGCTGCGCCACACATGAAGATCAATGGTTTATAGTTAAGTAGATGTGGCTGCGCCACACATGTCGATCTATGGTCGAATACAGCAGTGCGAATTAATATGTGGGGACATTTTCACACACGGCCATCTGACCCCAAACTAGGGAGACCCTGTACTATGGGTGTCAGACAGCTGATATACATACACAAATACATTTTTTTTTGTAAATACATACATATATAGATAAATGACATATATAGATGAATTATACCGTTTTTGAGTCAACACCTTTGTAGCTAACATATTTAACAATATGTTTAATACCCGAGGTGTGATAAGCAGAGGTACAGTCACGAACAAATACATGTAAACAGTTAGTCTTCTCCTAAACTATTGATTGAAATGTTATGGGGTTACGAATAGGGTATTTTTGATCCCAAACTACTATAATATAGGTTTTTCTATAAGTTGAAATAGTTATTTCACGACAAATTTTATTTTGAGCTTTGCAATCTGTATACATATTATGCTCGTAACTGTACAGTACTGTTATGGAGGGTAGAGTTAAGAAGCACTATCTCCGTGTACAAAAAAATGTCCGTTAAAATGTGCCACATAAGGGTGGCGTTACAATCGCGACCGCGTACAAATATTCAAACTTGGCATACTTCAATCCGTCAACAACTGCTATATTCACGGATCTGTGGCTACATTCATACCATACCCTGTGCCTACGCTAGCGCCATTTTGCCTGGGTTTTGGAACTGTAACTTGCTGCTTAGAGCTGGACACTTTTTCAACTTTCTCCCATATGAGAGATCGGTCCTTTCCTCTACCCTCCATTAGTACTGTTAAGGTTGTACGCTCAGATTATGAAACAAAAGGCAGATAGACCGCACGGAACACAGAGAGTGAAGCCAAAAAAGCAAATACAAATTCAAAAGCGAATACCTATAACGCGCTTCGCGCTTTACTGACACGAGTCAATCAGGCGAGGCGAACGGAAGTTGAAAGGGAGATATAAGTTAGTGAAGATAAAAAGAGAGAGAGTTACGTTTACGTTTTATTTGCTTTTTTGGCTTCGCTCTCAGTGTTCTGCACGGTCTATCTGCCTTGTGCTTTATAATCTGAGGTTGTATGCATATGGCATGCTGGTCGAAAGCATTTGACTAAATGTTTCGTCTAAACGCTCTGGATTCGATCTAGAGAGTATTTTGAATTTAGAAGCGTTGGATTATTTTTATATCAAGGCATTGTTTCACCGGGCGCTGTCAGAGGCCGACCTGCTATTTATTCAATATAAAAAGTTTATCTCGGTGTTCCTTCTTTAATTTAAAAGAACCTCCAACTCCTAGGACACCACTCAACACATTACGATCCGGTACCGTAAGATTTCAGCGCGGTCTGAACTCTTACAATACACATCACACACACTCACACACTGAATTAACACACACACCCTAAAAAGAGGCTTAACATTATTAATATTACTTGTATATTATAATAATAATAATAAACCGATCACATGTTTGCCGACGGTCTATAAAGTTTTTACATCTATTTTGAGAGCGAAAATTAACCAACACATAGACAGTAACGGTATCATGTCTCCCTCTCAAAATGGATGTAGGAATGGGTCCTGCGGTACTAAGGAGCTGCTCCTGATTGACATGGCCATCAGTCAACAGGTTCGCCGATCCCGAAGGAATCTGTCGACATGTTGGAAAGATTACAAGAAGGCTCTGCGCCGCATACACGGCTCATGAGGGTGCTAGAGTTGTATAAGATAGATACCACACTGCACACCTTCCTGATGTCGTGTATGGGGCAGTGGAGGACGGTCCTTCGCTATCCAGGATGTCGACATATCCAGACGAATAGTGAACCGATAAGGATTGAGCGGGGTATATTTCAGGGCGACAGTTTGAGTCCACTTTGGTTCTGCTTAGCCTTGAATCCTCTAAGCACACTGCTGGAGAATTCTAGTCTAGGCTATAAGTTGAAGAGAGGAGGTCAGGTAATATCTCACCTCCTTTACATGGATGACTTAAAACTCTTTGCCACCAACAGTTCACAGCTGATGGAGCTACTGAAAGTATCAGAAACTTTCAGTAGCGCCATCAGGATGGAATTTGGCGTGGACAAATGTGCGGTCATGCATGTCAAGCGAGGGGAGATTATGGAATCTGAGGGAGTTCAGCTTTCGGATTCCATAAACCTTAGATCCCTCTCTTCAATTGAGACCTACAAATATTTGTGTATGGCGAAAGCGTTGGGCATCAATGCTGCTGACATGAAGCAATCGTTAAAGGAGCGCTTCTTTGGCCGCCTGAAGAAAGTATTAAATAATCTTTTGTCAGGCGGAAATAAGGTGCGCGCCTTCAACGGGTGGGTCATGACGGTCTTGATGTACTCTTTCGGCATACTCAAATGGACTCAAACGGAACTCGATGCCCTGGATAGGAGAGTCCGTACATTGTTGACAGCGTATCGGATGCATCACCCACGGTCTTCGGTAATGAGACTGTATATCCCGCGGAAGTGCGGAGGTCGTGGCTTCTTAAATGCTAAGACTGCACAACCGTGAGATATACAGTCTCAGGGAATATTTCCTAGGAGCCGACGTGGGGACGCACCGAGATGTAGTTGCAGTGGACAAAGGCCTCACCCCGCTCTCCTTGGTTAAAGAGAACTGGTGCAAGCCTGTAGTGCTTGAGACTAATGATCGCGAGGAGGTTTGGAAGAGTAAGGAGCTTCACGGACGCTTTTTCCGGGCCCTACACGGGCCCGATGTGGATTTCTTAGCGTCCGTATCCTGGCTACGATTCGGTGATCTATTTGGAGAAACCGAAGGTTTTGTGTGTGCAATTATGGACGAAGTTATTTTGACGAATAATTACCGGAGATTTATTGTGAAGGATGGCACGGTTGACAATTGTCGGGCATGTCACCGGCCGGGTGAATCAATCCATATTATCTCTGGATGTTCTCGTCTTGCTAACGAAGAGTACTTGCACAGGCACAACCTTGTGGCCAGGATTATACATCAGCAACTTGCTCTGAATTACAACCTCGTGGAATCAGAAGTTCCATACTACAGGTATGTGCCCGATCCAGTTCTCGAAAATGGCAATGTCACATTGTACTGGGATCGATCCATCATCACTGACAGGACTATTATAGCCAATAAGCCTGATAAAGTGGTGGTGGATCGATTGGAGAGGCGCGCTATGATTATTGACATAGCTGTTCCTCATGACGAGAACCTCATGAAGGCCGAGAAAGACAAGCACATAAAGTATCTTGACTTGGCCCATGAGGTTGTCGACATGTGGAATGTGGACTCAGCGATCATTATGTCGATAATTGTTACAGCCAATGGCTTAATTGCCAAGAGCCTCGACCAACATCTAAGGAGGCTCTCGTTAGACGGCTGGATCAAGGGCTTGATTCAGAAGGCAGTACTTCTGGACACGGCCCGCATTGTCAGAAGGTTTCTCTCTCTGTAGCCCTGACCGCCGGTAGCTTGGACCCTGTTCCCGATACCGGTGAGGTACTATTTTTTTATATTTTTAAATGTTTTTATTTTTATATTAATATTTAGAAATGTAATTTAATGTGTATATAAAATAAATGAATGTGAATAATAATATTAATAATATGTGGGGACATTTTTCACACACGGCCATCTGACCCCAAACTAGGGAGACCCTGAACTATGGGTGTCAGACAGCTGATATACATACACAAATACTTTTATTTTTTGTAAATACATACATATATAGATAAACAACACCCAGACACAAGGCAAACACAAAGTGCTCATCACAAAAATGTTTACCCTGGGCGGGAATCGAACCCGCAACATATTTTTTTTATTTGTATATTATTTAAATGTGTACTTTTTAACTAGATTTATAAAACAAAAATGGATGAAATACGCACCTCTATAAGATCCCTGGACATATTATTAACTTCAGCCAAATAAGGGTAATTCCCCACATCCAAATCCTTTAGCATCGAGTTCAAATACGCATAAACATTCGGTGGATCCCGACTAAAGTACACAGGTTCACACAACTTCTTCAAACTACCCTCATTTATTTGTGACTCATCGTCGTATTCCAAATTCAAATCCGTCGGGAAATCCAGCCAGTAATGATTGACATACGCATCGAGTTTCAAATCCTTCGATAATTGATACAAAAAGGTTGATAATGGTCGCAAGTTACTCCATAAAAGAGTATTTAGTTTAATTTCTTCGTAAACTAAATGTAATGAGTACAATACTTGTAAAACATGAGGGAATAAGAGCGAATTTGTATTGAATAAATTAGGTTTTTCGATTTCCATACTTGTCCGTTTTGCTTTACGATACCCATCAGAATTTGAAATAGGTAGTTTCAGCATAGTTAAAGAATGTCCTATAGCTTTATGCATTTTGGAGTTTAGGAGATAATCCCAGTCATCTGGGGTTCCGTCGCTTGAAGTTCTTTGCTTTTTTGTGGCGACTTCGGCATGGTCGATGACGTCATCGGTTTGTTTCGTGTGTAGTCGCTCGACGTCGTAGCCAATGAGGGAGAGTAGAAGATTCGAGAACATAGACCATTCTTGTTCGGGAGTTAGGTCTTGGCTGCCGGGTGCGTTGCGGACTCCGTACCATTTTATTATTACCTGTGGAAAGAAATAATGATAACAACAACTGAGGAGGCTCTCGTTGGGCAGTTGGAGCAAGGTCTTGACTAAGAAAGCGGTACTCCTGGACACGGCGCGTATTGTTAAAAGATTCTTCACTCAGGAGCCCTGACCACCGGTAGCTTGGACCCTGTTGCAGATACTGATAGGCTACTACTAATTTTATTATTGTATTAATATGTAAAAATATAATTATGTCTTTAAAATTAATAAATGAAATACTAATATTAACGACATTTTAGTGTATGGCAAAAGGATATTATGTCAAGGAAATTGCTAGTCATAAATCCAGCATACTGGAATTGTAGAACGAGGATTATAATGAAATTTTTTTCACCATCTTAAAACCAGACTTCTCTAGTATTTTGCCCGCGACTTCGTCCGCGTGAGTTATCTTATAGATCTCAAATTTTTCGATAATAAAATACAGCCTATAGCACTCAGAGATAACGTAGCATTCTATTAGTGAAAGTATATTTAGAATTGGTTAAGTATTTCTTGGGTACATCCATTACATACAGACATTAAAAAATGAAATCTTTTTTTTATATTACCAGCTATCCGACCCAATGTACAATGTAGATCAAAATCTTTTTTTTATATTACCAGCTATCCGACCCAATGTACAATGTAGATCAAATTATACGTAGAGACCTTCCTCATGAATCATTCTTATCTATTGCTGAAAACCGCGTTAAAAACCGTTGCACAGTTTAAGAAATTTAAGCGTACAGAAGTGGAAGTGGGCCGGCCATGTCTGCAGACGGACAGACGGTAGATGGAGCAGACACGCTCTAGAGTGGAGACCGCGTTTGGGCAAGCGTAGTGTGGGACGCCCTGCGGCACGATAGACCGACGATTTAGAGAAGGTGGCTGGCAGCGGATGGTTGCGGGTTGCCCAAGACCGGGTTGGTTGGCGATTTATGGGGGAGGCCTATGTTCAGCAGTGGACGGCAATAGGCTGATATGATGATGATGAAGCGTACAGAGGGACAGGTGGCAGAAGGCAACTTTGTTTCGTAGTATATAGAAAAGTATGTTTCAATTCTACTGAATACTACTAATTTTCTTCCAAATAACTATACTCTAATAGCATTAGAAAAAAGAGGCTCATAGAAGCAGGTATGCAAAACATTTTATTTCAAAGATAAGTCAAAACAGTTGGGTATTTTATTCTATACGAGAAAAAATCTATAAATATGTTATTGAGACAGTTTAGGCATAAAGCAGTCGGAAAATGTAAGTTCCAGTTCATAAAATAACAAAACCAATTTTTAAATTCAATTTAAAGTTTTCAGTATTTTTAATCTGTTTTAAAACACCGTGAAATAGTAGCGGCCATGTTATTACGCCGTACGGCTGTGTAAACAAAAAATTGTCAATTGTCAGTCAACCGATTGGCGTATTATTGGCTTTATTTTTTCATTATTACACCTATTACAAAATATGCTTTTAATTATTTTTAAATGATATACAATTATCATATTTAATATGAGCTCATTTGATACTAAACGAACTGACGTCATTTTCGCTGAGCAATATGGCGTCCAGTAAGAGTTATCGTCGAAATACGCGCGAAATTTGAAAATTAAAAATTTAAATGCATTTTTATAGCACTTATCGATTGAATAAAAATTTTGTGTTTTTTTTTTGGTGGCATATTAGCACTACAGAATATCATTGAGGCACTTTTCAAAAATTGGTGTAATACCCTATTTTAATTCAACTTATTTTAATTTAATTTTGATAAATAGATCTAATATAGTACTGAATATGGGCGTATAATATTATGAACCGAATAAAAGTCTTTTAAAGATTAGGTAACATTTTAAATTTGGTAGAATTACAGTGAAACATACAACGTTCCGGGAATTGTGCATTCCTGCTTCTGTTAGGTTTTTTGCATTGACACTGTAATTTTAAATTGGAATTAAATATACAACTAAATGAAAGCCACATAATTTCAGAAGACAAATTATTACAATAGTTACAAATACGCGTGACAGCTACTGTAAAAATAGATTGTAATAAATTCGGTGTCTATCGTACACCTTAACTTACTTACTTTACTTACTTAACTTTAGCATGTTTATTGTACTTTTGTTACAAAGTGTGCATTGAAAAGAACCTTTTTTAACTTCTGTCTAATGCTATTGTAAATGGAGTATATATAGTATAGATATTCATCTTACCTGCATAGTAACATCTTTAGGTAATATCGCCCTCAAGGCTGTATAACACCGAGTGACAAGAGTAGAACAAGTCAATGGCGGTAGCGATATCCGGTACATAGGACCTGCTTCAAACTGCAAAGTGAGCCGGGAGCCGGCCGCGTCGCAGAGTCCACAAAGACCTGGGAATAAGTAATAAGTGTTCGGTAAACGACTTTGAGTCTTGTTACAAGCTAAGTAAGTTTTCTTGCAGCTTGTACAAAGGTACAAAATAACAGTAAGGGGCTCATACAACAACCAATTGATATTAGCTTTTAGGTACTTTTGCATAAGGCTTGATACTGGTAATGCAATAACACGACTTGTGATTCAATTTGATGTCATTCAGAAATCTAAATTGTAGTGTGTAGTAGTGGTGTAGTGTGTAGTTTATATGTTTTTAACTTTTTTAGTTATTACTTTTTTATTATGCACTCGCTATGTTATCTCTTTACCACCCTTGATTGTCTAGTAGAGAATACCTTAGCATCATACATACTCATACACAAAGGAACAAAGGCGGACTCATTAAGTCCGCTTTAGTTCCTTTGTGGTGTGAAATATAAATAAATAAAGCGTCAAACAAAAGAAAAATCTTTTCCTTGACTCAGTTAAGAAAAGCAAAAATTATGTTTATAATGTCTCACCTAAGCTCTCCTTTTGCTCAATCCTAGCCGTGGAAGTATGAGGCACTGGCGACAGGAGATGTAATGCTGAATCATCAAAGTTGGAGGTTTCATTGCATCTACTTGGCAACAAGCTGCTGCGACGAGGGAACGGGGACTGGAAGGTAGCTCGCTTAGTGTAGGGGGAGTCTATGAGGCGGGCTAGCACACCGCCTACGTGAACCTGGAGAAAAGATAAGTAAGTTTATTTACGTTGACCTGGAGTTTTCTCCAGGTCAATAACCACTCATCTAGCCTAGGCTTTTTCCAACTATGTTGGGTTCGGCTTCCAGTCTATATATGCATGCAGTTCCAACCTCTACAAGACCAGACAGAGGTCAGACCTCAACCTAATTAATAGGTACCACAATACCCCTTAGTATGACCCATAATGCCCATAATGACTGTTAAAGATCTATTAGGAGCTACACAAAGCTACTAACCTTCCCAACAACATGATTTCCCGACTGCAATATAATATTCCCAGCTTCATCAATCAATGCGATCATGTTCAAATGTTCTAGCACCACAGCATCCTTAGCCAACATAGTTGAAACTGCCCCAACCATAAGATTCGTCTTAGATGTCTGTCCGAGTGAATGAGAACGTTGCAATCTCACTATCTGCAACTTACACACGCCTCCCACTTTGACAATAAAACATAGGTAGTCATGACCAACTAGATCACTATGTAGGAACGTCTTCATATCACTTGCAGACTCAATAGGATCTCTCCGTATATTTTGAGTATCCGTCCAGATATGGTCCAAGCAAATATCTGGATACAATGGCAATGATGGAGGATTCTGCGGACCATTGTTAGCCATCATGGAAGTGTAGGATGCTTGACCAATAGAAGCATGAGGTGATAACCCTTGTTGATGGAACACGTTTGCCATTGGACTGTTGATTCTTGAACGGGACATTGTTGGAGTGGTTGGTATCTTTTTAGATTGGTACGGGCTGCCTAATCCGGTTGCCCAGCTGGTGACATTTCTCTGGCTTTGCATTGGGCTGCCAATATAGTCACAAGATTGACTGAAGACAGTTGTTGTTGAATTCATATTTGGGCACATGGACAAGCACTCCTCGCGAACAGTTTTCCGGATCCTCCAAAGCGAATGGGTTCCCAATTTCCAGTCATACAGCAGAATTATGCTGGGGTTTGTACTCACAAACATTATTTGTATATCCCCATCATTGTAGTACTGAAGCCCTAGTGACGGTGACTTCATCAGGATAGGAGTAACCTCATCCAAAGGATGAGTTAAAGAGAAGCATGTTGGTAGCGAAACATCCACGTCAAAATCAGACACAGATTCAGGACGTAACTTAGAACTCATATTGAATGGAAAGTTAGACTTTGATTTAGAAAACATACTGTTCTGAGAATCATTGAACTTCAAAGTTTGAAAGGAGTTTGGTAGCATTGAGTTTTGAGTTGGTGTTGCCTCTTTTTCTAATAAAACTCCATACTTCATTGGCCAGACTTTTTTCACTTGAAATGGTATACTTGTAATATATTCTCGTCCCTCATTCGCATATACTTTCATACATTTACTATCTACTAGAAGAATAGCCGGCATGATTTTTGTCTGAATATGTTCAGTAGTATCTTCAATCTTTATGTTTTTCTTCACGTCACCTATTTGGGTGTTCAATGCATCTATTAGCATGGTGTTTTTGATGTCAACATGGAAATTGCAGAAAGCTGCGTGTTTTATGGGGTTCTCTATAGTGTAGCAGGCAATGGTTTCTCTATGTTCTGGATCTGATAACTTTGTTGCAGGGGTTGAGATTAGTCCTGAAATAAAAAAAAAATATATAGGTTTAAGAAAGTCTTTGTTAAATAGTAACATACATTTTTTTTGACCTAAGGGCGGGTTGCTTCAACTAACCATTACTGACCGGTAATAGTCAAAAATGGCGCTAACTATCGTCAAATAAAAAAAATGGGTTGTTTCACAAAATCATACGTCAAAAACTTACTATTACCATAACCGACCAGTCATCGTAATTTTGTGTTGTCAAACAGCTACTTCGAACTTCAAAATATTATGGAATCTCTTTTTGAGAAACTATAACTGACGGATTTTTATGTCATGAAACAACCCGTTACATTTAACGTACGTTAAACATCATCAGACATTCTATTGCTGCTTCGTAGACTACTGTAAGGCATTTGACTCCCTGGACCACGAAAATATATGGCAGGCTCTAAAAAACCAAGGAGTAGAAGGTAAATACATAAGATTGATCGAAAACATTTACAAGAACAGCACTGCCCCGGTGAAACTAGAGAAGGAAGGAGAAGGGATTCAGATTCAAAGAGGGGTTCGGCAGGGCGACCCGCTTTCACCAAAACTCTTCTCGACAGTCCTAGAGGACATCTTCAGAGAAATGCCGTGGGAAAAATTAGGCTTGAATATCAACGGCGAAAACTTAACCCATCTTCGATTCGCAGATGACCTAATTATATTCGCGACAAACCCAGTAGACCTACAAACAATGCTCAACGATCTAGATAAGGCAAGCCATATGGTAGGACTATCAATGAATACACTAAAAACAAAAATCATGTCTAACGCAGAAGAAGTACCCATTGTAGTCAACAGCAACCATATTGAGTATACGATGGAGTATATCTATCTTGGCCAACTGATATCCACCGATGAACTTATGAGAAAAGAAATTGCAACTAGAATAGGGAAAGCTTGGAAGCAATACTGGTCCCTCAAAGACATAATGAAAAACATAGAAATGGCTATGCCCTTAAAAGCCAAATTATTTAATACTTGCATACTGCCCATTCTTACATATGGATGCCAAACATGGGCGCTAACAAAGTCCAACTTAAAAAAACTAGAAGTCTGCCAAGTCGCCATGGAAAGGAGCATGCTGAACATACGAAAAATTGACAAGATAAGAAACAGAACTATCAGAAAGAAAACCAAAATTGAAGATTTAACAGTCAAAGTGAAAAATCAAAAATGGAGATGGGCAGGTTGTATCATAAGGGGAAAGGACAAGTGGAGTAGAGTTGTGACAGAGTGGTATCCAAGGGATGGGACCCGCAAAAGAGGGAAACCGTTTAGAAGATGGGCAGACGAGATTAAGAAGGCAGTAGGCAATACAAATATATGGACAAGAACAGCAAAGGACCAAACAAGGTGGAGAGAGCTGGAGGAGGCCTTTGCCAAAAGGCAAACAGACAGTGAAACTGAAATAGATTAATATAAACTAATACTTTGTAACCACTATTGTCTGAATAAAATGTGTGCGTATGTAACGACCGACGTACGTATTAACCAACTGTTTCAAACAACCCGCCCTTAGTCTATAATAATAATATGTCTACAAACTTCCCAGTCAAAAAATTGTAGCATTTGATGACAAACTACTACATTATATTGCTGCAACCCAGAATCTGGCCACCGTGACTAGAACCTGAAGCATTGCCATTGGCAGTCATTAAATCTGCCTGTGTGCAAATGTCACAGCACAATGTGAAACAGCTCAAATCAATACCGTTATCATTGGTAGTAATCACGGCAGCTCCAGCTTACACGTCCTTGGCAAATTAATTTTAGCATCCATTATCATTCTAAATCCGAGGTTTAGATTTAAATTACGAAGCACAGATTCTCATAGAACCAGAATCCTCAAGACAAGTTTTTACATAAAAATACACAGCAAACTAGACCCTAGATCTTCTTACCTTTGGACCAAACAGCAGTACACCCTTTCACATACAACTCTTCCTCATAAGAACTATCAGTCTTTGGGTTTACCATAGCCTTGTCACTCTTACTTGGTACTGAAGCCAAGTTAAATTTCTTAGACATGTTGCTAGAACTGTTTGCACTACCACCACGAGAGGGTCCTGCAGAGTTCAACCCTTCCGCATCCATCTTCTTCATCCCACTGAGAAGTTCTGACTTGATGGAAATATTGAAGTCATTCTTGAGACGACTTGGGGCCCGAAAAGATTCAGAGTTGTATTCGTATTTTGAGTCTTTAGTGTGCTGCGGTTCGTCTTCAAAATCTGCAGAGTAACAAAAATATGAATGGTTACAATGTCTTAGATATGCCTCTTCTTGACTTTAACTTACAAATGTCACATTAATCTTTTTTTCGCCTGGTTCCACTGGCATAAATTGTTATTATTAATGTTAAAATAGTTAAAGTATGTTTAAATTTTTTTTTTAAAACAAAATGAGTTTTAATTGAACCTAAAGTCATTCTGGTACCTACCACCTAAATTAAGTACATAAATATTGTTTAAAAAAAGTACAAACCATCACAACACTTATAGTAAACCTCCCGAATACACCACCACTCCTGTTCCTCTGCCTCCCTTGCTTCCAGCAGGCTCTCATCTTTGATAGCAAAGTTGGTGAGCTTGTACAGCAGGGAGTTCTCCGACGCTGAGGTATTGTGCTTGCTGTAGATCTGACCTGGGTGCTTGGCCAGCACTGTTCTGCCATGTGGCACAAACTCCTGAGGAATGAGAATGGGAAGATAAATTGTTGTACTGCCTTTTTGATTGCCTTTAGTTTTTATGAATTTATCTTCAGTTGCGAATGTATTTAAAATTTTACGAACATTTATTGGGGCTATTTATTAAATGAACCTGATCAACTAATAAAGAAAATTCAATACTCTCTTCCTCTACGGAAGAGAGTATTGAAATTATGATATGGGAAAACAAGGAATTAAGGCTTTCTATAGAGAACATGAGGAATAACACATAAGTTACAGCAATTTTGCAACAAAAAAAGAAACAATAACATACCAGAGGTTCAGACGCAGCGATCATAATATCTTCATCCAGATTTGAAACAATATTTGTAACGACACACACACGTGAGCATAAAATTATTTGTGTGGGTTATTTTACAGCTCACCACTAACAACAGTACCTCTTGTGTTGCTGAATTTATTCGTTAAATTTTGGCTATTTCTAACGAACGAATTTTCATTTTCATCTTTACATTTTACAATAATGACAGACATGACAGTTGAATTACCATGTCGAACCGTTTCGTTTCACTGATTAAAAGTCAGTTCGATCGTAAAATTAAAAATGCACGAACAAAAAATAATAACAACACCGCCTTGTTCATAATAATATGTTCTTTTTTTAATTAGCTTTTTCAGAAAATAGTAAAACAATGTAATCGTCATGAAATTAATGAACACGTTTTCACACACGTGATTATCTTAAATATGCATCATAATATTAGGATAATTATGTGTTGAGATGACATTATGGTGTTCTCCCTAGAAATCTCGCAGTCGCAAACGTTATACACCGCTGACTCGATAATAACTCCGAAAAAATGAAAAGCTTGACAACGTCCGAATGTGGCGCCGTACATTTTCGGACTAATCCAGCGATGTGTTTGCAAACCAATCTCGCCCCACAAGCCCGCAACTAGATTAAGATCGTTACATAGGTAGTATGTAACGATCTTAGTTGCGGGCTGTTGTAATACATACTTACAACATCTGCCCGGCACTGGATCTGATATAATGTACAAGTTAAATTTCTTAGACATGTTGGTAGAACTGTTTGTCTGTCTGTCTGTGATGTAAACCTTTAGACGCCCACTGCTGGGCATCGCCTCAACTCGAGCCATCGTGAAAACTGTGAAAAGCTCAAGTCTGCGCAGACGAAGTCGTAGTGTACTTATATATTAGGCTCGACCACCATCTAAGGAGGCTCTCGTTAGGCAGCTGGATCAAGGGCTTGATTCAGAAGACAGTACTTCTGGACACAGCCCATATTGTCTGGAGATTTCTCTCTGAGAAGAGAGAGAGAGAGAGCCTGTTCCCGATACCGGTGGGCTACTATCTTATATTATGAAAATCTTCTGTGCGTGTGTACCCAAGTAGCACACGAGGCTGCTTATCAGACGAATAACGGATTCCCATCACGCTTAAAGCTGAATTAAAAAGCTGCATAAGGGCTGTTTAGGGCCCTATACAGCTCTTATAACTCTTAAATGGGCACAAATTATTCAGCCTTAAGTTCACATAGCTGCTTAAGAGCTGTGTAGCAGCAATTTAACAGTGTTATAAAGGGTAACGACAGTACTTTGCGCTGAATATCGACTGACTAAGAGATCACAAGTTATTCTATATTCAGAAAATATGTCACATCTACGTTCTTAATACATGTTTTAAACCGGGTAAGGCTGCTTGTAAAAGTGAACATATTTGAAAAAGCAAACATGTAGAAGCAAATATATAATCCCATAGCTGCCAATTGAACACTTGTTTCGTGGAGTGAATTATACGTGGATAATACTCATATTCCTTGGTAAGTACATTGTTTTACATATTAATAAAAGAAAAATGATTGGGAATGTAATTTCACTGACATTATACATATATATTATCTAAGAAAATTTTTGTGCGCCACGAAAATAATCTGTTTTTAATTAATGTTGTGATATAAATAAGCCGTGATGAAAACTTAAATAATCAATTTTTAGTGCTTTGAAAAGAATTATGAGATAGAAAGTTATTATTATGATATCAGGAAGTAAAAACTAAAGCAATACATTCCTAATTCATACACAAAACATCATAAAAGTTGAAAAAATAATCAGTATTTTTATAGGTTATACAATACAATGGTGGATTTATGTTAAACAGTGAAGTAAACAGTTAAAACCCTTGGATGCTGCAAAAGCCTGTCTAATAGTTCACTAGTGTACTGTTAATCAGCAAAAAACTGTGTCAGCTATAAGCTGTTTTCTTTACTTTTAATGGTCCACAAGCTCTACCGTTAGCCATAATGTGAACAATTAAACAGTTGTTATACAGACTCTTTAGGGATCTGTAGTATTATATCTAAAACCACTGCATGGATAAATTCTATTTCAAAATTGTCAAAGCGATATTATTTAGCACACCGTTTTACGTGCGTGGAATATTTCAAATTGAGTAGAAAGAAAGCTGTTACTCAAACGTGACGTCACGCCTAATTTTCGTTTAGTAAAACGATAATTGTTTCATTTCTTTATTACAGAGTAATGCCTTTTAAGATCGTAAGTACTTCAGAACTGGATGGTGATCGATTGAGCATTGTACCGTCACTTTGGGAGTATAATGGAATATTAAGTTGGCCTCCAAAGAATAAAAACATTTTGAAGCTGATCATGGAAGAACGTTCGAAGCCGAGTCCTGATTGGAAGAAAATGAATTGTGATCTAAAAAGGCAAAATTTGTTTTCGTACCCACAGGCAGAAATTGAATTAGAAAGTATAGAGCGATATAGCGACACCGATGTCAATGAGGCGCAGTGCCAACAATTTTTTTTCATGTCGTTAATAAAATCTTCTAAGTAACTGTTCAAGTTTTTTTGTTTTCCAACTCCAAAGTAAATACCTATAATAAATGGCTTTATATCAGTATTCTCGTGGATGTTGCACAAAATTGGCCAAAATTCATGTTTAGAACTTTTAAATATTGGCAATTCATCCAAACTAATATTTAATGAAATTTCGTCTGGAGCTTCATCCCAACTATTTAATATTTTAATTACAGAATTGGCTATTCCGTTGTGCCAGTATTTGCCACCTTCGATTTCTTTTATGTTGAATTTTCGAGGAGTTGCTAAAATTGTCCTTGGATCAGTTGGTAATATTTGCGGAATCAAGTCGTTGATAATTGCTGCCAGATCTTTTAAAGCAACATGGTTAATACTCTTTTCTACAGCCCACGTTCTAATTTTTCCCCTAAACAGTGAGTGCTTTACATCATCGCTGTAGTTGCCGTCGTCATCTTCAGAACTCCATATTTTTTCTGAGTTATAATTGCCGATGTTTAAAATTGAACAATTAATTTTATCACCGAGGTTACTGGAAGAAGAACTTGGACACACATAATTTGTTGAATGTGCTACATTTTCTGAGCTATTGCGATTAATATTTTGTACGGAACCATCCTGTTTCAAACTATTCGTCACGCTTTGCGTTACTTCCTGACTTGAAGGTTTTATTTCTTCTGCGTTCATAATTCTTTGGTACTCTTTCGATAATTTTTATCTAATGCCCCCCTGTTCTAGCTTTCATTTTCCACGAATTATTCGAATTCATAAAGCAATCAAATATATACGTCGATATAATCGCCATCAACTAGTTACACTGACTGATTACAGTACCACATGTTACTTTTATTCAGATAAAGTCTGATTAAAGGTATTTATGTGAACCACTATAAAGTAGAATCCGTTAATTCGATACACTATAGTGAGTCTCTAAGCAGCTGCGAGGCATCTAGTGAATGTTTAAACAGCCGCTATGCAGGCTGTAATGTGGGCCACAAATCATCCATTATACAGCTATTAACGTCATAATAGTACACACGTGCCCCTTTAATAAGTCAGTGTAATAGGAGTTAACAAATATCTTCTTATACAGCATTTTGCGTAATTTTATCCTCTAAACAGCCCTTACTACGGTTAAGGCATTGGATAATGTTAAAAGGTGAATAGAGTCGTTGAAAATATACCTTTATCACTCTTAGCGTATTAATGGTAGTTTTGTCGATCTTAATCAGCCTTGATGCAGCTCTTAATCAGTCTAAGCTGTTTAAATATCACTGACAGCTATTATGCAGCTGTAGGATCACCAGTGTACTCTTAAAAGAGTCTTAATACGCATAGAGTTTCAAATAGGTCTAAAAGTGAGTAATTATGCAGCTATCTGTGCTACTTGGGTATGAAAGTGAACTCCTCCTAAACGGTTGGACCGATTTTGATGAAATTTCTTGTGTGTGTTCCGGAGAATGGTTTAGATTCACAATTGGACCCGGTAGGTGGCGCTGTTGTCGGGTTCTATTTTCAGGGCAAGACAACGTCTGCCGGTTCCCGCTAGTTTTTTATATTTTTAAATGTTTTTATTTTTGTATGAATACTTAAAAATGTAACTATATTGTTAAGTTTACAATTAATAAATGCGAATAATAATTATAAACTTTTTTTTAATGTTAGTAGGTAGGTAGGTACCTGTATACACAGAAAACAACAATTAAAATTCAGCGTGGAGCTGCAACCACTTCCGTATTATCGCGGAGTCTCCACCATCATAGGTCTGATAGCGCAGATCCAGCTTACCTACTATTTGAGCCCGGTGTCGTACAGTAGCATCGACAGCACTATTGTTGCAATGAGGTAAGACCATTTTGTGAAAGGGTCAAGTCAGAGTCAAAGAATTCGACTGAATCGTATTATTTATCTATTAACGTCCTAGGTACAATTTGGCATAGTTCAGATTAATATCGTTACTTTTTTATAAATTAGCACAATACATTTTTATAGGTAGGTACAGAATCAGCTGACTAAGCTCAGCGACTATTTAAGTCACAACAATATCTAAGTTGTATTTATTTATACTTAAGTTGAATTAGGATTTTAAAAAATACTACTTAGGTATTGTACATACCTTAACACTTACAATACCTAAGTAGTATTTTTTTTAATCCTAATTCTAAGGACACTAATAGGAATTTAGGATTATTAATGGAAATACGGCATGGCTGCAAAATCAGCTCTTTCCTGAAAGGCTGAAAAACAGAGCATCATGTTGTTTTTTGTCCATTGTGTTATCCATACTACTATCACAGTATAAATAAATATTAGTACTACCTACCGTCCGTGGACACGCCCCGCCTCCATCCGAAACACTGTTCCTCACCTCTTGACGCGTCGATCGTGCTCTCGAAACTGCTTTTAGTTCTTGCGGTGCGTAGACGCGCACACACACGCACGTCTTTGTACAGTCTGTTATTTTGGTAGTAGTGTAGGTAATTAAATCGTTTCGTTTGTATAGTGTCGTAGGTGTGCTAATATTATGAATGCAAAAGTAAGAATAAGCTTGAACAACAAGAAAAGATATATTTTCAATTCGAGTCTGTCTGCCTCCGCGATAACAGACATGCACGCGGACGACATCGCAGGCACAAGTTAGTAATTTATAAAAGTAAAGTGTTAATAGACTTTTGGCGCAGACTGTACCAAACCGTTAAAATATTAATATCACAGGGCAGCCAATTGTTTTATAAAGACCGTATTCGTCTATCGTTTGTAATGAGAGCAGTAAAACCAAAGCATTGTTAATATGAATAAACTTTATTACTACAATAAAAGGATATAGATTGAACCGCGGTTTGTAACAAAACATTCAACAATATACTTTGGAACCGAACAGGTAAACACTTTGGGTACCGACATATTATGCCCTAACTTATATTATAACAGACCAGTGTTTCTCAAACTACATAAAATTTACCGTACCGATACCAAAATCATCAACAATCAATTTGCGCTACAGCAATGTACTGTTTGTTCAGGATATTTTATATGAATATATAGCACAAAGTGATCGCGACTATCTTAAAAATAACGATAATAATTCATTACAATACCTACTTTGACTTGCAGAACCTCGCGCATGCTCAGAACTGTGTTTCTTAAAATAATTTAATACAGATCTTCCAGCACCATTATTTATTTAAATCGGATCCTACAGGTTTTACTCTAGAGATTTCCTTTTTAATCTCACCATGTCCATAAATACATATTTCTGAAGGTTATATAATTTTAAAATTGTGTGATTACTTCTAAATTCCCAGTTCCCTTTTCCGACACTGGCCCCTTCTCAATTAGCCTAATACTAGATATTTTTCAATTTAAAATAAGGCTCTATCTAGACAAGGCAAAATATATATTTTTCATAAGTAATCTGTAATTTTTATGTAGATACATATTTATTAATTTATCTTCATTGTAAAGCCCTGTAAAGCTCATTATTAAAAATCTCGTAACTATAGGAACCGTCAAAAGCTCTCCACCTTCTAATAAAACGTAACAATCAATTAAACTTTACATAAAAATCAACAATATTTAGTTTAAAATCTATGTGAAAATAAAAAAAATGTTTGAAAAACAAAAAAAATGCAACATGAAATAATAAAGAGTAACATGATAATTTCGACATTTGGAATGCCACAATATTGACGAGTTGTTTGGATATTTATTATATATAATATTTTATATATTACCTATATATTACATATACAATATCTACAGCCTAGCTTTTCTATTCTAAATACATTTGGTCTTTGGATGAGCATGTCACATTATGGCTTGTGTCATCGTTTGTAACTTTAAAAAATATAAGTGCACTTTTCGAATTTAGTACTTGATCATATTTTTTTTAATTATACACCCTAATCTAGACTAGACCTGCAAACGAAATCTTCATGCCGGCAACCTTAACATAGGAGATAGAATAAAATCACAGAAACCTCTTAAAATCCATTACAAAAATAAACAAGAACAAAAAATATTTGAGAAACACTGTTCTTAGAAACATGTAATCTACTACATTTATATTGACATTTATTTTATAACTTAAAATGGTTTCAAAATGATCTTTTACATTTGTTTTTTTTTTTTGCTTTTTCTCACATGAAATTCGTGAATTTTTCGATAAATTTCAGGTACCTAACAGGGACAAGATTAATCTAATCAGTGTACGTTTAATCGAAAATATGATATTTTTTTTAGATTTTTATGATGAGTAAAACATTTTTAATGGGTTTCGATAAATAATATTATAATCAATGATGATATATTTTTAAGTTAAAACTAACAACACTATTCAAATATTTTTTTATCACAAAAAAAAGTTTGGCGAGTTTGACTCGCGTGACACGGCCGGTATTCTGAGGCCTCATCTGGCAACTATAAAAATTACTATCATCTCCTCTTTCGCCAATTGCTCCATCTTTATAAATAACATCACGTTTCCTTACTACAAAAGATTTTCCAATACCCCATAGAGTTGTTACTTTATTAAACTTCAGGTCAGTATAAAATCTTCCAAAAAGATAAGTAAGTATAAATCTTTTAACTATGTTTTTTTTTTAGATTGGGACTTATGTTGAGTTATCTCCTATAACATTCACTAAATAAAGGTTCTGTAATATAGTATGTACAGGGGATTGCAGGGACACTATCTTAAGGTTTTCTACAATAGCATTTAACAGAGGTCCCAATCCTGGCTGGAAATAGTATACCATAAAGTTTGTCATGCTGGCTTGACAGTCTAGTGATCCAAAGAGGTAAACTGTCAGTCACATTACTTAGTAAAAGTTTAGGCTTGATGTTTCATTCAACTATAGGAAACTGAACAAGGCTATTTCCATTTATTCTGGTCGACAATGTGAACTAGCAGTGTGGTCATTCGCTTATTTGCTTGTAGACGCATTATACATGTGTAATGCAGCCAAGCATGGAGTAACAATATGTGATCATGTACTTCTATATCGTATGCTACTGACAGTCAGCCGGTCAGCCACAAGTAATAATAAATGTCAGGCCACTGTTTATTTTAAAATTTAATTTAAAGCTACTGATATTATTTATATTTCCAGCCTTATTCAAATATTTCCTTCCTCCAGTTGCCATAATATTACTTGTGATAAATTCGCTTTATACAAAAAACATGTGACTCAAGTCACTGTTGTATAATATAATATTATATAAATGATAATCATTGCACATATGCAATTAAAACGAGAAATAAGTCACCTTAAAAATGCAATGCAGTCTATGCATGTGGTGTCTTACGTTTTTCTTTTATTCTCTAAATTATTAAGGCGATTTAAATAACCTAGTTTTACACATAATGAGGTTTACAATAATTATCTTAAAATGACTTATATGTTTGGCGTTTTATTACCGTTATGATGTGATGAAATGGCGTCAACAAATCCCACGACACCTTAATAAGATATCATAATTGTAATTTATTTGTATCTCTTCTTACTATAAGTAAAATTCATTATGCTTTGTTGTTATTTGTGAGGACATATAATATCTATCACTCTTACGCTTTCTAGTCCTAACAAAGCAGTATTTAGCAGCCTAAATGACGTAACTAACTTTAGGTATACATATAGTTTTTTTTTTCTATTTTCAATATAAATAGTTCTATAGCTACGTTATAAAAACTACAGTTTAAAAGTGTACAATAATATTAACTTTTATGCGTACAATGTAAAATTAGATCTATATATAAATATTATCTGATTACAAAGTAAATAATATTTGGAATTTTTTTTAAGGCTAGTTGTGTTGGTATCTTATACCATGGAAGCGTGGGAGTCGCTTGCTTTGGCGGTCATGTTCTGTATGATGGAGGAGTCGTCCAGCTTGGACGTGTTGGACGCGACCTCGGCCAGTGTGGCCAGCGCAAGGAGGTCCACGTTGTGCTGCGACTGCTTGCATATCTCCATATTCTGGACCGCGGTGCGTGGCGCTTCCGTGGCTATCATTATCTCAGGACTTATTTTCCGCGAATGGTTCAAATCGACGCTCGAGACCATACTGTTGATCTCGAGTCTCGTGATGCTGATCTTCCTCGGCTTTCTTTTTTGGCTGCCGATGACCGTGTCGCGCCAGTGTTCCACCATCTCCCGCCTGTCGTCCAACATGGACCTAGGAACTGAATTGACTATGTGTGAACACTCTTGCGCTTTCGGTTTCAAGTTAATGGTTTTCTTCTTGCGTTTGTTTTCGCGTTTCTTTTGTTGGAATTTCTCTAAGCTAAGTGAGGGCAGAGCTCTTATTTTGGCGTCTAAGTCGAAGTCGGCAGCCTTGAATGTTTTGTTACTATTATTGTCGGGTTCAGGCGTGTCGGTAATTTCGATTTTATCGTCGCTGTCGGCCAGCTTCTCGATAGTTGAGTTGTTGTACTTGGGCCCTCCGTCCTCCTCCGTCGTGTCGTCCCGCAGACTGCCAGGATCCCAGCTACAGGCCGCGCTGTAGTTCTCGTCTGGCTTGTCCGAATCTCTCTTTTGTCGCTTGTTGACTATGAGCCCTCCAACAGCCATAAACTCCTGGTACCTCTTCCCCTTGCACGACCTACCAGACCTCATGTTCTTTTCGTCATCAGAATAGTTCCTCTGATAACCGTACTCGTCTTCCTTAGAAAATCTCTTTTCAACTATTTGGTCTATCACATCCTGGTTGGTGAACTGGTCGTTGGGCACACCGTAGTATATCCTCTTCTTGTCATCATCGAAGTCTTCCTCGAACAGCCTGGAGGTTTCAGTGAGTGCGTTCTGCAGCTCACGTATGCTTTCTTCGTTTTGAGGACCTTTCGCCTTGGCCCTCTCTATTAAGTTATGAGATCTGTATTCGTTTGGTGTTGAGATCGCGTTGAACTTAAAGCATGGGGGTGAGTAATAGGGGTTTGTAGTTTGAGTTTCAGTCTTAGTGGCTAGGAGGCTGCTAAGGCCTCCCATTTGGGCTTCATCGGCAAGCTTGCCGGGTGTGAACATGGAGAGTGGTTTAGATTGAGCTTCGAACAATTCCTCTTTAGATTTTTTGTTCAAGTCTACTTTAGTGGAGTTGTTATTTGTCTTCTCCAGTTCGGAGTCGTGATGTTCACTGTTGGGGGACGCTATGGGCTTGTCGTTGGATTCTCTGGGGCGAGAGGACAGCGTGCGGAGCGGTGGCGCGGGTAGCTTGTACCACTTGAAGTCAGGATTAGCGCTGAAGAAGGCGTCTTTGTACTGGAGAAACAAAAAAAAACAAATATAAGTATAACCACTAAAAAGTAGTCGCTTACAACATAATTATATCATCAAGAATTTTTTTTGGTATCAAGATTCATAGCCAACCTGTTTAGCAAGACCTGTGTAGCAAGCCTTTTCTTCCTTGTCCAAGTTTGCCCACCACTCGCCGAGGATTTTAGTTATGGACCTGTAACGTTACAATTACTATTATAGGTAAAGTGTAAAATCGTGTAAACTTTGTATCTTATCAGTTTTATCGTATGCTTTACTTCAAGTGTATATGTGGGAATTAGGAATGTGTTTTTTCTTTTACATTCAAAGCCATTTTAACGTGACTTTTTTGAGCTGTCTAATTAGTCTTCGATTTTCGACAAATAGATCTGATTGTCCATTAACTACTGCTAATGATTTATAATGCCGAAAATCAAGGAATGAAAAAATAACCTGTGTTGTTTATTTTTTATGGCCCTGCTTTCTTGTGTTCAAGAAATTGATCTTGATACATCCAAGTGGCATGGGTAGGATGCTGTAAGTAAAGGCTGTAAATGAAAACTAATAGCTACGTATTTTTGAGGAAGGTATAATGCTTAGTCAAAATGGGTTTTGCGTGAAAACACAATTTTATAGAATAGACTAAGGACTATCATCCCAGAACATTGGAATGCTTGGAAGAAGCAACTAAATATGCTATGTATAAGACGTGTAACACACCTGTTCTCAAGATTAGGATATTTGTCGCGCACAACGCTTCTGTGTCGTTTGCAGAAGATGAGGAACGCGTTCATTGGCCGTCGCGCATGATGCGCTGGCTCACCGTCTTGCTCCTGGTCGTGCATGTTAAACTATCTGGAACAAAATAATGGGACAATTTATTTTCTAGTCTTTTGCCGAGCACTCCATAGACTAAACATTGGTCTATAGGTGTAAAAATGTAACTAGGTTTATAGGCGGGCTTCATTCTGGTATTTCCTTTTATAATATAGCTAGGGTTGCTAGGTCTGCACGATCTCCTTTGAGGCAGCGAGCGTGAGATCTCGAAGCGAGAGCCCTCGCTTCACTCTACGACTGGAGCGGGGAGGCGCGGGAGCGGGGCGTACGACCAGTGTCGCGGGAGTACGCGCGGCGCCGCTCCGAGCTCCGAGTAATTCTAACGGCGGAATAGGAGGGACGACTTCTCAACCCCAGCGCAGGGCACGCCGTAATTTCGGCGGTAAGGCCCATCATGGAGAATTGGAGGACACGGCGCAGCACACGCTGGCTGAGTGCTCAGCTTGGGCAGAGCAGCGCCGTGCACTCTCCGCAGCAGTAGGTGACCTCTCGCTCCTGAACATCGTTCTTTCGATGGTCTGGAGCGAGAGTGCGTGGGAGGCTGTCGCCTCTTTTTGCGAGCATGTCATGCACGCAAAAGAGGCGGCAGAGAGGGTGAGGGAAGCAAGAAGACGCACTGGGCGCCGGAGGGCGCTTAATGACCTCCGGCCTCCATGAGTTGCCGGCCTGCGGGTAGTCGACTTAGGGGCAGTCCACCACCCGACCAGATGCAGGCCCGTGTAGGCGGCGCGCCGTGTTCCGCGCGCGCCACACTAGAGGATTCGGCGGCGTTCAGACCACCGAGGTCGACGGGATCCGCCATGTAAGCGGATCATAGCCTGGCGGGGGCGCGGTGCATGCGCGATTGAATCCCGTACCCCCGCCCATAGGTCAGTCGAGGAACACCGTGGTGGTTTTAGCCGGTAGGAGTCCGGCACACCCTCCCGTCTTCCCCAGAAAGGAGGGTGTTCCCCAAGTTAAAAACAAAAAAAAAAGACTTGCTAGGTCTTAAAACTGAAAAGCCCGACTGAGCAGCCAGTTTAGCAGGACATTTCGGTAAAAAGGCCGGACAGTAGGGGACAGTGCTAATCCACTCGCTTGCGGACAGTGCTAATACAAATTGGTCCACAGGTGAAAAAATGTGACTAGGGTTCACGGGATAGCCGGACATTTTGAGTAAAAGGACAGATAGTTGAGGATAGTGGTAATTCACTCCTTGCAGACAGTGCTAAAACAAGGGCGGAGCGGAAACTAACACATGCTAAATGTAAAAAAGGTAAAATTAAAAAGCCTAACAAAAGCCGGATAGGCCGTACACCGTCTAATTTGGCCGGACACAACCATAAAGCCTGACTGTGTCCGGTTTTATCCGGACACCTGGCAATGTTAAAAAAAGATTCCATATCAATTGAGACTCAGGAATTTTATACCTTGTTTACGGCTGTAGATGTCACGTAGTCATCAAGAGGTGAAAGGTAGGACACAGTTCAATGCTGAACAGAAAGAATTACTGCTATGTAGTGGCGTTCTGTAGTTTTTGACTGCGTCCATAAGGAAGAAGCCGTAAGTTTATGTGGGTATGTGTGGGTCAAACCTGGGCATGTGCCCTGATGGTCAGCCTTTTTGCATAAGTCACATAGTTTACTCCCGGATTGTCGAACGATGCTAGGGATTTACAAGGCACCATGGTACAATCGGATGACAGCTCACTTCACATAGGTGTTCAGCGAGTTAGATTGTAACAGAATAGCACTGCTGGTTATACATAACCATAGTACTTTACATAGCTACTATTTGTTCTCACGTCATTTCTGCATTTTTTTCTTTTGCTAACGCAAACTTGTACATTGCAATTGTCGCAGAGTATCTGCAAATAGATTACCGTTACTTTTCGTGGGAGTCGAAAAGACTATAATAAGAAGGTGGATAAGAGATTCAGGCGGTAAAATTAATTTGCGATTTAAGACAATTTTATAAAACGAGACGACGAGGAACTATTTTATCAGCCGAGGACATCACCAGCCTGATCTAATAAAAGTAATGCAACCTGTTTGAGATAATTTATCGACAATGATTTCATAATTAGAAATAGCAGCTTACCTAACATTGAATGCATGTTAATTATGTTGTGTGAGTGGGTGCATAGTTTAGTAGTAGTTGGAGCAATGGCTGCAATCTTTTAACAATAGGGAACGACCGAGGTATAGAATCTTGATGACCTAAAGAAGAATGAGATCGAAGTGGAAACCAGATAATGTTTACTGTGGAGATTTGGCGATTGTAGAAGGCCATAATAAAATGACAAGCACTCACATCTATCTGGAGATTTCGTTACAGATAAGGGGTTATAAAAATGAATCCCTATTTCCCTTGGTCACGACTCACGGCATCACGCGTGATCGGCTGGACCAATTTCGCTAATTATTTTTTGTTGTGTTTGTATATTGTAAGGAGAAGAAGAATATGAAAGAAAATACTAAGAAAGTTGCGTGGAACATTAAAAAAACCATCAAAGAAAGAAACAAAGACGTATTCATTTCTTTTCCACAAATTATACATAGACGACGTATTAGTTTCTTCAATGTAGTATGTAGGGTATGTAGGATGTAGGGTAGGTAGGGTATGTAGGATAAGTAGAGTATGTGGGGTAGGTAGGGTATGTAGAATATGTTAGGTATGTAGGGTTTGTAGGGTTTTAGGGTAGGGTAAGTAGGGTAGTAGGGCATGTAGGGTAGTTAGGGTAGGTAGATAGGCAGGTTAAGTAGGTAGATAGGGACAGGACAACGTCTGTCGGGTCAGCTAGTCATTTATATAAATCATTTAGATAAAACGCATGACGTGTTCAATTGAAAAAAAAGCTTTAGGTACGGCATGGGTATAAAGAAATAGCTTGCACTAGAGAGTGGAGAAATCACGTCAAAGCCGCTAGCTAGACAGAAAAACGATAAGACGAGGATGTGTCGCAGATGGGACCGCACACATAACATTTTCAAACATAAATATAGAAAAGGCGTGGCACGGCCCCTACGGATACTCTGGTCTATTGTAATCATATAGCACTGCATGATTTTCAAATAAATTACAAAAGATACGATGGTCTTCTCTAAACTCGTTGCCACCACTCGCAGGCAAGACAGCGATCGCTGCGTTCAAGACCCGCTTCTTCGTACACCGTCCGCACTCATATCAGCGCCCGTGCCCTGTCTTTTCTATGTTTTTCAATAGGACGCAGACGAGTAAGCGTCATAACTCGTACCCACGACCAGTTTTTATATATTTTGTGTCGCGATGCTTCTTCTATACATTTTGCAAGAAATAGGCGCCACGTCCGCGACGCGTCCTCGTTTTACGTCTTCTCTGTCTGGTTAGGTCGATTGGCAGATATTGAAACTGAACTAAATGTTTGTCTCTTTCGCGGGAGGTAATGGTTTCTGTCAATTTTTTTTTTTACATTGTTATAGGCTTGCGTTTGACCGCAACTCACCAGGGCCTGTAGACAAAATCCCTTTTCTGTTAGCGTTAACGCCAACGGAAAATGATATTGCATGGAGTTGACGTTTGCTTACGCGATGTCACGTGATTCAAATATGTCAACTCCATACAATTTCATTTTCCGTTCGTTGAAGTTAACGCTAACAGAAAAGGGATTTTGTCTACAGGCCCTGATCTTAAGTGATGATGCGGCCTAAGGTGGAGCACGCTTGCCTAGGATAAATCACCATATCCGAAAGAGATAGCAAGCCCTCCACACAGAGAAATAAGAGTGTTCAGAAGTCCGTAGGTTTGGCTGCGTCTGACTCGTTTACCACGTCAAAAAATAATGTAGGCACCTACCCACACATAGACACTTTATTTTGATTTTACTTTTTTACCCTAATAAGTACATGCTTAATTAATTTTCAGTGTTGCATCTGTACATAATCTATAGCTCCGTTATCAACAGCTATGTGATAAACTTATCATGCAATATTAACATGATAATTAATATAAATCAACGTCTCTCGATTCGTGTTAGGAAAATTTTAAAACCAGTTCAGTGTGTCTCGTGTTTTGGTTCTTTTGTAAGTAGGTTGGTAGATGTGTTGTTAATAACCGGTACTTAAGTAAAAAAAAAACACCATGGTTACCTATTCTACAGTACCTAAGGAAAATGATCTTCCTCAGTTTCTCTATAGAATAATCAATCTCGCTTTTAAATGTTTTGCACTAGTGACCTACTTAGGTATTTTGGAGGACACTCTTTCTGCATGGGTGTTTAGTACCTACAATCCATGAAGGTGATTGCATCAATGTGGCCCGTGAAATTCAAAATTTCTTACGCTTTTTGCAAATTGCAGCGCAGTATTAAGTTGTGTGCAGTGTGCTGAACCAAACTCATTACACGGGAATAATGATTTATTATTTTTTGTTGTTCTTTTCTGCAACATGGCAGCCTGTCCCAGAACAGTAAGCCACTGCGTTGCATAACTTCTAGTGTACCTATTTGATTTTATTTATTAAATTGTCATATTATCTTCATCACCATCTTCTGCTTAGCCTTTTCTCAACTATGTTGGGGTCGGCTTCCAGTCTAACAGGATGAATACCAGTGTTTTACATGGAGCGACTGCCTATCGGACCTCCACAACCCAGCTACTGAGTAACGCGATACCGTTGGTAAGACTGGTTGTCAGACTTTCTGGCTTCTGACTACCCATAACAATATACCATAATGACAACCATTATTAACCATTGTGTTCAAAGACATACTGACCAACAACTTAAACAAACACAAGTCTAGAAGAGCCACAAGATAATTTATTTATATTATAATCTCAACAAAATATATAGGTACAATTGTTATTACCATTAAAAAGTATTTCATAGGTGTACTCCTACACTTACAGGAGACCACAGCAACCACAATAAAATAAACAACTAAGCTAACAAATTAAATAGCTAATAATAAAATGAATTTCGAAGTGGAATTCAAACACAACAAATTCTGTAAAATATTAAAACATAGAATAACAAAATATTTAACATTAACATAAAAAATAATTTAATTCAAATTACAATCAGGTGTATTTTTTTTGCACTGATTTTTATCCGGTTTGAAGGTCAGTTTCTCAAAGCCACAATTCACAATGGAGCTTGAAGACCCCACTCGACTTCTTCGCTAGCCAACACGATAATAAAACTGCTAGAAGCTTTTTTAAGTAATTTTTTATGTAGTTTAGTCTCATCTAGAATGCAAAGCTTTGTTTTTAGACTAAGCAAGTTCTAGATTTTTAATTGAAAATTATTAATCGTAGTTTTAGGAGAACTACATTATTGACCGCATCATGTCGCATCGCATCATGTGTTTTGGCCCAAATCCCCAATTTCTAGATACAAAGTACCCGAATCTGCTGTAATTTTATTGTAATTCAAACCAAATCTCCCATAATTAAGCATACTTTATAAAAAATTGCCAGTCACAGTTAGGAATTCGATATCATCAGCGGTGTAAACATATCAAATCCGGGTGGGAAGAAAGATACACAAATAACATTTTTTTTTTTATCAGAAATAAGTGTAACATAAACATGTAATTATCTACTGAGAGATAAACAAAGCAGGGGGGCATCAGCATTCAGCATGTCATTATTGTGTGTCTACATTCTACACAGATTTACCAGCACGTGTTATGACAACGTGCTGGCTGAAATACAGGATTTACGTTCCGATTAGTTTTAGTTTAGGTCATGCGGAAGGAACGTTTGAGAAGAACTATTTTTTTTTTTTTTAGGATTTCAAACAATTCATGACATTTTTGTACAGTGTGTTAGTGTTATGTATGCTCCTTGGACTACTTATAGGATACCACATCATGCACATAATATGGGGACTGTTAACTTAGTGGATACAAAAAAGTAGTGGTTAATTTTGAATTAAACTGACAAGAGACTCGTCCGTGCCTCAGAAAGCACGTAAAGCCGTTCGTTCTGACTGTTATTCGTAGATCTTTGCCAGTCAAAAAGTTTGACAACCAGTCTTAAAAAGGGGTATCGTGTTATCCAGTTTTAGTCTTTAGTTATAGTAAATTGTCAGGTTTCTCTGTCAGAACACCTATTGTCATAGTGTCATTAATAATTTGGTCTGAAATCGTCAATTTGTCTTGAGTACCTATGCGTTTGGTGATTACTTAGTGCTCGTGTCTTCTCTGTATGAGAAGAGTCCTTTGTCCAGCAGTGGGACAATAATAGTACCTATTTTTAGTCCATTTATAGCACTATATGACTATCGAGATTGAATTGTTCATCTGGTAGCCTTGCAGACAAATTCGTGAGGTTATTCCGTCACTTCAATAGAAACATGTTTTCCCTCTGAATAAATAAATTCTCACAAATTATTCCATTACCATAAATTGTATGACTGTAATATTACTAGTATATTATCAGTAGAATTGCCTCGGCAAGTTGCTTATTGACAGTAGTCGTGTCGGTGAGTATTGAAGGTACCAAAATTAGGTTAATACATCAATGATTCAACACAAGCAGTTTGGAAACGATAACGATGAAGGCAGTAGGCAATAGGGTTGTCAAAACGAAGAAACGAGGTGAGGCATCACCACTCATGAGTAATAATTCACCAGAGCTATATAGTTTTTTTTTTTGCAGAAGATATTATAGTGTACAAGTGTGTACGCAAACACAGGTTCACTCCCTCTTCCTTCACTCTAGCAGTCCGATGGGATAGCAATCCGACACGACCAGAGGGCTAATTCACATAATTTTATGACGCGCCAATGAAGTTGTAGTGCAGTTGCAGTTAACTTCAAGTTTGAGTGATAAACGGTATTCTTGTAATCTTTAAACTGCGCGTAAGTTGCGCGTGAATTGCACGGCAACTGCACGACAACCAAACTCTACCACACTTACCTACGATGTAGCCACATGAGAAAAAAAACATCAATCGATTACATTTCAAAGAATATTACGTTATTATAATATATTTTTTTTGTGCTTTTTAACTGTCATTTTAAAACGTCCAACGAATAGAATAGTAGTCATGTTGCGTTCCGACCACGCACCAAAGGTGCGCAACAGTAGAATGCCGTTGACGCGAGCGTGCTTGACAGTGCCTCAAATCATTCACCGGAAATTTTTCAGCCTTCTGGAAGAATAATAACAGGCTAAACCCGAGGCCAAGTATACCTGTGAGCGTCGGTGGCATCAGTGATCCTAAGAGTATTGCCAATGATTTTAGAGATCACTTTAGGGCAAAATCTCCCCTGGGGCCAGCAATGACCGATACAGGCGGCGCTGGGGCCGTCGTGCCCGAGAGAAAAACACGCTTTTCAGCGAAAGACGTTGTTGCGGCAATTCAACGGATGAAAAAGGGTAAGTCTCCAGGGTATGACGGTCTCAGCATTGAGCATTTCAGGCATGCAGGTGTACATCTGCCGCGTGTACTGGCTATGTTTTTTACGCTGTGTATCGGTCATTCATACTTACCACAATCGCTGATGAAAACCTTGGTTGTACCCATTCTTAAGAACAGGACAGGGGATGTGTCAGATAGGACCAATTATCGACCCATCTCACTTGCTACTACAACAGCTAAGATACTTGACAGTTTGCTTAATCAGAGTCTCAGTGGGTACTTACATTTACATGACGTACAATTCGGTTTCCGGGCGGGATTATCCACTGAGAGTGCTATTTTATGCCTTAAGCATACTGTCAGGTATTACACGGAGAGGAAGACACCGATATATGCCTGTTTCCTCGATGTGTCAAAAGCTTTTGACACAGTTGCAGATGACATACTGTGGCGAAAGCTAGAGGAAACGGGCATGCCAAAGGAGTATAACAGTATTCTCAAATTCTGGTATAAAAACCAGACTAACTAGGTGCGAGGGGGGGATACGCTATCTGACGAATATAGGCTGGAATGTGGTGTACGGCAGGGCGGCCTCACATCTACTGGCCTCTTCAGCCTGTATATGAACCAGTTGATCGAGGAGCTCAGCAGGACACATGTCGGGTGCTACATTGACGGAACATGTGTCAACAACATAAGCTATGCGGACGACATGGTTCTGCTGGCCCCCTCGGTCAACGCCATGAGGACATTGCTTAGTATCTGTGAACACTATGCGTCTGAGCATGGTCTTAGGTATAATACACAGAAAAGTGAGGTACTGATTTTTAGGGCAGGAAATCAGGGACCTTGTACAGTGCCTCCGATCTTGGTCGAGGGAACGGCATTGAAAGTTGTGCAGAAGGTTAAGTATCTGGGTCATCTAGTCACGGAGGACTTAAAAGATGATTCAGATACAGAAAGAGAACGCAGGGCGTTGGCGGTAAGGAGCAATATGCTGGCCCGTAGGTTCGCTCGATGTACTAAGGAAGTTAAAATAACACTTTTCAGGGCGTATTGCCAATCTTTTTACTCGAACGGCGTGTGGGTTCGGTATACGCAACGAGCCTACAACGTCTAATAATGCTTTCAGAGTGGTTGCCGCGCTATTGTAGTGCGTCACAAATGTTTACAAATGCGCGCGTTGACGGCTTCCACGCTGTAATGCGTAAGAAAGTGGCGTCATTATTTCAAAGACTGCGCGGTAGCTCCAACAGCATTCTGCAGATGATTGCGTCCCGCCATGACTGTCCCATACAGGCACACTGGGTGGGAAATAGGAATAGTGACGGGACGATTGTAATTGTTTTATTTTCTGATATTTACATTATGTACCTACTAACATAGATTTAAGAGAATTGTTACTAACACATTATATGGATTCTGTCCGAAATAAATGAATAATAATAATAATAATTAACGCTAACAGAAAGGGATCTTGTCTACAGGCCCCGGGAGAGATCAGGCGCAGGACCTTCGGCTTTACGTATCTTTCGAGGCACGCGGGTGTCACACCACCAACTTTCAACTTCAACAAACTTTCAACTTTCTTTCTTTTTTTTCTTTCTTTTTAAATTTCTCAGTAGCAGCCCGGAGTTAATAGAAAAACATAATGACACGCTGCCTGGCCTGCGAATGGAACCCAGGACATCCGTTCAGCAGTAGCGCTTGCGACTACGAGATCAACGGAGGGCAGTAAACATTAGGCGGGGCCTGTGACATTATTGCCACGGTGATTACTGCTCGTGTCATCATCTCAACCGAGACGCCTGGGCATACTCTGTCTCGTAAACGCCATGCAAGGCCGATGATTGGCGATGTATGGTACTCAGAAGGACGCTGCTGCCCATCCTCTGGTCCTTTTGTCGCCTTTTACGACACCCACGGGTAGAAATGAGGTAACGCTATTCGCGGCCGGCACCACACGACTTAATCGCTTGTGTATGGGAACGCCTTTAAGATATGCATAAGTAGGTACTTCTTTAGATTCATAGACGATGCATTTGAACAACAAAACAATGCTCGCTTATCTCTTAGATTCTGAGCCTGTTATATTACAAAGCACTTCAATCGGATGACAGCTCACTTCACCTAGGTGTTCACCGAGGGAGATTGTAACAGAATAGCACTGCGGATATAATTATGCCTAGTGACAACCCTGCAAATGAGGAATGTGTGTTAATTATGCGTTCACGATATTCTTTTTCCGTGCTGAAGAGAATTAGCCAGGATATTGTTCTAACTTTAGAGTGAATTGTTGTTTTATTCTGTTGAAGAGACGTCGTTACCTTAGATATCCAGCTTACCCTTTTGACCGTCGAACATGAATTACAATTAGTAAATAAAAAAACAATGTTGTTTTATGAGCTTTATCTATCTATCTATATAATAAAAATGAATCGTAGTTCGTTAGTCTCGCTAAAACTCGAGAACGGCTGGAAAGATTTGGCTAATTTTGGTCTTGAAATATTTGTGGAAGTTCAGGGAAGGTTTAGACGGTAAGAAAATTGAAAAATCAATTGACAGGACAACGTCTGTCGGGTCAGTTAGTTCACGTATAAAAGTCTGTCATGAAGTAGTGACCAGACCATGGCGTGCTGGCCACATTTTGGTAACTGTGGCGGTCAGTTAACCAGTTTTTATATTTATTTTTTAATTCTTAAACTTTTTATGAGGTTTATCCACAATGGCATGCCAGCCACATCTTAACTTTATCTATTTTACTCTAAGTACACACACACTTGGAATGAAACTGAAAGAATTTCATAGATGAGAAAAGAGGTTAACAGCCGTAAATCAATTTAACGACAACTTTTAACTGCCACATAGAAAAATCCATATAAGTGGCAACCTATTAACTTTACCATAAAATACCTAACTAGATTTAAAAAAAAAGCAGTTATTTTCTAATAAATATCTTCATCTCGTCCCAAATCTGAAGGTCATGTCCCCATAATATCACATCAAAATCTCGTCCGGGTCCAACCTTGACCCAATGAGCCGAAGTATGCCGAGGTTGGGCGAAGGGGCAACGGCCCGTGAAAGTGAAAACTCGTGCGCACCGACCGCAGGTCGCATGCGCGAAGCGAAGCTTTCGACTTTTTCAAGTGAGTGGTATTGCAAGAATTTAGGTTACGTCATTTTGTAGGTTTGCTAGAAAATTGTCAGTTTAGTGAGGAATTTGAATTATTTTTAACAAACTTCAATACTGGTGCCCTGAGACAGGAAGACGGGGTCACGGCAGGCCAAGGAGATGACGGAACGAACTGAAAGGATTCCTCCAAAACTGGAGAGTCGAAGCACAGAATAGCGAAATTTAGAAGGCATAGAAGGAGCGCTTTACCCAGGAGCGGGACAGAAGACTCTCCCCTATTCCAATCACTCAATTTATCACACGTAAAGAACTTGTAAACTGAAAGTTGTGAAACAAAACGGTAGACACTGTCAGACCAATAAAATAAAATGCCTTTTCCGAAAATACGAAATGAGCTTTCTAACAGTAACAATAGGGTACATGATCTAGTATTATCCAAATATGGCGAAGATATGCACAAATACGCCAGGTGAAGTGCCGGCATGAAATAATGCAAAACTATGCACTGGTTGCACTGAACAAGCAAAAAAATATGAACAGGATACCTACATCGCGTTTAACAAATCAATTAGAAACAACTTGTACATGTTAAACAAGTTCGATGTTCTATCAAAATTGTTTCTAAAAGCAAGGTTACACATCCCCCCCCCCCCCTTTCAAGTCACAACACTGATTGCCAGGTCTGCAGTTACCAGAGCACCGTAATGGTGAACGGTTGGTTGGCCATCAACCAGTTCACTTCGTTCAAATATACCGTATCTCGAATTAGTTAAGAAGCCATTCTGAAATTGAAAGCCAAGGAAAAGGGGACATGTTTGGCATTCAGAACAAGTCACTGATGGCAGGAACCATAAAAATCTATGGATGGAACAATATCTGTGGATTTTGATCTAAGTAGCAATAATATGACTGTTAATTTAATTGTGTACCTACTTGGCTACCTCACATCCTTTATAATGCGGAAGGTTATTAATTATTATTCAATTATTTTTTTGCAAAAAAAAGAGGCTCAATTTTTCTCAAATCCCAATAATAATACCTACACGTGATAACTGGCTGGATGGTTAACAAAAACAAAATAAAAACCCGATTCGACATTTAAAAGTTGATTGAGGAAAAAAACAATTAGGTAACTAAAAGTTGTATTGTTGAAGCGAGATGTTCGACCTAACTACAAACGTATATTTGCGTCTCACGGTGGCTTGCTCGCTAAGGAAAGATGTCAACCATCTGTCAAATCCAGTACACTACATTTTAGTTCTATATTTCGCCACACGCACGGATAAGTTTGCTGGTATTTGTATTCTGGGTTTTCACATGTTGTCACAATCCAAGGTCACGCTTGTCAAAATGCTTACAGAGCTACCATGGTCGAGGTCGTCGGCCATATTTGCAAAGTTTAAGAGAAGACCATTCTTGTGAAATGTACCTACCTACTAGGTACCGTTTAACGCTTTGACAAGTGCGTTAATTACTGGTTTATTGTTTAGGTTAGAAAAGCAAATGGTACATAGTTATGCTTACGTAAATACTTAATTGCTTATATTTATTATCTAGATACCTAGGTTCTTATTTAGTTTAAATTTTCCGACGAAGTTAATGACAATTGTACGGACTTCGTCGTTAAAAATGATCTGTTTTTTTTATAAGATCAGGTAATTATTTTGGTATAATATAGACCGTATGTATATATTCGGGAATGAACCTAGGTATCTTAAAATGGAAAAGCTTCAAACCAAACTTCTTTCTAGCTCAGATCACAATACGAGTAGGTATGTACTACATTCGGCGTCACAAAAATCGCACCTCGTTAAGTCGTCGTAACCTTCAAAACTCATTTTAACCCTATTAATCAATGGTAGACATACGACTATAAAGGTATCATTGGAAAGGCAATTTATTTAAATTTCAGAATAAATCAATAGATATGGTTTTTTGTTTACTAGGGAATAAAAAAGCAAGCTAATGCAAATTATTAAAAAGTTAAATTTTATTTTATCAGCAAAAATTACAACATAATCTGAATCATCAAAACCTAGTCCTGATGACTGCTTCCATGCGTTCTCTCATGGACCTAATTAATGTGACAACAGTCTCTTGAGGAATATTGTCCCATTCTGCAACGACGGCATCTTGGAGGTCTTGGAGAGTGGTAGGAGCAGGATCACGTGTCCGTGCTCGCCGTTTCAGTTCATCCTAAAGGTGCTCAATAGGGTTCAGGTCTGGACTTTGGGCGCGTCAGCGCATAACAGGGATCCCAGCTTCTTGCAGGTAGTCTCTTACAATTAATGTGGTGTGACAGCGGGCGTTTTCGTGCATTAACGTGAACCCACTGCCAACAAAACCCGCATAAGGGATAACCTGCTCGTCTAAGATCTCTGTTATGTACCGAGGAGCAGACAGCGACCCTTGCCTGCGAGCACTTGCAGTCCGAGAAACACACACAAGGTTCGTTTTGCCGTCGATTCACATGCCGCTCCAGAAACATGCACGAGCCACCCCCGTATTCCACTGTCTGTTGAATACAGGCTTGTGCAAATCGTTCCCCTTGCCTCCTGTACACTTTTCTACGCCTGTCGTTGCAGAAAAGACACACCCTCGTCTCATCCGAGAAGAGCACAGCCCTCCATTGGTCTATTGCCTAATCCACATGGTCATGGGCAAATTGCAACCGGTCTCTCTTATGCTGTGCAGTCAACTTTGGCCCTGTAGCAGCCCTGGGTGCTGCAATTTTCAATTTTCTTTTTCTTCTTTCGTTACGTGCTGTTGAGATCTGTTGGGTTTAGGAATTCTAACTGTTGTTAATTTAAAGGTAGTTAAACATACTTTCAATTGATACCAATATTAATTGGGTTTAATGTATTCGTTGATGGCGAGACATGCTTGAAACTTAAGGAGGAGGAGTGAATGTCGAAGAGGTGCGATTTTTGTAACGCCGTATTCATACAGCTCCAGATTTAATGCATGAAAATTACACAGGATTTAACATTGGCCCCAAACTAGGCAAGCCTGTATCTTGGGTACCAAGATGTACCTACCAGCTTGTCATCATTATTTGTCATTGATTACCTACCTGTAAAAACTACAGCAGATAGGGGGGTAGCCCCATACTTACTGGGACAGATACGTTAATCTAAATGCCACTGGGGCGTAGTCTTTGGTAGATAGTTTCTAAGTTGTGCGTATACTACTAACCTAAGCGGTAAATCTGGAATATTTTTATTTAACTAGTTGATGTAAATGTCGGTTATCGCCCCTTTGTCTAGCCTATGTCCTTCCCTAGAGTTCAAGCTATTTTCATATCAAATTTCATCAAATCAGGTTCAGCCGTTCCATCCTGAAAGCGTAACAGACAGAGTTACTGTCGCATTTATAATATTAGTATGGACTAGCTTTTGCCCGCCACTTTGTCCGCGTGTCGGGTATCGCGGATGTAGACGGGTCCTTCTTCCCCAGGGTTCAAGCTATTTTTTTTTTATACCAAGTTTCATCAGAATCGGTTCAGCCGTTTTATCGTGAAAACGTAACACACAGAATTACTTTCGCATTTATAATTATTAAGCATGGAAAAGTATGGATTATAAGAGCACTCGAATTAAATTAACATGACAATAAGGAAATAAGCCAAAACCAACTGGTAGGTAAGTACCTAAGTTGAAAAATATGTCGAATGCGTATGCGCTTATCAATGGGCAAAATATTAAAACAATAAGCAAGTGTGCAGGGGTCAACAATCAGCGAGCTATGCGGCCCACACTTCCTGTCTGATAACACTAAACACTAAACTTTACGAAAAGAAAGTAGGTACCTACCTATGTATTTGTAGATATATTATGAAGTGAATCTCGTGAAACGACACGGTTGGCGCAGTGGCTGAGCGATCGACTGCTGCGCAGCGTGTTGCGGGTTCGATTCCCGCCTAGGGTAAACATTTGTGTGATGAGCACTTGTGTTTGCCTTGTGTCTGGGTGTTGTTTATCTATATATGTATGTCTTTGTGTATGTATATCAGCTGTCCGACACCCATAGTACAGGGTCTCCCTAGTTTGGGGTCAGATGGCCGTGTGTGAAATGTCCCCACATGATATCATATTATTATATTAAACATAAAAAAATAATTCTAAGTCACTCGGCAAAAGCCTTAGTACCTACTTCCAGAGATAACAAACCTCTTACAAACAAATAAATAATTTTACGTAAGTAAGTAGGTAGGCACAGAGGGACATCAAGCTACAAATCAAATCAAATCTTGACAACAAAGGAATAAGGTTCATATTCAATAGGGAAAATTTGATAGTTTGGTATGACTTGATGTGCTGGCGTCTGTACCTTTTTACACTATAATACTAACACTTTACCTGTGACTTCGCTCGAGTGAATTTACTTTCGGTTAGGTACCTAATTTTTTTAATAATAAAATACTATAATGTCATAGCAATCAGGAATAACGTAGCTTCCTACTGGTGAAATAATTTATGAGATTAACCCCTATATGTATACAGACAAATTTTACCTCTCTACCATCTTCTTTTAATATAAATAAAAATCTCGTGTCATAGTGTTTGTTCCCGAATTCCTCCGAAACGGCTTGACCGATTTTTGTTTTATTTTGACGTGATAATGTCTCGTATAAATCGATGAACACCGGCTGCACGCATGAAAAAGTGTCACGTTCCGCCTGGGCCTGACCGTGCAAGCGAGAGCGCGGAACAAGCGATAGAGAGGCAAGATCGGCCTAAGCAATAAGCTCCGCGCACCTCGACGGAAGTCATTATTTGCTTGTGTTATATATGTTAGCCATTATGTTTCTTTACGACGTTATTACGTAAAACTATCGTCCGTAAACCGACTTTACAGACAACCAATATTTTTGTGTATATTTGGTAGGTCTGAAAATAGGTCATAGGCTATTTCTTATTTTGCCTAACAACGTTTGCCACGTCAGCTAGTATTAGTATAAAAGTATACCTACTCGTAGATTAGTTTCGAAATTAAAATTATCATTTCCATTCTAGCATACATAACCCTTTTACTACACTCATGCACGACACACGTTATTTGCCCATCATTTTCTCAAACAAACAACAGGTCCAATAAAACCTATTTGTTCGAAACACGTGTACTTCAGCGTATTGATTACAACACATGCGCCAATAGCGGCAAAACATTACTATTACTATAAGCAACGGGAACCGTCGGAGCGGAAGTCTAGCTATGAATAATTGAGTTAACAATTTGTTCGAACTCTATCATGCCATTTTACACTTTATTATCACACGATTGAGTAGAATTTTTGATGAAACTGAAATTACATTTATCTAGCTGCATGTAGTTGGCTCTCAATCAATTAAGAACTCTATTACGTAGAGAATGGGTTATTTTTTTAAACTATGTAGTTTAGATGTAATATTTGATGATAGCTATTTGGATTATTTTACTTGTAAAGCTATAATTAGAATCTGTATCATGAAACCGATTTGAAAGGTTTCATTAGAAATTACAGCCTCAAAAAATTATCAACCACCTAAAGGATCATGGCAGGATTTGTACAAAAAAATAAAGATGTTTAGAGAAGTTGAAATTCTAATTTTTATACTCTTGGGTACCTAAAGAGTATCTTCAGGCATTTACTATATTTTTAAAACCCCGCAAAAAAAATGGATGTTAGTTTAACGAATAGCGAGTTAGTTTAAAGAATTTTAGAACGAAACGGCGCCTGACTGTAACAGTGACACTGACAGCCACCGTTTAGTAGTTCTTACACTGAAATTGCATCGTTTTATAGGAAATAACGTCACAAATAATGATTATTTATTTCCACACACTTGTCATATCACTTGTCTGCCAATTTGATAGATCCGTTAAAGTCACTTGTCACAATCTTTTTTTTATAAACACAAAATGGGCAACGTGATGAAATGAAAAACTGTTATTTTCATTTCAATATATTTTAATTATGCGGGGGTTTAAAATTATGATAAATCTAACAATCTACTCCTGGTAATGTATTCTCCACATTGGAAAATATTTTAAACCCTCTAAATTTTTTTTTTTTTCGTACAAATGAATGTATTGATCTCACCATGATTCTTTGAAACGTAGCCTTGGTGTAAAAGGGTTTCCTAGAGATTATCAGATCAAGTTCATGGGTGACGTAGTGCGAGTTTCCAATTTCGAATGAAGCAGCTGTTGGTTTACTGACCTTAACCTAGGAATTAAACCATGCCGTAGTGGTGCCTAGGTACCTGGGCCGAAGGTCCCAAACGTCTAAAATTGGAGTCCCTGCGTGAGAGTACCCTGTGAAGCCCGGGGCACCCTGCACTGACGGAACGGCATTCCGCCGGAGCGCCTCAGTAGAATACCAAAGTGATTCTTGGGCACCCCATCTGCGGCGATGAAGGGTCTCCCCTGTGTTTGTAGTGAGTTGGTCTGGGGTTTCTTCTCTAGGAGTCTCAAATAACATCCACGGCTCCCCCGAGTCCGGGCGTATGCATGAGCGTTTTCACAGGGACCAACAAAAAGTAAAAAAGCGGCCAAGTGCGAGTCGGACTCGCCCATGAAGGGTTCCGTAGCAGCAAGTAACATAATATAAGTATAAAAGTTTTTTTATTGTTATATTTGAGTTGATTGAATGAAAGGTAAATTGCGATTTACGATTTATGAAAAAATACTTAATACAAAAAATAATTGAGTCTAATTTTCAATGTGTATCTGCCAGTCTGAAGGCCATGTAAGGAACAAGGTTGAAATTAAATAAGCTTCCAACTATCAACAAAAATGTAAAACCTATAAATGGAGTTAAAAGCATGACAGCAAAAGAGGTGTATATTGAAAAGCGAGATGTAATATAAGCGTACGTCATTATTATTGATTCGACACACCTGCAGGCAGCCTGGCTATATTTCCTGGAAAAGGCTCCGCTGAAAAAGCTCCGTAAATAACTAGATTTCAATGACCTCAATATAGCTCCCAAGAGCATTACAGATTCCATCGTATTTGATGTAATTGACACTATTGATTTTGTGCAGTCCAGGCCGCGATGCTGGGTAATAAATAATTAGGGAGGCAGAATGTAACATGGGTAATGTTCGAATAGAATAGAAAAGTTCTAATAGACAAAGAAGAGTACTTTTATGAGATTTTAAAAGTGGAGTGACTTTTGTATTATTACAAACATTGTTTAAAATTTTCGCACTATTGGTAGACCCTAATAAGGATACTATTACGAAACTGTTTAAAGAAGAAGATATCGTGTTGCAGAGGATCTTCAGCACCTTTTTGGTTACTCTTACTAGCTAATTTAGTAAATCATCTTCTTGCAGATTTTGTCCAAGTATAAGATCAATTATATTATTAATCATACAGCTCTACCTCAGGTTCTGAATGTACTTAAGCAGTTAGGGCTTGGTTGGTTAGGTTCTGTTATATATCTATCTTTTACCCAGAATAATTTCGTTATGATCACCTCTTGAGGTTATTCAAGGAAGCAATCTCAAAGGTTTCTCCACACACTCGTAGCGGAGCATAAGCTTAAAATAATGACTCTCATGCTTTACTGGCAGCTAACGACGTTCGTGCGAATGATGATATTAGTGACCGGTAATACATTAAACATAAGTACAACGATATCTCCATCATTTTTATGTGATCTTCGCTTGTTGAATGGTGGAACAACGATGCTCAAACCTTTTTACATGCCTTAATACTAATAAGTTGGCTAGACAAGCAAGCGGGATAGCGAGTACTGTAAGTGTCACAGGTAGTAAAACTGCACCACAATTAGGATTCATGTGTCTGTCTGTAATTAGGTACTATGTAATAAAAATAGAACTGGCATTGTCTGAGGTCTTACTAGATCTAATTTCACACTGATGGATAGATAAGCACATTTATTGGGTAATGAAAACAGGTCAAACAACACAATATGGCGAAATTTAGATTCTATAGCCGTAGGCCGCCTTTACACTTGTAAGTTGCTTCCGTAAAATTTACGTAAGTAACTTACGGCTGTATTTACACATATAAATAAACTTACAGTAAATAATGCTGACGTAAATTTTGTAAATTTAACTTCCGTAAATTATTACAAGCCCATTTACATTGACTTACAAAAATCAGAATTGAAAATGACCTCTCATTACCATGTTCAAGCAGCAGCTGCTGCTTATACACGGACTAGAAAAAAAAAGAACTCCGTGCCACGCATATCGAAAGTGAAGCACCCAAAGTAAGCCGGACCGTTGGTGGCTCACACACACATTTACATCATAGTGAAGCACCGTACCGCTATATGTGTGCGTGACTATGATGTAAAAGTGTGCGTGAAGCATGTTTGAAGTGCAAGCGGTCCGGCTTACTTAGGGTGCTTCACTTTAGATAGGTATGCGTGGCGCGGAGTCCTTTTTTTTAGTCCGTGTGCTTATAGGTTATCATTTCTAAAAAACGAAAGCAAAGAAAATGCTGGAGACCTTGGCTGGAAAACAGAATATCACGAGTTGCATTTGAAAATCTTTTGATGGGATTGAGAATGGAAGACCAACACAATTTCTTTAACTTTATAAGAATTAATGCTATGGATTTCGAATTTATTTTGGAATTGGAACAAATAGTACCAATGATTAAAAAAGAAGATACATCATTTCGTTAGGCAATTCCACCAGCTGATAAACTAATGGTCACTCTTTGATGATATGATTCAAAAGCAGTAATTAAACAACCTCAGGTGGTGACCAGTTTTTTGTTTGCTTTGCCATTGCTGCTACAAATTAATTTGTAAGCTCTCGAATTATCAATTTGCTTTGATAAGTTGTGAGACGATTACGTAAGAAAACTCAAACACGTTTAAACTTGTAATTTTCCAACTTACGCAAGTAGTAAGTAAATACAATAAGTGACTTACAAAGAGTGTTTACATTTGCAAATTTATCGTAAGTTAATCACGTGAGTTACTTACGTGAGTAAAACTTATAAGTGTAAAGGCAGCCGTATCTTAAGTTTGTTTATTTTACAACGTATCATTTACATATTACATCAAACGTCAGCAGTAACTGCTTTTAAGCAATGAGTAGTATAAAAGATTATTAAAAAAAAATTAAAACCATCAACCTAGTAACTCAACATAGAATTAAGGTTTTACGACGGAGATAATCGATAGCAACGGATATTTTTTTCAACGGACTAAAAAACGCCGGGTCCAAATCCAATACTAAAAGTTTGATGTCGTTTTGTTTCTCGTTGAAACCGTTCCGTGCATGCTAACTACGAAATATAGGTCATTCAGAGGCTCCGTTAAACCAATAACGCTCCTGATGCAGTTTTCTAACTATCCACGAGTGTAATTTGATAAAGCCTGACAGATTTTACTAGTTCTAATTTAATTTTAGAGAGAGCAAAAAAGGGGTTATTAGAGATAATATACAAAAACATCGTCCATAACAATGTTTTGATTTTTATACGTAATGGCCCACTCATTCACGAAGAGGCAGTGTCGGTACAGGGTAACCACTTACCACTAATGTGACTTTTCAATTCAAATACTGATATCGGCGAAGGAAAACATCTTGAGGAATCCTGAATTTATAATTTACATACGTCTGAAATCGCCAAACCACCCGGAGCAAGTTTCCTGATAAATGCTCATGCCTTTTGTGTATAAAAAGAGGCTTGCAATGAGACAATTATCGGGTGGTACTAGATATATTATTATCAGACGCAGATAAAAAGCAACCTTTATGGTGATACTGGTATAAGGACGAAGTATAACTTTCTGTGGCGATGAACGTTCAGTCTGAGCAATCTGAAAACACTGATTCTTCTTCTTATCGTTCGTGTTATTTATTACTGAAGGTCATGTCCATCCTGAAACGATTTGTCGGGGTCGTTGACAAGCTGTTTCTATACCACTTCGTCTTTGGCTTTTCTCAGTGGTCTTTTACCTTCTACTTTCCCCAAAAACTGATACAGTCAGCAATGTTGGATGTCATCCAGTATATCGCTTGTTTCTTCTTCTTCTTACACCTGAACACATAGAACTTGTGTACAGGTGAAATGCTTTCTCTTCAATTCTGCATCATCAGCCATCATCTTATCATTCATTTTCTTGTCATTCACATCATCTCTCATTGCTTATTTAACATGCAAAGATTTTCCCAATACGGTATTACACCTATTTTTGAAAAGCGTCTCAATTAAATTCTATAGTGCTAATATGCCACCAAAAAAAAAAACACAAAATTTTTATTCAATCGATAAGTGCCATAAAAAAGCATCTATATTTTAAATTTTCAAATTTCGCGCGTTTTTTGACGAAAACGCCTTGTGGTGGACGCCATATTGGTCTGCGGAAATGACGTCATGCGTCAGTTCGGTTTATAACAAATGCGCTGTTATTATTTAAGATAATTGCATATAATTTAAAAATAATTAAAATAATATTTTGTAATAGGTGTAATATTTAAAAAATTACGTTGGTTACGAAAATAATAGTACAAAGCCTATAATTATACGCCAATCGGTTGACTGGCAGTTGATTTTTTTTGTTTACACTGCCGTACAGCGTAATAACATGGTGTCTACTATTTCATGGTGTTATAAAAAGAATTAAAAAACTGAAAACATTAAATTAAATTTAACAAAGTATTTAGTTATTTTCTGAACTAAAACTTACATTTTCCGACTGCTTTGTGCCCAAACTATCTCAATAATATATTTATAGATTTTTTTCTCACATAAAGTAAAATACCCTATTGTTAGTAAAACGGCTATGAACACAATCCACTATATATAACTCCTTTCGAAGATAGGTCAACACATTTGTTTACGTGTAAAAGAATCTTATCATGCGCGTGCGCTGCTGTTTACAAACACTCAGTTGGCACAATCGCCATCTTATTTTAGTGCCGGTAAAACGAAGGGACGCCTATTACTCATATAATTTAAGTCAATTATGTAATTAATCTGTGTTACACTTAGAAAGTTTGTTTTAATTGCAGTTAATTGACATTTTTGTTGATGGGTAAGCAGGATTGGAAATAACATTAACATAGGTAGTTAGTTATAGATCCTACGCATAACTGTCGCGCTATTGGGTCCTCGGGGAATAAGTGCGTATGCGCATAAAATGGGCCTGTTATTGTCTCACTATAGCCTTGCAGGTCAAAAACTTCTTCTGATTCGCAGAAGGAAAGGCAGGCTAGCTGCTGACTTCAGAGGAGGCACAGGTTTCCTCACGGTAAGGCAATGGTCATAGAAATAGTAGTCATAGTGGTTGTCTTACTGCCTTACTCAGAGACGTCATTTAATAACAATGAATCATTAACTTTAATTGACCTACATAACTTGGAACGCTGTCAGTCGAATATATGACAGTTCGAGAAATTTTTTTAGGTCAATTAAAGTTAATGATTCATTATTAGTGACGTCTCTGAGTGTGGCAGTTAGACATTGTGTCTGTCTTTGTATGTACCTTTTGTTATATAAACATAAAGTTTTAAAATGTCGTCTTGCAAAGATAGTTCACTCAATGTATCTGAAAAAAAATACCTCTAAACGAGATTAAAAAATTAAAATACCTTTTTTTTAATGAATGTTTAGTAGTATTTGTTAAATGAGGTGAGCTACCGTCCAGGCCATTAAAATGCCACGGTATATAAAGAAATAAATAATGATATTGAAAAGTACCTACTTAACTATTTTGCCGTAATTAGTATTCTAAGGGGAAGGAAAAACAGGATATAAATGTATAAAATTGTGGTGTATTCGAACACATATACGTTTCATGCTTGGAAAGGTTTGATAAAAAACTAAAATGTTAAACAAGCTACGAGTATTTACAGACCTAGTATTCAGTGTTAACGGTTGTTGGCTCGGGTATCTAGATGTCATTGACCCTAGTTAATTAATTTAGTCTGTAATTAATTAATTAAAGAATTTATGAACAACATTTTTTAAATACGATTCCTATACTAAATTGTATTCATGCCAAATATGTTAGTTATTTTGTAATGAATTTAGGTATTTTATAAATAGTAAGTAGTTGTAATTTGTCTAATTTTAAAAGCCTACTCTAACTTATGTCAAATCCGATAATTATCGCGATAATATCAGCGACAGAATGAACGACCTTACATTGACACAATGTGTCATCATTTCATGTCATTAAGTCAATTACTATCTACAAAACAGTTATTTCTAATTTGATTAATGTCTTTCCACTTTCCATAATGTAAGTGCCACGTAAGCAAGAACTTACTAAACGTACAGCCAGCATCGAAAAGTCATCGTGTATTGATAAAGAATGGAGTGCTTAATTCTTTTAGACTGGTAATATGTAAGTAGGTACTTAAATAGATTCAGTATATTAATCAGCAATGGTTTTTATATTAAGAAAATTCTCTAAGTTTTGTTGCTAACCGTACCTAGGTTAATTGAATCGCAGACGGCACGTGCGAGTTTCATACCTATTAAAACTGCAAAGGACTTGCAAAGTGGGCATGTGCCTTTAAAATACGTCACAGTCAAATGATAATATTGACATAAAAATGTCAAAAAGAGATTGTATTTGTTGACGTACGTTGAATAGATGTTGATTGTACCATTTATATATATATGTCAAATAAATGTTGTTTTATTTGATTTGATGACGTATTTCAATAAGAACTTAAAAGGCAGTTTTGAACGTTAAAATTAACAAGATTTTTTTTATTCAATCTAATGCCCATTCAATCCATATAAAATTACCTTTTCTTAAAACAAATGTTTTGTATAGTAATAATAATAATAATAATATGTGGGGACATTTTCACACACGGCCATCTGACCCCAAACTAGGAGGACCCTGTACTATGGGTGTCAGACAGCTGATTGATATAGGTACATACACAAATACATTTTTTTTTGTAAATACATACATATATAGATAAACAACACCCAGACACAAGGCAAACACAAGTTAGTTACCTAATTAGTTAATTAATTAACATTAGTTAATTTAATAATTATATAAATGTACGCTTAACTGTTTAGAGCTAAGTACTTAATTAGAAAGTAGGTAATTAGTATTGTCATAAAGATATTTTTTACAAGATGTTTGTCGACACTGTTGACAGACATCATTGTATGATCAATTGCCAAGTTACCTACGTCATTGTGTCTTCCAAGTCTCGGAGAAACGGACGCCATCTTTTGACACTAATTATTTTTTAACACTAAACAATATATACAAGTTTATAATAAATTCACTACTGTATTGAATATTCACACACACTACACCAGCACAGACAATTAATATAGCCTCACAAGTGAAGAGTTAAACGTTCTCTGTTTTAACACGCTTAAATTACCATTAATCATACAAATTTTATGAATTACCGTTTTCATAAATATTCTACATAGAGATTGTTAACTTCCAAAGTACTAAACACTAACAGACACGTGACACAAGAGCTAAAAATCCTTGTTGTTTTTAAACACGACATTTATTTTGGTACTTCATGATTCTATATATTATTTCAAGATTTTCACACACTACACAAATACACAAACAAACAAACCCACAAGAACTACTAAGTGAGAAATCCAGAATATTCTATGGTGTCTATGATCCAGAGCCGTGACGAGGCGCAACTGGGAACACGACCGATCCAAGCAGAGGGGCTGCAATAGACTGACGTTTTCGAAACAGTGACTGTTGTAACAGGAGAGAAAATTCCTAACTACCGTCTATGAAACTAGGTCACATATTAGCACAACATCGATCTGAATACCATGAAAGAAGATTGGATTACGCTTCCTGGAAACTACGAAGTGAGAGCTTTTGTGCAATATTCTGGGAACCCTCAGGCTGTTGCATTGCGTTAGCCAATCAGGGAGCTCAAACGAAACTGATTTACTAAACCATCGGCTTAGTAGGCACTATTATTGAATCTGACGTTCAGATGTGATTCTGTCTGACAATGGACTGGACTATGTAAAACTCATTCCATGTCAATACATAAGAGATTTTCTATTCTTGTTTAATTGCATTTCCATGCTGACGACTTCGATAAACCAAGCCAAGTCTTGCAAGAAGATCCGAGCTAGAACTTATCGCGAATCTTTTCGCGATAAGTTCTAGCTCGGATCTTACATATATTATTTCTTCATGATCTTACATATATTACATATATTATTTTGACCAATAATATTTGTCTTTCCGCACCATATACATACATGGTAGACGTGATACAAATTCTTAAAGAAAAAAAATTTTAGACTTTTTTAAAACGGCATACACGTTATATTTTCTTACGGGTTTTCCACCAACAAGCTTATTTATATGCGGAAAAACAAAGCAATCATTTGTTAATGAAATTATCAGAGTTCCTTCCTTCCTTTTCTTCTTATCATGACATAGAGTCAAAGATCAAGGAATACGGTAAGTAGGAATAACCCACGGATAATCTATGGGATAACCCCACGCTCTCCATTAGTATTTACTACTAGCGATCCGACCCGGCTTCGCATGGGTCTATATAGCCTTCCTTGGTAAATGGACTATCCAACACAAAAAATATTTTTCAATTCGAACCAGTTGATCCTGAGATTAGCCTGAGTTCAACCAAACAAACCAACACACAAACTCTTCAGCTTTATAATATTAGTATAGATTTTACGCGTAGACTATCGTCAGAATCAAGCTGTTCTGACAAACACATATTGTCTGTAAAATTTTCACGACATTAAAATGAAACGGAAATCAGCACTATGTCCTTGTACAATAAATGCTGATATTCTGCTCCATCTGGTTTGACCAGCGGCTAGGAAGTTCAAAAAGGTAGATGGGATACCAGCAGTCTTATTCCGTTACAATCTCCCTCGGTGAACACCTAGGTGAAGTGAGCAGTCATCCGATTGTAGTGCATTTGCATTGTAAATGTATAGTGCGTCGAGACAGATAACAGTATGTCTATTCTGTTACAATCTCCCTCGGTGAACATCTATGTGAAGTGAGCTGTCATCCGTCCGTTTGCATTGTCAATCCCTAGCGTTGGGACGGATGACAGCTCACTTCACCTAGGTGTTCACCGAGGGAGATTGTAACAAAATGGCTCTACTGTATGTCTATTCTGTTACAATCGACGGATGACAGCTCACTTCACCTAGATGTTCACCGAGGGAGATTGTATCAGAATAGTTTTACTGGTCACTTCAACTAGGTGTTCACCGTGGGAGATTGTAACCGAATAGACCTACTCAGTACATGAGGTCAATTTCGGAAGGGACAAAAAAATTAAAACATTGCTTAGACCAAAGTATTACGAGTATTTCTAAGGAAACATTTTCGAGCCTTCGCATGTAAAACCGATAATTCCTTTTGCTGGAGAACTGTTAAAGGCCAGAGTTCTGCCTTACTATACCCTGTTCACAATAAGATTAGACATAAACACAAACCTTTTTTACAGTCCCTTCAACCGATTTGGACTTCTATTCCGTAGGCTTAAGGATGACATTAGAGGCAAAAAAGTGGTTACAATAACAACTGTTTACTGCAGTTGCCATTTGTCATGCTACCAACGCATTATGAGTCAAAATCGGTTGAACGGACTGTAAAAAAGGTTTTTGTAAATGTCTAATCTTATTGTGAACAGGGTATAAGTTACTACAAATCTATGACTTGCCACAGTTGCCACTAGTAATGAGCTGCAGGGGGTAATTCTATAACTTTTAGGAAGATCTCATTCTTATCTCAGTATTGCCTCTAATTAACTCGTTCTAATGACATCATTTCATCATTATTTATGTATTAATCATTTCATCTAATCATTGCGATTAGATTTTGAACGCTTTTAGCCTTCTGTTGTTGTAACATTTTAAAAGTTGTTATAAGGATTCGTTGGTCTAAGTTTACTGCATTTTATTCATAGTTGCTAGATTTTGCATCCGGTATTACGAAATCAAAATTAGTATAACGTTGTTAATTAATCCGAAACCAAACATCATCTGTTTGGGAATATCATAAATATTGAGAAGATCTACAAGCCATTTTGACAGCACTTTAATGAAAACTGTAAGCAATAATGTTTAGAGTTTCACTGGCTATGTTCGGACCGGTAGAGAGTACAACTACGAAGTGATTTCCTCCTATCAATGAATAGGTAGTGCACCAAATCATCTATGGCTACTTCAAAGCTAAGAAAGCGTACAAAATAACACTTAATGTTATGTAACTAATTACATAAGCTTCCGCCCATTGAGCATCGACTTTTACGACCGACCGTTTAGAACGACCACCTTTTAACAAGGAGTATTATTGTAAACGATTAGTGATTCATTTTCTTATTGTTTGAGAATTAAATAAAAGAAAGTGTGAGTTGTTTTGGTTTGGGCGATGCCGATGTATTGTAATATCCTGATTACAGTTTCTTGATGAAGTGTCATAGGTCAGTATTCTTTGTTATCATTGCTGTCGTTTCTAATACTTTAGCCAGTTGCATTTACAAAGCATTAGCCAATAGTGTGGTTATTTATTTAAATTAAAACGATAATTTTAATAAATAATTTGACTTCGAATGTTTGGACTAAATTACTTCTTGTCATTTAAGAGATGTTTCCCTTTCTACTACTTACTGTCTTCTTTTATAAAATTAGTGTTGAACAGGAAACATGCACTACCCACTTCCTGAAGACAAGCGAGTTCAATCTATGTCAACTGCTCACAACAAACATGCTTAATAAAGTTACTGATGAAAATGCATTTTTCTTCTAGAATATAACCTGTTTTGTTGTTAAGGTGGCATATGAAGCTAGAATAATCAACTGCAACAAAGAGTAATTGGATGATGTGTGCATTTAGAAGCGAAGTAATTGGATAATCCGTGCAAAATGTTGAAGAAGTCTGTTGTTGTTATGTAACTATAACCTGAATCAATCAATTCCACTGTCTTACTGCTAATATACATGCGAAAGTTAGTGAGCAAGCATGGATGTATGGATAAACGGATGGATGTTTGTTACTTTTTCACGCTTAAACGACGTAATACCAAAACAAGTCCACCAGTCCCTAACTTCTCTGAACCTGCCCTCTAACAACTACCACCTGCTGTAGAAGGCAGTGATACTGAACACGTGCAGACTGGTCAGGAAGTTCCTGCAATATTAATAAGACAACCTGCACCAACATATCCATTTAAAGATACCCTCATCTCTCTCTCAATAATGCAAAACCGTATTGTACCTATTACTACCTCTTTAAATCATAACCCAGCTGATAATCAGTTGGCTTACGCCCGTGCGTGCTATCAGTACTTTCCGGCTACCCAACTAGCCGAGCAAAAAAAACGCATAGAAAATAATAATAATATTTATAAATTGATTTATTCATTAACAGTTTACAGACTTTTAACTAATTTACTTAGATTTAAGTGACCTATGCGATTGAAATTTACTGGTATTAATAAATAGGTTTAAAACAGGTGCTTATTTATATGCTGAGAAAATCTGTACACTAAGTATATTGTTGAGCCCTGCCTCTCAAACTAGGATTCCCTGTATCTTGAGAGACAGTGTTCAGCTATCAAGCTATATTAAAAAAAAACAATATTCATGATAAGTTATGGACTGTGTTGATCTACCAGTTGATTGCAGCAGGACCTGAACAATTAAACTAAGAAGAAGTAACAAAAAAAATAAAAACTGGTGTGGGTGTATGTGGCTGGATGTAAGAGAAGATGGGGTGTGTGAATGTGTGTTGAACTGTATGTGGAATGTGGCACACATGTAGATATTGACAGCTAAAAACATAAGGCGTTACATTTTTATTCAGTTTTTATCTTCCCATAGGATAATTTAAGACTGCGTAGCGAGTCTTTGGCCGAACTTGGAGTCAGAAGCTAGTAAGAACATAATTTACACTCCAGAAAACCAAGATCTTTTGTTATTTTACGGTAGAGCGTGTAGATACTGTAGAATGTAGAGAACAAACAAAATATGTACCTAATGATTCACTCTAATTCGTAACGATGAGTTGCTCTTTAGATAAGATAGGACCACGGATAGGACTTATTTCAACTCTACCAGTAGTAAATCTTCAATAAATTCTTTCCGTCATTGCATAATGTCTCGCAAATCGTTAAGTTTCTAGATGTTCAGTGCCGTCAATGCGGGAACTCCTAACAACGTCATCGGTAGAATTGCCAATTACATTACAAAGATCGAATACTTTGACCGTATTTTAAGCGTCTTCCTCAGATTGAGTCATCGTGTGTTCAATATTATCATTTACTGATATTATCCTGTTGTATACTTGGAAGGAATATTTAGGATTTAGGTCTTTCTTATTATCATTATTATTGTTTTATTCACTCTGTATTATTTCTACAGCAATTGTTGTAGATAGTCACGTTTGATGGTTTACTATCCATACGAGTTGTCGAGTACACATAACAACAAAAATTAATTTACCATTTGCGGGGGAACCTTGTGGTTAGAAATTAGGACGTCTGCGGTTATATTCCTGCCTAGATAACAGTGGGTTTGAAGATTAATAAATACCTCAAACAGGTCTATAGGTTCATTAAGTACTGGTAGAGTAATTGTAATACATTTCTTCACGCCAATGCGACGATTGCCTTCATGTGCATTTAACTAATATTACTACGTAGAAATAATAACTCAATGTTCATGTGTCATAATTTTCATTGTGTAACACAATTTGTGTTACACCATATTATGTACAGAGGCCAGCACATCAAGCTACTACAATCTGTCAAATTTCTTTGATAGATTTTCAACTTTATTATAAAAGCATAATGTTCATATTTAATTGGGAAAATTTGACAGTTAGGTATGGCTTGATGTGCTGGCGTCTGTACTTCAATATTTTGTATACGATATGTCGATTCTTCAGCCGTGCCAAAATATGTTATATGCAGTGAAAGCAGACTGATATTAATTTGAACATTTATAGTCGCACGTGTAGCTATATTATAGGTGATATGCAGTCATTATCTTTAACACAAACAGGTATGTATCAGATATCTATTTCCTCGAGTCAGAAAATATTGCAGCAGAACATTATTGCACAATAATCGCACATTTGTTGTCCTTTGTGAATAATCTATAGCTAGCATTATTTTTAACTGAAGTTTCTTTATTTGCGACTACTGGTCCGATTCTGAAAATTCTTTGGCTGATAGGAACCTACGTTATCCTAGAGTGCTTTTTAATAAAAAAAGGATGCATAAGAAAATTACGCGGACAACTGGACAAAAGCCATAAGATATTTGTCCTATGGCTATAAACTTGTAAGGAAATGTGATAGATGATGAAAATACGTATTCAGTATAAAAGATCAATGCGCGTTCCTTGTCCGTTAGCGAATGATGTTATTATAAAATAAATGTCATACTTAATAGTATTATACTTATATCGGGATGTAAACCCACGCTGTGATTTCATTTCCGCGCGGTCTCGGCTAAGAATAGCACTGCCTGTCAATTTCCGTTTGTGCCATAATTCATAATAATTTCTATCTGAGGAACGGCAGCAAAAACATGTTGAGAACATTTTAAAAAGTCCCAGAAGATAATCATGGTAAGACCGTCGTAGGTACGACATTCCATACAAACGAAACAATTTAATTACCTACACTACTACCAAAATAACAGACTGTACAAAAACATGCGTGTGTGCGTGTCTACGCGCCGTTTGAACTAAAAGCAGTTACGAGAGCACGTTCGACGCGGGTAGAGGTCAGGAACAGTGTTTCGGAGGAGGGCGGGGCGTACGGTAGTACTAATATTTATACTGTGGTAAGACATTGGATTCTTAATCCAACCCGCACGGAACAAAATATTTGTACAGGTGCTACAGGTAGTTGTTCCGGATATGCTTGTTTGTGTGATATATGTGAGTTTATATGTTTGTAAACACACTCACGATACACGAGAAATTCCAATTGTGGGGCAATGTTTTTGAAAAAACTATACAAAAAAGCTTTTTTACAAAAAAGACAGCCGCCTTCAAAAACCAAAAAGTGAAAAATAACTTTAAATAAAACAGAACACACATGACTTCAGTTTCGGAAGTCGGTGGCTTGGCTGTTCTATTTGTTGTTTTGTATTGCCACCGACTTCCGAAACTAAAGTCATGTGTTTTCTTTTGTTATTTAAAGTTACTATCCATCAAACTAACCTATCCATCAAAAAAAGTTTTCAAAATTGCTTTACATTTGCCGGAGAAATCGCGTAACAAATAATTATACAAAAAAAAAACATACAGATGAATTGAGAACCTCCTTCTTTTTGAAGTCGGTTGAAAACAAGCAAGTCCCGTCCCCACCAGATTCCGATCCCATTCAGTCCCGATAATGTTACGGGAATGTCTTAATACAGACTGATACAAGGTGACAGAGGAATATTGACCACAGGATGGGCAGCAGCGCCCTTCTGAATACCATAACATCTACTGCGATCGCCAACATGCCTCGGCCAAGCATGGCGATTACGGTTGAACCTGGGGCCCTTGAGGGAGACCTATGCCCAGCAGTGGGCGTCTAAAGCACACCCACGACACTCCATATAAACGAAACGATATAATTGCCTACACTACTACCAAAATAACAGACTGTACAAACACGCGCTCGAACTAAAAGTTCCGAGAGCACGTTCCACGCATAAGAGGTGAGGAACAGTGCTTCGGAGGGGGGCGGAGCATGTCGCTACTGTACGGTAGTATTAATACTCATGTAATACTGTGTCTAAATATTGACATGAAATTGAAACTGTTGGAGCAAATTGCTGTTCTGTTCTTAGGGCTACACTTATTTCTATAACCCTAAGTGTAGCCCTAAGAACAGAAGAACAATTAACCAATTTTTTTGAAGAACTAGCGACTCACTCCGGTTTTGCACGGGTGCAATGTAGACCAAACTTTACGACCTTCCTCTTGAACCACTCTCTCTATTCATGAAAACCACATTAAAATCCAACATTCAACCAACCTACCCAACATGACATCCTTGCTACCCGCTGTGACGTTCGCGTATAGAAAATACGCCCAATAATTTCTCCTGGCGGTACGTTCCCGCAACTTAAAAAGCTACGTCGACTTTTTGGCCCTAAATCGCTTTTATAAAGCGGCAACACCACGAACGCTTCCAAAAAATATCTGTGGTCGCGCTGTATTTCATTCCGCGTCTGTCTCGGGGTCCCTTAATGTTTCCAAAGTTAAAAACCATGGACAAAATAAATTTTGAACGTGATGCTAAAATGTCAAAGTGAAATTTTTCGAAACGGTGGCGTGGTCTGGATTCACAATGTAAGTACAATTTTATTAATAACTCATGGTATTTGTGTATCATATCAAAAAAATCCTCAAGATTCAAGCATTACGAATATCTAAAAATGTAATTGGTTCAAAGTCTGTTGAAAACGAAAATCTCGAAATGCAAAACTTGGACAGGACGCCGTGTTGAGTGTGGGCATTTTAACGGTTTGAATTCATTTATTTCTAAAGATTACAAATCACTTGTACAGAAATAAACACTAAAAATTACTTATTTATAACAATTTCGTTGTCCAGGAGTAACAACAGCTTATACTTAGTGTTAACATTGCGAATATGGTATGAGGGTAATTGTTTACAGTTTTATAAATTGTCTACCGCCGTGCGGCGCGTTGACGCGATCGACGTACGGTGACTCGTATCTTTGTTTTAATGATTGAAGTCTAAGGATTCGTTCACACTAGAGGCAAATAAATTATGTTACATAAATTTGTTATTTTATTTTGTGACCTTTTAAAATATGGCATTTTAGTAGCTTTTTAAATAGTAAAATGGATTGTGCATTTTTTATATCTTTTGGTAGCGAATTATAAAGTTTTGCTCCCTCATGCATTATAGTTTTTTTTCCATAATTCGTTCTAGTACTAGGTATATGTAAGTCTTGTGCGCGCCTCAGAATACGTTTTTGTACTTGTATGTTTTTTGTGAATGTGATTTGTGTGTGTAAGTCTTTAGAAAGAATTTTACGAACTAAAATACATGTGTTATATATATATATATCAGAAATGTTAAATAGATTAGTTTCTTTGTAAATTTTGTGTGTAGGGGTCAGATAGTGGTAGTGAAATAGGACTTTTATAATTCTGTTTTGCGCTCTTTGTAGCTTTTCCAGGTTGGTTTTAGCTGCTGAACCCCACATTTCTATGAGATATTCAATGTGTGGTTTCACCAAAGAATTATAAATAGTGTGGCGGACCTTAAGCGGAAAGCATCTCACAATTCGACGTAACGCCCCCGTTAGGCTTAATATTTTAGAACAGGTTTTCTCGATGTGTGGTTTCCATGTGAGTTGATTATCCAGAATAAGTCCGAGATATTTCTCTTTATTAACTTTATTTAGTTTGACTCCATTAATACTAAGAGGTTTGTGATCAGAGATTTTTTTGTTTTTAGCTGCAAATATTATATAATTGGTTTTGGATGTATTGATAGTTAACAGATTATTCAGAAACCATTTTTCTAAGATAATGAGATCCTCTTGTGCGTCCTGTATTATTGAGTCAATTGAGTGGCCAAAATAAAAGAGGCAAGTGTCGTCAGCATATAGGGAAATATGCCCCTTCAGGCCTATCTTGTCTATATCATTGATGTATATTAGGAATAAAAGGGGTCCACAAATTGAGCCCTGAGGCACGCCGTAATTAATTACCTTAGGTGCGCTAACATTATCGCCTATTTTAACGACCTGCAGGCGTCCCTGAAGATACGATTCAAAAATTTTTAAAGCTTTTCCAGTTACACCGATCGAGGCAAGTTTGTTAATTAACAAGTTATGGCTAACGGTATCAAACGCCTTTTTTAAGTCGATGAAGATCCCTAAAGCAATGTGTTTCCTGTCTATATTAGTTTTGATAGTTGTGATTAGATCTGTTGCTGCTGAAAGAGTATTAGATTTTGGTCTAAAGCCATACTGTCGTTGAGAAAGGTAGTTAAATGAGTTTAAGTATAGACTGAGCCGATTGTGCAATAGCTTTTCAAAAACTTTAGACAGCACAGGCAAGACTGAGATAGGTCTATAATTTCCTGGGCACAGTTTGGAGCCAGCTTTAAAAATAGGGGTAACTTTGGCGTATTTTAATGAGTCAGGGAAGTGACCTTCGCTCAAACATTTGTTGATGCATTGAGTTAGACTAGGTAATATAAGGTTTTTTATACACTTGAGTGATTTGGCACTGATGCCGTCTATACCTGTGCTGGTGTTTGCATTTAGGTTATCAATTATTTTCCCAATTTCATCTGCCGCTGCTGGTGCTATCTGAGAAAGTGCAACTGTATTTTCGGTTTTGTTTAGCGTGATAGTGTTAGTTTGGTTATTGTGATATTTGGCAGGTATCTGATTTGCCAGAAGTGAACCTATACCTGAGAAATAGTTATTAAAACACTCACATATTTCCGTTTCATCAGTAATCAGCCCTGTAGAAGATTGTAATTTAGAGGGAGCAACACTTTTCTTTAATTTATTATTAGACAAGCTATTTATCAATTGCCACATCTTAAGGGGTTTACCCTCGCATTCTTTAAAAGATTTATGGTAATATTTACTTTTTGTCGCTTGAATGTTCTCAAAAACTCTGTTTCTCTCTTTTTTAAATGCTTCTTCTGATTCTCGGTTATTCGGATTATTTTTGTGGTTTTTCCACAGTTCATTTCTTTTGTCTAGTTGATTAATTATGTCCTTATTTATCCAGTCTGTCCTCGGAGGGTTTAATATTTTAGTTTTAACTGTTTTATTTCTGGTGATTGCTGACTGGATTGCTTCCTCTAACCTGGTATATTCCTCGCCGATGCTATAATAGTCCAGGTCTTCTACAGTTTTATATAAGTTTGCGTATGATATAGCTTGGAATTTCGATTTTCTAATAAGCTCGGGCTTATACCTCTCGACTTCTAAGAAGATCTGTTTATGATCAGACATGGCAGATTCTATAATAACTAGATGTATTTTATGATCTTTGAGGCTGGTGCATACATGATCCAATATACTCTTGGTGGAGGAGGTTTCCCTAGTGCAGTATTTAGCATCAATTTTATTCAATATGGTGTATCCCTGTTCTACGAGTGTATCTGTATAATCAGAGGTAGATCGATTCGGCGCAAGTAGGTTGTAGTTAAAATCTCCGAATAAGATTGTTCGTTTCCGTTTCTGAAGTTCAGCCGAAAAGGTCTCAAGGAACTTTTTCGAATTGGTTCTTTCTGGTTTATATATGGCGCCAATGTCGAGAGAAAATTTTGCTAGGTGCACCCATATGAAATGGTTGTCATCTTCACATTTGTCACTTATAAACTCATGTTTTATGTTTTTGTGAATAAATATTGAGACTCCGCCTCCTCTTGAATGTGTTCTAAAGTTATAGTAATGCTTGTAGTTAGGTAGTCGTATGCTTTTAGCTTCGGTTTCGTTTTTAATCCATGTTTCTACTAGTACGACTATATGAGTATTTTTAATTGTTGCCAGTATACAGTTAAGTTCATCTACTTTACCAGGTTTCACCAAGCTACGGATATTTGCATATAAAAATCTTAATGATGTTCGACTTGTGCCTAGGTTATTGTAGTTGCTAGCGATTTCATATGTTATTTTGTCTTGTCCAGCAGTTGGTTGTAGTTGTGTGGTTCCAATTAGTTTTTTGATGGCTTGTGTATTATTTTAGGTGTATTATTAACGTATTTTATTAAGAGATCTTTCTCACCATTTTGTGTTCGTTGTTGCAGTTCTTCTGTTAATTTTTTCATGAATTTTTGTTGGTATGGGGTTTGATCCGAGTATATTTTAATAGTTTCGTTCTTGTAGATTGTTTTATTACGGAGTATCACTTTCACACTTTCTTGGGATGGTAAATAGACCTTAATATGACGAGCCTTTTCTGGTTTGAAATAGCCAAGTCGATAAATTCTATCTGGCTCCGGGCACTCAGGAAAAATAGTTTTTATAATTTTGTTGACCTCTCCACTATCAGAAGCAGCTCGTTCCTCTTTGCTGCCGTTTCTCGCTTCAGGCATACCCACTATAATTATATTTCTGCTTCTGAGTTCTCTCTCACGCAACTCAGAAACGATATCTTCACAGTTGAGGTGCTCAAGTTCTGGCTTCGCTGGTGGAGCTGTCTTTAGGTTTCTCAAGTCAGTTTCAATGTTATTGACTTGTATTTTAGTTGCATCGCTGGTAAGTTTCAGGCCAACTATATCTGATTTTATTTGGTTTTGTTCTGACATAAGTTCTCTCGTGATAGACTGGAGGCTTTTGATTTCGTCCTTAATGGATGACACATCGTCTGAAATTTTATTGAATATTGCCTTTTGTGTCTCAACAAAACCATTAAGAGTGTTCATTATTTCTTGCCGGAAATGGGCGAAATCAGCCTTTAGATCTTCCTGTTCGGGTTGTTTCCTCTTCCGTAAAGTAATCTGTGGCATTCCAGATTCTTCAGTCGTAAGCCTGGAAAGATCCGGTTGCGATCCGCCACGGGTGTGTGGTTCGGTAGGTGATCGCATAGTACTCATCGTGGATCAGCAAAATTCTATGTGAAAGTAAGTATAAATTCAACCAGTGTGTAGGCGCCCTTATACTTCTACGTACTTGGGTGACGTAGTCGGCTGGTCAACTCTGCTATCTGTTATGCGGTGTCCACGCAGAGTTGGATGAATTATCGGAGTCCGTCTCTTTCACACCGCAGGTATAGGGGGCGGGTGAGCTCGCTTCTGGATTGCGCCGGCGTCTTGAGTCACTGCGCTCGTTGGCGTAGCACACAGACGTTGAGTTAAGGAAAAATGTAATTTCACTCGTTGACTTTGAACTTAAAATCAGTTGACAGTAATTTAATAAGTTTAAGAATAAGTAAGTAAAAATATTAACACGTCTGCTCGCAACCGCTCTCTGGACGAATATCTTTTCGAATTATTATTGTATGATTTACTAAATAAACTTCTAATTAAATGCCCGTAATATGGAAATTAGTTCATTATTAGTATTTACACACACCTAGACAGTAAAAATATAACGAAATGAGGTTAGATTCGATGTGATATTAATTACGTTCCACAGGTCGTCAGTAGGGGCTTTCCTGGAAGCCGAAACACCAGTGGTAAGGACTCGCAAGAAGGGCTCGTACAAACGTAAAAGCATGAGTGTGATTGATATTCATATTTTAGATTTGGAACCTGCAATAAAAGTGAATGTATCTATTTTTGTAGAACCACAAGTCAAGAAATTAAGGGCAGATGCCAGGGCATGTCAGGGACAGACGTGGGAGTTAAGGAGGGTGTAGGAAAGGACGAGGCCGAGGTGCAGGTGCACAGGCGTACGTATCTTTTAATAACAAGGTATTGTATGCAGTATATTTTTAAAGATATATCTACAATGTTTTATATGTTTTGCCAGTGCCATTCTGGAAGACCCTCCGTCTCAAGCAAGAGCAGAGAGGCAGCTGACGCAGCGCAGAGTGAATGCGCTGCCAGCTAGCGTCCGGCAAGAGTTCATCCTCCGGGAGTGGATGCTCCTCCGAGGAAACGGCCAACAAGGTAAATTTTGGTTTAAGTTTTTTTCTGTATTGTCTAATCACTACAATCTACTTGATGTAATTTCACTTTGCTATTCTCTGAAGTCCAAACTGTAAGTCAAGTCTGTCAGTTCGTCTACCAAGTTTATGAATCATAATTATGTATGAATGTATAATTAATATTCTTTAAGTTTTATATGCGAATACAACCCGATACTGAGCTTTACAAAACTTGTTTGTTACAGTTGATGAACTAGAGGGCACGGCTACGTCTACTGCTTCTTCGGAGGATGAGGAGCTGCTGCGTGTGATCGAAATCAGTAAGTACGTATAATAATAATATGTGGAGACATTTCACATGCTACGAAGATCCTGTACTATGGGTGTCAGACCAGACACAATGGAAACACAAGTGCTCATCACACAAAGCTTTTCCCCCGGGCGGAATTTGAATCCCAATCTAGTTGTATTGTATGGTAATAAGAAACGTATTTGCTGGAACTTTGCTAACTTGGAGAGTTTTGTTCATGATTTTAATTATTAGCTTTTGTGTGTGTTTCAGTGGATTTGAGAATGGCTATACCATTCTATGGTTGGATGATTCTTTGATGGTTTTGCTGTGTCAAATTCACTATGTTAGCCTACATTACGTACTCCCACGAATAAGTTTCATTTGCAAATACAGCATGATACTGAACTTTATGAACTTGTTTGTTACAGTTGGTTTATTTTTTTATTTTCAGTGCATAACAATGTCAGCCGGGCCTGCTAGCACAGCCTATAATCATACAGTCGTCCGACGAAGACGTCTAGACAGGGCAATCGTGCGGGGCGTGAGGGGCGAGACGGGGGTAGGGCGCTCCCGAACTGCATACGCTACCGTGTTAGTAGTTCGGGAGAAAACTTTCAGGGCTATCATGTGTCAGTTTCTTTTTGTTTTAATTAATGTAAAATAATTTTATTCAAATGGTGCATACGACGTGTGTTGTGAAAGATTGCAAGTCGTCATCTTACATTAATAAAGAACTGCAATTTCATCAATTTCCGCGCACGGATGAAAGGTAAACAAATAAATAAAATATTGTTTATTTGATAGAAAGAAAATACTTGAAATTATCCTGAGCCCTTGCCGCCAACTTGGCGGCGCGACGTGTAGCCGACATTTATTTATTGTGCGCCGACCAAGATGGCGCCGACGAAAATTTGCAAATTTTTCGTCATGGGTATCATTTCCATGGTTCTCGAGGTCGCTTAAAACGATTATGGGGTCGAAATTAGAATCCAAGATGGCGTCGACGAAAATTTGCAAAACTTACGTCATGGGTGTCATTTTCATGGTTTTCGAGGTCGCTAAATACGACTATGGGGACGAAATTAAAATCCAAGATGGCGTCGACGAAAATTTGCAATATTTTCGTCATGGGTGTCATTTTTATGGTTTTCGAGGTCGCTAAAAACGATTATGGGGTGGAAATTAGAATCCAAGATGGCGCCGAGGAAAATTTGCAAATTTTTCGTCATGGGTGTCATTTTCATGGTTCTGGAGGTCGCTTAAAACGATTACGGGGTCGAAATTAGAATCCAAGATGGCGCCGAGGAAAATTTGCAAATTTTTTGTCATGGGTATCATTTTCAAGGTTTTCAAGGTCGCTTAAAACGATTATGGGGTTGAAATTAGAATCAAAGATGATCCAAGATTTAAAACCGTTTTTTTACTCATTTTTTATTTACAAGTTTTTAGTTTTGTTCCTTTTTAAATCAGTCCTTTTTTTTTTTTTGAATGGCATCTCGCAGTTCAACCTGAGGGTTGGTTACTGCTTAACCGGACAATCCTGTGGTGCCTTAAAAGTGACTTTTAGGGCCTCCAGCCAGGGCAAAAACTTATAAACTAAGTGACTACGCTAAGGGCACCCCCTGCGGGGTACGAGCCTCGGCTTAGGTCGCCACTGAGAGAGGGCAGCAAAGGGACAGGCTGGATCGGGTCTCCATTATTTAGAAAGCATATTACAGCATTTTGTTGATCAAGCCCTTTCATTTGATATCCATATTGAAGGGGTTGTGAAAAGAAAAATAGGATTTAAATCTTGGATTTACAATGAAACCGAATGCATTAAATTATATTGTCATGAAAACTAAAGGTGCGTACCAAATTTCAGATCAATCCGTAAACAGGAAGGAGGTCAAATTTCAATTGCTAGATTTGAGCCAAATAAACAAGTCCAGCTAAATAAAACCGTTTAATGAGTACATTCTTACCTATAATTTTGGTTGGTTTACCTATAAAGGGTTGTGGAAAGAAAAATGAACCGGCCATTTTGTTGATGGCCATATTAGCTTTTCATAACGAACTCTATTTTACTAATCAAGCCCTTTCATTTGATACTTATATTGAGGAAGTAGTGATAAAATATGTAATCCACCATTTAGTAGTGGCGGCCATCTTGGATTTACAATGATACCGAATTTGTTAAATTATACTAATACTAAAGGTGCATAACAAATTTCAAATAAATCCGTCAACAGGAAGGGGGTCAAATTTCAATTACTTGATTTGATCCAAACAAATAAATAAACACACAGGGCAAGCTAAATAAAACTGTTTAAAAAACGATATTTTTGATAATGGTTGGTGTTAATAATAATGTTGATCTAAAATAAATTAAAAAATATTGTTTACTTGAGACAACCCTAGCTGTTGCGACAATGTCTACACGTTGTCGGCATTTACAAGAAGATCAAAGGCGTCGTCCTACTGTATGTTTTTATACTGTGCTGCTAGTCTTTAACTGATGAAGAGCCAACTGGGCCTTCTTACTGTTGGAGATGTCACTGGTAAACAGCATTAAAATATGAGGGGATAGTATGGAGCCCTGGGGGATATAATTCTTCTGTACGTGTGTATGTCACTGAACTCCTCCTAAACGGCTGGACCGATTTTGATGAAATTTTTGTGTGTGTTCCAGTGGATTCGAAACTAGTAAAGTTTAGATTCACAATTCGGTCTACTAAAAAATGTAATATATCAAATAAATATTATAATAAAGATATTTTTAAATGTTTTATTTTTATTATTTAGAAATGTATATATATAATATTATATATTATATTATATAATGGATATATATAATATTATATATTATATTATATTATGTATATTTAAGAATAATTTATTTTGTGTTTTTAGTTGAAATGCCACAATTTTTTTTTATTTACTTATAAATTTATAAGTAAATAAAAAAAAATACACAAAATAAATTATTCTGTCATTTCAACTAAAAACACAAAATAAATTATTCATAACAAAATAAATCATGTGCCATCATCTCATGTGTGAGAGCCCTACGGGCGGCCATCTTGCCGTAATTTCACTAGCCATCAAATTGAGGTGGGTATGAGTTGTTAGTTTTGGTTTGTTGTGGTACTCAGAACATTCCAAAAAATGACTTGGGGGGGTATCAAAAAAAAGCTTATGTAGTCTAGTTTCATTTTATTTAGGTTTTATAGAGACAAAGTACAAAATTATAGGTAAAAACTTAGTAAGAACAAATATTTTACTGATAATCAACACATATTCTCAAGTTTGACTTTTTTTTTGAGTACTTTAACTGGTTGCTGTAATTAAATTTTCTCTTATGTCGATTCTATACAGTTTCTGCTATACACACGTATTTTTTACTTTGATGTAACTGCAGTAGTTTGCTAAACAATAAGGTTTAAGTTGAGGCGCATCCGCGGCGCTCACGCGGTCGCGCGGACTCCGCGCGGCTGGACGTTAGACGCGCTGCTTGGCTGCGCGCGCGAACGTGTGAGCGGACTGGCGAATAAAATTGATGGTCCATTTGTCAAGCACTGGGCGGATAGACATGAGCGCACAGCCGTCTATCTCGACCATTAACTTATGGGGATATTAAAAAAAAAAATTACTAACACTATTATACACTAGCCTCATGTGGTGATACTAAATGGATCTATTGTCTGAAAAAAAGATTTTGAATTTGAAAATCCGTTGCGTAGTAAAAATCATGAAACAGCCGAGAGCGGTATCTTCGCTAATTTATTACCCATAGAATTGTTTGTTGTTGAAGTTCACACTGGCAGTTTTCAAATGACCCCGAGCCTGTATGATGATGACTATGATTAGATAATTCGCTTGTTTTGGTACGGAAGACCGTTCCAAGGTCATTTATAATTGTATCAAACAATGGAGCTGTACTTAGTCGTGAGAAATGAAATATGTTTTCTAAATGGTCCTGTTTATCAGTCATTTTAAAATATAGATTTACTAGCTTTTGCCCGCGACTTCGTCCGCGTGAATGTCGGTAGTCGCGGATTAAAAAAATAGCCTATGTCCTTCCCTAGGGTTCAAGCTACCTTAACACCAAATTTTATCAAAATCGGTTAAGCCGTTTTATCGTGAAAGCGTTATAGACAGAGTTCTTTACATTCGCGTTTATAATATTAGTATGGAAGTATGGCCGTGTGGTGTCGGACGTAAAGAATAGCACCATCCCATATCTTCCCGTGGGTGTCGTAGGAGGCGACTAAGGGATTTGCCAGAGAATGGGCAGCAGCGTTCTCTATGCCTTTGTAACAACCATACTGCGATCGCCAACCCGCCTGCCAAGCGTGGCGATTATGGCAAAACCCCCCCCTCGGGGAGGCCTATGTCCAGCAGTGGACGTCTTTAGGCTGAAATGATGATGGAAGTATGGATATGGATTATAGGAGATACCTATGTATATGGTTCTTTAGTAATTTATAGCTCAATTAATTCATCTTCATCTATCTAGCCGTATCCTTTTCGCAACTACGAATACCAGTGTCATGGAACGAGTGTCTGTCTGACCTCCACGACCCAGTTACTGGGTACACGGCACTCCTTGATAAGACTGGTGGTCAGACTTTCTGGCTTCTGATTCAATAGACTTCTGGCTTGTGATTGTCAAAGATTTATGAACGACAGCCGGGAACAACGGCTTTGTTACGTGATATCCGAGGCAGTGAGGAACCTCGGTATGAAATGGGTGCCGACCGCGTATGAATTACAAATTCTCTGAGAAATGGGGCATCAGGCCGAGGAGACGAAGTTCAAGCTAAAGTTACCGGCCAGGTGGCCAACTGAATAATTAATCAATCGTCTTAATTGTTTATTTACTTTACCATGGTACTCCTTCATACTGCAGCCTGCAAGTAAATACGAGTAAGTACAAAATTTTAAATTCGAAAGTTTTGATTTGTCTGTATGCCTCCTGAATAGATTTTCATGGATTTTGGCAGTGAGAAGCTTGGTACCTTGGCATTTGGCACATATAGAAGGACATAGGGAGTGTAAATTTTCTTCTTCCCCCAAATGAGTCTTAAAAAAATATAATATTTCTTAGTTTAAAAAAATATTATGGCTAAGTCATCATCTGCCTAGCCTTTTTCCAACTATGTTGGGGTCGGCTTCCAGTTTAACCGAATGTATCTGCATACTAGTGTTTTACATGGAGCGACTGCCTATCGGACCTCCACAACGCTGTTACTGGGTAACACAATACCCCTTAGTAAGAGGCTGTCAGACTTTCTGGCTTCTGACTGCCCAAGATCTACGAATCACAGCCGAGATCAACGGCTTTACGTGCTTTCGGAGGCACGGAGGGAACTCGGTGTGAAATGGATGGTCACCCATCCACCGACAGACCGCGGCAAGCGTAGCTTAACTTTGACCGATCGATCTGTACGGCTTTTACTTTTCAATCAATTAAGTTTACAACAATTTATAAATTAGATAGCTTACTGTACCATGGATGGTGGTGGGTTTAAAGATGAAAGCTGATCTGTAGTTTAGATCAGTAAACCAGAAGTAATGTCGTAAAAACTGCAGCGGGATAGGTTGCCAAAAAAATGTCAGTGAATCGCGCCTCAGTCAATCCTGCCGCAAGCTTGGTAGATAAGATGTCTACCTAGCTAGATTATCATTAGGATAGAAAGAAAGAACAAACCATCCTGACTGGTAAATAGGATCCTTAACCGTTCTATAAAATGAACTGGCAAGGTATGTCCAACAACGTCACCAACTGGGGACTCCTTTCTCATTAAAATACCTTAAAAAAGGGGGATAAAATCTGATGACGCTGTTCCTATTTACACTTTCAACATTTTTGTTAGCTAGCGACCTGCCTCGGCTTTGCACGGGTCGTGGGTAGAATATAACTCTATTGTTTTACGCGGAGCACGCCACTAAAGTTCCCAGACCGCATGATTTTTCAGAGATCTTCAACAATTATCGTCATATTCCAACAAATTAACACAAAACAATATCAAACTATAAGTACGTATAAACCTCTTGAATCACCCTATCTATTGATGAAAACCGAATTAAAATCCGTTGCGTAGTTTTAAACATCTTACAGTACAGAGGGACAGATGACGTTTTATACTATGTAGTGATTACGCTTGCTAAATTCAGAGTAGTGTAAAAATAATTTATGCAATAACCTCTGAAAATAAAGGCCGACACAAATTTAGAGGTCATGGTCTTTTAAAGTTCAGACATAGTGGTTTATGCTACAGAATTATGTAAATAAACCACTACCACTACCACTAGCCACTACTGTTGTCTAGAATTACCTTTTGGAGATAAGCATTGAGTGAGCCAGTTTTTACTTTGTTTGTTACATGTTGCACATCCGAAAAGAACCACTGACAGAAATATAGACCTCCAGCAAATTGGAAAGGCACCAGAGACTAATAACTGCATGGTTTTATATGTTTTGTGTTGCTAGATTACTCATTGTTTTCACACATACAAGAATAATGTAACCAGTATTTTGTAAAAACTTGATTTAAAAGAGTGTCAGTGGAATTTCTTGCTCGTTCTTCTCAATAGACACCTACCTACGTTTTGGAACATGCAACTAGCTTCAACTTTCTGATTAACCGACCGACTCCTTGACGATACAAAAGTGCCTGTAAATGATTTAATTGAAATAAATGCTTTGACTTCAGCAAAAAAGCAAAGCGTCACACCTGGGTCTGTAGACAAAATCCCTTTTCTGGTAGCGTTATCGCCAAAGGAAAGATCAAATTGTATGCAGTTGACATATTTGTATTTGTACGTGACATCTGGTAAGTAAACGTCAACTCCATACAATTTGATTTTTCCGTTACCGTTAACGCTAACGCTGATGGAAAACATCGTGAGTAATCTTTTTTTTTTTGCGCGGTGGAAATCCTCGTGGACTTCCTCCATCGTGGGGGTGACGGAGGAGCATGCCGGACTCTTACCGGCCAAAACCACAGCGTGTTCCACCTCTGCCTATGCCCGGGGGTGCGGATTTCGTAATTAAACCTGAACTTAATAATTATTTATGTACCTAATTCTGAAATCGGCCATCCGCCTTGAGCAAGCGCGTCTTCTCAGTATGGTAAAGGCCCTGCAGTTTTATTTGTTAGAAGTATGGAAGGAGGAAGCACTTTTCTAATTTTGTTTAGTTTTTATCCGACCAGGGTACATTCAAGTATGCTGTCCTTTTTAATGTTTGTCATATAAATAGTGCCAATTTAAGAGCGTCGTCGTCGTGTTGTGAGAAACGATGCACCTGACGCGGCGAAGGTCATTAATCCACTCGTATCAAGGTCATCTTTAACGAATTTGATCATCACGACTTTTTGGCATAATACGTGTATGAAAATTGCTGCAAATATTTATTATAGGTATTCATACCTATTATAAAAAGATGGCGTGTTGGCAGTTGTTCTTTTTACCCGACTACGATCGAACACAAAGGAAGGTTATGATTTTGACCGCTATGTCTGTTCATCTGTTCCTTCATAACTTCTAAACTGTTTATATATTTGACAAATGACTATGAGATATCGTTGGGACATAACTAAGACGTAATGAACTAAAAAAAATCTTACAAATAAATAAAATTGAAATGTCTATTTGAAATGTCAAAATTACAGCTTTTTACGCGTATGCGTATGAAAGTATAAACGGGTGTTATAAAAAATGTAAATTTTTGTTTCTGTCTGTTTCTTCCGGCTAATCTCTGAAACGGTTGGACCGATCTTGACAGGGTTTCACTGGCAGGTTTAAATGAGAATATTTTCTTGTTTCATACTTTTAGTGTGTTTTTTATGTAGGTAGGCTGCTTCTAAGCGTAGATTGATAATAATTAATTAATATAAAGGTTTACAAGAGATATTCTACCAATACCTAGGTAAGTATATAGGTACCTAGTTACAATGTTATAAATATGCTATTGTTGAATAACTAGGTATTTTTAAAAGCGTTTTTTTCCCGTTAAATATTTGTTATTCTAAATGTATTGTAATGGAGCCGCGGGTCGCTTGCCCGGCCTCGACCCGCGGAACAAGTCCAGATGCTGCCACGGGTCGAGGCGCAACTTGAACCAAGTGAGTGCTCAGGGCGAGGCGGCTTGTTTCGAGGCTGCCTAAATGGAGTCGCTGCTTTACAAATACCTTACTACTTGTGTATTGTTGAGTGACAATTATGTTACCTCTTATCAATTTCATCATAAAATGAAATATTTATGTAATAAATAATGTGGTACTTACGTAGGTAGGCAGAGGTAGGTACTACATTATTTGTTACTACTAAAAATGCTAAGAAAACTCGTACCTAAGTAATTAACTAATTACCTACAAAGTTTTGAGCGACCTGCAACGGTTCGGTTGGTAACTAGTAGCTATATATTCATTAATTAACAATACTTTCGGAGAAGAGAATCATGCACTAACGCCAATTAGGTTACACACGTTTTGAATAGGTACATAGGTAACATATTTATATAACGAATAGGTGGTAGGTAAAGTTACCTATCTACCACTTAATACACTTGTACATATAAGAAAAAACAATGATCATGTCCGACTGTGTAAACGAAACCTAAGATTCTGAACAACAAACACAACATAGACTCAATTAGGTCGTGTGCACAACGACCGCGGTTACTTGACGGCACGTGATCATAAACTAATAAAAAAAGTCTACTTTTTATGTCGATGGAATTAAAAATTACGAAGCGATCGGACGGATACTCGGTCTATTAATATCGTAAGTATGTTTTTATGTAGCTACTCATTAAATATATCTAAGTAGTATGATGTTAATTTAATTTAGTTTCTTGTGTTTATTTGACATATTGCTTTATCAGTACCTACCTATCACAAAACCACAATAACAACGATTGTATAGATGTATAGCTACCTCCTAACTACATACACAACTAAAAAATAAACGCGTGTTATTGAATAATGTTACTTGTATGGGGAAGTACCCATGTAAGTATTCATGGTTGATTGTATGAGTGACGCCCACCTCTAATAAGCGAGCGATATATTTTAACAAGTAGGTACACGTAAACACTGATATGTAAAAATAGAGAGTACCGTAAATATTCCCGATTGCAATGCAGATGTAAAATATCCGAATGCAGGCATTACATTACAGTAATGTTCATAGGTACCTGCATAATATATATATTACCTTTCTACCTACATAACACACACAAATGAAAAGGAAAGCGAGAGAAAAATAATGTTATTCGTGTTCTAAAGGGTTATCGTGCCGATAAACAGATATAAAACACACTTTCGATGTTGAAGAACAATACTTTCTATGAGTCTCAAGCGTTCCATTTTTAGTCAAGTCCGCGGACGTTCGTTGCTATGCGAAATGTGAAGGTAATCTACTCCACAACTAAATAGACGACATCATGAATGGAACTGTATACTGCTTCTGCTAATAAACACTTATACCATCGGCCCAGCAACGACGCGATTTTTGCTGCATAATTTTCAAGGGCACCCAACACAGTCTGACGCGTATGGACAACCGAAGGGGCCCCACGGATTCCTAACGATTCATGAATGAAACAAACAACATGCACTTATGGAAAACTACGCATCATCAACAACAAATTAATGAAATTAACACAGAAATAACAGAAAATACTTACAAACTCGTCAGCCGCGATACGTGTATAATCACATACATGACGTCATTTGACGCAACACAAACCCGAAAAATCGAGTAAAATATATAGTAACTGCTTCGAAAACAACACCAACATGAAATATGCACGATACTTTATTAAATACAATAAGATAGTTATGTCATTTAGAGCGATTTAGGACATTTTACAATATTTATTTGTTGTCACCGACTCTGAGTTTTGACAAGATGGTCGCGCACCGACTGTTTTGCTTTGGTTGTCAGCTGATACGAAAGACTGTTCTGCTTCGAACGAAACCGCAATAACCATGCTCTCGCTCTAGCGCATGAAATCCGAGCGGTTGTGCAAAAGAGATAAACACCGTGACTCTCTTATTTGAAAAGACTTCAAATATAACAAACGTCATTTTCTTGTTGCATTTATTATTGCAAAGGAAAAGTCGCAAATAAAACTATTTCTTCCATGTGATGAATTGGAAAGAGGTACAATATAAGTAATGAGATGTTTCTATTTCACAAGAACATGTAATCATGCATCAGTTAGTTATATTTGGGCGTGACATATTTGTTGTTTTTCATGTCAGTAGCGCCATCTAGATACGAATTGTGGATAAATTTTCTATTGAGTTCGGCCAAGGTCATGGTTGCAATTTATATTAAAGCCATTTCTTTTTTTAATTAACTAGATTAACGTATCAATTGTTTAGTTAATAACATTGATTATGTCTATTTATTGTTTGGTGGAATGATGGAACGTCGGTATTTACTAGAAAATATGTAACTTGTGGCCTACGTGGTAAGTTGAATTCCAATGAGTTGCAAAAGGTAATGGATAGATGGCAGTACAGACACTGATGAAATATTTTTTGTTATTTCTCACAACAGCTAGGGTTTTACGCAATTTACGCTCAGCAAAGAGTTTTTTCAATATAGGGTACCTATGTAGTTGTGAAATGTAAGGTAGGTTTTTAAATAATTAATATTATGCGAACTTTTTTCACGCTAAGGGGTTTAAGATAATAAAAGGTAGGTAGGTACCATAGTACCTAAGTACTTAGGTTCAAATGTTGGTTCTGGTATTTAAATAGGTAAGTAGGTACCTACCTTATGAACTAATTATTATTTATAGTAAGATATTGTTAGAAACGAACATGCCTAGGTACATTTTTGCCAGACACTTTCTTTCTTTCATTGTGGCATTTAGGTAATATTTTAATATAATAAAAACCAGCAACCATTGAACATAGCTACCTGAAACCTGAAAATGAGCCTAGCACTGAACACCTGCGCACATCTAAAATTATAGGTCTGTCGGAGTGGCGACTAGGAATCTCTATCCAAAAAGAATAGAAAAGAAATTGTTTACAAATTATTTTATTTCCCAGATAGGTACCTACATGACATGGTAGGTATGTTTAGAAAGGTGTTCATTAATACTGCACCACAGTCCCTGCTATAGATATGTTTTTTTTTAAACAAAGGTAGACTTGATGCCTCAAGGTCATAGCACATTACACCAACTCAACGTCGACTCCACTCTAACTCATATTCTTATGGTTCCGGCTGTCATGCGTCGATCTTCGATCTTTGATAGTCGATATGGGTAGTCACAACTAGAATGACTGTCAACCAATCTTGCCAAGGGGTTTTGCGTTATTCAGTAACCGGGTTGTGGAGGTCAGACAGGCTGTCGCTCAATGTAAAACACTGGCATTCAGCTGCATTCAGTTGGACTGGAAGCCGACTCCAACAAACTTGGGAAAAAGATAGGCAGATGATGACATTTAAAATTAAATTAAATTGTAAGGCTATGGTAATAGGGTATTTTACTCTATGCGAGAAAAAATCTATAAATATGTTATTGAGACAGTTTAGGCATAAAGCAGTCGAAAAATTTAAGTTTTAGTTCATAAAATAACAAAACAATTTTTTAAATTTATTTCAAAGTTTTCAGTATTTTTAATCTGTTATAAAACACCATGAAATAGTAGCGGCCATGATAATACGCCGTACGGCAGTGTAAACAAAAAATTGACAACTGTCAGTCAACCGATTGGCGTAATATATGCTTTGTACTTTTATTATTTTCGTAACCAACGTATTTTTTTAATTATTACTACTATACAAAATATGCGTTTAATTATTTTTCAATTATATATAATTATCATATTTATTATGAGCGCATTTGAAACAAAACGAACTGACGTCATTTACGCTGAGCAATATGGCGTCCAGTAAGAGGCGTTTTAGTCAATCTACGCGCGAAATTTGCTTAGCGATTGAATAAAAAAATTGTGTTTTTTTTTGGTGGCATATTAGCACTACAGAATTTCATTGAGACACTTTTCAAAAATGGGTGTAATACCCTAATAGGGTATAGCAAAGAGTTTGCTTATAAAGGTAACCTATCTATCTTGTAGAAATTCACGAAGCGGTCGCCCAAACGAATAGATGACTCATCAAAACAATTTCTAAAACCCGACAAGTTTCCGAGTTACTTACCTCTTCATATTAACAGATTTAGGGACCTACAACACACTGTTGGTAATTTAGTGAGACGTTTGGAGATGAATATTGTAAATTGTAGTTTCAAGATGTCGGATTAGTTTGCTTGTTAAGGTTTTCACCCATGAGTGTCGTCAAGTTGGAGGAACTGTGTCAAGGTGGGAAGGAGACTAGCAATCCTCTTATAACAAATTGTTATCAGCTAAACTTGTATAGGTAGGTACACGGACTAGAAAAAAAAGAAGGACTCCATCCACGCCACGCATATCAAAAGTGAAGCACCTAAATCACGCCGGATCGAGAGCGCACATAGGTCGGTACGGTCGGTAGTCGGTACTTTTGGCGCGGAATCCTTTTTTTCTAGTCTGTGACTATGATGTAAATGTGTTCGTGAGGCATGTTTGTACAAACGGTCTGGCTTACTTAGGGTGCTTCACTTTCGATATGCGTGGCGCGTAGTCCTTCTTTTTTTAGGTACTATTTTAGTTTATGAAAAAAAAAAAAGGATGAAGGATGTTAAAAGACATAACGTCCCTGAATACGAGCCTAGCCAAGCTACAGTTGGAGACGTCAGAGTCGCGGTTGGAGACGTCAAAGAATACCATAGAGGAACTACGTGCTGAAGTGATGTTGCTGCGCAGCGCTGCTTCTGTAAGTAGGTCACCGGACGTCGAAATCGTGGACACAAGTCGCGAGGCACGTAATGCGGCCAGCGCCGGCAGTTTTAAATCGGCGAGTCCAACGTCAGCCGATGCGTCACCGAACGCTAGTTGTTTGAACGAAGCAACTCGCACCGTTGCCGTCCCTGCCTTGAAGGAGGTAGCGCCACGCGTAGGTACGACGACCCCGAAACGTGCCTACTCAGCAATTGCCGCAACCAGCGTACCCGCTGCGTCACAGATAAAGCGACGAAGTGAAATAGGAGCTAAGCAGAGCCATAACGAAAGTGCATTGACTTATGGATCTGCAAGAACATGGACCTGAAAAGGTCACGAACGACGAGGAAGGCTTCATCAAGGTCGAGAAGAAGAAGAGGATGAAGAAACCCACTTATCCGAACAAGTGTGGGACCGCACCGACCGGACCGAACCACCTGCTGCGTCCTGCTGTTCCAGTAACGCTGCTGTGTGTGTCTCGACTGCACTACTCTACAAAGGTTGAGGAGGTTGTAGAGTACATCCGTATTAAGTCGAATTTTGCTCTAAGGGTCGAACGGTTGGCCTCGAGCCACAATGTGAACTTCAACTCCTTTGTGGTGAGAGTACCAACTGAACATCTGTCGACCTTCACGAAGAGGAATTTTGGCCGAATGGTGTTATGTTCCCTCTGTCTGTCTGTCTTAAGCGACAGAGGGATATTAGCCAGAGGATGGGCAGCAGCGTCCTTCTAAGTATCATAACATCTACTTACTGCGATCGCCAACATGCATCGGCCAAGCATGGCGATTACGGCTGAACCCTCCTTTGGGGGAGACCTAATAATAATAATAATAACGGACGGACCGGACGGGCTACACAATTTCTGGATAAAATGGTTCCAGAGATCGCACGTTCGCTTGGCGTCCCAGTTCCAGTCAGCCTTAGAGTCAGGATCGTTGCCCCAATTCCTAACAACTGGAATCACCCACCTACTCCATAAATCAGGTAGCACTACGGAACCCAAAAATTATAGGCCGATCACTTGTTTACCAACGGTCTATAAAGTTCTTACATCCATTTTGAGAGCTAAAATTAACGAACATATTGACAAAAATTCTATCATGTCTGCCTCTCAAAATGGATGTAGGAACGGGTCTCGTGGTACTAAGGAGCTCCTCCTCATTGATATGGCCATTAACCAGCAGGTTCGTCGTTCCCGGAAGGATCTGTCGACATGTTGGATAGACTATAAGAAGGCCTATGATTCTGTGCCACATACATGGCTCATGAGGGTGTTAGAGTTGTATAAAGTTGATACAACTCTGCGCACCTTTCTGATGTCATGTATGGGGCAATGGAAGACGGTCCTTCGCTATCCAGGATATCGGCAGATCCGGGAGAATAGCGAACCGATAAGGATCGAGCGAGGTATATTTCAGGGCGATAGTCTGAGTCCACTGTGGTTTTGTTTAGCTTTGAACCCTCTAAGCACGTTGCTGGAGGGTTCAGGTCTGGGCTATCGGTTGAGAAGAGGAGGTCAGGTTATATCTCACCTCCTTTACATGGATGATCTGAAACTCTTTGCCCCCAACAATTTGCGACTGATGGAGCTACTGAAAGTAACAGAAACTTTCAGTAGCGCCATCAGGATGGAATTTGGTGTGGACAAATGTGCAGTCATGCATGTGAAGCGAGGGGAGATTGTGGAATCCGTGGGAACCCAACTCTCGGATTCCATACACATTAGATCCCTCTCCTCAGCCGAAACCTACAAATACTTGGGTATGTCGGAAGCGTTAGGCATCAATGCTACCGACATGAAACAATCGTTGAGGGAGCGCTTCTTTGGCCGCCTGAATAGTCTTTTATCAGGCGGAAACAAGGTGCGCACCTTCAACGGATGGGTCATGCCGGTTTTGATGTACTCTTTCGGCATACTCAAGTGGACTCCAAGGTGCGTAGAGTTGTGTCAACTTTGTACAACTCTAACACCCTCATGAGCCATGTATGTGGCACAGAATCATAGGCCTTCTTATAGTCTATCCAACATGTCGACAGATCCCTTCGGGAACGACGAACCTGCTGGTTAATGGCCATATCAATGAGGAGTAGCTCCTTAGTACCACGAGACCCGTTCCTACATCCATTTTGAGAGGCAGACATAATAGAATTTTTGTCAATGTGATCATTAATTTTAGCTCTCAAAATGGATGTAAGAACTTTATAGACCGTTGGTAGGCAAGTGATCGGTCTATAATTTTTGGGTTCCGCAGTACTACCTGATTTATGGAGCAGGTGGGTTATTCCAGTTGTTAGGAATTGAGGCAACGATCCTGACTCTAGGGCTGACTGGAACTGGGACGCCAAGCGAACGTGCGATCTCTGGAACCATTTTACCCAGAAGTTGTGCAGCCCGTCCGGCCCTGGAGATTTCCAGTTAGGTAACGGACGGACTGCACGAGCTATATCTTGGGGGCTGATGGTAATTGCCCCCATTTCTGGTATTGTATCACACGCTCGCTCAACCTCCCGAGTCCAATCGCCCTCAGTGTGACTGACAGGCACCGACCAGATGCTGCGCCAAAACGAACACATGGCATCATCATCCGGCAGGCGCGTATCAGTCACGCCTTGGTCCGGTCGCTCCCAAGACCTATACACCCACCTCTCATCACTTTGGAATATGCGGTTCTGAGTGTACCGCTCCACTCGCCGCCTGTACCGCCTTATACGGTTTGCCCATGCACAGATCTTCTGCTTCAGGAAGTCGATACGCTCTGTGACACTGGACAAATAATCTCGAGGACTGATATCAGTCCCCGAGAATGCCCGTCTCACAAAGCGCATCACTCTAGGGCGCATATTGCCCTCCCTGAAGCAGATAAGCTTGCCGATGAGTGCTCTAGCCTCACCAATACGACGCTCAATCCTGCACTGCCATGCTGGTACAGCTGGTTTTGGTCGTGCAGCTCCGTCACTGTTAGGGAATTTGACATGAGCTACACGACATGCTGCTACAGCCGCGCAGTACAAGATCGAGTGGGTATCGGCGAGGTCTTCGCTGCTGTCAAAACAGTTTGACAACTGCGAATCTAAAGCACACACCAGCGCCCTGTTTTTCTTGTGCATGGGCAAACGAGGTAATCGCGGTCTTAGTTCAGGCGGTGTAGAGCGATACTCCCGGAAAACATCCTCCAAAGCACTCCTGAATTGAACATTGCTTATTATTATTATTATTAGCCCACACAAAGCACCGACATCTCACAAAAAGCAGCCAAGTTTAAGTAAGTGGGACTGGGCCGGTCACGTCTGCCGCATGTCGATCGGATCGTGGGTTAAAAGAACCACAATGTGGGCCCCGGAAAACGTTCAGCGACATCGTGGCTGACCCAGGCGAAGATGGCGGGCTGAGCTTGACGCTTACAGGAGGGATTGGTTCACACTAGGTCTAGACTGAGAGGGTTGGAAATGAGAAAAAGAGGCCTTTGCCCTGCAGTGAGATAAAATTGGCTAAAAACTACCAACAAATTAATATCCTACTTCTTCAGAAATGGCTTGAACTGGTACCTAGTAACATTTGGTGGTATCACAAGGTAGAAACGGTTTTGTACTAAGACGAATAAAATTCAAATTTCTTTAACAGTAAAACCTCAGATTATAAAACAAAAGAACACTGAGAGTGAAGCCAAAAAAGCAAATACAAACTCAAAAGCGAATACTTATCGTGCTGTACTGCCACGCCCACGAGACAGTATTGCACGAAACGTTGCGCGCCGATCGTTAATAAAAACTAATAAAAATACAAATAAAAATTAAAAAAAAAACAATCACGAGATTCGATCGTATATCAACTTGTATTTGCTTTTTTGGCTTCACTCTCAATGTTCCGCGCGGTCTATCTGTCTTTTGTTTCATAAATCTGAGGATAAAACTACACAACTTCATCGCAAAATCTTAACCACGGGGCTTTATCACTCTACGATTCAACACTAATCTTCAAGCAGCTGACTTAGGTATTGCTCTCATGACAGCTTAGGCATAAGCCTTGACCTAAGTCGTCATACAATGCAGTTAATCTTTGCTAAGTGGTATGTATTTAGTTAGAAATCGCGAGTATTCGTCACAATAGCTTGGAGTTGACTTGTACACAGCATTTCCATTATTATTGAGGTCCGCTAGGATCATAATAATATGTTACGAGTTAAGTGGAGAAACGTAACAATGGACACACAATTGTTAAATCTTTCCACTTTCTTTGTTTTTGTGAATTAGGCTTTGAGATATGCGCCAATGATTCAATTTTGTGTGAGTAATTAGTTGTTTTAATTTTGAATGGGATGGATTGAAGAAGAGGAAGACAAAGATCAAGTAAGGCATTACGGTGGTCCCGGCTATCATTCGTAGATCTTTGACAGTCATTATGGCGAAGCCAGAAAAGTAGACAAACCAGTCTTACCAAGGGGTTTTTTTATTTTTTAATTGGACAAGCCCGCCACACTATTCCTAAACCACTGTAAGTCCTGAAAGTCAGAATCAACAGTGCCGACCACTAGAAAAGCGTCGAGACATACGCTCGAGACATAAGATCCCGGTAAAACATTACCACTGTCATGGATCCCGCAACGAAATTGATCAGAAAAGAACAGCGGGGTTACCAAGGGGTATCGTGATACCCAGTTTACTGGGTTGGGGAGGTCACACAAGCAGTCGCTCCATGTAAAACACTATTCGATTAGACTGGAAGTCGACCCCGACTTAGTTGGGAATAGGGTAGCCTACCTTATGGTCTCAGCCGCCATAACCAGCCATGGGTCTTTTAATAAACATCTCTTTGTCATAAGAGTTACAGATAGCATACTGTGCAGAGGCCTGCATGGGGCAGACGAGACAGCAGCCCATGTGCTTCTGAACTGTCCTGAGGTCGCTTCATACAGCGCAAAGTACTTCGCTAACCCAGGTAACCTACCGGAGATCGCCAGCAACGTCAAGGGGCTGCTGACCTTTCTCGAGAAGCTGGGATGGATCGCATGATTTACTTCCCAACTATAAGCAAAATACGCGCCGAGTCGTGGAGTTGCAGACATCAGCCCGTTATATATACAGACTTATACTAAGGCTAGACTTTTCTTTAGCGTGCCACGGCAGGCACGCTGCACGTAGATGATGATGATGGATATCCAGCTTCATATGGCATGTATAGCCATAATATAGTTTTCATCTTTTTCTCCAGTGTGAAGGCCAAAGAAAAGTTGGATGAATTGTAGGAAGAAATGACATGAAAAAAAAGGAGTCAGTGATGATAGCATGACGGTTGCTATGGCAAAATGGAAGAAGAAAACCTCTTGCGTCGACTTCAAGTAACATAGGAAAAGGACAGGAAGATGGTGAACCATCATCATGATCATGTCAACCTTTAGACACTTACTGCTGGGCCATAGGTCTTCCCCAAGTTCGGTCGTAATCGCCATGCTTGGCCGATGCATGTTGGCGATCGCAGTAGGTGTTTTGGTACTCAGAAGGACGCTACTGCCCATTCTGTGGTCAATATCCCTCTGTCAGACGACACCTAGGGGTGGGGTGGTGCTATTCTCGGCCGGCACCACACGGTATTGTGAATAATGACTGAAAAAACAAATGCAGTACGGTACCAAATCTTACCTATCTACTATATATGTTTTTTTTCTATCGCCCATATTGCATTAGGGCGCGTTCAAAAAAGCGCGATTTTTTCGGATTTTTGTCGCGCCGACAAAAATCGCGCTTGTCTGAACTAGTCCTTAAAAGCCGAATCCGCCGAATTTGGAGTCGGAAATATATCTTTCAATGAATATATACTTTGTGTGTGATTGTTTATTACAAAGCATCTTGGCCTCATCACACCGTCTGTATCTGTGTTGTCTTTCAACTTAAGGTAGGGTTAGAGTCACAGAGATATATCTATGGTTAGAGTATTCAAGCAGTAGTATTTTTTTAAACTTCTCACAAATAATACTCACCATATGAACCACTATAATCTGATATACGACAATCAGTTACCTCTACAAATTGGTCCAATCAATCCTATGACGGTGAACAATAAAAAATTACGCATCGACCAATTACGTTTGACCTGGCTCTCTGTTTGATTGAAAGCGATTGGCTAATGAAATGTATGGACCGTTATTGCTGTACGGCTCTGCAATTACTGGTTGAAATATGTTTCGAGTAATTGGAATGGTCTTTGATGGAAGTATGTAACAGATTTTTATCGGCAGGATATAATTTGGGAGAAGAATATGAAGTTTTTTCTTGTTTTTTAACCCCCGACGAAAAAGAGGGGTGTTATAAAGTTTGACGTGTCTGTGTGTCTGTGAGTCTGTGTGTCTGTGTGTCTGTCTGTGGCACCGTAGCAAACGGGTGGACCGATTTGAAAGCGTTTTTTTTTATTTGAAAGCAGGTTTTCTACCGATGGTTCTTAGATATGTTTTATCAAAATCGGTTCAGCCGTTACAAGGTTATCAGCTCTTTTGTTAGCTGCGCTGCGGTCGCGTATATTCGTCTGTCTGTGGCACCGTAGCTCTTAAACGGGTCGACCGATTTGAAAGCGGTTTTTCTTATTTGAAAGCAGGTTTTCTACTGATGGTTCTTAGACATGTTTTATCAAAATCGGTTCAGCCGTTTTAAAGTTATCAGCTCTTTTGTTAGCTGCTGTAGGGATTTAGACGCGTAGCGGATTTTTACTTTACTTTCAAACAAATGTGTGACCACTCATTGAAACACTCATGTATGCCATGTTACTATGCAAGAATATGGAATTCTTGATCTTAAGCTGCAACTACGATATACAGCACACTAGTATACTCTTGAAAAAATAATAGCAGATATATCGTAATTAAATTCGTTTTAATCAGTTTTTTAGAGCTAGGTAGGTACAGAAATTAGGTATAATTAGTAACATCTATAGAGCCAATTAAAAGCTTTCACTACGGGATATATGGTTTTCGTAGCTGGAAAAACATATTATTAGGTGCAAGAACTCAAGAAGGTAAAAGACAGCTAGGTACCTACTTAATATAAATAAGAGCAAAAGAATAATAGGTGAAGTAAAATTTGAGAAATTATACTAAGTTTTCGAAAGAAAAGTTACACAGAGATTTCTTAAGTTTCATGTTGGTAGTGTTAATAATATCAAAGTCGACGTCTCGGCAGGCTGCATTGTACTTATGACACGCTCTGATGAAGTATGAGTTTCGTCTGTAGTTGGTTCTAGTTAAAGGAGTGTGAAATAAACGACGTTGATTTGGAGCTTATTAATATTACAATAGTGCTGGAACCTTTCTAAATCTTCCTGCAGTAAAGGGTATCCGACGTAGAGAAGATTTGCTTCTTGATTTTAATATCATCTGCATAGTAGAATCTTCGAACGATAGAAGCAATAATCAACGTCATTGATGAATAATAAGTCACTGCAGAAAACGAGGTTAGTTGTCGTTGACCTACTGCCCAAGAATCTATGCTGCTGTTACATGAAACTATGCCTGAGAGCAGAACATACTTGCATGTATATAATTTTATCTAACAATATAGCAAACAGACAATACTTGGATATTGGTCTGTAGTTATCAACCTAGGTTCTTGGCCCCTTTTTGTATATAGGTGTTATATTATGCAGACTTCCATACGATGGGCATGACACCTGTGTTAAGAGATCGTCTGAATAGGATCGTGAGAGGGACCGAGAGACCAGTAGCACAATTTGTTACGAAGACTAGGGAGATCTTGTCTGGACCCGCAGATTTAATAAATTCTACACACTTTAGCAGTTTCTCGAATAAATTTATATTCGCGTGCTTCTATCGAGGCGAGGTCGCATGTACCGCAATCAGCCTGTTCACTGATGTTGTTGTGCTGTATGTCAAACCGTGAAAAGTGTCTTGTGAACTAACGGGCTCTAGCAAGTTGGACTGGGAATATTCGCTGAACAAATTACAGATTTCCTCACCATCACTAGAAAACTGATTGTCAAACTGCAGCACTGAAGGGTAGGAATTATTTTGCTTTCTTGATTTCACGTAGCTTCAGAAAGCTCGAGGACAATATTTGTAATGTAATCATCATACATGTCTTTTAATTTTTATTCTACATGTAATGTAATAGTGGCAACACGATGAGTTGATGCTACAGCCAGGATATCTAGTACACCAGTACACTCTTTAAAAAATAATAGCAAAAATTAACTGTAATACGCTCACATCTGTACACTCTCAAACAAAAAAAAAAACTAAATTAAGTTTACATTTTTTTAAATAATAATTAAATTTAAAATTTAAAAAACCCCAAACGCAAATGAAGCAAATATTTAAAAAGACAAAAATAATGCCTATTGTTGAGCCTTCAAATTCGATTGAGTGACATCTATATATTATTTTTTTAATTATAGAAATTGATGGTACCGCTAAGTATAAAGCAATAACTAAATAGCTAAAATAGCGACATTGTATACTCATAGCGCTCCCCACGGAACAGATAAATAGAGTACTTACTCTTTATCTGTTCCGTGGCGCTCCCAGACTTAACAATTGAATACCCAATGAAAAATCTGATCGTATCGAAGCAAATTGGTCGGAAATGCTAGTTAATTAATAGATAGTCAATCAAATGAAGGGTCTGACTTACTTAAGCGGTACCCCGCCGCGACATTAAAGCACCATTTCAACGAACAAACATTATCGTGCCATCCAATAATTTCTATAATTAAAAAAATAATATATAGATGTCACTCAATCGAATTTGAAGGCTCAACAATAGGCATTATTTTTGACTTTTTAAATATTCGCTTCATTTGCGTTAGAGGTATTTTAAATTTTAAATTTAATTTTTATTAAAAAAAATTTAATCTTAATTTCGCTGTTATTTTTTTCGAAAAATCGAAGGAGAACTAAAGTCACCGCAACACGTAACTTACAGAATCAGCATACTATACTAGTAGTCTATTTCTATCTATTTCTGCCGCAAAACAAGCAGCTTTTGTATTATATTTTGTAAGATTTTATTTAACTTTCTTCAAAGGCTGAAATCAAATCCAGCAAGTCTTCCTCTTAACTTATTACTAATATTCTTTATGTGCACAACTTATGTGCTTTATGTTTTTGTTTACCCATGCAACTACGGTGGGTTAGGCTTCTAGTCTAACCAATGCAGCTGAATACCCACCAGTGTTAAAAATATTGATTTTTGAATCAGCCAATTACGTTGTTTTCGATATATTCCTCATTAAAATTTGTAAAGCCTGTAATTTTTTATCTTAAAGGGAATGATAAGAAGACGACGTTTAGACGCATTAACAGAAGCGCCACTTCGTCCAAGATTCCAGATTTGTCATACACAGGTATATATTGCATAGCTTAAGTTTAAAAAAGTAATACAGGAATATGTAGTTATGATATAACTTCAGCCATGTTAAAACCTCATTTGCCTAGTGATTCTGGAATCTCAGTCCAATATAAATCTTATAAAAGTAATTTAGGTACCGTCCGTGTGGTGTCGGACGTAAAGAATAGCACCATCTCATATCTTCCCGTGGGTGTACCAGAGAATGGGCTGCAGCGTTCTCTGTGCCTTTGTAACAACCATACTGCGATCGCCAATCCGCCTGCCAAGCGTGGCGATTATGGCAACCCCCCCCCCCCCCCCCGGGAGGCCTATGTCTAGCAGTAGACGTCTTTCGGCTAAAATTATGATGATCATGAATTTAGGTAGACATTTCAAATCTTAATAAAACACGGAAACACATAATGCACCATTTATTTCAACATCAATAATACAACTTTTTTATGTTTTACTAACATTTATACAGATTATATTTACAAGTTAATACATAGTTATTATGTACATCTTTGGCAATACATGTCTGACTAGAGTATTACAACACTGGGTCTTTTATGAAGGATTTTGGGAGTCATAAATAGTTTATGGCTAATATCACTGAGATGAATTTGTTATCTTCCTCAACGCATGTACTTGCACTGTGTAAACACTTACGACTACTCGATTTAGTGACAAAAAAAAGCTACGGTTTTGACACATGAAATAATATCGTGGTTGATAGTCGAATTTCGCGTAACTAACATTGTAATACCGCGAATGTACAGTCACCAAAAGAGATAATTACTTATAAGGTATATAATATTAAGTATATAATAATTACAAACCAAACGTGCAGTCTGATAGCAGTCCAATTGAAGTCCAGTTGTGTGTTGGTGTGGCGTTTGGTTTGCAGTTCTATTGCAGTCGTGTCAACTGCATTCAAACTGCATCTGAACTGCCATTTGCGGTTAGATTGCAGTTGAAATGCGGTCCGTCTGTCTAGAGCCTTAGAAACCGACGGATGTTTTTGAATAAAATAAAATAAAATGAATATACAGTCAGTATAGACAGTCAATGAATCATTTTCATTCAGTTTTGGATTCAAAACATCGGTTTCTAAGTAAATTTCAACTATTTCCGACTATTTTCTGGTGACGACAACGATAGTACTTGCAGGAAGTGTTCTCACGGAGCGAGTAGGATTTGGAAGAAAACATGGCTGAACTTTTTGAAGTCCTAGCGTGCACGTTAGCTGGTACTCTCGGTAGCCATATCTTAAACTTATTAGGTGCAAGCTTTAAATAAAAACACAGAACAGTAAATAAATAGTGTGAAGTTGAATTGTTTCTAAAACAGGTAAAGTTGAAATCAGCTAAAAGAACAAATAATCCACTGGTTTTTACCAAGTTTTTAACCATATTCTACAATGCTGAGCATACATTTTTATTTCCTTACATTACCTAGTCTACAATAAGAAAGTAATACAGATACAGTCGTACATACATAGCTAAATCATCTATTACTTATATACAACATCATACATTTATTGCTTCCTTTCGACAAAGAAACATCACAACCACAGGATAAAATTAGGCGAAGTTAGAAAATCTAGAAATGTTTACATAGGATTCATACCCTTATATAGTTACAATAAGCTTTAAAATTCATTGTAGAAATGCAACAGGTAGTTGTAATAGGAACAATGTTGAAGGTTATATTAGAGTTTTGTTTGCTTTGCCCGGGATTGTCAACAATTACAACGGTAAGGGTAATGTTGATACATAAAAAGTTTCAGGACAGTCTGTTTGGGATCTTAATTTAGTGATACATTGTAAAATGAATTCACAGGGTCAAAAAGACATCGTGACAAAGACAATCATGGATTTAGCCCAAAAAGAAACTCCTGACATAGTCAAATAATAACATTTTAATTAAACCATTTACAGGCACTTTTGAATTGTTAAGGAATCGTTAGTCAGAGAGTTGAAGCTAGTTGCTCGTTCAAATATTATACACGACAAGTAATTTAATATTAATTAGAAAACGAAGCCAAATGAGGTCCTCTAATTAATTACAAAATAATATTTGATCTCATTTCATGTTTGACATATCGTGATGGCCCAGTGGTTTAGGCGCCTGTCTTGCGTGCAATAGGTTGCCGGTTTGATACCGGGCTAGTACCAACGCAACGATTTCAATTCATTTGTAGGTACAGGGGCGCCGGCTTTTAGAATATACCTCATGGGTGCTGCTCATGCGCATTTGATGACTCGAAGATGTGTGAGAAGAGAAATGCACACTGATCGTCCGACAAATAAATAAATGTCCTTCTTACATACTGCGTACATTACTAATTATGTTTGATCAAAATATAAAATGAAACCATTATGGAACAACGACGCGAAGGTACCACAAACACTCACACCCAACATAAATATCTGTTTCATCAACAAACATTTGTGTTGGTGCGGGAATCGTACCCGCGACCCTTGCGTCTCAACCTGCTCTCTAAACCACTGCTCTAAATGGGTCGTCGGGTAGTGAAAAACGCCCATCCCTAATAGGCGATTACAGATCTGTTTCTTGATGTCTAACTTCAGGGGTGCTCGGTACCCACTGTTTATTTCTGTATATTTTGTCGGCGCCCCTGTGTAGGTATACTATCTTACGTCATGAGAAAACCTGGTCTTATGCCTTTGAATACGTCTGAAATCACCTAACTGTCTTAAGCAATCGTGGTGATCAATGCTCGTGCCTTTTCTGAATAAGAAGAAGCCTTTGCCCTGCAGTGGGGCAGTGGGGCATTGGGGCAGTGGGACAGTGGGGCAGTAATAGGCTTGTATTTATACTGACATTTAAATGAAGTTTTCTAGACAAGCTCCGTGAAAGTATATACCTATTTACAAATGCGTATTTTACAATTACAAAAAAAATGGATACAATATGGTTATGAGTTTTCCTATAATCCAAATTGACCTTTATATTAGTATTATTTATTTAATTTCTTATCCATAAACACTCGATTGTCGAGAAAAGAGACTTACGAAAGTTTATGAATACGATCCTTGAATTTTAATAAAAGGGTATCTTTTAGATACTCTATATCTACTCAGACGGATAGATACATTAGAAGAATACGTACTAAAGCATTAGGGTAGGTCTTAAAATTATCATTCGTTCATTAAAAGTACCATTTATCATATAAAGTACTACGTAGTTATACCAACTTGAGCTCAGACAATAATTTATAATTTATGTACACATAATCGCCATTTTAAAACGATGTTGTTTGAACAATAATCACCAGTTTAAAATGGTGAAAAAAACCTCGTAACCTGCGTTTAAAACTACTAGCAATGAGGATTCAAGAGTAACTCTTGATAAGGATCGGGACATAAGCTTCAATACTAAGTTTTTAATCCAATGAAATTCATTTTAGTTGTGAATATGGAGTAGTCTAAAAATGGATTACTAACGGGTCCCGCCAGCGGATATAAACGATGAAAATCAACAGCCAATGAAATTATTCGCATCGAGTTTTGATGGAGGCGTGATCTAAATTATTAAATCACAGCCAATTTTGAGGGACCACAATGCAATTAAAACTATAATTAGATCCACTGTTTAGTCCTGTGAGCTATTACACGTAACTATATTAGTTTAGTTGCCACTACAACCAAACTAATTTAATCGGAATAGTAATTCAATTTCGATCAGATTTCGATCTTAACAGCTCTATTCTCTCTCTAACTTCGCGATCGGTGATACATGCGCCCGCGCCAGCTTCGCGTCACGCGAACGCGACTTGCAGTAAAGAACAAAGATGACGAGAATTACATTCAGTGCCCTTTTAGTCAAGCGTAACTAACTAAGCGTGATCGAGATCTGATCGACGTGTCATAAAATTATGTGAATTAGACCTCTGATTATTTGCCATGACCTAGGTACGTTTTTTTCAACTGCTTTCGAAAGCTTTCGAAAAGTTACCGAGTGACCTGCTTGAAAATATGACTCGTTATTTCACGTAACTAGTGGCTCTTGTTCTTCAACTCATACTGCCATATCCCGCTGGCAAGGACCCAATTTTGTGTGTATAGAATAATGAACTGGGCCCTTTATTTACTACTTCATCATTGAAAGGAAAGTACTTGAGCGAGTCTTCTCACAAGTTCAATCATAAACTACGTAGTAATTCCCTAGCTAGGTGCCGCAATGGAGTATTTTTCTGAACGCCTTCCTGAACTCCGGGTTAAAGATGGTATAGATGACGGGGTTGAGGAACGAGTTGATGTAGCCCAGCCAAGTGGTCAGGATGAACACAGTGACTCCTGGTGAGTAGGGGAGCCCGAACTTGGAGCACATCGCGTCGAGGACTGAGCAGGTGAAGAAAGGTGCCCAGCAGAAGAGGAAAACACCTGGAAGAAAAGAGAGAGCATTATGTTCGATAACTTTTTTCGTTACATACGGATCATATTTCTTTCGGAGCAAAATAATGATCCAATAAACAAATGGTAAATCGTCCAATAAGCAATTTGTCGAAAAACCAATTTGTCCAATATCTATTTCACTTTATTTCAAGTTACTTATAGGTACATACATTTATTATATTTCATTATTTTGAAATATGAAAAGAATTTCGCTTCTGTTTTCCGTTTATTTCTAAGAGGATCTATTGAGAACTATTATCATAATTTTACCTCAGACGTTACGCTATAATTCTGCAAATCAAATTCGAGTATTATATTTACTTCACTAGCAATATAATGTATTCTAGGTCCATTATTTTTTTTTCTTTATTTTTTTAAAGGGATTTTATTATCATCTGCCTAACCTTTTCCCAACTATGTTAGAGTCGGCTTCCAGTCTAACAGGATGCATCTGAATACCAATGTTTTACATGGAGTGACTGCCTGTTTGATCTCCATAACCCACTTACCGGGTAACACGATATCCCTTGGTAAGACTGGTTGTCAGACTACCCATAACGACTGTCAAAGATCTACGAATGACAGTCGGGACGAACGGCTTTACGTGCTTTCCGAAGCACGGAGGGAACTCGGTATGAAATGGATGGTCACCCATCCACGGGCCAACCGCGGCAAGCGTAGCTTAACCTTGACCTATCGATCTGTACGGCTTTTACTTAGCCACAAGCTCCTCTCAAAACTGACGTAGGTACCCCATTCAAAAGTAACTGAAATATAAGAGGATAGCAAAATACCTCCGTATTTTAGATCGGAGACTTGTTACTACAGCATTTAGCTGTCCCCAAATCTTCATCCACACTAGAAGAACCCTTGGCATCAGGGGGCCAAGACTGCTATTTTTATAATTTCGTCATTCCAACACGATCCCATTGTCATGTTGTTAAAAGTTAGTAATCTGCTAAATTCATAATGGTCGATCATTAATCGGTCGAATTAAAAGCAATGACTGCACAATGACGTTCTAATGGTAGGTCACTGATCAAAGGAACTGTCAAAATTTTAGCAGAATTACCGCCTAAGTCTGTCATGCATTTGTCATTTTGTACGAAATTACCACTCTATATCATTTCTTTCAATGACGTATCAGTGGTTGACCAATGGAAAGTCATAATGACGCCATTATATTAGTAGATTACCAAACTTGTCAAAATCAACAATTATGAAATCAATGATAGACCATTATGACACTATTGTAATAGCAGACTTGAGGCCCAGAACTGTTATCTCTAAACTCACCTAACACAATAGCAAGCGTCTGCGTAGCCTTCTTCTCTTTCTTGGCGAAGGACTTGGCTCGCAGCTTGCCAGCTCTGTTGGCTCTGAAGATGGTGAACCTGGCTGCTGATGCTGCACTCCGGAACCGCCTCCGAGGAGTCGAGATGAGGGTGCTGGTGCTTATCCTGGTGAGCTTCTTTCTGGAGAAGGAATGGAGGTTTTTAAATTAGTGGTATTTTATGGATACAAATGTCAAGTAATCTATTAATGAGACATTTGTGATTTATTCACGCAGTGAGAGAGCGAGTGAGTAAGAGCAAAAAACAAGAGTTTAGATAAAGCTTACATTAACCAAAATTAAGTAAGATTTTTTTAGTAGTAAGAAGTTTTTATAAAATTATTAGTGCGAACTGTAATACTTGGTTTTAATAAAAAGTGCCTGTAAATATTTTTTGATTTATTAAATCTGTAAAGAATTTTCATGAACATAAAATTTGGAAACCAAGTGACGATGATCATAAAACAAAATGACCCCACACGACTGCGATTGAAATATTGATGAGGGTTAAAATAGATTTCGTTAAATTTCTCAATAGACCTTTTGCAGGAAATAGGTCATTTCGACACTTATTGCCAATGGGTTCGACCCAACGCTAGGACATCCTGTGACCTCTCGAAATTGGGACCAAAGATGGCTGTAGTGCAAAATGGACTAGTATATTATGGTCCCCGTTAAGGTAATCATTTTTTGCAGCCTTTGGGGAGATGAGGGCCAGATGTGTTCAGAAATACCTATACGAGATATTGACACTGTGGTGTAAATAAACTCGCGAGACACCAAATCTACTCAAGCCTTAAACTCGCTTACATATAAAATTTATGTAATTATCGGAAAATAGATAATTTACTTACATAAATCATAATAGCGTTTAAAAGCTTGCGATCTCAGCTTTAAATTGGTACCGCTATTGCCAACATTTAATTAGCACAATTTTAATGAATTCTATCTAAGTAAAGGTCGAGGAAAATTGGGAATTGAGGAGTTGTGGTTAGATATTATAACAATAAAACAAAAATGTTAAGAAATATTTTAAAAAGATTATTGAATCAATACATGATAAAGTCGTAGTCGGTTTTCTTCATCTCCATCATCATTCATCTTCATCTTCTAATTGTTTTTACGTTGTCGTATATAATCCTTAAGGCAAAGAGTCCGCCTTTGTACCTTAATTTGTCCTTGAAGTATAAATAAATAATAAATAATCCGTCTCATTCTAATAAGGCCGCCTTCAAATTCTCTATGGTCAAAGGGACTGGGATTGCTAGCCCTGATCGCTGGCAGTGCTCGAAGGGATTCCTGTCTGGACTGAGCGCAGGCTAGCCCATCCGTATATTCACTACGCCCAGGAACTACCGAGTTTAGCTCAACGTGTGACACCGGGCATTGTCGTGCATTAACCCGAAGCTAACATAATATACGTAGGGAACTTGGTCAAATGGAATGTCGATAATGTACCGGTCAGCAGTCAGGCTTTCCCCTCCGCCTCCCCCGGGCACGAAAACAAGCTCGGTTTCCCCTTTATAGAAATACCCGCCTAAAAGATAACAAAACATGCATGATTGCGAGTTTATGGGATGAGTCGATTTAAATGCTCTCGAGTGTAGTGTCCGCTTTCGATGTTTTCTGATGTGTATTATATTTTTCGATGGTTTGCGCAAAGTTGTTAGCATATAGGTAATTATATTTTTTAAACTTATGCTGTAAGTGAAAACAATTAGTATTGTGATTACTAGTTCTGCCCGTGACTTCGCCCGCGTAAATTTTTATACTGTTCTCTACAGTTTTAGGGTTCCGTACCTCCTGCGGAGATTGCCTGGAGGACACGGCGCAGCACACGCTGGCTGAGTGCCCAGCTTGGGCAGAGCAGCGTCGTGAACTCTCCGCAGCAGTAGGTGACCTCTCGCTCCCGAACATCGTTCTTTCGATACTCCGGAGCGAGAGTGCGTGGGAGGCTGTCGCCTCTTTTTGCGAGCATGTCATGCACGCAAAAGAGGCGGCAGAGAGGGTGAGGGAAGCAACTGCCTCGCTTCCCTCCAGGAGAAGACGCACTGGGCGCCGGAGGGCGCTTAATGACCTCCGGCCTCCATGAGTTGCCGGCCTGCGGGTGGTCGACTTAGGGGCAGTCCACCACCCGACCAGATGCAGGCCCGTGTAGGCGGCGCGGCCGTGTTCTGCGCGCGCCACACTAGAGTATTCGGCGGCGCTCAGACCGCCGAGGTCGACGGGATCCGCCATGTAAGCGGATCATAGCCTGGCGGGGGCGCGGTGCATGCGCGAGCGAATCCCGTACCCCCGCCCATAGGTCAGCCGAGGAACACAGTGGTGGTTTTAGCCGGTAGGAGTCCGGCACACCCTCCCGTCTTCCCCAGACGGGGGACAGTCCATGAGGATTTCCCCACGTAAAAAAAAAAAAAAGGGTTCCGTACCTCAAAAGGAAAAAACGGAACCCTTATAGGATCACCTTGTTGTCCGTCTGTCTGTCTGTCTGTCTGTCAAGACCCTTTATTCCGGGAACGCGTAAAGGTATCAACTTGAAATTAAAACTATATATACTTAGGTCTACGGTCCTTTGAAGCTGTGAAAAAAATAAATTGTGAAAGTAACAAATATTTCCTTTTTATTATTAGTATAGATGAAACTTTTGTATCTATCTGTCTATACTAATATTATAAAAAGAGGTAAAGTTTGTTTTCATACGGTTTTTTTTGTTTGGACATGTATGTATAAGAGTCGCTGGCAGAACCTAGTTCTTTATACAAATTTACATACACTGAAAGCGATGTAAACTTGGAGAGTAAAGTGTAAACAAATGCTGGACTGATATTAAAACAGTTTGTAAACACTGTGCTGTAACTTAAAGTTTATATTTGCACTTTCAGGCTCCACCTATGCTCAGGATGCAGGGCAAAGTAATTATTTGACTTCCTACTGGTACGTGTAAGCGGAATATGCCTTGTTATGGTTTTAGTTTCAGATTTATGTTTCCACGTATTATTGCGAGTATTGCTACTCCATTGACTTGAGTATAGATATTAATTAAAAACAAACAGACTCAGTTTCGCATTTACAATATTAGTAAGCATTTCTTTTTTTTAAGTAGTTTTTGTTATATACTAAGCATTACTTTAGTAGGTTTAGCACAAGCGTGTTAATGTAAAAATATTCAATTGAATGAATTGAATAGGAAATACCAATAGCCTTTTTGTCCAACAATTTGATACCTATCATCCTTAGATAAAAGTCCTAAACCGGCCTAGGTTGACCTGGAGAGGGTGTATGTTTAAACCTTAAATCCGTCAAACGTAATAAACATTATGAGCTAAACAGGTGTTTAAAATATCAAAATCTTTTGAATTTACCTTAAATTTTCGATCTCGTGCATATTTACACATTTTTACAATACACCGCCAACTGTAGTTCGTTATTTTTATCAAAAAGGTCAAAACAACTTTGTTACCAAAGACTATAATATTCTCTTTGTTTGTTACCGATCATATTTACGTAATCCTTTGTTCGCCTTTAAAGACACGAAGACAAGAACCCTATTATTTACCGAGAATTACCCAAACAAGCCCATCTAAGCCTATTTTAGTGTACAATCTGACGAATACCGGATCAAAACGTATAACAAGAAAACCGTGAAACCAATTAAACGAAGTTTTTGACTTATGACTTGAACGTGACCTTTCACAACAGAAGCTTAACTTTGCCGTGAACTTGAAACTAAATTTTGGCGAAAACCGCCTTTGATTAGATCCATCAATGGAAATTATCTTTGTTAATTACCTGTTTTTGTGTTTTACATTGTATATATACGTCAGATATAGTCATTAAAGTTTACTTAGAAAAAATGTATGTTTTTGAATAAAATAAAATAAATTTAATAGAGAATAAACATTTAATGATTTAATTAAATTTCAATCAAAAAAATTCATCAGTAATCCATAAGTAAACTTCAACCATTTCCGATGACCTGCATACCTGTTTTGCTGACTGTAGGTACCTACGTGATATCTATAAATCGACGATCCGGCAAACCCTTAAGACTAGGGTCTTTATAATAATAATAATAAATAATAATAAAACCATTTATTTTCAAGTTACAAAGACCTATAGATAAATACCTTAACCTAAGCACACCCGCGACGCTCCATAGAAACGCAACGATATAATTGCCTACACTAATACTAAAATAATAGACTGTGCAGATACGTGCGTGAGTGTGCGTATCTACGCCGCCCGAACAAAAACGTAGTTTCCAGAGCTAGTAGTAGCAGAGTAGTCTAGGAGAGGTGAGGAACGGTTTCAGAGGGAGACGGAGCGTGTCGCTACTGTACGGTAGTACTAATACACTATATTGTGACCTAAGTATACATGTAACAAAACAACAACTTTAACCAGTGCGTCCGCGCGTCCTACACGTCATGCCTTACAGAGCTGCTGATAAGTGAACACTCACTGTGGGCCTGGTCCACAAATTCAAGGTTGCTCAGCGAGCTGTGGAGAGAGCGATGCAGGGGTTTTTCTAGTGGATACGAGTAGATTCCGCAATGAAGTCATTCGCCAGAGAACTGACTAGAATCGGAAGAAGTGGAAGTAGGCCGGCCATGGGAGACGGTAGATGAAGCAGACCAGTTTAAGAGTGGAAACCGCGTTTGTTCAAGCGTGGGATGATCCTCCAACACGATGGGCCAACGATTTAAAGAAGATGGCTGGCGGCGGATGGGGTCTTTTGGCGATATCTAGGGAAAGCCGTGGAAGGCAATAGTCTGATATGAATGTACCTATCTAAAACAATAACGAAACCAATATTTTAAATAATATACTCTTATGTACCGTGTTTCTGGCAAATAAAGACATTCTGCTTCAACTATACATTACTGACCGGTAATAGTAAAAAATGGCGATAACTATCGTCAAATCAAAAAAATGGTTTGTGTCACAAAATCGTACGTCAAAAAGTTACTATTACCATAACCGACCAGTCAACGTAATTTTGTGTTGTAAAACAGCTACTTCAAACATCAAAATATTATGGAATCTCTTTTTGAATAACTTTAACTGACGGATTTTTATGTCATGAAACAGCCCGTTACATTTAACGTACGTTAAACATCTCACGTCGTAGTAACTTTTAACCGTCCGTATGTAATGTTAACCGACTGCTTGAAATAACTCGCCCTAACATATTTGTAGGTAGTAGACCGACTTACAAATGTTCTAGAACCTCCATCATACATCCACGTAATGCGCACGTCCCTCCTTACCACCTAGCAAAATCTAGAATGCCTATGTCGTAAAATATTCCGCCAACGTAATCTACCTGACGGACAATTTGCTAACTACCTACTGCTGTCGGACGGGACACGCAGGACCCAAAACAGCCATTTGCATTTATATTCGATATCAAAGAGGATTAACATAACAATTGGATGGAAGGTAATACGGTGCACCTATCGATGTAATTAAATTGGGTAGGGATGGGCCAATATTTAATTAAGGCGGATTATTTTGTAAAAAAAATAAGGCGGATATTTTTTATGACGGAATGGGAGGACGAAAAATGAGCTAAAGTGGCCTTTTCTAGTTAACAAGACTAATCTGTGCATCTATACATACATATAAAAATAAATAAAATTGGAGTGTATGTTTGTAATGTCAAAATAACAAGTTTTTACTAAATGCATACTACTAAAAGGCTGGACTGATTTTGACAGGACTTTTACTGGCAGATAGCTAATGTTATAACGAGTAAGTTATAAAGAGTTAGACTACGTTTATTTCAGAAAAAAATAGGGTTCTGCGAAAAAAAATAAAACCTTGTTGATAACCGACTAGCACGAGAACGAAGTCTGGTTAATTATAAAGTAGAATGTTAAATAAGATACATCGAAACACTTTTCATTAATTCAACGGTTCTCATAAATCAGAGAAAAGTTACTCTATCTCCCAGAATAGAAAACATTACTAGATTAAACGATAAATAAAAAGTTTAAAAGTCTTATCAAACAAAACAAGCTTCCAACTAAACGCTGCAGAAATATAATGTTTTATTAATTGCTTACTAACCGCTGTTGAGTAATTACACTGTTCACTTGCAGGCAGCAATTTGCAAACTATTTTCGGATAGGAAATAGCGGAAGCGCGGTTAAGTTTCGGATATGCGATAGATTTGGATAACAAGTAGAAAGTATATGCTTGACTTCATCAATGTAATGAACTTTACAGCGTTGTAAACCTAGCAATTTCCTGAGATCCTTGCAATATTGTGTAGCATTGCACGCTACGGCGTAGCTGGTAATTTGCTACGTCGTAGCTCACATTGTGCTACGAAACGTGGTTTCCATGACCATTTTTAGGGTCCCCTACTCAAAGGGTAAAAACCTTATTACTAAAACAAAACTGTCCGTCTGTCTTTTTGGCTGTCGGTCACCAAGCCGTATCTCATGAACCGTGATAGATAGACAGTTGAAATCTTCACAGATGATGTATTTCTGTTGCTATAACAACAAATACTAAAAACAGAATAAAATAAATATTTAAGGGGGCTCCCATACAATACACGTGATTCTTTGCCGTTTTTTTGCTCGATGGCTAATGTCGTATAGATAATGGTACGGAACCCTTCGTGCGCGAGTCCGACTCTCTCCTGGCCAGGTTTATATTTAATGACTACTTCTGCTATTAACTTTGTCCTCTTGGAAGATCAGTGTACCATAAAATATAACCTACGGCAGTAAGCAATAGTAATAATATAAAATAATAATAAAAATTATTTCCCAAAAACGAATTACATATTATTATTGGTTCATGAATATACTTAGGCTGTGTTTTACAATAGGGTATTTTACTCTATACGAGAAAAAATCTATAAATATGTTATTGAGACAGTTTAGGCATAAAGCAGCCGGAAAATGTAAGTTTTAGTTCATAAAATAACAAAACCAATTTTTAAATTCAATTCAAAGTTTTCAGTATTTTTAATCTGTTATAAAACACCATGAAATAGTAGCGGCCATGTTATTACGCAGTACGGCTATGGAAACAAAAAATTGACAACTATCAGTCAACCGATTGGCGTAATATAGTCTTTGTTCTTTTATTATTTTCGTAACCAACGTAATTTTTTCATTATTACACCTATTACAAAATAATTATGCTTTTAATTATTTTTAAATGATATACAATTATCATATTTAATAGGAGCTCATTTGATATAAAACGAACTGACGTCATTTACGCTGAGCAATATGGCGTCCAGTAAGAGGCGTTTTCCTCAAACTACGCACGAAATTTGAAAATTCAAAATTTTGATGCATTTTTATGGCACTTATCGATTGAAAAAAAATTTTGTGTTTTTTTTGGTGGTATATTAGCACTACAGAATTTCATTGAGACACTTTTCAAAAATGGGTGTAATACCCTATTATAAAACTGAATTAAACATCTGTAGCTGAATTAGGCGGAAACCTGTATTTCAGCTATCAGCGCCAATATCATCAAAATCGAAATAGTGTTTTGTATCAGTAAAATAATTTTTGTAATCAGACTGTCAGTCTGATTCATCATCATCATCATCATCAGCCGAAAGACGTCCACTGTTGAACAAAGGCCTCCCTCAAAAGGGGGGGGGGGGGAGGCATAATCCCCGCGCTTGGCAGGCGTCTTGAGGAAAACAATGAAGTAGTTAAGTACACGGAAACCGCAGTTGCTTAAGTTAGCTTCCGGATTTTCCTTTTGACGCGTCATGTTTGAGAACGGGCGCTGTCTGTAGAGATTGTTCAACACTTAACTGCCATGACTTTTATGTTGTCTTTTTAACAAGCTTTTATTAGGTCGACCTGTATGTATGTAACTATGTAATGGAATCTAAGGTTACTAATTTAACCATCTTCCAAGGATCGTAGCGTCATGAAAATTGGCAGCTGTATGTAGTTCTGATGACAATACAATAATATGGTACTGTCGAACTGATCTGATGATGGAGTCGGAAGATATGAACTGGAACTTCATAATGGAACATCGTATCATAGCTGTATTTGGACTTGTTAGAAAAGTCTTGTAATGAACTTTGACCACGATTAGGTTTCAAGGTCTGATGATGAAGCCGGAAGATAGGCACTGGCATTCCATGATGGAAAATCGTATCATAGCCGTGTTTGGACTTGTTAGAAAGGTCTTGTAATGAATTTTGACCACGATTAAGATTCAAGGTCTGATGATGAAGCCATAAGATAGGCATTGGCATTCCATGATGGAATATCGTATCATAGCCGTGTTTGGATTTAATAGAAAGGTCTGGTAATGAACTTTGACCACGATTAAGTTTCAAGGTCTGATGATGAAGCCGGAAGACAGGAACTGGCATTCCATGATGGAATATCGTATCATAGTCGTGTTTGTACTTGTGAGAAAGGTCTCGTAATGAACTTTGACCACGATTAGGTTTCAAGGTCTGATAATGAAGCCGGAAGATAGGCACTGGCATTCCATGATAGAATATCGTATCATAGCCGTGTTTGGACTAGTTAGAAAGGTCTTGTAATGAACTTTGACCACGATTAAGTTTCAAGGTCTGATGATGAAGCCGGAAGACAGGAACTGGCATTCCATGATGGAATATCGTATCATAGTCGCGTTTGCACTTGTGAGAAAGGTCACGTAATGGACTTTGAACATGATCAGGTTTCAAGGTTATAACAAAATACAGACGCACTGGCGGAGATGGAGAGTATGCGGGGTCATTCGCCTGCTTGAAATAAATGTAAAAATATTTCGTTATCAAAGACTAAAAAGTATAAAATAAATTAATAGTTTAAAAAACACTAGAAAAACACGCTTTTATAAATGCACGTAAAAACCAAAAATAATTTATGGATCGTTCAAGTTGTCTCTATTTCTGGGCTGAAGGGTAAACTATGTGCCTTTAATTATAATATTTGATTGTAAAAGCGTGGGGCGCTAGAACAGGAAATACTTTTTGTATAACTTGCCGAGAAATCAAGTTAAGCGATGTTACAGGAAGCAGGTTACAGATATCGGTGCTCTAACTGGAGTTGCAGCATGACTAGGAGGTGGCTCTACATTAAACAGTCAAAGTACCAGTTGGTCGAACTCAGACAAAACATGCGCCAGCAGCGAGGAGACACGACATTCACCGACATTTTGAACGCCTCTTCTTTCCGGCAATTGAGAACATAAGGGAAATGCGTCAACAGTGGCAAAATGTAGAGTTCTTGTTCGTGGACTACGAGATATCTTTGGTTCCCTTTGGTAACCCTTTGGCGTAACGTTATGCTCTTGTGCGACCTCATGCAGCTTCCGCCAGGAAATTTGTATTAGTATTTGTTTACAAGAAAGTCTTTCCTGTTCCAGCGCCCCACGCTTTTACAATCAAATATTATAATTAAAGGCACATAGTTTACACTTCAGCCCAGATATACAGACAACATGAACGATCCATAAATTATTTTTGGTTTTAACGTGCATTTATAAAAGCGTGTTTTTCTAGTGTTTTTTAAACTATTAATTTATTTTTTAATGTTTTGCATTGCTACATTACCTTCATTGTTTTCACCATAGATATCCGTGGTTTTCACATAGGTACAGAAGCAAAAAGAATAATGTAACCAGTATTATCTAAAAACTTGATTTAAAGGAGTGTCCGTGGAGTTTCTTGCTCGTTCTTCTCCATAGAGACCTACGGTTTGGAACGAGCCACTAGCTTCAACTTTCTGACCAACTGACCGACTTCTTGGCAATTCAAAAGTGCCTGTAAATGGTTTAATTGAAATAAATGCTTTGACTTTGACTACCATCGGGATGAAACGGGTGGTTGATATTTTAGCCCACGAGATAAAACTTAATTCAATATTATCACTGTTTTCAGTCTCTGCACAATATTTCCGATTCACACCACGCACATCGTATTGGCATATCTTGTTTGTAACAAAAAGTTAGAATAACACAAATTGGCTATGTATGAATTCGTAAAGAGGTGAAGTTTCAGACTTTTTAACAAGATTTAGAAACAAGTGGGATCTCATTTAAGTTCCTTTATAAGTAGATTTAACTTTTAATGGGTACAATTTAGCTCAATGCCTATATCATTCAAAATGTATGCAAAGAAGAAAGTGACTCAAGGGGCTGTTCGAGATTAAAGGTTTTAAAAATAAGTATTCGTATTGAATAGAATAGAATATTCAATTATTTGCGCAGAATGTTGGTATTTGGAAATAAGGTGGATACAATAATATTAAAGAATCCTTGTACATGTTACCATTTTGGCATGCAAACATTGATGCAATTGATCATCAAACATAATAACATTTATACAATAACAACAACTAAAATTTATCAGCTAAAAAATCCGATACGGAGTAGTAACATTTACTTGATAGAACTGCAGTTCCCAATGTTGGGGTCGGCTCCCAGTCTAACAAGATGCAGCTGAATCCCAGTGTTTTAGATTAGCGACTGCCTATCTGACCTCCACAAACCAGTTACTAGGTAACACGGTACTCACTGGTTAGACTGATTGTCAGACTTTCTGGCTTCTGACTACCTATAACGACTGTCAAAGATCTAAGAATGACAGTTGACACCCAGTGTGAGTGCGGTGATCCTGACCAGACAATGCCCAAAGTGCCACTTACTACAGTGCCCAAAGTGCCCTTACCCCTGCACCTTAGAGGACATTAAAAACGCCACTAATGTTGCGATAAATGTGGCTACCTACTGGGCTCATGAAGTTTAACAAAAAAAGACCACCGACTTCCAAATCTAAACTCATATGTGTACTGCGCTAAAGTTATTTATCACATTTTAGATTTTGAAGGCGGTTGTCTTTTGTAAAAAGCTTTTTATTTATCACTTTTTAGTACCTTCTCATTCAAATCCATTAAGAACCGGCAACACAGTTAAAAAGATTGAAGGAACTATTAAAACGTCGTCTATGTGTAGTTTTTTTGGGATTTAATAGATTTTTCAAAAACTGCTTAATCAATTTCGATAAAATTTATATGGGACCACCCTTGAGGCTTACCCTATCCATTAGAAAAAGAATTTTCAAAATCGATTTACATTTGCCGGTGAAATCGCGTAACAAATAGGTATACAAAAAAAGAAAAACAACGTACTTCCGGACGAATTGAGAACCTCCTTCTTTTTGAATTCGGTTGAAAAGAAAAACCATCGACTCGAAAAGAAGAAGAAGCCGAGACCAACGGCTTTATGTGCTTTCCGAGGCACGGAGGAAACTCGGTAATGGTCACCCATCCACGGACCGACCGCGGAAAGCGCACCTTAACCACGACCTGACTTTTACTCAGCCACGAGCTCCTCAGGAATAACACTAACCATTAATGTTCACAAAAGTTCCCTTGAAGCTTCCATATTCATTAACCTACATTATTAAATTAAAAGTGAAACATACCCTTGCCTTCAAAGGTTCGCCCTGGTAAACAGACATAATTGGATGTCATTCATCAACACGACGTCAACCGAGTGTAATGTTAGGAAATTAAACGAAAAATTATGAGAGCTTCGTACAGTTGGCAAGAAAAGTTCATTGGCACTTGAACCGTCAAATCAAATCATTTATTTATTTGCCAACATGGGTAGAGGGTGCGGATGTTATTGTTACATGTTTTGGTAATGTTCTCAATGCTCTGCCGTCACATGGGCATGCAACCGTACAAAACAAAGCCATACCGTGTCCTCGTCTCGCCATTTTGGGCCACCAATTTTGGGATTTACAGGCCCATAGTCCGTTCAGCATACGGCAGACATGTTCTGCCCAGTCCCATTTAAGTTGGGCAATCTTTTGAGCCATCATCTGTTTTGGAGCGCAGTATGGTATTTCGAACGCGGTCCGTTAATTTAACACCAAGTAGGTATGCTGCGCTTCATAGCACGATGTCAAACCTTAAGTTTGGATTTTTGGACGTCAGTCAAAGACCAAGTCACCAATGTTATAATAATAAAATAATAAAAATATTTATTTCTGACTTTGCTTGTGCAAAACACAAACAATATTTTACAAAGAACAAATAGCTAACAATTTGTGGCCCACACTTTTAAAGCTTGATGTTGCTGATAGTACTACCATTTATCATTGCTATACCACTGTGTGTCTTTCTTCTTCTTTTGAGTTAATTTACTTTGTTTGTTTTTAATTAACTGAGCTGTCAAATATTATATTACCAGCCAGCTTGGACGACCCTATCCACCCTCTTGAGGAAAGTTTAATAAATCACACTTTAGTTGCCTGGTGCCTTTGCTTTGTAAAAATAGCTCAACTTTTTATGGCCTTAGTACTGGAGGCGAGCACATCAAGCTAAACAATCTGTCAAATTTCTTTGATAGATTTTTAACTTTATTCCAAAATATTAAGGTTCAAATTCAATTGGGAAAATTTGACAGTTTGGTATCGTTTGATGTGCTGGCGCCTGGTACAGTGGGGCTGTACAGATGACCCAAGTAACGAATAATACCATGACATTTCTTTTAAAAATAATTTATTTTAGCCCTAAACATCCGATTAATTTTCAACTTACTTATATTAGATTTATAGTTAGGGGCCTTTTATGTGTTACGTTAGCAGAATGCAGACAGTAAAAGTAAGCAAAGCTTGCATAAATGTTTTTTTTTAATCCATTCAGGTTTATTTATTAGATAGCTTTTGCCCGCGACTTCGTCCGTGTGAATGTCGTTTATCGCGGATGCAGAGAAAAGCCGCTTATTAAAAGGAAGCCTATGTCCTTTCCCCGCGTTCAAGCTATATCCATACCAAAATTCATCAAAATATCATTAGTTCAGCCGTTTCGTCGTGAAAGCGTAACAGCCAGAGTTACTTTCGCAATTATAATATTAAAAATAGTATGGAAGTATGGTTTAATCATGAGCAGCACATAATACCAGCCTGGTATTATTATTTAGGTCTAATAATTACAACAGCTTGGTTCATGGTTCTATTGTATGTTTCAAACACACAGTTATAATGTCGACTTTGTGGTGCAAACATTAAAAGTCATTTATCATGTGTCTGATGTCTGGTTGGCATGGCTATTTCCAGGCCCTGTCTGATTGTATCTCAGCTTATAAATGTGGACCGGTAACATGCAGATTTTTAAAAAAGTCCATTTGTGTGTATGTCAACTGAGAGAGACGGCAGGAAAAAACTGCAAATATGTTTGGGTATGTGTAAATTAGGCATCATTTGCATGATGCTGCTAAGGTCGTGGTATGAAATGGATAGTCACCCATCCATAGACCGACCGCGGCAAGCGTAGCTTAACCTTGACTGATCGATTCGTACGAGTTTTACTAAGCCTCGAGCCCCTCACATCACGTAGGTGTAAATTAGTATAAAGTAATCATGTTTTTAACATCTTGAACACGAAGACCTGCAGAATGAGACGTTGTTCCGTTAAAACATTATAAAGGTGTGTCCAAACACAGCGCAGCAAACGTGTGCGGCACGCCGAGCGCGCTATGATTGGACGACTGCCGCGCGCCGACGACGCGAATTAACTGTCGCGCGCGAACGGTGTTACTGTCTGTTCGTCGGTGATTGTGTGTGGATGTAAGTATTTTAATTTAATTTATCAAGCAATATGGACAACGAAGCAGCTATTCGCCTAATTTAAATATAATGGCTCCTAAAGTGCATTGTGGGATACCGGCCGTTTTCATTGTGGTCTGAACGCGGAATAAATGGCGCAAGCGGCGTGTCTCGGATATGCCGCGCAGTTTGCCGCACAAACATTTCTGGCTACGTCTAAACTAGTCGCGCGGCAAAATTGTGTCCTGCAAATGCCGCGCGTAGCTGCCGCGCGTGGCTTACCGCGCTATGATTGGACGACCACCGCGCGCGGACGTCGCGATCTAGCTGACGCGCGAACGCTCTTACTGTTCGTTCGTCGGTGATTGAAAAAACGGCAAACATGCAAATTAAAGTGGACGTACTTTAATTTGCATGTTTGCCGCGCTGTGTTTGGACACACCTTCAGACATATTCAGAAATGTTGAACACGCCGCGCGCGCTATTTTTTCCGCGTTCAGACCATAATGAAAGCGGCCGCGTGTGATGTAACTCTGCTTGCTGCACTATAGGAGTCAGACACACAATCACCGACGAACGAACAGCAACATCGTTCACGCGCGGCAGCTAGTTCACGAAGACCACACGCGCCAGTCGTCCAATCATAGCGCGGCAGCTACGCGCGGCATTCGCAGTACACAAATTTGACGCGTGACTAGTTTAGACATATCCAGAAATTATTTATTCCGCATTCAGACCACAATGAAAGTGGTCGCGTTTGTTGTAACTCTGTTCTCTGCACTATAGGAGTCATATATTTCATTAGACGAATAGCTGCTTCATTATCCATATTGCTTGGTAAATTAAATTCAATTGCGTCCACACACCGCATGCCGCGCGCGGCGCGCCATGCACCTTTGCCGCGCTATGTTTGGACACACCTTAAGCTAGTCGCGCGGCTTTGTGTCCTGCGAATGCCGCGCGCAGCTGCCGGGCTGTGTTTGGACACACCTTTACACGGACGTTTGAATAAACAGTATCCTATTCATCTGCCGCGATTGCCCCGTTAGTTTCATCAGTTGATTAACTCAGCTATCGACTGATTGCTGAGCGTAGGGTACTGTTTTGATTCCCAGGTTGAGTAAGGTTCAGTAAAGTGTCATTAGGTTTTTCTATGAAATAAACGCCGTACGGATCGATCGGTCATGGTTTAGTAACACTTGCCGCGGTCGGTCTGTGGATGTGTGGCCATCCATTACATACCTTGACACCTCCGTGCCTTGGAGAGCACGTGAAGCCGTTGGTTCCGGCTGTTTTTCATAGATCTTTGGCAGTCGGTATGGGTAGTCAGAAGTCAGAAAATCTGACAACAAGTCTTATTTAGGGGTATCGTGATACCTGGGTTGTGGAGATCAGATAGGCATTCGCTCCTTGTAAAACACTGGTGTTCAGTTGCAGCCGGTTAGATTGGGAGCCGACCCCAACATAGAAAAAGGCTAGGCAGATGATGACTTGTTTCCATAAGGAATTTCTCAGTAAAAGCCCGGAGTTTTTTTTTTTTCTATTAATGCGGCTATGGTGTCACTGCGACCAGGATTGATCTATTGTGATCGCCGCTTGTGTTGGTTAGAGATCGCCACCAAACCCTGCAGCTGTGATGAACTGCAGGATCTGTTTTGGGGCAATCTCTATTATTTCATCCGGGATTAACGGGTGTTTGCCCAGATGGTTGTTGAGCTTGTGAATTAGTGCTCCGCATTCCCCCAGAAGATGAAGTGGCGTTTCATCAGCCTCCTTACAGCGTCTGCAGGTTCGCGTATCACTTAGCCCCAGGTTGGACATGTGCTTGTTTAAGCAGCAGTGTCCCGTAGTGGCTCTTGACACAATGCGCAAGTTGTTCTTACTAAGAAGCCCGGAGTTAGTAAGTTGGTGCTTGTCTTGGAAAGCACAAAAAGCCGTTAGTCCTGGGTCTACTCTCTTCCTGGTGGAGTTGGATTGCTGTCCCATCAGACTATGAGAGTAAGGGAAGAGGGAGTGCACTCCCACCTATAATATCTCCTACGAACCTGGCTAGTCTCCATCGAGATTGGTCAGTTTTTTTACCTTCAGAAACACACAGAGCTGGAGCACGAGCACGCCGCTCATTGCAAATCGGATTTGCCTGGCAGAGCGTTACGTCCGATTCCTAGGATTAAGGTTTAATTATAAGCCTTTCTTCCTTCCTTCTTCTTCTTTTCGAATTGATGGTTTTCCTTTATGCTAGACTACTTGGGCCCAGTAGGTAGCTACATTTATCGCAACAATAGTGGCGTTTTTAATGTCCTCTAAGGTGCAGGTGTATGAGCACTTTGGGCACTGTAGTAAGTGGGTCATTGTCTGGTCAGGATCACCGCACTCACACTGGGTGTCGGTGGTATCTATTATCCCCCATTTTGCTAGATTATGTTTGCAGCGGCCTACCTGGGTGCGCAGTCTATTGAGCGCTTTCCATATAGGCCACTGCAAATCACTACCGAGTGGCAGGTGTTCCTTGGGTTGAACGAAGTTGAGAGGTGGTGGATGAAGATTCTCCCACAACTTACGTCTCACTGTACCGTATTCTTATGTCTCCTGCTTGATTTGGAGGGAAGTGGAAAATATGTTTTCATACTCCTCCGCTGTTATTTTCTGATTAATTTCGTTGCGGGATCCAAGACAGTTGAATCGTTTCTCTGGGACTCGTCGAGCTTCATTACTTCGGCGCTTTTCTGGTGGTCGCCACTGTTGATTCCGGCTTACAGGAGTTGCAGTAGTTTGGGAGTAGTGTGGGGCTATAAACTTTTTTTTTTGTATACATTTATAAGGGAAACATAATTTGTTATCTAAGGAGGGAGAAACGTTGTATATCTGTGGCTACAGATATGCTATGGCTGCGCTACCTGTCTTTGGTGAATAAACGTGAGGGTGAATTCTACCGCTAAGCCTTTCACTTGTTTCACGTACTTAACATTATCCTACTGAAACATCTGATGCCTCACAACCGCCTACATTAGGCCCAAATAAGGATTTATCATTATTACATCCCATCTTATTCTCATTAGCCTTTACGAGCCGTCAGCTGTGCGCCCTAGTTGAGCTCTAGGATCATTTAGTTCATTTTTACACAGCCTAGTGCTTCAGATAGTCAAGTAAGTGTTGGCGATTCAATGAGATTATTTAAGCATTTGTATTGGTTATATTCTTTTAATTGTTGCGCTTTATGACGGCTGTATGAATGGATGTTAAGCCAGCATTTCAATATCGCATAATATAAATGTTTGTTGTTCCTATATAATAGTAAAAAAAGCAATTTTTTATAAGGCCTTGTTGCCATTGACGACTTCTTAAGCATTACAAAGACAATAGAAGAATTTCAAATAGTATTATGTACAATAATAATACGTACTATTCACTTAGTGCTTTATTTTTACGGTCCACAATAAGCCCGAGATAAAATGTAATAAAGCCTCACCATTTCATTGCAATTAGGCTTTTATTCCAGTCTAGGAATATTATGAAAAATGCTTTGATTATATAAAATGTTTATTATGGCTCATTTCCACGAAGACTATTTCTCGCCAAAATAATCAACCTGGCGGTTTTCCAATGAACATTTTTCTTGATTGTTGACATAGGAGGAACCTTCCTTGTGTAAAGTCATCCATACTTACGTGTATAACCAGACAGCACACACACACCCCTTATCATTTTAAGTCGCACAATATCTAAATTTGGTAACAAATAATGTAACGCTCAAAAAACATTGCGCTAACGGGTGCATGCCCATTACAAGAGTCGTGGCCTCTTGGGGATACCCAAAATTAAGTTATACGATAAAATAAAATTGTTTTTTTTTTTCACACAACAACCATGAAGGTGGTCTGCTTAGTTGGACTTTCCTGTGATGGCTTAAAGAGAATTTAAGGCGTCCAGCCAATGCAAAAAACTTATAAACTAAGCGACTATACGCTAAGGACACCCCAGCTTGGGTATGAACCTCGGTTTAGGGTGTCCCTGGGGGAGGACAACAAAACGGGTTGACTGGAAACTTGAAACTATGACCTTTAATATCTCCGTAACCAGAAACTAGCCCGCCACACTATTCCCAAACCCCTGCAACTCCTGTAAGCCAGAATCAACAGTGGTGACAAGCGCCGAAGCAATGAAGCTCGACGAGTCCCGTAAAAATGATTCAACTGTCTTGGATCCCGCAACGAAATTAATCACAAAAGAACAGCGGAGGAGTAAGAAAATTTAATATTTTCCACTACCCTCAAGTGTAGTGCATCTCAACATCAAGCAGGAGACAAAACAGAACAAGGCCCATAGACCCAAAGGGACGTTTACAACTGGGGGAATCCTAGTTGCCAATAACTGTTGATTAAAATTACCTGAAAAGTGAGCTGTTTCATTTTATTTCAATAATAGATATCGCAAAACCAAGCAGTTAGTAGCCCCATAAAAAGTTTATAAAGTTAATAATGATACACTCTAAGTGGCTTTACATTTACACGTCGTAAACTTAGCAGAAAGTATCCAGGTATGGTCTAGAACAAAACATCTAAGTTTCAGCTTCGTGAAGTGTCTTTTACACCCTTTACATTAAAGTTCAACTTACTTTAATTCAGGCTTAGGCTTAGGAACTTCTGTCCCATTTTCCGTCTTCTTCTCCTCCTTGGTAGTGGGGGAGGCTGGTGGAGTGTGTTCCTTATCAGCCTCCATATTGGATGGGGCGTACCCCGAGTCGTTGTTCGTGTTGGGGTCCATCATTGGGATGGGAGATGCGAGGTTCGCCATTATGCTGTGGAAGAAAGAAGATTTTAGAAGTCTTTATATAGGTAGGTACATGAAAATAAACATAAAGAAGAAGAATCAGAAAGAAGAAATCAGAGAAAAGAAGATAAGTCTTTATTTGCCTTAAACATGGTACAAGTTGTTACAGTCAGGTATTAATATAAAGTCCACATGTTTAGCTATACAGAAATGTATCGATTGTATGCAATATAATGATTATTAATTAATTGTTGTTCAATGTCAAAAATATGATCAATACAATAATATTATTAATTAACATCTCAGCATTATCCGGGTAATGACAAAAGTTCAGCAATTTATAGGTTAAATAAATCTTTAATGTCATAAAACATATGTTCTTTCAGCCATTTCAATAGTCTGTTTTATATGAATTAATATTATATAACAGTTTCATTTCTTTTGGAATTTTGTTGTAAAGTTTCCTAGGTACTTATGTGTATACGTAATACACATGCCTAGGAAACTTTTTGCACACTTGGCTGATTTAGGTGTATCCTGCAATACAAGTCTGCATGGATCTCTATTTCGAAGAAGAAAAATTGAAGAAACAGAAAAAAATAGGATGAGAAACAGAGATCTTTGAAGAATTTCGGGATTAGAATCGTCGATGAGCAAAGACGGTAGAAGTGTGTAAGTGTTCGAAGAGTGGTAATTTTTGTTGGCTGTTGGTCATGGCTATGAGGAGAGCCTTTAGATTTACCATCGTGGTGAAAGGATTATTTAGCTGAACTCTGCGTTACCGAGTGCCAGCAGTCCAGGATGCGCCGAGCGTTTGGAATCGCTTTACGATTTATTAATAACGTCGCTCGGGGATTCTCCTTTCATGCACCCAAGTGTAGATGATAGATATAGAAGTGACGGTAAAATATTAGGTAGGTTAAAGTGATTGTATGTTTCTTTTTCTTAATGAAGCTTTAAAAAAAGTATTTAAAGGTTCTGCTTGGCATTTATTCGTTTTTAAGGTTCTGTACCCGAAAGGGAAACACAAAACTTCCCAGAAACATGATCGCCACATGCAAGCATCGCGGCAGGCCATCTTTTTTAAGTGGTTTAAAAACACAAAAGATTTTAAATGATGATGTCTACAAGAAATGATTCAGAACAATCGGTGCTGTACAATTGTTTGTTGTCAATCTGTCAAATTCCTTTGATATCTATACCCTGTTCACAATAAGATTAGACATTTACTCAAACCTTTTTAACAGTCTGTTCAACCGATTTTGACTTCTATTGCGTTGGTAGCATGACAAATGGCAACTGCAGTAAACAGTTGTATTGTAACCACTTTTTTTGCCTCTAATGTCATCCTTAAGCCTACGGAATAGAAGTCAAAATCGGTTGAAGGGACTGTAAAAAAGGTTTGTGTTTATGTCTAATCTTATTGTGAACAGGGTATAGTTTATCAAATTTATTACAAAATAATAAATTTTATGTTAAATTGGAAAAAAATTACAGTTTGGGATACCTTGATGTGCTGGCGTCTGTACATGGAACTAAACAGTGTAACAGCTGTATACAACCATTCAATGCAAACAAACTTACTCTATTCTATTCTAACAACAAGGAAGCAAGCTCTTGATTCCAGTGAACACTAATCTAGTTCAGAGCCGAAGCAAGATGGCGTCCACAAATCAAGTTAAACAAACTGGTTCAGTCTGGATTTACCATCAACAGGAGTACTGATTAATAGCATTGTTTGTTTGCCCTACTGAGGCGGGGAGGTGGACCTAATGTTAATGCGGCATTCTGAATATCTTTTTCGGTAATATGAATAGACAATAAACAATTTTTTAACGCCTGATTTTTTCTTTTACATCAATATGTATGTTTGTCCCCATGATGTTCTTGGTTATAATATTATTTCAAAAAATAGTTTATGGTCACAAAAATTAATCTATATAATACTAGCTGAACCGGAAAACTTGGTTTTGCCATATAAAAAAGTTGAAAAGCCTCATAATAAATAAAAATAATAATAATAAGTTTTGGAGGAGCTCGATAACAAACACTATGACACGAGATTTTTATTTAGTCAAAGATATAAAGAGGTAAAATTTGTTTGTATGTAGGACTAATAGGAAGCTAAGTACGTTATCTTAAAGTGCTACGATATATTTTAATATGAAAAATACTTAAATAGGTACTAAATTCTGATTCCCAAACTCAGCTAGGGCTTGCATTTTGGAAGTAATAATATGTATTATCGGCTAGTATTACCAAAATTGTAAAGTAGATAGGTACATCTTTTTTGCACAACCTTCATTTTTCACCCGAGCGGTGGATCTAAATTTTTACACCCCTATAACATGACCCTAAATCCAATCTATTTACCACATTACTGAACCTTTCAGAGATCACAAACACAAGGTCAAGGGTACCACAGCAATCGATAAAGACATTACCCGACTATTGACATCATAACAACTTAATAAAGTCAGATTTATTCCGAAGTACACCTGCTACTTTACAAAATTGAAGTTCTGAAGTAAAACGGCTTCCAATATGGCGATAATTTTTCGAAATCAACGAACCGCTCGTGAGTGGTACACTCAATTTATTTCAACACTAGCTTTTGCCTGTGATTTCGTCCGCTAAAGAAAAGAAAAGAAAGAAAAAGAAAAAATGTTTCTTGAACACAAAAAAATAATAAAACGGTTATTTTTTTTGTCTGTCAGACTCTTACTGACTAAAAACCACCCCGGTGTTCCATCTCACACCTACGTCGGGGGTCGCGGGAACTCGAGATACTTCCGTAACCCCCGACTGCGCTAAGCAACCCTAGTTCAGTATAAATGCCAGACCACTTGTGCCTGACGCTGGTTTTCAACTGGACCTTTGTGTGTGACCTATTACGGATGTAATGCAGTTAGAATATCGGCTTTGCTGCAGACGAGCAGAGATACGGCGAAGCGTTACCGCTATACGGTTGAAGTGTCTCGAACCAAGCGCTTTGCTTCCGCATTTATTGTGCGAACTGCCAGACTGTGGAATTCACTGCCCGCCGCTCTATTACCTGATACATATAATCTGGGTATCTTCAAGGTACGATTGAACCGGTTTATCCTAGGCAAGCGTGCTTGAGTTGCGGCGAAACGCAAGCATATAAGAAGACCATAAAAAAAGACGAAATCACGCATTAAAAAGAAGCCTATGTCCTTTCTTGGGGTTAAAGCTTAGTCTATGCCAAATGTTATCAAAATCGGTTTTATAGTTACACGTAACAAACACAGAAACAAACTCATTTTCGTATTTTTAATATTAGTATGGATTTGAAATCTGTAGATGTAGCCTTAGGTTTGCTAAGAGAATTCTGATAAGAGAAATCATTTGAGTGCAGGTTAATTTGAGGTCTCAATGTAATTGAGCTGTTCAAGCAAAGGGTAATGCTTGAATGAATAGGTATTGTTGTAGATATTGAGAAAAGGTGATATGAAAGAAAATGTCAAAACTAAAGTAGGTAATACTCACAGCCCAGTTTCTTCCACCACAGCCGCCAGCATAAATCTGGCAGACCTGGAGTTGACCAGCTCCTCAGCGTAAGCTCCCATCTCTGTCCTCCCAAAGCTGTAAGAGAGAGACAACTATACTTCAAAGTTACAGTTACGCATGGGTCAGCACTACAGAGGTGAGGAGGAGATGTTAGTTCCTGTTATAGACAAATAGAATGGACAGAGCAACATCCCCACAAAATTTACCACTCACTAGAAAGAGAGAAAGCGACAGTGCGGAAAATACAGGTCTCTTTTCTGTAGGTCTGTAGCGATGAAGATGTGGTGGCCCAAGGTATTCGCTCCTACAAGGCTGACCGACCAATCAGAATTTTATTTTAGAAAGAGACAGCTGCCGGCCGCAGAATAGCTTTGTTTCCTGAAAGCATTCGTTTCTGCAAGGCAGTGATGTGGACCAATTAGAATTCTTGAAAGAGACAACAACTGGCCGCACTATTGCTTTGTCTCCCTCACACTTTATTGCCAGTATTTACTTTAAAGCTGAATATGCATGTTCTATGGTTTCTGCATCGCAATTCTGTAAAAAAATCCCTCGGTACAAGCGAGCTGAAGTGAATTCGAGGTCAGTTGTCATCTCACCGAGATGCTAGAGAATAAAAGCTCACACTCACCTCACACAGACCGGCTGGTTTATGAAGGATATTTTAATACGATCGTGAGTTTCTTATGACAAAGAATTTTGCTTCCAGTTTCTAAAGGAGCTAAGCAGGGAATCGCATTATTTGTTCTGACCCGCAAATTGATCCACTATCATCATTTGTTTCAATTAAAAGGCACCTTTGAAAGTAATATACGATAAACAGTAGAATCTAGTGCCCCTTACAAGAGTTAGTATGGAGAAGAATAGGCAAGAAAATGCATAATAACAAAAATGGTTTAAAAAAAAATTTGGTTGTCTGTTAAGTCGGTTTACGGACGATAGTTTTACGTGATAACGTCATAAAGAAACATAATGGCTAACATATATAACATAAGCAAATAATGGCTTCCGTTGAGGTGGGCGGAGTTTATTGCTTGGGCCGATAGTGTCTCTCTATAGCTTGTACCGCGCTCTCGCTTGCACGGTCAGGCTCAAGCGGAACGTGACACTTTATCGTGCATGCAGCCGGTGCTCATCGATTTATGAGACGTTATCAATCCAATATGAAATAACATCATTATTATGATGTATGATGACAATCTACCTTACATTCACCTGGAAGATGTCTAACACAAAACCATTTATTTCAAACTAGCTGACCCTACAGACGTTGTCCTGTCCCTATCTACCTACCTACCTACCCTACTAATCTACCTACCTACCTACCTACCCTACCTATAATAGGTAGGTAATGCAGATATATCCAAGGAATATAAAAAGTTTCATACAAACTTTTATCCCCTATTTCACACTCTTGGGGGTTGAATTTTTAAAAATCCTTCCTTAGTGGATGCCTTCGTCATATGAGGAATACGTGTACGAAATTTCAATTTTCTAGCCTTAAGGGTTTGGTCTGTGCGTTGATACATCAGTCAGTCACTTTTGCCTTTTATATATATAGAATATATCCAAGGAATATGAAAAGTTTCATACAAACTTTTTCCCCTATTTCACACTCTTGGGGGTTGAATTTTTAAAAATCCTTCCTTAGTGGATGCCTTCGTCATATGAGAAATACGTGTACGAAATTTCAATTTTCTAGCCTTAAGGGTTTGGCCTGTGCGTTGATACATCAGTCAGTCACTTTTGCCTTTTATATATATAGATAAACTATTTACGGGCACTATTGGATTGACAAAGAGTCAGTCAGTCAGAAAGCTGAAGCTAGTTACTCGTTCCAAACAATAGGTTTCTATGGAGAAGAACCAGTAAGAAACTCCATTAAAACTCATTTAAAATCAAAAAATATTTACAAAATTGTTTACATCGCTCGTGTTGAATCTACGACACCATACACTAAAAAATTGTGTATACTTTTATTTTACAAAGAAATTATCAAACTCAAACTCAAAATCATTTATTTCAATTAAACCATTTACAGGTACTTTTGAATTGTCAGTCAGTCAGAAAGTTGAAGCTAGTTGCTCGTAAGAAACTCCATAAACACTCTTTTAAAATCACTTATTACTTGAGTCTAAGGGTACAATGTGAGAACAATGTAACACGTCTTGCATGTTAAAAGAGGTCTAGAGAAAAATATAGTTATAATAACAATTCAACCCAAAATTTAAAATAACCGAGGCAGCTAAGAGATGACAAGGCCCAACCGACGGCGTCCGTACACGAACATGACGCATGGATCGTCGTTCGCATGTATCGTTTATCTTTACCATCCTGTGTTGAACACCCTAAGGAATCATAGATCACAGGCTGATAAATAATTCTTTCCATTTGTGGTAATAAAATAATAATAGCAGTAATTGCAGCTGCTTCCAAAGGGACACAAAAGTAACAAATACAAATCAACAAAAAACCACAAATTAAGACTAGTCATATTTTAGTCAGTTCTATCTTGAAACAATCCCCATGACTGGCGCAATGGACGAGCGATTAGCTGAGCTGCATTTCGCGGGTTCGATTCCCGCACGGAACAAATATTTGTGTGGCCTACAAATATAAGTAATTGTCCCGTCTGGTTGTTTGTGTATGTGAGTTTATATGTTTGTAAACGCACCCACGATACAGGAGACATTCCTATATATTGTGGAGCAATGTTTAAAAAAAGCTATTTAATATGAACATAACCTAAAATATTATTTTCCACATCGTTGTCAACGGGAAACGTGAGCCGCGAGCCGTTTGGGGTGGAAACTCTAGGGCCATGGGGTCCGAGTGCCCATATTGTTTTTCGTGACATCGCCAAGCGGCTGGTCGACTCCTCACGTGACCCGAAGGCTGGTCTATTCTTGGGTCAAAGAATCAGCATTGCCATAAAACGTGGCAATGCTGCCTGCCTGTTGGGCACGTGTCCCATTGACAGCGATGTGGACGAGTTTTTTGATGCCCTTTGAGCTCCCTGCCTTTTCCTAAGAATTGTAAATAATTTTATTTAAATTCTTCAAGACAGCTTATAATCTACTCTATAATTAACATTTCACACCAGTATAATAAATATTATTTTTTTATTATTCGGAAAGCTTACAGTCTAATATCTATATCAAATAATTTACAATAGGTGCTAAAATTTGGCATTTTAAAAGCTTTCACAATTTAAATTCAAATACTAAATGATTTAGAAAATGTTTTAGTTTCACATATTTTTTTTAATTATTTACTTGTGATCTTCACTTTAAAATCTGTTAAAGCGTAAACGTAAATCGTAATTGTAAAGCGCTAAGCGTAAAGCGTAAAGCGTAGGTAATTTAAATCGTAAATCTGTTAAATCTGTCAAGTCAAAGTTATTTACTTATTTGTATTTATTTCATTTAAACCATTTACAGGCACTTTTGAATTGTTAATAATAATAATAATAAATTCATTTATTTCGGAACCAGTCCATGTCCATACATGTCATGTTAAGTTCAAAAGTATTAAAAATAAAAATTAAGAACTAATTAAAATATTACAATAATAATAACAATAATTACAATAATACAACAATCATTAAATAAAACATTATAACTTACAAAATAACATTAAAATAAAGAGATTGAATACACTAAATAAAAAAACTTATCTTAATCTAAATTTAGGTTTGGATCCGGAGTGCTCAATATGCAGCCTGGTCCAGTACCGCATTATTGGGCAATCCAGATCCAGATCCATCCTCCATGCGAACAGCTGAAGGTAGCTGTTGGAGCTGCCTCGTATACGGCGCATCAGGGACACAACTCTCTTACGAATAATTGCCGCAAAACCATCTATATTTGCGTTCGCAAACATACCTGACGCGCTACAGTAGCGAGGCAGCTTCATCAGCGCCCTGAAGGCATTGTTGTATAGAACACGCAGGGCACTGTACCATTTTTTCGTATGCTTGACCCATAGGCTGCACGTGTAAAATGATTGGCAAAATGCCCTAAACAACGTAGCTTTTACTTTTGTTGTACAGCGTGCAAACCTACGAGCCAGCATATTAGTTCTAACGGACAAAGCCCTGCGCTCCCTATCTATATCAACATCATCTACAAGCGACTCGGTAACCCAGTGGCCCAGATACTTGAGCTGCGAGACTCTTTTAAGGACACTGCCATTCAGCATGACCTGCGGTACAGTGTCATAAGTTTTAGAACCTGCTTTAAACACCATGAGTTCGCTTTTAATGGTGTTATTTCTGAGCCCATGGGTCCCCGCATACCGCTCGCAGATCGAAATCAGTTTTCGAAGGGCACTGATCGATGGACTCAGCAGCACCATGTCGTCCGCGTAACTGATGTTGTTAACAAGAACACCATCAATCGAACATCCCACACCGGTGCTACTGAGTTCACGGATCAGACAGTCAATATACAAGTTGAAGAGATTCGGCGAGGTTAGCCCGCCTTGCCTTACACCACATTCCAACCCGTACTTAACCGATAGTGACCCCGACCACCGCACAAAATTGCTCTGATTGCCATACCAAAACTTTAGGAGACTTATGTACTCAGAAGGTAGATCCGTATCATTCGACAACTTTTGCCACAACCTGTCGTATGCAACAAGATCAAATGCTTTAGATAAATCTAAGAAGCAGGCATAGACAGGTGTGCTTCTGTCAGTGTAGTATCGGACGGTATGCTTGAGATTCAGTATAGCCATTTCTGTTGACAAACCAGGGCGAAAGCCAAACTGTGCATCATGAAGCTGTAGGTGTTGTCTTAAATGAATATCAATAGCACCGTCCAACACTTTAGCAATGCCTGTTGCGAGTGATATAGGCCTGTAGTTACTTAATTTAGAGGCGTCTCCAGTCTTGCTCTTCATTATTGGGACAACTATAGTTTTTATCATTGCCTCAGGGAGGTATGAATGCCTTATGCAAAATGTTAACAACATAGCGAGCACCCTCGGCAAATGAACATCCGCATGCTGCAAGTGTTCTATGCTGAGCGAGTCATGGCCCGGGGATTTTCCTCGCTTCATGTCTCTGATCACCTTGGCAACTTGTTTCGCAGTGATCCGAACAGACGGTTCCGCAAGACTAGTACCTCCCGCCTCTGTAGTGGTCGTAGCGGGTACCAGTGTAGAAAGTACCCTAAAATGCTCCTTGAATAAATTAGCAATTTGGTCGGTGTCACTAACCCCCTCTACACTCACTGGAACACTTGGCTTCGGATTCAATTTGTTGGTCTCTTTCCAAAATTTACTAAAATTTTTAGTGGCATGCTGTGATGCAAGAAAGTCCATCTTTACCTGAGTTTTATTGTCCCTACACCACTTGAGCTGATGTTTAAACCAACTTCGTGAGTTTCGCATTTCATCATAAGTCTGACCGGACTTATTTTTGCCCTGGGCGACCCACTCATGAAACCGAAGCCTAGCCTCCTCATATGCCTGTTTGCAATGCTCGTTCCAGCCTGTCACATACCTATTCTTTTTATTTTTAACAACTCTACTTTTAGAACACGCCACCGCAGCATCCTTAAGCACATTTACCACATTATGGTATAATTTATCAATTATTTGCCTGTGGTCTGTATTATTACACATTACATCTGCACATTTATGTAAATCACAAGGAAAGTTGATATCACGAAGCTTAGTTGAGCAAATGTGCAAATATTTATTAAGCTGATCTTTATCTCCTTCGCCCCATAAAGCCTTATCCGGCAATGAGCTTCTTATTTGTACTTTTGGTACCAAAATATTAAGGTCACACAACAGTTCGACAGCGAAAATATCGGAACATGACACCTCATACCGTATACTTGCGCGCAGAACAGTTTCTTTTGATGCAGCGACTTCCGTAATGATGATATGGTCCAACCACGACGTAGTCCCGTAAGCATTACTAAGGAATGTATATGTACCTGAATCTAGTCCCAAACCTTCTATATCTGCACACGTCCAACGTTGCTCGGCACAGAACTTCAAAAGCTCATTGAAAAATAAGGCGCCTGGATTAGCGTTGAAATCCCCTAGAATATATACGGTGTCCGTACCACTAGACTCTATAATAGCACTAATCTCGCCGAGGCAATTCACAAAAATATCAAAATTTTCAGGACTATCCGCTGGCATATATACCGACATCACCAATAACTCACGATCATCTAACACTACCTTAACGGCCACTATACGCTCACTCTCACAGTCCACCAGTTAAGGTGTCGGTCAGTTAGTTAGAAAGTGGTTCGTTTTGCTCGTTCGGTCTCTATGGAGAAGAACGAGCAAGAGACTCCACGGACACTCTTTTTAGGGTTCCATACCCAAAGGGTAAAAAAGGGACCCTATTACTAAGACTCAACTGTCCATCAGTATGTCAGTCTGTCTGTGTGTCACCAGGCTGTATCTCATGAACCGTGATAGCTAGACAGTTGAAATTTTCACAGATGATGTATGTCTGCTGCCGCTATAACAACAACTACTAAAAACAGAATAAAAAAAAAACAGAATACATCTTAAGGGGGGCTTCAACTTTTGCTCAATGTCTGATGTTGTATAGATAATGGCACGTAACCCTTCGTGTGCGAGTCCGACTCGCACTTGGCCAGTTTTTTAAATTAAGTTTTTACAAAAAAACTCTTACTTATCCTCATCCTCATCTTCATTGCTGCCTGACGCGGTGTTGGTTGGCGCGTCGTTCATAGACCCGTCCAGACGTTGTGTCTGCGCAACATTCTCTATCACTACCGCGGCCGTACCGCTGGATACAGCGGAACTTATCGCTGCTGATGTCTTCTTCGCTATTCGCTGTTTTTTCGCTCTTTGCCGTATTGCCTGTTAAGATAAAAAAATAGTTTTAAAATTGATCTTAGTTGGGCTGAAAAGAGCGTTCTAACCCACGTTCTCTCATTATAAATTACGTGAAGCTAATTAAATATACCAAATGTGTGACCTATTTATCCAGCAATAGTAATAGTTCAAGCTAATATAAATTCAATACAGTAATTATGAGTTGTTTATCGCGGTTTATTTACTTTTGTCTGAAATAACACTAACTATTTTTTTATTTTCACAGTGTGTGTATTACTGTCGTATTGATTATTTAATAGCAAATCATTTAAAAAAGGTTGCCATCTAAAATTTATTTTAGTGTGTAGTGTAAAATATTGTAAAGTACCGAATACTTCGTGTGCAAGTCCGACTCCAACCTAGCCAGTTATAAAACTCAATCACCTGCTTCTAGCCATCTACCAAAGATCTCTACTACACCAAGCCTGAGGGGTAGGACGTCCGATTGCCGAGTACTCAAACAACAGCACTATTTCTAAAGAAATAAACTACTAAAATCAGTGAAGCAACCTATCAAAACATTGAATACAAACCCATTGCACAAATATTATTCGTTCACGAACTGACAGACAAAATAAAAAACATTGAACCGACAAGTTTCGTTCTCTTGCCGAGAGGTAACACTGTTATTTTAATACTAGAAAAAACATGGCTTGTTCATATTTTGTTATTACAAACCGAAATACATATTTCAAAGTACTTGGGTACTAGCGATTCAACGCATGGAGTTACACTATTGCATGACCACATTTAATTTTGCAGCTTAATTTATTATAGACATTAAAAATAGTAAAATCTTTTTTACAAAACTTTTTTGAAGGTGGTTGTCTCTTTTAGACGTTGTCAGACGTCCACTGCTAGACATAGGTCTCCCTCAAGAAGGGTTCAGCCACGGAACGGATAAGGATGTAGGTCTTCTGGTACTCAAAAGGACGCCGCTTTCCATCCTCTTGTCAATGTCGCCTTCTACGACACCCGTAAAGATACCGAAATGTTGATATGAATAATAGATTAATCTATTGAAAATGCTCACCTTAAAAATACTATAATACAAAAACATCATGATAATGCACGGAATGTAGAAGGATCCTAGTGACGAGTATATAACATAGTCCTTATTATTGAACAGGCAGTCGCCAGCCCGCCTGTCAGACGTGTTGTTCAGCCCCAGGACTATGGGAGAGCCAATGGCGCCGGAGACCAGCCACGCTACGCCAATCATGGACCAGACGCGCCCGTTGCTTTTGTGCTTCGCGTATTTGATTGGTTGAGTCACGGCTATGTATCTGTGAACAAGAAAAGGTAGAATTTTATATTGGATGGTACAATTGACTTTTTGTTGGCTGGCATAAAAGTTTCGCTTGCCGCGGTCGATCTGTGGATGGGTGACCATTCATTTCATACCGAGATTTCTCATTGCCTCGGATAGCACGTAATACCGTTGGACCCGGCTGTCATTCGTAGATCTTTAACAACCATTATGGGTATTCTGGAGTCAGAATTTGTGACAACCAGTCTTACCAAGGGGTTTCATGTTGCTCAGTAACTAAGTTGTGGAGATCTGATAGGCAGTCGCTCTATGTACACTACACTGGAATTCAGCAGCATCTGACAAGACTAGAAGTCGATCCCAAAAGGAAAAGGTTTTAGCAGTCAGGCTGAGTACTAGGTGTTGCAGGTCCGATTCCTGTACGAAACAAATATTGGTATAGCCTATAGGCTGGTCAGTGTATGTCAATTTATATGTTTGTAAACGCACGCACGATACACGGACTACAAAAAAAAAGAAGAACTCCGCGCCACGCATATCGAAAGTGAAGCACTTGCGAGTAAGCCAAGCACCTAAGTAAGCCAGACCGTTTGTAGAAATATACCTCACGCACACATTAACATCATAGTCACGGACTAGCAAAAAAGGATTCCGCGCCGAAAGTACCGACTAGCGACCGTACCGATCTATGTGTGCGTCGCGGTCCGGCGTACTTTAGGTGCTTCACTTTTGATATGCTTGGGGTGGAGTCCTTCTTTTTTTTCTAGTCCGTGGCACGATACAGGAAAAAAAACTAGTGTGAGAAAAAAAAAAATATAAACAAAATAATTCACTAATAACTACAGAATTTGTTAAGGGAAGTGCCCTCATCATATTCGTGATTATCACAAAGCAAGGCTCACAATGTTAAGATACAAAAGGTATGGTTTCGGTTAAAATTACAGGCTTATATCTACCTACAGATACTTAAACCTATACGAGTAGTCGCTAACATAAAAATCGCTTTGATTCGATTAGAGAATTGGAAATACGATTATCCAACAGCATTTCGGTTATAAAAGTTTATATTTCAAGTACAATTAGTATCACCCACTTGATATGAAAAAAGCCTTCAAAACGAAATAAATATAGAGTGCAAAACGAATAAATTCAATTTAAAATTCGATCGAATTTACACTACATTTACTCCACTCTCAGGTCTCCAGCATTATACTGTAACGGTACGCATAATTATAGCATGCTGGTCAAAAACATTCGACTAAATGTTTCGTCTAAACACTCTGGATTTGTTCTAGAAAACATTTGGAAGTTAGAAGCGTTAGGCTTATTTGTCAAAATAAGGCATTGTTTAGCCTGGCGCCGTCAGAGGAAGATGTGCTATTTATTCAATACAGTTGTAGCGACATCTATCGCACACATAATTTGTGTTCTAAGAATTATATCCAGGAATTAGTAATCGAAGTATCCTGACTGTCCTTGATTTTAAAATCGATTTAAACGTCAGGCGATTATTCAAATTCTAATTCAAATTCAAAATCATTTATTTCAATCACTTCCAGGTCATAAATTACAATTTGTAGGGTTATTATTATTGAAACACTTTGTTGGATGTATTGACATTTATGATTATATAGGTACTATTGGTTAGACAGAGAACATGAACATAATATGGTATACGGTAACGGAAGATGTTAAGTAGGATTCTAGAATTTCACAAATATCGTCTAGCGTGAAAGCGAGCGGGGCAGAGACTGGATACGCGTATCGGATTCTTCTATCTCTATGGAACGGGCGATGCGCAGCATGCTTGAAAAGTCTTTAAATTCTTCCCTTCTTAGGTGTTTTCGAATTCTTATATCAAGTAGGCCGTAAACCATGTCGACTTGCGCTTTTTCAGTTATATCGCCGGCGGGGATTTTAGATATTAATGCACGGCATTTAGCGACGAACACGTCCGTGTTTTGATCACGTTGTTGTTGTTCAAATAATTGTTTATAAATACGATGTGGAGGTCTCCTATCACCGTAGGTATTGATCAATAAATGTATGGCCTCGTCCCATGTGTGGATTTCCTTCTTGACTCCCTGGTACCATATGGCGGCATTCTTCGTGAGCACCATAGAGAGGCCCCTGAGGGCATTTTCTTCAGACACATTGGCACAGTCTTTGTAGCTCTGAATGGCATCTATGAAGGCGTCCACGGACTCGTCGGCGTCACCGCCGAACCTGGCGGTGCAGTGCGTGAAGGTACCGCTGCCGGCAACTGGTAATGCAGATACGGAGGGAACTGGGGATGACGGCTGGCGACTTATTACTTTCTCCAGCAGGCGCTCGAACGCTTCGGTTTGAGACTGTTGCATAGCGGCCATCATGGCGGCAACCTGTCCTGATGAAAAACTGGCGGCGTTGTCGGTGACCTTGTCATCGTCGACATCCACGGCGATCTCGTCGTCCGAGGGTGTCGCGGGATCCCTGCGCGTACGTGGCATGATCACGGTAGGTACACACACGAAATACGTTTAAGTTTTTTTAGTTCGCACACTTCGCACGAGCACTTTTTAACTCGCAGCACGTTGGGCAGCCACTTGTAGGGTTATTATTATTGAAACACTTTGTTGGATGTATTGACATTTATGATTATATAGGTACTATTGGTTAGACAGTTGGTTGGACAGAGAACATGAACATAATATGGTATACGGTAATGGAAGATGTTAAGTAGGATTCTAGAATTTCACAAATATCGTCTAGCGTGAAAGCGAGCGGGGCAGAGACTAGTGGTCGGTTGGTCGCCGCGAGCGCGTGGGGTTTCGCCGCTTGTAAGCGTCGGCGGTAAGCGCTGTGATTGGTCCCTTTGAGTAAGGACGTTTGGCGCGGTATTTAAAGGGACCTATTGGGTTGCGCGCGCTACAAATTTCAAATAAAATGAAAACTAAAATTTAATTATAATAAAATAACATAAATAAAATTTAAAATTATTATTATCATTAAAATTAAATCATTAAACTCAAATTCCAATCATAAATATTAAATTAAAATCACAAAATTAAATTAAAATCATAAAATCAAATTAAAATCATAAATCATAATATAATAATAATAATATAATTATAATTAATTTAAAGTAGTTTTAGAACAAAGGCTGAAAATTTTAAACCTTACCTACTTGCTGAAAGTTTTCTTGTAATTGCAAGTTCATGAAACATCGCTATAACATCTAAGCACTACTTACTTATTACGACCATCACAACAAGCTGTTTCCTAAGTTAACATCGTAATCGTTAAGTTGCCCGGAAAACATCGCTTAACCTGTCTTATTAAGACAATTTGGTCGCGCCATAATCAGCGTGTTTCGCTGTTTTGGAGAACGTTTAATGGCGGACACTTTAGACCATTTGGTAGGGTTTTGCTGTAATCATCATATTAGACACAGTTCATTGTAGCAAGCTGGTATGTGCACAGGGTTAATGATGTAGAGTAAGTATTACTTGTTTATTTACGGTGTCCCGTAATTTTAGAATTTCTGTGGGCAGTATGATTCAAATGCAACACTGTCAATGGGGCAAATTCCAAGATGGCTGGTAGCATCGCCCCGTTTTAGGGTAATGCTGATTCTTTGACATCCACCAGCGCTCTGGTCATGTGAAGTGGCGACCAACCGCTTGGCGTCGTCTTGAAAAACTTAGGTTGGTCTACTTCGGATGACATTCCAGTTGTTTTACTTATTCATAATGTCTAATAATTATTCGACATGAAACATTGAGATGCTATACGTCTGAGCAGCATGCGATGGGATCCACATTTTCTTTTTATTTTTTATGCCATAAGAGTCAAATGGAGGGAATGGGGGGAGGCCTTTGCCCAAGAGTGGGACAGCAACGGCTAAATAAAAAAAAAAAAAAAAAAGAGTCACGGCTAGCAATAAACATCTGCAATACCATAGACCTGCAGATGCGTCACCATTACAGAAAGAAAGTTGAAATGTCTCTAATAACACACTTGCGGCACCTATACCTCATGAGGGCAAAATTCTGCCAATGCCAAAAAATATCATTGTAATTCGCATCATACCTACTTAATTATTTAAGATGGTTGGTTGATTTAGGCTACTCGGACAAAGACTGGTTCCAAATAGCCCTTGATAGCATGCGAGAAGTGGAAGTAGACAAAATAAGCGTTTTGCCCGGCAGTAGGAAAATTAAGGACAAAAAAAAAACGTCGGTGATAAAATTTTTGCTGATCACACAGAATAAACTTTATAACTCATATGCAGTATGAAATTGAATTCATTAGCAAAATTGTAAGGAGTGACTCAGACCACGAACCTGAATAACTTTCATTATTCATTATTACTCAAACAGCGCGAAAAAAATAACAGCTGGTCCATACAGAAGTACAATAGGTACTCGGCCAAAATGTAAAGAACAGCTCATTTTTTTTCGCGCTGTTTGAGTTGGCTCCATAATGAAAGTTGTTCAGGTTCGTGGTCTGAGTCACTTCTTTAAAATTTGCTAATGAATTTAATTTCATCCTGTATAGGGGTAGGTCTTATCTGCAGTAAAGACTACATACAGATTAGAAATACCTGCCTGCCTGCTGATGTTTTGTCCTTTGCTGTATGCGGAGTCTTTACTCCGCATGCGGGAAAGGTCAAAACATCTGACTCGGCAGCCAACAAAAAAAATCTTTTATAAATATAGTCGCTCCACTAGAAACGACTGAAACAAGATAAATCAATATAACATTTTATACATAATATTAATATTTGTCAGACACTAGCTGGTTGAATGGCAACAAATGAGGTGTGCGTCCTATCCTATCACTCTCGACCCACTGGCTTGAACTGTCAGTTCATATAATAACGGATCCATTTAGCTCCACAATAGCTTCGGAAGGATTATCGCAGGATGTGTAATACGGTTGATAATTGGAAGGGTTCATTGATTTGAGGATCCAATTCAAGAAGTAGAGATAATGTGAGAAAGATGGCGATTAATTTTTGATAGACAATCGAAAGGATGTAAATCATTTTAGCATGGTAATAGTGGTCATGAATCCACCCATAGTTTCTAGCATTCTTCAGTCCAAAAACTCAAGAAAAGATCGTTAACGTTCTAAATTATCCTTATATATGATATATAAGTAGTTATACTAGAAAACGCCCCGGCTTCACATGGGTTAAATGTAGACCAAAATATACGTATAAAACTTCCTCTTTCGTTACTTCTCTGTTGCTGAAAACTGCATTAAAATCCGTTGCGTAGTTTAGACGATCTAATCGTCTAGACATCGGGAGCGATTTTGTTTTATATTATGTTTTGTTTGTGATAAAAATAGTTACAATATTTACAAGACTAATAACAAGAAAACCTATAACTAATATACTGAAAAACTAACACAATAAGTTATCAAAAAATTCCTCCACGTCGCCGTCATCTGGAAATGTGCTCAAGAGACTGGCGGCATTGCCACGTTGGATAGCAATGGTTAAC